>CM066035.1:421719885-423015288 GCA_033557465.1 Ichthyophis bannanicus | reverse complement strand
TCATCTGCCTTTGCAGTCCCTTGGTCCAGCTACTTCCTTATGACATTCTCACTTCTTTTCCTCTTTCCCTCTCCCCTACCTTGGCTCCCACTCCTAAATTTTCTCATACTCTTTTCCCCTGTAATTGACCATTTCTTCTCTCTAGTTGGGTAAGCCTCTTTTACAGTCCTGTCTGTTGCTTTAGATCTTCAGTTGTCTACCTGGTGCTCTCTCTTTTTCTCTCTGGACTCTGCACCCCCTTACATTCCACTAGACCCCGTCAGAGTGCCTCCAAACTTTGGCTCCACTCTCGTCTAATCATGCTCTGCTATCAGATCGGTCTTTGTAAAGATATTGGTAGAAATTCTGTTTACCTACTGATCTAGAACTTTGGAAGGAGTCTGCTTCCTTCTACAGATGTTCATTCAGCGCATTCTAATTTCATACAGGAACGTATCTCCTCCTCTACCAACAAGCCTTGGCAGCTTTTTCATCTCCTTGATTCTCTAGCCCCCAATTCCCCTCCCTCTGTTGCTCCTGCAGCACCCTTTCCCCAACTGCCTACGCCCCTTTTTTGATAAAACCTCCACATGTTGTACTTCTTTGCTCCGACTCCTCCACTTCCTTTTGCTCATCCTTCCCTCCTCCTGACTCTTCTTCTCTATTCTATTTAGTCTTCATTTATTGTGCTGTGTTTGCCCTTTTTGGACCTTGTATTTAAGTTGTTCTGTCCGTCCTGTTTCTCCTTGGACCCCTGGCCTATTCATTTGGGGCCCGATTCTGATCCTGATGTCCATCTCCTTTGTACGTCCGGGCTGACTCCTCTTCCTTTTCAAACTTTTGCCTATCTCCAATCTGGCTTTTCTCTCTAAATGTCTAGAGCACATCGTCCTTTCTCTGTGTCAAACCATTCTGCTGAATCCTTATTATGCGCTCTTATGAATGAAATTTGGTCCTCCCTTGACCACAGTAATTTTTGTTGTTACTTTGAATCTTTCTTCTGCCTTTGATCTGGTTGATCCCACTCTCTCTCTCCTTCAGCACATTCACTCCATTGGGATCCATGGTTCTATTCTTAAATGGTTTTCCTCTTATCTCTCTGATTGCTCCTTTCAAGTTCTTTCCAATTCCAGGCTTTCTCCTTTCTTTCTTCTCCTCTCAGAAATCCCACTAGGTTCCTTGTTGGCATCCTCTTTTCTCAATATCTTTGTGTCCTCTCTACCCTCAGTTGCACCCCATTCGTATATGCTGATGATATTAAGATTCTTTACACAATTTTCTTTCCTTTTTGTGTGATATCTCCCCCCTGCAGACTTGTCTTCACTTCGTACATCAATACCTGATTGACAATCATCTTATTCTCAGCATCTATAAATGCGAGCCCATTGCCTTCCTTTCTCCGGCAGCCTCTCTCCTCCTGCCCCTTATTTCTTTCTCTCATCTTTCTTTACGTGACTCCATCAAAACTTTGAGATATGCTTGACTCTTCTTTCTTTTCTAAGTCCCACCTTAACGCTCATTCAGTCTTTCTGTCTTTGCTCTCCGCTGTCTGCTGTTTGTTCTGTCTTTAACAATTTTACAGTTTATTCAACTTGTTGTTGCTCATCTTGACTGCTAGAACTCTTTTCCTTTGCCTGCCTCAATATTCCATTTGTCGTCAATAACTAATTCAAATCACTGCTACTAGATTAATTTTTAGAGCTCACTGTTTCAATCATGTCTCCCCACTCTTTTTCTCCCTACACTGCTTTCCTATCCCTTTCTGTATCCACTTCAGCGTTCTTACTCTAATTCACTGTGCTCTGTTTGCTTCCACTCTAACTTACCTAGCTACTCCCATTACTCCTTACCAACCCCCTTGCTCCTTGTTTTCCTCCAATGCTGCTCTGATTTCCCTGCCTCCTCCCTCTGTCCTTTGTCACCTCCAGAGACGCCTCCTTTTCCTATGCTGGCCTTTCCTTGTGCAATTCCCTTCCCCTCTCTCTCCATACCAAGCCCTCATTTGAAAACCTGTTTGTTACAGCAAGCCTTTTCCCAGTCCTTCGTCTAAGTGCTCCCCCCCCTAGGAAAGTTGCCTGTGCTTTTAAATTCTCCCACTCCAGTCATGATTCATAGCTTCTCACTCTTGTCTCTTTTTTTTTTTCTTTCTCCTACCTGCTCCCTGCATTTGGCAGTATATCAAGTTCTTTGAATATATGAAAATATACATAAATAACACTGGTGAACACTGAAATCATTACGGACTTTAAAAGGCCCTAATCTGTAGAATCTTGGTGAGCTGAACACGAATATAACATTAAAAAAATGTTATTGGCTCTCATTTTGAAGATATTGCATGTAGTTCATTTTTGACCTTTCACCATGTAAATTTATCCAGTAGGACATCGACAGCATCCCAAATAAGTCTTGAATGATGTAATATTGCATCACATTGCATAATACCAGCATGCACACATCATCCAGAGTTGATTGCATCATTTTCTGATGCAATGCAATACTACTGCCAGACGGCTGCTGAAGCCATCTGACGTCAGCTGTGTACTATACGCAGTTGGAAAGGAAAGTAATCTGGTATTCTGTTCCGATATTGAAAGCCTCATGAATGCCTTAAAAATCACTCATGACCCACAAGACTGGAGACTATTTATTTATAGACTCTTCGAAACTGAGTCCGAAGGCTGTGCTTTTGAACAATGGAAACCGTCTTTCATCTGTTCCAGTAGTGCATGCCGTCCACATGAAAGAGACATGCGATAACTTGCATCTACTGACCTCCATTAACTATAACAAGTACAGCTGACACCTCTGTGGTGACTTGAAGGTAGTTTCCCTTTTAATGGGACTGCAGCAGGGATATATAAAATACATGTGTTTCTTATGTGAGTGGGATAGCCGAGCAAGGGATTGGCACTACTTGCGGAAGGGATGGAATCACAGACAAAATGTAACAGTTGGAGAGAAGAATATCCAGCGCCCAGCTCTGGTTGAGGCTCACAAAATCCTGCTACCACCCCTTCACATCAAACTAGGTTTGATGAAAAATGTTGTGAAAGCCATGGACCGCACTTTGCCACCTTTCCGATACCTTTATGAAAAATTCCCTCAACTCAGCGAAGCAAACATTAAAGAGGGAGTTTTTGTGGGTCCTCAGATTTGAGAGCTCTTCAAAGATGACCGGTTTAACAACTTGCTGCAGGGTGATGCAAAACAAGCATGGAATGCTTTTTGCCTAGTGTCAACAAACTTTCTCAGGAATGTTAGGGCAGAAAACTACAAGGAACTAATAGAAGACATGCTGATGCAGTATCAGAAACTTGGCTGCAATATATCTCTGAAGATCCATTTCCTTGATTCCCATCTCGATTTCTTTCCTGACAACTGTGGTATGGTTAGTGATGGACAGGGTGAATGTTTTCACCAGGATATCACAACGATGGAGCAAAGATACCGGGAAAATGGTCCACTACAATGCTGGCTGACTACTGCTGGACACTCCCCAGGGAAGCTCCTGAACAGCTGTACAAGAGACAGGCAAAAAAATCTAAGAAGTAGTCTATGACTTGGTTTTTTACAGGCATTAACCGAAGGCCTATTATATTTACTATTGACATGCATTTCGTGATGTAAACATTAATTCTTGTAGATTACAAAAAAATTAGAGCCAACTTTGCAATTTCACAGTCATATTCGTGTTCAGCATATAAAAATTGTTAAGAAATGACTATTTTTATTTCAGTAACATGACTTTTGTAAAAATTTGTTGACCAGTGTAATAGATGAAGTTAGGAGATCATGAAACAGGGGTTGGGTTGTGGTAGTGGTTCTACCAGATCTTTCAGCCTTTTGACATTGGGGACCATGCCATTTTGTTAAGAAGACTAGTGTCAGAATGATTTTTTTTCTCTTTACAGAGCATACAAACATTGAAACGTGTGCATGAGTGATCAAAGCTGTGCTCTTTCCTGCCCCCCTCCCCTACTCCAGAAGTTGCCACCCTAAGTGTCTGCCTAGTTTGCTAGTTTGCCTAATGGTTGGACGGCCCTGGCAGTATGCACTAACCAGCTGCCTCTGTTCATTTCAGTTTACTTTTGAAGAAGGCAACCTTCTTTGCAGCCCTGATTTTATGGAATGTCATCTCAAAGAAATTGCAGTTAATGGACGGGTACTTAGGATTTTGTAAATAGTGTAAGGTGTAGTTGTTCAAGCATGCTGTCTTTTGAAGTTCAGATGGAATGTGATGCGGAGTTTGATCAGTGATCTCAAAATTTAGAGCAATGGACAGATGAGAACTTATGATTTGGAATAATAGTTGTATGAGGAGCCTTGTATTATGTTTTGGTGTCCTTGATGTTTATATATTTTATGGTCACAATTTTATCATTAGGTCTGAGTCTTTTTTTTTTTTTTTTTTCCTCAAAAAGAATATATACAAATCGCCATGCATTTATTTTTATTTATTTAACAGGTTTTAGATACTGCTTTCTCCTTAAGTCAAAACGGTTTACATTCAAAATTCCAGTTTACATAGAACATATCAAGAGTGTGTGTGTGTGTGTGTGGGGGGGGGTGGGGGGGGGGTAACAAGTGCAGGTTTAAACAGAACAAAGTGTTAAAGAGGGTTATATATGATATTTCAGAATGCAGGGTAGCTATGTACATTTGGAATCACGTGAGCAGGTATGAACAAGGCGTTAGGTTGGTTTATCAGAGTCCAAGGTTGGTTTATCAGAGTCCAGCTTCATTGGGGATAGCCAGTCATCCCTTCTTATGTGATGTTACCATAGTGGTCTGTGAACAAGTTCTTTCTGAAGCCTTTGGGTATCGTGTAGTGCTCAAAGGCCTTCTGGGAGGGAGTTCCATAGTGTTGGTGGATTCCGTGAGATTGCTGTGTTAGCTGTTGACTGCTTAACTTTGGGTTAATCACTGGGTGTGATTAACATGTTCTTGGTATTTGTTCTTCTTGGCCAGTTTTCAGGATCCCTTTTTATGAGATCTTGAAGTGGCTCAACTGAACTTTTGTGCAGGTTTTTGAAAATGTTAAGAGTAGTCTTGTACCTGATGCGACTCTTAATTGGTACTCAGTGCAATTGTTATAATATGGGCGTAATGTGTTCGTATTTCACTGTTCCTGAAATGACATGTGCAGCTGTATACTGGGCCATTTGAAGAGGATGGATTATTTGAGCAGATAGGCCTTGATATAGTGAGTTAAAATGGTCTAAGAGTGGCGTTATGGTAGCCTGAATCACCGTGCTGAGTAGTAGTTTGTTTTCTCATGATTCTCATTTTGTGATATGCAGATTTTGTTGTCCTGTTAATGTGTCACTGTAGATGCAGGATCTGATCCAGGGTGACTCAAAGGTACTTAATTTCCTTTTTGACGTTTATGTTTGTATTTTGTAGTTTTATCGTACTTGTATTAATGTGATTAAAATCTCATAAAAATAGAGAAACTATTTACTTAACTTAGTGCCATAGTGAATTTGTCTCTTCATAAATATTCATTTTTATAAACCAGCCTGTTTCCACAAAATTAGCCCTCAAAAATAGTCTGACATTATGTTTCAAAAGTGCTTCTGCATTGGGGACAATTTTTAATCTAAAGTCTGTAACAAACCCAGTGGTATTCAACTCCATATATCAACATTGGGGAATTAAAGAGGAAATATATAGCATTTTTCATAATTGAACACCAAATTACATGGTCATGAATTTACCAATCAAATAGTAAACATGAATCAATGAGTAACATACATCCAAAACAATGCTCTAAACTCTGAGTTATAACAGTCGCTGCCAAATTAACAACATCCATGCCTCCTTGTATTAAAGCCATGAGGCATGGCGGTGTCCACCGTACAGATCCAATATTCTTTTATAATTCCAAATCCTCTCAATATCCACGTGAATGTGGACTGACCTGATCAATAATCTGTCATCTTATGTTGGTCAAATTCCATGTGCCTGCTGGATGTTATGCTTTACTAAAGGTCAGACATGGTTTATATGTACAAGGGGATCAGATATTCAACAAGTCTAATCTTTTGAAGGGATGTTCAATATGATCCTCATGTAATATGAAACATCAGCACATAAATGCAGAACTTCAAGACATTTCTGAACATGCCAGAAACAGCCAATCATCAGCGGGGTGTTGCCAACTTTCACCTTCCCACGTCAGTATAAAAAGCACAGCTTCCACATTTTAGGGGTTATTTTAGAAGCCTTGTTCATGAGATGGAGGTTTGAAAATGAGCATAGAGACTATCCCAGAGCCATTTTGGAAGCTAGATCTGTGGATGTCCCCATCTCAAGAACATGGACATTCTCGCCCAATTTTAGAAATTTTCTGGATGTCCTGAGCCGCATCAAAGGTTACACCTGCTCCAGGCACGAATAGGCATCTGGAAAGTGCAAACATTTGGAAGGTGTGGAGGAAGTACATTCATACTGGGGGCTTATGTTTTCCTTTAGGCACATTGCTGGACGTCCCCACATAGAAGCTTGCTTGAGAGAGATTTCCCTACCCCATGATTTCATAGTGGGGATGTCTCTATATAGATGCTGATATGGGTGTCCATGTCGGAGGCATCTGTTTCTGAAATCGGGTCAAAAAATAGATGTCCCTCACATGGATGCCCATTTGGCATCTATATAGACATCCCCACTATGAAATTGTGCTGTTGGGTTGCCAGGAGTTAGCATTGACTGACTGGCACACAACAGCAATGAGGAACCAGCATGGCGTAGCAGGTACAGTCCAAAACAAAGGCATGGAGGGAGGACTTTGTATCAAGCAGCAGATACAGCTACAACTCTAGCCATGTCTGGAGTGGAGGAGTAGCCTAGTGGTTGGGGCAAGGTACTTCGGGCCGGAAGGTCGGGGGTTCAAATCCCACTAGAGGACAGCAACCTTGGGCTGGAAGGACTGGGGTTTCTAGTCCCACAGGTGCTCCTTGTGGTCTTGGGCAAGCCACTTAACCCTCCATAGCCCATGTTCCCTGTAAAATAGTTCTCTGTGTGCTGTGCTTTCCTGTCTAATCAATGTGTTTATACCTCAAAAAAAAAATTTCCTGTCATGATTTGACAATTTCCAATCTGTAATCAAAAAAACCGCTGCTGATCGCTGGAAGTAGCGGTATACAAATGTATACTAAATAAATAAATAAATGTCAATTGAACAGACTAGAAGGACCATTATGGCTTTTATCTGCCATCTGTTACTATGTTAAGTTAAATGTCTTCAAATGATCATACATATTAAGTGGTTAATGAGAGCGCAAAAGCTGCCTCCATTTCCACCCTCTATATGTGTAAATCGAAGCAAAAACATGTCAAACCAAAAGTAATTTCTTTTGCAAAAGTAATCCTGAATGAATTAGAAATGAATTTTAAATAGTTTGAGGAGTTTAATCACATTGGTAGAAAGAATAATGCATGGTGATTTCTGTACATTTTTGAAAAAAAGGCAGGAATATGTTGAATAAGTGATTACATTTCTCCATGCTATGATGGTGTTTAAGGGATTTTAGTTGTTGAAATTTTCTTTGAAGTAGTTGGGATAGATCTTTTGTGTTTGAATATTTCATTTGTCATTTCCTTGGTTTTTTGGATCTTGATTGGAAAAATTATTTGTAGCTTCCTGCAGCCATAATGGAGGGTGATGACAAATAACAAAACTACATCCCAATCATGTTTTTCTGTGACTGCCACTCCAAAGACTGGTGCGATCCCTTGACTGGAGGGATTTGTTACACATTAATATAAGCACTGTGAGGGTCTATCCTTTCTGCTTTCCAGAATTTCATCCCAGACATATGGAAGGACCCAGTGATTGAAATCCAGTATGCAAATCTAACTAAAATGGTCCTCTATAAGGTTTACTGCACTCCTTTCAACATCAAAGAGCTTGATTTGCAATCTTTATTTCCTGTTGTGAACTTAGACTGTTCCACGTTCTGTACTAAAAAAAACCTGTTGTTTTTCAAGAATAAGTTGAGGGATGCCTAAACGTCTGCACACCGTTCCAGATTCCATAGACCAAGAAGACATTATTTTCTTTCTCTTTTCTATATTTTAAAGTAGTTTATCATAGCTTTAGTTTGAAAGTATTGCTGCCATCTTTACCTCTCGGATGGGTATCTCAGTGCATCAGTAAGGTCTATTTGATATTAATTACCAGTAGTCATTTAAAAAAAGAATGGAGATCAGGTTATTGTGAAGACATACTCTTTTTTTTTTTTTCTTGGACATTGACAGAATTGTTTTTGCTTTTCCCTAGTTCTCTGTGGGTCAAGAATTCCTGAAGTCATTTGACAAATTCCTCAACCTAATTCTATACCATTGTTAGCCAAGTCTTCAATTCATCTTTTAGAATTACGAGTATCTCTATCTTCAAATGCTCTTTTTTTATTATCTTTTTAAAGTAACTGAAATAAAATATTAACCGAGGCAGGCGGACCCGGTGCCTCGGGCCCCCTTTGCCCCCTCCCCCCCCTCCCCCCAACCTCCCCCGGTCCCCCACCCCAATAAGACACCACACCAAATATTCGTGGGAGACAACTGGTCGCAGCTTTATTAACCTTTTACAATTAACAATAAGCCAACATCAAAACCTTCCCAATCAATTAGCGGAGCCCGGCCGCACCAGCCATACCTTATCAAAGTGCCTTGCCACCGCTAATGCCATGACTTGCCTCCCGGCAAGTTGCCTACCCCTCTCCCCGATTTCGCCATTCCCTTAGCAAAAGTCGGCCAGGGATTGACCGGGTCAGGGGCACCCCGCCCCCGCCCAAGTGTAGCCTGAGGCTCCGGACCCCGGACACCTCCGGGATCCCGCCACCCCCCCCCACGCTGCAACACCCCATTCACAGACCCCCTCAAAAGGCAAGGGTGGGCGGGAGGGAAACCGGCACCCCCGAGCAGCCTCTGCTCTTAATGACCACGTGGAGGCTGCCGGCCGGGCACTACCCCCCCACCACGCCGCCCAAAGCCCTGCTGATTGGCTCCCGCGCGGCCACGTCTGCCGGGAGCCAATGGATTTAATTCCATGTCCCGCGCGCCGCACCAGCAGCCGCGCGCAGGGTCCCGACACCGGGCCGCGCACCCGGTTAAGGTCGGCCGCCGGCACCTTGCCCGTGGCCTCGCCACAATACAATTATAGTGAACGTCTGTCTTGACTAATGAGTGCAGCTATGAAAATCCATTGAATGTACACTATGAGTGAGATGTAGGTACGTAGTTGATCTAGTTGGGGCAAGTGGGCAAACTTCATGGATTTAGGTAAGGTTTATTCCCAAATGTGAGCCGTAGAAGCTTTGCCTGTGTGCATTTCTCTAACCTGGGTTGTAGCCCTTCTATACTCTTAGCATCCAGTCTGCTAAGAATATCTCCCAGCTAGGTTAATAGCACAAGCTTGACCATCTTCAGGAGCTGACTTGTAAGGAGCTAAGAATGGTGCTACAGTGAAAAGCTTCAGGTTCTATAACTTATCTCTCAAGAGGACTACTTTGAAATTGTTCAACCCCAAATCCCTGGAAACTGGTCTTCTTGAGAGGGATGCCGTCTTCCTCGAATTGTTTCATGCCAAAGTCTTTCTTTTGCTGCTTTTATGTGTGGTACAATCACATAGCTGTCTAAAAAAAAATAATTAAAAAGTAGCGTTAGTGTTTTTAGTATTGGTTTATATTTGTGCTTGAACTGCTGAGTTTGGTATAATTTATCTTGTGCAGATTTTGCAAATGAAAGGGACAGTAGAATGGATCATAAGTATATAATATTTATAATTTAGACCCTCAAAACATTTGCATAGCAATGGAGTCTGTGTATAGACGTGTTCTTCTCCCTTTATGCCTTTCTCTCTCACCTCTCTTACCTTTGCCCTTGCAGATCTCTGCTCTCTCCCCCTTTCTCCCCAGCCTAACTTGATCACTCTTCCCTCTGCCTTCTACTTTTAGAGGCTGCTGTCAGTCCCTCCCCTGACCCACAAAAGGCCTATTTTAGCTGGACAAAGGGCTCCCTCCTGCCTCTAGCCTGTGTGTGTCATTGCTTTTGACAGCTTTTGACTGGAGTACTCAAGGGACAACATGGCTGCCCTACAGTGTTCATATTGTTGGTCCCACTGCTTCCTTTGCAAATCACATACAGTATAAGCAGGGAGTGTCTCCAATATGGTTATGCATTAAACTCCTCTCAGTACTACCATTTGATAAACACTGCAAACATTTATAGATTGTATGTTTTAGGGGCCTATTTGTCCCATCAATGTGTCTATAAGCCATTAATTGGGTTCAAAACCTACTAAAATGAAATTGGTATTAAATATGAAGAATACGTCTGTTTAAGTTTGCTAAAGGAAAGTGCAGTGGTGCAAATACATCTGTGCATTTTCTTTTTTTGCTTTTTTTCCTGTTAGACATGTAAAATAGGCAGGGTTAAGGTAGAGAAACAAATATACTTGATTTATCACCTGCGATATTAGCATGTTCTTTATTGCTCTACTGGAAATAAGATGAAAAGCTGGTTGCTCTGGAGGACAGTGATATAAACACTACTTTGATTATTTGAAACAAACCATTAGGCTTTGATGAAAGAACCATTACTGTAGTAGACCTTGTGCAGAAAGAGCTCAGTGATAATGGATGAGTAGGCTACAAATTGCTTGTTTAGAATTTAAAGAAGTCACATGTTTGTTTCAATCCTTATAGATCATACCAGCAATGGAAATCAATTACACATTAAAAATTTAGTTCTGAATAAAAGCATTAAAGCTCATGTTAATACTGCATGATTAAGATGTGCTCAGTAAGTATTACACTGTGCAACACCGAATAGTGGAGTTAATTAAATTTACTGCCAGATTAATAGAAACTGGGCTCAATCCATCCAAAATCTACTTAGTACATATATTCATTTCTCAGGCTCATAAAAATGTATCTAAATATTCACATCACACATACTACACAATCACTGATAGGGCAGCAATCATTATTTCCTACTTACATATTAAAATACTAAACAAATGGTGGTTACATAATTAAGAAGCAAGTGTACAAAACCACATTAAAATTGGCCATTAACACATATTTAATGATCAACTTTAACGTGGGCTTTATCTGCCACAAAATACTATGTTAAATGCCAGATGCACTAAAGAAGAGTTGGGAATCTGGTCCTCAGTAGTTACTAACAACCAGATTTTCTGGATAACCCTAGTGAATAACCATGAACAGATGTACAGTACATACGTAATATTGGATGCAGTGCATGCAAATCTATGTGTATTCATTAGGTTTATTTGGAAAACCAGGCAGATAATTATCAGGCCTTGAGGACCAGAGTGTTCTGCAACAGATAATACTAATCATGGTGTTACCTTCAGCTCGGGTTACTAGCAAGTTAATGTAAGATTTTGTTTACGTTTTTAGGGGCTAACATGCACTCTATGGGGCTTTTGTTTTCCCTTGCTCCTTCCCTACCCATTCCAGCAAGAATTGAGGTCTCCTTGCTAGAGCTACTGGACGAAGGGTCTATCCAGCTTAACAGATCTCCACTCATTTTTACCTTTCTATAGATGCCTCCCCTCCCCCCCTCGGCCCACCCCAATCCAACCTTAGAAAAAGCCAGAAGAAACTACCTTTTAAATTCTTGCTTTGCCAACATTAATGCCCAAAGTTGTGGAGGCTTACCTTACACTAAAGCTAAATCTTTTGCTGTCAGCATTAACATGTGGGCACACTAAAGGTCATGTATTTTATTACAGTGGCCCCTAAAAACTATTTATAGAAAGGGAAAAACCCTAAATGTTTAAACTCACTATCTTTGTGCTAACTTGTGGGAGTGGGATAAGGCTATGCTGCTTCCTCCCTCTGTGGCATTTAATGTTGAAAGACTTGGGAGGGGTCTCTACGCTTTCCCTGATATGTGTGTGTGTGTATATGTTACTATTACTACTACTACTACTACTACTACTACTACTGAACATTTGTATGGTGCTACAAGATGTACGCAGCACTACACATATACATGTAAAAGACAATCCCTGATCATCAGAGTTTACAATCTAGTCAAGACAGTCAGGACAGTAGCTGTAGACATAGAATACATCTAGGGGGAATAGTAAGGAAACATAAAGGAGATTAGGAGACTCAAGATCTGAAAGCAGCAGCGAAGAGGTGAGTTTGCAGCCTGGATTTGAAAAGGGCCAGAGATGAAGCCTGACGTACAGACTCAAGTAGTTTGTTGCAGCCATAAGGAGCAAAGGAGGTGAAAGGAGCGAAGTCTAGAGTTAGCAACAGAAGCAATTTACCAGAAGAGCAGAGGTTCCCTAGGAGGGTTGTAGGGGGAGATAAGAGGAAAGGTAGTGAGGAGCTGCAGAGTGAATGTGCTAATAGGTCAGCAGGAGAAGTTTGAACTTAATGCGGAAACGGAGCCAATGAAGTGACTTAAAAAGTGGGGTAATACGAGCATGATGAGGATGGTGGAAGATTAGCCATGCAGCAGAGTGTTGAACAGATTCAAGGGGAGTCAGATGATTCAGAAGGAGGCCAACAAGGAGTAGGTTACAATAGTCAAGATGGGATGTGACCAATGTTCCCTCTAATTTTCTGTAGGCTGTGTGCGCATAAAATATCAGCTGTGTGCAGCTTTTGAAGGAAGGTTAAATTTTTGTGCGCCACATAATGACACTTGGAGTTATATACTTTAAAATTTGACTACACGTCAGAATACAGTATGTACACCACATTGATTTTAATCAAATTAAATGAAAATAGACGATTACTAAATGAAGCGGGAAATTTCTAACAATTACAATCATAACTTTTAAATTTTAAGACGTCTGTTGTTTTCTATCAGAATCAGAGCCGTAATTTTTGTGCGCTCTGTGGTAAAAGTATGTGCACTCACTCAGTGAGGTGTGTGCGTGCGCACACGCGCACAGCTTAGAGGGAACAGTGGATGTGACTAAAGAGTGGATAAGTGTCTTAGTAGTGTGTTCAGAAAGGAATGGATGAGTTTTGGTGATGTAGAGAATGAAACAGCAAGTGTTAGCTAGCAGTTGGATGTGTGTGGAGAGAGTCGAGGATGACCCCAAGGTTGTGAGCTGAGGAAACAGGGAGGAGCAGAGTGTTATCCACAGAGACTGGGAGAGGAGGAAGGGGAGAGGAGGGTTTATGGGGGAAAAATAAGAAGCTCAGTTTTGGCCATGTTCATTTTCAAGCAGCGGTGAGACATCCAAGCAGCAGTGTCAGAAAGGCAGGCAGAGATTCTGGCCTGGATTGCTGGAGAGATTTCTTGTGTAGAAAGGTAGATCTGGGAGTCATGTAAAGATGGTACTGAAAGCCATGGGAAGAGATGAGTACACCAAAGGACTGGGTATATAGAGAGAAAAGGAGTGGACCCAAGACAGACCCTTGGGGTACACCAACTGAGAATGGGATAGCAGTAGATGAGGATCCACCAGAACAAACACTGAAGGAGTGGTGGGAGAGATAAGAAGAGAACCACAATAGCACAGAGCCCTTAAAACAAAGCGAGGACAAGGTATGAAGGAGAGGTTTGTGGTCAACAGTGTCAAAAGCAGCAGAAAGGTCAAGAAGGATGAGGATTGAATAAAGGCCCTGAAACTTTGCCAGGAACAGGTCACTGGAGACTTTGGCAAGAGCCATTTCGGTAGAATGTAAAGGACAGAAGCCAGATTTATAGAAGATTGTGATAAGGAAGCTTTTCATAGCTCAGGAAGGAGCTATAGAAAAGGTGAAGTGACTCTGAACAAGCAACCTGTCAGTTCTGGTAGAAATAAGAAAACAGAATTTTCCCATAAAAGACTACCAGTCCCAGAATGCACCAGGTTTCCAACAGCCATTAGAGGAGCTGAAGTGAGGAAACGTGTGTTCAATCAGGAGGGCTATGAGGTAATCCCTAAGCACTCATCTCAAAGGGCAGGGCCTGGTTCAGCACAGCTGCGCTGTGTTAGGGAGGAGCACTCATCTAAGCAGAATAAAGTAGAGTTTATTCTACAGAGAATCATCCTTATCCTGAGAATCAGCTTGAGCTTGACCATCAGTTTCATCTGAAGTATCATCAGAAGCAGAAGCCAAACCGGACGGACAGAGAGGGAAAGAAACCCTTTGGAAGAAAGAGGAGAAAAGCCTTTGAGAGGTTTAGAAGAGTCCAGAGCAGTACGTATACTGGGAGGCATTCCAAGGGCCAGCATACACCATTGGACTGGGGAAAGCTAGAGGAATGGTGCTGCAGAGCTAGGAATCTCCAGACGGTACCTGTGAGAAAGACGGCTGCACGTGGAAGGGACCCTAAGACCCGTGCCAGAAGGTATGTGAAGAGAGATCCAGTGTCCAGGGATCTGGATTGGAAGGCTGGACATAAGAACTGGACTACATACTGGCCAGGCTATATAGAGAGGAACTCTAACAGCAATGGAAGCTCAGGTATGAACACTGATCTATGCCCTAGCTATAACCTTGAAAGACAGCAGGGAAACGAGTATTCTCCTGAAAGTGCTCCATTGAGAGATTCATCTGTGCCAATCCATGATATTGAACCCATGCTTGTTGAAGAAGGGGGAATGATTGCAGATGAAGAATGTGTTTATATGGACTGCTCTCTGTCCAAACTCCTTTGGTGATTTTCTGTTATAAAGTACAGCAACCATCACAAAGAAATACAATCTTGCTCTTTAATCTACTCAGAAAAGCTCCTGAAGCAGGATTTGACCCACACAGTAGAAAGCAAGCCAGCTAAGGGGTTTCAGCTGGATAACTGCTAGCAATTGAGCCTTACCTAATTGCTTGTGAGCTAGGAGAGAATCACTTCTGAATCTATGTGGGAAGTTATCAGAAGTTAACCTGAAAAGAACAGTTTTTTTCTTTCTTTGTGGCTTTTCGTTTGATATATGCTAAGAAAACATTAGCTAATGCCTGACAAGTTTGAATGTTGTTTTCCTGATTTTGATTTTGTTTTTCCAAGTTAAACACTGGAAGCAAGTAACCTGATTTATGTGCTACCAAGCATATCTGTGTTGGGAGAAATAACCCCATAAATAAATATCTTATTGGCTTTAACACTTGAGCACAACTAAATTATTGTCAGCAGCTGTGTCTGGTGTGAATGAACTACATTGCCCACAATCCCTTGCAAATCATATAGATATATGCACTTGCCAAGACTGTGAAGATTCTCACCCAGGCAGCCGTCTGACAAGATCCAGGAGGGCTTGAGAGGAGAGAAAGTCAAGGCAATGGTGGTGAACCACATATTCAAGTAATTTAGAAATGAAGGGGAGGAGGGAGATGAGTCGATAGGACAGGTAGGGTCTAGTGAGGGTTTCTTGAGGAGAGGAGTGACCACAGCATGCTTGAAGGCTGCAGGGAAAGTTGCAGTGGAGAGCGATAGGTTGAGAATATGAGAGATGGAAGGGACTACAGTGGAGGAGATGGAGCTAAGGAGATGGGTGGGAATAGGATCAGAGGAGCAGGTAGTGAGTGGATGAGGAAAGAAGGTGAGTGGTTTCCTCCTCAGATCATAGAAAGGGAAGAAAGGATAGTGGAGGTGGGGGGGGGGATGGTTTGGGAGTGAAGAGGGAGAGGAGGGGAAGTAGCTGACCTCGTGGGGAATTGTAGTGTGATCTTGTGGATTTTGTCAGGGAAGTAGTCAGCCAGGGTTTGGGCAGAAAGGGAGGGAGGAGTCGGAGGCAGAAGCACCTTGAAGAGAGAGTTGAGAGTTGTAAAGAGACGGCGAGGGTCAGAGGCAAGAGAGTTAGTCGGATGGACATAAGTCTTGTTTAGCGAGTGCTATGGCTGACTGGAAAGAGATAAACATGAATTTGAAATGTAGAAAGTTCACAAGGGTGCAGGATTTGAGCCTTGCGCACTCAACTGAGTGTGCGCAGGAACATAGGGGTAGTGGAAGACAGCCAGGGTTGAGGTACAGTACACCTTACAGGATGTGGCATGGGTGGAACAAGAGCATGCAGAGCAGAGGAGAGTACAGTGTTATAGGAAGGTACTACCTCATCAACAGAGGGTGATGAGACAGTGGGGGTGGGGGGGGGGGAGAGCCAACAGATCAATAGCATAAAGATCTCTAAAGAGGTTGGAGGAGACAGGGCGAGGTTGAGGTGGCGGGTGATAAAGAGTGAAACTTAGCAGGTGATGGTCCGATAAGTGAAGAAGTGAGGTACAGAGGTTTGAGGATAAGCAATTAGAGAATACAAGGTCGAGGCAGTGCCCTTGCTGGTGAGTGGGCAGTAGAGTTTGAATGATGAGGTAAGGGAGAGGATCGTCAAAGCATAAGGGTCAGAGGGGTTATCAACATGAATGTTAATATCCCTGAGAATAAGGGAGGGGGAAGATGAATCCAAAAGAAGGAAAGCCATGAGTCAAATTCAGAGAGAAAGGTAGAGGTGGACTTGTCAGGGGGTCGATAAATAACAGCTAATTGGAGAGGTAGTGGAGTAAAAAGCCGAATGCAGTGGACATGAAAGGAGTGAGACTGAAGCAGAAGGAGGGGTTGAAATTGACAGGAGGGGGAGAGTAGAAGCCCAACACCACTATCACAGCTATTGGGATGAGGCGTGTGGGAGAATCGATAGCTGCCATGACAGAGAGCAGCAACTGAAGCTGAGTCCTCTGGGAGGAGCCAGGTCTCAGTTAGAAGAAGGAGATGGAAAGCATTAGAGGTAGAGAAATCAAGAGTTAAGACAAGTTTATTTGAGATGGAGTGTGCGATCCCCAAGGCACATGAAAATGAGAGAGAGGAGGGGGAAAAGGAGAGGGATATGAATAAGATTTGAGCTATTGCATGAGGATCCATTCTGGGAGTATGACAAAAGTCTAGGGTGGCCAGGGTTGGGGTTGATTTCTCAAGAGGAGAGAGGGAGAAGGAGTAGAACAGAGAAGACAGAGAGGAGACAGCATGGTGATGTAGATATAGACGTATATATATTTTATGGCTGATCTTGCAGCCAAAGTAGCAGTATGTTTTGCATGAGAAACAAGAGTTAAAACACACAACTACTCGGATCCTACCTCACAACATAGCTAAGCAAATATAGTAATTTTAAACACCATGCCTACACAGAAGGACAGAAAGGATTCAGTTGATAAAGTATGTAATCCAAGCAAGAAACATTTAGAGAAAGCAAAATCAGAAGTATATCAGATTTGTCAAAGACTGCATGAATACTCCACTATCTTTTCCTTTTCCAGTAACAATACATAGCAAGCATAGTGCAGATGACTTAATTCTTCAACTGTGTGCATGATTCACAGATGTTATATTCAGTATTATGGAAACATGGTTTAAGTTGTGTGCTTGAAATGAACAAAGCCAGGGGTGTGGAGGCACAAACAAAGAAACCAGAGAGCGAAGTGCGATGCAGATAACAAAATAGTTTATTGCATATGCGAGGACTGCATATCCACTGGAAACAAAGCCAAAGCTTACTACCTTCTTTGCAGAATATATACATGTTAATTAGATAAGGTCCCTATATATTTGCAGTGGAATGAGAGTGCACCACTAAGTAATTTCCTGGGATGGATTCTAGCAGTTCAACATCGTTTACAGGAAATGGAAAATTTCTGTGATACATTTTTCTGGAAATTTAAAACTTGTTGCAAAACCCAAGACTAGCTTATATATTTATTTGTAGTTCTCTTACGATTTTACAGTAGTAGTTCAAGGCAAGTTACGTTCAGGTACAGTAAGCATTTCTCAGTCCTTAGAGGGCTTATTGTCTTTTGTACTGAGACAATAGTGACTTGCCCAAGGCTACAAGGAGTGTTAGTGAGATTCAAACCCTGGTGGCTGACCACTAGTTTGCTACTTCACCTCTGAAAAAACAAATGGTCCTTACAAGCAAAAAAAAAGAATCCTGACATTCTATCTTTACCTAAGTATCTTGAGAATCTTCCTCTGGGTCCCGTAATAGCTACTAAAATGCTCTCCAAATTTACATTTTGGCAGAGCAAAGTGAAATCTAAAATAGGCAAAAAAAAAAATAGCACAGAAAAAGCTGTCTTTAGAGCAACAGTAAAACACTATTTTTCTTAAACTTGCTTGGATTGCGAGTTCAATACTTACATAAGTAATCCTTACTGCAGATATTCATCATATACTGCGTTTCCAAAATAGAAGCCTTCATGGACCTTAGCTTCAAGAAGTTTATGTATCTTAGTAAGGTGATCCCACTTGTGGTGCTTTAATGCACTTTTTATTACACACAATGCTTTAAGCATGCCTACGGTGATGGATAAGATAATAAAGCAAACAATTACAATACCCTGCAAAATCTTTTGACTTAAGTTCCCCAGCCATCAAAACCGATTCCATGAGTCTACCGCATGTAACCTTTATCGTTCTAAATTTTGAAAATGTATTTATTTAGAATGGTCAGGTGTGTAGATACAACACTGTTGGCCAGTTAGTGCACAGAGTATGCCTTGACTAGCCAAGACATAGCCAAGGGCCATGCAGTTCTGCAGGGCTACTGTTCAAAGAACTACTTGTTCTTGCTTTAATTTATATGGGTCCTCAGTGGTTTCATTGTCAACTTTTTCCAAAACACTTGCAATCCATTGATTTCTTAAATGGAGTTGACACACCCAAACCAGGGATCATGACCCTTCCTCCTCCTCTATCTGAGCCTCAGTCATCTCTTTTTTTTTTTCTTACTGCAATTTCTAAGGGGTCCTCAGAGAAGGGAGTGAGTGGTATATGCATCACAAACAAAATGGACTTGGAGCAGTTATTATCCCAATTAGGAGGGAGATACTAGTAAGCTTCCCCCCACCTGAAAAACATAAGAAATATCTTGGAGACAAGTTACCCTTAGATGTTCCTGTTGATGTGGCGTTAGTTGCACCCATGCTACTTGTGCTGAATGCAGGTAGCATGGGCTTCAGACTCCCTTGCTAGCAGAGCTCTGATGGGAACGCCCATGTCTTGCCCAAATGCACACTACCCGGCTAGCACAGGTTTTCTAGCATGTTGATGATATTGCGTGTTAACCCCATACTACCCAAGTAAACATGCCTCTAAGTCCCCCCCCCCCCCCAGAATACTAGACAGGTGTTTTTAAGGGAGTGTATTTTCTCCAACCAAGAGCATTTAGAGGGACTGGAAGTGGTTTGTACCAATATTGTATATTGGTAGAAAGTATTTTTGAGGGCCTGAGCTCAGGTAAATTACTGCAGCTAGGGATATTGCAGTAACCTGTGGAGGGTTTGGGTAACTGAACTTAAAGGGTAAGCTTATAACAGGGCATCATGGTAGGCGCCTAAATAAGTGCTATTTTATAAAGGCAAGTAGGTGCCTACTTGTGTGTTTAAAATACTAGTGTATTGAGCAGAGAACATGCCTTGAATGTAGGGGTGATCACTCAATTATACCTTCTAACGAACAGGTGTAAAGGTTTGCACATACCTTCATCTATGTGTGTGATGTATTTTGTAATCTACTTGCTTATGAGTGAATTTAACCCATGTTGTGTCCTGATTGCATCCCTGCCTACAGCTGTTGATTAAGTATGCACTTTCATGCTAAAGTGTGTCCTTTTACACAAGTTGATATTTTATGAGGTCATTTATTTTTATTATTATTTTATTTTATTTAATATTTCTTATATACCGCACTATTGTCATCAGCGCGGTTCACATGGAACAAAAACATATACATACAGGATAACTGTAGTGCATTTTACAAGTAACAGGGATTTGAAAACTTGGAAGAAACAAAGTAGTCTATATAAATCATATACAATAAACTATATACATTAAACGCAGTCAAAATTCACTAGAACTGAACATGGTGTGACTATTTCTCTTGGGAAGGTTTATACTGGAAAATAACTTAGGAATAGGTAGTGCTTAAGACTTTTCCTGAATTGTGTTAGACTGGTTATGGCTCTCAATTCTGGTGGGAGGGTATTCCATGCTACTGGGGCATGAATGCTGAAGGCTCTTTTAGATGTTTCCTTAGTGTATTTGACTGTTATTTTCGGGACGATTAGGGTATTTATTGCTGATGTTCTTCTGGCTCTGTTGAGGGCTTGGGTGTGTAGTAGGTTAGTGATGGTTGAGGGTGCTTGGTTGTTTAAGGCTTTGAAGATGGTGATTATGATTTTGTATTGGATTCTTGCATTGGTTGGTAGCCCATGGAGTTTTATCAGGATTGGAGTTATGTGGTCTGACTTTGATATTCCTTCAAGCACTCTGGCGGCGGTATTCATCGCTAATTGGAGAGGATTTAAAGTAGATTGAGGGAGCCCGTATAGGATTGCATTTGCAAAATCTAGATGTGGCATCACTAAGGCTTGGAAGATGGTTCTGAAATCTGTAGGTTCTAGTAGAGGTTGTATGTGGCGTAGTGTGCGTATCTTGTGGTATATTAGTTTCGTTATATTTTTTATGTGAGTTTTCATATTGAGACGCTGGTCAAGGGTGATGCCTAGGTATCGTATAGTAGGTTTTACTGTCAATTCCTTGTCCTTTATCTTTAATGTAGTAGGGGGTGTGAAGTTTTGGGTCTTCGTGATAAACATAACATCGGTCTTACTGTGGTTGATTCTTAGGTTCTGTGTGAGGAGCCAGTCTTCTACTGCTTGGAAGCATTGTATCAGTGGAGTGAAATCAGGATGGTTGATGGAAAATGGCATGTATAGGAGAACGTCGTCTGCATAGGCTAAGCAGGTAACTTTAAAAGAATGGATGAGGTCACAGATAGGTTGCATATAAATGTTAAACATTAATGCTGAAAGAGAGGAGCCTTACGGTACTCCTTGATCTTGCAGGAATGGGTCTGATGTTTTTTCGTCAATCTTTACCTGTTGCCATCGGTTAGATAAATAGGATTTACACCAGTTCAATGCGGAGACATGTATTCCTTTTTCATTAAGGTGATCGAGAAGTATTTGATGACTGACTGAGTCGAACGCAGCCGAGATGTCCATGAATATAAGGATGAATCCTTGCCGGATATTGTCTATTCCAGGGATTAATGTATTGAAGAGAGTGATGAGGAGGGTTTCTACTCCATGAGCTTCCCTAAAGCCATGTTGGGCCGGATCAAGTGGGGCTTCGGTGTCTATATGTTGTTGTATTTGACGTTGGACTACTTTTTCGATTATTTTGGCTAATAGTGGGATGCTGGATATTGGCCTGTATAATTCTACTCTTAGAGGGTCTAGTTTATTGTTCTTCAGTAATGGTCTAATGGAGGTTTGTTTTAGGCTCTGAGGAAAGGTTCCAGATGAAAAGGATTGATCTAGGATTTTATGTATGAAGAAGCTTACTTCACATCTGAGCTCTCTTATCCAGGCTGCTGGACATGGATCATTTGACGCAGTGGTAGCGTTGATTGAGGCAATAGTGCTTTCAATATCTTTAGTTGATATCGTGTTGAACTTGGTCAATGTGGAAGACTGTGAGAGTTTGGATATGCTATATGGACCAGTGGTGCAAGGGTTCTTGATTGTTTTCGTCATTTTTGATTTTAAGTAGTTGGCATAGTCTTGGGGGTGTATTGTTTGTGTGTGTTGAGGGCTTGGTTCCTTTGCCAATGTTTTTACGATATTGAAGAGATCATGGTGTTTATTTACTGATTGTTTAAGGAGATTGGTATGAAATTGTTTCCTTCTATCAGCTATTTCTTGGCGGTGCTTTCTGAGATATGAGCAGTATGCTGTGTGGGCTTCAGTAGTACGGGATCGTCACCATCGTTTCTCGAGTCTGTGAAGATGGAGGAGAGATGTTCTTAGCTCGTTCGAATACCAAGCTACATGTGTTCGATGATTGGACCTTCTTGACCTGTTCGCTGGTTGAGAGTTGGTTCTGAAGGTGTTATCCCAGGTATTGATTAAGTCATCCAGATCTGGTTTAGAGTTGTGTAGCATAGGGAGAATATTCTTAAGTACGTCTTCTCTAACAAATGGGCGGAACCTCCTAGCTGTTGGTTTGGCAGGGGTGGTATTGGAGTTAAGGGTATTGAAGGAGTTGGGTATTTGGAATATGATCAGACTATGGTCAGACCATGGTACTGGTGTTATGGAAAGTGCATAGTTGTAGTCTGCTTCCGCGGATGTTTGTGGTACAAAGATCAGATCAAGTGTATTTCCCATAGCATGAGTAGGCTCTCTGATTATCTGGTTGTATCCAAGGTCATCTAGTGCTTCATGAAATGCAGTGATTTGCGTGTCATGTAGGGAGGGAAGGTTAAAGTCTCCTAATATCAAGCTAGATATCCGTGGTTTTTCTGTGTTGCAGGCCAGGTCGACTATTGTTGAGAGATCATCTGCTGATGTTGTTGGAGCTCTATAGACTAAGTTGATTGTGTGTTCATTGTTTGATATAGTTAGCGTATTTAAGTGTGTTGTGCTGATATTGTTGGCCATCTGAAATTGTAGCTGGCTTTTTGAGATGATGAGTACTCCGCCTCCTCTTTGGTTGTTCCTGTGGCACATGAAGATTGAGAAACCAGGGGGTAACATCTGGTTTAGAATGACATTATCGCAGTCAGATAGCCAGGTTTCTGTGATCATCAGAATGTCAAGGTCATGCGTTGTTATGAGGTCAGTGATCAATGGCCATTTTTTGCGGATGGATCTGATGTTGATGAGGGCGCATCGCAAAGGTAGTTGGTTCTGTTGCTTAGGTTGGGTTTTTTTTGTAAATTGCAGGGCAATGTGGAGTAGATGTGGGTGGGGTGTATGTATAGGGTTCGTTGTGTGTGTTTGAGACTTGTTTGACCATCTCTTCCAGTTTTTCCTTAATATTGGTATAGAGTTTTGGCCGCTGTTGAAAGCATCTGAGTATCCAGATAGTGCAAGGAGGAGATAGGTGATGGTGAAGGTTATAAGTGTGTGCAACTTTAAGGGTAACATTGTGTATCAAGGGAAAAGGAGGAGGACTTGCAGCGAATATGTTAGAGAATGCTTAGAATACTGGCAACAATAAGGCAGCGTACAAATCACAGTGCTAGTTGAAGTGATGGCAGTATTGGCAGTACTGACAAGGAGATTACTGTCTGTAATGACAGTATTGGAAAAATACTGGCAGTACTGGCAAAGAGGATATTGACAGTAATGATAACAATATCTAGATGACAATAATGGGTTGAGATAGTGATAGGGAGTGTTGGCACAGAGAGTAATGGTAATACTAATAACAATGGGATTGTAACAATAGTAACATTGTAGAGCAGGTGGTAACATTATGTGCTTATATGGCCTCACATGGGTGAGAATGACCTTATACAACTACCTGCAAAGGCCCATTGAATGGAGGGTGTTATGTTAAATATGTATGAAGCAATGAAAGTGTCTTCATTTAGTGCTTTGATGGAGGAACATAGCATGGTGGATGCATACTTACAATTTGCAGATGACACAAAATATTCAAAGTTGTTAAAACACAAGCGGATTGTAAAAAATTGCAAGAGGACCTTGATAAATTGGAAGACTGGGTATCTAAATGGAAGATGAAATTTTAATGTGGACAAGTGCAAAGTTATGCACCTAGGGAAAGAACAACCCAAACTTTGGTTACACGAGTCAAGGTACCACCTTAGAAACCACCAACCCCGAAAAAGATTGTCATCATTGTGGGTAATGTAGTATATTGAAATCCTCCATCCAGTGTGCCATGGCAGCAAAGAAAGCAAGTAGGGTGCTAGGAATCATAAGGAAAGGAATGGGGAATAAAACCAAGGATATTATAATGCCTCTGTATCATTCCATGGTATGACTGCACCTTGAATATTGTGTACCATTCTGGTCGTCATATCTTAAAAAGGATATAGCAGAATTAGAAAAGGTACAGAGAAGAGCAACAAAAATGGTGAAGGGGGTGGAAGGATACCCCGATGAGGAGAGGCTTAAAAGGTTAGGGCTGTTCAACCTGGAAAGAGACAGCTGAGGGGGGGGGGGGGGGGTGGATATTATACGGGTCTATAAAGTAATGAATGGAGTGAAATGGGTTAATGTAGATAGGTTGTTTACACCATCAAAAAGTAGAAAGATTAGAGGACATGCAATGAAGTTACAATGTAACCCATTTAAGACTAATTAGAGAAAATATTTTTTTTATTCAACATGTAATCAAACTCTGGAATTCATTATCAGAGGAAGTAGTAAAAGCTGTTAGTGTAGCTGGGTTTTAAAAAAGTTTGGACAAGTTCCTGGAGGAAAGGTCCATAAATCATTATTAAAGAGAACCCGGGAAATCCACTGTTTGCTCCGGGACGAGCATTGTGGAACCTGTGTACCTTTTTGGGAACCTGCCAGGTACTGGTGATCTGGTTTGGCCACTGTTGGAAACAGGATATTGGGCTTGATGGACCAGGTCTGAACCAATATGGCATTTCTTATGTTCTTACATGTGTCTCTCGCTCGATAGACTGCTGCTGATGTCTTTGTGAATATACCCAGGGTTTAAAGTAATTATTTTGTTAATGATAGGAAACATATTGCAATATGGTATCTTTTTCAGTGTTCTAATTCTTTTTATTGTAGGTGGCAATTTCCATTTTCCCAGGTATTATTCCTGTCCTGTATGCAGAGATCCTGAGAGGCTGCAACTCAGTGGGCTATCTGGGTGCTGACGTTTCTTGATGGTTTCACCTCTTGGTTTTTGTTTATTTGTAATTCTGTGATTGTAATGTTACAAGAAAATCTTTCATCCCTGGTTTAATGTTTCTGGGAGAGAATGTCAAGTCAACTAGGCCTTTACCAGTATGTATAATATAGGAAACTTTGGTTGTGGGTGTGAAGTGGAGTGATTTCCATGGCCCATCCCCATGTGGTGGTTTCCTTTTTCATAATTTACATAGGTATCTCTGAGTCACAAGATGATATGAGCTCCTTGGAGAATGCGAAGGCAGCAAGGAGGCTGATCTCCTCTCTTGGTGTTTTTTTTACCGTCTATAATTTTTGGCATAGGGAAAATCACTTGTCTTCTCATATTGAGTGAGCCTGATTCCCAGCCATTTTTGTTTGGCCATTTTTGTGTATTACTCAGATCTTTTTTTTTCCCTTGGGAGGAAAACATCACTCTTTGCACTCTGTGCTGAAATAAAGGATTAGTGAGTGCTGGCAATATCCAACTAGGTTTTTGTGCTTTTTTGAAGAAACGTTGGTGAACAAACTGTTGTTGCTAACCATAAATGGAAGATATCTCAGGAAGAAGAGAGGAGAGCACTTAAGATTGAGCAACCTTTTGATCCCCTTGTACATCATAGCTTTATGCTGCTTCCCATTGGAAGAATCCTGATCTGAGACCTTATCCAGGTTTTTTTTTTTTACTAATGCAGTGCTTGGAAGTACCCTTTTATCTGAATAGAAAAGGGGTGTCCCTATGTAAAAATGTTAAGTGGTGCATGCTGCCATTTTTCTGGAAACCCATTTTTTGCTTGCACACTTGTTTAAAAAAATTACATACAATCAATACTGTACATTGATGTGATAATCTGCTTTATCACAGGAAAAAGCAAATAATATAATGTGCAAAAAAATACTGCCTACCAAATTGGGTAAAAATTCATTGTGTACAAGAATGAAGCATGATCTTTGCGTATCATGCAAATAAGCTGATCAGTAATTCAATACAACTTTAAATTTCATGTGGCAAATAAGGCAAATTTATATTCCATGTAACAACTGTATCTTTTGGAGGTGTAGTTTATTTTTTTTTTTTTTTGTAAATTCTTGATGACTTTTTTTTCTCATGCAAATCGTTGATAGCCATTTTTGCATGTTAAGCACTGTGAGGAAAATTATACAGTATCTGGACATCCACACAGACTTAGTTAATGAGTTAATATATCAGCCTTAAAGCCAGGCAACTGGGCCCAATGTTCAAAGGATTTGTTCCCAACTTTGAGAGTTATGCTCCTAAATTGGCCTCTTTTGAAAATTTACTAGGGCTGAGGAGATAGGATGGCTCCATCTGTGAGTTGCTTGCTTTGTAACCAGAAGATCACTGGTTCAAGACCAGCTTCTGATTGTGAGAAAAAAGCCAGTTGGAGTTTTTAAGAGAGGAAGTGGCCTAGTGGTTCGAGCATGAGCTGAGACACCAGAGCAGCCAGGACTCAGGTCCTGCTGCTGCCATTTGGCACTCCTTATGACCTTTGACAAGTCACTTTATTGATAAGGCCAGCAAAGAGAGAATTTGAAAGGAAACTTGCAATGGAAGGAAAACTTGCAATAAAGTTTTTTTCCCAAATACATTCATAGCAAAAAAACGTGAGTCAGTTGACCATCAGATGATAGAGTGGTAAAAGGGGCAGTAAGGGAGGACATGGCCATAGTGGAGAGACTGAATGAATTCTTTGCTTCAGTGTTTATTGAAGATGATTTAGGGAAGTTACCCATGCCATAAGGATGATTAAAGATGATGAACTGGAGGAATAGAGACAAATCTCAGTAAACCAGGAAGATGTAATACAGCACTTTGATAAATTAAAGAGTAGCAAATCACCTGGACTGTATGGCATGTATCCCAGGGGGTTGAAATAACTAAAAAATACATATTTTGTCTATCATAGTTTTATGTAACATTTTATTTTCTTTGAAGTCCTTGTTCTATGTAAAGCCTCAATGGCCTTGTTTTTGTAAACCGCTTAGACTTTTAGATTTGGGGTATATAAATTTAGATAAATAATGAGATTGCAGACCTACTATTAGTCATCTGTGAACTATTATTAAAATAATCTGTAGAATGCTAGAGATCATAAAGAAAGGAATGGAGAATAAAAGCAAGGATGTTATAATGACTCTGTATCCTTCCATGGTGTGACCACATCTTGAATATTGTGTGCAATTGTGGTTGCCATATCTTAAAAAGGATATAGCAGAATTAGGAAAAGAACAGAGAAGAGCAACCAAAATGATAAATGGGATAGGTGGATACCCATATGAGGAAAGGTTTAAAAGGTTAGGACTCTTCAGCTTGGAAAAGAGACGACTGAGGGGAGATATAATAGAGGCCTATAAAATAATGAGTGGAGTGGAACGGGTAAACATAGATTGTTTATTCCTTGAAGTAGAAATACTACCAGACATGCAATGAAGCAGCGATACAGCACATTTAAGTCTAATTGTAGAAAATATTTTTCACTCAACATGTAATCAAACCCTGGAATTCGTTGCCATAGGATGGTAGTAAAAGCTGTTCCTTATTGTTCCTCCAGTTCAGTCCTCTACCTCTGGGTTGTCAATGTCCTCCTGCAGCTTGGAGACCGGGCATGTCAAAATTGTGACATCACTGGATATACTCTGCTGACCTCTCCCAACAGCCCCAGTGTTTCCAGTTTCCATGCAGCAGGAGGACGTGTGAGCCTAAGTGTGGGCTCACTTGAGGGCTGTTAGGGAACTGTTAGAGTAGCTTTAATTGTCTTTGTTTTTGTTTTTGTGTTGTTTTGAATTCACCCTGAGCCTGTCTTTAAAAAAAAAAAAAAAAAAGGGGAATATTTCAGGTGAAAGCGGCATTTCTACTTGCATCGGCCCCCCTCTGCGTTCTGTGTTGGCTGTGCTTATTTTATCAGTGTGCACCGGGTCAGATCTCTCCTCCCTGCCTGTCCGGAAGAGAGCTCGCTGGTAAGCAGTCCCTCCCCCCCCCCCGGCAGTCTTCCTCAGAGGCATTAGATTCGCGGGAACGGAGAACGGACCGAGCTGAATCAGCTTGCAGCAATCCGCTTGCTGTTCTGGGGAGCGGAGTCGCACAGGCGGGAGGCTCTCTATCGGGCCGGAAGGCTGAACACACTCAGGTAACCGCGCTTAGCGGCTGGCGCTGAGGGAGAGGATCGGTTTTGCCTGAAAGCCTCGTGGCTGGCTTGGGAGCGGGGTTGGTGCCATTTTCACGGGCGAGCTGAGCGGCGGCCATTTTGAAGCTGCTTATGCACGGCGTGGCCGGCGGCAGATTTGGGGCATCAAGTTGCAGGCCCAGAGACAGCAACAAGCCAGGGGGGCTTATGAGATTTGGCTTTCCAGTAGTTATCTTTTTTTAGTTCTTTTGGGGTTTTAGAGCTCTGGTGTTTTGCGGGGCAAGCCTGGGGGGATTGCCCTTAGGTGAGCAGTGTTAGAGCATCTTTGGTTTTAAAGGAGAGATTAGGTTCTCTGGACATTTTGTTCTTTGTTTTGTCGTGTTTATTTAAAACAAACAAACAAACAAACAAGAAGAAGATAAATATATACAGCCAGTGCCCGGCTATGTCTGCGCGCCCGCAGTGTGTCATCTGCGGCACTTGCAGGGGTACAGCCGCAGACTCTGGGATCTGTCAGGGTTGCACCCTAATGTCTACAAGTGTAGAGCATATGATGGAAGTAAAAGTTGCGCAGGAGTCACAGGAGCCCGTCCCCAGGGCCGAGCTCGAGTCCCTCATGGCCACGGCGCCGGGAGCTGACCAGGAGGTGGTCGCTGGCTCATCCGGAGGGCTCTCAGCCTTGGGAGTGGGGTCCCAGTTAGGGGACTTTTGTCCAGACTTTGTGTTGCTTATGCATCAATCTTTTTGCCTGCGGCGGCAGGGAAAGCTCCCTGATGGGGCAATTGTTAGCCAGGGGCAACTTCCTGCGGTAGGCGGCACGGGCGATTGGACCCAGAGAGCTCCTAAGAGGCCCAGAACAAGCAAGCTCTTGATTTCAGAGGGCGAGTGGCCAGAGGCAGAGGACGCTGATGGTGAGCGCGAAGACGGCATGGAAGAGTTGGAAGACGGTGAGATACAGGAGCCGGAGGATCAGGCAAAGATTATTCGGGTATTCCGGAGAGAAGAGCTTTCAGCGCTTATCACGGAATCCCTTCAAACCTGCAACCTGGCTACATCACAGTGAGACGACGAGGATGGAGGAGGGGAAGATCCTATCATTCAGGCGGTGCGGCAGGCACAGGTGGTGGTCCTGGTTCACTGGGTGGTGGACAGAATGATCCAGGAGGAGTAGGATCAGCCAGAGGCTGGTCTCAGAGGAATTAGGACTATGAACAGACTTTATCCCTTGGCAGAGGCGGTGAGGGAGAAATTCAAATCTCCTCGGGTCGATGCGGCGGTGGCAGCGGTCACTAAAAAGACCACTATCCCAGTGGAAGGTAGCGCAGTTCTAAAGGATGCGCAAAATAGGAAGGTAGAGGGCTTGTTGAAACAAGTCTTTGAAGCGGACGCTCTCTCCCTGCAGGCTTCCATTTACGGGGCCTGGGTGGCGATGGCGTGTCTCAGGTGGACCCAGCGCTTACGGCAATCCCCGCGTCTGGAGCAGGAGGAGGTGCAGCTGGATCGGTTTGAGTCAGGGACAGCATATTTGGCGTATGTGCATTCTGACTTAGGGCGCTGGACAATAGTACGGCGTCCGTGGTGGCTGCGCGGCAGTTTGTCTGGTTGAGGAATTGGGCGGCTGATGGTTCTTCCAAGTCACGGCTCGGGAAGCTGCCGTTCAAGGGGAAGTTGCTGTTTGGTGAAGATTTGGACAAACTGGTCAAGGACCTTTGGGGAGTCTAAGGGGGGGGGGAGACTTCCGGAGGATAAGCCCAAGAAGGGGAAGCTCTTTCAAGGCTCTAGAGGCTCATTTTGGGACTTCCGAAGGTTCTGTGCATCCCGGCTGGGCGGTTTCCAAAGAGGAAGATTTTTCTTCCAGAGCCCAGGGGTTTCGTTTCTTCTGTGGGGCAAATAGGGGCTTCGCAGCTGCGTCCTCGGCGGCAGACTGAAAAATACAATGGAATGAGGCGGGTCCCGGCGGGGAGTCTACCAATAGGTGGGCGGCTACGGGAATTCCTCCCCGCTTGGACCCAAATAATCACCGACCAATGGGTAATGGAGATCATTCGCGAAGGTTACGCGATGGAATTGGCAAGACCCGTATGGGATTCTTTTGTGATGTCGCCCTGCAGGGGTCAACAGTGAACCCGGGCGGTGCAGGAGACTTTAGATCATCTTTTGCAGTTGGGAGCGGTCGTACCAGTGCCGTTAGATTACGGCACTGGTCGATACTCTATTTATTTTGTGGTGCCAAAGAAGGATGGGGCCCTGCTACCTATCTTGGACCTGAAGGGGGTAAACCGGTGTCTTCGGGTACCCCACTTCAGGATGGAAACGCTGCGTTCTGTCATTGTAGCAGTGTGGCATGGGGAGTACTTGACTTCCCTCGATCTTACGGAGGCGTACCTGCACATTCCGATCAGGGTGGCCCATCAAAAGTTTCTGCGATTCGCGCTGCCCTGGGGTCATTATCAATTCCTGGCCTTGCCGTTCGGTCTGGTGATAGCTCCGCGGACGTTCACCAAAGTTATGGTGGTGGTAGCGGCGGCGCTTTGAAGAGAGGGGGTTTTGGTTCATCCTTATCTCGACGATTGGTTAATTCGAGCCAAGTCAAAGGCCGAGAGCATCCGGGCGACAGACAAGGTAGTGAAGTTGTTGCAAAGTCTCGGATGGGTAGTCAACCCGACCAAGAGACGCTTAGTCCCTGCCTGGGATCTCGAGTATCTGGGCATCCGTTTCAACACGCGGAAAGGAGTGGTGTTTCTTCCGGACAGGCGAGTTCGGGCCCTTCGTCAACTGATTCGCCAGTTCTGGGCTGCTCTGGCCCCCACAGTGTGGAATTTTCTCTGGGTGCTGGGAACCATGGCAGCGACCCTGGAGGCGGTGCCTTGGGCCAGATTTCATATGCGTCCGCTCCAGAGGGCGTTGCTCCACCGGTGGTCGCACCAGAAGGATTCATTGCACAAGCGACTGCCCTGCCCAATCAAGGTCAGGCAGGCTCTGCGATGGTGGCTGCTTCCGGAATCCTTGTCAGCCGGAATGCCTCTGGAGCAGCCGGAGTGGCTACTGCTACTGACAGATGCGAGTCTCGTGGGATGGGGAGCACATTGTGAAGGTCGGTTCGCGCAAGGAACGTGGTCAGTGCAAGAAAGTGCATGGTCGATCAACCGGCTAGAGCTAAGAGCGGTGTCCCTAGCGTTGCAACGGTTCGAGGATACGGTGACGGGCCGAGTGGTCCACGTGCTATCGGACAATTCAGCAACAGTGGCGTACATCAATCGGCAGGGCGGCACAGGAAGTGCTGCCATGGAAGAGGAAGCAGACGCACTGTTCGCTTGGGTGGAGCGTCGGTTGACGTCGATCTCGGCAGCACGCATTGCAGGGAAGGACAATGTGGCGGTGGACTTTCTCAGCAGGGTCCAGGTGGATGCCGTGGAATGGTAGCTACGTCCGGACGTGTTCGCGCAAATAGTCCTCAAGTGGGATCAGCCAGTAATGGACTTAATGGCGATCTTCCGGTCAGCGAAGGCAAGTTGTTTCTTCAGCAGGAGATGCAAAAGGATGTCGGAAGGGATCGATGCCCTGATGCAGCCCTGGCCGGCGAAGGGTCTTCTCTATGTCTTTTCTCCGTGAGCACTCATAGGCCACGTGATTCAGCATATCGAGGTTCACCGGGGCAGGGTATTGCAGGTGGCTCTGGACTGGCCGAGGCGGCTGTGGTACGCCGACCTCGTTCGGCTGCTCGACGGGGATCCCTGGAGGTTACCGGGGACTGTGGATCTGTTGGTTCAAGGGCCATTGCATATGCTGTAGGTGGATTGGTTCTCGCTTACGGTTTGGCCATTGAAAGGGCGAGACTAGCGAAGAAAGGTTATTCTGCGGCGGTGGTGGCAACCTTGCTCAGAGTGCGGAAGCAGTCCACGTCTCTGGCTTATGTCTGGATTTGGCGTATATTTGAGGATTGGTGCTCACAGCGGCGAGTGAAGGTGAATACGGTTTCCGTTCCCTGTGTCTTGAGTTTTCTGCAAGATGGGTTTGATAAAGGGCTGGCAGCCAGCTCCTTGAGGGTGCAGCTGGCAGTGCTCTCCTGTTAGAGGCAAAGTGCAGGGGGTTGCACTTGGCGCCCATCCGGAAGTATTGCATTTTTTGAAGGCTGTAGCCAGGCTGCAGCCCGTGCGGAGAATTTTGGTTCCGCCCTGGGACCTCAATTTGGTCTTAGGGGCGTTAGCCAAAGCTCCCTTTGAGCCGCTACACCAGGCGTCAGTTAAGGATTTGACATTAAAGACAGTTTTTCTGGTGGCTATTTGTTCTGTGCGTCGCATTTCAGAGCTGCAAGCGTTGTCCTGTAGAGAGCCGTTTTTGTCCTTTTCAAGAGAGAAAGTGGTGTTGCGTCCGATGCCCTCCTTTCTGCCAAAGGTAGTGTCACCCTTTCACCTGAATCAAGCCGTGACACTTCCAGTGCTAGGGTCGCCGGAGGGCAGCGAGTCTGATCGTGCGTTACGTCGTCTGGACGTTAAGCGGGTTCTGCAACAATACTTGAAGGTGTCCGAGAATTTCCGTAAGTCGGACTGTCTATTCGTGGTGTTCGGAGGTATCCATAAAGGTGAGGCAGCGGCGAAGGCTTCTATTGCCAGGTGGATTAGAGAGGCAATTGCATCAGCATACCTGTTACAAGGGCGCTTGGTTCCAACGGGGATTACAGTGCATTCTACCAGGGCGCAAGCTTTTTCCTGGGCAGAACATAGTCTGGTGCCTCTTGGAGATATCTACGTGGTCGTCCCTTCATACTTTCAGTAAACACTACTGTCTGGACGTTTTGGCGGCGAAGGACGCCTGTTTCGGTTTGGCCGTTTTAAAGGCCAGCAGGAGAGGTCCCCCCCAATGAACACTGCTCTGGTACTGCCCAGAGGTAGAGGACTGAACTGGAGGAACGATAAGGAAATGATAATTACACTTAACTGGTAATTGTAGTTCCTTGAGTGACGACAGTTCAGTCCTCATTCCCGCCCAGAGTGGTTCGTTGGCAAGGGATAGTTTGGTGGAGGAATGGTAGCACTACCGGTAGGTATGAGTTTTCAAGGTTTATTAATGCTTCTCATGCTTATTGTACTGTTTCTTTCTCTGACATCCTTTCTACTTGTTGTCTAAGGTGAAAGGGTCGGGTGCAAAAAGAAGAAGAGCCTTGCTAATTTCAAGGTTCAATTGAAAAAAAAAATGTTAGTTGTATCGTTTGCATTGTACGTTCAGGGTTCGGAATAAATTAGAATTTATAGCTAGCTAATTATTTGTTATTCTTTTGAGTGTGCTTTGTCAGTAGTTCACTGGGGCTGTTGGGAGAGGTCAGCAGAGTATATCCAGTGATGTCACAATTTTGACATGCCCAGTTTTCAAGCTGCAGGAGGATGTTGACAACCCAGAGGTAGAGGACTGAACTGTCGTCACTCAAGGAATTACAATTACCAGGTAAGTGTAATTATCATTTAGTGTAATGCAGTGTATGTCTTTGAGTCAGTGTTGATTCCTGGCAACCCAACAGTCTCCTGGGTAATCTTGGCAATGTGACCAGAAGTAGAATGGAGGGTTAAGTGACTTGCCCAAGGCCACAAGGAGTGCTAGTGGGACTCAAACCCTGGTCTCTTGGTTACCAATTCAGTGCTCTAACCACTAGGCTACTCCTCCTCCTCTCCACTGCTGTTAGTGTAGCTGCGTCCAAAAAAGGTTTGGACAAGTTCTTAGAAGAGAGGTCCATAAAAAATTATTAAAGTAGACTGGGGCAATCTCCTGCTTACTCCTGGGTTAAGCAGCATAGAATATGTTTACTTTTTGAGAAGCTGAGAGAGAATTGTGATCTTGATTGGCCGCTGTTGGAAATAGGATACTGGACTTGGACTTTTGGTTTGACCCAGTGTGACATATCTTATTTATTTATTATTTATTTATTTGTTGTTCTTATATACCGCACTCTTAAAAATCAGCGCGGTTTACATATAACAGATTTGTGCAGTCAAAGCATAGCACTTACAATGAACAGGGTAGATTAACTTGGAATTCAACTAGTGGTAACTATGTACAACAATTACATCTATTTACAGACTGTTTTTATAGTATATACATCCATTGATAAGGTTCACATGTTCATACTTGATAGCATGTTAAGGGGTGATGTGTTAGATTGCTGTGAATAGTGTAGGAGAAAGAGGTGATATTTAAGCGCTCTTCTGAACTGAGCTAGGTCTTTGATGGCTCTAATGGGTGCAGGGAGTGTGTTCCAGCAGCTAGGGGCATATAGCTTGAATGCTCTGTTAAATGCTCTTATGTTAAATATTTTCTTAAAATGTCACTAAATTCCTAATTTAGGAGCATATAAAGTGGGTGGTAATAGGGTGTATTAGGGAAGGAAAAAGGAGCTTAGCACTGTTTTTCAGCACTAAGCACCTAAATTAGGCTCATAAATCTAGGCAAATGAATCACAAACTGAAATTTAGAAGCATAAGTTTTATGCTCCTAAATTAGGATGAATTTTCAGCTGAAAATGTAGGCTCCCAGGTGTGGCTGAATATAAGGCCCAAGCTTAGGAGCCTGATCTAGGAGCTCAGCTTTTTTTGGATATCTGTCCCCTAAGTCTTTTGGAAGGCTTAAATTTGAGTACTGATGAAACCTTATTCCCTTATGCAACAGTTAATGATATGCTTCCGTAAATAACCTTGCCCTGTGATAAAATTGCATGTTTGTTCTCTCTCCCACAGGCCTGTATACATTGAAGAAGTTGTTTAGACAGTATTTTATAATGGAATTTAAATTGGTCCTTTTTGTCTTGCTTTTTTTTAAATGAAGGCAATGCAATGTATACCTTCAAGTCAATGCTGACTCCTGGCGACCCCAGCAGCTCCTGGGTTTTCTTGGCAGTGTAACCGGAAGTAGATTGCCAAGCCTTTCTTCTATGACAATGGAGGGTTAAGTTACTTGCCTAAAGGCACAAGGAGTGCTAGTAGGAACTGAACCCTGGTTTCTTGGTTATCAAGCCAGTGATCTAACACCTAGCCTGCTACTCCACTTTTAAATGAAGGCAGCATAATGAAAACAAAACTTGTGTTTGAAATGGTGAAAATAGACTTCTGCAGACTTGTTAATGTCCATCTGAAATCAAAACAAGTAATGTTTGAATTTTCTTTTGTAAATTGTTTACATAATTTAGCCCACCTACATATTTTTTTTAAATAAATGAAACACCGCAGTGTCATAGATTTTGAATTAATCAGCTCAGAGCGATAGGCATATGCATTGTTCATTTCTTTATTTTATAGGTGCGTGGGGTGCAGCTGTTTAAGCTGCTTCTGCCAGCTGTCAGTCTGAGTGCTGCAAGTAAACCTTTCTACCTACCAGCTGCTTCCCAGTGGTAAAATGGGAAGCTAAATCTATAGTAAACATTAGTAACTTTTCAAATGTACATTCGAGTCAGGTGTATTGGGTTCTAAATGTTTTAAGTGCAACAGAATAAAGTCTGGAATGCTTGCAGTGAACATATGAATAAAATACTTTCAAAAATTTTAACTGAGAAAATAAAATTGTTAAAGCGAAATATAACCCATTGCTTGATAAACAGACAAGGGCAGCTTATTAAAAAGTTACATTTCAGAAGTTATAACAAAAGTGATTTAAAAGAAATGATCAGGATGCATAAGGAAAAGAAATTAAATGACATGGATTTTGATTAGACCAAAATTTTTGTCTTTTAAGAGTGAGTAATGGGAAAATCCTCCTATGACAAATGCAATTTTAGGTATTTGGAAAAAAGAAAATTTGTCATGTACTGAAAATATATTTAGAGCACAAGGAGGAGCTGTTTATAGATGTGCAATCACTTTCCACTTCAGCCACTGAAATGCCCAAAGACACCTCTTTATGAGATGTTAAGCAGATTGTTGTCTTTTGTTCCTATGCTTACAAATTCTGTCTGCATGCTACAATATTTCCTCTTGCTAACCTTAAACTATCTCCTGTATCCTCTTCAGGTGCTATCATTGAGTGTCTGAGTGCTAAAAATGCTGTTGTGGGATTATTTTCAGAGGTAATTGTTTTCATGCCTCTTCTTCTGTACATACTCTACCTCAGGATGTGATTCTCTGGACATTTTTTATTTCCTGTTAGCCCCTGCTAGTACTTGAGCTCATCTCCTGTCCTGCCCCCTTCCAACCTTTGGCCATCTTTTGTATTCATTTAATAGGCTATGTAGTAAATGAGTCACTTTCATTTTAAGTAATCTAGTGGAAAACGAAACACTTAATTCCATAGTGAATATGTTTTATTTTTGTCTTCAAATGCTGTCCAAAAATAGGCTTATGGGTTACCTGATAGTTGAAGTAGGGAGAGGGCTAGATGTGTGCTTGAATTTCAGCAATGCTTTTGACATAGTTTCACCTAGGAAACTTATAAATAAACTGAACATCTTTGGTAGAGGCCCCCAAAGTGGCTTAAGTGGTTAGAAACTATTGAGTGGGAGGTGACAAAAGATAGTAATAAATGGTGTTTACTCTGAGTAAAGGGATGTTACCAGAGGCATGTTGTAGGTATCAGTCCTTGGTCTGGTTCTCTTTAACATTTTTATAAGCAATATTGCAGAGAAGCTATTAGGAAAGGTTTGTCTCTTTTGTGGATAATAAAATCTGCAGTAGCTAGGAACCATTCAAGGTATGGATAACATAAGAGTTAGTTCTTAATGTGGGTAAAACTGAGGTTTATTGTTTTTATCTAGGGAAGAACCTAGAATTTTGCCATTCTAAATGTGTCCATTTGGAAGACTGACTATAAGCGAAAGACGAGGGATCTAGGTGTTTCTCACATCGCTCCTTAGCGAAATTCACAGTGGGAAGTATGCACTGACAATATCCCTAGATCTTTCCTGCACATTTGATTTAGTTAAACATGATCTTCTTGTGGTCCACTTACATGTGATTGGTATCTGTGATCGAGTCCTCCTTTGGTTCCATTCTTTTCCCTCCGGTCACACTTTGTGCTAATGAGAAATTTTCAAAGGCAAGACCACTTCAATGTGGAGTGCCCCAGGGCTCCGTTCTTGTGCCCATCTTGTTTAATATGTTCCTGAGCCTGCTACTGATCCTAATACAATATACCTGGATCTCGTTCTCTGTGTATGCAGATGGCATTCTTCTTGTGTCCTATATTGATAGCATTAATATACATCTTTCACTTATTAATCAGTGTCTCACTATGGTATCTGGTTGACTTTATGACCATTGTTTGCAGTTTAACCCCCCCTCCCTCCAAAAAAAATGGCCACCTGGATAAATGGGGGATCAGCAACTCCTAGCACTGCATCAGTTCTTCAGAGTACTGCTATTACTTTAACTCCATCTATCAAGTATCTTGGTGTTTCCTGGATTGTGACATTTTATTCCAGCAGTTCAGTTCAATAGTTAAATCCTTGTTTAATGGCTATGTGTCACTTTCATGCTATCTGACCATTTCTTGATGTTTCAGCCCAGATTGCTGTGGTCCTTGGACTAGTAGTATCACGCATTGACTACTGCAATTCTGTTTATGCTGGTTTGCCAACTTTGAGATCAAATGCCTCCAACTTATTCAGAAAACCGCCATTCATATCTTGTCCCACACCAGAAAACTTGATCACGTGATTCCTCTCTTGATTCATTTCCATTGGCTCCCAGTTAAAGCCCTCATACATTACAAGATTTTGATCTTAGCATACAAAGTTCTCTATCAAGATGCCCCAGATTACCTCTCATCCATGATCATCTCTTACTGTCTAATTTGTTCCCTTTGTTCTATTCATGAAAATCAATTACACCTGCTACCACCATCTAGAGCCCACTACGGATCTACTTGGCAATCTGCTTTTTTTTCTTTCTAGCCCTTATGTTATTGAATAGTCTTCCCCCACAACTCTGGCTACAAAATACCTTTTACAAGTTTTAAAGCTACTTGAATGCCTATCTTTTTAAACAGGCCTTTGATGTGATGGGCTGATCTGGGAGCGGACTGGCTTCCCTGTTGCTGAGAAGAGATTAGTAGTACTTTGGACAGAATCAAAAATACACTATCTTCTAAGAGGAAACAGACATTAGACATGTCTGTTTTTTCTTTTTGCTATCAATTTTTTTTTTATTTCTTTCCTTTCTCTATTTCCCATTTTTATTTGTATTATGTAAACTGTATTTTGTAAAAGGCAGTATAGCAAATAAACCATAAACCATAAAGAAGTAGTGAAGAGGGCAGTGTTTATTATGCATTATACTTAGACTTAAGATATAACTGACGCCAGTCAGTTTTAGAACTGTTATACAGGCTTTGATAATGCCACATTTAGATTATTGCAGTGTGCTTTATTTATATTTATGAAGAAGTTCTCTGCATCATCTCCAGGTGGTACAAAATGCCGCAAGAGTAATAATTGGTATTAACAGATTTGATCACATCTCACCAGTATTATCCATGCTACATTGTCTTCCAGTTGTCTGGAGGGTTCACGTAAAGATCTTAATTCTAATTCATAAGCAAGGCATCATGTAGCTCCAGCTTGCCTTTCAGCAGTTTTGAAATTATATCGGCCAGCCCCAGGTATTAAGGTTGGAGGGCAGTAGATTATTGAATGTTCTATCTTTCCAGCAAGTGTTTCTTGACAAGCTTCAGTTGAGAGCATTCGTCATAGCAGGTCCTTCTTTATGGACTAGGTTGCCTGTCAAATTGAGAACAGTTGAAGCTTTATGACTTTTTGAAAGTAGTTCAGATTTCAAAAGCTTGCTTAAATAAATAGGCCTTAAGCAAAGTGTTCATTAGAGCCAGTGATATGCTAGTTCTACAGGAAATGTTATTAATGTGTGTTCATATTCAATTTTGTGTATTTTATCTATTGTAGTGATAGTCTACGTATAATGGTTTTACGTATTATGTTTACTTTAATTATGCGTATTCTTTGGAACTCAGTTAGACTTCAGATAGGTAAGCAATAAATGGAGATGAATAAGATATGTAAATCTTGCAAAGATAGAAGACTGGTCTATTAATTAAAAATGCAGGGTCCTGCATTCGAATTGCAAAGACCCAGAGGGATGGTATACTATAGGGAGTAAAACTACTTGCACAAGAGTGGCAACTGGGAGTGATTAGCATAAATGAGCTTAAGATAGCCAGACATGTAGTCAAGGTGACAGCAAGAACTAAAAGAATGCTTGGGTGCATGGGACACAGGAAAAAGGAAGTGACATCTGGAGACCACACCTTCAAAAGGATATAAACTGGATGTAGTCTGTTCAGAGGGTGGCAATTAAAATGGTCATTGGATATTTGGGGATAGCCTTAAAGTGGAGTGGAGGAGTGGCCTAGTGGTTGGGGCAAGGTACTTCAGACCGGAAGGTCGGGGGTTCAAATCCCACTAGAGGACAGCAACCTTGGGCCGGAAGGACTGGGGTTTCTAGTCCCACAGGTGCTCCTTGTGGTCTTGGGCAAGCCACTTAACCCTCCATAGCCCATGTTCCCTGTAAAATAGTTCTCTGTATGCTGTGCTTTCCTGTCTAATCAATGTGTTTATACCTCAAAATATTCCTGTCATGATTTGACAATTTCCAATCTGTAATCAAACCGCTGCTGATCGCTGGAAGTAGCGGTATACAAAATGTATACTAAATAAATAAATAAATAAAATAAAGAAAAAACGTGATAGGGGAGATATGTGAGAGATTTAAATACCTTCAAGCTAAGAATGCATCCGATACTGGCCTCTCAAAAGTAAACAAAACTGTGGAATGACGGTCATAGAATGAGGGTGAAAGAGCAGACTTCAGCGTAATGTAAGGAAACCTTTACAGAAAGGGTAGTAGAGGTGATGGAGACAAGGGCAGTATCTAAATTCAGGAAAGCACAGGGCAAGCACAGAGGAAGGGATTTTAGAAACAAGAAGTTTGGCATAGGTGGATCAACTGGAGAGACCATATGGTCTATCTCCAGGAACAAGCAGGAATAAGTCCTCACATATGGGTACATCGGTACCAACGGAGCCTGTGCGGGAAAGCTCCCCAGCCTTTCAGATGAAAGGCTTTTGGGGCCTCCCACTGCACATGCGCGCTGCCTTCCCGCCTTCCTGACCAGCTCTCTTCAGTTTCTCTTTTTCCGCGGAGCCAGCAGGTCGTGTTCCTGTCACCGCTGAAGAAATTGTGAAATTTGTTGTTTTTCTTTAGACCGCGTACCTGCCTTCCCCATACCGAAACCGGTATCGCCGGTCTCTCTTTCTTTCTTTAAAAAAAAAAAGAAAAAAAAAAAAGACTTTTTTATTTTCTTCAGCACAGCTTGGTACCTGTTGTTAGGCCTTAAGGCCTACACAAATTCTCCTCATGGAGAAGCCAGTCCCTGGTTTTAAAAAATGTACCAAATGCAGTGCTGTCATTTCTGTCACAGACACCCATGAATGGTGTCTCAAATGTTTGGGACCTGACCAATCCATACCGGACTGCCCATCCTGCACCCAGATGTCTAAACGTGGTTTGCAGAACTGGGCCAACAAGCTCCATGTGCTGTTTCCTTCAGAAGCATCACAGTCATCCAGGTCTTCCTCTCCGGATGGATCTCAGGTAACCAAAACTTCTGTGGGCAAATCCTCTAAAAGCAAATCTCTTTCTAAAGATCGAGAGGCTCTCAATTTTGAGTTCGAGGATTCTGCCCAGGCCAAAAAACCCCGGCGGGAGGTTCCGGCCTCCAAAGCAATCATGGGGTCACAGGTTGACATCGATGGCACGGCCTCGACCGATCACCTGTTGGACTGCTCTGGGGTACCGGCCCATACCGGTACCGACATCCAGGCAGTAGTGGCGTCTATGGGCAGTACTGTCCAGACCATGCAGCAAGCCGTTCTGGCATTCATTAAGGCTGCGACGCCCTCGGTACCGATTTCATCGGTACCGACCCCGGTTCCGGTATCCACACCGGAACCGAGACCATCGACTTCCAAACGTCGATCGGTTCCGCATGCCGGATTCAGGCTTTCGCCCGGTACCGATCCCATGCCCGATACGCCCGATGTCGATACCGATCGGTATGCGTATCGTACATTGGAAGCACAGAGGGAATACTCAGATTCTTCTGATGAATTCAATTCCTCTGATGACTCTGCTGAGCTTACTCTTCCTGAGGAGCCCTCTTCTCCAAAGAGGAGGATGTCTCCTCCAGAGGATTTATCCTTTCAGGATTTCATTGTTGATGTAGCTAAAGCACTTTCTATTGCTACATCTTCTGAAAAAGAACCCAGATCAAAAAAATTGGATATTTTAGGATACTCTAAAGCTCCTAAAGAGGCAGTCACTCTGCCTGTCCATGAAATCCTTCAAGAACACTTGATGGATTTGTGGGAGACTCCTTTAACACTGTCTCCCCATTCCCGTAGGTTGGACACCATGTATCGGGTCCCTCCTTCGCCTGGGTTCCAGAAAACTCAGCTGCCTCACCACTCTATTGTGGTGAAGTCTGCCATGAAGAAAATAAAGAGTCCTAAAAGGCATTCTTCTACCCCTCCAGGGCGAGAATGTAAGACCCTAGACTCTTTTGGAAGAAAGATGTTCCAGGCTAGTATGCTTATAGCCAGGATCAATTCTTATAGCCTTTATATGGGCATGTTTCTTGGACAACTTGCCCTAAAAATACAGAATTTTGCCCCCTTTATCCCTGATGATCAAAGGGCGGACTTCTTTTCTATGGTGACACAACTTTCAGAGGTCTCCAAGTTCTCCAACAGGGCAGCCTTTGATTCCTTTGAGGTTGCAGGCAGAGCTTCGGGAATTGCTATTGCAGCCCGACGTCTCGCTTGGCTCCAGGCTTCTGACCTAGAACCCTGGGTTATAGATGGCCTCAGGAATCTGCCCTGTACCGGTGAGAACTTATTTGGGGAAGACTGGCAGATTAAAGCTGCTCAAATGGATGCAGAAAATGCCACTCTAGATAGACTTTCCAAGTCTACTTCTACCCCTGCCAAAAAGAAGTCTTTTAAAAGGCCTTACTATAAGAAGGCCAGATTTCCCACAAATACTGGCCAGCAATCTGCTCAGCCTCGCTTTGCGGCTAAGCGTCAACCATCTAAGCAGGTAAAGTCAAAGCCTGCAGTGTCTGCTACACCCCAGCAGGCTCAACCCCCTCAGGGGTTTTGACTTGCCTCTAGAGAACTTGCCGTTTCTGGCTCTAGAACAACCAGAGCCCCTCACCATTCCTGGAAGGCTAGCTCATTTTGCTCCCAGATGGGAACAAATCACATCAGAGCAATGGACCCTCTCTATTATCAGGGAGGGCTACAAACTTCATTTCTCCAGCCTTCCTCCCCATACCATGGTGAGGCAATTCAGTTCTCCCCCATCTCTTCTGACCCTGTTGGGTCAGGAAGTCTCTTCTCTCCTTGCCCAAGGGGTAGTAGAGGAGGTTCCTCCTCCACAACAGGGGTTAGGTTTCTACTCCCCTTACTTTCTCATAACAAAGAAGACAGGGGGCTTCAGACCTATCCTAGATCTGAGAGAATTGAACAGATTTCTATTCAAGGAGAAATTCAAAATGCTCTCTCTGGGCCTTCTCCTTCCATACCTTCAGAGTCAGGATTGGTTTTGTTCTCTAGATCTCAAGGATGCGTACACTCATATACTCATCCATCCATCCCACAGAAAATATCTAAGATTTCTGTTCCAGGGAAAACATTTCCAGTACAGAGTACTACCCTTTGGTCTCGCCTCTGCTCCCAGAGTCTTCACAAAATGCATGGCAGTCGTAGCCGCATTTCTAAGAGGCATGGGAATCTTTGTCTTCCCATATCTGGACGACTGGCTCATCCGAGCTTCATCTCAGTCAGAAGCCCAGATGTCTCTGGACTGCACAAGGCATATTCTTCAATATCTGGGACTTGTGGTAAACATTCCCAAATTCCAACTCATCCCTACTCAGTCTCTGGAATTCATAGGGGCCCAATTGGACTCCACCACTGCAAGGGCCTACCTCCCTCTGGTCCGAGGCCAAAGACTAATAAGCTTGGCCTCCCAGGCTCAGTCCAGAAGTCACTTGTCAGCCAGAGAAATGCTGCAGCTTCTGGGCCACATGGCCTCCACGGTACACGTGGTGCCCTACGCTCGTCTTCATATGAGAGCAGCTCAATGGACCTTGGCCACCCAGTGGTCTCAAGCATCAGGACTGCTCTCAGACCAAATACTCACCTCAAAACGACTGTTTTGGTCTCTCCAGTGGTGGACATCCTCCAAAAATCTGTTGTTGGGGATCCCCTTCCAACCTTCGTTGCCCCAAGCAACCCTCACAACAGATGCCTCCCAAACAGGGTGGGGAGCTCATCTCCAGCACCTCTCCACTCAGGGCACCTGGTCTCCTCAGGAGACCACCCTTCACATCAACCTTCTGGAACTGCGAGCAATCTTCCTTGCCCTCACAGTCTTCCACACCCTCCTTGTCAACCTGACTGTCCTAGTCCAAACAGACAATCAGGTAGCCATGTTCTATGTCAACAAACAAGGAGGGACGGGCTCTCTGTCGCTTTGCAACGAAGCTCTCAGATTATGGGCCTTCGCCAGAGAGCACCAAATTCATCTTCTGGCAGTATATCTTCCAGGAGTTCAAAACTCTCGGGCAGACAGACTCAGCCGAGTTCTGCTCCCACACGAATGGTCCCTACATATGGACCAGATACGCAGAATCTTTCAGGAATGGGGGACCCTGGACATAGACCTCTTTGCAAGTCCGTGGAATGCCAAACTTCCCCGGTTCTGTTCCAGGACTCCGTGTCAGGGAGCTCAGGCCAACGATGCCTTTCTCCTACATTGGGGTCAGGAATTCCTGTATGCTTTTCCACCCATTCCTTTGATTCCCAAGACTCTGTTCAAACTTCAGAGGGATCACGGATCCATGATCCTCATTGCTCCACGCTGGCCACGCCAAGTGTGGTTCCCTCTCCTTCTACAGCTCTCCCAGGGCTCCTCCCTGGACCTGGGAGCTGCACCAGACCTTCTATCTCAGGAGCAGGGGACTTTGTGGCATCCAAACCCCAAGTCCCTACATCTCCGAGCTTGGTTACTGAAGGCTTAAGCCTTCATGAGTTTAATCTTTCCCAACCAGTGAAAGATATCCTTCATGCCTCTAGGAAACCCTCTACTAGGCGTTCCTATGCTTTCAAATGGAAACGTTTTTCCATTTGGTGTGCGCAACAGGGTCTTGACCCTCTCGCACTTCCTTTGAATTCTCTACTGGACTACCTTCTGCATCTTTCCAATGCAGGCCTCAAGACGAATTCAGTACGAGTCCATTTAAGTGCTATTGCAGCATCCTTAAAACCTATAAATGGACAACCTGTCTCCTCTCATCCTCTTATTGCAAGGTTCATGAGAGGCCTGACCCTCACTAAGCCTCCCATCCGACCTCCTCCGGTAGCATGGGACTTGAATCTAGTTCTGGGTCAACTTATGAAGCCACCTTTTGAACCGTTGGTATCTACCTCCCTGAAATTTCTTTCTTGGAAGGTTCTTTTCCTTATTGCAGTCACTTCAGCTCGCCCCATCAGTGAACTGCAGGCTTTGGTGGCTAATCCACCTTATACCAGATTTCATCATGATAAGGTGGTCCTTAGGACGAATCCCCACTTTATGCCTAAAGTGGTCTCGACTTTTCATCTTAATCAGGAGGTATATCTACCTGTTTTTTCCCCGGCTCCTCATGCATCCAGTGCAGAGAGGAACCTTCATACTCTTGACTGTAAAAGAGCTCTCGCCTTTTACCTCAACAGGACTCAGCCACATCGAAAGTCTTCCCAACTTTTTGTGGCTTTTGATCCTTCTCATTTGGGACTTCCAGTCACCAAACGTACACTTTCCAATCGGATTGCTCAGTGTATTTCTTTTGCTTACCAGAGTAAGAACATTTCTCTGGAAGGCCATGTCACAGCTCACAATGTGAGAGCCATGGCTACTTCTATGGCTCATCTTCACTCTGTGTCCATAGATCAGATCTGTCGAGCAGCCACTTGGGCCTCGGTTCATACCTTCACAGCCCATTACTGCTTGGACAAGGACTCCCGCCGGGATGCCTTGTTTGGTCAGGCTGTCCTCAAACACCTGTTCCATACTTAAACAACTCCTGCCCACCTTCCCTGGATGGATGCCTGAGATCCATACGAAGATGGTTTACCCTTGGAGGGGGATCTCCCAGGCATCTTAGCTAGGGAGTCCCCATATGTGAGGACTTATTCCTGCTTGTTCCTGGAGATAGCACAGTTACTTACCTGTAACAGGTGATCTCTGGGAACAGCAGGAATTAGTCCTCACAACCCACCCACCTCCCCTAGGAGTTGTATCTCTATCTATCTATCTTCCTTTCCTCTCTCTCTATTGTCTCAGCTTTAAACTCGAACTGAAGAGAGCTGGTCACGAAGGCGGGAAGGCAGCGCGCATGTGCAGTGGGAGGCCCCAAAAGCCTTTCATCTGAAAGGCTGGGGAGCTTTCCCGCACAGGCTCCGTCGGTACCGACGTACCCATATGTGAGGACTAATTCCTGCTGTTCCCAGAGATCACCTGTTACAGGTAAGTAACTGTGCTTTATCTGATGTCCTTTTTTTTTTTTTTTTTTTCTGTGTTGGTATTATAAGATCATACAGATGTGTGTCTTCCCACTTTCCTCCTACTAACGTGCAAATGTTTGCAGGTAGGAGGGACAAATGTTCAAGCCAGAGAGAGACTTAAGCAAGGATGGTCTTTATCTGCCATCATTTACTATGTTACTGTAAGGCATGTTTACTAAAGCACAGTACTTGGTAGCACTGGGTTTAGCATGTCATTTGGCAGCCCTCTAAAGTGTAGCACAGGGCTGTGCACCAAAAACCCCACGCCACCTTGGTAGCGCACGTTAGGGTGGAAAGAGGTGCATTCCCACCACATTGCAGTCAATTCAGGCCTTTATAGCTCATACTACCTGTGCTTTGTGCAAGTTGCGTGACTGCATGCTAATGCCATCTCGCTGGGTGGCATTATTTGCACCCGTGGCTGCTTTGCCGCGCTGGAACAAGGTAACTAAGGGAAAAGATGTACCCACCCCTTCCATATAGCGCAAAGTCCTGTGCTGGTAATGTGGCCCATTTCTATTGGTTTTTATAATGAGTGTTTTCTATTTGTGTTTAAGTTTCTGAAGTAAACACAATGTAGTTTTTAATATCAATAATCCTCTTTCTTCAGTATATTTTTATCATAACTGATTAATCCAAGTTTAAAGCCATGGGCTTTTATCCCTTCCAGATTGGATATCTATTAGCAAATGCCCTGAATGTAACTGTCCAGTTATACAAAAGACTGGGTTTTTCTTCTGAAACAAATTTAATAAGTGTATAGTCTGCACCATATTAGTTTATAGTACTAGTAAAATTATTCTACCACAATATTAAGAATACTATTAAAATTAGAGTCTTAGCCCTGTAGATCTGCCAGTAATCCATGCTCATGATATTTAATCTTCATAGATAAAACAGTTTACTGTTGGCTTTGTTGGAGAAACCCACAAGTAACTGTGACTTGTCACAGTTTTAAAGGGCTGCTGCTCTATTTAATCTGCTCAGATTTTTTGTAAAACGATGCAAATGAGACCTTTTTTTTGCCTATTACGAACTAACTACTTCATTGGATCTGCATATTTTTTTTCCTAATCAATAAAGTTGCAGGTGAACAATTTACATCTGAAGCTGAATACACTCAAACTTCCAAGATTAGATTCAGTTTTAGAGGTCTATAGTAGAATAAATTAGGCAGTTATTCTTTTGCTGCCATCAGCCGTGTTATAACACACTCCTCTTTAAGCAGATACTGATCACTCGGTCAGGAATATTAATTTATACTAAAGTGAAAACAAGGAAGATAAAGGGGCATACTTACTAAGCTGGGCTAATGGTTTGCACACACTATTTGTAAGTATATAACTTGGGACCTAGATACAAATAGATGCTCTAACCATTAGCCCAGCTTAATTTAATTTAATTAACAGATTTTTTATATACCGCTCCTTCCATTGATCAGATGCGGTTTACATGGAACAACAGTAAACAGGGAGAGCTGTTTTTACAGATAACAAATTGGAACTTACATTTAACAATTAACAAATTGTGAACTATGTACAAAGGAACAGAATTAAACTATATACAGAGTTATTTGTTATTCATTTGTCATCAAAACATTGTTTTAGGGTTTTAGTACTTCATTCCTTTTCTGGAAAAATTATATTAGCTGGAATAGGACTATCCTTTATCTAGCTGAGAGGTGAATTCGTCAAGGATCCATAGTGCATTGTGAATAGTAACATGCTTAGTAAGCATGCCTCAAATTATGCAGTTTTGACCCATTGAGCTGACGTGCAAAGTTGATTTGGGGTTGTATATGTTTTTCCACTTTTAGGTCCTTTTGCTTTTGAATGATGATTTGGCATGCATGTTACTCAATGTTGGCACATGCAAGTCCTGAGCTAGTGATAGACAGAGCATGTATATACTTAAAATGGCAGTGCTAAAGTGAGGATGGTTCTTTTTACATTTGCATTTTGTCTGTCTGTCTATCTATATACAGTATAACTAATACAAAGTGCGAGATACTTGTGCTTACAAACCCAAAGTTAAAGGACCAGTTGGTTCAGAACATGACCCTTCTTGCCATCAGTACTTTCTTCCCTCCACCCCAACACTCTTACACCAAGATGTTCTAGCTCTCACCACTTTCCACTGTCCAGTATCCTCTGTGATCACATAATATCAGGCTTTTACTACCTTCCACCTGACAGAAAGATTGAGATCTATTTCATGACTAGCAATGTATGCTTCCTTATTCTGCTGGACCAGTCCATACATATGGTCTACCAGTATATTGAGGTGGACTTGAGCAGCTGTCAGTGATATCATCACTTGGAATCTACTCTGGTAGAACACTGAGATAAGCCAGTATTTGTTTGCCTCTAGAAGTGGCAAGGTATTTGGACTGCAGTGTTTGTGGCTGCAATGTTTTTTGGCCAGGGTTCTGATGCTGTGGATGTGGCTACTTCCACTCCTTACCTTTGCTATATTTTTTCTGCCTGTCAGCACTGTGGCCATTGGAAATGGCTGCTCTCTCTTGGTAGAGGTTGAACTTTGTGGGGTGTCCTTAGCCACAAGCCTGGGAGCCCTCTTTTTCAGTTTGTTTGTGCTGCAGTTCCTGAAAAAGCTTATGCTTCACAGTCCTCTTGGGGAGGGGAGGAGGCATGGCCCGGGCTGCTCTTATGAGGGACCCAGGGTCCACAAATGCCTCTGTATCAGGCAGCTGGAGAGGTCATGGCAACTACTTTGCCCCTGTGCATTTGTTCCTCCAGGAGCCTCTCTGCAGGGGCTGGCTGAAGGACTTAAAAGTTGATTCCTTTTGCTAGAACGGGGGATGGGGTGGTTCACCTGGGGAAGGCTACAATTTCCATGATCCGCCTTTTTCTCAAATGGGTCTTGATTATTCCATTTTAGGATGCTACAGTGGCTCTGCAATTTGTAGAGCCTGCTTTCAGTTGAGTTTAGCAGGCGGATTCCCCTGGCTCCTGGAGAACATCTTTCTTGCCTCTACCTGATCTGATGCAATATCACATTGGGTTTTAGGGAGGAAACCTCCCAAGCTCGACCCTAGGGGCTCTTACGTCTCATCTCAGCTGTATCCTCAGCCCCAGGGTGAGTGGACTCAGCCTTTTGGGCTCCCTGGGATTAGTGGTCCTGGTCATGGCTGTGGCTAGGCATATGACCATCCCTGAAGAGGGGAGACACTGTGCTCAGTCTTACTATCGGAGATTCGAGGCTTTCCTTAAGAATGTCTTTGCAGCTGCCACCTTAGACTCCAGGCAGCACAGTATGGATGCCTGGAATCAAGCCTTCTGATGATGAATCCATTCTGTGCCGGACAGCCTGGAAGCTATGAAGTTGGCAGCAGACTGCCTAGGTGGCTGGTACCTTCTAACATGGTTTCAGAGTCCCTTCCAAGTGCATGGCAATATACATGGTAGCAGTGGTAGTGGCCAGATGTTAGCACTTAGTGAATGCTGACTCCAATCTGTGGTTGAGGAGATTCCCCTTTAAGGGCTGATTGCTCTTGGGGTAGGCCTGGTGAAATGGTGAAGCCCTTTGGAAGCTCACTCACAGAGCCTCATGGAAGATAAGCCTTAGTGGTGCCAAAGGTTCCTCTTGTAGGGCTATGTTTTAGAGCGTGGACATGACCTCACTCTGTTGAGGGTCCTTTGGGTCTCAGTCCCAGAAAGGACAAGCCTCTCAGAGTTTTTGGCATGCTCAAGTCTCCACCATAACTCCATTGGGAGCAAGTAATTCCCCTTAATAACTTCCAGAAATCCCTCCCCAAGGTGAAGCTTGTTGGAGACTTGCTAGGGCTGCTTCCTTCTGAGGGGGCCAATACCATGCTGGACCAGTGGGTCTTCAGCATCCTTAGTCAAAGTTGGAGATGTATTAGTTTCTTCTGCAAGCTGCCTACCTTCTATTCCTAACGTGTCTGGTTCAGACCAGCCTGGAAATGATGATGCACAATATTTAAATTTGGTAGTGCCTATAAAGGACTCCCTGGTAGAGTTTCCTTCTGGCTTTCCACTCATGTGGGTGATGTTTGATGGAACTCCTTAGTGTCTCTTGCAGTTGCAGGCTGTTTTTCCCATGTCTTCCACATAAGGGCCAGGGACATTATTCCATTTACATAGCAATGCCCAGGAAGGGAATTCCTCTCCAGCATAGTCTTGAACCTAAAGGCGGTTGTTTTCCAACTCTGAGTCTTTTGTTCAACCAGGCTCTTCATCTCCTTCTGGAGATTGAGGAGCAATTGAGATGGTGGTTGTGGTTCTTCCATTATCTCCAGGAACAAGCAGGAATGTAGTCTTCACATATGGGTATCATCGGTACCGACGGAGCCTGCGTGGGAACGCTCTCCAGCATCCAATAGGAAAGCTTTTGAGAGCATCCCACAGCACCTGCCTACCCACCTTTCCAACTGTCCCTCTCCAGTTCTTCATTTTCCGCGGAGCCAACAGGTCCCATACCCTGTCACTGCAGAAAAAGTTCTTCTTTAATCTTTGTTTTTTGTGATCGCGTCTGCCTTCCCTTGACGCTATACCAGTACCGCCGGTTCATTCTTATTTCTTCTTAAAAAAAACAAAACTATAGTTTCTGAGCTATTTTACTTCAGAAACATTTTTCCTTGGTGCTAGGCGCCATTTTGGGCACTAGGCCCAATTTTTTCTTAAAAATGGAAAAACCAACATCTGGTTTAAAAAAAAAAAAAAATGTTCTAAGTGTGGTGGTACCATCTCCGTCACCGACACCCATGATTGGTGTCTCAAATGTTTAGGTCCTGACCACTCTACTTTGGAGTGCTTCTCCTGTGGAATGATGTCAAAAAGGGGTCAGTAGAATCGAGCTGCAAAGCTTAGCACCCTTTTTCCCTCAGACGTGGTGTCTGTTGCATAGACGTCCTCCAGGATCTCATCTTCCTCCCATGGATCTCAGGTAACTAAACATAAATCTAGCCGGTCCTCAAAGGGTAGATCTCCTTCTAAGTATCGAGATGCCACTGGCGTTGCCCTTGAGGAATTTTCACCAGCAAAACTGCCCCAGCGGGAGGCTTCGGCTTCGAAAGCATCAATGGGGCTCCAGGATGTCACAAGGCCTCAACCTCGGCAGAACTACTGGCGCCATGCTCTGGGGTTCAGGCCGCTTCTACCGGTACCAATACCCAAGCATCGGCAGTGTCGATAGACCAGAGATTTCTTGCTATTGAACGCAGTCTAGCGGCTCTTCTCCCGGCTTCGGTACCATTGAAACAGTTTCAGACACCTCAACCGATACCGGTACCGACGGCATCGACGTCGATGGGTATGCCACCCATACCGAGTCATGCGTCTGTCTCTGGCATCAACAGATCGGTACCTGAGCAACCCGATACCGACTTCAATCGATACCGGTACCGTGCGCTGCACGATAACCGGGATCGGAGGTATTTTGAATCCTCTGAGTCTGACTCCGAAGACTCTGCCGATACAAGAGTACTTCTCCCAGAGGATTCCTCTTCTCCTCATCGCAGAATGTCTCTGCCGGAGGATATGTCCTTTCAGGATTTTATCCATGATGTGGCCAGAGGCCTTTCCATCACAATAGCTCCTGAAAAAGAGCCTAGGGCAAAAGAGTTGGAGATTCTCCAATACCCTAAGGCTCCCAAAGAGGCAGCTACTCTGCTTATTCATGAGATCTTACATGATCTTATGCTAAGAATGTGGAAACACCTCTAACCACATCTCATCATTCTTGGAGACTCGATACCACACCATTCAATGGTAGTGGAATCAGCCATGTGTAGGATGAAAAGTGCAAAGAGACATGCATCCAATCCTCCAGGTCGTGAATGCAGGACTCTCGATGCCTTTGGGCATCTGCTTTCAAACGTCCTTGCTCTCAGCTAGTATCAGTTCCTATATCTTGTATATGGGAATGTTCCTTAAAGAGGTCGCAGGAGACTTGGAGCTTATGAGCCCCCTTCTTCCTGATGACAAAAGACAGGACTATCTTACTCTTGTCAAACATGCTCAGGATGTTTCCAAGTTTGTTAATCGTGCAGCCTTTGACTGTTTTGAGTGCATAAGCAGAACCTCTGCTATTGCCATTGGTGCACGTCGGATTGCCTGGCTTCAGGCATCCGACTTGGAAATTTGGGTACAGGATAAATTAGGAAGCATTCCTTGCACAGGAGAAAATCTCTTTGGCAAGAATTGGAAGGAGAAGGCTAATGAGATAGATGCAGACAATATCACTTTGGATAGATTGTCCAAATCTACAGCCGATTCAGCACGGAAAAGATCCTCTAAAAAACATTTTTCAATAAGAAAAAGTAGTTTTATCCTTCCTATACCCAACAGGGACACCGTCCAGGTCAGCCTGCCCAAAAGGGACAACAGTAACAACCTAGACAATAAAAGAAGCCAAAAGTGGTAAAACCTCAGCCAGCTCAGCTCAGCCTCCTCAGGGGCTTTGACTCCTCTTTAGAGAACTTTGCCTTCCTGCCCCTGAAGGGTCCAGAACCCTTGGACATCCCAGGCAGGTTATGTCATTTTGCGCACAGATGGTACCAAATAACACCAGAAAATTGGACCCTGTCCATTGTACGAGAGGGGGTACAAGCTTCATTTTCACAGCATGCCCCCTCCTACAATAGTAAAACAGTTGAATTCTCAGACCTCTCTCGACAATCTCTTAGGTCAGCAAGTCACAACACTCCTTGCGCAAGGAGTAATAGGGGAAGTACCCATTCCACAACAGGGTACAGGTTTCTACTCCTCCTATTTTCTTATTCCAAAGAAAACAGGAGGATGCCAGCCCCTTTTAGACTTCAGATAATCGAACAAATATCTGTTCTGAGAGAAGTTCAAAATGGTCTCTCTAGGAACTCTGCTGCCATACCTTCAAAGTCAGGATTGGCTTTGTTCTTTAGATCTCAAGGATGCGTATATTCATATTCTCATCCATCCAAATCACAAAATATTCCTCCGGTTCCTGTTTCAAGGAAAGCACTTCCAGTACAGGGTTCTTCCCTTTGGCCTGGCTTCTGCACCAAGAGTATTCACAGAATGCATGGCTGTGGTAGCTGCATTTCTCCGCACTTTGGGAATATTCGTCTTCCCCTACTTAGACGACTGGCTCATTCGAGCCCCTACAGTGCCAGAAGCCAGCTCTGCTTTGTTTCGCACAATGCGAATCCTTCAGTATTTGGGACCAGTCATAAACTTCCCAAAATCCAATCTTGCTCCCACTCAATCCCTAGAGTTCATAGGAGCTCATCTGGATACCAGACAGACAAGGGTTTTCCTTCCGCAGCCCCGCTGTCTTCACATAATACAGCTGGCTTCCCAAGTAGTGCTCAAACCTTATCTCACTGCTCAAGAAATGCTACAACTGCTGGGCCACATGGCAACCACCGTGCATGTGGTTCCTTATGCTCGCCTCCACATACGAGCAGCCCAGTGGACTTTATCCACTCAGTGGACACAGGCCTCAGGTTGCCTGTCGGACAAAATAACAAACTCAGACCATCTTATTTTGTCCCTCCAATGGTGGCAATCACTCAAAAATCTTCTCGTGGGGTCTCCTTTCCAGCAACCCCTATTCCAAGCCACCCTAATGATAGATGCATCTCAGGTGGGATGTGGAGCCCACCTGCACGATCTCTCTATCCAGGGTACCTGGACTCCACAGGAGGCCTGTCTTCACATCAGCCTCCTGGAACTCAGAGTAATCCTCCTTGCTCTTCGAGTATTTCACACCCAGCTCAGATACAAGACAGTCCTAGTTCAAACGGACAATCAGGTAGCCATGTTCTTTGTGAACAAGCAGGGCGGAACAGGCTCTCTGTCGCTATGCAACAAAGCTTTGTGACTATGGGCCCTCGCCAGATAGCATCATATTCATCTCCTTGCGGTGTATCTTCCAGGCATTCAAAACTCTTGGGCAGACAAACTCAGTCGAGTTCTGCTACCATACGAATGGTCTCTCCATGCAGACCAGCTTGCCCAAATATTTCAGATTTGGGGAACCCCGGACATAGACCTCTTTGCAAGTCCGCTGAATGCCAAACTTCCCCGGTTCTCTTCCAGAATCCCGGCTCGACATTATCAGACAAGGGATGCCTTCCTCCTTCACTGGGGTCAGGACTTCCAATATGCCTTCCCACCCATTCCCCTCATCCCCAAAACACTATTCAAGCTTCAGAGAGACAGAGGTCATATGATTGTCATAGCTCCACGTTGGCCACGGCAAACGTGGTACCCTCTGCTTCTACATCTCTGTCAAGCTCCACCTCTGGAGTTTGGATCTGCTCCACATCTCTCCCAAGAGAACGGGATGCTGTGGCATCCCAGTCCCCAGTCTCTGCATCTCAGGGCCTGGTTGCTGAAGGCCTAGAGCTGCGGGATCTCAACCTTTCTCAGCAGGTACAGGATATCCTTTATGCTTCTAGGAAACCCTCCACAAGACGCTCATACGCCTTTAAGTGGAAAAGGTTTACCATATGGTGCTCGCAGAAGGGTCTTAACCCTCTTGAGATACCTCTGGAATCAATACTGGAGTATCTCCTTCATTTGTCAAATGCGGGTCTTAAGACAAATTCAGTAAGAGTCCATCTTAGTGCTATTGCAGCTTCTTACAAGCCTCTAAGTGGACAACCTATTTCCTCTCATCCTCTCATAGCGAGATTTATGAGAGGTCTTCTTTTAACAAAGCCTCCCATTAAGCCACCACCGGTGGCATGGGACTTGAATCTGGTGTTCGGGCAGCTCATGAAACCGCCCTTTGAACCATTAGCCACTACATCTCTGAAATTCCTTCCTGGAAAGTCATCTTCCTCATTGCAATCACATCAGCACGTCGCATCAGTGAATTGCAAGCATTAGTGGCTGATCCTCACACAAGGTTCCACCATGATAAGGTAGTTCTTAGGACTCATCCACACTTTATGCCAAAGGTGGTTTCGCCTTTCCATTTAAACCAAGCGGTTTACCTTCCTGTATTCTTTCCGAGGCCTCATGCCTCCCGTGCAGAAAGGAGCCTTCATACTTTGGACTGTAAAAGAGCTTTAGCCTTTTACCTGCAGCGGACACAGCAACATCGAAAATCTTCTCAACTCTTTGTTGCTTTTGATCCTAGTCATTTGAGACTTCCATTGTCCAAAAGAACTCTTATCTAACTGGATTGCACAATGAATATCCTTTTGCCTATGAGAGTAAGAACCTTCCTCTTGAAGGCCATGTTAGAGCTCACAATGTGAGAGCCATGGCAGCCTCAATGGCTCATCTTCACTCTGTGTCTATCGACGACATCTGTCGAGCAGCTACTTGGGCTTCGGTAATACCTTCACGGCCCACTACTGCTTAGACAAGGACTCCCGCCGAGATGCCTTGTTTGGTCAGGCTGTTCTTAAACACCTTTTTCAAACTTAGTCAACTCCTACCCACCATCCCTGGTAGGATGCCAGAGATCCATGGGGGGAAGCATAGCCCTTTCACAAGGGCTGACAACTTCCTTGGGCCATCTCTCTGGCATCTGCAGCTAGGGAGTCCCCATATGTGAAGACTACATTCCTGCTTTTTCCTGGAGATAGTGTAGTTACTCACCTGTAACAGGTGATCTCTGGGAACAGCAGGAATTTAGTCTTCACAACCCACTCACCTCCCCTAGGAGTTGTGTATCTCTCTCTCTCTCTCTTTGGTCTCAGCTATAAACTCAACTGGAGAGGGACAGTTGGAAAGGCGGGAAGGCAGCACGCAGGCGCTGTGTGTGCTCCCAAAAGCTTTCCTATTGGATGCTGGGGAGCGTTCCCGCGCAGGCTCCGTCAGTACCGACGATACCCATATGTGAAGACTAAATTCCTGCTGTTCCTGGAGATCACCTGTTACAGGTGAGTAACTACGCTTTATTGCAGGGGTGCTGTTGGAAGCACCAGTTTGAGTGATGATCACCTCAGATGCCATCCTGAAGGGCTGAGATGAGCAATGCCTGGACCAATTAGTCCAGGGACTCTGGTCCCTTCAGGAGGCCTCCTTGGTGGCCATACTCTGGAGAGGTTCAGGCCTCTTCTAGTGGGCTAAGTGGTCTAGGTGCTCTCAGGCAATGCCATGGCAATGGCATATGTCTACAAATGAATTGGAAATTGCTATGCTGAAGTGGATCTCAAGGTTGTGGAACTGCGATGTTGGGTGGAGGTGCATCTGATTGTTCTGTCTACAGTGCAGGCCCACTTTCTGAGTTGGAACTCCATAAAGCTGGGTGAGTGAAAACTCGGCCCTCATGTGTGCAACTTCATAGTGTGAAGATGGGGCCTAGTAAGGAGTTTTTTGAGCCATGGAGAGGATCCATGGATGGAGGACTTGGATGCGCTACTTCAGAAATGGCCTTGGGAAGGGATGCTGTATGTCTCTCTCCCAGGCCCCTGGTGAGTCTTCCTTTGCACAGATTTTTGGCTCATCTGGACCCGTTGATCTTTGTGGCCCCACACTGGCCTCACAGGCATGGTATACAGACACCCTATTTATGGCCTGGAGGGACTCTAAATCCTTAGCTTATGAGAGCCCTTTGGCGGTCCGTCCTGGACCAGAGCTTGGCCCTGAACTCTCAAATTTCAGGTGGTGATCCTGATGTGCTATAGGAATAAACGCACTAGATTTCATTGGTGGTGCATACCGATGTCCCCTGCTTTCTCAGGGGAGTGAAGCAGTTCTGTCTACTTGTGTGCCTTCTTTTGTCTCAGTGGAGTCTCTCTCTGATTTTGAAGGCACTGAAAGGATTTTTTTTTAGGCCCATTCATAAGACCTCTGTCTAGGGTTTGATCCTTAAGGTATTTTTTCTGGAGGTTATAGCATCTGCTAGGCAGATGGCAGAGCTGCAGGCCTTGTCTTGTAGGGCACTTTTCTTAGTCATTTGCATGGCTTTTGTCTCCTAGCAGACTGTCATCCTTCTCTCAAAGGTGCAGTCCCCCTCCCTCCCCCCTCCCTTTCAGCTTGACCAGATTTTCATTCTTCCAGTGATCCTTCTCCAAGAGGAAAGGAAGGTCCTCTTATTTGGGTATGTCCCACACTTCTGAGCAGGTGGACAAGAATAAGGGAGTGAAAAATTTCCATGGATGCAAACTTTTTGTCCTTGAATCTTGTTACAACAGTCCAGGACCTGCCTAGGAAGACACTCTTGTGCAAGTTTGGGAGTCGACTGCCATGGAATGTCTAGTCAGTATTGTGGTCTGATGCAGATTTCATTGTAGTAAGAGAGCCAAATGTGTGTTCAAATACTTATCTCGAATATTCTCTTCATGTCCAATTAACTCATCATATCCTCAGATATATGGCAAAAATAAAGATTTAGAAATGCTTCATGAATGCATTCCACTATAAGACGTAACTGGCCATTTACTTTCAGAAATACTTGGATGTATTTAGTTCTGTGGGTGTTTCTGATGCTTCCTGCTTTCCTAGTTTGTTGCAAATAATAGATTTCCATGGCTTCTTACTGTAGGCAAAACAGAAGCATTTAATTTTGTTACATTTTCAGAGTTTATTTTTTTAAAATAATGTCTGTTAGGTAGTTTTATTGTTCCAGGATAGCATTAAATAATCCTTTCTTCTCCATATTGTATCAAGGCTATTGCTTTTCTACATTATGTGTCTGGTTTTTTAAAAAAAAGTACAGATCTCTAGGAACAAACAGGAATGAGTCTTCACATATGGGTACGTCGGTGCCGACGGAGTCTGCGCGGGAACGCTTCCCAGTGTCCAATCAAGAGCTTTTGGAAGCATCCCAGCACGCCTGCGGGCTGCCTTCCCGTCTTTCCCAACTGCCTCTCCTCAGTTTTCGTTTTTCCGCGGAGCCGGCAGGACGTCCTCCTGTCACCGCAGAAAATTCTTGTTTTTATTTTTTAGTTTTCTTGTGGTCGCGGCTGTCTTCCTGACACCACCGGTACCGCCGGTATTTTCTTTTCTTTTCTTGAAATATTTTTCCTTTTCCACGGGATACTTTTTTCCTCATAGTGTCCCACGGTCTCTTAGGCTTTATAGGCCTCTTCTTTTTCCTTCATGGAACCGCCAGGCACTTTCTCTAAGAAATGTTCACTCTGTGGCGGTACAACTTTATTTTTAGACCCTCAAAGTCGGTGTCTAACCTGCTTGGGTCCTGACAACAGTTTGGTGAGAAGAGGTTTTCAACATCGAGATTCCCTCGATACACGGTTGCCCTCCAACTTCGGGGCACCGTCCCCTTCTTCTTCCACACAAGATCAGGTAACCCACAAACAGTCTTAAGACTAGCCAGTCCTCGAGTGGTAGGTCTCATGCACAGCATGAAGACGGCTCCGGCTTGCCCTCGAGGGCCCACTGGCTTCAAAACCCCGGCGGGAGTCTTCGGTCTCCAAAGCAAATAAGGGGTTTCAGGTTGTTCCTGGGGTTCACCCCTCACAGAACATACCTCAGCCGTGTCCGGTGGTGGCATCTGCTTCGAACGATACCGGTACCCCGACATCAGCACTGGTGTTGGATGAAACACTCCTCACCAGGGATCGTCATCTGGCGTCCTCGGTACCTTCGGGACTGGTGGATACACCCCAGACTGACTTTCCATTATCGGTACCAGCACCGATACTACCACTGCCGTCGGTACCCTCCAGACGTGCATCTATAGACTCGCTTCTTTCGATGTCGAGTCTGGAATCGATCTCCAGTCTGGAGGACTGGGTACCGACTCGCCTTGGTACCGGCTCTCGGCGGTACCGAAGGCTCGGTTCCAATGATTTTGATCCACAACTCTCGGTTCCTTTGAGGCCGATTGAGTTGCCACTGGTTGACCTTCCTTCACCAGTGTCAGACACGGTACCGAAATCGGTACCGACGACCTCATTACATTTGCGGTCGGTGCCTTCCATGCTTCGCTTATCAGGCTCTCTGCCCTCGATGCTGAGTTTGGAATCGATCTCTAGTCTAGAAGACTCGGTACCAATAGCTTTTGGTACCGACATCGATCGATACCGGTGCTTCGGTACCGAGGATACTGGCCGGATGGGTTCGGTCACCAATGACTACTCCGATGTCTTTGTCGGGCTTGACTCCGACATCGGTACCAGTATTGACATCGGTACCGGTATCCACAGTAGCATCGTGGCCAACTCCTACCATGCTTTTTTCAACAGGATCGCTCCATTCTATACCAAGCTTGGAGTCGATACCTGGCATGGACAATGTGGTAAGGACGGTTGCTGCTCATGATATCCAGTACCAGCAACCATCTCTTAAGCATTCCACACTGCACTGTGCAGGATCTTCTATTCCTATATATTTGGATAACTCTGTGGATGCTCAGGCTAGTTCTGTAAATCTAACCTGTTCAAGAGAGATTCCTGTTAGGGATCCCTCTTTTCAGAGTTTCCTCTGGGATATAGCAAGATCTCTTGCCATTCCTATCCCAGGACATGATCCTGCACAAGGCTCTCTTTCTACCAAAGCAAAGGGGAACATAATGCTTCCTTTGCATCATTCCTTGCAGGATCTCCTTCTAGGAATGTGGGAAACACCTTTCCGGGTACCCCCACCTCCCAGGGCAACTGATCTGTTATATCAGGTGCCCCCCTCTCCAGGGTTTCAAAAGACTCAACTTCCTCATCATTCCCTAGTAGTGGAATCAGCAATGAGGCGGGTAAAGAGTAAGAAAAAGCACTCTTCCTATCCGCCAGGTCGTGAGTCTAAAACACTAGATGACTTTGGACGTCAAACCTTCCAGACATCTATGCTTTCTGCAAGAATTCTCTCATATATTTTATATGAGTCTTTCTCTTGAGGAGGTCGCAAAGCAATTACATCTTTTGTCTCCTTTTCTTTCAGATTCCAGGAGTACAGACTATTCCTCACTGCTTAAGCATATCCAGAATATCTCTTGGTTTCTTTCTCGTGCTTCCCTAGACTCTTTTGAGTCTGTTAGCAGGACTTCTGCTATAGCTATAGGGACACGACGTAGAGCCTGGCTCCAAGCTTCAGACTTGGACAAATGGGCACAACAAAGGCTGGGACATACTCCTTGCACTGGAGAAAATCTTTTCAACAAGGAGTCTTTACATCAGGTTACTCAGTTGTCCACTGATTTACCTGTTCCTAGGGGTTGTTCTACCCCTTCCTCTGTCCCAGTACGTAGGAAATGTCCTACCAAACTTTCTTCCCACAGGAGAAGAAAGTTTTTATTCGTCACTTGCCCATCATACAGATGTTCCCCAACAGGGAAAGCATCGTCCTGGTCTAAAGAATCCAACCTCTCACCAGGCTCAGCAAACCCAGGACCTGCAGGGTTTCTGATCATTCATCATCAGATGCTTGTGACCCTTGGGGTTAGAATCTACAGTTGCTTCTTCTCAATAGAGGCAATCCACCGCTTTATTCTAACCCCTACACAGGGATCTCTTTCCAAAAGATATCCATTTTTTCTATATTTCTATGAGCTGTCAGGTTGTTCATGCCTATAAGTCACAGGTTTCTCCTCTTTTGCCTGCTAGGGAAAGAGGTCTAACCACTATGAGATGATAGTTCCTGTGCCAGCATGTATTTTTCCTTTCTATAGACTTACTACTTCGTAAGTCTTCTTCAGCTCCATTCTCTTTACCCTCTTACCAAGTTTTTCCTCTGTAAGAGCGGAATTACTTACTGGGAGGCTTTCTCTTCAGCCTCTCTAGTTTTTCTCACTTTCCAGTGCGGAATTTTCCTCTCTGAGTCACCTCCTCTGTTTTAATCTTGCTTTGGGGCAGCTTATCAGACATGTCCAGAGTTCCTACTCCTGTTCTGTCTGTTCTTTCTGTTTTTGAACAGTAAGATTCTTCTGCTGTCTTGCCAACAGCTGCCCATCCAGGAGCTTTAATGTTTGGACCACTGGTTCTTATCCACAAACTACCAGATTGTCCTCCACTAACATTCTGTCTAGTCTTCTTAGTGGCTCCAAGTCAGTACTCCATCTCTCTTGGAGATCTTCTCACTACAAGCTTTCTAGATTGTTTTCTATTCTGCCATCTTCATTCCCTGAATTGGCAGCATAGTTGACTGAGATACTGGCTCTCTACCAGCCAGTTCCATGCTCTCTGCAATCTACAGAGAAGCTTTCCACTATGGGCCCTTGCTAGAGAGCATGGGTTTTTTTCTCCAACAGCTATCCTAGCTGGTTAAAAAAGGCTTTTCAGTCATGTCTCCCATGACTAGAAGGGTCCCCCTTCTTTTCTATCTCCTTTTTTGATATAAAGGACATAGGTCTTCTCTTACGTGACGACTCAAGGAGTTGCCAGTTCCCTGCTTTGGTCCATAGTATTCCCAATCGGGGATATACTCGTCCTCATGGTAAGAACGCTTGATACCTTTGCCCTTAAACAGGTCAACATGGTATCTCATCTCTAGGCGTCTTCTGTCTACTTACCATGCCAGAGTCCTGGAAGACTCGGAACTTTCTGGCTGCACATTGACATTGTCCTTGGTTTTTCATGTAACAATCCTGGTTCTTTTGCACTAACTAGCATTCTTGCAGATTATAACCAGGAGGAATAGATTCTCTATATGTCTTCTCAAGTAGGTTCCACCTCCTTGTTATTGGATGAATCTTTCCTCTCCACATAGCCTATGTGATCACTGTACTGTAGGCATATCTCTGTCTGTTTACCTGCAGACACCCATATGTAAGCCTACATATCCATATTTATTTTTTGTGTGTATTTTATGCCCTGCCATATCTCACTATAGATATATTCTTATATGTCTATCTATCTATCTATATATCTATATATAATTATCTGTTGAGATATTTTCTTATAGATAGATATGTATCCACATACTTATCTATCTCCGCTGTCTATTCTCATATACCTATATGATTCTGACAGAGGGCTTTTACCCATACCTATGCTATCTAGCAGGTTTGGGGTTTTACACACACACCCACTCCTATGGTAGTCAACAATTTTTATACCATAACCTAACGGTTTAGGTACCTCTGAAGCTCTCCATACTCAATATCTCTCCTAGCTTATCCCAGTTAGGAGAGACATTGTGGATCTTCAGTTAATCACAGGCTTAACGCCTCCGGCATTTGTCCTCTCTTCTTGGGATACAAGGGGTCCCCATACTCTTTCTCCCCACAAGGACTATGCCTGTTTGTCCAAATCGGTTAGCCTTTCTCTTTTTGCTCCTAAGAGTGAGCCACACTCCCGCCAAAAGAGTTAGGTTTTTGTCATAAACCCTTCCTCTGAAGGCCCACCGTTTTTGTACTACCCCAGTTTTTCCTACTGGGGTTACCTATTCCTTTCAGGATTCTGACCTCCACTATTTTTCCTACAGGTTTATTACCTCCACTTTACAGTGGTCCTCTTCAAGGTTCCTCTACTGGGTTCCCAGTAGATCCATGAACCTCCATACTTCTGTGAAATCCTGTTAGGGGAGGTCTCTATTGCAATCTTCTGCAACATCATTGATGACAATCATCATCCACACATGGACTCCTTCCCTGCAGTCCTATGCTAAGTTAGCTGTTCCACAGCATTTTTTCTTTCTTCAACTCCTACCCTCCATCCTCAGGATGCCTGGTGTTCTGGGAGATAGCATGTTCCAACCTATGACATGCTGGGATTCCAGGCATCTCAGCTTGGGAGTCCCCATATGTGAAGACTCATTCCTGCTTGTTCCTGGAGATAGCACAGTTACTTACCTGTAACAGGTGATCTCTGGGAACAGCAGGAATAAGTCTTCACAACCCACCCACCTCCCCAGGAGTTGTATCTCTATCAATCTTTCCTTTCCTTTCTCTCTCTCTTTGTCTCAGCTTTAAAATTTAACTGAGGAGAGGCAGTTGGGAAAGGCGGGAAGGCAGCACGCAGGTGTGCTGGGATGCTTCCAAAAGCTCTTGATTGGACGCTGGGAAGCGTTCCCGCGCAGACTCCGTCGGTACCGACGTACCCATATGTGAAGACTTATTCCTGCTGTTCCCAGAGATCACCTGTTACAGGTAAGTAACTGTGCTATATGGTGAGATCCAGAAATTTCTTGACAGCTTGACAGAAGCCAAATTAGAATCTGGAATGTTTTATGGCAGATGCCCTCTATGACTTAATTAGGATATCTCCTAAGTCCATGGTGGTAGCAGTGGTGGCTCGAAGCTGACTCTGCCTCTGAAATTGGTTGGCTGATGCCATGTCCATGCTGTGACTGAGCAGGCTTCCTTTTTATGGGCAGTTTTCTGTTGGAGAAGACTTGGAGAACCTGGTAAAAGACCTTGAAGAGGCTTGCCAGAAGTATAGGCCCAGGGGTTCCTCAGGTAGGACTTAATGGGTGGCATAGGGCCATAAAGAGTTCAGGTATGGCCTATTCCTCCTATGACCCTAAACCTAAGAAAGGTCAGTCCTTTCAGGGATCCTAGCAATCTCAGGAATCAGCAAATGCCTCCTTTGTAAGCTGGTATGTCTTCACAATGATATGAGCTGGGTCCCTTACGAGGGGCAGGCAGTCGGTGGTGTATGTGTCTGAATGTTTTACTTGGAATGAACCCATATCACATCAGACTAATGAGTCCTTGAGGTCCATGAAAAGGGGTATGTACTGGAGTTTGTGGAGCCTCTTTGGGTTGCCTTTGTGGAGTCTCCTTGCAGGTATTTAATCGAGAGTGGCAGTCAAGGAAATATCAGCATCTCCTACAATTGCAGGCTGTTGTATCCTTGCCTTCCTCAAAACAAGGTCAGGGGAAGTTTTGATTTTACTTCATGTTGCCCAAAAATGGCAGGCCCTTCTGACCCATTCTAGATTGGAAAGTGATTAATGCCAAATTTAAGAGTGTCCCATTTCTGCATGGAGAGTCTTAGGTTGGTTATTGAGTTGAGCCACAAAAGAGAGTTTTTACATCTCCTTAGGCCTTTCCAAAGCATACTTTCATATTCCATTCCAGGATCAACATTGTTTTTTTCCATTTCTGCATCCTGGACTATTTTGTGCCCCACTTTTTGGCCTGGCCATTGCATCTTACACTTTCTCGAAGGTCACGATGGTGGTGGCAGTAGCTTTCCTGCACATACAAGGGATCTGGGTTGACCTGTACCTGTATGACTGGCTGATTCAGTCTTACTCTATGTAGACGTCTAGGGTGAGTACTACCCAGGTAATCCAATGGAGAAGCTGGGATGGGTGATCAGCTATCCCAAGTGTATCCTAATTCCCTCTCAGGATGCAGTATCTGGATGCCTGCTTCAACACTTTTTTGGGCAGGGTGTTTCTTACCACAGAAAAGTTAGACAAGCTACAGCTCAGAGATTTTTGCTCTGTTGGCTCCCAGACCTCCGTCAGGGGTGACATACTAGAAGGGGCTCCTGTATGTTTTTATCCAATGACCCTTAGTGATCTGACATCTGTGCAGAATTCTGTCTCACCTGGGCTTAATTATTCTACTGACACCAGACTGGCCACATGGATCTCCTGAGCCTGTTAGTGGAACCCTCTTTATTGTTTTTTTTTAGGAGAGGGGATTTCTGCAACTGGGTTCCCTGGTCATGGAGGACCTCATTACCTTCCCTCTCCTGCACTCTTCAAAGGCCCTAACAAAATGGTTGCTATTTCACGGTGTTGCCCCCTAGTGTGAGGCTAGAGATCAGCACCTTGTCATGGTAACTATTTTTTTGTTTTGGTCTCATGGTGGGGCAGGAGTTTAGAGGAGTGTTCATGCCCCATTCAACCACTAGAAAACCAGGATAATAGGAGATATGTGCTTGGGTGGTTGGGAAGCCACAGCCCCCCCCCCCCTTTTGCCAGCTGGCTAGCAGGGGCATTTTTTAATATTGGAGGTGAGAGGGGCTGTGACCATCTCACTTTTTCTCTAGTTGATCGGGGAGGGGGGGGGGCAGAGGGAGAGGGGCTTAGCCAGACTGGTTAGCCAGGATACCACTGTATTTAATTTGGAGGGTGCACTAAATACTCCCCGGACAGCACCCAATGGGGATTGGGAGCTGTCCAGGGGGATCGGTGCTGCAGGGGGGCCAGCACTATTTTAGTATTGATTGCCCATGCTGCGGATCACAACACTTTGGCACAGACAATATTCTAGAGGGGGAAGTCCTGCTTGTGGTTGTTGGAGGTCCGATTACCTTCAGGGAAGACCATGTATTATTGAGCCTCCAGACAGATAATGCCACTTCTTGAGGTGGTGCCATCTGCCATGATTGGGCCTGATTTTGGCAGCCACTGTTCCAAAATGTTTTTCACGTGGTGGCTGCCATCCCCGTTCCCTGCCTCAATCCGCCCTGACCTTGGCTCTAGGGACCCACAGTGTGAAAAAATCAGATATCACAAAATATTGCCTGCGATATCTGACTTTCCGTGGGTTAGCTGCTACCATGGGGTGTTAATCTTGTGTTAGCAGCTAATTCCCTTTAGTAGACATACCCCATAATGTTAGGGAAATTTTCAATCAAGTAAAGGCACCTAAAATTTAGACAAGCGTATTTATTCATCTATCTTCAGAAACCTAATGCTGAATATCAGCTTACTTCCTCTGGCCTGATTCTGCCCATGAACCTCCCACTTCTCGTCACCTAAATTTATGTATTGCAGCCTGAGTAAGTTTTTAAATGTGCCATTTTATATACCTAAATTCCAGAATATAAATGCCTAATAAAAATGCGGCATGTAGGTAGTTTTGAAATCATGTGAGTTTTGCCTATATTGTATGTCACAAGGCAAAAGTTTGCATACAAAAAGGTGTGCGAGCTGACAGAAGTGCAGAAATGTGGGTTTTTGTGATTCCTTATGTCTGATCCTAAAACTATGGAAGAAAAGGTAACATGCTGGTATTTTTTCATTGGAATCAGGAAAAAAAAAACAACTTTAGAAGACCATTAGCCAATTATCCAGTATAGAGTCTTTAAATAAGGAACTGTGTTTCTTAAGCTTCGATGTCTAAAATGACAGGTTAATTTGAGAATCAACTTTGATTGAGCATATGCCACTTTTTACATGCTTTACATAACTAAAATAGAGCTGTCTTTAGAAATCTGTATATTAAAATGAGCTCTAATCAAGGAAAGCTTTCTTCCATTAGTGGATTTTCATATGCATTTCTACTTTCTCAAACATGCATGACTTAAATTGACATTCAGAGATGCATGCCAAATCGGTATCAGCTGATGCAAAGATAGAAAGTGAAAAAAAAATAGTTTTCACTCTTTCTGCTTTGGAAATAGTTGCACAATCTGAGATGGTGATTCCTGAGGTAATTGTGCAATGCTTTCCCTTATTATCAGAATGTGTTTTCTATATAAGAAGCACTAGAACATTGTGGTCTTAATAAAATCCCAGATACTGCAATGAATCTTTGCAAGCACTTGTTCTGATTTATTTCGATTTGACTGTCTAGAAATAAAAGCCAATAAACAAAATACAGCAATATTTTTGATATGTTTGAAATGTTAACAATTTTTCCTTTTTTTTTTTCTTTATAAATTCTCTTCTGTTCACTTTAAAGCAGGGGTGCACAGCAGTCCGCGAGAGCTGTAAACAGATCGAGTTTTCAGGACATCCGTAATGAATATGCATGATAGAGCCAAATGCATACTAACTTCATTGTATGCAAATTTATGTATGTTCATTCTGGATAGCTTGGAAACCTGGCCTGTTTGCAGCCTTTGAGGACAGATCCTGCGCACTCCTGTTTTAAAAGATTATCTTGGTTCCTTCTATTCTTCTACTCCACACCCAGTGTATCTGCCAGGCTTCTTTCTGGGGAAGAGTCTCTCTCTTTGGTAGTGACTGAGCTATTGTCTGCTATTCCCTGGCACACTTTCCGAAGATACGTTTTCAAGATGTTTAGTGTGTGCAAGCATAAATCATGCATATTCATTATGTCTATCCAGAAAACAAGATTGATTAGGTGTGACTTCAGAACTGGGTTGAAAACTGTTCTACAGTCTGCATTGTTTGGCACTGGTGTATTTTTTTTTCTCCTCTTCCATCCTTTAACTTCCTTTCTGAACACACCACCAAGAGTCTCATCCACTCTCTAGCGACCTCCTGTTTAGATGATTGCAACCTGCTTCTCACTGGTTTTCCCCATGAATTATCTCTTTCCCCTTCAATCCATTCAAAACTCAAACACATGACTAATCTTCTGTCAGTATCACTATGCTCCCATAACCCTTCAAGTCATTTCACTGGCTCCCCATCTGTTTTTGTATACAATTCAAACTTCTTCTACTGACCTACAAGTGCATTCATTACCTTTATTTATTTTATTTACATTATCTTATATACCATGCTATTCTGCATCTGTGCAGTTTACATTGAACAGGGCATTATAACTTGGAGATAACTATTTTACAGGGAACATGGGCTATGGAGGGTTAAGTGGCTTGCCCAAGACCACAAGGAGCACCTGTGGGACTAGAAACCCCAGTCCTTCCGGCCCAAGGTTGCTGTCCTCTAGTGGGATTTGAACCCCTGACCTTTGGCCTGACGTACCTTGCCCCCAACCACTAGGCCACTCCTCTCCTCTCTCATCTTGCCCAACATCCCACCATAAAGTAGATCACTTTTATCTGTGCCCTTCTCTTTCAGACTTCATTCATTCCAGCTTGCTGTGCTGTTTGCCTGTAAAAGATTACCTGAGTCAATAAGTCGGGCTCATCCAGGCTAAAATCCCACCTCTTTGAGACCGCTTTTAGATCCTGACGATTCCATCCCAAATTCTCCTGTGTATCACCCATGTGTGTGTTAGCCATGTTTCCCCTTGTTTTACTCTAGTCCCTCTATTTTGTTGTCTGTCTTGAATAGATTGTAAGCTCTATTGAGGAAGGACTTTCTCTGACTTGTATGTGTACAGTACTACATATGTCTTGTAAGCACTATACAAATGTTTGGCAGTAGTAAGATCTTTGAAGACATGAGCATGCTTTTCTATAATGACCTCTAATAAAGGCTGGAGGGAGCTGAAAATAGACTGCAAACTGTCAGATGCCCCTCCCCTCAGCTGGCAACAAGACCTGCTGTCTCCTTTCTGAAAATGCCTGTTGGGGGACACTGCTTGTAGAGAGGGAGTGCTGAAGCTGGGCTGAAACAATTTTTAATAAAAACACTTTAAAAAACGAAGAATGCAGGAGCAATATGAACTAGGCTGCCGTGACTTTTTTGGGTACTTGCAGGTATATCATTTTTTTGATGAATAAGATCCATAAGGATGAGTTAGGGAAAGGTCATTCTTCATTTGACATTGTGTATGGAGACACTGGGGGACCTGTGGTAGTATTTTAAAGTGTATGGAGGACTTTGTGGGTGGCCTTCCACCAAACCAAGCTATGTTCATAAATGTGAAGACGGTTTAAATGGAGTTAATGAAGAGAATGTTTGGATACAAATAGGTTCTTACTCTGGTAAGATTGTCCAAGATCAGTCCTCGGATTTTGCTTATATTAATCCAAAATGATTGAGGGGGTGAGAGAGAGTTAAGCACTTACTTTCATATGTGGTGGAACTACCCTAAGGTAGTAGACTATTGGGAGCAGTGTCTTAAAATGGCTGAGGAAGTTCTCTCGAGGACTGTACTGCAGGACCTCAAATTGTTACTTTATCTATACTGTCTGAACTTCAGTGAAGTGGGGACAAGGGCTTAAGTATTTTGGGGTGGCCATGTGTGGAGGAGGGGAGAGATTGCCTTACATTGGAAATAGAACAACCTGCCCACTATAGAAGGTTTTCTTAAGCGAGTGAGCAATTATATTGCTAAAGCTTACAATCTTGTGAAAGAGGCAAAATGGCCCTTGGAATTGGATGGTGGGGGAGGATGGGGGAGTTTTTGGGAATGGCTAGGGAGGAGTAGATTATAGTTTTAATTAATAGGTGTGTGAGTAATTGGTTTAAATGTGGAGTGAGTGCCTCTACCTATTGTAGGTTTTAGTGGTGGGGGAGGGGGTGGGGGCAGGCAGGATATTATTGTTTGTACTATTTGCTGCGTTTGTAAATGAAGAGCTATGACTCCTTTTTTCAGGGGTGTGTTTTTGAGATTGTATGTTTTGAAAATGAAAAAAAAAAATTAGAAAAATGAAGAAAAACACAATTAAGCTTTCTTAAACTGAATCAACTGAAAAATGGTACTTGGAAGTATTGCATTGTGAAAATGCCAAGCAAACCCCTATGTTCAGCAACCTCCAAAAATAGTTGTCTGAAAAATAAGCTACTATGTTTACAGGTCATGCACATCTAGAACCCGGCAGCCCTATGTATATATAAGTAAAAGATCATGAAAAATTAAAAGAAATTTGACGGAATAAGGAGCATTACCAGTGTTAGCTCTATTTTGCTAACTCAAATGTCCATTTGATAGTGTTTTCCTATTTTGTTTGTCTGGGGAAAATTGCTTAGTAAATAGAAAAATCTACTTAGGGACACTGAATACTAAAATATATTTTGTTGACCAGAAGGGTTTTATTGTTTATCATTGAAAGTAAGTTAGCTGAAAAGCATTTCATAGTATTTGTATGAGTAAGACAGACAAAATAAATCATACTCTTGCACTACCTTTACATTGATCAAGAAGAAACAGTTTGAACAGAACAAAGAGAAACGGAATGGTTTAAAATCAGCAAAGGTATACGACAAGGCTGCATACGTTTTCCCCTATTTGTTTAATTTATATGCAGAACAAATCATCAGAGAAGCAGGACTATATGAAGACAACAGAGGTGTGAAGATTGATGGGAGACTCATCAAAGATTTGATTTGTTCCAGCCATGCTACTTTCAGTAACATCATATGGGATGCGAAAGTTGGACAGTGAAAAAGATAAACAGGAAGAATATTGATGCCATTGAATTATGGTGCTGGCGATTGAATACTCTGTATACCATGGACACCAATCAGCCTAGAGGAGATAAACCTAAGCTTTCCTTAGAAGCTCAAATGACAAGACTTAGACTTTCATACTTTGGCCACAACATGTGAAGTGAGAAATCATTAGAGAAAGACATCATGCTTGGCAAAGTAGAACGTCAACGCAAAAGAGGAAAATCAGCAATGAGATGGATCGATACAATAACAGCAGCTATGGGTGTCAATCTATAAACAATGAGCCGCCTGACTGAAGACCGAACACAGTTTAGGACAACTATCCAGAGGGTCGCCATGAGTCGACACCGACTCAATGGCACTTAACAACAATAACAACAACAACATTAGGGATGTAGTGTGTTAAAAATTTGGTTATTAATTTCATGAACGTCATGATCAAATGAATGAAAATTCATGGGCAGGTAATTGACACTAAGCGTGTAGCTGGTTGCTTTTGGTTAGTATGTATATGTTTTCTTAAGAGCAGAGCACACAAGTGCTGACTATCTTTATAGACACATTTCTTGGATAATTCCTTCTATTTCGAATGCATTCAGGAGATGTAGGAAGAAGGGACTATGATCCAGGCAAAGGGGGGTCTAATCTATCACGATGCTTGGAGGGGGTGATCTCTAAATCATTCTCTTCCTATAGTGGTTCAAATCCCACTAGAGGACAGCAACCTTGGGCCAGAAGGATTGGGGTTTCTAGTCCCACAGGTGCTCCTTGTGGTCTTGGGCAAGCCACTTAACCCTCCCTTGCCCATGTTCCCTGTAAGTATTAGTGTATGTGTCTCATATCCCCTAGAGTTAAATGTATCCCCCAATTGTGTTGTGATCACTTTGAAGGATAAGGTGGTATACAAAACTGTCTAAATAAATAAAATAAATAAATAAATAAATAGTATTAGGATGGCGATGGCTTCCTTTGTGTAATGTGTGTATCCCTCATTCTTAACCAGAGATGTGAAGGAAGATGACAATGCAAGGGAGTGGGTGTTATGCAGCAGATGAAGGATAGCTAGAAATGATAAAAGTAAGAGAAAAACACAAGGTATCTTTTCGTCAACCGTACTGATAACTCTTTGGGATCCACCATCTCAGGAATCGCAGTATCTTTCTCTGCTACTTTTAATATCACTGTAATCCCTTTTTGGGCATTTTTAAAATTTTACATTACAATCTATATAGGTATTTTGTCTTTGAAACGTCCATGTTGCAGCATAGGTTAGCATGTAATATTGCTATTTTGAGCAACATATTGCTTTCCGTGTAATTACTTTTTTTTTCTAGGACTATGTTCAATTTTTTTAAATCTTTCTAGAGATACCAAAGAATCTGATATGGGAAGAAGTAAAGGGTGGTTTAGCTTTCATGTATCCCGCATGTGTAGACCTGAAGAAATAATGAAATCCTAAATCATCTTGTTTAAAAAAAATATAGAGAGAGTGTAAATAATTACATCTGTATTGTGGGGCCAGTTTTCAGACTGTCTGCACTGGGACAAAGTCTGTAGACATTTCACAGAGAATGTATGAACGTATATTGAAGTTTGTTGTGGAAGCAAGAGGGAACAATTTTATAGGGAAGTATCTATTATTAGGTACTAACATTCATAAATGCTAGTATTTTAATCATTTAGTCATTTCTTTGTCTTCAAGCAGGGGGATGCAGGCATACTCTGATGATGTCCGCTGATAGCACATGTGCCGGCTCTTCCCTAACTCAGAAGTCTGAAGGACTTCTGAGCATGTGTGCCCCTTCCTGCCCATTGTCCCAATGCATGGAGAAAACAGTTTTTTTCTCTTATCACTTCATGAATGGCTGCTGCTTTCCCCTCTCGCCATGGTTTCTGCATTTACAATGTGAATTTTCTTTTATTTTTCCAGTAATTTTGTTTTCACCACGATTACAAAAGTGAAAGTTCAGCTGCGGCTCCATCACATTCTTTTTCTATGCGTTGTCATCACTCTCTTCAATGAGGAACAAGAGCTGCGAAGTTTCTGTGTAACAAAACAAAACAAAACAAACAAACCCAAACAAAAACCCATACAGGGCTTGAGACTACAAGCAGGGGCAGTGGATCTTCACATCTGCTGCTTCACTACTCAACAGTTGATGACATAGTGCTATCCTACATTTCCTGCTCTTCCTCTTTTCCTCATGGTTACTTCCATTTTAACCAGTACCCCATTCCCATCAGGCCCAGGCAAGGCATGATTGGGAACAGAGGGGGTTGCCAGGCGCCCAGAAACAGACACCCTACTGCCAGCAGCAGCTAAGAAATCTGTCCAAATCTGAATAACCAAGGGAAGGGCCATACTCTGTCTCCGCCCAACCTGGCCTCCATGGGCCCTTGCCAAGGTCAGAGAATCCATTAACTGCTAAACACAAGTCTAAGTCCAAGCACAGCCACAAGGCTGACCCTGAAATCTCTCAGAACGTCCGTGACTCCCGGGCTCGCAAAAGAAAATCTGAGGGTGAATCCTCTGAATCTTCACACGGGTCAAAGAGACCGCATCATCACTCAGAACCCATGCCTGCCCTGTCTCCTATAGTTCCTCTTCCTGCGAATGGTCACTCCCCACTGACCCCTTGCTTCAGCTGTTACGTCAGTTTGTCCAGGACCGTGTAGCTTTACTTAGTTCTGCCCCATGGAAAGATTACTTGCCTCATGAAATACCACATTCCCAGGGTCCACCCTCCATTGTGGACTGGAGTTAACCTCAAGTGCTTGAATTAAGTTACTACTCGGCAACCAGCCCTCCCCACCTTCATCAGTGGGATACAGACTCTTCTGCCTTTAGGAGAGTTAGCTAATATCCAGTCTCCTGATCGCCCAATGGAAGAGGGAACCCTCAAAGATTTCTCATACCCAAAATTTCTCCAGAGGGTCTCTAGAGCATTGGCCCTTAGTGATTCTCAATCTCCTACAGACAAGAAAGATTTTCAGTCCATCCTAAGGACTTGTAGCGCTCCTAGGGAAGTCCTTGCATTACCGGTACCTAAAGTCTTGTAAGACCTCCTTATGTCCATCTGGTAGACACCAGTTTCAGTGTATGCCATGGCCTGATATCTAGACCTTAAGTATAAAGTACTCTCTTCCTCAGGATTTCAGCACCAACAACTACCCTGTCAGTCAGTAGTGTCTGAGGCAGTTCTGAAGAAAATGAAATCTTCTGAATCTCATACTTAGGGGTATGTTTACTAAACTGTGGTAATATCATTCGCGGTAGGTTCCGCGGTAAATGTAGAGATGCCCATATAAAGGCGTGGGCATTGCATCGTTACAGCAAGCTGACAGCTAACGCGCATTACAAGGTGCCTTAGACTAACGAGCGTTACAAGGCGCCTTGTAAGGCACCTTGTAAAGTGCCTTGCAAGGCACCTTGTAAGGTGCCTTATAAGGCGCCTTATAAGGTGCATTGCAAGGTGCCTCATAAGGCGCCCTATAGGGCCTCTTAGGCTAAGCACCATATTATACTTGACAATCAGAAATTGGTCTGATACTTTCAGAGTAATACACCGTTGAGCCAAATAATAAACAATTACTCTAATTATAACACAAGAATGTCTAAGAGACAAGTTCTAACTTCCCATCTCAAATATTAAAGTGGTTTGCACCGGGTCTCAGACTTGAATGAGCTATGGTATTGTGTTTCTTAACCAAATGCTCAAATTTGCATCAATGACCCTTCATTTTCATTATATTGTTGTGCTAATTTTCATTATGGCATTTAAAATACACGTAGTTCTAAAGGCAAATAAGTCAGGCTTAGCTTTTGTTGTAGGCTCCCAACGCCAGTCTGAGCGCCACTGCGTTTCACGAGATATCGTTTCGTCAGGGGTTACTGCACTGACTTGTTTTATCATCAAGTTTTAACTGGGAAAACAGATAAAATATTCTCTAGTTAACAAACAGCTTCTCATTATCATATTCATGAAGACACATATATCATACAAATGCTATACAATCGTTGCTTTGGATCTCAGAGTAACTCACCACATGCTGTGCTCATCAATCAATCTTCTTATCTTGTGAAAAAACGCCGCGCATGCGATCTAAAAGAAGTGAAGGCTCCATTTATTGGTAATCGACTAAAGAAACGTGATGACGTCAACATTATGCAGACACGCCAAGATTTAGTAATCCGGCGGGCAGATAAAGGAGGTGCGATCGTCATTATGGCGAAGAATAATTATTTATCGACAGTTGAATGATTTAGAGACTTATGAAGTTTTGTCACAAGATCCGACAAAATTGCTCCAGGAACAAATTAAAACATTTACTTTGGAAGCTATGAAAATGAAATTGATTAACAACAAAGAATGGAGGTTTTTGAATCCACCTGATCCAGTAGTAGCACGTTTTTATTTAGTACCAAAAGTACATAAAGATCTGCACAATCCACCGGGGAGACCTATAGTTTCTACACGAGGCTCCCTACTAGAACCTCTATCTATATACTTGGATTCCTTTGTGCGCCCTTTGATTTCTCATATTCCTTCTTACGTACGAGATACCATGCATTTTTTACAATTGTTGGAGACACACGCTCATACTAGTCTTGATCCTGACATATGGTTAGTCACTTTAGATGTGAATGCACTATATACCAACATACCACAAAGACAAGCTCTTAATGAGGTCATGTCAGTTTTGAAGGATAGGCCTGATATGTCCACTCAACGGTTGGCATTTTTGAACAAAATCACAGAATTGGTGTTCCATAATTATATTGTGTTTAATGAGCAAATTTATCTTCAGAAAGTTGGAGTTGCAATGGGCGCCACATGCGCCCCGTCTGTAGCGAACATCTACATGGCAGCCTTTGAAGCTAAGTGGCTTTCACAATCTGGTTTATATCATCATGTCCAACTCTGGTGTCGTTATATAGATGACGTTTTTGTTTTGTGGGCAGGTCCATTGCCATTGTTATTGGATTTTATTGACTGGTTGAATGAGCGAGAAGCAACTATCCAATTTATCAGTGCTTATAGCCAAGAGAAGATGGCTTTTTTAGATGTGGAAGTTACTAAAGGTAGCACAGGATGGAAGACAAATATCTTCCGCAAATCCACCGATCGTAATGCATTGTTGCATTATGATAGCATCCATCTGAGGAGATTGAAAGATAGTCTTCCATTTTCCCAATTCCTCCGGTATAGGAGGAATTGTACTGATCTTCAAGAATTCAAAGCTCAAGCTAGAATATTGAAATTGAAACTATCTGAACGAGGGTATCCAAAACGCATTATAAAGGCGGCTTACAAACGCGCTTTATGTAACCATAGGGAGACACTTCTTATTCCAAAACCTCCGGTTCAGATGGATGCATCTATTAATTTAGTGACTCCATACTCTCCTTACAGTAGAGGTATCGCGGCTATTATTAAACACCACATGAATGTGATTCATAGCATTCCCATACTACGAGATAAACAAATACGATGTGTCTGGACGCGTAATCGCAATTTAAAGGAAATTCTTTGTCCGGCGATCGTGTCTCCTTCTAGTGGTATCAACGAAAATCAGCCAAAGGGCCATACTCGGTGTGGAAATTGCTCTGTATGTGATGTGAATTGGCAAATCACTTCTTTTTGCACCAATGGACAGACTTATACTTTACAACATTCTACTAATTGCTCTTCAACACAGGTCGTTTATGCCATCCAATGTCCCTGTCAGTTATTATACATTGGTAAAACTCTGCGAGCTTTTAAAGTGAGGTTAGCAGAACATCGCAGCAAACTTCGGTGTAAAACAATGACAGCGCCATTGGTTGAACATTGCATCACACATAATCATACTTTTCAAGAACTTCGGTGTTTTTGCATTGAGCGAGTAACAAGAGGGAGATCTTTAGACCAAACCTTAATTTATGAGGAACAACGTTGGATTTTTACCTTACAGACGGTCTCCCCGGGTGGCCTTAATTCTCAGATTGGAATTTATGCAAATGATGTTGACGTCATCACGTTTCTTTAGTCGATTACCAATAAATGGAGCCTTCACTTCTTTTAGATCGCATGCGCAGCGTTTTTTCACAAGATAAGAAGATTGATTGATGAGCACAGCATGTGGTGAGTTACTCTGAGATCCAAAGCAACGATTGTATAGCATTTGTATGATATATGTGTCTTCATGAATATGATAATGAGAAGCTGTTTGTTAACTAGAGAATATTTTATCTGTTTTCCCAGTTAAAACTTGATGATAAAACAAGTCAGTGCAGTAACCCCTGACGAAACGATATTTCGTGAAACGCAGTGGCGCTCAGACTGGCGTTGGGAGCCTACAACAAAAGCTAAGCCTGACTTATTTGCCTTTAGAACTACGTGTATTTTAAATGCCATAATGAAAATTAGCACAACAATATAATGAAAATGAAGGGTCATTGATGCAAATTTGAGCATTTGGTTAAGAAACACAATACCATAGCTCATTCAAGTCTGAGACCCGGTGCAAACCACTTTAATATTTGAGATGGGAAGTTAGAACTTGTCTCTTAGACATTCTCGTGTTATAATTAGAGTAATTGTTTATTATTAAGCACCATATTGGGCACCCTTGGACAAGGCACCGCAGAAGGCACTCTGGGCTATGGCCTAACAAGGTTATGGTGTCCTAGGTTAGTGTGCCCTAGGGACTGCAAGGTGCCTCAGGATGACATGCATGACCTGTGCGGAACACAGACAGATGTAGCCCTAACACTAGATAGAGCACTCAGGAAAGGCAATGAACAGGTGAGTGAAGGAGGGAGAGGTGGGAGCTGCTGGACCTTCCATATCTGCGGGGCATCCCATGTGCCTGCCAGTACTGATGACAAACATGGTGGGGCAGCTGTACCACAGCACAGGGTGTTGGCAATGTAAAGTACCAGAAAAGCAGTTGGTGGCAGACGATGGGAATACGTGTCCCCCAGTGGAGGCAGAGGTGGCAGGATAGTTACAATGATGGGTGGACAGAGGAGTGGTGGTGCCATGCAGATCAGGCACAGGCACAGGCGAGGCAAGCATGAAGAGGTAGGTAGACTGCCCAAAGGAATATTCCAATAGACAGAGCATAAAGCCACAACCGGACTGCTTTATGGCAGAGTTGGAGGGAGCCAGATCCCCCTTGTTTGTTGGTCTGCACCAGGAGTAGTTTGTCACGGACCCAGCAATGGAAAACATGTAGAACACAGTAAACAGCATGTATCTTTAGAAAGCTGATGTGCAGGGAGGCTTCCTTGTTGTTCCAAAGACCCTGAGTCGTAAGATGCAGGAGATGGGCCCTCAGCCCATGTGGGAGGCACCTGTCATTAAAGCAAGTTGATGCGGCTGTTTTAGGAAAGGCCGCCCTTTGATGAGGCTGGCTGGGAGGGTTACCCAGCGAAGGGACTGGTGCAGCATGTGCTGCACTGAGCAATTCAGGGGGACCCAATGACAGAGGGAGTGAGTGAGTTGATTTCAGTTGCGTTTGAGATGCCACTAGAGCGGACGCATGCAGAGACGTGCCAAGGGAACTACATGTACAGATGCTGCCATGTGACCTAAGAGTTGCAGGATGGTTCGAGCTGAGACACTATGTATGAGCAGTTGGGTGGTAAGCTTTGGCATATTCATGTGTTTTGCTGATTTGTTATAGACATGTTTTGACTTAAATAAAAGTTGCATCTTGCGTATAAAAGGAATATAGTATGCAGTGAGGTACAAAGTATTATCAGAAAGCAATACAATTCAAACCATAAATAAAGCAACTATCTTAGCACTTTATGAAGACCAAATCTTCACACTGATGGACAGGGACCACACTGCTGCCATGAGAAGTATGAGGTTGAGAACTACAAGCCGGTTAGTCTGACCTCTGTGGTGGGTTAATTAATGAAAATGCTGCTAAAACCGAGGTTAGTGAGGTTGTTGGAGACCGATGGATTGTAGGATCGAAGGCAGCATGGTTTTACTAGGGCAGGTCTTGCCAGACAAATCTAATTTCTTTGATTGGGCAACCAGAGTTGAACCGAGAGGAGATGTGGTATACTTAGAATTCAGTAAAGCCTTTGACACCTTTCCACACAGGTGACTTATAAATAAATTGAACATCCTAGGAATAGACTCTAAAGTGACTGGCTGAGTTAGAAATTGGTTGAGTGGGAGGTGATAAAGGGTACAGGTAAACAGAGATTACTCTGAAGAGAAGGATGTAACCAGTGGAATATGAGGACAGACTTAAAGATCCTCTTTTTTGGAGGAAAGGCGGGAGAGAGAAGATATGATAGAGACATTTAAATACCTCTGTGACATAAATGCACAAGAGGAGAGCCTCTTTCAATTGAAAGAAAGCTCTGTAATGAGGGGGCATAAGATGAGGATGAAAGGGGATAGACTCAGGAGTAATTTGTGGAAATATTTCTTTACAGAAAGCGTGGTAAATGTGTGAAACAGTCTCTCAGTGGAGGTAGAAGAGACCAGGGCAGTAGCTGAATTCAAGAAAGCATGGGGCCAACACAGAAGATCTCTAAAGGGGGAAAAAGTGGGCTGTAGTAGTTGGCATGGAAGGGCAAACAATACTGACAATTTCCAGTGCTGCTCCACCAATTATGTCAGGCAATGATGGCACCAAATGTTGCTGTAGTCTGCCTCCATCAGCTGGTTCAAGTACATAACCCACTTGTCTGGACTGATCTAGCAGGATGAACAGGAATGAGCTGTTGCTTGCAGTAGCCAAGACTTCAGTTAGTACAGGCTCTAGGAACTGGCATATTAGCACTTGTCCCCCAAACACTACTGCAAATGACTGAACAAATTCAGAAAAGAAAATAAGCTTGCAAGCCCAACTTTCCATCTTAATGAAGTTCACCTATGAATCTCCTGTGAGGAACAATATCAAAGGCTTTCTTGAAATACAAATACAGTCAAACCTCGGTTTTCATGATTAATCCGTTCAAAAAAGTCTGACTAAAACCGAAACGGACTAAAACCGAAGCAAGATTTCCCATAAGAAATAATGTAAATTCAATTAATCCGTTCCAGACACCCAAAAATATTGACAAAAAATACATTTTATAGAGAATAACTCAGCCAGCAGTAGAACAGCTCCTGTCACTTCTCTCAGCTGCCCGATCGTCCACAGCACAGCAAACACACAGATACTGTAGGACACTAATCTGATCGCTGACTCCGTCTCAACAGCGTACCCCGCAAGAGAAAGAACTGCCTGCCACATTCATTCAACATCTCCTGCTTACCCATTCAACATCTCCTGCTACCCTGCTACCTCCGAGCCTGAGGGGGCGCTCCAGAGAACAGGCAGGCGGTGGAGAGATCGGGGCCTTTCTCTCTGCAATCCTTGCATCTCTGACTCTGGCTCGAGGATGTTGCTCACCTGACTTTCGCATTTCAACACGCGATCGGTGAGTCCGGGGGGGGGGTAGTGCTGCCGGGACTGGGCAGGCAGTGTATGCAGACCAGCGGAAGGTGTATGTACACTATTGCAGTACTGTTGCTTTTCAGATCTGGCACACGCGATCGGTGAGTCTGGGGGGGGGGGGGTAGTGCTGCCGGGACTGGGCAGGCAAGCGTGTATTGCAGGACGAAAACCGAGGCGATAGACGAAAACCGAGACAAGATCTCAGTCTGAAAAGACGTCGAAAACCGAAACCGACGAAAACCGGGGCAACCGAAAACCGAGGTTTGACTGTAGACCACATTCAGTTCCATACCCTCAATTTGTTCTCTGGTCATTCAATTGACTAAAACAGTCATATTTATTTGACACAGTTTTGCCTGGGATAAATCCATGTTGCTTCTGGATTCTAGCTAGTTCACAATCCTCTTCTTCAGGAGCATCTCCATTACTTTTCTCATTACCATCTTGGATAGAAGAGATGGCACATCCATTCACACTGGTGTGATATTCAGTCCTCTGACTCAGAGTAACTGGACAGAGATCTTCCTGGCTTGTAATTGCAAACCTCTCTTTTCTGTTAACACATTTTATGAAGAGGGATCACAGCTGTTATCCTCCAGTCTTGAAAAACCTCTGCCATTTCCAAAGATCTAGTAAACACATCCTTCAGAAGACTGGCTGAAATCTCTTTGAGCTCCCTTAGTTTCCTGGGATGTATCTTAACTGGCTCCTTGGTTTTGTCTACTTTCAATGTTGTTAATAAACAAACCAAGGTGTTAGTAAACACATTCTTCCATAACCAGTGAAGCATCTATCCATAATTGCTTTTGCTAGCATCTGCAGCTCTTTACCAGGGTCATCTCTGTGAACACAAAACTGAAATATTTGACATCTGCCTTTCCCTGGTCACTCGTCACACATCGTTTCTTAGTCTTACAATCTCAACTCTGGTCTCTCTCAAGCATACCTGAAAAGTCTTGTCACCTTGCTTTTATTGTCTCCCTGTGCCTGAACTTTTTCCATCCTGATTTCTTTCTCTGTTTCGGCTATGTGTTTTTTCTTTTGTGCTCTTCTTTTGAGATACTCTATGGGGGGATTTTTAGCGGCAGTGGTCAGCTGTTGCTACTTTAAATTCACCCTGGATATCCGGGATGCACGAATTGTTTTTTGCAGTTTGGTCAGCGGTGATACTCAGCTTGCTGGCCAGATTTTCAGCTGTAAATGATGTGGTTGTTTATATAAATATTCGTGTCACTGGCATGTTTTGCTGTGGACATGTGCATGAGTGGCGTTTGGACAGAACATCGGCGGATTATATAAGTACTTGCAAAAATTATTAAATCTTATTTAAGCATATTATTTAAAAATCTAAGAGCTCTAGGATTGGTGTATTAGTGCCTTAAATGAGTTGGATCCTAGGTTGCAAAGGAGGATGCAGATTAAGGCAACTCCACTATTGTCCTCCTCCTCCTCCTCTTCCTCTTTTTGCTAGCATATCAGCATGAGTGTATGGTGAGGACAGGAGAGAATGCATGATACATGCTTGGCTAGCCTGTTTGGCTGCTACACCTGTTTCCTTCTGATACTGTGGGGTACCGTGCAATTGAGTACAAAAAGCTGAATTTTATGGTTCTTTCTTCAGTGTAGGAATCGTGGAGTACCAAGATCTTTATTGTTTGGGGCCCTTTTACTAAAGTGTGCAAAGCCACTACATTAATTACCAGGGGCACGGGCAGCACTTTCCCGGAGGTTAACGTGCAGTGCCATACTCTTAACATGGGGCACTTGCCTCTACCTCAGTAGATGAAGATAATTGCACCTGCACTAGTTACAAGAGTGATGACCTGCCCTGTTAAGCCCCACACTGATTTCATGGCTTTATCATCAATGAGGCAGTGAATGGATGGCATTGTGTGCAACCTTTTTTGCTCCTTTTTTTTATTAGATTGTGCATATCCTTTGTCTAACTGTTTTTGCATACTGCAGATGTTGGCAGAGAGACTTTGTGGGCCCTAAAAGGGATAATACATTGCTTACATATTGAAATTAATTTAACATTGTATTGAATGCTGGAGAGCAGGGAGAAGGCCTTGCTTAAAGTGGATTAATTGGGGTAGCTGATATCAGATTTTTTTTTATGGATCCAGCTCAAGTAATTTTTTATGGAATTTTTTTCTAGACATAAGCAGTGGTGAATCAGTTATTGGACAGAAAATAATTTTAGAGAAAAATATTTGGAAGCATTGTTTCTTTCAAAAGCACAACACTGATGCATTTTCTCAGATATTAGCCTTTGGTGGTCATCCCTGAACCTGAATAAGGGTTTGTACGTGCACTGGGGATGTTTATGTGCCGAAAATGTCTACAGATATATTCCAGTACATGGCACCCACACCCATTTATCTTATTTGCACTGAGATGTCATAAAGTGCCCCGGAGGGCAGAATAGGGGTGTGGTTTGCCACGGAGACGTATATATAACATATTCAGGAAAAGCCCGTGTACATTTTCCAACTTTCCTGCAGATGTGCCCGTTATTCCTGCTGGAGATGTGTAATAAGGCCAGTACTTAGAAAATTTTCTGCTGTGTTCTAAAATTCATCCCTGCAAGTGTGTATGTGTGTGGTTTGAGGGTTGCATGGGTGAATCTGGTGTACTGATCTGCAATTGAGGGAGGGGGGGCATGAATGCCTGACCTTTACCTGGACCTTACCGATGAATGCAGTTACACCAGGTGCTACTGTGATAGGGCAGCCGTACAGCAGCTGTGCCGGGCACTGGGAGACCAGACAGCTGTTGTGCCAATATTCACCAGATTGGCCATGCAGCCTACATCCATACCCAGTCCAGGATCTATGCAAGCTGCGAGAGTAGTGATATATCTGGAGACTGGCTACTTGGTATGATGGCACAGGGAGCCTCCCTTCCATGCCCACACAAGCCTGACCAGGGGAGCAATGCCACAAAACAGTCTCTGGGAAGGCAGGCATGGTTGCCCCACAGATAGCAGATCTATACAGACCAGCATAAGCCAGGACAGGGAGTGGGCATTGTATGGGACAGGTGTAGCCACGTGTAGGGAGCTGCTGTGAGAAATACCAGTATCCAGATATGTGGGAAGCAGATGCCATAGCCAGACAGTCATAGGCAATTAGAATAGCATAGTTATGTCGCTCAGCAAGACGATGAATCCTTTGGGGAATTGCAAATTTAGTTTAGGTTTTTATGAGGTTGGTAAAGGTCCATACTTAGCATTTTATAGAGTGTTTTGAGAGATGACCAAGAATAACTGAGTTGTTATGCTGCCATGTACGTTTTGATGCATGGTATGTCATGACAAATGTTAATATCTGCTTGATCTTGTTATATCTTACAGTGCACTGAGACAACTTTGCAGTGTTTTGGGTATGAAACTAGACTAATATAGTCTAATTTGCATCAGCATTTATGTATCAGTATTTATGTGTAGCTTGCATCAGCACAACACCTGTCAGTGAGAAGAGCAGCTTAGGAGATGCACATTTTAACCGTGCAGGAGCGGCCTTCGGAGGCGTCCATGAATATATCATGGAGATGGGCAGGACTGGAAACGTGCAGATTTACAAAATACGGTGAGCACAGGGACATCCTAAATGATTGCAGTGTTTACCTGTGTCCCGCAATATTAGCAGGGACAGGTTTCTCCTCTTCACTCTATGGCCCGAGCCTGCTCCTGTGCACATGCCTTGTGCTGGATACGTTTATGGGTCGGCAGAACAGCTTGTTGGATGTGTTGCACCGGACATGTCTGTGCCACTTCCATTACCATGGGAGCGTCTATACTTGGGGATGCAGAATTGGTATGGGATCATGCCCGTTTCAGATTTAAATATGTCCGTGGGCCGGACATGGATTTTGTGGAATCTGCCTTTATGGCAGTGGTTTTCCAATTTAAGTTAAATATAGGTTGGCTAACGTAGAAATCCAATGTAAGAAGTAGTTTCTTTCAGAGAAAATACATTTAATATAGAAATATTCCTTGAGCGAGAATGCATCTTAAAAGTGCATGAATGTATGCAGCAACATTCTTTTTAAACTATATGAAGTAGTAATGCAAGTTATTTTTCCTCCAAATATTGTTTGGTTTCTTCATCTAGGCTGACCTGTAATTTTCTGCATCCTGGAAAACAGATCACTTGCCATTTATGTAATCCTATTCTAAAGGATATTTGGATATTAGCATAAAGGTTGTGCATGTTATACAAAGTGTAATTAAAGGAGCTTTGATCCCCAAATGTCAACTGGCTTACTATGTGTCATAACAAAGTGTCAAGCATCTGGTGTACAGTTAATTTGTAGTCATTAGCTGCATAGTGTTGATGTGACTGTTAGCACCGCAAGCTTTGACAGTTTGTATTTTGTTATTGATTGGCAACTGCACACCTCCCCATCCATTTAGATTCCTTGCTCTTTTGCATTTTCACTTCTAGTTCCTGTTCTTTGCCTTTTTAATCATTGGTTTAGTTGAACAGCAAAAAATAATACAACACAAGGGAGAGAGACCAAACTTTGGCTACAGCAGAATATCTTTAAATAATTAACTTGTATTCAGTATAATTTCACTTTATAGGCTCATTACTTTGTAAAAAGGTTTTACAGTTGTAGCAGGACAGATTTTTTTGAATTTAGACCATTTCCATAAGCAATGCTAAGCTTTAATTTAACACTTATTCAACCTGTGCAAGTGAAGCCACATTAGTATCCCATAAAAAAGGTCACTCGCTATATCCCTATATTAAACACCATAATCATGCTTCAATAGCGTACACATCTCGAGAATATTTTTTTGTCGGATCGTCTGTCTTGAGGATGTAAAACATGCTAGTTTAACAGACCTTCCTTTTATTCAACTTTTTAAAGGTCAGCTCGACCAAATTATGCCTGAGGCTATAAACGGCCCATAGGACCAGCCTCTGCATACAAATAATGCTATGTGCAAAATCTTCACGTTCAGATAAATACTGTAACATTTAGGATGTCCATTACATGGGGATAGTATCACTTAGCTGAGCCAAGGGAAGTTCTTGAAAGACGACTTCGGGTATCCACTTTCTAGGCAATCGCCGAAAGCACCCTGCCATGATTAAGCTCTGCTAAAGCCAACGAACCGGGGATCCAAAAGGCTTGTCCATTATCGCCAATCTTCCCAAAGCATGCCCGCTATTGCTTATCCCTCCGAGACATTCCAATATCTGTTGGGTAATTGTGCGACACAAAACTTTTTTGTTTCAAGCCCGCTGTCGAAATGGCTCTTTTTCAAGCTGAACCAACCCAACTTCCTGTTCCACTCAAACACGAATGACGTCATCTCTACGTAGTAGAAATGTTATAGGAACGGATGATGGCATCTAAAACACAAAAACTGAAGCTCACGTCAAAGACCACCATTCGATCTCCGCGTTCATTCCGGATGGAATGACCGTTTGAAGCATAAAGATCCATTGTTGTTGTTTCTATATCATCCGTTCCTATAACATTTCTACTATGTAGAGATGACGTCATTCGTGTTTGAGCAGAACAGGAAGTTGGGTTGGTTCAGCTTGAAAATGAGCCATTTCGACAGCGGGCTTGAAACACAAAAGTTTTGTGTCACACGATTACCCAACAGATATTGGAATGTCTCGGAGGGATAAGCAATAGCGGGCATGCTTTGGGAAGATTGGCGATAATGGACAAGCCTTTTGGATCCCCGGTTCGTTGGCTTTAGCAGAGCTTAATCATGGCGGGCTGCTTTCGGCGATTGCCTAGAAAGTGGATACCCGAAGTTGTCTTTCAAGAACTTCCCTTGGCTCAACTAAGTGATACTATCCCCATGTAATGGACATCCTAAATGTTACAGTATTTATCTGAACGTGAAGATTTTGCACATAGCATTAATTGTATGCAGGGGCTGGTCCTATGGGCCATATATAGCCTCAGGCATAATTTGGTCGAGCTGACCTTTAAAAAGTTGAATAAAAGGAAGGTCTGTTAAACAAGCATGTTTTACATCCTCAAGACAGACGATCCGACAAAAAAATATTCTTGAGATGTGTACGCTATTGAAGCATGATTATGGTGTTTAATATAGGGATATAGCGAGTAACCTTTTTTATGGGAAGCTTTAATTTAAAGCATCTCTATGAAAAAAAACATTGCATTACATTACTGCTGCCTTATTTTCTACACTATTTATTGTAAAATATAATTAGTACTAACCTAGTTCTCTTTTCTTCTTACTGTTGACTTCAGCTGAAAGTGTTTTTCCATCAAGTTTCTATTCTTTGACTTTTATTACGTTTTCATTCAACTTGGTGAAGTCTCAAATTTTCGTTTTATTGTTTGGTAGTAAAAAAAAAAATGTTCAATAATTCCATTAAATGTTGCCTTGTGCTTTTGAACTTAAGGGTTCTCTTTATTTGTTTGCAATAATGTGTTTCTAATGCAGATTTTTTTTCCTGTAGACATTCATTTGGAGAAAGATTACTAAATCAAACCCTAAATATAGCCCTTAATCACTGCAGTGGAATTATCTACATTGATTTCTCTAACCTTTTATTAACAGCCCGGACAAATCCAGTTAGGATTGGAAAACTGTAGGAGAGATTAGATATCCATCATACAAATTTGTTAGAACATTTAATAAATGTATACATTTGCAATTGATTAAAAAACTTTAATGAACGTTATTATACACAGTGATCTTCCATTTGCCAGTATTTTTGGAATTTTATTGCTTACGAGTTTTCTTTTATCAATTTATTAGTTCCTAGCTTCTAGCTGAAATCGGGCACCATGAATTTTTTTTTTTTTTTTGCAGCTGCCCATGGCTTTTTATTTTATATTCTTTTCTCATTTGGATCAGCCATTGTTGTGACAGTTATTTAGTGGGAAAGGACCATGCAAGAGGGTTTTTCTGGAATCATGTTGTCATGGGCCCTATGTCGTGCCACAAAATATTGTCATTTTGTGATTACTTGAGCTCTCTTACACTTGGAGCTGAAAAAACACTGACTTCAAAGTATCTATAGTCCTAGATGGCAGAGGCAATGGAATTGAATCCAGGCTGTTTTCATGACACTGAATAGCACTGCTACTGGGTTTGCCTAGAGTTCTCTTAAAATGGTCCTCAAACTGTGAAATGTCTGGGTATATCTTTTTTTTTTTTTTTGACAGAATCAGGCATAATGTGGATAAAGGGGGGGGGGGGGGTCTGATCGCCTCCTGTCTCCAGGAACAAGCAGGAATGTAGTCTTCACATACGGGGTATCGTCGGTACCGACAGATGCTGCGCGGGAACGCTCCCCAGCGTCCAATAGGAAAGCTTTTGGGAGCATCCCACAGTGCCTGCGTGCTGCCTTCCTGCCTTTCCCAACTGTCCCTCTCCAGTTCTTCGTTTTCCGCGGAGCCGACAGGTCGCACATCCTGTCACCGCAGAAAAAAGTCCCTTTTCTTATTTTTTGTGGTTGCGTCTGCCTTTCCTCGACGCTACACCAGTACCGCTGGTTCTTCTTTCTTTTTCTTAAAAAAAAAAAAAAATCTTCTGGAGTCTTTCCAGTAATTATCTCCAGGAACAAGCAGGAATGTAGTCTTCACATATGGGTATCATCGGTACCGACGGAGCCTGCGTGGGAACTCTCTCCAGCGTCCAGTAGGAATGCTTTTGGGAGCATCCCTCAGCACATGCGCGCTGCCTTCCCGCCTTTCCAACTGTCCCTCTTCAGTTCTTCCTTTTCCACGGAGCCAACAGGATCTATTCCGTCACCGCAGAAAATTCTGTCTTTTAATTTCTTTCTTGTGGTCGCATTTGCCTACCGCACGACACCTACTGGTACCGCCGGTTCTTTTCTTTTCTTTTCCTACAAACCCCCCCCCCCTTATACTTAGACTGTTTCTTTTCAGAAACTTTCCTCTTTGGTGCTAGGCGCTATTTTGGGCATTATGCCCCATTTTCCTAAATTATGGAAAAGCCAACTAGTGGTTTTAAAAAATGTACTAAGAGTGGCGGTACCATTTCTGTCACTGACACCCATGATTGGTGTCTAAAATGTTTTGGACCTGATAATTCTCCAACTGAATGTCTCTCCTGCATGGGGATGACCAAAAGAGAAAGACAGAACCGGGCCGCAAAGCTCGGTACCCTCTTTTCTTCAGATGCCAGATCCATTGCATCGACATCATCAAGGGCCTGTTCTTCCTCCCATGGATCTCAGGTAACTAAACATAAAAGGTGGTCCTCAAAGGGTAGCTCTCCTGCTAAGCATCGAGAGGCAATTGGCATTGCCCTTGAGGAAATCACACCGGCAAAACAGCCCCAGCGGGAGGCTTCGGCTTCCAAAGCATTGATGGGGCTTCAGGATGTTCTCAACCTCACAAGAACTACCTGTGCCATGCTCGGGGGTTCCGGCCGTTCTTACCGGTACCGACACCCAGGCATCAGCATTGTCGATAGACCAGAGGTTTCTTGCTATCGAGCACAGTATCGCAGCTCTTCTTTCAGCTGTGGTACCGGTGGTCCCAAGGGCACCGCTGCCAACATAGACACCGCTGCCAGCACCGACACTGGTACAGACACCGATGATGCCGGTACCGATGGTACCAGCCCCAGTGAGAACTCTTCCCATGCCATCTGTGGCTGGAGTGGAAAAAGCGGTACCGGGTCACCTTGGTACCGACTTCGATCAGTACCGGGATCGTGCTTTGCAAGAGCATCGGGGTCAGGAATACTTTGATTCCTCCGAAGACTCTGACAATTCTTCTGGCACTAGAGGGTTTCTCCTAGAAGATCCCTCTTCTCCCCAACGCAGAATGTAACTTCCAGAGGACATGTCCTTTCAGGATTTTATCCGTGATATGGCCAAAGGTCTTTAAATCACAGTAGCTCCTGAAGAGGAACCCAGAGCAAAGGAATTAGAAATCCTCCAATATCCTAAAGCTCCTAAGGAGGCAGCTATTCTGCCTATCCATGAAATTCTGCATAGCTTGATGCTCAGAATGTGGGAGACACCTCTGACTACTTCTCCTCACTCTAGGAGACTTGATACTATGAATCGAGTTCCACCATGTCCTGGATTTCAGAAAACTCAGCTGCCACACCATTGCGTAGGATGAAAAGTGCAAAGAGGCATGCATCCAATCCTCCAGGTCATGAATGCAGGACTCTGGATGCTTTTGGACGCAGAACCTTTCAAGCTTCCATGCTTTCAGCTAGGATCAGTTCATATATCCTATATGTGGGAATGTTGCTGAAAAAAGTCACAGGAGACTTGGAACTTAAGAGCCCATTTCTCCCAGATGATAAGAGACAAGATTTTCTTTCTCTAGTTAAGCATACTCAAGGTGTCTCCAAGTTTATCAATCGTGCAGCCTTTGATGACTGCTTCAAATGCATCACCAGAACTTCTGCTATTGCCATTGGCGCACGCCAGATTGCCTGGCTACAGGCATCAGACTTGGAGACTTGGGTACAGGACAAGTTAGGCAACATTCTTTGCACGGGGAAGAATCTCTTCGGCAAGAACTGGCAGGAAATGGCTAACGAGTTAGATGCTGACAATTCTACCTTAGATAGATTGTCAGTCTACAGCCACTCCAGCCAAAAGGAAGCCTTATAAAAAACCCTCTTTTATCAAAAAGAGGACGTTTTATCCTTCCTATACCTAGCAGAGTCAGACTCCAGGTACGTTTTCCCAAAAGGGACAAACTAGACAGCAAAAGAAACCAAAAGGCCCGAGAGCCCTAACCAGCTCTCCAGGTTCAGCCCCCTCAAGGGCTTTGACTCCTTCCTAGAGAGCTTTGCCTTCCTGCCTCTGAGGGGTCCCCAACCCCCCAAAATTCCGGGCAGGTTATGCCACTTTGTCAACAGATGGCATCAGATAACAGCAGAGGATTGGACTTTGTCCATTGTGGGAGAGGGGTACAAACTTCATTTTCACAGCATACCCCCTCCTACAATTCTAAAGCAATTCAATTCACAAATCTCTGCAGACAATCTGCTAGATCACGAGGTCTCCAAACTTCTTGCCCAGGGGGCAACAGAGGAAGTACCCATTCTTCAACAGGGTGCAGGATTCTACTCCCCCTATTTTCTTATTCCAAAGAAAACAGGAGGACACAGACCCGTTCTAGACCTCAGAGAATTGAACAAATATCTGTTTTGAGAGAAATTCAAAATGATTTCTCTAGGAACTCTTCTGCCATACCTTCAAAGCCAGGACTGGCTTTGCTCTCTAGACTTAAAGGATGCATGCACTCACATTCTCATCCATCCAGATCACAGGAAATTTTTATGTTTCCTTTTCAGGGGAAGACATTTCCAGTACAGGGTTCTTCCTTTTGGTCTGGCTTCAGCACCAAGGGTATTCACGAAATGCATGGCAGTAGTAGCTGCATTTCTACGAACCCTGGGGATTTTCGTCTTCCCTTACTTAGACAACTGGCTCATTCGAGCCTCCACAGTTGCAGAGGCCAGCACTGCACTGTCCTGTACAATGCAAATCCTCCAATACTTGGGATTGGTAATAAACTTCCCGAAATCTCAACTGGTTCCTTCCCAATGCCTAGAATTCATAGGAGCCTGTCTGGATACCAGACAGGCAAGGGCTTTCCTTCCACAAGCCCGGTGTCTTCGCATAATGCAGCTAGCTTCCCAAGCAGAAGGTAAATCCTACCTCACTGCTCGGGAGTTACTGCAGTTACTGGGACACATGGCATCCACAGTTCATGTAGCCCTATATGCTCGCCTCCACATGCGAGCGGCTCAGTGGATCCTCTCCACACAGTGAACACAGGCCACGAGTCATTTGTCAGACAAAATAACAATCTCTCAACAACTAATTTTGTCCCTCCAATGGTGGCAATCACTAGAAAATCTGACAGTGGGGTCTCCTTTCCATCAACCCCTCTTTCAGGCCACCCTAACAACAGATGCATCACAGGTGGGTTGGGGAGCACACCTGAATCATCTCTCTACCCAGGACACCTGGACTCCACAGGAGATTGGTTTACACATAAACCTCCTGGAATTAAGGGCAATTTATTTAGCTCTTTGAGTGTTCCACGCCCAGCTCAGCTACAAGATAGTCCTAGTCCAGACGGACAATCAGGTAGCCATGTTCTATGTGAACAAACAGGGCGGAACAGGCTCTCTGTCATTATGCAATGAAGCTTTTCGTCTATGGGCCCTCGCCAGAGAGCATCAAATTCACCTTCTAGTGGTATATCTTCCAGGCATTCAAAACCTTTGGGCAGACAAACTCAGTCGAGTACTGCTACCTCACAAGTGGTCCCTCCACCTAGACCAGGTGGCAAAGATATTTCATCTCTGGGGCACTCCAGACATAGACCTCTTTGCAAGTCCACTGAATGTAAAACTTCCCCTGGTTCTGTTCCAGGATTCCGGCACACAACTGTTAGGCAAGGGATGCCTTCCTCCTTCACTGGGGTCAGGACTTCCTTTATGCCTTCCCACCCATTCCCCTCATCCCCAAAACACTCTTCAAGCTTCAGAGAGACAGGGGTCGCATGATTTTCGTAGCACCACGATGGCCACGCCAAACATGGTATTCCCTGCTTCTGCATCTCTCTCAAGCGGCACCTCTGGAGTTAGGGCATGCTCCAGATCTCCTTTCCCAGGACAACGGGACTCTATGGCACCTGAATCCCCAGTCCCTGCACCTCACGGCCTGGTTGCTGAAGGCTTAGACCTCCAGGATTTCAACCTGTCCCAGCAGGTAAAAGATATCCTTCAGGCTTCTAGGAAACTTTCCACAAGAAGATCTTATGCCTTCAAGTGGAAACGTTTTACTATATGGTGCTCCAAGAGGGGATTAAACCCCCTGGTCATACCCTTAGAATCGATACTAGGGTATCTCCTTCACTTATCAAATTCTGGGTTAAAGACCAATTCAGTAAGAGTCCATCTTAGTGCAATTGCAGCTTCTTATAAGCCTCTGAATGGACAACCAATTTCCTGTCATCCACTCCTATCAAGATTTATGAGAGGCCTTTTATTAACTAAACCTCCCATCAAGCCACCACAGGTGGCATGGGATCTAAATCTAGTTCTCGGGCAGCTTATGAAGCCGCCTTTTGAGTCTTTAGCCACTGCAGCCCTTAGGTTTTTGACCTGGAAGGTCATCTTCCTAATTGCAATCACCTCTGCCCGTCACATCAGTGAATTGTAAGCTTTAGTGGCTGAGCCTCCTTATGCTAGGTTTCATCATGATAAGGTGGTTCTTCGAACTCGCCCACATTTTATGCCAAAGGTGGTTTCGCCTTTTCATTTAAATCAATCAATTTATCTTCCTGTATTTTTTCCGAGGCCTCACGCCTCTAATGCAGAAAGAAACCTTCATACTTTGGATTGTAAAAGGGCCTTGGCCTTTTTCATACAAAGAACACAGCAACATAGAAAGTCCTCACAACTTTTTATAGCTTTTGTCCCTAGTCATTTGGGACTTCCAGTCTCCAAAAGAACTTTATCTAAATGGATTGCCCAATGCATATCCTTTACTTATGAGAGTAAGGGTCTTCCTCTTCATGACCATGTCACAGCTCATAATGTGAGAGCCATGGCAGCTTCTATGGCTAATCTTCACTCTGTATCTATCGATGACATTTGTCGAGCAGCCACCTGGGCTTCGGTACACACCTTCACAGCCCACTACTATCTAGATAAAGCCTCCCGTCAGGATGCCTTCTTTGGCCAAGCTGTTCTTCAAAATCACTTTCAAACCTAAACCAACTTCTACCCACCAACCCTGGTGGGATGCCAGAGATCCATGGGAGGAAGGATTCTCACCTTCGATGGTGGCACCTTTCTGGGGCTATCTCCCTGGCATCTTCAGCTAGGGAGTTCCCATAAGTGAGGACTACATTCTTGCTTGTTCCAGGAGATAGCGTAGGTACTCACCTGTAACTGGTGATCTCCGGGAACAGCAGGAATTTAGTCCTCACAACCCACCCACCTCCCCTAGGAGTTGTCTCTCTCTCTCTTTGTCTTTCCTCTCTCCCTCTATCCTTTCAATCAGCTACAAACTTAACTGAAGAGGGACAGTTGGAAATGCGGGAAGGCAGCATGCATGTGCTGAGGGATGCTCCCAAAAGCGTTCCTATTGGACGCGGGGGAGCGTTCCCGCTCAGGCTCCGTCGGTACCGATGACACCCTTATGTGAGGACTAAATTCCTGCTGTTCCCGGAGATCACCTGTTACAGGTGAGTAACTACGCTTTCTCTTCAGGTGCCACGCATCATTTTGGGCACTAGGCCCAACTTTTTCCTTCAAGATGAAAAAACCCGCTTCGGGTTTTAAAAAGTGTTCTAAGTGTGGTAGTACCATCTCCGTCACCGACACCCATGAGTGGTGCCTCAAATGTTTAGGTCCTGAACACTCTATTTCGGAGTGTGTTGCCTGTGGGATGATGTCTAAAAGGGGCCGGCAAAACCGAGTTGCTAAACTTAGCACCCTTTTTCCCTCTGATGCAGCCTCCGTGGCATCGACATCTTCCAGGGCTTTGTCTTCCTCCCATGGATCTCAGGTAACTAAACATAAATCTAGCCGGTCCTCAAAGGGTAGATCTCCTTCTAGACATTGAGATGCCTCTGGCGTTGCCCTTGAGGGACGTTCACCGGCAAAATTGCCCCGGCGGGAGGCTTTGACTTCCAAAGCACTAACAGGGCTCCAGGATGTTTTTGAGGCTTCAACCTTGGCAGAACTACTGGTGGCATGCTCTGGGGTACCGGCCGCTTCATCCAGTACTGATACCTAAGCATCGGCAGCGTCGATAGACCAGAGATTCTTGGCTATTGAACGCAGTCTGGCGGCTCTTCTCACGGCCTCGATGCCCCTGAAACCGCTTCAGACATTTCAACCGGTACCGGCACCAACTGCATCAACATCGGCAGGTATTCTACCGGGACCGAGTCATGCGTGTCTATCTGGCATCGAAATGCGGTACCGGACCACTCCGATGCCGACTTCGATCGGTACCGGTACCGTGCCTTTCACGATCACCCGGATCGGAGATACTTCAAATCCTCAGATGAGACTGAAAGCTCTGCCGATACCAGAGTACTTCTTCCTGAGGATTCCTCTTCTCCTCAGCGTAGGATGTCTCCTCCAGAGGATATGTCCTTTCAGGATATAATCCGAGATGTGGCCCGAGGTCTTTCCATCACAGTGCCTCCTGAAAAAGAGCCTAGGGCAAAGGAATTAAAATCCTGCAATACCCTAAAGCTCCCAAGGAGGCAGCTCCCTTAACTATTTATGAGATCTTGCATGATCATATGTTAAGGATGTGGGAAACACCTCTAACCACATCTCCTCACTCTCGAAGACTTGACACCATGTATCGAGTTCCTCCTTGTCCTGGGTTTCAGAAGACTCAGCTGCCACACCATCCCATGGTGGTGGAATCAGCTGTGAGAAGGATCAAGAGTGCAAAAAGGCATGCATCTAATCCTCCAGGACGTGAGTGTAGGACCCTTGACGCCTTTGGACATCAAACCTTCCAGGCTTCCATGCTTTCTGCTAGGATCAGTTCCTATATCTTATATATGGGAATGTTCCTTAAGGAGGTCACAGGAGATTTAGAGTTTTTGAGCCCTCTCCTTCCTGATGATAAGAGGCAAGATTACCTCGCCCTTGTCAGACATGCCCAGGACGTTTCCAAGTTTGTGAATCGTGCAGCCTTTTACGGCTTTGACTGCATAAGCAGGACCTCTGCCATTGCCATAGGTGTACGTAGGATTGCCTGGCTCCAGGCATCTGACTTGGAAATTTGGTTGCAGGATAAAGTAGGGAATATTCCTTGCACAGGAGAGAATCTCTTTGGCAAGAATTGGCAGGAAAAAGCTAATGAGATAGATGCTGACAATATCACTTTGGATAGATTGTTTAAATCTACAGCTGAACCTGCGAGGAAAAAATCCTATAAGAAACCATTCTTCAGTAAGAAGAAGACGTTTTATCCCTCCTATACCCAGTAGGGGCATCGTTTAGTTCAGTCTGCCCAAAAGGGACAGCAGCAACAACCTAGACAAAGAAAGACAAAAGCAGCTAAGCCTCAACCGGCTCAGCAGACTCAGCCTCCACAGGGGCTTTGACTCCTATCTAGAGAACTTTGCCTTCCTGGCCCTGAACGGCCCAGAGCCCTCTACCATCCCAGGAAGGTTATGTCATTTTGCCCCCAGATGGGGTCAGATAACAGCAAAGAATTGGACTCTGTCTATTGTAAGAGGGGGGTACAAGCTTCAGTTCCTCAGCATGCCCCCTCCTACAATCGTAAGTTAGTTCAATTCTCAGACATCTCTCAGCGACCAGTTAGGGCAAGAGGTCGCTGTGCTCCTTGCTCAAGGGGCAATAGAAGAGGTACCCATTCCCCAACGGGGTACAGGGTTTTACTCCCCCTATTTCCTTATTGCAAAGAAAACAGGAGGACACAGACCCGTTTTAGACCTCAGAGAATTGAACAAATTCCTGTTCAAAGAGAAGTTCAAAATGATTTCTCTAGGAACTCTGCTGCCATACCTTCAGAGTCAGGATTGGCTTTGTTCTCTAGATCTCAAGGATGCGTACACTCATGTTCTCATCCATCCAACTCGCCGAAAGTTCCTTCGCTTTCTGTTTCAAGGGAAGCACTACCAATACAGGGCTCTTCCTTTTGGCCTAGCCTTTGCTCCAAGGATGTTCACAAAATAAATGGTTGTGGTGGCAGCATTTCTCCGCACCCTAGGAATATTCGTCTTCCCCTACTTAGACGACTGGCTCTTCGAGCCCCTTCAGAGCCAGAGGCCAGGGTTGCCCTGTCTCGCACAATGCACATCCTTCAGTATTTGGGACTTGTCATAAACTTCCCAAAATCCAACCTTGCTCCCACTCAGTCCCTAGAGTTTATAGGAGCTCTGCTGGATACCAGACAGAAAAGGGCCTACCTTCCACAGCCCCGCTGCCTTCGCATTGTGCAGTTAGCTTCCCAAGCAGTGCTAAAACCTCACCTCACTGCTCGGGAAATGTTACAATTGCTAGGCCACATGGCATCCACTGTGCATGTGGTCCCTTATGCTCGCCTCCATATGAGGGCAACCCAGTGGACTTTATCCACTCAGTGGACTCAGGCGTCATGTTGCCTGTCAGACAAAATATCAAACTCAGATCGCCTTATTTTGTCCCGCCAATGGTGGCAATCACCCCCAAACCTTTTGGTGGGGTCTCCTTTTTAGCAACCCCCACCCCAGGCCACTCTAACAACAGCTGCTTCACAGGTGGGTTGGGGAGCCCACCTGCAAGGCCTCTCTACCCAGGGTATCTGGACTCCACAGGAGGCCTATTTACACATCAATCTCCTAGGACTCAGAGCAATTTTCCTTGCTCTTCGAGTATTCCACACCCAGCTCAGCTACAAGACAGTCCTAGTTCAAGCGGACAATCAAGTAGCCATGTTCTACGTGAACAAGCAGGGCGGAACAGGCTTTCTCTCGCTTTGCAACGAAGCTTTGCGACTATGGGCCTCACCAGAGAGCATCAGATTCATCTCCTTGCGGTGTATCTTCCAGGCATTCAAAACACTTGGGCAGACAGACTCAGTCGAGTTTTGCTTCCACACGAATGGTCTCTCCATGCAGACCAGGTGGCCAAAATATTTCAAATTTGGGGAACCCCGGACATAGACCTCTTTGCAAGTCCACTGAATGCCAAACTTCCCTGGTTCTGTTCCAGAATTCCGGCTCAGAGTTGTCAGGCCAGGGATGCTTTCCTCCTCCATTGGGGTCAGGACTTCCTGTATGCCTTTCCACCCATTCCCCTAATTCCCAAAACCCTGTTCAAGCTTCAGAGAGACAGAGGTCGTATGATCTTCATAGCTCCACGTTGGCCACGGCAAATGTGGTACCCTCTTCTCCTACATATCTCTCAAGCTCCGCCTCTGGAGTTAGGATCTGCTCCAAATCTCCTTTGTCAAGAGGAAGGGATGTGGCATCCCAATCCCCCCAGTCTATGCATCTCAGGGCCTGGTTGCTGAAAGCCTATAACGTCACGGTCTTAACCTTTCCCAGCAGGTAAAGGATATCCTTTATGCTTCCAGGAAGCCTTCCACAAGACGTTCTGATGCATTTAAGTGGAAAGGTTTTACCATATGGTGCTCGCAGAAGGGTCTTAACCCTCTTGCGATACCTCTGGAATCATTACTTGAGTATCTCCTTCATTTATCAAATGCAGGGCTTAAGACCAATTCAGTGAGAGTTCATTTGAGTGTAATTGCAGCTTCTTTCAAGCCTCTAAATGGACGACCTATTTCCTCTCATCCTCTCATAGCGAGATTTATGAGAGGCCTTCTTTTAACTAAGCCTCCCATTAAGCCACCACCGGTGGCATGGGACTTAAATCTGGTTCTTGGGCAGCTCATGAAACCGCCTTTTGAACCATTAGCCACTACCTCTTTGAAATTCATTTCCTGGAAGGTCATCTTTCTTATTGCAATCACTTCAGCACATCTCATCAGTGAATTGCAAGCGTTGGTGGCTGATCCTCCTTATATAAGGTTCCATCATGATAAGGTAGTCCTTAGGACTCATCCACACTTTATGCCAAAGGTGTTGTCAACTTTTCATTTAAACCAAGCGATTTACCTTCCTGTATTCTTCCCAAGGCCTCACGCCTCAAATGCAGAAAGGAATCTTCATACTTTGGACTGCAAAAGGGCTTTGGCCTTTTACTTGCAAAGGACACAGCAACATAGAAAGTCCTCTCAACCATTTGTTGCTTTTGATCCTAGTCATTTGGGACTTCCAATCTCCAAAAGAACACTGTCCAGCTGGATTGCACAGTGTATATCTTTTGCCTATGAGAGTAATAACTTTCCTCTTGAAGGCCATGTCACAGCTCACAATGTGAGAGCCATGGCAGCCTCTATGGTTCATCTTCACTCTGTGTCTATCGACAACATCTGTCGAGCAGCTACTTGGGCTTCGGTTCGTACCTTCACAGCCTATTACTGCTTAGACAAGGACTCCTGCCTTGTTTGGTCAGGCTGTTCTTCAACACCTGTTCCATACTTAATCAACTCCTACCCACCATCCCTGGTAGGATGCCATAGATCCGTGGGGGGAAGTGGAGCCCTTTCACAAGGGCACACAATGTCTGGGACCTTCTCCCTGGCATCTGCAGCTATGGAGTCCCCATATGTGAAGACTACATTCCTGCTTGTTCCTGGAGATAGCATCGTTACTCACCTGTAACAGGTGATCTCCGGAAACAGCAGAAATTTAGTCTTCACAACCCACCCACCTCCCCAAGAGTTGTATCTCTCTATCTCTCTCTCTTTCTCTCTTTCCCTCAGCTTTAAACTTTAACTGGAGAGGGACAGTTAGGAAAGGTGGGAAGGCAGCACGCAGGCTCTGTGGATGCTCCCAAAAGCTTTCCTATTGGACGCTGGGGAGCGTTCCCGTGCAGGCTCCATTGGTACTGACGATACCCCATTTGTGAAGACTAAATTCCTGCTGTTCCCGGAGTTCACCTGTTACAGGTAAGTAACTATGCTTTACCTCTGGGGCCATGTGGCAATGGTGGAAATGGTCACTTTCAAGACCCTATCTCCATGTACACTTTGCTTGATTGAACTTTGAATAAGTGATTTGAGATACAATGTCCATGCAAAGCTTGGATGAACAAAAAAACTTCTTTACTGAGTGATTTGTTCTTGCAGTTTCTACTTTTATTTATGAAAGTGTGTTGATGGCAGATAAGTAAGCAGGTACTCTAGGGAGATACTGAAACATGGAAACAACATAGGCTGTTCGGTCTTTATTTGCCTTTTTTTTTTATATCTAGTCTGCCCTTCCATACCAGCCACTAAGCTTTAAAGTCATTTCTTTCCCTTAGAGGTCCTCTGTTTGTGCTATGCTTTCTTGAATTCAGATATACTCCTCATTTTCAATTACTTCTTCTGGGAGGCTATTCCATGCATCTGCCACTCTTTCCGTAAAGAAATATTTCCTCAAATTACTGCTGAGCCTGTCCCATTTCACCTTCATCTTATGACTTTTTGCTGCAGCACTTTCTTTTAAATGAAAGAGGCTCTACTATGCATTTATGTCACTGAGACATTTAAATACCTTCGTCATATCTCCCTTTTCTTGCCTTTTCTTCCAAAATATACATATTGAGATATTTATTCATTTGTTTTATTTATTTAAAAGGATTTATATACAGCTTTGTCCTGAAATCAAAGCGGTTTACACTTCAAACAATCAATGGTCAGTAGGGGTAGGCATGCAGTGTTAACACGTGTGGGTATTTGTGTGAGTGACGGGGATGATTTCATGGTGTGCTATTTACAGGATGAGCTATGTTATATACAGGGAGGATGTCCCCATATGCCTTATGGTGAAGTCCATTGATCATTTTAGTAATCACCCTCTGCACCGATTCCATCTTCTTTGTGTCCTTTTGGAAAATGTCTCCAGAATTGCACATAGTACTCCAAATGAAGTTTCACCAAATACTTTTATAGAAAAGTACCATCACCTCCTCCTTCCCGCTGCCATTCCTCTCCCTATGCACCAAGTCATCCTTCTGACTTTTGTTGTTGCCTTTTCTACTTGTTTAGTGATCTTAATCTCATCAGAAATAATCACTCCAAAGTCTTTTTTTCATGGGCAGAAGTACTGCTGTCTCTTGAATATTTGCAGCCCAAATGCTTGACTTTGCATTTTTTAGCATTAAAACTCAGCTGCCAAATTCTTAACCATTTTTCAAACTTTCCTGGGTGTCTACCATATTGTAGATTTCTATATCATCCGCAAAGAGGCAAGATTACCTGACAGACCTTCTGTGATATCACTCGCAAACATGTTTGTTTGTTTATTTATTTATTTAACAGTTTTTATATACCATCTTTCTACAATTCAAGACGGTTTACAGAGAACGTAACAGAAAGTATATTACAACTGTATACATAGAAACAAAACATAACACGGTATAAATGATTAACAAGTAACTTTCTCCTTGAGGAGGCTTAAGATGGTTAGAGAGAGCTATGTAAGTAGGGAAAAATGGTCCTGGAAGAGATGAGTTTTTAATTTCTTCCGGAATTCAGGGTGATTGGAACAGTTCCATAGTTCATATGGTAAGGCATTCCAGATAGAGGGGGCATAAAGGGAGAATGCCCGATTACAGGTAGTTTGGCTACATTTTCTCTTAGAAGTTGGGATGGATAGGAGGTTTTTGGTGATGGTGCGGCGTGTTCTATTGTTGTTGGAATTAGATAGGAGCGAGGAGAGGCATGGAGCTGACTCATTGGAAATGATTTTATGAATGAGGGTGATTACTTTGAATTTAACTCTGGATTGAATGGGGAGCCAGTGTAGATCAACGAGGATTGGCGTTATGTGTGAGCGTCTAGGGTTATTTGTGATGAGCCGTGCTATTGTGTTCTGTGCCATATGGATAGGGTGTAAGCTGTTCTTGGGAAGGCCATGATAGATGAGATTGCAGTAGTCAAGGGATGTTAAAAAGAATCAGGCCAAGGACCGATACCTGTGGAAAACCAATGGTAACATTCTTCTCTTTCGTTTACCTGTACTCTGTTGCCTCCCACTCAACCAGTTTCTAAACCAGTTGGTCATCCACTGGCCACTCCTGGAGGCGCTTTGTTTCAAGCAGGGTAATTCTGTGGCTCTTAATACATATTCTCTGCCTTAGGGACTTGTTTACTAAGCAGCGGTAGCGGTGTCCAACCGATATCGGAGCCACGGCCCCATTGAATTTGGTCAGAAGCCGCTACCGCAGCTTAGTAAACAAGCCCCTTAGAGTTCTTAAAGGGGAGCTCCTTTTATTTTTATTAGATAGATTCAGGAGTGATATGCGGAAATATTTCTTAATGGAAAGAGTGGTGGATCCGTGGAATAGTCTCCCAGTGTAGGTGATAGAGATAAGGACAGTATCCGAATTCAAAGAGGATCTCTAAAGGAAAAAAGAGGACTGTTGCAGTGGTTTATATGGAAGGGCAGACTAGAAAGGCCATGTGGTCTTTTCCTGTTGTCATGTTTCTATATTTCTGTGATGTTACAGCACTTTTCAATAGTGATTTTTATCTCCTATAATCTTTACTGACCTCTCAGTAATTTCTGTATGATTTCTAATGGACTGTGAGAAGAACTTTCTGATCGGTAAGTTGGTATTACCGATGGTTCTTCAGCAGTTAGATGACTTAAATGACAGGCAACATGGATATTTAGGAAGCACCTCAGCCCCAAACCCTACTAATTCTATATGAATTTGATGAAGCTCAAACAGCATTCTTGATGATTTTTGTGGACCTGAAAGCTGCATTTGATACTGTCCTTCAGCATATATTGTTACAAAGATCAGCCAAATTAGACATAGGAGATACAGGAGTAAAATATTTTCAATACTTTATTATTGATAGATGACAATTGAAAACCCAGATTGGTTTGTCAAGATAGTTTCGTCTAGAATCAGCTGTACCCACAAGTATCCTCATTGTCTCCCCCCTTAACATTTATGATTTTGTTTTGTTTTGTACTAAATTGGCGTGAACTGAATGTTGTTTTTTGTCTTCATGCTAATGATCTATTATTTTGTCAATATGAAAATACGGCCTATGTACAATCTTTAAAATTTCTGTTTGATTTTAATACTGTTAATAGTCTCTCCAGTAATTTCAGTAAAATTAAGACACTGGTTATCTGTAGCGATATTAAATATATGCCCCCTGAAATAATAAGTCTGGCAGGATATGATCCATTAAGGCAAGAAATTCTTTACGTAGGGACAGTGTTAGATCGAGGGTTAACATTTAAAGCACAACTGAAGATCATCCAAAATATTTTCTATAAATTCTGAACACTTGGGAAATTAGGAAGCACTTGATCAGAATTGTTTTTGGAGTGTTTATTTGTCTTTTTCTATACCACTTTTCTCCGAGTCAAAGTGGTTTAGAAGTAACAATAATTATTGACTGGTTTAGATTGTAATGCAGTTTACGTGGGGTTGCTTAATAATATCTTAAAGGCAATACAGTTGGTGCAGAATGCTGCGGCAAGATTGATTGCTGATTTAGGCTAATATGCCAAACCTTCACATTATGGTGCTGCTTTCAAATGTGAAGGTTTGGCACTGCTTTGAATGGCGGCAAAACCATTGGCTGAGGTCAGCTTTAAAAGTGGCAGTTAGCCTGATGAATTGAAGTGCAGAAGAGGCACCGTGTTGGCTTTAAAAGCGGCAGTCTGCAGAAACACTAAAGTGCAAATAAGAAATTGCACCAGTCATTGTTCATGCAAGTTAAATGCTGCGTGCATGTTTAAAAGTATTGATTGAGTAATGGAATACAAATTGCAAAGCTTAAAGCTTAAGGTTTCCATCTAATAAGCTTATATTGGCAAGTTAAAAGCCATGGTGCCCTGCTGTATATTTATTCAGCGTTGCATACTAATTGGGAAGCGATGATGTAGCATCAATGGTTGGCTCTTGATAGGGGCCAGTAAGTCCATGAGTTGAGCTGCCTTAAACGGTTAGCCGTGAATGAGATATATAGATTTTTTAATATATATTCTTTCAAGTGAATACAGGTGGCTCTTAGAGTTTGAGGCCATTTCAAGTGGATCCATACATTTTGATAATTATTTCTCTTTTGGAATCAGTTTTTTGGGCATTTTTGTATTGTTGTTCTGAGATAAATTTGCATGCATGACCTCCACTGAATGTAAATTTCTCTCGAGCATATTCATTGTGGTTATCCGAAAACCTGACTGACTAGGTGTGTCCCGAGGACTAGGTTGAGAATCTCTACTTTAAATAGAAGAGGTTTTCAGTCTTCTGTTGACACTAATGGACAAAGACCCCTTTTGGTGTACCGATAATACTATACTGCAATACTGTATAATCTATATTGCCTGGAACTGCAGACATCCTCTAAGAATACATCTATTATGTCTTTAAAGGCAGAACATTAGCTTTCTAGTGCTCAATTGTTTAGAGATTCATAAAAGGGCTTCTTCATACAGCCTGTGGTTTTGAAATCAAATCTAGTTGTTTGATGACCATGACCATCGGAACTCCAATGATTTCTTATATCTTCAACTTAGAAAAAAAAAAAAAGAAAACCCAACTCTAAATGTAGGCTATACATCCTACTGTATGTAGGAAAATCTATAAATAATTATTATTCTCAGCAAAAATAAACAAATTAATTTATTTAAATTTAGCTCACACCTTTCAAGTAATAGTTAAAAGTGAATTCCATTCAGGAAGGGTGGGTATTTCCCTGCCCCCAGAGGGCTTACAATCTAACTTTGTACCTGAGGCAGTGGAGGGTTATGTAATTTACCCAAGGCCACAAGTCCCTGCTGTAATTACTAGACACTTCCTCCCCTCCAAATGTCTGACCAAACACCGAACATGAGATCATACATATAGAAAATAAAATTCCTAACCATAATCAATGAAAAATACTATAACATAAAGACTAATACTGATTACAGTAAGATACCTAACCTATTACGTAATGCTTTTGGAAGCAATAAACTAACATAGGTGATAGCTGAAACCAGGCTCAAACGTACCACTAAACATTAATATCCCTGCACCTTATGAAATTGTATGGGATTCAGTTTCCCAAATTATGATCAAGCTGCCCCTTCTCCCATCAGCTCTACATTGCTGACAGATTTTATATCTGAAGCGCAAATCCCCTTCCTCGTGAAGTAATTTCTCCATAATAAAAATCAGACCTGCTTTCTTAATCCACAACTAAAAATCTCTATTCTGTACAGATCTAGCATTAAAATACAGTTTTCCACACATAAAGAAACATCCACCACTTCTTACCTTCCTAGCCTATCTGTCTTTACTCAAAGGCACCAGACTAATCCCATCTTGAGACGTGTTTTGCATATGAGGAAAATGTTTGGAGCCATTCTAGTATCCATCCAAAGTGTGAAATCGCCCCCATAGCTTAATGTAAAATTAATGAATTACAGACGCTACTGTCCCCTTGGTAATTCATCAAGTTTACATTAGTTCTTGCTTACAATCTGTTTAAAATTAATAATACAGGATTAAAATACAACATCCTCCCCTTTTAGGGTTCATTTGAAAGGCCATTCTACACAGAATGGGCGGCAGATGATTAGAAACCATCAGTATATTCAAAACAAGATTTAAACTAGGTTACTCAAGTGTTTATTTTGTTTTAATTAGTCTTAAAACATATGTAAAGGCTCAAGCTAATCTCATGTTTATTAGATGAAATCTAGTTCTCTGCAACAGACTATATCCTAATCAAGTCACATATTACTAAGACAGCAAGCAAAAACTGACGTTAATATCAAATATATGTAAAATATGCAAGTTACATAACATGTAGCATCATTTTGGGGACAGGAGGTCAAGACTGAAGAGGAAACTACTCTTCTCGCCTCCTCCAAGCTCATTACCTATTCCTCTGATCCCATCCCCACTCGTATACTAAGCTCTATCTCTTCCTCTGTCATCCCTTCCATCTGTCGTATCCTCAACCTATTGCTTTTCATTGCAACTGATCTTGCAGCCTTCAAACATGCTGTGGTTACACCCCACCTCAAAAAACCTTCACTAGATCCTACCTGTCCTTCTAATTATTGGCCTATATCCCTCTTCCCCTTTTGCTTCTATACTTTTCGAACGTGCAGTTCACTGTCATTCTGTGGACATCCTGTCCTCTTAAGGCCTTTTGGATCCACTGCAATCTGGCTTTCGTCCTCTACATTCTACAGAAACAGCTCTTGCCAAAGTCTCTAATGACTTATTCTTTGACAAATCCAAGGGCTTTTACTCAATCCTTATCCTTCTCGACCTTTCTGCTGCTTTTGACAATGTTGATAAACCTTCTCCTTGATACTTTGTTCTTCCTTGGTTTTAGGGACTGTGTTCTGGCTTGATTTTCTTATTTTCTTTCCCATTGCACCTTTAATGCATGCTCTGGTGGATACTCCTCTACCCCCATCCCCTTTCCATCGGAGTACCTCAGGGCTCTATCTTGGGACCTCTCCCATTCTCCTTCTGCATTCAGTTCCTTGGTGCACTTATCTCCTTCCATGGTTTTCAGTATCATCTTTATGCTGATGACTCTCAAATTTACCTCTCCACACCTGAAATCTCTCTGGGAATCTAGGCCTGTATCTCAGCCTGCTTATCTAACGTTGCTGCCTGGATGCCCCACTGCCATCTGCAATTGAACATGGCTAAAATAGAGTTGCTTATCTTGCCCCTAAAGCCATCACCCCTTCCTCCTCTCTCCATCTCTGTGGATAACCTTCTCCTTCTCCCTGTTTCCTCAGCTTCAAATCTTGTGGTCATCTTTGACTCTAATCTCTCCTTCTCTGAACTCATCCAACAGATAGCTAAAACCTGCCATTTCTTCCTCTATAATATCTGTAAAATTTGTCCCTTTCTGCACACGCTACTAAGACCCTTATCCACTCTCTAGTCATATCCCGAATAGACTATTACAATCTTCTACTTTCTGGTCTCCATCAGAATCATCTCTCATCCCTTCAATCTGTTCAGAACTCAGCTGCTTGGCTAATCCTCTGCCAGTCTTGCTATGTCCACATAACCTCTCTTCTCAAGTCACTTCACTGGCTCCATATTCTTTTCCACATTCAATTCAAACTTCTCCTCCTGACTTATAAGTCAGCTCCTCTCTACCTTACCTCTTATTGCTCCTTACACCCCTCCTCGGGAAATTCACTCCTCTGGTAAATCCCTTGTATTCGCGCCCTTCTCTGTCACTGCCAACTCCAGACTTCACTCATTCCATCTTGCTGCTCTATATGATTGGAACAAACTATCCAAGTTAGTATGCCAGGCTTCTCTGGCCCTATTCAAATCCAGGCTAAAACCTCACCTCTTCGAGGCTGTGGTTTGATCCTGATCTCCTTATTCTCCTACATACTACTAGCTTTCTTTGCTACTGCTGCTGCTGCTGCACACTACTGAGCAGAGGATTTCACTGTATTATCCATGATGACGCTTAAGATACTTTTTTTGAGTATCTCCTAATATGAAACCTTGTATTATATGGCTAAAGTTTGGAGTGTTCTTCCTTAAGTGTATAACTTTGCCTTTGTCCATATTATATTTCATCTGCCATTTGGATGCCCAGTCTCCCAGTTTCTCAAGATCCAGGTGTGCCTAGATATATTTTCAGTAATATGCAGATAGGGCAGAGTATTCAGAAGTCTGGGATTTCCAGTACTCCAAAACATTGGATTCTCCACACAAAACTAGCTCTGATTTGTACTCATAGCATGTAATTTTGGCTTCAATATTGTCTGTCTGTACGTGGCATGTTGTCATCTGAGTCGGGCAGTAGATTGAACACACATTTTCTTCAGTTCTGGTTCTTTAGGTGAACAGTCCCAATTTAGTCTGGATGAATTTGCAGAGGACAGTAACTTTGAAACTTCTATTCATGTTTCACCTTTGGTGAGACTCAATGTTAATTTCTTAAATCGATGGTCCAAAGCAGACATGAATGTTAGCCATTCCAAGTTGAAGTTGACTTTTCATGCAATCATGTCCGCACAGAATGCTTCCTTGAATTGTACAATGTATGTCAGATCATCCTTAGAGACTGAATTCCCACAACAGATGTGACATTATTGGGGTAACAGAGCAAGAAACATAGTTTTTGCAGCCCTGCAGTTCTGTTGCCTTCTTGCTTGATTGAAGCACCTTGTACACTTTCTCCAGCTTTTCCGATCTGGTGGCAGATAAAATAGCAAGGTTGGTGTTTTTTTTCACCTAATACCACAAGGACTGCTTCTCTATATTTTAGAGGTTGTTGTATTATATTGTGGGTGCTTTTCAAAGGTGTAGGGATATCTTGAATTTAATTTTCTTCTGGCAAACCTTTCAGTATTTGGTGCCTAATCAAATCGGTACTATTGCTTAAAGTGTCCTACTGTCTTCCTGAACTTGGTAAGAGAAATCTGTTGGTTTCTCTTATTGCATTGTTCACTGAAAGCTGAAGAGCATGTGCAATGCACAGAATATGCTCATAAGGTAACAAAAACCGCCGTTTCCAGGGCTGCGGGAGAGACGCCATTCACCAGGGATGAGAGCAGGAGCTCCCCCTTCCTCCTTAAGCCGCACAGCGTACAGAATGCTCAACGGCACAAAAACCGCCGTTTCCAGGGCTGCGGGAGAGACGCCATTCACCAGGGATGAGAGCAGGAGCTCCCCCTTCCTCCTTAAGCCGCACAGCGTACAGAATGCTCAACGGCACAAAAACCGCCGTTTCCAGGGCTGCGGGAGAGACGCCATTCACCAGGGATGAGAGCAGGAGCTCCCCCTTCCTCCTTAAGCCGCACAGCGTACAGAATGCTCAACGGCACAAAAACCGCCGTTTCCAGGGCTGCGGGAGAGACGCCATTCACCAGGGATGAGAGCAGGAGCTCCCCCTTCCTCCTTAAGCCGCACAGCGTACAGAATGCTCAACGGCACAAAAACCGCCGTTTCCAGGGCTGCGGGAGAGACGCCATTCACCAGGGATGAGAGCAGGAGCTCCCCCTTCCTCCTTAAGCCGCACAGCGTACAGAATGCTCAACGGCACAAAAACCGCCGTTTCCAGGGCTGCGGGAGAGACGCCATTCACCAGGGATGAGAGCAGGAGCTCCCCCTTCCTCCTTAAGCCGCACAGCGTACAGAATGCTCAACGGCACAAAAACCGCCGTTTCCAGGGCTGCGGGAGAGACGCCATTCACCAGGGATGAGAGCAGGAGCTCCCCCTTCCTCCTTAAGCCGCACAGCGTACAGAATGCTCAACGGCACAAAAACCGCCGTTTCCAGGGCTGCGGGAGAGACGCCATTCACCAGGGATGAGAGCAGGAGCTCCCCCTTCCTCCTTAAGCCGCACAGCGTACAGAATGCTCAACGGCACAAAAACCGCCGTTTCCAGGGCGTGCCCGCGCCTTGCGGGCCCGCGCCTGAGGGCCTCGCCAGAGGGCCCTTTGGCGTGGCCCTTAGGCGTTGGTCTGTGGCGTCTGTCCTTGAAGTGGTTTCCAACTGGTATGGCCTTTGGGCGAGGTGCGGTAGCTGGGACTGTTTCCACCCTTTCCAGATCGTACGTAATGGATTGTAATTCATGTTGTAATTTATTCTGTTTAGTTACTCTATGTATGTAATGTAATGTACTCCCTGTGTTATGTAATTCCTTTTATTACCGCTTTGATTTTATGAAAAGTGGTATATGTTGTATTTTCCTCTGTTTAACCTTGTACTGTATTGTTCTGTGACCGCTTTGATTGAAGGAAAAGGCGGGATACAAATCTGATTAAATAAATAAATAAATAAATAAATAACAATGATACAACTTTAACCATGTTCCAGGCATTGTCTGTTCCAATCAAAGTAATTTTTATCACTCTGGTTCCATCCCTTTAGCACGTGATCATTGTGCTGTTCTATATTTTCAACAGAATGACATTTGGTAAATTTCAATATTGCTATTGCAAATGACTCCATTCCTTATTGGTAAAGTGTGTGTGGGGGGGAGGGGGGTAGACTTCCAAGCGTTTCCCATGGATGTCCAATAATCTGCAGAAATTCTTTTGAGGGGTTCCATCTGGCAACCTTGCTAGTTTCTCAGCTTTTATTCTTTGACGCAATTCTGTTAATTTTCTAGAAACTATTCTTCTTGAGGGCATTTAATAGGTGACATCGGATGCTGCTCTCTTTGGTTATGACATCCAAAATCCTTGACTGGGAAGCACCTGCAATTGGAAAGAAACTATCAGTTGTATTAGCTGCAGGAAGGGTGAACATATGCCTAGACTTAAGATGTAATGCAACATCATGAGACTGTGATGGTATTTAAATTCTTTCTTACGGTACATTCACGCTGCTGTGGTATTGTTTTTCAGCAGAAATTGCCCATTCAACAAATATCTTTCAGCCATTTAGCTAGCTGGACAGTAGAGGCAAATAAAGGCTAATGTGCTGAGGTATAAAGACAGAGGGTCCTGCGAAAACAAATGAAAATATAAGAATTGTCTTTCCTGTATTAAAACTTCACCTCTCTCTTTCCCTCAACCCCTCTGCTTCTGTGCTTAGCAGAATTTTCAGAATTATCCTTCCTCCCTTCCTTCTTCCAGTGATAGTGGATGATGGAAGGATTCTTTTACAAAAATAGTTAATTGGCTTGCACCAAAAACAAATGGGGTTAGCATCCCTGATTGAAATGGCATGTCTGCTTGCTCTGGTCCTTGGCCCCCAAACCTTTATCCTGTTTGACTCAATGTCCACAATAGGGTGGTGCAGTGAGTAGAAATCACACTTATTGAAAAGGCACTGTGATTTGCTCTTCTCTCCAGCCCCCCAAACAAGTGTGGTTTGTACTCTTTGCATTGTTTGCCTCCTTGTGCTGAGATCTGGTACTGAAGCGCGTCAAACCTGAGGGAGGTAAATGGAAGTGATATAAAGATCTGATGTTGGGCAACTCACATGATGATCAGGGGGGCTTCTTGGCAATGGCAAATCTTTCAGTCACTTCTGCTTACCTCTCTTTGGTTTCACTGGCTTCTGTCATGGGAAGAGACAGCTGTTTTTTGGTAAGGTGTGGAGCTGGTGAATTAAATGTTGATGGGTGCATTAAAGTATTTGTCTGAGTTAAAGATTTTTGATGGCATGGTAAAAAGTTAATTTTTTGTGGTGTTAAATCTTGTTATTGCGATAAATGCCCTCCCCTACTTATAATTTCTGGCATTGGTGTCTGAAAGACTGAAGCATTTAGGGCTCGATTCAGAGAGGCAACTTGCAGGGCTGCACATCCCGGCAGGACGTGCAGCCCGGCAAGCCATCCTGCCCCTATTCCCACTCAGGCCCTCTCTGCATGGCTAAAGTAGCAGTATGGGGAGAGCTGGCAATCGGCGGGAGGGAGCGGAGTCAGGGCAGAGTGGGAGTGGGTCGAAATGGCAGGATGTACAGGGCCAATTCTGGTCACGGGCCTGTATGTCCTGCGGGATCAGGGGGAATGTGCTGATTATTCCACCTTGAAGGGGGCATAAAAAGCACAAACCAGGCGATCGGGGCCGGAATCACCCCCCCCCCAGGACTGGGGCTGGATGCAGGAAGGTCCCTGCCACCCGGTCCTGTTGGGCAGCAGGAAAGAGGGTCGGTGTCACAGGTAACAAGGGAGCTTGCGGGGAGGACGTTCCTGCAGGCAGTCCTCTGGCCTGATTCTGTATGCCACGGGATTGTTTTGCTCCTACATTACAGAATCGTGTCCTAATGGGTCCATTCTGCTTGCGGCCATCTGAACAGCCTGGATGTGCCCCTTTCTGAATTGGGCTCTTAGTGTCCCTTTTAGTCTTCTATCATCTAATGGTCGACCTGCCTACTTCACAGGTTTTTGGCTTCAAAGGAACCTGAATGTTTTTAATATGAGGTGGGTTTTTTTTGTTTTTTTTTTGCTTCTATGACAAATTTCTTTCAAATTCTCTCTTTGCTTGCCTTATCAATGCTTTGCATCCAGCTTGCCAGTGATTATGCTGTTTCCTGTTTTCTTCATTTGGATTCTTTTTCCATTTTTTTGAAAGATGATGTTCTGGTTATGGCAGCCTCTTGCCTCACCTTTTAAACCATGACAGCAGTCATTTGCCCTTTCCACTTCTTAAAGCATGGAATACATCTGGTCTGGGTTTCCAAGATGGTAGTTTTAAACGATATCCAGGCCTCATGTAAACCTTTTAATATTTGCAGCTGCTCCTTTTATTTTTTTTCCTAACCATTTTCCTCATTTTATCCATTTCAGAGTTAAGTGCTAGTGCAGTAGATTCCCTTGCTATCCTCCATCCCCTCATTTGTCAAATCACATTTGATCATGTTATGATCACTATTGCCAAGTGGTTCCATCACCATCACCTTTCATACTAGATCCTGTGTTTCAATAAGGAGTGGGTCCAAAATAGTTCCTTCTTGTTTCAGTTCCTAAACCAGCTGCTCAATGAAAGTAACTTATTTCATCTAGATTCTTTATCTCCCTAGCATGCTCTGATGTGATATTTACCCAGTCAATCCTAGGGTAATTAAAAATCACCCATTATTACTGTGTTGCCAATTTTGTTACCTTGCCTCATTTCTGTTAGTGGATGGTAGTTCAGCCTCACTATTATCCCCTTCTCCTTCTCACCTGGAATTTCAATCCATAAAGATTCTACAGTACATTTTGTTTCTCACAAAACATTTATCCTGCTTGACTCAATGTCCTTTTTAATATGTAGTGTCACCCCTCCGCCAGTTAGATCTACCCTCTAATTGCAATAGTGGAGGAGTAGCTTAGTGGTTAGAGCAGCATCCTGGTGACAGAAATAATGGTTTGATTCCCACTGGCACTCCTTATGGCCTTGGGCAAGTCACTTTACCCGCCACTGTCTTGGAAGAAAGGCCTGGCAATCTACTTCTGGTCACGCCTTACCAAGAAAACCGACAAGCTGCTGGGTCGCCAGAAGTCAGCATTAATGTGACAGCACGCGCATAATTACAGTATAATTTGTATCCTGTTATCATAGTATTCTGTTGATTCATTCTCCTTCCACTGATTCTCCAAGATGGCAATTCAGTTCTATATATTTTCTGTTTAATGTACATTACCAAGTTTAAGTTACGGTGTAAACTGCTTTGACTTAATGATAAAGTGGTATAAAAAAACCTGTTAAATTGTATTCAGGCATTTTCTTCAAGTGGAAACCTATTCATCAGTCGACAGGTATTCTGGAATCTTCCATTTGTTTTGTTTTCACTTAAAGGCACCTGGGTCCTGTGTGTGGAACAAAAGGCATTTCTGAGAATGCTACCCAAGTTCTGGATTTTAACTTTCTACCTAAAAGTCTAAATTTGACTTCCAGAACCTCCACCCTCACATCTTCCTATGTTGTTGGTGCCCACATGTATGAAGACATCCAGCTCCTTCCTAGTACTGTCTAGAATTCTATCTAGGTGATATGTGAGGTGTGCCCCCTTCACACCAGGTGGACAAGTGTCTAAGTGATCCTCATGCACAGCAGCCACCCTGCTATCTACATATCTAATGATTGAATCACCAACTAAAATGGCCATCTTATCCCTTCCCTCCTTGGGTACCTCCTTGATGAGAGAAGATATTGTATCTCCTGGAGGATGAGTTCTGTCTACAGGATAATTTCCTGCATCACCAAGGTGTGACTGCTCTTGTCCAAGCTTTTAGGTTGGAAGTACTTTTTTCTACTCTGTTCTCATAGGTCTCCTCTATACACCTTTCTGCTTCAGCTCCTTCAAGTCTTCTACTCTAGCCTCCAGAGACTGGACTCATTCTCTAAGAACCAGGAGTTCCTTGAATGGAGTGCATACCTGGGAGATAATACATGTGGCACTCAATGAAAGACTGGCCACCATCATGCTGCTGGACTGCTATCTGTATTAATGCATTTAGTTGTTTAGAGGTGTTAAGAGAATAGGGATACTTAACTAATATAAAGGCCTTTAGGATTATTTGCTATATTTTATTCTGCTATTTTGCCTTTACTTCCTAGTAAACTGTTAATAATCTGTTAAGGGTTAATCACTTACTGATGAAAATATACAGTGGTGTCAAATTTCACTCTCAATTATGATAACTAACTATAAAGTAAGGGATGTCCTTAGGGAAGATGGCTGGGAAAAAACTACCTATCTACCTGTCTGTTTTCTTTTAAGGCCGTAGCAGAATCTTAATTTTAAACCTGAGCAAGCTGAAAATTCTGCTGCTTTTTTTTTTTCAAGGAAATAAACCCTCCCCACAAACATTTCCAAATAAACCCAGAATCTGTCCTCTATCCCAAGCTTTAATCACAGAGTTTGCCATTAAAGCAATCTCAATTTACCCACGGAGGTTTTATCCTCAGAAAAGAGGAGTGGAAGAATAGCCTAATGATTAAAGAGACCTAGGGCACAAATCTTTTTTTTACTACTTTGTGACCTTGAGCAAGCAACGTTGTTTTTCATTTTTCAGGTAGTAGCTTAGATTGTAAGTCGTCTCTGTAGCAAGGAAATGCCTACTGTACCTGAATTGCAACTCGCCTTGAGTTGAGAGAAGTTTGTTAAATTAAATTTCAACCAAACTCCTCCTGGGCACAGAGTTGAAAGAATTTAGATATCCATGCAGTTTTGGACCCCTAGGAGGGTTAGGGGCACAGCATGCTCGGGGAAGGAAAGGTGGGCAGAGAAACTGTGGGAAAAGGCTGATAGTTGTTCTCTCTGTTAAGCTGCCCTAGATCAGTGGTTCCCAAATATATTTTTGGGAAACCCTAGTGAGGCTGGTTTTCAGGATATTTGTAATAAAATTCATGAGGGAGGATTGCATATCTCCATTGCATATAAATTTATCATCATAAATATCACTGGTCAACACAGTTTTTGTCACAGACCCGCTCTGACCGGTTTCATATGTAATTTTTCCCATTGTTTACAAATATGGTATCAGAATTTTTCTATCACCCATACTTCAGGAGATATCATCTAGTAAAGTGTGTACATTACTGTAAATTAGCCGTTAGTTTTGTTTCAGTAAACAAAGGTTGAATGCAGAAAAATTCCATCATAATTATTATTATATGTTGTCAGCCACAACCAAAAATGCCGAGTCATGTGGTTATAATATAATTAATTAACCGGGCCTCTTGCCCTACTGGTCCGGCTGATACAAGCAGAAAATGCTGAGTCGTGTATTGGCATGTTTTCTGTCGCCATCAGCTATTGTGGTTTGTATTGTTTGAAAAAAAACAGAATCTGAATGGATGTGAGTTTGCATTAATCTATTTCATAAACAACAGTTGGTTAATAACTATTACGGTTATCGCTTGTAGTTGTTTAACAATGCCTTAAAAGTGTGTAAATCATCCAGATTCATTTTGCTACATTTGCGGTGAGGTTACTTTTAAGAAGCAGGGAAGACGTTTTACTCCGCTTGTTAAGACATGTTATAAGCTGTACTTTGGATGTCAAGTCGGTGACCAGGACAAAAATTGGGCGCCTCACGTCTGCTGTATTACTTGTGTCAGACTCCTAACAGGTTGGTTAAAGAGTGTTCAACACATGAATTTTGCTGTTCCAATGATCTGGAGGGGAACCAAGAAATCACTTGACAGATTGCTACTTTTGCCTTACAAACATTGCACGCATTACTTCAAAATCAAAACACACTGTAAATTACCCAAGTTTACCATCTGCCATGAGGCCTCAGCCTCACTGTCAAGAATTGCCGGTACCAAAACCTCCAGAAAATCATACAGTGAATGAGGATGCAGAAGAAGAACCAATGAATGATGATGATGTTGACGATGATGGCGATGCTGTAAAGAAGGATCCAAGCTTTGAGGCATCCGGTTCCTCTTCTGAACCACATTTACTGGAACAAGGCGATTTGAATGATCTCGTCAGAGATTTGAATCTTTCAAAGCGACAAGCAGATCTCCATATCGCTCTATATCGTTCCATGGTGAGACCGCACCTTGAATATTTTGTGCAATTCTGGTCGTTGTATCTTAAAAAGGATATAGCGTTATTAGAAAAGGTTCAGAGAAGAGCCACCAAAATGGTAAAAGGGATGGAAGGACACTCCTATGAAGAAAGGCTAAAAAGGTTAGGGCTCTTTAACCTGGAAAAGAGACAGCTGAGGGGAGATATAATAGAAGTCTATAAATTAATGAACGGAGTGGAACAGGTAAACGTAGATCGATTGTTTACGTTATCAGAATATAGAAAGACTAGGGGACATACAATGAAGCTACAGGGTAAACTTATTTAAGACTAATAAAACAAAATATTTTTTCACTCAAAGTGTAATCAAACTCTGGAATTTGTTACCGGAGGATGTAGTAAAGGCTGTTAGTGTAGCTGGGTTTAAAAAAGGTTTGGACAAGTTCCTGGAGGAAAAGTCCATAAACCATTATTAAGAAGGGACCCAGGATATCAATGCTTGACCCAGTACAAGCATTGCGGAACCTGTGTCTTTTGGGGAAACTGCTAGGTACGTATGACCTAGATTGGCCACTGTTGGAAACAGGATACTGGGCTTGATGGACCTTGGTCTGACCCAGTATGGCATATCTTATGTTCTTATGTTAGGGTCACGACTGAAAGGCTGGAATCTTCTTCAGAAAGAAACCAAAGTGTGCACTTTTAGAAATAGGCATACCGAGTTTGTGGATTACTTTGCCTTTGAAGATGGAATTGATTTTTGTTGTGAAGTTAAATCCCTGATGGAAACACTTTGTCCGGATTATAGAACAGAGGATTGGCGACTATTTATTGATTCTTCTAAATGTAGCCTAAAAGCTGTGCTTATCCACAACGGAAATATTTTACCATCAGTTCCAGTAGCTCATGCCGCCAATATGAAAGAAACTTACAGCAGTATGCATCTCCTGCTAACAAATATCAAGTATGAAGAACACAAGTGGAATATTTGTGGCGATTTAAAAGTAATTGCTCTCTTGCTTGGACAACAGCTTGGTTGGACAAAGTATTGTTGCTTTCTGTGCGAGTGGGACAGCAGGGACAGGAAAAATCATTACATCCGGAAACAGTGGCCAAAGAGAACATCCCTAGTCCCAGGCCAGAAAAATGTTGCACATGACCCACTTGTGGAGCTGAATAAAGTATATCTACCTCCACTCCATATAAAGTTGGGTCTTATGAAGAATTTTGTAAAAGCCATGGATAGAAGTGGACTTGGAATTTGCATATGTAAGAAAGACATTTCTACGAATCAGTGACGTGAAGATCAAAGAAGGGATCTTTGTAGGACCTGATATTAGAAAACTGATGAAAGATGAAAACTTTGACGGTCAGTTGAATGAAACTGAAAGAGCTGCATGGGAGTCCTTTAAGATTGTTTGCCACGACTTCTTGGGAAATAACAAGGCAGACAACTACGCAGAAGTGGATACTCTACTGAAATCTTACCAGAAACTGGGATGTAACATGTCTTTGAAAATGCACTTCTTGCATTCACACCTGGATTTTTTTTCCTGCAAATCTAGGACCAGTCAACGAAAGTACCCCAAATTCTTCCAACAGTGAATTAAAATGAAAAAGCAAAAAATGACTTCTAGAACATTTTTTTGTGGTTCCTTAATAGTTTCATTTAACATTGAAATATTTTAATAGAAATGTAACACCATTATGCATACATGTCTAAAGATATTATTAGATCTTTGTTCTGTCATAGTTTGTCATTTATCTTAAAGAAGGGGACATAAGGTTTTTGCATCGGTATCTCTTAATTATGAAGATAAAATATGGAGATTAGAAACATAGGAAACAGTAGATAAAGATCATATGACCTATTCCAGGAGTGGAGGAGTAGCCTAGTAGTTAGAACACTGGATTGGTAACCAAGCAACCAGGGTTCAATTCCCACTAGCACTCCTTGTGGCTTTGGGCAAGTCACTTAACCCTCCATTGCCTCAGAAGAAAGGCCTGGCAATCTACTTCCAGTGACACTGCCAAGAAAACCCAGGAGCTTCTGGGTCACCAGGAGTTGTGACTGACTCAAAGGCACACATTGCATTTTTTGACCTATTCCAATCTGCCCATCCTTAAGAGCTATTAACTTCTACAATCCCATGCTCTTCCTCAGAGATCCTCTCTATTTGTCCCATGCTTTCTTGAATTTCATATACAATTCTTGCTTCCAACACCACCATTGAGAGGTTGTGCCATGCTTCCACCGCCCTTTATGTAAAGAAATTGACTCGGGAGTAATCTGAGGAAATATTTCTTTCATCTTTATCCTATGAAACCTGGTTCCAGAGCCTCCTTTCATCTGGAAGAGGGCTACCTCCTGTGCATTTATACCAGGGGAGGTATTTAGATGTCTGTATTATATCATCCCTCTCTCTTTTTTCCCTCCAAAGTATACGTACTGAGATCTTTAAGTCTGTACCTTCTGATGAAGACCATAGATCATTTTAGTGGCTACCCTCCAGACGGTTTATATCCTTTTGAAGTTGTGGTCTCCAAAATGGCACACTATAAGCCAAATGAAATTTCCTATGAGACTTATGCAAAGGCACTATTACCTCCTTTTTCATGTTGGTCATTCTTCTCCCTGTGCACCCAAGTATCCTGGATTTTGCAGTGACCTTTTCTACCTGTTTGGCCAATTTAAAATCATTTGTTGCAATCACCTCCAGGTCTTGCTTTTTTTTCATGCACTGAAGTACTTCACCCCCTATACTGTACTGCTCCCTTGTGTTTTTGCAGCCAAAAATGCATGTCCTTGCAGTTTTTAGCATTAAATCTTAGCTGCTAAATTCTCGACCGTTCTTCAAGCTTTGCTAGATTCCTTCTCATGTTATCTACACCTTACAGAGTTTGCAGTTTTTGTTATCATCTGCAAAGAAGCATACCTTTCCCAAAAAGGCCTTCCACAATGTTGAGAACAGTACTACTGCTACTGCTATTTAGCACTTATATAGCGCCACGCACGCAGCGCTGTACAGACATGCATGCAAGAGATAGTCCCTGCTCATCAGAGTCCAGCTCATCCGAGCTTACAATCTAGTCGCGACAAGTACAATAAGGTCTTTACAATTCGATCATAAAAGTTGAAGGGGTTAGGCTAAGATAAAGATTAGAGGTCATGATCTGAAAGCGACAGTGAAGAGGTGGGTCTTCAACCTGGATTTGAAGAGGGCCAGGGAGGGTGCTTGGCGTATAGACACAGGTAAGCTGTTCCAGGCGTAGGGTGAAGCAAGGTGAAAGGAGCGAAGTTGGGAGTTAGCGGTGTGAGTGAAAGGCCTAGATAGAAGTAATTTGTTAGCGGAGCGAAGTTCCCGAGAGGGGAGGTAGGGAGAGATGAGAGGTATTGAGGGGCTGTAGAGTGATACTACTACTATACTATACTATAGAATAGAACAGGACCAAGGACAGATCCTTAAGGCACGCCACTGGTAAACTACTACCCTCGGTCACCTCCCGTTCAACCATTTTTTTGCCCAATCACTTTTAAGATCCATCCCAAGGCCATTGACTTTATTTATGTGTGGAATGGTGTCAAAGGCCTTGTTGAAATCTAAACTTACCACATCTAGTGTGATCTCCTGATCCAATTTGTGACAATCCCCATAACACATACTGAATCAGTGAACAATAAATGGCTCAAATTTTACAGTACCAGTTATGCAGTAGTTGAATCAGAGTACTGATCCTTCTTCAGTTTTACCAATTAAGCAGTGAGAGCCTTCATGTTAAATTCTATCTCCTGTTATACTCCCTACCCTTTCCACTCACTGGCCTCATCTATGTGTTGAGCTGCAACTGGACTGGTGGCTGCTGTGGGGCCTGGGGATATCTGTTATGCTGGGCCTGGACATTGCTGCAGAGCCTCCCAAATCTGGGTAGAGACCTGCTCCCAAGTTCCACCTCTTGCAACTCCCAGTTGGAGGGGGTTGCTGCTTCCATGCTGCTGCCAAGCTACCTCAATGCCTCTCAATTGGAGGAGTTGCCGCTCCCAAGCTCTGCCTCTGCTGCTAAGCCATCTCTGAATGGAGGGGATCATTAGTCTTGAGTTCTGCCTCTGCTGGTTGCTGCTCTCTACCACAGGAGGGGTGTCCATCCCTAGGGGTTGCTTCCCTACTTTACCCTGGCTCTGTGTGACTTGCTCTTTTAGCCTCTAGCTCTTCTGTGATCTTAGCCTTTGAGCCTATTTGGTGACAGTTCAGTGTTTTTTGGGGTGGAGGAACCCCTCCACTTCCTAGTTAGAGACCAGTGGGATAAGGGAGGGAAATGTTCAAGCCCTCCCTCCCCTGTAGAATGCTTCAGTATTGAGGGTCTTGCACCTCTCAGTCCACCCTTCTAAGTCAGAGTGAGAATTTACTTCTTCCAAGGATTCGCTCCAAAATGCCTCTCATCATTCCAGTACATTTCCTATTTCATGTTCCTCTTTGTTTAATAAACTAATTCTGTTATTTGTGTGGGTAAGTGATGATAATTTGAAATCTCTGCTCATCGGGGTAACTCAGAACTTTGTGTGGCTCTGTGGTTTTCTCTTCTCTACAGGTGTTGCCAGGTTATCACCCTAAATATGTAACACTTCTTCGCCTAATATAACACTTCTCCAGTACAACAGTGTGCAGTTTATGCTGTTTTAGTCAAATAAACCTTTTTCCACGTTTTATCTACTTTCCCCACATCCTGTGTGTGTGTGGTTTTTTTTTTTTTTTTTTTTTAGATCTTTCCCTTTCTTATAGCCACGGAGGGGGTTTCAAATACATTAATGCATAATAAAATTTAATGGATGTTCTGAAAATTACAGTTTAGATTATTCCACCAGTGTATGTATCTACTATTGAGATTATGCCACCAGTAGTTATCTACTATATCTCCAGGAACAAGCAGGAATGAGTCTTCACATATGGGTACGTCGGTACCGACGGAGCCTGCACGGGAATGCTCCCCAGCATCCAATCACAAAGCTTTTGGGAGCATCCCTCGCGCCTGCGCGCTGACTTCCCGCCTTTCCCACTGCCTCTCCTCAGTTTTCGTTTTTCCGCGGAGCCAACAGGACGTCCTCCTGTCACCGCAGAAACATTTTTCTTTAAAATCCTTATTCTTGTTTTCTTGTGGTCGCGGCTGTCTTTCGCGCCGATACCGGTACCGCCGGTGCTTTATTCTTTTCTTTTTCAAACTTAGAGAAATATTTTCTCCTCAGTTTTTTGTTTTAACTTTTTGGGGCCTACCAGGCCTTTTCCAACATGGAGCCTTCTTCCCCTAAGAAGTGCCTTCACTGTGGAAACTTAGTTTTCTTTTAGACTCCAATGCTTGGTGTCTAACCTGTTTGGGTCCTGACCCTTTTTCCCCTGATACCTCAGGCTATATTATTGGGAGAAGACCTTCCCTTTTTCGAGTTTCCCTCGATGCCGTTTTTCCTCCTGAGGTGAGGACACCGGTTTATTCTTCTCTCCAGGATCAGGTAACCCACAAACAGTCTGTTAAGACTAGCCAATTCTTGAAGGGTAAGTCTCATGCCCAGCATGATGACGGCTCCGGCCTTGCCCTCAAGACCCCATTGGCAATAAAACCCCAGCGGGAGTCTTCGGGCTCCAAAGCATTTACGGGGTTTCAGGTTGTTCCTGGGGCTCACCCCTCACAGAACATACCTGAGCCATGCTCGGGGGTGGTATCCGCTTTGAGCGGTACCGATCCCCCGGCATCGGCACCGGTGTCGAGTGTTCCACTCTTCACCTGGGATCGTCATCTGGTATCTTCGGTACCTTCGGGGCCAATCGATACGACCCAGATTGGCTTTCCTGTATCCCAGCCATGCTCGGGGTTGGTACCGGCTTCGAGCGGTACCGATGCCCCGGCATCGGCATCGGTGTCGAGTGTTCCACTCTTCACCTGGGATCGTCATCTGGTATCCTCGGTACCTTCGGGACCGATCGATATGACCCAGATTGACTTTCCTGTATCTTCGCCATGTTCGGGGTTGGTATCAGCTTCGAGCGGTACCGATACCCCGACATCGGCGCCGGTGTCGAGTGTTCCGCTCTTCACCGGGCATCGTCTTCGGACGTCCTCGGTGCCTTCGGAACCGATCGATGCGACTCCGATTGACTTTCCTGTATCGGCATCGCCGATACCACCACCAACGTCGGTACCTTCTAGACATGCATCGATGGACTCGTTCGCTTCGATGCCGAGTCTAGAATCGATATCCAGTCTCGATGACTTGGTACCGACGCATTTCAGAACCGATCCATTTCGTTTCCGACTACGCAGTACAGAGGATATTTACCAAGGCTCTCTGGTTATCTCGGCACCGCTTCAGCAGCCCCCGATTACTGCTTCGATGACATTATCGTCTCCGATACCGGTACCGGTATCAATGTCGATTCCTGCAGTTCCATCGGTGCCATCGATCCTTTCTGTGCCTAGTTTGGAATCGATACCAGGCACTGACAATGCAGTACTAACTGCCTCAAATCAGAACTGTCAGTATCACTGTCCATCTAGCAGGAATCTTTTTCTGCACCAGTCCAGTATGTCTTCTGGTGCTCAAGCTGCTCATTCAGCCTCAGCTTACCCAGGAATAGTTCCTATTGGAGATCCTTCTTTTCAGAAATTTCTCCTTGATATGGCAACCTTTCTTGCCATTCCTGTTCCTGGCTTTACTCTGGACCCAGATCCTGCAGATAAGGAAAATATAATGCTTCCTTTACATCATTCTTTGCAGGATCTTCTTTTGGGGATGTGGGAATCACCCTTAAAGATTCCTTTGCCTTCTACAGCCATGAATGTTCTGTATCAGGTGCCTCCCTCTCCAGGGTTTCAAAAAAACCAACTTCCACATCATTCCATTGTAGTGGAATCAGCAATGAGGAAGGTAAAAAGCAAGAAGAAGCATTCTTCTTATCCGCCAGGTCGTGCATCTAAAGCACTTGATGCCTTTGCATGTCAAACCTTCCAAACTTCTATGCTGGCTTCAAGAATTATTTCATATATTTTTTATATGAGTCTGACACTTCAGGAGGTCACAGAGAAATTATCTCTTTTGTCCCCTTTTTTGTCAGAACCTAAGGCCACTGACTATTCCTTGCTTCTTAATCATAGCAGGAATATCTCTTGGTTTCTTTCTCGTGCTTCTCTAGACTCTTTTGAGTCTGTTAGCAGATCCTCTGCTATTGCCATTGGAGCACGTCGTACAGCCTGGCTACAAGCTTCAGACTTGAGCAGATGGGCACAACATACACTGGGTAATTCTCCTTGTACTGGAGAAAATCTCTTTAATAGAGAGGCTTTACGTCAGGTTGCTCATTGCTCCACTGACTTCCCTGGTTCTGGAAACCATCCTAAGCCTTCTTTTTCCCCAGGACGTAGGAAATGTCCTACCAAACCTCCTTTCCCTAAGAAAAGAAGGTTTCACCCTTCTCCTGCCCATCCTCCAGATGTACCCAAGCAAGGGACATCTCATCCTAGTCTGAGGTCTCCAGACTCTAACCAGTCTACTCCTAAACAGCAACCATAGGTTCCTATATGTTGCAATCTACAGTTAACTTCTTCTTAGCAGAGGTTTATTCTTCAAACTCTACACTGGGTTTCAGTATGCTAAGCTGTTAGGATACTTTTGTCCATGGGTTACAGAATTCTCCCCTTCTTACTACTACGAAGGGAAGTTACAACTATCCCATGATAGTTTTCTGTCCCCACATGGACATCTTTTCCTTCAGCTGACTTACCATATGGTAAGTCACCTTCCAACCCCTTCTCTTCCAGGGTTTCCCCTGCTTGACTTGGTACCATACTGAAACACTTCTCTTTCTTTCCAGTGTAGACTTTTTTGTTATCCTTCAATGCAACTCATCAGACAGGGATGGGAATATCTCCGCTCCCTTTGTCTGTTTTCTCTCTGTTTTTATACAGGAGAATCCCCTCTGCTGTTTTGTTCAGTTGCTGTGCAGGCAGGAGTTCCAGTGATTACTCCAGTGCTCATTGCAAGCTACTTTCAACTATCTTGCATAATACTACTCACTGCAGGTTATCTTCTTCTAGCCATATCCTTCCCTAGGATGTGGCAACACACCTGACTTCAGTCAGTTTTATCTCATAATTCTCCTGCACAATGCTCTCTGCAATCTTCAGAGAAACTTACTACTATGGGCCCTTTCTACAGAGCATTGGACTTTATCTCTGAGGGTTTTTTCCATATAGTAGAAAAAACTTATATAATCATTCCATGACTATATGGGTTCTTTATACCCTCTTGTCTCCTGTTGTGATACAGAAGACAAGCTTTTTCTGCGTGAATGTCCAAGGAGTTCCCAATCTTGCAGGAATCTACCCCTTTATCCTTACAGCTTGGCATTATACTTTTCTGCTCCACTTGGACAACGCATACCCTTTTACTGTACATGATACCCCTGTGTCCCTTGGCTGGGTCATCCTGGTATCTTAGTCTATGCGTTTTTTTGTCCTTTGGACATGTCAGAGTCCTAAAGTACTCCTGACGTGCTTTTGCCAGACTACTATTATCCTCTGTTTTTCACGCAACATACTAGTTTTTTCACTGAACTACATTCCTGCACCCCAGAAATAGATTCTCTATATATATCTTCAGGTGGTTTCCACCCCCTTATTATTAGATGAATCTTTTCCCATCACATTCCCCAAGGGAATGTTTTTGTGGGACTCAGTTGCAGGCATGTATCCTCAGACTTATATTCATGTATGTATATGTCCTATACATACATATTTCTGTAGTCTGTGTGGGCATAAGTCATGCCCATCTATATATAATAATATATATATATATATATATATATATATATATATATCACATATCTAGACATATATGAACATATATATAGATATGTCTGTCTCTCCATATATATATATGTGTCCATTGGGAGATGTCCATAGGACGCTAAGTATTACCTGCTATCTCCCTGTCTGTGCTATAAAGCCTATCCCTTCTTAAGGGGTCCAGACAGTCCGCTTGCCTATTCTCATATGGCTCAGCAAGTGGGAGCGGTTATACACACAATTATTGCTGTGATGTCAACAGCTTCTACTTTTTTTATAAATCTCCCTGTCTATGAAGTATCAAACTTCAATGTCTTCCTATCTCTTGCCAGCTAGGAAAGACAGTGTACATCTTCAGTATTTCTGAGTACACTTCTGTTCTCCCTGGGAATAGGGGCTTTTTTCCATACCCCCTCTTCCCTTCAGGTCTGGGCTAATTCTCCAGATCGGTCAGTCTTCTTCTTTTAGTCCTCAATGTTAATAACTCTGTACCTAAAAGAGTTTTCAGCTTTTTCCCATAAAGCTTTCCATTGAAGACCTGCCGTTCTTCTCCTACCCCAGTTGACACCTGGGTTACCTGCCCATTCCAGGTTTGGAACTTCATCCTCACTGCTATGAAGTTACCTTGAGGATTCCGCTACTGCATCTACAGTACACTCCATCACAGTTCTACTTCCTACAATCCAGTAGGTAAGCTCTATATTGTGCTAGTTCAATAAATATTTTAATGATACTTGACATACATTCTAAAGACTCATTTTTTCTGTAGTCTTTAGATTCGCTGTTCCTCTACAGCTCTTCTCTATTCAACTCCTACCCCCCATCCCTCAGGGGATGCCGGGGATCCAGGTTTGGGAAATGCCGTCCTGTTCCAGGGATACACATTTTATGGGATCTCCCCTGGCACCCACAGCTAGGGAGTCCCCGTATGTGAAGACTACATTCCTGCTTGTTCCTGGAGATAGCATAGTTACTCACCTGTAACAGGTAATCTCTGGGAACAGCAGGAATTTAGTCTTCACAACCCACCCACCTCCCGTAGGAGTTGAATCTCTCTATCTATCTCTTTCTCTCTTTCCCTCTCTCTCTTGTTTCAGCTTTAAACTCAACTGGGGAGGGACAGTTGGGAAAGGTGGGAAGGCAGCACGCAGGTGCTGTGGGATGCTCCCAAAAGCTTTCCTATTGGACGCTGGGGAGCGTTCACACACAGGCTCCATCGGTACCGACAATACCCATATGTGAAGACTAAATTCCTGATGTTCCCGGAGATCACCTTTTACAGGTGAGTAACTATGCTGTATGGTCCATCTAGTCTGCCCAATAAGATGGCAAGAGTAGGTGCACCTGCCGCTCCGTGGAGGCCACCCCTCCCCATGTCTTTGTTTAAAGGGTGAACCCACCGCTCCGTGTAGGACACCCCTGTATGTTGAGAAATTAGTTAAGTTTATTTTGATTTTATCCTCTTGCTGTAAAGGGATCCACTGTGTCTGTCCCATGCCATTTTGAATTCTGTCACTGTATTTGCCCCAACACTTCCATCGGGAGGGCATTCCAAGCATCCACCACCCTTTCAGGGAAAAAGTATTTCCTGACATTGCCTTTCAATTTACCCCTTGCAGCTTCATGTTATGCCCTCTAGTTTTACAGTTTTCCCGTCTTTGGAAGAGGTTTGTTTGTTCATTATTTTTCTTTAAGTATTTAAAGTTCTGAATCACATAGTACTCTAAACATGTATCTGTATATATCAGGCATGTCCAACTTCGAACAGGTCGTGATCAACTTTTTCCGGCCCAAAGTGCCGGTGATCTACCACCATGAAAATGAAGTTTCAAATTAGTTTCAAATTAAAGTTTAACCCAATAAAGTTGGAGGATTCCCCTCCCCCCAAAGTTTTAATGAACCTTCTGTCATTTACTTGGATGTGATCCGCTGTTAAGCAAATTAAGCAAAAACAAAACAGAGAGACGAAGATCTAGTAAGAACTGCGAGGGGAAATGGAAAGTACATTTTTTCTTAAAGTTTTATTGAGTAATAACGTTCTTTATAACTTTGAGTAATTTGTGTTAAATTTAGGTTGAGTATTGATCCAGGTTGATCTTGCACAATCTTTAATATTTCACTCTTGCTCATTAGTGAGACATCTGAGCCTGCATTTCATCAAACAGCTTTTTGAAATTGGGTGAATATTGCGTGAGGGCCAGTCTCAGGGAATCCTAGAGATGTTCATCTGTCATGTTGGAACGTTGTATACTCTTTGTCATTTTCAGATGGGAAAATGCAGATTCACACAAATAAGTTGAACCGAAACAGGAGTGTACAGCTTCACTGCATCTTCTCAAGTTGGGAAATTTGTCTCTAGGCACTAGCTTCCAAAGCGATTCTTGCTCAGCACAGGTCTTGAGAAAAATATCATTTTTAAGGGTTAATATTTTGTTTTCAAGAGATGGCTTGTTCAATGAGTAATTTTTACTGATAGCAGCTGCAGTTTCTTTAATGTCCACATCTACTTTGAATGGGTAATTCAATTTTTTGGAAGTCAGAGAATCTATTTTCCTGACCAGTAGTTCTCCCTTTTAAAGAAATCATTCCTTGTAGTTCTTTTTTAACACTGAAGTCTTCAAAAACCATCTGAATAAAGACTAGTAACTGGGCTATGTCTCTTATGTCTGTAGATTCATCCAGTTGGAGTGAGAAAGCAACACAATTTGAAACATCCTCCAACACTTGTTCAATTGTGTCTCCACACATCTTTTCTATTCGCCGCACGACGGTGTTTCTTGACAATTGTACATCTTGAATAGCAGCTATGATCTCTTTCTTATTTTTAAATCCTTCAAAAAGATTGTCAGCTGCTTCAAGAAAACAATCTTTTACAAATTCCCCTTCAGTGAAAAGTTTGCATTTCTTTGCGATCAGGTTGCTGACCTTGAAGGATGCTATGGTTGCATTGACCGAATGTGACCTTGGCTTCGCCATCAACTGTTGCTGAGTAGCCAATTTCAATTTAAGTTCTTTGAGCTTCAGTTTACGAATTTCACTTTTGGGTGGAAAATCAGCATCAAACCTATTGCTATGCAGAGCCTTATAATGACCTTCTAGATTACCGTTTTTTGGCAAGGATACTTGTGCGTTACAAATTAGACAACAACACTTATCTTTCACCATGATGAAGAAGTAGTCCATTTCCCATTCATCATGAAAGTGGTAGATTTTGCTCTTCTTTGGAACACTCATCTTTGTTATACTGGGGTGGATGGATGTAAGAAGGCCAAATCTGCTGTTAGTATAAACACTGGCTGAATCTGGTCCACAACTGTTACTGTCCCAAAGTATTAAAGATCAACAGGGACTGAAGACCTCTGGATGATGTGCAATACAAGGACTGGAGATGCCAAAACCACACATGCAGTTCTAAAAGTAAAAATAAGAATTTATCATACTGGCACCAATATCAAATACCATCAAACAATCATTAATAAAACTCAAACACCTGTCCAGCAAACCAGTTAAATCAAATACCGCCAAAGAAGTTCAAATACCACCACACGCGATTTAATAAATTCTGCAGATAGTGTAGAATCAACGCAAAGGCTAGGCAAAATAAAATTGCAGAGGCAAGCAAAAGTCACAGTGGTTTGAACCAATTCGAAGGCAAGGCACAGGCAAGTTAGAACAAAATTGGAAAAGCCCGCCAAAATCATCAAATTCTTGACACTTTGTTGTGTCTGCTCGAAAACGTTTAATAAAAGCAAACTATAAAGCGACCAACGACCAGCACACGACACAACTAATACGGTAAGTGCATTCAGGTAAAACCCGGGCAAATGGATATCGCCCGGTGTATAACACACTTCTAAGGGGTGTTGGGACGGGGGCAGAAATGGGTGATACTGAGAGGCAGGAGACCAGGTATGACGCCGGGCCTGTGGCGTCTCGTCACGGGGCATGGTCGGTGGCCCCCTGGGGTACCCACAAACTATTGACACGAAAACAACAAGCGCCCCAATAAACCCGCAGGTAAGATTCCCGCAGGCAGGGAAAAAAGACAGGCAAAGGATCAGCAGCGGCGGCAAGTCCTTGGCAGACGACCTGCCGGCACAAGCTCTCTCCTATTGAGAGGGCGAGCTGCTGGAGAGATGGAGCCTAGTGGGGCTGGCGATCTACCTCTGACCCCCTCCGCGATCTACAGGTAGATCGAGATCTACCTGTTGGACATGCCTGGTATATATAAAAAAAATATACACGTAGACAAACTTCCATCTCCACTCTGTTCAAACTATGCCAACAGGCATGCCAAAACATAACCTGGTGGGGCTTTCTCTATCATGCAGTTGTGGTCAACATTATTGGCACGCTGGCATATTAGGTATGTTGTGTACAGTATCTTGAGAAATTGGAAATATTCCAACTGTATATCATCATAGTATTTTAATGGTATGCTCAAAGGTATAGAAAAAAAAAGATGTCTGTGCAATTTAGAAAACAAAACAAAACATGACTGGACAGGATTAATGGCACCCTTCACTAATATCTGGTTATACAACCATTGGCAGTGATGACAGCCTCCAAATGTTTCTTGTAGCCATCTATAGGTTTCACACATCTGTCTGCTGGTAGTTTCTCCCACTCTTCAACTGCGATTTGTTCCGGCTCATGAATGTTTCCAGGATTCCTTTTAACAATGGTAGATTTTAGCTCTTTCCAGAGGTTCTCAATTGGATTGAGATAAGGACTCATTGCTGGCCAGTTTAAAACAGTCCATTATTTCCTTTTTTAACCATTTTTTGGACTTTTTGGATGTATGCTTTGGGTCATTGTCCTGCTGGAGGATCCATAACCTTCAAACCAGACCTAGCTTTCTGACAGGCAGCATATTTTACTCAAAAATACCTTGGTAGTCATCTGACTTAACAATTCCTTTAATACGTTTCTGGCTTCCAGTTCCTGAGGCAGCAAAACAGCCCCACACTATTTTGGCACCTCCACCATATTTAACTGAGGAATGGTGGGGTTCCCTCCCCTTATAAGCATCATTTTTTCGCCAGTAAATGTATCGGTGGTATGCATTGCCAAAGAGCTCCAAGTTTGGTTTCATCTGTCCTCTGAACATTTTCCCAGAAGGGTTGCGGTATCTCAAGGTATGTTTGGGCAAAGATCAGATGTGTCTTTTTTATATCTGTCTTTGAGAAGTGTGGTCCTCCTTGGCCTTCACCCATGAAGTCCTTCTTTGTTTAGTGTGCGGCGTATGGTGCAGGTTGAAACCACCACTCCAGAATGCCCAAGCTCTTTGACTGTTGTATGTGGTGTTTTTTCAATAGTTCACGCTAAACTTTGAAGACTTTTTGGATTAATTTTTCTCTCTGCACCATGTCATGGGAGGTTTTTGACAGTTCCATGAGCAGAAAACTTCTTAATAACATTGCAAACTGTAGACACAGGTATCCCAAAGTCTTTGGAGATGGCCTTGTATTCCTTTGAAGTTTGATGTTTCATGATGATGGCTTTTCTGATGATCTAAGGCAGCTCTCTTGTCTTTTCCATTATGAAAATGGAATAGGGAGTGAATGTAGCTACTTTAAACATTAGTGCCATCCTTCATTGGTTGATTCAAGTCATGTGAGTACTGACGATCACAGGTGCATCTAATTATCTCCAGGAGCAAGCAGGAATGAGTCTTCACATATGGGTATGTCGGTACCGACGGAGTCCGCGTGGGAATGCTCCCCAGCATCCAATCAGAACACTTTTGGAAGCATCCCAACACGCCTGCGTGCTGCCTTCCCGCCTTTCCCAACTGCCTCTCCTCAGTTTTCGTTTTTCCGCAGAGCCGGCAGGACGTCCTCCTGTCACCGCAGAAAATTCTTCTTTTATTTTTTTTTTTATTGTGGTCGCGTCTACCTTCCCTCGACACACCGGTACCGTCGGTGTTTTCTTTTTTCTTTTCTCTTCAAGTATTTCCTTTTGTGGAAAATGTTTTCCTGTTTAGTGCCTGCTAGGCCTCTCCACTTTCCCTCATGGAAATGCTAGCCACTAGAACCTGTTTCAACTGTGGCGCTACCAAATTAGTTTTAGACACCCATAATTGGTGCCTTCCATGTTTGCGACCTGAACACCATCCGCTGGAGTGTCCCTCCTGCACTACTATTCCTGTAAGAGGTTTTCAGCATTGAGCTCAACTCGATACGCCGTTCCCCTCAGACCTGAGGGTACCAGCTACATCTTCTTTTTCGCAGGATCAGGTAACCAAACAAAAGTCTGTAAAGACTAGCCAGTCCTCGGGTGGTAGATCTCATATACATTATAGAGATGCCTTTCGGCTTGCCACCGAGGACATATTGGCAAAACCCCGGCGGGAGGCTTCTGCCTCAAAAGCATTAACGGGGTTTCAGGTTGTTCCCGGGGTTTTTACCTCGGTGAACATACCTGAGCCATGCCCGGTGGTGGTATCCGCTTTGAGCGGTGCTGGTACCCCGGCATCGGCAATGGTGCTGGATGAAACATTCCACACCGATGATCACAGTCAAGCGCTCTCGGTATCTTCGGTGCCGCTAGAGCCGCTACTGACTGATCTTCCCACATCGGCCTCGGTACCGATGCTGGTATCCGCGTCGGTGCACTCCAGATCTGCATCGATAGACTCGCTTCTTTCGATGCTGAGTCTAGAATCGATCTCTATTCTGGATGACTGGGTACCGACTCGTCTCGGTACCGACTTCAGACGGTACCGAAGACATTTTACCGATGATCAAGGTCTGCCACACTCGGTTACCTCGGTACCGATAGTGCCGTCACAGACTGATCTTCACATATTGGTGTCACCGACGGTACCGGTCCCGACTGAATGAACCAGTGGATGCTAGAGCTAGTTCTTCAACAGATCTAGTTCTTCCTCCTCTTCCTCGAGGACTCCCCTCTGGGGAGATTTCTTTTCAAGCTTTCCTGCTTGATATGGCCAAGTTACTTGCCATTTCTCTACCTGGTCAGGACCCTGCACCAGGGGATCCACAACCTATACAGATCCCCTGCAACACAAAGGAAGTCATTATGTTTCCTTTGCATCAAACCTTGCAGGATCTCTTATTTAGGACGTGGGAAATTCCTTTAATGGTGTCCCCACCTTCTAGGGCAACGGATCTTCTATACAAGGTGTCCCCTTCTCCAGGTTTTCAGAAGCCTCAGCTCCCTCATCCTTCTCTTGTTGTAGAATCAGCAATGAGGCGTGTTAAGAGTACTAAGAAGCACTCTTCTTATCCACCAGGTCGTGAGGCTAAAACCTTAGATGCCTTTGGACGTCAAACTTTCCAGGCATCCATGTTTTCAGCAAGAATCCTGTCATATATTTTCTATATGGGATTATCTCTTGAGGAAGTCACAAAAGATCTACTACTTTTGACCCCTTTCCTCCAAGAGCCTAAAAGAGCAGATTTTTCTAGGCTAGTCAATCATGCTCAAAATATTTCTAAGTTCCTTACTCGTGCTTCCCTGGACTCTTTCGAGTCTGTTAGCAGAACTTCTGCTATAGCCATAGGGGCACGACATAGAGCCTGGCTCCAAGCTTCAGACTTGGACAAATGTGTACAAGATAGACTGGGAAATGCTCCTTGCACTGGAGAGAATCTCTTTAATAAAGAGACTTTGCTCCAGGCTACTCAGTTAACCACTGACACTATTGCTTTCAGAGGCTTGTCTATGCCTTCCTATATCCCAGTTTGTAGAAAATCTGCTAATAAGCTTTGTTCCCTTAATGGGAGAAGGTTTTATCCATCTTCTACCCATCATACAGATGCTCCCAGGCAGGGGAAACAACCAACCAGGCTCAGGAAACCACAACCTCAACAGGTTCAGCAAACCCAGCAGCCGCAGGGTTGCTGATAGACTCTTCCCTGAATCCTTCCTGTTTGAGGTTTGGATCCTGTAGTTTGCTTCCTACCACGACAAGCATCTACATCAGTTCCATCCTAATCTTTACATATGTCCCTCTTAAAGAGACATCCTCACGGTCAGCTCAAAGAGCTTCTTAAGTTGATTATGCTTTACAGGTGATACAGTTACTCCTCGTCCTCTGAACTACACACAACTGTCAATAAGGTTGCCATGCCTTTACCCTTGACTTTTTCTCCTGTATCAGCATCTCTCATATTACTTCAAAGACTTACTCCACCGTAAGTCTTCTTTTCAACTCTGCCACGCTTACTAAGACATTTGCTCTGTAAGAGTGATACCACTTACTGGGGATTTTTCCTTAAGCCCCTAAGTTTTCTTTCAGAGTTGTCTCCCCCTTGCATTCTTCGTTTTCCTGGCAGCTGCTCAGACAATAGCGGAGTCTTACCACTCCTACTTATGTCTGTACTTCTTCCCCAATCTTGGGACCTAAGATTCCTACTGCTGCCCTATCAATAGTTAGAACTGCAGGGGCTCTTACTGGTTATACCTTTGACTTGCTGACCAAGCTACCAGGGCTTGTTCTCCAATTTCAATGGTTTCTGGCCTTACCACTAAGTCCCAGACGGTTTAAAAACCTTTTCTGGCAATTGTTGCAGACACATCACCTTACCTTCTATCTTCAGCCTTCCCCATTCCTTGGGCTTGGCAGAGTAGTTGATACCTACTGGCTGTTAAACACCAGTTTTTCTTCTAATTAACCTGCAACATGCTCTCTGCATCTCTACAGAGCAACTCTACACTATGGGGCCTTGTTAGAGAGCACATAATGTCAGATGGTTAGGAAGGGCTTTACCAAGTCATGCCTACTGGGTTCTCCCTGCCCTTACCATTTCCATTAAAGGCTTCTTAAATAAAGGACACAGACCTTTAATTAAGGGAAGACCTAAAGAATTACCCAATTCCCTGGATTGCTTCACATCTCCAGGGGACCCCTTCACCAGGGATGGTTTTTTTTCTTTCGGTATAGACAAGTCTTGTCTTGTCTTTTCCTTCCATCCTCAACTCTTCATGGCGTAATCCATGTTGAGCACAAGAATGCACCATACCCTTTTTACCCTCATTAGGGGTAAATATGGTATTTTTACTGCATCTTTTTCTACAGCTACCTGCTGGAGTTATGGAAGGATTCGGACTTACTGTCTGCAGATTTAAAACATCCTCTGCATTTTCCAGGTAGGTCTCCATTCCTGGTTATTCAGAGGCTAGAGTTCTTAGAGGACTCTAGACTTCTTTTGCCAGTGAGAAAACTCCCTGGGCTTCCTACCCATAACCAGGAAGTAGAGATTCTCTAAATATCTTCTCAAGCAGGTACCTCCCTTGTTTAGATAAATCTTTCCTTCTCCATATATCTATCTATCTATCTATCTATCTATCTATCTATATATAAATAGACATCTGCATGTCTGCGCCCATATATATATATATATATATATATATGATGGATACATCTGTATTACCTATCTATATATATGTATTGCAATATATGATAGTGGGTGGATATATGTCTATATACTATTTCGATCTGTCTGCCTATATATATATATATATATATATATATATATATATACTCATACATATATATATATTCCCCTACGGACCCAACAGATACTCTCTATCCCTTTCCATGCTGTTCCAGCATACTTAGGGTTCTCCATAATCAACCACTCCTGTGGTAGTTGAGGAGTTTTTGTACCATGACCTTCAGTTTAGGTACACCTGAAGCCCTCCATATATTTTCCTTTTCAATTAGGAGGGACTTTCTGAATATTCAGAAAATGAGAGACTACAATGCCTCATTATTCCTATCCTTCTTTGTTATCGGATATAGGGATCTTTGAAACTCCCTTCTCCTATAAGAACTATGTCTCTTTAAAGTCAAAAGAGCTTCAGTTTTTATCTAATAGGGACTTCCGCGTTTTCCGCAAAGTCCTACCTCATTGAACTACCCCAGTTCCACTGGGATTGTTTCTTCTCACCCTAAGGGGTCTAACCTCAGCCTGTTTATTGCCCAGTTATTTACCTCTCCTTACATTGAGGTACTCCCTGGGGATATTCTGTTAGTTCATATTCACAAATCCACATGAACCTCCATATACCCCTTTACAATACCACCAGGTGAGGTCCATAGTGGTTTATTGCTCTCAATATTACCACTAAATATCACCTGCACAGAGACTCCTATCTAGGCATCCTGTTTGGTGCAGCTGTTCCACAGCACATCTTTCTGATTCAACTCCTACCCTCCATCCCTAGGATGCCTGGGGTTTCGGTAAAATGGCATGGCTCTCAGATTTGCAACATGCTGGGACTCCTCCAGGCATCTTAGCTTGGGAGTCCCCATATGTGAAGACTCATTCCTGCTTGTTCCTGGAGATAGCACAGTTCACAACCCACCCACCTCCCCTAGGAGTTGCATTTCTCTATTTCTATCTTTCCCTTTCTCTCTCTCTCTCTCTCTTTGTCTCAGCTTTAAAAGTTAACTGAGGAGAGGCAGTTGGGAAAGGTGGGAAGGCAGCATGCAGGCGTGTTGGGATGCTTCCAAAAGCATTCTGATTGGACGCTGGGGAGCGTTCCCGCGCAGACTCCGTCGGTACCGACGTACCCATATGTGAAGACTTATTCCTGCTGTTCCCAGAGATCACCTGTTACAGGTAAGTAACTGTGCTTTACAGCAATAGGAATGTGGTTCTTCTGTTCAAAGTTATTTGAATTTTTTATAAGGGTGCCAGTAATCATGTCCTGCCAATGTCCCAGTTTTTGTACTATTTCCTTTTTTAATTGGTCTTGTTTTATTTGATTCTTTTATGTGTCAAATATGTGCAGATATATTCCCTCGCCATTTCACTGGCCACTTTGTTTTAAAGAGATATTGCACATTAAAGGGTTGAACTGCAAGGATGCCAATAATGACAACTGTATGTTTCAACCCGTATAGTATTCTCATGTATCCTGTCTCACACAGCCTTTAAAGGAAGGGGGTAGTGACACCCTGGTGCCATGTTTTCATTGTCACCCTTAGACCCAGCCTGGCTGTCCCCTCAAATGTAAAAGAAGACTACTAACATATTTTTGTGTTACATTCTGGTAAATTAAATGTTTATATAAGCTGCAAAAACACTTGAATTTCTCATATAAGAATGTTACATATTTTTAAGCTTGAAATATGGAACCATAGAATGAATTAATAATTATAAAATCTTATAGTTTTCTAGGTTAGCACACTGGGTTTATGAGCCTTATTTTCTTTTAGAGGCCTGACCCTACTAATCTCACAGCTTCAGATTTCTAAAGATCCTATTCACAAAGGATTTTGCCACAGACTTAAATGGGAAACTCTTCCTGAATAGATTTCTAAGTGAATTTGTAGTGGTTTCTGAAGTTATTTAATTGTTAATGGGAAGTGACAGCAGCTGCCATTTGTACATATTCATTTTATTCTTGCAATTGTTGACAGGCCATGCATCGTCCTGTGAAAGCCTGAGAGTTGGTGCATCGGGGTTGTGAAAGCGAGATAGACTTGGAAGAATAATACTAATGCATTTATGTGAATGTCATTTAGAATGCTGCTAACACAATACAAAATTCCCATTGTCTTGGTGTCTCTTGTGGTAAAATGTAAAGCTTGCTGATGCTTCATGAAGTGTCTTAGTGTAAAACTGAATACAGTGCTTTTTCTCTCCTAAGAACCAAATATTTTGTATGCTGCACTGAAGAGTATAATGCAAAGGGAAAATTTGTAAATGGGGTTTCAGTAGAATTGAGAACTCTGTGGCAGTAAGTCAAGATGAAGCTGTATAACAGATGCATACTAGAGCAACAAAGCTTAGCATTAGGGTCTTTTCTGGCTCATTTTCATTCATTTGTACCAAAAATAATGCTGCTGTAGTTCTTGTAGGAATTCTTGTACCATATTAAAACTTTTATCTTTTGTTTACCTCTCAGAAATGTAATTATAATTGAATTTGCCCTTGAATTAAGAAGCATTTTATTAGCAGATTTCACTGAACACAGATGATATGAACAGATATCAAAAGGAAGATGAGCAAATGTCTGTTCCATATTTGTGATTTTGCTGTGATATCTATAGAACTTATTGAAATAGCGTAACATCATTTATACTGGTTCTAGTGTGCTACTGTGATCTGTGTCTGGTTGGTGGGTGGGGGAGGGGGGAAACAGCTGCTGGACCCTTAATAGTTCAGAAAAAATTGAAATAGCATCTGGTTTGGAAAAGGCACATGTTGACTGGAAAGTACTCTTTCTAGTAGCACTAACCTTAGCTAGTGGAATAATTGAACATCAAGCCTTAGTTATCTGTGAACTATATATGCCACCACAACAAAGTAGTTTTTCACACTTATTCCCAAGTTCTTATCAAAGGTTGTGACACCTTTCCATGTTTCTGTACTCTGCCATGATGGAATACGCACTTTGAATACCTGGAGCTCTCTTCAATTTTTCTAGGGTATAATCACTTTAATTATTTGTTATTGTAACTCCATTTTAAGAACATATGATACACCATACTGAGTCAGACCAAGGTCCATCAAGCCCAGTATCCTGTTTCCAACAGTGACCAATCTAGGTCAGAAGTACCTAGCAGTTTTCCCAAAAGAAAACAGGTTCCACAATGTTTGTATTGGGTCAAGCAGTGGATATCCAGGGTCTCTTTTCCTCCAGGAACTTGTCCAAACCTTTTTTTAAAATCTGGCTACACTAACAGCTTTTATTACATCCTCCGGTAGCAAATTCCAGAGTTTGATTACCCGTTGAGTGAAAAAATATTTTCTCTTATTAGTCTTACCTGTAGCTTCATTGTTTATGCCATCAAAATGTAGAAAGACTAGAGGGCATGCAATTGATCTACGTTTACCCATTTCACTCCATTCATTAATTTATAGACCTCTATCATATCTCCCCTCATCCATCTCTTTTCCAGGTTGAAGAGTCCTAAACTTTTTAGCCTCTCTTTATAGGGGTATCCTTCCATCCCCTTTACCATTTTGGTGGCTCTTTGCTGTACCTTTTCTAATAATGCTATATCCTTTTTAAGATATGGCGACCAGAATTGCAACCAATATTCAAGGCGTGGTTGCACCATGGAACGAGACAGAAGCATTATAATATCCTTTGTTTAATTCTCCATTCCTTTCCTTATGATACCTAGTATTCTATTTGCTGTCTTGGCCGCTGCTGCACACTGGGTGGAGGGCTTTAACAGGTTATCTACGATGACGCCCAAATCCTTTTCCTGGGTGGTGGTTCCTAATGTGTGGAGCCTTGCAGTGTGTAACCATAGTTTGGTTTGTTCTTTTCTAGTTGCATAACTTTGCACTTGTCCACATTAAATTTCATTCCCAGTCTTCCAATTTATCAAGATCCTCTTGCAATTTTCCACAATCCTCATGGGTTTTAACAAATATGAATAGTTTTGTGTCATCTGCAAATTTGATTACCTCACTTGTTTTTCCCATTTCCTGGTCATTTATGAATATGTTAAAAAGCAACGGACCCAGCACAGATCCCTGGGGTACTCCACTATTCACCTTTCTCCATTGGGAAAATTGACCATTTAGCCCTACCCTCTGCTTTCTATCTTTTAACCAGTTCCTGAGCCATTAAATACTCTTGTAAATACTCTTGTAAATAGTTGCAGTAATGACGTTCCATGTTTTATTCCAAGTTCTCTGACCTTGTTCTCTGTAAAACCTAACAGTTTGTTGTTATGGTATGTTGTTATATTGTGAACCGCGCTGATTCTGAATAGAGCGGTATATAAGAGCCTGTAATAAATAAATAAATAAAATAAATAAATAAATAAATTATGTACATACTGCGTGATGGTTCTGTGAGAGGACAACTTAGATGCTGCTCTTCAGAGCTCCATCTTATTCAGGGGCTCCACCCTGTCTGACATTTTTCCATGTTAAAGAAGAAGAATACTCCTACATTTTTAGTCAACATTATTGGGTCCTTTGCAGTTCAACCCCTTAATGTCCAATATCTCTTTAAAGAAGTGGCCAGTGAAATGGCTTTGAACTATATATGCAAACATTTTTGACACACAAAAGAATCAAATAAAACAAGACCAAAAAGAAAATGGTAGGAAATAGTATAAAAACTGGGACATTGCCAGAAAATGACTATTGGCACCCTTATAAACAATTCAAATCAATTAGAACAGAAGAACCACATTCCCATTGCAGTAAAATTAGACGCACCTGTGATCAATTGTCAGTACTCACATGACTTGAATCAACCAATGAACGATGGCTCTAATGTTTAAAATGGCTTTGTTCCCTCTATTCCATTTTCACAATGCTAAAGAAAAGAGAGCTGCGTGAGACCATCAGAAAATCTATTATCACCAAACATCAAACTTCAAAGGGTTTATAAGGTCATCTCCAAAGACCTTAGGATTCCTGTGTCTACAGTTCACAATGTTATTAAGAAGTTTTCTGCTCATGGAACTGTCAAGAACCTCCCAGGACATGGTGGGAAGAGGAAAATTAATTCAAGAAGTCCTCGAAGGTTAGTTTGAACTGTTAAAAAAAATACCACATACAATATCCAAAGAGCTGATCTGGAGCGGTGGTTTCTACCCACACCATATGCTGCACACTAAACAAAGGACTTCATGGGGGAAGGCGAAGGAGGACAGCACTACTCAAAGACAGACATAAAAATGTATGCCTGATCTTTGCCCAAACACACCTTGAGAAACTGCAATCCTTCTGTGAAAATGTTTTGTGGCTAGATGAAACCAAACTTGAGCTCTTTGGCAATGTAGATCAGCGATACATTTACAGGTGAAGAAATGAAGCTTATAAGGAAAAAAACACCCTCCCTACAGTTAAATATGGTGGAGGTTCCATAATGTTGTAGGGCTGTTTTACTGCCTCAGGAACTGGAGGCCTGGAACTTATTAAAGGAATGATGAAGGCAGAGGACCACCAAGGTATTTTGGAACAAAATGTACTACCTAGTGTCAGAATGCTAGGTCTGGGTTGAAGGTCATGGGTCTTGCAGCAGAGAGTAACAGTGGAAGAACAGAGGTCTCAATTTCTTGTCCCCAGGAAGTACTAAACATTAAAGGGGACATTCCATGGTGTGAATAACAGGGTTCCAGATGCCAGCAGCACTCCCCGCATGTTCAGAATGTTTGTGTAGGGAGCGCTATACATGGGCGGGAGGAGTGATGCTGAGGTGGCGTGAGGGTGTGGCCAGGCACCGGAACATACAGAGGTCTATAAATTTAATGAATGGAGTGGAAAGGGTAAACGTAGACAGATTGTTTATGCCATCAAAATATAGAAAGACTAGGGGCATGCAATGAAGACTAATAAGAGAAAATATTTTTTCACTCAACGTCTAATCAAACTCTGGAATTTGCTACTGGAGGATGTAGTAAAAGCTGTTAGTGTAGCTGGGTTTAAAAAAGCTTTGGACAAGTTACTGGAGGAAAGGTCCATAAACCATTATTAAAGGGGACTCAGAATATCCACTGCTTGACCCACTATAAGCATTGTGGAATCTGTGTCTTTTGGGGAATCTGCTAGGTATTTGTGACCTAGATTGGCCACTGTTAGAAACAGGATACTGGGCTTGATGGACGTTGGTCTGACTCAGTATGGCATATCTTATGTTCTTATGTTATTCAGGACAATCCTCTGCATGCCCCTCCCCTCCCCCCCTGGCACCGAGATGGACATCTGGCTTATTCCACCCCATTGGTGGAATAAGTGCTGGGCACTGTGGTGTTCGCAGGCTGCAGCCCCTCCAACCTCACTATTGGGATATTCTGGGAACCTATTTTATAAAGCACATATGCCCTTATGTTGCTTTTATAAAATATTATCTCATAATATGGATCTCCTCGTAGGAGTATCGTGCTCAAACTATACATTTAAAAATGCCCTACTACTAAAATCTCAAAAAACCTTGTAGAGTAATTGGCAGGCACATAATGATAGAGCAGGACATATCGCCAACAGATGCAGGTAAATGTTTGGTTTATTTCCCTGAAGCAGAGCTTGGAAAAATGTAGTGAGTTCAAAATATGACATTGTGTCAGGACAAAGCAGCTAATGTTTAAAAATGAAAGGGGAAAGTTCCTATTTAAAATTGAATGGCAAATTGAGTTTTTAATGGACCAAATTATTGCTAGGTAATACTGAACAAGTATTGAAATATGTAACAAAGGCTTGACAAAAAAAGATTTTTATGATATTGGTGGTAGGACTTTTATAAAATAACCATCCAACACTTTAGAGCTTATTAATAACTTATATTTCATCACCAGACGATGAAATAACCAGATCATTCTATGAATACTTGTATATTCCCATTTTAGGTGCACTTCAATATTGTCATAGGTCCATTCAGCCCTTGACAAATTTTGTGCAGATTTAGGAGCCAGTGTGTGTGACCTCCTTGTCCCCCCCTTCTGGTTCTCTCTGCTGGTCTCATGTTCTCGTGAGACCAGCACCAGAGTTCATACACCATGCATAATCTGTAGATATCAATAAGTATAGCTTCAGTATAGCAAGTGTCTCTGTAGGTGTGTGCTGCAACAGTGGTGCACCTGTCTGTGTGAGGGATGTAGCAGTGGGTGCAGGGCTGCAGTGCTGCAAAGCTGGGGAGCCTCTGTGTGGCACAGAGGTGGATTGCCTGTGTCTGCATATGTCATATGTGGTGCAGAGGAGAGGTGTATATGTGTGTGTGAAATGTGTGCATGTCGTGCCTCTGTGTGTGTGTATCTGTCTATCATGCAAAGGTGGAGTGCGTGTGTGTATGTAGTATGAGGGAGGGGTGCGAGTAAGGGTGTATGTGTGTAGTGTGGGGGGGAAAGGTGCTTGCATGTATGTACTGGATGGGGAATGCACCCTTTGGCATATACAGATTCATTTTTGTCCACATGCATTCATCCCTTTAGCCTCCACCTTGCATCCTTTCCTTCCCAATCTCTGTTCCCCATCCTGACTCTCCTCATTTTTCCTCACCCCCAGCACTCCAAGCCTCTGCACTTTTTTTTTTAAAGATACTGCCGCTTTAAATTTTTTCTGTCTCTCTCCCTGCCTTTTTTGTTTTACTTTTTTTGAAAGGTCTGATCCCCATGTTTCTCTGCTGCCCTGGGCTTCCCCTTCTGTCTACAGGGATCCAATCTGCCATGGGCAGAACAGGAGGGATCTTTGCCGCGATCAGATATTAGAGTAGCAGACAGCCTGTGGGATCAGATCCCCATGGATAGACAGACAGGGGTTTTCTGCCAGTGATGGGGTTGGGTGGAGCAAGTCCCAGGCACCAAATATAAATTTCTGGTCGCCATGGCGCAAATTTGGCACATGAGCTTTGTCAAGCCCTGGGTCTGTATTCTCATATAATTCAAAAATTTCCATTCATTCCTCAAGTAGTAGAAAATCTCTCATCAGTCTGTATTAAATATATTGCTTTAAAAATGCATATGAATACACTCACATTCCTGACATAATAGTATGTTTCAAAAACTCCAAGTTACCTATCTTTCTGCTTTAAGGTAGTGCCCATTATGATGTTTGTTTTTCTTTCTTTCTTAAGCTGTGCTGCTTAATTGGCCTTACCTCCGTCATGTTTAAATGTTCTTTTTTTAGATAGCCATGAGTGTACTTTCTTAAGCAGCCAACTAACTTGTGTGGCAGGTATACACGTTACCCCACTTCTCGAAGGCAAAGTATACACCTACTTTCTCTTTGAAAATGACCTCCTAGAAAGTACACACACAGACGTGTGTGCTCCAAGTTATACATATAAATGCTAACCCCCACCAGATAGCACTTCCCAGCAGTTCAACTAAACCTATTTTCTCTGCAGGCAAGCAGGGGGATACAGCCACACCCAGTGGTAGCGTCCTCGACAACATAGGTGTGCCAGTCTCTCCCCCAGCTTAGAGATGTGTCCTTTGGACTTCTCCAAGCAAATGCAGTAGGTGGTGACCATTGCTCCCTCCTAAATTGTTTTTTTCCTGTACTGTGGACTGGCTCCCGCAGCTCTCCGCTCTCTGGCATTACCTCAGTTTTTCTTTTAATTTACTTTCACCGCTGAAGCAGTTTTTTTTCATCAGGGTACTTCTGCTTTTGTGTACAATCATTGACTCTGGCTCCACAGGCTGTTTTTTTAATTCTACTTTTGTTTTAAAAACCTGCAGCTGAGACTTTTTTACTCTACACTTCGGGACACAAACTTTGAAAAATTAGGTCATCGCTGCCTGGGCATGCGGCAGGCTATTAAGCTGCCTCTAGCCTCCCAACCTTTCACATATTTTTGCACATCCTGAGGTGTTTTTTTTTCATTTCAACACTTCATGTCAGCACAGCAGCATAAAGTAAGCCCTGCCCTTTGGGCCCAGACCATGCACGATCCGGGTCCCTTGGGCAGCTGTGTGTCCAGAGGCAGAATCCTATCGGCACTGGCATCTTTGCAGCTGACTCAAAGCCTGCATAACAAGGTTGGGAGCTCCACTCCTTCACCACCTCAACTTCTCACAGTGATAGTGAAATAAGGACACAGTGGGAGGTAAGATAAAATTTAAGCATATCAAACACCCTGTTAATGGGGAAAGGCAGCTCAGCAGGTAGCTGCCTAGCGCCCTCATTTACCTGAGCCTTTAGAGTCGGGACAGCCCTCTCGGGGAAAAAACAGAAGCAGAGTGTTCCCATTCTGCTTGATCATCTACAGTCAGCACTGACCACAAATCCCAACTCTTCCTTCCTGTCACTACTTTGGACATTTGTTCAGGACAGTGCAGTCATCTTAGTGCTGACCTTGAAAATCTCGGGATTACTGTGCACAGTACGCCAGTGGACACACCCACAAATCCTAGGCATCACAGATACCCACGCTTGTCCTCTGAAATAGCATGGTGGACACCCACACCATTAGAGCAGGACACCTGTTCACTGCTCAGCGTCCCTTACTCTCACATGAGCAGTAGTGAATGAAGATTTCCCAGAACCCCTCCTGATGCCAGAACCTAGGGGAGATATAACAGAAAATCTTTCTTATCTAAAATTCTTACAAAAAGTTTCTACAGCCTTGGCTTTGAGTGATTCTTAAATTATTACCAATTAGCGGACTTCCAGACTGTACTTAGAGTTTGCAGTGCACGTAAGCACGTTTTAGCCCTATCAGTTCATCAAATTCTTCAAGACTTACAAGCCTCCATCAGGAAGAAGCCCACCAGTATATGCTACTTCCCTGCGACTGGACCTCAAATATAAGGTACAGTTGGCACCAGGGTTTAATCACCATCAACTGCCTCATTAATCAGTGGTCTCCAAAGCTGCCCTTAAAAATTCAGACTTCCAAATCAGTCTTCCAGACACTACTGGGCAAAGAACAAAAAACACTAGATACCGTTGGTCGAAAGACCTATCAGAGTAGCCTTCTTGCCATGAGAGTTTTAGCCCATCAATTTCAAATCCTGCATTGCCACCAGAATCTCCTCTTACAGCTGGGTGACACTCGAGCCTTGGCAGTAGAAGACCAAGCTTGATCTCTCACTAATTTATATAAGTCTTTATTATCATATCATTTGTACTACATATGATGCCTTTGACTTCATGGCATGCACCACTGCCACGGCTGTTTCAGCCAGACACACAGCTTGGCTTCGGGTATTTGGACTCAAAGAGGACCTTTATGACTGTCTTGCAGATGCACCATGGCAGAGAGATGGCCTTTTTGGTTCTAAATACAGGAATCTGTCTAGAAGTTAGACCATTCGTCTACTGTGAGGAAGTTGGCCGCCGAACCAGCGAAGCCGGCTTCACAACCAGATGCTCCCAGCTGCCTCAGTATCGTAGAGCATACCATTATCAGTACTTCCAGCAGTTTTATCTCTGCCGGAAATATCAGTCATATTCCAGGCAGCCATTACTGTGCCCTGCTGCATCAGCTTACCAGCAACACTCTAGGCAACGAGATACAAAACAACCCTCCAACACAATTCCTACCCCCAAACAGACTCCCAGTATTTGACTACCTACTGGTAGCAGGCAGGATTCAGCACTTCAGAGAGGCCTGGTATTCCATAACTATGGATCTGTGAGTTCTCAGTATCGTCAAAAGGGGTTACAGAATCAACTTTTTAAAACTTTTAAAACTTGCATCCCTGCTTCAACATTCCCATGCCTTCAGCTCAACACTTGCAGATCCTAGAACAGGAAGTTACCCAACTCTTATGCAATAGAGCCATCAAAATAGAACCCCTGGTCATGCTGATCGTGGGGTACTACTTGTTTGTTCCCGATTCCAAAAAAGACTGGAGGCTTACGTCCCATCTTGGACCTTCAGGATTTCAATTGTTACATCAAAAAAGAGATATTCAAAATGACATCCCTCTGTACAATTCTCCCTTTTCTCAGTCTAAATGACTGGCTGGCCTCTCTGGACCTGAAGGATACCTACACTCACATTCCAATTTATCCCTTGCATTTGAAGTACCTTCACTTCAAGTTCAAAAATCAACACTACCAATACAGGATACTCCCTTTTGGCCTTTCTGCTGCACCCTGTGTAGTCACAAAATGCCTGGCAGTGGTCATGGGCCATCTGTGACAACAAGGGACACTGTGTTTATCCCTGTCTGGATGATTGGCTCATTTTGGAACCCTCTGCAGAGGCAACGAACCACACAGTTCACAACACCATCTTAGCTAATTCTTCAACAAAACCTCTGTTTCATTGGGGCCCACATAAACACACTGAAGGGCAAGACTTTCCTTCCCATTGACAAACTCCAACTACTACAATACCTTAGCAGCAGACTACTTCACCTCAACTCTGAGGTACAACTGCTGACACCCTGCTTCAATTACTGAGTTACATAGTAGCCTCAGTACATAGTGAAAAACTCTACATGTGACTTCTTCAGTGGCATCTCAGAGCACATTGGATGCAACACACACAGCCCCTATGGACAAAAATCCCATTATCCATGGGTACAAATCTTGACCTTCACAATAGGTGCGATGTGGGGGTCTACCGGCATAAACTATCGGTGGGTATCTCATGCCAGTCACTTCAGCCTCAACTCACTCTAACAGACGTGTCCACCTATGTCTGGGGGGCCCACCTACTTCACGTATCCATGCAAGGACTTTGGTCACCTTGATTATGCTCCCTTCACACCAATGTGTTGGAGCTTTGGGCAGTACATTATTCTTTACTGGTCTTTAGATAATGGTTCAGTCACAAGATCCTGTTGATACAGACAACCAGGTATCCATGTTCTACATCAACTAGAAAGGGAGAGTAGGTTCCCTTCGTCTGTGTAACGAAGCCACACACCTCTGGCTCTTTGCCCTCTCACTAGACACTTCGCTCAGAGCAGCCTACCTATGAGGAAAACAAAATCAATTAGCAGACTTGCTAAGTTGGCGCCTGGACCTTCACAAATGGTCTCTTGACCCTTCAGTAGTCCACACACTTTTTGGACAGTGAGACACTCTAGAGATAGATCTCTTTGCCACTGCCGACAACACCAAGTCTTTCTCCAATGGCACACAATAACTTTGCCATCCCTTGGACTCACTGGCTGTGTTACACCTTTCCTCCCTTTGCACTCAGAAGTCGAATTCTCAAGATCCGCGAGGACAAAGCGTTAATCATCATCATAGCTCCTCAGTGGCTTCAGCAGGCCTGGTTTCCTCACCTCCTTATTTTATTTATTATTATTATTATTAGTAGTAGTAGTAGTTATTTAACAGGTCTTCTATACCGCCTTATCATACATTAAAAGCGGTTCACATAGAACAATTACAGCAAAGAGCTTTACATAGAACAGGGATATACAACTTGGAGGTTAATTGGGGTATTACAAGCAATTAACAATTGTTAACTATATATAAAGAAACTGTTGCAATATTATGTGGTCCATTCCGTCAGGGATCACAGTCTTCTGGGGTAGCTCCAAAGTATTCTATGAAAAGGTGGGTTTTTATTGCTTTCCTAAAGTCTACTAAGTCTTTGCACGTGTTGAGGTGGAGAGATAGTTCTTGCCATGATGATACAGGGGACGCAAACTCTGGGCACAAATCCTTTCTGCTTAAACAACATCAAGGGGTTGGATGCTTTAATAACATATTTTATTTGGTATTATTATGGCAGTAAGAAGAATGTTGTACGAGTGATCTTGAGTGATCCCCTGATGAAAGCATAGCGATGAAACACATGACTGGTACCCGTAAAGGGGGATCCTTAAATAGTCCATGACAGTGGGTTATCTTATATCACACAGATAAGTACAGCTTTTGAGCATCTATTACATTTTGAAGTTTTGGAGTATTAATCTGTGTTAGACAACCTACTACTCTTTAGAGGTCGTTGATGCAAATGGGCAACCTGCTTTGATAACGGACGAAAGTCCATGTGGCAGAGCCAATAAGTCTGAGATCTCTATTATTTAAACTTTACTTCATTACAGAGAAGGGAAGGTTTTTTAGCCACCCATTAATACATGAACGATTTTTATTATTGTCTGGAGCTTTGACTTCATCGTTCGGTAAAAGACCAGCTTTTGGTGTAAACAACATCAAGGCACCTTGCTCCATCCCAACCTTCACAGCCTCTCATTAGCAGCTTAGAGGATCCAAGTACCTCTGCAATAGCGTCGTCCTTCCCAACGGAGGTGCTAGAAGTGATTACTGCCTCAAGAAAATCAACTACTCTGAAGTCCTACTGATGTAAATGGTCCCGCTTCATCCATTGGACAAAGGAACACCATCAAGAGCCTGTTCACTGTCCTCTGGGGAATGTCCTTACCTTCCTCCTGCATCTCTCTAACTCTGGTCTGCAGGCCACGTCTGTCCGTTATCACCTCGCTACCATAGTGGCTTCCCATGCCATGGTGGATGGCAAGCCTATCTCTCTTCATCCACTTACTTTGAGGTTTATGAAAGGCCTCATGAATACCAAACCTCCCATCAAACCACCTCCCCCGGCATGGGAACTCAGTGTGATCTTAGCAGAACTCATGAAAACTCCCTTTGAATCCCTCAGAACAGCTTCTCTAAAGCACCTTAGCTGGAGAACCATTTTCCTCGTGGCAGTAACCTCTGCATGGATAATCAATGAACTTCAAACACTCATTCACTATCCTCCATGCACACAGCTTCTTCATAGTAAAGTGCCTTTAAGGACACATCCAAAGTTCCTTCCAAAAGTTGTCTGAGTTTGACTTGAACCAGTCTATTGTTCTTCCTGCCTGTTTTCCTGACTTTGAACTAGACTCGCCAGAACAATCCCTCCATACGTTGGATTGCAAACTTGCAACCAAAGATTTTAGATCATCCTCACAACCTTTTGTCACTTTCAATCCAAACAACCCCGGATGGCCAGCTTCAAAAAAAGACTCTTTTTGTCCTGGATCTCAGACTGTATATCCTTCTACTACCAGCCCCAGGTCGAATAGTTTTCCCATCAGTTACGTGCAACTACAACCACTGTGGCCAGCTTAGTTGCAGTCTCCACTCAGAATATCTGCAAGGCAGCTACTTGGACATTCATTCATACTTTTACCAGACACTATGGTTTAGATCATTTAACAGCAAGAGACTTAGTCTTTGGTCAACCAGTCCTCTGAATCCTGTTTGCCTCTCGAGTACATGCTTCACCTTCTGCACATCACAGATTATAGCCCAGGCCACACTATCCACAAATATACCATGTGGCCCTCAGCTCTGGACTCTCCATGAAGTGTGCCTGTATCCCCCTGCTTGTCTGCAGAGAAAGAATAGTTGCTTGCCTGTTATGGGGGTTCTCTGTAGATAGCCAGGGGTATGCAGTCATACTCACCCACTTGCCACCCCACAAAGAAGAACAAGAAGAAGAAGAAAAAAAGCGAATGAGGGAGCAGGCAGATATTTTGAAGAAAGAAGGAAACGATTTTTCAGGATTTACCTATGTCCAATCACATTGCATATATGTTCTTTTTGAAGTGGTATGTAAGATCCATTTTTGCAGCTCTGAACAGAACTGATTTAGGTGGGAGTGGCGATCAGCACGTACTGCACATGCTTGGAGCAGTCCAAAGCACTGTAGCTCCTGGGCTGAATTAAATTCTGGCTAGTTGCTTGGCAGCTCCCTTCATGGGGCCCAAAGTCCAGGCTGCCCCTCTGGGGACTTTGGACCTGCGAGCACTCCTGTCACAGGCAGCTAGCATGGCCATAGCAGCTACTTTGCTCTTTTCCTCCAGAAGCCCAACCTTATCCCCTAGAAGGAATAGTTGAGGAACTCAAGTGAAACTCCTGCCGCGGGAAGGTAAGTCTGGGAAGGACAGAGTGATAGTTCCCCCAGGGTTAGATTAGAATATCTGCGATCTGCCTTATCGTTGATGCATCCTGTTTATGCCTTTAACAGGATGCTATGATGGCTCTGTAGTTTGCAGAACTGGCTTTTGGGTGAGATGAGCAGGCCGTTCCTCGTTATGTGTGATAGGTAGCCAGAGGTCCTGGGTTCTCCTTTCTCCCTGACCTTATGCAGCAATGCTTCCTTCAGCCCCTAAAGTGAGCAGGGCCAGTCTTTGGACTTCTTGGGATGGGAGTCCTGCTTTTGGCTGGACTGAGCACATGACCATCTTAGGAGAGGGAGGTGCTATGCGTAAGGAGTCTCTGTTTCAGAGGATCAAGGTCTTTAAGGCTTTGACAGTTGCTGCTTTAGGCTCTGGAGCAGGACTGTGCATGCCTGGAGGCTAGTCTTCTAATGAATCCATCCTATGGCAGCAGTCTTATGGTTTTAGCCCTATGTCTCTGGCCTTGCTCCCAAGGTTGAAGGTGGTTACCTGAAGCACCTTTCGGGGTAGGGCCAAATAGTCATCAAACTTAGTCTCTTTCAGGATATTAGGAAGTTTGCAGTGGATCCCTAGGTGGCTGCTGCTGGCTAGGACTGGTTCAGAGTTTCCTCCCAGTCCATGGCAGTGGTAGTATGGACCAATTGGCAGTGCTGACACTACCCTTAATATACAGGTATTGGCTTCAGGCTGTGACAGAGCAGCTTCTTTTAAGAATAGCTTACTCTTTGGAAGAGGTTTGCCCACAAACCTCTGAAAGGTAAGCCTAGAGGTGCCAAGAGCTTCTGTAAGACTGTGCACAGAGGCTAAAAATGTCTTCGGGCTACTATGAGTCCTTTGAGGCCTCAGTTATAGGAGGGCAATCCTTTCATAGTCTTTGTGTTTGTGTCATTTCCATGACTCTCTTAGGAGCCTGCAATCCCTGAGGCACAGCTGATTGGGGTGTAACTCAGGGTACTCCCTCTGGGACTTAATCAAGGTTGGAGAGAGAGTAGCTCCTACAGGCCCACCTACGTTCTGTCCATAAAGTTTCTGATTCTGATCAGCCTGGGAAATCTAATATGCAATATTTAATTACAGCAGTGCTTTTATGGGACTCCTTCTGGTAGTCTCCTTGAGGCTCTCTGCTCATGTGGGTGAAGTCTGAGAATTCTCTTCAGCACCTTCTGCAATGGTAGGTTTATTTTCCCATGCCCCCTGCTGAAGGGCCAGGGACATTCTCCTTAATATATAGATACCCAGGAAGGGATATTCCTGAACCTAGAGCCAATGATTTTCAGACTTTGTGCCTCTCATTTGCATAGAATGTCCTTCAAGTGTGTCACTGCATTGGTCAGATAGGGGGCAGCCATCACCACCTAGACATTGACATGGTGGTGTGTCGCACTTTTGTTGTGAACAGCCGTGGCTGTTTTTCCGCTTCTGTATCTTGGCCACCTCTTCAGTTCTGGGCCCTGCCTTTCCAAGTGGCAGTGGTGCTTATCTGTGTACACAGCCCAGGTTGCCTATACCTTGATACTGGGCTGGTCCAATAAGTCTCCTTGGTCAAGGCCAGAGATAACATAGGCATGGCAAACAAAGGTTCCCAGCCTTCCTATCTAGAGAACAGCCCCATTCTTTCCTAGGGTTTTGCGTATCTTTTGGTCAGTTCTACACTCTCCTGAGTGGAGAGGTTATTCGAGCCTCAGCTTAATTGGGGCATGTGATTCTCAGTCAGCTCCATGGGTCTGGGACTTGCAGGCCCTTGGGTCAGTGACGTTGACCTTGGGGCTGGTTCCTTTGACCAGGATACATCAGTGCTCACTACAGTGGTACCTGCTGACCATCTGCTCTCCATATTCTCTGTCTTTCGACTAGTCCTTCCCTCTTCCCTGAGAGTTCAGGGAGCAGTTGAGGTTGTGGTTACACCATCTATGGTCAGATACTGTTGGAAATACCAGTTGGCGTGCTTCATATCCTGGATGCCAGCTTGCAGTGCTGGAGGTGAGATACCCAAATCGGTTGGCAATCCTCTGTTGGGAGGCCGGAGCAGTGAGTTTAGCCCAAGGGAGATTCAGGCCTCAGCTAGTGGATAAAGTAGCTGTGTGTTCTTGGACACTGCCCTGGCAGCGACTTGTTCATTAATGATGCAGATCTCATGATTTTGGGATGAGAATTAGCTGCCATGGAGATATAATAGCTCTTTCTGCAAGATTCCTGACTTCTATACCAAATGTTCAAGGCAGCCTCGGGGGGGGGGGGGGGGGGAGAGCGGGCATTTGGGCTAAGTTGAGAATTTGTGGTGTTGGGCCAGAGGAGCATCTGATTGGCCTGTTGCTATGCACATTGCAAGCTTTGGCAGTGTTCAGGCTGACTTCAGTGGTAGAACTCTGTGGATCCTGGTGAAATGAGAGCCCAGCTTTTCCGCAATCAACCTCATGATGCAAAGACAAAGCTTTCCAGTGCTCCAGTGGATGGCCACTGAAAAAGGAGGAGAGTGCCACCGTATGGCACTATTTCAGCCATGTGAATATCCTGCAGATGATGAACTTGGATGTCCTATTCCTAGAGTGGCCTTGTGAAGGGATGTTGTATGTCTCCCTCCCTGGCCCTTGATGAACCATTCTTTTCACAGGTAGTAGGTCTTGCTGGACCTAGTATTCCTAGACGCCCTAAATTGCCGCCTCAGACACTGGTTCAGAAATTCTTGATCCCAGGGGCTGTGTTCTCTTTTGCGTCTGATGGGCCTGCAAAAAAAAAAAAAAAACACACCAAGACAACTCATGATGAGAACACCTGATAATGATGGTTCCTGGTCCCTTCTTTCTTATGGCCTTGCTCTCGTGGGTGTAAACTGCTATTAAGGGCTACTTGAGAATCTTCCTGCTTATGATAGAGCCCCTTGGATGATCTGATCTGGACTGGAGTTTTACACTGAACCCTCAAGGATCAGGGCACAATTCTGTTGTGCTACAAGAATTGCCACAAAGGTCATTCCTTGGCGGTGAACCGCAACATGGCCACCTTTTCAATTGCAAAGTAGCTCCATCTACCTATGTCTCCTCTTGGGTCTCAGAGCCTCTCTCTAAGGGTGAAGACATTGAAAGGGTCCTTTCTTGGGGCCATGTGTGTGGCGTCCCTGTATGGGTGGTTCCTTACAATGGCTTCCTAGAGACTCTAGTCCACCAGAAGGTACCTTTGCTCTGGTCTTGTCTTGTAGGGACCCATCCTGGTCTTTCAATTGATTCTTCACTTGGAGATCTGTGCCATCTTTTTAAGGGTGCTGCCCCCCCTTTTCATCTTTACCAGATTGTTGTTCAAGGAAGCCCTTTGAAATGAACCCTCACTGCGTCTGCTGGGCATGGGGAGGGTGTTACTTGGATGCATGACAATTGCTACTTTCTCCAGCTAATTGGATCTTTCTTTGTCTTTCTCAGTGATCCAAGAAAGAAGCTGGCAGAGACTGAATCCTCTATGATCTGCTGGCTTAAAGAGGCCATTGGAACAGTGGATTATTGTACATTCTGTTTGCTCAGCATGTGCCAGAGTGGGCCAGAGCTCAGTCTTTTGGGTTTTGGCCTAATAGGCAGAATCTGCCTGTGGTCTCAAGAAAGCTTCTGTTGGAATCTTCCTGGTCTTCCTGTTTGTGGGAGTTGTACAGATGGCGCCTTTGACAGGCAAGTCTACACTGGGCATAGTCTTCCACCCACCCTGGCTGCTCATTGCTTGGGTATGTCTCACTGGCCTAACAGGATAAGGACAGATTTTACATATCTGAAAATTAATCTATTTTCTTGAATCCAGCTAACCAGTCCAGGACCCACCCTGTAAGACATTCTGCAGGTTTGGAGATCCATCTGCTGCTAAAAGCCTAGTCATTCCTGTGGTCTGATACCAATTTCATTATGGTATATGAGCCGAATACTTGCTGACACTGTTTTTGGCAAAGTCGTCATTCCAATTTCTGAATTTTTCAGTCTTGCTTACTGCTTGGGAAATTTCATACTGGTTCTCTTTTTGCTGATCAATGCAATGACATTGAAAGATGCTCAAGTCTGCTTCCACCTTCTGGCAAAGGAGCATAATCCACATATTTGGACTGATCTTGTAGGATTCAAGAAAAGAAAATGATCAGTTATATAAAATGTATCATTGTGTGATACTGCTGGTAGAGACCTGCTGTCGCTTGTTTTCAAGAGGCAGTTGAGGGACTGGAACAACTGACATTTGTTTTGCCCCCACTACCCGCCAGATTTTTGAGATATGCACCACAGGTGGCGGCATTGGGGTGTCCTGGATTTTATGGAAGGATTGGGGTGTAGGTGGTTCCTGATGGGTGCTCTTCGTTTTATAAGGAGACCAAGGATGAAGGGCTAAATTTGCCAATTAGAAACTGTGTCTTTAAAAAGACCGAGCTTGCTATCTCTGCTGCAGCTGGGAATGTGCGAGATTCCAAAATTAAAATACTAAATTAAAATTTTATCTGCTGTGTTGAGGCAATGTGCGTTAGTGAATCTGACAGTAAAATAGCATCTCCTGAAACAAGCAAGAATGCAGTTTTCACATATGGGTCAATGTCACAGATGGAACCCGCTCAGGAACACTCCCTAGCATCTAATAGGAAAACCTTTGGGAGCACTCCACTACACCTGCATGCTTGCCTTCTCAATTCCTCTCCTCAGCTGAGTTTGTATTTGAGAAGAAGAAAAATAAAAGAACCCTACAATTCTTAGGGGAGGAGGGTGGGTTGTGAAGACTGATTCCTGCTATTCCCAGAGATCACCTGTTACAGGTGGGTAACTATGCTTTAGAAACATGCTGTTTACAGTGGTTTAGATCCCGATTTAATTTAAATTATAACTGACTATGTAATGTATCCAAATAAAAACATTTAGAATTAAAATACCTGTGAAAACGCTGAAGACCTTTATCGTGTACAGTAAATTTGTTACGCTGGATGTGTCAGCTAGTGTATATAATTGTTTTTAAGTCAGAATATATATTTTTTCCTTGTTATAGATGGAACATTTTCTGAAATTGTATCACTCTCCAATATAACTGTTATAAACTATTCTGTTGGTAATTTTAATCTTGTAACTCACAGACATTTTTTGGGCTGATGAGTGACAGTAATAGTATTGCTAGTAAAAATGAGACCCTGCAATTGCAGTTATTAGCCTTACATCCAAGTCTGTACTACTTGCATTGGTTGTTGATAAATTAAACACATGAAATTCAGTAAACACAAGATCTAGTTGAACTGTATGCCCAGCATAATCTTAAATGTTTGAAAAGTTTATTTTTTGCCAATTCTTTGTGGAGGTCATTTCCATCCATCTGTAAAAAAGGATAGAGGAGGGAATACTTACTAAAAGCAGACAATATGAAAGGATTAAAATGCTTTAATCAGACAGAAAAAAAGGCTTTGGCCACTTGATTAGGGCTGATTTCTACCATCTGCTTATACTTGCTAAGGATCTAGCCCTGACTGAACACTAATTTGTGCACTTCCTAGAAATTGAAATCTCTCAGCAAGCAAATTAACAAGAGCAGGGATTCGGCAATAATGGTGCTCCTCGCCTTTTGTTTCCCTCTGACAGATGGACAGGGTGCGCTCAAATTGAATTCAGCTTTAATTGCATTGTGCCATTTAAAATTTTATCTGCTCCACAGATTTTGTTTATGGGTTTCAGGATTCCAAACCTTTGGAAGATTCCCCCCCCCCCCCCACCCCTTGTGCTGGGTGATATAAAATGTAGTGTATCGCCACTGCAGCTTTCTGCCCTAAAAGGTGACATGTTAAAAGGGCAAGAAATTGTACAGCTGGATTGATTACACAAGGGAATAAAAATACATTTTTATACTGGAATATTTAAGATCAGAAACACAAAATGAAGGCACTATTTCCCAAACTTGTCTTGGGCCCCACAGCCTGTCAGGTTTTTAGAATATCCACATTAAATATGCATAATAAATATTTGTATATGACAAACTGCCAATGCATGCAGGTTTATCTCTTGTATTTATTGTGGCTATCCTGAAAATGTGACTGGCTGTGGGAGTCCCTAAGGCAGGTTTGAGAAGCCCAGACATAGGGTAAATTCTCATGAGTACTTTTGGCTTTTAAATGAATGTATCAACAAATGTAGCCAGTTACGAAGTAGTGTGGCATTTAGTTCTATATATTTCTGAATTGCAGAGGTAAATTGTTCCCTTACAAACAACAATAATATATGATAATTCTAAGGAATAATAGTCTTTTTTGAGCAGATATTTGAGAAGGAGTGAAGTTTATCAGCAAATTGTTATGATGTATCACCATAGCATAAATGGTTTCTTGGATATTAGTATGATGTATTACAATGATGGCTCACACAATGGGGTTACCATTTGGACCACTTACAATTAGCATTTTCTTTGGGACTGCTAATAGGATAGTGAAATAAAGATTCCAAAGTCTGAGTTCATAAACCAGAGTTTTAGAATTTTATCACACAGAATTACTTCCAGGATCATCATCTGCATTATGTGGTCTTTTCTTGTTCACCTGCAATTTCCTGGGCCATTCTGTGTGTCTCTGTTCTGTTAGACTTACTGTAGTTCTGACCTCTGAGAGAGCTGTTCCATCATTGCAATGTGCAGTGATGCTACCACTTGGCATCTGTTCACAAACTAAAGAAAAGAACACCTAACTCTGAGATCATGCCTGTTCTTTTATCTGTAACCTAGTGTCAGAAGACAATTGAGAGAATGAATATAAACATAAGAAATGCCATACTGGATCAGACCAATATCCATCAAGCCCAGTATGCTGTTTCCAACAGTGGCTAATCCAGGTCTCAAGTACCGGGCAGGCTCCCAAAAAGCAGTGGATTTCCCTGGAGTAAGCAGTGGATTTCCCAGGTCCTCTTTAATAATGGTTTATGGACCTTTCTTCCAGGAATTTGTCCAAACCTATTTTAAACCCAGCTACACTAACAGCCTTTATTACATTCTCTGGTAATGTATTCCAGAGTTTGATTACCGTTGAGAGAAAAATGTTTTCTTATTACCTTAAATGGGTTACACTGTAGTTTCATTGCATGTCCTCTAGTCTTTCTACTTTTTGATGAAGTAAACAACCTACCTACGTTTACCCGTTCAACTCCATTCATTAATTTATAGACCTCTGTCATATCTCCTCTCATCAGTCTCTTTTCCAAGTTGAAGAGCCCAAACCTTTTAAGCCTTTCCTCATAGTGGTATCCTTTTACCCCCTTTACCATTTTGGTGGCTCTGCTCTGTACCTTTTCTAATTCTACTATTTTTTTTTAAAGATATAGTGACCAGAATTGCACACAGTATTCAAGGTGTGGTCACATCATGGAACAATACAGAGCCATTATAATATCTTTTGTTTCATTCTCCATTCTTTTTGTTATGATTCCTGACATTCTATTTGCTTTTTTGGCTGCAGCTGCACACTGGGCAGAAGGTTTCAACGTATTATCCACAATGATGCCCAAATCTTTTTCCTAGGTGGTGGTTCCTAATGTGGAACCTTGCATCGTGTAACTGTAGTTTGGGTTGTTCTTTCCTAGGTGCATAACTTTGCACTTGTCCACATTAAATGTCATCTGCCATTTGACTGTCCAGTCTTCCAATTTATCAAGGTGCTCTTGCAATTTTTCACAATCCTCTATTGTTTTAATAGCTTTGAATTTTGTGTCATCTGCAAATTTGATCACCTCACTTGTTATTCCCATTTCCAGGACATTTACTGTATGAAGATGTTAAGAAGCAGCGAGCTCAGCACAGATCCCTGGGGTACTCCACTATTCACCTTTCTCCATTGAGAAAATTGGCCATTTATTGTAGCCCTATTCTCTGCTTTCTACCTCCTATCCCATGACTTTTTAATCTTACTAAGAGTCTCTCATGAGGGACCTTGTCAAAGGCTTTCTGAAAATACAGATGCACTATATTGATTGGCTCACCTTTGTCTGTTTATTCACACCTTCAAAAAATATAACAGATTAGTAAGACAAGACTTTCTTTGGCTAAATCCATGTTGGCTTTTTCCCATTAAACCATGACTATTTACATGTTTTAGTATTTTTTTTTCTTTATAATGGTTCCTACCATTTTACCTGGTACTAAGATCAGGCTTCATATCTGGCCCTTTTCAAATCCAGGCTAAAACGTACCTTTTTGAGGCTGCTTTTGGATCCTGATCTGCTTAGTCTTCTGGTCTTCTGCTCTACAACTGTGTTTCTGTGCAATTCTTCTAGACAATTCACAAACGGTTGTGTGCTGTGTATGGAAGTTCTGCGGTAGATAGGAGCACCGTTGGACGATGGGTGAAGAGAGTAAAGGCTTCAGGAAGTGGTAAAATGGAACTGGAAGATCGGCCGCGGTCTGGGCGTCCTGTCTCAGCCACCAGTCCAGACAAGTTGCAGCGCGCTGATGACATTATTCGTTCGGATCGGCGTATCACGAGTCGGGAATTGTCCATACAGCTTTCCGTCAGTAGAGGTAGTGCAATGGCAATTATTGACCCTTTGGGATATTCAAAGGTGTGTGCAAGGCACACCGCAACATCTTACCGTATTTTAATGCCCACTGGCAGCTATCACAGGGGGCTGCAACTTGTCTGTACTGGTGGCTAAGCCAGGATGCCCAGATTGCGGCCGATCTTCCAGTTCTGTTTTACCACTTCCTGAAGTCTTTACTCTCTTCACCCATCATCCAACAGTGCTTCTATCTACCGCAGAACTTCCATGCACAGCCGTTTGTGAATGTTTCTCACACTTTTTTTCTCCTCCACCAAGAATTCAATTACAGCTCGTTGTTTGTAGCGTGTGTCACTCACAGATGCCATTTGAAGGATCACTACCGCCTCGCTATTTGTCAGACGACTGTAAAATTACACACATGTGTCCTTTGACGTTCCAAGTTACTACCCTTTCAATTTCACACCTCTATCTTCATTCTGGACTGAGAAAAAAACGTGGGGCATTACTTTCTGAGCAACCCTCGTACAAAAGAATTTTCATATGTGCAAGCCATTACATAGTGAATGGTACAATAATGTATACGTATATGAAATTGAAATTTGTCATCTGAGAAGAACTTTTAACAAATTAGCAATTAGCATTATTTATTACATAGTGGATCTAATGAAAGCTCAAGGATTAAGTGCGGTATTGAAAACATTACTTTTGTGGTTGAGAAAAATTGGCTCTGCACTGAATCTTGCATATACAGGGTAGTCCAAAAAAAGTGAGAACATCTCATAGCATATAAGTTATTTAAAAATGTAAAAAGACAGATGTAAACGATTGACAAATTTAAAAAAAAAAAAAAAAAGATGGCGACCGGAAATTGTCGAAATAAAGACGCTATATAGCTAAAAAAGGTAAATAAGTAAACTATTTAAGCTTTTAATTTACAAGATGTTCTCACTTTTTTTGTGCCACCCTGTATAAAATGTATGTAACCCAGAAACGTGCACATTTTCATGCAAAATTCTTTTCCCAGCCTGACGTGATCAATTTCATTTACTTTAAGATATCAAACTTACAGGCCGTTCTGCTATAACCCGTGGTAAATACCATGGGTTGCTGACCATTTTATGTGAAAGTTTATGTATGCAAATGAGCAACGTAGCAAACATTTTTGTGAAAAATGTCATGTGCACTGCCTCTATCTAGGATTTATGGTGCTCCCCCCCCACCCGGGAGCTGAAGATAACAGGTGGTCTGTGGAGCTCCTCCCACCCCTAGTTTTTATTTATTTATTTATTTATTTAGCTGTATTTATATCCCGCTTTTCACCGGGTCAAAGTAGTGTTACATAGAGGGGTGGGGAAATTAAGTATAGGGCGGGGCCATCACCGAGGAGGCAACATTGATGATTTTGACATAGGACATACTTTGGACATGGGACAAACTTTGTACATTGACAAGATAGTGTAGCTTTGATTCAGAGGTTCATGGTGGGCGAGATCAGTGGTTAGTGCGCTTTTCGGTGGGAGTCGTGATGAAGTATTCCTGGAAAAGGAAGGTTTTTAGCTGTTTTCTGAAGGATAGTAGGTCGGCATTGTTTCTGAGACAGCTTGGTAGGGAATTCCATAAGGATGGAGCATAAAGTTCAAAGGCTCGGTTGCAGGTCCGTTGCGAGCATTTAGTTCTTTTGTGGGGGACTGTGAGGGAATTGCTGGAGGCTTGTCTGGTAGTTCTGCCGTGGGCTGGACGAGACAGTAGGGTGCGAAGCTGGGTGTTCTGTGTTTGATGGATGGCTTTGTGGGTGAGTAGGATGGCTTTGTATTTAGTCCTCGCTTCCAGGGGAAGTATGTGAAGGTCTTTAAGTATTGGGGTGATGTGGTCGGTTTTCTTTGCTCTCTGGATGATTCTTGCTGTGGTGTTCAGTGCTGTTCGGAGGGGGTTGGTCTGTGCGGCTGGAAGGCCATGGTAGATTATGTTGCAGTAGTCCAGATGTGGGAGTGTCGTGGCTTGCATCGTTGTGGCCCCAAGCTGTAATAAATAAATAAAAATCTTGTGTTGACAGGCCTGTAGGCTCTAAAACACCTCTCTATTAAAAAAAAAAAAAAAAAAAAGAGCTGCAAGAATACCCTCTGGTCCCCCTCCCAGCCACTTCCACTGCAGAGCTGATACCAAAGGGTGAATAATAGACAGGATAGATCCCCATATGTTCTGCTAATGCGATTCTAGAAAATGGTGCTGGCTGTTGACAGGGCTTTTGTTTTTTTCTTTTAATTTCTTTTTTAATTGGGGATTGTACTGGAGCTAGGGGATCCCAGTGTATACAGACCACGAGATATTTGAAAACTGAGGGTTGTCAATGGCACCCTTTGGTCTCTCTCAGAGAAAAAAAAAGAAAAGAAAAGCTGACTTGCAGAGAAACCTGTGTAAAAAAAGATTAACTATACCTCAGTGAAGGGAAAACAAACCCGCATAGACTTTTTTTCATGTCAGTAAAAAAACGAAACAAAACACTGTTGACTTGCATTGCATGATTTTATGTCCCATCTCGCACAGCATTTCTAGATAGAAATTGGGACACTCAAGTCGAGCCTTTCCCAGTTCCTTAGTATTTTACAAATGCTCTGCTGAATATGAAGCCTTCTGTAAAATAACACTCATGCATTTGTTTGTGTGCTTCTGCTTGCCAGCAACAGTCATTTCATTAAAAAACACATTGAAAGAATTGGCATCCAAGATCAGAACTTACATATATATTTGCTGGCACTGACACGTATAAATTCTGGACTTCACAAAACTACAAGAGGAGCCAGTTAAGGAGACAATTGAAATTAATTTTTTTGTACATTTGAGACTGACTTGTTAAGCACAACTGCCTCCTCAATGACTGGGGATTCCCCAGGTCCAAAGACACTGGCAGCTAACACTTGTGTGTTCCTTACAGCAGGTGCGAATGCTAAAATGAGAAATGCACATTTATTTCCTTGGGCCACCCAAGCCACACCCAGAACATACCTCTTTTAAATCTCTGCACCCTGTGACATCTGCAGCTAGAAACAGTAGGATTGTATAATTGTCAGTTACGTGTGAACGCCCGTTAACACATGTTGATGTCATGTAGTTCATCTGAAGTGACTTCTTGTATCACAGTACCTTGCTGTTGATGATTTGGAGTCGGCTTTCTTATGTAGCAGATTATGTTGACAATTATTTCGTAAACACCCGTTTGCAAACCAATTTTGTAGTTTAGTACATCAGCCTCTTGGAGTGGCAGAGCAAGAAATGAGAAGGTTTGTGTATCAGGTTAGTACTAATCGGGCTGTCATTGGCACATGTCCTGCACTGTGTCACTATATGTAACTTAGCAATTGATAATTTTATCATCCAGTACTAATTTAATGAAATGCAATGTAATCCAAGTACTATTTAAAATAAACATGTGTGAAGCCAGCACGATAGATAAGCAACATCAGAATTGGTTCGTGAGGTGGGAGAGGGCAGGCATTTAGCAGGTTGACTAAATAGTTCCGCTGGGGCTAGTTTTCTTAGGGCTAGTTTTGTTAGGCCAAGCTATAAAGCTTGAAAAATGTTTCAAACTTAACTCAGAGCCTGTTTGCTACAGTGAGGTAAAAGTTTGTATGTACTATGCCTTAGTTGCCAAAATTAATATGTGGTAAGTGCAAAATCTGTGTGATAGCTTTTGGGGGTATGTCCAACACTGCCCATGCAGTTACCACACAGTACCAAAATTTACCACACTTAAGTAAATGGTTGATTAGTGCAGATACATCCACATTGTTGGTATTGCAATTACTGCAGCAGCAGTAAAGTACCCCATGAAACACCCCCCTCCAGTATGAGAGAGGAAACTTCTCTTCACTCCCTGAGCTCACCTTAGCTCATACTTGGGGTTTCCCTGAGGTTTGTGGAGAGGTGAGGGCAGGAACAATCTCTGGACAGCCTCTCCTGCTGGTGCCCAGCTTCAAAATGCACCTTTGACCCCTAGTGGTAGCCTTATCACTGGGGGTCAAGATGCCAGTATTGAGGAGGAAGCTATAGAGGCAGTATATGTGCAGGGGATCTTCCTTCTTTTTGTTGGGGATTGATTGAGGTTCAGGGGACTGCTTAGCACTATGGTAATTGCATTGCCAATAGCATGGATTCATTTACTGTGTTATCTGCAGTGGTGATGTACATGGTAAGTTAGTGTACTCACTGCAAGAATGTCCATGCCCATAACCTGCCCATTCTTCACCTGTTTCCTGCCCCTTTCCGTTACCACGTGAATTGGTGTGTAGTGTCACAGACATGTGGTAAATGGTACTGGTGCCATGCACTTCCAGTTACTTGGTGCTAGTTCACAAGGTAACTGCTTACCTCACTTAGTAGATGGGCTCCTCTGTCTTAGTGGTAAATTTGAAGAGCTAAATAGTCCCCCCTCCCCTCTCCCCACAGTTTTGCTTAACATTTGATTAATAATAATGTTTAATGCTTAGTGTTTGATTGGAGTGGAGGAGTAGCCTAGTGGTTAGAGCACTGGCTTGGTAACCAAGAGATCAGGGTCTGATTCCCACTAGCACTCCTTGTGGACTTGGGCAAGTCACATAACTCCATTGCCTCAGAAGAAAGGCCTGGCAGTCTACTACTGGTCACACTGCCAAGAAAACCCAGGAACTGATGGGTCACGATGCATGACTCAAGGGCATATGTTGCATTTTTCTTTTTAGTGCGCGCTCTCTCTCACTTTTTAAAAAGTTTGCATTTATTAATTGCTAAATCTAACACCTTTAATATATAATATGATGAAGATAAGGGGCAAACAGTTTGATTATTTAGTATATCTATCCCTATTCTGGGTATAGACTTAGCAACGGGTTGGTAAATTGCTTTAAAAAAAATTTGTTAGCGCTTGTACTAATCTTGTGATAATGGGTCTCAAAATATATATACCTCTGCTTGAAGCAGACACCTAGCAGATCAGCATACCGTGGCTCTGCCAGTATATGATCTCTCTCTCTGTTTTATAATCTAGTACAATAATGTCATTGCCCCATGTGGCAAATGGTGTAAGCTATTGTAAAACTATTTGTTTGTATGATTAAGACATTGCAACAATCTGTGGCACCAGCCAATTACTTTTTCTTTAATTTAATTATAGCAGGGAAAAAAAAAAGCGAAAAGCATAATGGAAATTCTTGTCAGAGGGAATATTCAAAATGTAAATTGAAAAACCATGAACATTTCATGCTGTGTGGCTGGCTGATTTTGCTCTTATTTTCAACTTGTCATGATCACCAAGTTTCTTAAGCGGCATGAAAGAAGATGTTTTGTTTAGTAGTTCAGAGTTTGTGCACTGGTGACAGTCTCTGATATAGATAAATTTAAAAATGAATACTTCAGGGCCCCTATCAATTGGTTCTTTTAGGCAGTGTAAATAAAGCTGAACCCTCAGCTTTCAAATTAAAACTGGTAACCTTGGGCAGTCAGGAATTATATGAAAGAAGGGCAAAAAGCTTTTGCTTGCCCCAGAACAGGTTGTGTTTCTGGAATGCTTCTGGGAATAAAGAGATCAATTAAGTGTGTATAAACAAACAGTTGGAAAAAAGCTACTAAAACAACATAGGAGAAGGCTCTCTATTAGACTCCAGGGGCCTGTGGGAGTGAAGTTTCATTAACTGGATCTGAAGTCCTGTGGCCTTCTATAAACAGGCATTAATTAAAGTATGTAAAAAAAAATAAAGTTTCAAACCTTGCAATATGTTAATGATCATATGATTCAGGGTCTGGGAAGGAGAGGTGCAGCAGAGGTCATAAAATAAGCATGAAGCATTTAATATGAGTGCTTGGCAGGGATTTCTGCAAATTAGTTGGTTATTTGCTGGTCCAGAGCAAATTAAGGTGATTTTGCTTCACTTGCTAATTTTTTATGTGCATGCTTGGCAAAATGTTTTTCACAAATGGATGAAGGTTATTGTTAATGGCATAATGAGAAATCTTAACATAGTTAAATAAAATGACACTTTGTGACATGTACTCGTAACACTAGCATACTTTGATTTTGTGTTTGCATACCTCTCAAATATTGCTTTAGACTGTTTCTAGTAATGCTTGTTACGCTTGTAACTTTGTGCAGTAAAAGCCCTTTGTCCTTAAATGCCTTTTAGCAGTTCCTCTTAAATGCTTCTAAGATTCAGAATTGTTTGACATTGACAAAGTAAAGATGAACTCTCGATGGTGAGCGAACAGAAGCATGCATGTGGTGAAAAAATGAGACTCTAGTTATTGTACACAACTAAATATTTAGAAATCTTATCAGAAAACAATGTCATGCATTCAGCTTGTCTTGCTTAGAACTCTTGAAGCTCATTTGTATTCAATCTCTGATTCTGCTAACTCTGCTCCTTGACATAACTGCTTTGCTGTACTTATTAACTAGGTTATTCAGACATCTGGAAAATACCAGTTAATAAACACACCCTCTTACAAAAGAGCCATCATTTGAAAGACCCAGTGCGTTTCTTCTTTGGGAATTTTTTCTGGCATAAGAACATTTTTGACATAGGACACATCTGCAGCCAAAAGTGTACATGTGAAATGAATCCACAGATATTGCTTTGCTGAAATTTATGCCTACCTGCTTTGTTTATCCAGAGAGGGCTTTCATAAGTTTCTTTCTGCAAAGTTTTAAAGATAAGTGTGTGGCAGTGCTAATTTGTAAAGGAAGGTGATGCAGTAGGAAACAAACTATGATGCTTGGTTGCAGCAATTTTAGATGGACAAACTGCAGCTGAGGAAATTTCGTGACTCTGTAAAATGAGCAATGATGACATCTGTGGATGCAGGTCTGTTCATATCTTTGCAGAGCCTTTTGGGAAATAAATATCTCTGAACATTCGGTGAAGTGAAACTCACTCAATAAATCAACCTGACACAATAACACTTCTGGCACATGAGCCTTAGTTCATCCAGCACCACCTACTCCTCTGTGTTCTTGTGCTACCAAATGGTGTCTCCCTGCAGACCTCTAAATCAAATTGGCTCACACAAATTCAGGGAGAATTTATTAAGAATTGGTTTTCTTCTGCACAGACATAACTTATTAAATGAACTGGAAGGATGGTGCATTTTGACCCTTTTAAGTTCTGAGCAGGACTCAGTAACTTACTGAGCAAATTTTGCCAGAAGTGACACTTAGGTAGAGATGATCAACATCAACTTTCTAAACTGCCATCTGGTTGCTTTGATAGGTACATCTCAAGATTGAAGAACCAAGGGAGAAAGAGGGAAGTCTGCTGTAGTACAACTGCAACTTGAAGTAGCTTTTTAATTTGTAATCGATGCCACCAGACAGGGATTTTTACTGGATGACAAAGAGCTTCTGAGACAATCAGCTGAACTTAGCATGCCATTTGGATTACAGTTTTCCCAGTAGAGGGGCACTTCATTGTTTTGATTTATTTTTGACTTAGCAGTTTCCTCCTCTTCCTATTGGCCCAAAGCCCAATTAGAATCATGCTTAGGATCTTGGTGTCATTAAGCTTCATTTGCAAATGACAGCAAAGTTTCCACCTATGTTATATTTTACCCCTAACCAGTGTAGCTACCCTGATCATTGCAGTGATGGTCCTGAGCCAGGGCCATATATCGGGGTGCTTTCCAGAACCCTGCAAGCATGAACCCTGAATCTGGCCAATAGTTTATCATGCTTGAGCAATAACTGACTCCTTACCCTCCTATTCCAAGGGTGAATGAATACTACCTCTGCAGCATCGGCATTCCCAGGGAGCAGAAGACAAAACTTGTGGATAAAACTAGGAAACCTTTGTATGGCGATGCACAACAGTATCACTGAGTCACCAGGCCAGCATGTGGAAGATCGCTTTTTAAATTTAATTTGTTTTTTTGAAACAAATTCAGTATTAATTGTTAATGGAAAACGACTGTGAATATCAGTGTTGCTTTATGACATGCCCCATTAAGGAAAAAAAAAATTTTTTTAAACAAGTGAGAGAAAATGTCTGAAACATTTTTAATATAGGCAACTGCTCTAACAAAATCTCCTTTATTTGAAAATCTTTTATTAAGGCAAACTATATTTACAGTCAGTTAAATGATAGCCACCAAAGATACAATAAGAGCAAAGACCCAACAAAGAGTATATTCCAAAAAGTTTCATTTTTCATTACTCAAGTAGTCAACTTCCTTCTGCATTTATCCCATCCATTTTTCCATTTCCCCTGGGCCAGTGGGTATCCCTACATCCACTCTAGAGAGTAATAACTAGTCTCTGTGAGCACTCCCCCCCACCAGACTTGTTACACTAGCATTCACTCTTGCTATGTCCACACTCATGTACTCATTCTATTAAACAATTGTGAACTTGATGAGACAAATGGGTCCATTGAGATTCCCAAATAATTATAAAGTATTGCCATCCATTCAAATCTTCTTTCCTTATAGCCCAACACTTCATCATCAGAGTAAATATTAGGTTCCACCATTGGGTTAATTTGGGTGCGTCTATCCTCATCCAATTGTATTTTCATGCTGATGATAATGCCTTTAGAAGATGTAGCTTGCTCCATTTAGACTAGTGGGATCATCAAAAAGCAATGTCATCTCTGTTAAAGGAATAATTACATATAGGATCATTGCCAAATAGTCACGACCCCAAAAGCTCTGCATTGCTGGGCATTGCCGAAACAAATGTCCCAGAGTAATGTTATCTTCCAAATACTATAGATATTTACCATCAGCAGGAGATCTGGAACTTCATAGCCTCTCTGAGGGAGACAAAGGCCCTCAATAAAAGTGTTTTTATACTGCTCATGCAATCCCACATTTGAAGATACTGTAGCTATTACAGCAAAAAAAGTTAACACAAAGGCTTCTGTTTTAAATCTATCTCTAAATCTGTACCCCATGCCTCGATCCATTTGGAGTCTTAAAGATGACAGCTATTAGACATGTACTTTCCACCTCCAAAATAAAAGTATCTTCTAGACATCCTTAATGCCTTTGGTCCCAAATCTCCAGTATAATGGGAGGTCTGTAAGTAAGCAAACAATCCCTCCATATAAATCGATACTCTAAATCCAAGGTAAAAAAAAAGGGGAGCAAATTACTGTCCTCATAAAATGACTGACCCAGACGAGTTAGCACTTTTTTCTGAATATGGAACATTTGACTGGTTATCCCAGCTGGGAAATCACTGCCATGTAGAGGCAGTAATGCCTAATCCTTTTCTATTTTGTGAAGTTAAGAGGACGAGAGGTACCAACTGTGTCTAATAATTTATACAATTTATGCTTATCTTGCCTACGTATATATAGGGCTACCATTTGGAGGACACGCAACCACTTTAGAATAATCATTTTATAAAGAAAAATATAACTCGTAAGTGAAACCAGAATTGTGGTCCACTTCTGAAAGGGCACCATCTTTTGCATCAGCGGACAGACAGTATACTCCTAGAGGTGCTCTAGTGATTGAGGGAAGGCACATCCCCAGATATCACATTTTCTCTCTAGCCTATTTTAAGGGGAAGAGTCTGTCCCAAGCAGGGGTGGCTCTATAATGAGGCCAAGTGAAGCAGTGGCCTCAGGCGGCAACTTTTTGGGGGCTGCAAAATTGCCCCCAAAAAGACCGCCTCACTCAGCCTTCAAAATAATAACCCCCCCCCCCCCAAAAAAACAAAACCTCTGGTGTAAGAAGCAGCTGCCGCTGCCATTCCAGCGGCGGCAGTGGCAGAATGAGGAGCCCCGCAGCTGCCCCCCCTCCCGAGAGCCTGCTGGTTTCCCCTCTTCACCGGCTCTGCTTTGCAGATCCTGTTTCCCATCAGCACCGCGGGCTGAGCTTTAACAGAGCCGCGTGAAAGCGAAACACTGTCCCTTTGCCGCGGCTCTGCAAAGTGGAGAAATCAGCAGGCTCTCGGGGGCGGGGGGGGGGGGGGGCGGCCACGGGGCTCCTCATTCTGCCACCACTGGAATGGCAACGGCAGCTGCTTCTTATGCTGGAGGTTTATTATTTTTTTCAATTTTCCTGGGTTGGGTGGGAGGGGGCTAGGACAGGAAATGGGCTGATGGGGGGTTAGACCTGGAAATGGTAATGGGCTATGGGGGGGTTAGGACTGGAAATGGGGTTAGGACTGGAAATGGACTAATCAGGAGGGGGGCTAGGACTGGTAATGGGCTATCGGGGGGAGGGGTTTAGAACTGGAAATGGACTGATGGGGGTTTAGAACTGGAAATGGGCTGATGGGGGGGTTAGGACTGGTAATGGGCTATGGGGGGAGACTAGGACAGGAAATGGACTGATTGGGGTGCTAGGACTGAAAATTGACTTATTGGAGGGTTACGACTGGGGTGGGCTGATAAAGGGGATAGGACTAGAAATGGGCTGGGACAGGAAATGGGCTAATAGGGGAGGGGAGGAGAGTGCTGCTGGCCCTGGAAGAAGGCTAGGGCTACAAATGGGCTGATGTGGGGGGATGGTAGAATAGGACTGGAAGGGAGCGGATACTGAGAGGGTCTCGCCAGGGGAAGGATGGGGCAGGGAGGGAAGGAGGGGGCTGGAAAGGAGCTGACACCTGGGATGTACTGAAGGGGGACTGGAAGGGGGCTGACACTTGGGGATGGGAGTGGTAGGTGGTTGGGTAATAGGGAGGAGGCTGGAAGGGAGCTGATATGCGAATGGCACTGGAAGGGAGATGGACAGAGGGTAGGGCGGCTGGAAGGGAGCTGACTGGGGTTGGCACTGAGAGTGGACCTGAGCTGATACCTGAGATGGTATTTGGACTAGAAGGGGCTGGACAGTGGGAAAGGAGGGGGACTGGAAGGGAATGGACACCAGTGGCAGTCATGGGAATGCAAGGTGGTTGACATTGGAAGGTACTGGGAGGGGAGGACTGGAAAGGGGACTGATACTGGGGAGAGTTACTGGAGCTGGAAATGGGCTGATGGAAGGAAGTGAAGAAAACAAAAGAAGAGATAAGAAATGCCAGATGGACCATGGACCATAGACCACAGAAAGAGAACTAAGAGAAGACAGGAAAGCAGAAGCCTCAGATCGGGACCAGCATGATCAGAGAATAAAATGGTCAGACAACAAAGGTAGAACAAATAATTATATTTAATTTTGGTGATTGGACTTTGTGCAATTTTTATATTTTACACAGTATTGGGGAACTGCATCTCTTATTTATCTGATGTTGCACTGCTTGTGGACTCTGGCTTCTTGGGGTTTCAGTTTAAATTTTGTCTACATATTTTCATTTTTACTTTAGATTGTGGTTACTTATTCTATACTTGGTGAGGGTCGATGTTGTGCGTGTGTGACTGAGGTCAGGTGTTCTGTTAACATGCAGTTTGTATATAAAGATCTATACTATACTGTAGTAATTTGACTTGTTCAGCTTCTCAAATAGGTCTATGGATGTTCCAGGGCCCACTGTAGTATTTATAGTGATGCTTTTTTTGGATGGGCTCCTTATGTGACTTTTGGAAGTTTGTGCTGATATGGTATGGTATCGTAAGTTTGCTTTTTGTTGTAGGGTTTTTTATTAGTTCACAGTATGCCTGGTACTGGAGAATAGTGGTGGTGGTTGTTAGTGAGATGATCAGAATCAGATTTTATTTTTAAATATTGATTTCTAATGGTGAATGTCCTGGTTCTGCTCTGCACCTACTGTGGATGCAAAATATATGTTGAAAAAGAAAAAGCAAGAACCATAACGCAGTTTATAGCAAAATAAAAATGGGTTATAATTTAGTTTTATAAACTGTGCTATTGATTTTTGCTGTCTTTTAGTTTCTAGGTGTGCAAACAGGACCGTAGCTAGCCCTGTGCAAGCAGTGAAGCTGCACAGGGCGCAAAGGCTTGGGGGGTGCATTTCGGCTCTCTGCTGTTGCCCTGCCACCGCTGGCAGGACAATAGCAGGCAGTTAAAATGCGCCCCCAAACCTTTTCATAGCACTTTAAGCAGGTCTGGTCCCTCCCTCCCTCTGACACGATGTCAGAGCAGGGAGGGACAGATCTGCTTAGAGTGCTGGCGCCTTTCAGATCGAGCACATGCCCCCCTCCTCCTCCCCATACCTCCGTCCAGCGCTGCCTGCTCTTTCCCTGCTGCCGGTGTGGCCGTGAAAAAAAAACAGGGTGGCAGCAGCAGGGAAAGAGCAGGCAGCGCTGGACGGAGGTATGGGGGGAGAGGGGGGGCATGCATCTGAGTTGCAAGTCGCACAAGGCGCGATTGCAGTTTGATACAGCCCTGTGTGCAAAAATCTTGCATTTCCTCCATCTAATCTTATCGGCTTTTTGGTTTGGTTCAGTCTCTGATTGGATTTCTGAAAATGCCCCGCCCCCCTCTAAGGTGGTGGTGGTGGTGGTGAGGGGGGACACCATCTCATTCTTTGCCTCAGGCACCAGACTGCCTTGAGCCGCCCCTGGTCTCGAGCATATTGTTTAAGTCCAGAGATATCCCCAAATGTGATAAATGCTCTCAAGACCGTAGGGAGAGACCTTTGGGGGCTATATTATCTGCAAATTTAGATACTTTGTGCCCTACCTATCCAAACTCCTCTTACAGTCCCTGAGGACTAAAGGTCCCACAGGAATGATATAAAAGAAAAAAGCAGGGGGAAGAGATCCACCCCCCCCAAGGACAAAGTTGGCTGAGATAACATTAACAACGGCATAAAGCTTGCAAAGCATTCATAAAATAATCCTATATTCCATAGTGCCAGTTGACTTGGTCAAACGCTTTTTCTGCATTATAGCTTACCATTAACACTGCTAGCTTAGGGTGAACACCATGTTCCATGGTGGTTAAAATTTTTGTAACATTTTGCATAGCATGCCATTCTTTCACTAAACAAACTTGCTTGTGTCGAGCCAACAATTGTATCTGACAAGCCAAATAGTCCACTAGCAGTTTGGCTAACATTTTTAGATGGACATCAAAAAGGGAGTTAGGGCGATAGGACTCTTAAGTGCAGGCTCTTCCCTGGTTTTGAGAAAACTAATGAAAGAAGAGATGCCCCCTTAGGAAAATATTCTTGCTGATTACTTTTGAGTAATAGTACTCTAAGGCAGTGTTTCCCAACCCAGTCCTATGGGGCACACCGGCCAGTCAGGTTTTCGGGATATCCCTAATGACTATGCATGAGATATATATGCATTAGAGATATCCTGCCAACCTGACTGGTCTGTGGCCCTCCAGGGCTGGATTTGGAGACCCCTGCCTTACACCTCTGTCATTTAAGATTGTGAGTGGGCAAGGTGCAGATGTCCTAGACATCGAAAGGGTATATAGAATGTGACACATTCCTCCTTGATTCTCACCACCACCAAAAAGTTGTCTAATAGACAATATTTTGGTGGTGGTGAGAAGTGAGGAGGAATGTGACACATTCTATATACCTTTTTGATGTCTTGGACATCTGCACCTTGCCCACTCACAATCTTAGATGACAGAGGTGTTAGGCAGGGGTCTCCAAATCCAGCTCTGGAGGGCCACAAACCAGTCAGGTTGGCAGGATATCTCTAATGCATATATATCTCATGCATAGTCATTAGGGATATCCCGAAAACCTGACTGGCCGGTGTGCCCCATAGGACTGGGTTGGGAAACACTGCTCTAAGGGACCACGCAGTTGCAGATCAATCAATTTATAAAACTTGGGCCTGGAACATTACGTAACTTAAGCTGATGGGTCATGCATCAGATCGCCTCTGATGTCACTAGTATTTAAAGCTGCTCTGCCCTCTGGTGTCAATGCAGGTAAGTCTGTGATCTAAAAATTGAGCTAGTTGAACTATGATCCATTTCTACTCCAAACCTCTCAGCAATCTTTGAGCGGGTATAAATCATATTATTCCCCTCATTTGGTCTCAGCCAAGTATTAATTAACCATACCAATAGCCTACAAGGTTTATTTCAATACCAGCAAATATTATACTTTTTGAAAGTAAGATCGTTTGGGTACATTTATGAAGTTGATAAACTTAAGGACACCTGATTGGCTAAAATCACTTGTGCCTGGCTGAAGTCGGAGATCTCTCTTAAGTTGTCCTGAAGATCTTCAGTCTTCTAATTGAAGGGCTCGCTTTTTCTGAACTGAGAAGCAATAATCTCATTACATAGAACTGAATGAATGGTTAAGGGGAAGAGAACTGAAACCGAAGGATGAGAGATTGATAGTTGTAGTCCAGGACAGTGAATTACAGATGAGATGGTTTACAGCAAACATAAAAAACTGGTAAAACAAACATATGTAGATTCTGTAAAAGCTGGAAACAGTGACTCAACTTATAGCTGGCTGCGAAGTTCTGATGGCAGAACATTTCTTACAGAAAGGCACCATAAAAGTAGCATGCCTCATCCATTGGAAACTCTGTAAATACTACACTATCACTGTAGTAAAGCACTGGGATCACGACCCTAAGAGAATCGTGGGGAATGAAGAGAGATGATCACCTGGGATACTCCCATTTTGACCCATAAAAAGCTAAGTGCAAGGAAGCCGGACAAAGTGGTAAAGGAGAACAACACCAGAACAGTATTGATTATAAAGGTGGCAATCCCAAGCAACTATTCTGTGAATTGCACTGGAGGGAAAATATCCTCAAGTACCAAGAAAATATTGCAGAAAGATATTGAGCTATTTCTCATTGTGTTGGGTGCTACAGGCTCGATTAAGAGGAATTTCCAAGCTCTAGGAAACATCCACCTTCTGACACCACTAAAGTCCACACTCTCCTCTATATCCACTCATATGGAAGCATGGTCTGAGACCAGCAGCAGACCAATGTTTTCCCTCACTACATTGGAAAACCAGCCCTGAGAGGCAGAAATATACCAACCATGCCACCATATCGTTAGCCCAGGAAAAGTAAGTGTATCCCTTCTGCAAAGGATGAAATGTCCTTCAAATGTGCACTACTGAAGGAGCAAATAGGTAAAATTAGGTAACTGGGGTGACAGAGTGGTAAAGAAAGGACTAACTGCTCAGTTCAAGATAAAGAGTAATTGAACAAAAGGCAGTAGCTTTCCAAACTGAGAAGGGGAAGTTAATTGTCCCTTTAGTAGTTAGTCTGTTTTTCCTGAGTGGAAATCTGTCTTTCCTCTTTCTAATACTTTGTCCCATGGTACCTTAATCTGTATGTGAGGAGGAAAGTTCCCCGATGCTGTGTTGGATATCATCCTTAGATTTGGTTCCATTAGTGTAAGATGGTTGCTAAGGTTCCTTCTTTTCTTGACAGTTAGTGGCTTCTGTAGTTTCAGGTCCCCGGACCTGCTCTTCAAGGCTCCCTAGCTCTGATGATCTGGAAGGTGTGGTTCCTGGTACATCTCTTGTGTTTGCTGGGTTTGCACAGACATCAGCACTCTGGTCTCCTATTCCATGCAGATGCTCTAAGCATGATGCATACTCTGGGTTACTGAGTGAGTGCAAATATCTAATTTTGTTTTTCTCTCCTGATGCAGTAGCTGGGTGTTCAAGACACCTGCCCCTTAAGGACAGAGTTTTCTTCTACAACTCTATGGGCTAATGATTGGCTGCAAAGATAGAGTTCTGTCTTTAGAAGTGGTTTATATATGACATGGGACTTTTCTTCTCAGAGGAATCTCTTCCCAGTATGAAATGAATGGCAGCAAGAACCTCCCTTGTTCTGGAGTCAGGCTTTTCTCTCTCTAATCTCTTGCAGTATTTAGTAGGGATACTGGATGTTGCTGATGCTCTCAAAGTTATATCTAAGCATTCTCTACAATAGTAATAGTAATAAAGGGATAAGAAAACTGAAGTGGCGCTAGCAACAATCCATCACTCATTTCATTTCACACCCAGAGCCATTGTGAGACAGCAGATAAAGCAGACTTAGCCGATATGAATTCAAATAGCTGAAAGGGCTCATAAAAAAATGTACCATGCCCTTTGAAAAACAATACATTTACATGAAAAGGAAAGTGAAAGTAGCACCCAATTGGATTAATTTTTGGTTTGAAAATTAGAAACTGATTTTTCTCTTTCAAGGTCTTGCGTGCTACATTTGCGAACATCCTAATTTTATAATTGTTAAATTTCACATTATGATCTTTGAAGAACATTTTAAGTAGCCAGGCTATCCAACTGTAAGTCTGGGGATGGACCCCTGCCATTTCCTAGCTTAGGATAAATAAAAAAAAATTGAAATTGGAGGGATTAAATTTTCTGCCACTTTCAAAGCTTCAAAAAGCTTGAGCAGGGGCCGATCGAGGAGGTTCCTCCATCTCAGCAAGGCCTAGGGTTCTATTCCCAATACTTCTTTATCTCAGAGAAGATGGGAGGCCACAGGCCTATCTTGGCTCTCTGAAATCTCAAACAAATTTCTTATCAAAGAAAAGTTAAGATGATTTCTTTGGATACTCTTCTTCCAAACCTTCCCTAGTCTTCCCTAGAGAGTTCCCTTCACATCAGTCTCCTGGAACTCAGAGCAATCTTCAATGCCATCTGTGTTTTCTCTTCCCATCTGGTGGACCGCTTTATCCTCATTCAGATGGACAATCAAGTTGCCATGTTCTATATCAACAAACAAGGAAGTAGAGGCTCTCGCCCCTTATGTAGAGAGGCAATATACCTAAGGAACTGGGCAATCTATTGGGAAATTCACCTTCATGCAGTATACCTTCCAGGAGAGAAGAATTAGTTAGCTGGCTAAGTTGATTTCTCCACCCACACAAGTGGATGCTGAAGCCTCAAGTGGCACTCCACTTGTTCCATCTATGAGGGATGCCACTACTTGATCTCTTTGCTTCTCCCTGCAACGCCCAGCTGCCTCTGTTTTGCTTGAGGATTCCATCTCCTCACAGAGAGAGCTCAGATGCCTTTCTCCTGCACTGGGGACAGGGTCTGCTCTGTGCTTTTCCCCCTCTTCCCCTCATTGCAAAAACATTTTTCAAACTCTGAACTGACCAGGGAATGATAATCTTCATTTCCACTTGTTGGCCCAGGCAATCATGGTTTCCTCTTCAACTAGCTCAGGCTTCTCCCCTCAGCCTGGGTTGTTCACCCAACCTCCTTTCCCAAGAGCAGGGGACCCTCCTGTACCACAGACTCAAGATGCTCCGCTTGACTGCCTGGCTGCTGAACGCTTTGTCCTCTCAAGCTTAGGACTTTAAGAGAATATATTTTGCATATTCTGCTGTCTTCCAGGAAATACTTGACCAGACGTTCTTACGCTTTCAAGTGACACAAATTTTCTCTGTGGTGTTCTTAGAAAAGCTTGGCTCCCTTCACATGTCCAGTTCTGGATCCCTCCACTTGTCCTCATCAGGACTCCAGATCAATTCAGTACAAGCGCACTTATGCGCCATAGCCATTTCTCACTGTACCTAAGAGAATCGTCCCGTTTCAGGACACCTGTTAGTGGCAAGGTTTATGCGTGGTTTTCTTTTGACCAAGCCACCTCTACACCTAACACCCACAGTATGGGATTTGAATGTTGTTCTGGCGCAACTCAAGCGTAATCCCTTTGAGCCTTTGGCATCAACTCCTTTAAAATTCCTAACATGGAAAGTTATTTTTCTTGTAGCATTGACTTCAGCACAAAAGGTTAGTGAAGCTTTAGTGGACTATGCTCCTTATATCAGATTCCATCATGATAAAGTTGCCCTCCTGACACATCCAAAGTTTTTACTGAAAGTTATCACTTCCTTCCATTTGAACCAGTCCATTTCACTACCAACTTTCTTTCTCAGGCCTCATAGATCCAGTGCTGAGGCAAAACTGCATACTCTTGACTGTAAGAGAGCACTGGCTTTCTGCCTCGACTGCACCAAGGGTCATTGTCAGAGCTCTCAGCTTTTTGTCTCCTTTGACTGAAGTCATCTAGGGTTGCCAATTTCCAAGAGAACTCTCTCAAACTGGATTGAAAATTGTATATTCTTTGCTTATTCACAAGCTGGGCTATCTCTACAAGATCACGTCACAGTCCATAATGTCCAAGCCATGGCCAGCCTCCATTCAGTTGGAAGCACAGGAAGCAAGAGCGATGATGACACAGTAAACTTTTATTAGTTGTCCCCAACGCATTTTGGCAGATTGCCTTCCTCAGGGGGTAAAAACACTCACAAACATATAACAGAAACAGTATGTTAAAACCTAAATAAAAACGTGAAATCATCAAACGATTTAAAGCTAACCGGGCATGGTATGAAACTATAACAATCTTATAACACTCAAAATGAATAAATAAATAATTAAAAAATAAATAATTAAAAAGCATATAGAAATATAAATAATTAAGAAACAATAAATAATTAAGACCATGTATACAAATTAATACTTATGGCTATATGATATAATGTAATCAATAATAAATATAATGTGTACATAAAATGACTTAAACATAGTAATAAGGACATAAACGTTTAAAACATGCTTTGAGAAACATTATGGAACAAGGTAGGGCAGAAGACAAATAAAACCAGATAATTAAAACCGATAAATAAAAAAACAAATAAAGAAAAAAAGGAAAAAAGAAAAAACTTGTAACTGGGCCGTACAAGCAACATTCAAAGGAAAGGAGGGAATAAGGCTAGTCATGAATGCATTTTCTACTCACTGTACAACCACCATCAGCAGGTCATCCAATAGTGAATTAAGGAGGGGCAAATAGCCAGAAAATCAATTGTTAACATCCTGATAGGAGTCAATAAATAAAACAGAGTGAGGGGACGCATCTCAATACAGATTAAGGACTGTAAATAATATTATATAAAATATAAAAGCAAAAGAGAAAGAATTTTAGGTCACCATACGTGTATAAAACGTGCATAAAAATTATTACTATGTGGCACTTAAAAACTTTACCTTATAGACTAATGATGACCTAATAGGCTAGCGCTATGTAATATTATACTGTAAAAACCTCGGGTTGAAATGCTATTTAAAGGTGGAGGGGGGCTAGGATAAACCCCCCAAAAAAGGGTGCAAAGAGTAAACTGAAGTGTAATAGCATTAGACTGAGGCACTACTCACTACACCAGATCGTATCGATGAGATTGTAGACGCGATGTTATATTGAGGATTATAGCGCCATCAAAGTAATGTTCCAGTCATCTAGAAAAAACATTAAAAGTTCCAACAATAAGGCTAACATTGCCCAAAAGGGGAAACATCCAAGGAACCCAGATGATTATTAAACCTAAATATAACTAATCGATAATAAAAGACTCAAGTGAAATCATACGATAGATGTGGGCATACCTAAATGATGAACTATAGTTCAAAAAAACACACATCTGTAGTTCTCAAAATCGATACTGAAATGTCAAATCAACGTGTGTCGACGAGGTTCTGAGAGGAGACAGGTCAGGGAGAAGGTGACGTTTGGGTTATGAAATCGGCGATTAAAATCAAACTTTATGTAAAGAAAAGGAGAGGCGTCACAGACTACTACAATAATTATAAGCAGAAGGGAAATGGTGCCGTCTAAACACCGACGTGACAAACTGGAGAGAACATTGTATAAGGAGAGACTCATGAAGGATACTTCATGAAACTAAGGCAAGTTTGAAGCCATGAACCATGCTAATACAATTAAAATAAAAACAAAAAACCAAAAATAAAGAACACTGTATTAATGGGATGTATGCAATAAACCAATACACTTGCAAAGCAATGGAGCCAAAGCATTAAACAGTAAAATGAATTGAACAACTTTACCTAGCAGATTGAGCTTTAGAGAAAAACCCACTCCGTAGAATGGTGCAGGAGCTCAGCTGGTAATGAGACTGAAATTTGTAGACGCTGCAAATCGCGCCAAAAAAGGGGGGCGTGGCCAGGATCAAATTACAGAACAGAGAAACCTTCTAAAGATGAGGAGCCTATCTAGAGAATAATATTCTGAGAGCCGTTGACCCTTTATAAAGGCATAGTAAAAGGCTTAATGTAAGTGTGTGTAAATTAAGTAGTCATAAAAACACAGATAAATCCATTTCTTGATTCAGTCCCTTAGGTTCCAAACTGTCTAATTCAAATATATATCGTTGTTCTAATTTCAACAACGCTTTATTAACATCTCCCCCTCTCCAGTTTGGCGTAACTACTCGCAAAACTAAATATTTCAGATCACTAATGTTATGATTCTTAGCTTTCCAGTGAGCTACCAATGATTTGTCTGGAATTCCTCTCTGGATGCAGCTCCTGTGCTCTATTATTCTGGTACGCACCTGTCTTTTTGTCTTACCTACATAAAGTAAATTGCATGGGCACACTATTAAATAAATCACGTGTTCTGTTTTGCAGTTGGAAAAAGACTTTAGATATACCTTGTGCTGTGAGACAGGGTGAATAAACACCTCTTTAGTTATAAGGACGTGAGTGCAGACAGAGCAACCACCGCACTTGAAGTGGCCCTTCAATTTCAGAAGCGGTTTGCGGAACGTAAGGGCAGATGGTACTAGTATGTCAGAAAGGTTCGGATTGCGTTTGTGTGCTATCATAACCCTCTTATTGGCAAAGGGCAATAGGGGTGAAAGTAGATCCCATTGCTGCTTAAGAATATCAGTGATCTCTCTGGTATAGTTAGTGAAGGTTAGAGAACAAACAATTCTATCTTGCTTTGGACGTGCTCTTTTTTGTAACAGTGACCCCCTATCCATAGTACTGGCCCTATAATAGGCATCTTTAATTCAACGCTTAGGATAACCACGTTGTTGGAATCTGTGTATCATATCAGTGGCATGTTTCTCAAAATCTCCATTTGTTGTACATAGCCTCCTGACCCTGAGGAACTGACTTACCGGTAGGTTATTTTTCAGGGATGCATTGTGGAAACTGTCATACTGTAAAAGTGTGTTTCTGTCTGTAGGTTTGCGATATAGTTCCGTGAGGAATCCTGTTTCTCCTTTCTTGATCTTAATGTCTAAGTATGCTATTTGATCATTGCTAAATGTGCCCTGTGATAAGGAAGCTTATCATAGCTCAGGAAGGAGCTATAGAAAAGGTGAAGTGACTCTGAACAAGCAACCTGTCAGTTCTGGTAGAAATAAGAAAACAGAATTTTGCCATAAAAGACTACCAGTCCCAGAATGCACCAGGTTTCCAACAGCCATTAGAGGAGCTGAAGTGGGGAAATGTGTGTTCAATCAGGAGGGCTATGAGGTAATCCCTAAGCACTCATCTCAAAGGGCAGGGCCTGATTCAGCACAGCTGCGCTGTGTTAGGGAGGAGCACTCATCTAGGCAGAATAAGAGTAGAGTTTATTCTACAGATGACCATCTTCATGATCACCTTGGATATCCAGAGAATTATCCTCAGTTTCATCTGAAGGATTATCAGAAGCAGAAGCCAAACCGGACGGACAGAGAGGGAAAGAAGCCCTCTGGAAGGAAGAGGAGAAAAGCCTTTGAGAGGTCTAGAAGAGTCCAAAGCAGTACGTATACTGGGAGGTATTCCAAGGGCCAGCATACACCATTGGACTGGGGAAAGCCAGAGGAATGCTGCTGCAGAGCTAGGAATCACCAGAGGCTACCTGTGAGGGAGACGGCTGCACGTGGAAGGGACTCTAAGACCTGTGCCAGAAGGTATGTGAAGAGAGATCCAGTGTCCAGGGATCTGGATTGGAAGGCTGGACATAAGAACTGGACTACATACTGGCCAGGCTATATAGAGTGGAACTCTAGTAGCAATGGAAGCTCAGGTATGAACACTGATCTATGCCCTAGCTATAACCTTGAAAGACAGCAGGGAAACAAGTATTCTCCTGAAAATGCTCCATTGAGAGATTCATCTGTGCCAATCCATGATATTGAACCCATGCTTGTTGAACAAGGGGGAATAATAGCAGATGAGGATCCTGTTTATATGGACTGCTCTCTATCTAAACTCCGTTGGTAACTTTCTGTTATAAAGTACAGCAACCATCACAAAGAAATTCAAATTTGTTCTTTAATCTACTCAGAAAAGCTCCTGAAGCAGGATTTGACCCACACAGTGGAAGGCAAGCCAGCTAAGGGGTTTCAGCTGGTAACTGCTAGCAATTAAGCCTTACCTAGTTGCTTGTGAGCTAGGAGAGAATCATTTCTGTATCTGTGTGGGAAGTAATCAGAAGTTAATCTGAAAAGAACAGTTTGTTTCTTGCTTTGTGGCTTTTCATTTGTTGCTTTCCTGATTTTGACTTTGTTTTTCCAAGTTAACACTGAAAGCAAGTTACCTGATTTTATGTGCTACCAAGCATATCTGTGTTGGGAGAAATAACCCCATAAATAAATATCTTATTGGCTTTACCCAAGAGCACAACTAAATTATTGTCAGCAGCTGTGTCTGGTGTGAATGAACTACATTGCCCACAATACCTTGCAAATCATATAGAGATATGCACTTGCAAAGACTGTGAAGATTCTCACCCAGGCAGCCGTCTGACAGCCCTCAAATTGAAGGTTCAAATCTAATGTGTTAAGCCATTCAAAAAACTCAAATAGCGTATGTTCAGGACCATCCTATATTACCAAGACGTCGTCGATGTATCTCCTCCAAAGACGAATATGGGATTGAAATGGATGAGACTTAAGGTACTTTCTCTCGAAGTCCGCCACATATAAATTTGCCACATCTGGGGCCATAGAAGACCCCATAGCCACCCCTTTAATTTGTTTATAAAAAATCCCCTTAAAAGCAAAATAATTCTCCATCATTGCTATGGATGCCAGTTGTGTCAAGAAAAATGTCGGTGTGCGGATGGGTTTGGGTCTCTTCAACTCCTACCCTCCATCCTCAGGATGCCTGGTGTTGTGGGGGATAGCATGTTCCAACCTATGACATGCTGGGACTCCAGGCATCTCAGCTTGGGAGTCCCCATATGTGAAGACTCATTCCTGCTTGTTCCTGGAGATAGCACAGTTACTTACCTGTAACAGGTGATCTCTGGGAACAGCAGGAATAAGTCTTCACAACCCACCCACCTCCCCAGGAGTTGTATCTCTCTCTTTCCTTTCCTCTCTCTCTCTTTGTCTCAGCTTTAAAACTTAACTGAGGAGAGGCAGTTGGGAAAGGCGGGAAGGCAGCACGCAGGCGTGGTGGGATGCTTCCAAAAGCTCTTTGATTGGACGCTGGGAAGCGTTCCCGTGCAGACTCCGTTGGTACCGATGTACTCATATGTGAAGACTTATTCCTGCTGTTCCCAGAGATCACCTGTTACAGGTAAGTAGTTTCCCTTGTTATCCAAGTTCCTTCCCTTGTTATCTGTAAACTCATGCTTGTTATTGTATTGAGATTTTTTGTTCTATGTGAACCGCGCTGATGCCGAATAGTGCGGTATATAAGAGAATGTAAATAAATAAATAATAAATAAATAAAATAAGTAAACTTGACCCAACAAAAGTTGAATCCTTCAGACCCATCTCCAGCATCCCTCTATTAGCAAAAATCATGGAAAAAGTAGTCCAGCGACAAATACAGCATCATGTTGACTCCGAATCCCCTCTGGACCCCTCACAACATGGCTTCAGAGAAGAACATGGTGTAGACACCCTTCTCACAACACTGTTCAATAACCTAATCATAGGCATTGATAATATCCACCAAGGGTTCACTCTTATCTTTCTCGACATAGCTGCAGCATTCGATTCAGTAAACCACGATACTCTCCTACAGCGCCTTCAAGACAAGGGAATCCAAGGACTAGCCCTGAACTGGTGTATATCCTACTTATCTGATAGACAGCAGCAAGTCAGAACAGGAGAAGCAACGTCTGATCCATTCCCCCTTAAACAAGGTGTCCCGCAGGGTTCCTCATTGTCCGCCTTAATGTTCAATATCTATATGCAGCCAATCTGCGATCTCATACGCACTTTCAACATACAATGCCTTGCCTATGCTGATGACATCCTCATGTTTGCTCCATTCAACATAAAACAACCAGATTTTACACCAATAACTCACTGCTTTGAAGCTGTATCCAACTGGCTCCTTAATCAGAATCTACGGATAAACCACAACAAAACTGATGTTCTATTCGTTACACGGAACCCAACATTCATACCCCCTACCTCCCCCTCCCTTCAGGTAAACAACATTGAGCTGAAAGCACAACCCACAATTCGATACTTAGGAATTATATTAGATCAACAGCTTAATATGTCAGCCCACATTAAGAAAACAACGAGTGCAATCTACCACAAGATGCGATCACTACGTAATCTCCGACCTTTACTTAACTACTCTGACTTCCGTACTATATTCCAAGCCCTGATATTACCACACTTGGATTTCGCGGTCTCCCGCAATCCACCCTAAATCCTCTCCGTCTGGCCATAAATGCAGCCGCGAGAATCCTCGTAGGCGCTCCACGATCAGAACACATAACTCCAATATTGATGAGTTTACATTGGCTACCCCTACAGGCCAGAACTCTATACAAGACCCTGGTCATGTCTTTTAAAGCCTCAAAATGCCCATCTCTATCACCTCTCAGTAATATGATACATATCACCCCAAATAACAGATCCAGGAGGTCTGTTTCATTAAACTCCATTGACCTCCCGAAACTCCTCACAAAATGCTCTAAATCAACAGCCGCTAGAGCCTTCTCTCTGTTTTCTCCCAGAGCCTGGAATGCCCTTCCACCCGAAATAAGAGCTATATCAAGTCTGATGAAGTTCAGAAAGGCATTGAAGCACTATTTGTTCCTAACATACTACCCCGAAGACACTCCATCTGACAATAGTACTCATGCAGATCTCTCATACTTGACCCCGGTAGAGAATGGGTAATTATGATGTTTATTACATGCTCATTATATACTATGCCATATTTATTATCACGATATTTGGCATTTTTATTCTGCTCTTTAATTTCTTACCCACGGCATTATAGATATTCTTGTTCGCATCTAATTAACCAAATAACCATGTATATAGTAGCCATGTATATAGTTTTTTGTCTATAGTTACCCTGATTTTCACCAAGTTTATGTACCTTGTTCTATGTAAAAAACCAATGCTGCTTGTACCATTGTGTTTATATTTGTTCATATGTAAACCGCACTGAATTAAGAGCGCGGTATATAAGAGAAATAAATAAAATAAAAAATAAATAAATAAATAAGTAACTGTGCTTTACTCGCCTATAACTGGTGATCTCCGGGAACAGCAGGAATCGGTCTTCACAACCCACCCACTTCCTCTTCAAGTTGTCCCTTTATTCTTTTGACTTTTTTCTCCGTTATTCACCTGACTGAGGAGACCAAGAGGAAAGGCGGGAAGGCAGACATGCATGCATGGAGCAACACTCCCAAAAGCATTCTTATTGGATGCTGGGGAGTGTTTCCGTGCAGGGCTCCTTCTGTGCCCATATCACCCATATGTGAATACTGAAGATTGATTCCTGCTGTTCCCAGAGATCACCTGTTACAGGTGAGTGGCTATTCTTTATCCTCTGCCAAAAGCTCTTTCTAATTTTCAAGCTTTGACTTTCTCCAGGGCAGTTAATTTCTTCTCATCTGTCCCTTTCATTTGTTGGAGTTGAGAGGATAGTCCCTGAATTTGGGCAGAAAGACTGCTGCATGTTTAAAACGGTGTTCCATAATGTATCTAAATTCACTATCAAAGTGCTCTGGAAATAAACACACCAGATTGAAGTAAAGGTACTGCACTCACTGCTTGGCCAGCTTGGAGATCTGCTGCTTTTTCCTGTGCATGGTCAGCAGAAGGGGGGTAGTCCGCAGGGGCCATGGCCCCACCAATATTTTATCTAACAGCATCAGCAATTGAGAGGTTGGAGGAAGGCTGAAAATTGGTTTGTTTTTCTCCTCCAACCAAAAAAGTGCCCCGCTGTACCTATTCCTGTGGATTTTCAAACTCTCCATAAGCCACAGCTTCTATTTCAGAGTGCTCCTCTACCATACCTTCTTTGTCGCTGTAAGGTCATTCTGCTGAAGCTCCATCCAGGCTCCTGTACCGCACAGCGCATCACCAGTAGGTGCCCCCACCAAAATTTGTTCCAGGTGCTGTGGTATATCAGAAAGAGAACTACTTCTAAAGAGCCAATGAACATTCCACTAAACTTGCTGCTTTAAGCAAAGCTGCACCAGGGGTGGAAGTGGAGAATCTACTGACCATGTAAATGTCCATGGGACCAGATTTTATAAGGCTAGATGTGTTTCCAGCAGAGCACACAGACTCAAACTGCCTTTTTCCTTTCTCTTCTTCTTCCCCATCAGGAGCTGATTAGATTAGAGGCACATGTCCTGTGTTGTGAGATTCAATCTTGAGCGACTCTCCTTTGACAAAAATTTATTGGAACTCTTGGTAACTCTACTGTAGTCTCCTTATTGTAGACGTTTTTCTTCCCCGATATCCCTTCTGCATAAAAGATATTGCTCTGACAGTTAACTTTTGGGTGTTCTTTGAGAGTGTGAAAGTTGACCTGATTTTTCTTTGACTAAGTGACTTATTATCACCTTGTTTTGCATTCTTGCTCCAACATCCAGAGAGCAGAACTCCTTGGATTGATGCATTAGAATTGCATAGCTCAAGGCTACACTGCTACTGAAGTCTGACTGATCCTACACCATTTATTCTTTCTTTAAAGATCTCAAATATCACTATGGTGGCAAGTACATATGTTACAAAAAAAGGCATAGCTACAGCTAGAAACTTCATTTGTTATTCCTTTTCACTGTAAAAGAAAAAAAAAAGCCTGCTCCAATGCTATTTGTCCCTTATCTCTGTTTATTCAGTTGTTTTTAATATCATGTACTGAAAGAATTTCAATAGCGGGTTTGCCATGAAGTCATTTATTATCCTTCAGCAGGCCTTTTCTTACTGAATTATAAAGCAGCCTTGACTATTTGCATCCTCCCAGCTGGAGCGGCATATAAACACTCCCAGATATTTCTGGTAAGTATGGTAAAGTATATGTTATTTGTCCTTTCTGTGAATAAATAAGAGAATGTCAAGTTTTATAGAGTAATAAATTTGTATGCCAGCGGTGTCATTGAATCTCTCATGGCCTGCAATGTCACAGATCCTGAGAAACCAATTTTTTGTTGTGTTTTCAAGTCTACACTAAGTCAAACAGAGACTCAATAAGCAGCCAGAGAATTTGATTGCATTGTTTATGTCTGCCCAGTAGTCTAATTCAGTTGCAATTTGCCATGAGGAAATATAATTTACATGTTTCCCAGGCTTATTTTACAGGCAATCATTTTCATAGACGTGCCGGTGTTGTGTTGAGGAAAGCTCAAGAAACAGGTTAAAATATCATTAAATATCACATTCCTCTTTGTGTTTTTGGCAGCGAGGCAGTGTTAATGAAACATTTTTAAACAGCAATATGAGCAAGAAATTATGTAGTTAAAAGAATTTCAATCATGACCCCTCTCTTAAATGCTCTCATTTTTATTTCATTCTGTAAGAGATAACCATGTTTTTGACAACTGCTCCTACTTTGTTACAGTAGTAACTCAACTTATATATATTCAAGTGTTAACATGCCTCATCCAATGCATATCACACGGTAATATGTATCAAATTGTGAATGTAGCATGAGCAACTGAAAAATTGTCTTAGGGAAGGAGAAAGTAAAGCAATGAAAATGATAAATAATGTATTAAAAACATAGGGAAGATATTTACAGTAGATGTTAAGAGGGTAATATTTTAAGGAGGTGCCTACTTTATGCCTGATAGTGGATGAGTAGCCCAAAGATTAGATCCCACTGCTTCTCTTTCTGATCTTGGACAAGTCACTTGACCCTCCATTGCCTCAGATACAAACTTCAGTTGTAAGCCCTCAAAGGGACAGAGAAATAGCTATCATACCTTAAAGCAATTTGTCTTGAGCTACTCTTGAAAAAGGCATGAGCTAATTCCAAACCCATTTCCTAAAGAATGCATGTAAATTATAGTATTTTATGGAGAGTCTGATCCAAGATGGCGGCTGGCAGGTTGCAGCGCTCTGACCTGTTTTTCCTTTATGGGGAAGAGCTCTCTTGGAAGTGAATTCTCTGGAGACAAACAGTGAAATCCCCGGACAGAGGTCTTCAGCGGGTTTCCCACAGCTCAGAGAAGCTTTGTTACTTCATTGAGCACATGTGCCTGCTTCCTGCCTGCTTGTGCTATGAGAATCAGTTTCTTCTTTCACCATGCAGAAGCCTGCATGGGTCTCCCTCTCCCTTCATTTCTGCCATTTTTTCGTGGTTTTTGGCAGTCCCCTTGCTTGGTTTTCACACCGGGTCATTTCTGCTATTGTTTTTGCCATGTGATATTTAAGCCATTGGGAAGAGGAAATATTTCTGTCTGCACCTTCCCTTCGGTCGTTGGAGAAAAACGTGTCTGCCTTAACTTCACATCACGGCCATCAAAACTTACATGGGCTTGCCTGCACTTTACTGCCGGACTGTGGTAAAGTGCTTTTTGAGCTGTGTTCTTCGTCGGCTGACAAGAAAAAAGTGCTGTTTCAGTCAGAAAGTCAAAGGGAGCTGTTTTTCCACGTGTTAGAGCAGTGGTTCTCAGCCCAGTCATCTGGGACCCCCAGGCCAGTTGGGTTTTCAGGATATCCGCAATGAATATGCATGAGATAGACCTGCATACAATGGAAGCAGTGCATGCAGATCTTTCTCATGCATATTCATTATCTGTCAATCTTCAGTGCCTCCTATTTTCAGTGACTATATATGTAATTTACCGATTCTTATAAATTGTCTATAGCCAGGAGAGTATGTGTTTAGTATCCCTGCTGTAGGTGAGTCACTATTTGTCACACTTCTAGTTTATGCATTGACTTTCTGTTTGTCATGTTCTCGCTTACTATCTAATCAATTACCTATTGTCTTTGCTCTGCTAGTTCTCAGTCCGTTTCAGTTTGGTTTTATCTATTTACCTATGTGGATGTCACACTGTCCTTTTTAACAGATTTTATTGTTTTTTTATTGTCTTCTGTTTCCTATTGATGTTATTCTTTTTATGTCCTTGGCACATTTGGTTCCATTAAGTTATTTTATCTTTTAATTGTTATCTTTTAATATATATATATATATATATATATATATATATATAATTTTATTTATATTCACTTTGATGTGTAATTACATATGCCTTTTAATGTATTTACATAATGTTTTGTACAATATCTTGTTTTAGAGAGGTCAATATACCCTGAAGAAGGTTTTGGCTGAAACATGTATAGGGTGACCTTGTGGTTACTTAATAAAGCTCCTTGCTGCATTCTGAGGCATGGTGTATCCTGCTTATTTTGTGCCCTTAGTCTCTGCAGGTGGGGTGTTCCCTTCTGTGTCTCTGGGATCCCCAGGCTAGTCAGGTTTCAGGATATCCACAATGAATATACGTGGGCTAGATCTGCACATACTGTTTCCATCGTATGCAGATCTATCTCATGCATATTCATTGTGGATACCCTGAAAACCCAACTAGAATAGGAGTCCCAGAGGACTGGGTTGAGAACCACTGTTAGAGCCAGGCCTTGCTTGGTGATTCCATCTCTGCGGGGCCAACTCTCTCTATCTTTACCAGAGCTAGACCAGGCTTGGCTTCTACCTCTGCGGGGTCAGCTCTCTCTCCCTTAACAAGGCTCGGCTTCTCTGCAGGGTCCGCTTGGCTGCAGGGTCTGTGGCTCCCTCTCAGCTATCCCTGCCATTGTGTAGCACCCCTCCCCCTCCTGAATTGATTCCCAGTACTTTGGCTTCCTCCTCTACAACTCGGAGGGACACGCGTCCATGTGGTAAAAAAGTGAAAGCTAAGCATAAGCATCAGCGGCCTTCGCCAAAGCAGTTTGATAAGCACTTGATAAAGCACAAATCCCTGCCCTCCCCATCTGACAGTCCTCCCCCTTCTAAGGGGGGAATCACAGGCTCCTCATTCAGCTTTTCTTTCTCTGCTCCAGAGGTTTCTCCAGCATAGTTCTGCTCTTCTGCATACCTCTCCTCAGGTGCTTGAAGCACGGCCCAATGTGCTCTCAGATCCATGGCGAACCCCCTGCCCAGGAAGTCACGGGATCTCTACCGCTTCTTGACTGACCCAAGGCCCTGCCTCTTGACGTGGACATTCGCTCGCTCCCTCCATATTCTTGGGAACCATGTGAATCCTATGTGGACGACTGTTTCCTTTTCCCCAGAACAGGACCACCAGGACGATCTGCCCAAGGACTTTTCATATCCAAAGTTCTTTCAGAAACTCTCCCACACATTGGCCCTCAGTCTCATGAACACCAATCTTTCTGTCCGACTGCCTACGCTGGCCTGAGACCTTAATGTCTTTTCTCAGCTGATGCAACCACCATTTGAGCTGCTTCTGTCTTCCTTGTTGCCATCACTTCTGCTAGACATCTGGGGGAAATCCAAGCTCTTATGTTTTATCCCCTGTATACCCAATTCTTCCATAACAAGGTCAGCCTTCAGACTCGTTCCTAGATTCTCCCGAAGGTGGTCTGTGATTTTCACATCAACCAACCTATACTGATGCCTGCCTTCTTTCCAAATGCCTCTGTGGGCTCTCTGCAAAAATTGCATAGATTGGATTGCCGAAGAGCTCTACTCTACTATCTGTATCTTACTGAACCTCTATGCAAATTGTCTCAGTTGTTCCTGACTTTCAATCCCAATAATTTTGGGCAACCAGCAGTAAAGCTGACCATTTCCTCATGGATTGTGGATTGCGTTGCCTTCTGCTACAAGCAAGCAGCTCTATCTTCTCTGGATGTGTTACTCCTCATGAGCTCAGGGCCACAGTTGCCTTCATAGCCATTCTGATTTCTGACTCTACCCAGGACAAAGCAGCTTCTTGGTCACTAGACCCTACAGCTTGGATTGTTCATCTGTGATGGAATTGGCCTTTGGACAGGCTGTCTTCTTGAACCTGTTTGCAACTTAAGTCTTCTCCTCCACTCAAGCTAGGTCCAGGGCCGTCCTGTTTGGAAAGACGTTTCACACACCTAAACTTTCCTGACCAGGCAGCTCTTAGCTCTCGACTCACTATTGAGTGTGACTGTATCCCCCTGCTTGTCTCTGGAGAAAGCATAGTTGCTTACCTGTAACAGGGGTTCTCCATAGACAGCAGGGGTATACAGTCACACTCTCCCACCCCCCTTCCCTTCAAAAAAACAAAAATCATCACTGGAGTTGAATCTATCATATGGACTAGAGTCGTCATCTCTATTTTTTATTTCAGTTTCTTTTTGCTCTGGTACGAGCACAAGCAGGCGGGAAGCAGGCACGCATGCTCAGTGAAACAACAAGCTTCTCTGAGATGTGGGAGACCCGCTGAAGGCTTAGTCCAGGGACTTAAACATTGAGTGTGACTCTATACTTCTGCTGTCTATGGAGAACCTCTGTTACAGGTGAGCAACTACGCTATTGGGCAAGAAGCCCTTTTCTGTTCCAGTAACTTCCTCTCCCTTACCTGTAGTGCTATCTGGTTCTTTGGACTTTTTTCTTGTATGGGGGGGGGGAGGGGGGAAGACACCTCCTCCCCTTATCTATTGGCCGAGAGCCCCAGCAGCCAGCGGGAGGCATTTTCTTTGCTTTGCAGTGAATTGTCCTCCTGAAGAGGGCTGACTCAGGGGCTTAGTGCAGGGACTGTGCTAACCCCCCCAGGACAACTGACTTATAGCCTTTTGCCAGTGGACGATGGAGGGGGGGGGGGCTGCCATTCAGAGCCTGGTTGTCATTCTGCAAGTGATGGAAGATTGAATGGGAGCAGCTGGGTTGCCTTTCTCCTTTCTCTTTGCATGTCCTGAGGTCTTCATGCTGGAGATGATTTGGGCAGCTATAATGAACCTTACTGAAGCTCTTTTACCACAATTTAAACTCTTATTGTGCCAAATCCAAGGTAACACTGCTGCAGTTCATAAGAACACTGAAGATTTGCAGACTTTAACTTCTGATTTACAAGTGAAAACTACTCGACTGGAAGTATAATCGGACTCTTTTGTTAAGGACTTCGTATTTGTTAATGCAAAAATTGAGCAATTGGATAACTTTTCTCCTCTAATTTAATTTAAGATTTCTTAATTTTGCTAAGTCTTTTTCTGAAACTGCCAAAGATATGCTCAAGATGTATCTATCAGATGTTTTAGGAATTCCACCAGACTCACATTCTCCCATGACTAAGGTTTATTATCTGCCATCCATGAAGAAAACTTTGGGTGGGGGGGTAGTCCCCCCCCCCCCCCCCGGCTTACAACAAATGGACTCCTTAGATGTCTCTGCTATACTTGAGAGTTCTGTTTCTGAGTCTGTAGCTATTAGCTACCTTTTCTTTAACCACTGATCGTGAATGACTTCTTAAAATATTCTTTAAAAAGAGAAATGGTTTATTTAAAGTCTTAGCAGTTTGGGCTTACTCAGACCTGTCAAGGGAATCTCAGTGGAGAAGAAAGGAATTTCTTCTGTTCTGTCCTGGTGTCCAGCAGCAGGGGGCTCTATTTTTCCTAAAGTTTCCATGCAAGTGCATAAATATATATTGTCCATTTCCTATGTTTTTTTGAGCCTTTCCAGCTGCTTACTTTTCTCAACGCTCGTGGATCTGTAGACCCAGCCCTCTTGTCTCTAGTACTCTGTGAATTATATTTGTTACTGGTTGTTTGGGCCTGCTTTATTTCATTGCAGGTTATTTCAACCTTTGCCTTTGATCTGTATTGCTTATGTATTTGTATTCCTTCTGTTCCCTTATTTCTGTACAAGTTATATATGCTTGGACGTATTGTAAAATGCATTAATATAAAATAATTAAAAAAATAGTATTTTATAATTTACATTCATACTTTGTGCCCTGGCCACACTCCACCCAAACTCTTCCCCTGTGCACACCGCCAGTGAATGTATGTATGCAGTATCTCTTCTGTTAGTCTCTAGTTCTCAAGTCTCTTAAGACCAACATGAAAGTACTGCACAGTGTTGCTCAGAGGTATACAGAATGCTCTGTGCAAGGAGAAGGCAGAAACAGTGGTTGTAGCCAAGAAGCCAAAGCAGGGGTGGGCAGCAGAAAAATCTCAGGTGCCAGACAGAAATTTTTAGTCACCATGGTGACCTGGCTTCTGGGATTTTACGAGCTCTGGTGTCAAGGCAATGTAGGTGCCTATGTATCTCTTATAGGATAGGTTTCTGCAATGATCTCTAGTAGCATTCTAATGCTTAGACACAAATTTACACCTCTCCAAAGGTATGCATATATTCTATGCATGTACATACATATCACTCCGCCCCTGCCCCTTTCAGATTATGCACTCTAAAATGCTTATATGCAGTATACATATAAGTATATGCTTTCTTGTTGGTATGCATGTTTGACCATGCGGACATATAAGAGCCAGTTTTTGCATGCAAAATGCTTGATAAAATTATCTTCTCAGTGTGACAGAGGACCCTGCCTGTTCCTGATCTTTGATTTGATCAACAGATGAGTTCTGCCCACATATTCATTCTGTTCTTTCTGTTGTTCACAGCTTACTCTTCTTACCTCCCAGCTTCTCGCTGAGGCTCTCAAATTCCTAGCCCCCATTCTTATTCTTTCATCTCCCATCCTGCTTTGTTTATCTGCCTCTTCCCCAGCCTCCACAGATCATACTGGAATTCCCCAGCCCCTGGTACTCACATTGTTGAACTCTCAAGCCCCCCCAGTAAGAGTGTGCTGACTTTTTCCCACACTCTTACTGGCTTGTCGCTCAGTGCAGCTGTTGGTCATTTAGAGTTTTGTAGTGCCTTTATTCCTATGCTTTCCAATGATCGTTTCAAGAACAGCATCTTTTTACTAAAGATATAGGGGACATAGCCATGTCAGAAATTATATTTAAAAGTAATGGGTAATGAATTGGAGGAAATGAAACAAATCTCCATGAACCTAAAAGATGTAATAGGACAATTTGACAAATTAAAGAGTAGCAAATCACCTGGACTAGATGGCATATATCTAGGATACTAAAAGAACTACCCCTCCCAAAAAAAAAAAACAACCCAGAAAACAAAATTGCAGACCTATTATCCTTAAAATCATCTATAGTACCTGAAGATTAGAGAATGGAGGACTCATTTTTAAAATGGGTTCCAGGATTGAGTCGGAAAACTAGACTGATAAGCCCGAGGTCTGTGCCAGGCAAAATGGTTAGAAACCATTATAAAGAACAAAATTACTGAACATATAGGTAGTCTTGGTTTAATGGGACAATATGGCCAACATGGATTTAGCCAAGGAAGCCTTGCTTCACCAATCTGCTACATTGAATAAACAGGAAGATAAAGGTGAGCCAGTGGACATAGTGTATCTGGGTTTTTGAGAAACCCTTTGTCAAGGATCCTCATGAGAGTCTTGAGGAAATTAAGAAATCATGGGTTAGGAGGCAGTGTCCTATTGTGGATTGGCAATTGGTTAAAGGATAGAAAACTTAAAGTAGGGCTAAATGGTCAGTTTTCTTAATGGAGAAAGATAAACAGCGGAGTACCTCTGCTGGACCCACTACTTTTTAACATTTATAAATTACCTTGGAAATGGGAATGAGTGAGGTAGTCAAATTTACAGATGACAGAAAATTATTCAAAGTTGTTAAATCACAAGAAGAGTGGGAAAATTGGCAAGAGGACCTTGAGAAATTGGGAGATTGGGGATCCAAATTGCAGATGAAATTTATTGTGGTCAATTGCTAAATTATGTCCTTAAAGAAGAATAACCCAAGCTGTAGATACATGATGCAAGCTTCCACATTAAGAATCACCACTCAGGTAAAGGATCTAGTGTTATGGTGTTTAATAAGTTGACCTTTGCTCAGTGTGTGCAGTGCCAGCCAAGAAAGCTAATAGAATGCTAAGTAATATAAGGAAAGGAGAATAAATGAAGGATGATATATTGCCTCTATATGATAGAGACGTTTAAATACCTCAATGGCATAACTGCACAAGAGGAGAGCCTCTTGATTGAAAGCAAGCTCTGCTACAAGGGGACATAAGATGAAGGTGAAAGAGGATATACTCAAGCGTAATATGAGTGGTAAATGCTTAGAAAAGTCTCCCAGTGGAGGAGGTAGAGACAAGTTCGTATCTGAATTCAAGATCTCTAAAGGAAAAAAAGGAGACTATTGTAGTTGATATGGAAGGGTACATCTTGTGACCTTTGGCAAGAAACTTTACCCTTGCTTGCCTCAGAAGAAAAGGTCTGGCAAGCTACTTCCAGTCATACTTTGCCAAGAAAACCCAGAAGCTGCTGGGTCACCAGGAGTAAGCATTGACGTTGCGTTGACTGCACTTTAAAAAAAAAATATGATGGGCAGACTAGATAGGCCATATGGTCTTTTTCTGCCATCATGTTTCTATGTTTCTATCATTGCATGGTGCCAGTGTACCCACACCTTGAGTATTGCATGCAGTTCTGGTTGCCTCATAAAAATGATATAGTAGAATTAGAAAAGGTACAGAGAAAGGGACAGAAGGATTACCCCTATGAGGAAAGGCTTACAAGTTAGGACTTTTCAGCTTGGAGAAGAGTCAGTTGAGGGGAGACATGATAGATATCTATAAACATGCACAGAGTAGAAAGAGTAAATGTGAATTGAACATAAGAACATAAGATATGCTATACTGGGTCAGACCAAGGTCCATCAAGCCCAGTATCCTGTTTCCAACAGTGGCCAATCTAGGTCATACGTACCTTGCAGTATCCCCAAGAGACACAGGTTCCACAATGCAAGTATTGGGTCAAGCATTGGTATCCTGGGTCCCTTTTTAATAATGGTTTATGGACCTTTCCTCCAGGAACTTGTCCAAACCTTTTTTAAACCCAGCTACACTAACAGCCTTTACTACATCCTCCGGTAACAAATTCCAGAGTTTGATTACACGTTGAGTGAAAAAATATTTTCTCTTATTCGTCTTAAATAGTTTACCCTGTAGCTTCATTACATGTCCCCTAGTCTTCTATATTCTGATAGCGTAAACAATTGATCTATGTTTACCTGTTCTGCTCCATTCATTAATTTACAGACCTCTATCATATCTCCCCTTAGCCGTCTCTTTTCCAGGTTGAAGAGCCCTAACCTTTGTAGCCTCTCTTCATAGGAGTAGCCTTCCATCCCCTTTACCATTTTGGTGGCTCTTCTCTGTACCTTTTCTAATAACGCTATATCCTTTTTAAGATACGGCGACCAGAATTGCACACAATAATCAAGGTGCGGTCGTACCATGGAACGATACAGAGGCATTATAATATCCTTTGTTTTATTTTCCATTCCTTTCCTTATGATACCTAGCGTTCTATTTGCTTTCTTGGCTGCCACTGCACACTGGGCGGAGGGTCTTAACATGTTATCCACGATGACGCCTAAATCTTTTTCCTGGGTGGTGGTTCCCAATGTGGAACCTTGCATCGTGTAACCGTAGTGTGGGTTGTTCTTTCCTAGGTGCATAACTTTGCACTTGTCCACATTAAATTTCATCTGCCATTTGACTGTCCAGTCTTCCAATTTATCAAGGTGCTCTTGCAATTTTTCACAATCCTCTATTGTTTTAATAGCTTTGAATTTTGTCTCATCTGCAAATTTGATAACCTCACTCGTTATTCCCTTTTCCAGGTCATTAATGAATATGTCAAAAAGCAGTGGACCCAGTACAGATCCCTGCGGTACTCCACTATTTGCCTTTTTCCATTGGGAAAATTAGCCATTTAGCCCTACCCTCTGCTTTCTATCTTTTAACCAGTTCCCGATCCACAATAGTACACTGTCTCCTATTCCATGACTTTTTAGTTTTTCCAAAAGTCTCTGATGAGGGACCATGTCAAAGGCTTTCTGAAAGTCCAGATACAGTATATCAACCGACTCACCTTTGTCTACCTGTTTATTCACACCTTCAAAAAAACATAACAGATTAGTAAGACAAGATCTTCCTTGTCTAAAGCCATATTGGCTTTCTCCCATTAGGCCATGACTATCTACATGCTGAGTAATTTTGTTTTTTATGATGGTTTCTACCATTTTTCCTGGTACTGACGTCAGGCTCACCGGTCTGTAGTTTTCCGGATCACCCCTGGAACCCTTTTTAAAAATTGGCGTTACCTGAAGACTGGAGGATCGCCAATGTATTACAGATGATTTTAATGAAAGTTCACAGATTACTAATAGCAGGTCTGCAATCTCATATTTCAGTTCTTTCAACACCCTTGGATGTATACCATCCGGTCCAGGTGATTTGCAACTATTCAGTTTATCAAATAGTTGTAATACATCTTCGCGGTGTAGCGATATTTCTCTCAATTCCTCTGCAGTATCACCTATAAATACCACTTCAGTCTTGGGTAACATCCCTACATCTTCCTCATTAAAGACGTAAGCAAAGAATTCATTCAGTCTCTCCGCTATAGCCTTATCTCTTCTTACTGCCCCTTTTACCCTTCTATCATCTAACGGTCCAATTGGTTGTTTTCTCCTTCAAAAAGTATAAAGAAGCTACAAAGTAGTTTAAGACTAATTGGAGAAAGTATTCTTTCCCTCAACATGTAATTAAGCTCTAGAATTTGTTGTTAGAGGATGTAGTAAAAGCTGTTTAATACAGATAATTTTCAAAATGGTTTGTACAAATTCCTGGAGAAAAATTCCATAAACCATTATTAAAATGAACTGGAGGAAATCCAGTGCTCATCCCTGACATGTAGTTGTGACCTAGATTGGTCACTGTTGGAAACATGGTCTGTCAAGCCCTACATCCTTGATCTGACCCAGTATGACACATTTTGTTATGTAGAATAGGGATATAATCTGGTTCAAATGTTCTAAGAGCCTTGTAAGGCCAGATTTGGTGGAGGAATGCTACTGCATGAATGTACTTCCTCTCAGTCCCTGCAAAATGTGTGAGAGAATGGGAGTGTTCAATCACTGCCATTCTGTCACTTAGTATTGTGTAGTGACCCTGAGTTTGAGATCGTTTTCATAGCAAGTGGGCAGACATGATAGCATTGAGATCCATCAGGAAGATGAACAGAGTCAGAATCATGATCATTTAGGAGATAAGGCTTATCCTGTGACATGAGCTATGAGAAAATTGATCAGATTTATTTTATTTTATTTTAATTTTTTTGGGTGGGGGAGGTTCTGCTGGGTATTTGTGACTTGAACTGATTCCATTGGAAATGGGAATGCCAGGCTCATTGCTATGAATGAGAATGATTCATCTTAGGTTCTTATGAGCTAGGAAGAAAGGGGAATGCCACTGGGAAAAGTGCAAGAGACAGGAGTTGCCTAATTTCTTTCTCATAACATTAAGGGGCTTGTTTACAAAGCCGCGGTAGTGGTTCGCGATCGCGATCGCAGCCGCGGCCCCATTGAAATCAATGGGGCCGCGGCTCCGATTACGATCGCAAACCGCTACCGCGGCTTTGTAAACAAGCCCCTAAGTGTCCAGGACTGGATTTAGGCATTGGCACTTGCCTGGGATACGAAATTTTGAAGGTGCCAAAAACTGGGATTGGAGACCCTCCAATCTCTAGAGATTCCCTTCCTCATCGATCTTCTTCCTATGGATACCATAATCTTCAATCTGGTTCTGACAATGTCCTTGGTGGTTGTAGTTCTTAAGATAGTCACTCTAAGTACAATGTAAGATAGCCAAGCCATCTGTTAATGTGGTCAGTTGTTATGTAATAATGCCTACTGCATAGGGAGACTATTACTCAAAACAATTTGTAATCAAATGTTAAAAAGATTATGGTTTATTCTCTTGGACAAATTTAATTCTTTAATTTGAATAGCAGGTTCTAGATTCAGCATATATTCTTAGGTTCCAGGCGATAGCGTGTATATATCGCCTGGAACCTAAGAATATATGCTGAATCTAGAACCTGCTATTCAAATTAAAGAGTTAAATTTGTCCAAGAGAATAAACCATAAACATATGTATATGTGTATGTGTATGTATATATATATATATATATATATATATTTTTTATTTTTTTATTTTTTTTTTTTGTTGCATGGGTTAGGAAAGTAGTCTAATTAGAAAAATATGGAGGCATAGTCTAGTGGTTAGAGAAGGTGGCTGAGAAGCCAAGGTTCAAATCCTTTTTCTGCCACCAATGCTCCTTGTAACCATTGTGTAAGTCACTTCACCCAGTAGTTTGTTTTAGTTGTCACCTGCCGCATTTGAATTGTAATTCATGTTGAGTTCAGATTTGGAAAAGCCAGTAATTAAATCTAAAATGGCAAAATCCAAGCTAAAATATTAAAAGCTACTACTATTTAACATTTGTATAGAGCTACAAGGCATACGCAGCGCAGCAAAATGAGAAAACCTGCTTTCCAAATAGTGAAAAAACCCCACTTTTTTATAAATGTATATATCAGGAAAACAAAGTATTTTTTGTGTCTGAAGAGTCTCTGATTGTCTTCTGCATCTGTTTACCAAACACGTTTTTTTAATAAGTAATAGTTAATATTTATTGTTTCATAAGTTCAATTAAAACTGAGATCAGCAGCATTTGGACATATTTACAGGCAGCGAATTGATTCTGTGAATATGAATTTTTCTGAGTGGTTTAGCAATAGGTTTTCTTACATAGCTGAAATGAAATATTTGAGACATAAACATTTTAAATCAATATTTGAAATGTTTTCTGGAATAGCATTCTGTGGCAATTACAGCCCAGCAAGGAAGTACTTATTTCAAAATATATTTATTATGTAAAACATAAATGTTATATTATTTTTATTGGAAATGGATGTGCTGTTTGAAACAGATCATGTGTGTTTCCCTGGGGTAAAAAGGCTAAATTGTTCTGATGACCTCGGCACAGTATAAGTACAGAAGGGATCTATGTGACTGGGGTGGGATAGGGATGAAGGGGAAAGGAAATAAAGGGAATGGGGGGTGAGGGATCAGCATGGGGATGTGGAAGGGGAAAGAGGGATTGGAGAGGGAGTGGTCAAGGATCCAGGATGGGCAAAGGGGATGGATGGAGGGGCAATCCCTCTTTATTCTCCCTCAAAACATATCATTTTGCCCTGCCACCTAGCATGGAATGCTCTCTCATACCCCCCCCCCCCTTCCATCCAGCTTAGATACTTTATCCAAACCACTGACCAAAGGTCCCCTCTTTCTTTTTTTCGGCACCTCTGTTCTCTCAACAAATATGTATTTATTTAAATGGTTTTATATACCGTTTTTCTGCAAGGCAAAACGGTTTACATAGAACATGAAAGAACGTTTACATGGAACAGTTGGAACTATATACAAGTAACTTTGATATATAGATTACAATTCAGCTGGGAGTGATATAATATAATACATGTTTGTTTTATTTTTCCCATAAACAGCCCCCTCACCTGTTTTGTTTTGTTTTTTTTACACTCATCCCCGTATCTCATTTCCTTTTATTGGTAGACACTATTTCTTTCTTTCTTAAAGGCATATAACCGAGGCAAGCGTACCCGGTGCTCCGGGCCCTGCCACCAATTCTCCCCCACCTTCCCCACCAAACCCCCACTTCCAAGAAAACACCACACCATTATTATGGGAAAACAACTGGTCGCAGCTTTATTAAGTAATAACTATTAACAATATTCAACCACAGAAAATATAACTAGGCCCCCTAGCGGAGTAGTGCCACACCAGCCATGCCTTAGCAAAGTGCCTACCACCGCTACGGCCCAACACTTGCCCCCCGGCAAGTTTTCCCACCCTTCTCCCGACTTCGGCATGCCCATAGCAAAAGCCGGCCAGGGTATATCCGGGTCAGGGGCACCCCAACCCCCGCCCAAGTGTACCTTGAGGCACCGGACCCCAGACCTCCGGGATCCCGCCCCAATCCCCCCCCCCAAGATGCAACACCCCAAACTGTCCACCCCAGGGCGGGCGGGAGGGAAGCCGGCACTCTGCAGGTCTCCAGCGATGACTGAGCACGTGGAGACCTGCAGCAGCCCCTCAACCCGCTGCGCTCCCCACCAGCCGCTCCCCCATTGGCTCCGGAGTGATCGCATTCGCCGGGAGCCAATGGTTTCAAACGATAACCTCCCCCCCTCCCCCGGCCCCAGGAAGTGGCCGCGCGCAGGGTCCCCGCACCGGGCCGCGCGCCCGGTTAATGCCGGCCGTCGGGACCCTGCCCGCGGCCTTGCTCATAACCGAGGCAAGCGTACCCGGTGCTCCGGGCCCTGCCACCAGTTCTTCCCCACCAAACCCCCACTTCCAAGAAAACACCACACCATTATTATGGGAAAACAACTGGTCGCAGCTTTATTAAGTAATAACTATTAACAATATTCAACCACAGAAAACATAACTAGGCCCCCTAGCGGAGTAGTGCCACACCAGCCATGCCTTAGCAAAGTGCCTACCACTGCTACGGCCCAACACTTGCCCCCCGGCAAGTTTTCCCACCCTTCTCCCGACTTCGCCATGCCCATAGCAAAAGCCGGCCAGGGTATATCCGGGTCAGGGGCACCCCAACCCCCGCCCAAGTGTACCTTGAGGCACCGGACCCCGGACCTCCGGGATCCCGCCACAGGCACACGACAATCTGTCGATGCGCCGCCCCCCCAAGCCTAAAGCTGCGACCAGCGTCTGTCCCGCAAAACAACATACTCTAAGGCCTCATGCCAGTCGTTAAGGAGCAGGTCCATGCCAACTGGGGACAAATGGACGCCATCACTCCTATAAAGACCAGCGCAACCGACCTCCACCCACGTGTGCATGATCTGATAGCCCCCATTAACACAAACCCACCGGCCGATTTGCCGGTTTATCTTAGTCAGCCCCCTCGACCAGCGCCGCTGGCCCCAGCATGCTGGCCGAGGGATAATGTCCGACCACAACAAAATTGTCCCAGGGAGCATTTGCAAAACCACTGCCAAGTTGTCCTGTACCGCTCTAATCAGCTGACGACAGGACCACGAGACAAGGTCATTGCGCCCCAAATGCAGCAGCAGCACCGCCGGCTTCCGCGACGTCCTCATGTGGTGACGGAGCAAAGGAAGCAGCTGCAGCCATCATAGTCCTCTCTGTCCCAGCCTTGAGACCGACACCACTGCAGGATCCATTCGCAAGTTCAGTCCCCCAGGTCGAATGGCAGCGCGCTGACCGGCCCAGTGGACAAAGGAATGCCCCATCACCCAGGCAATACCAGGCTCGATGCCCCCATCTGAAAAACCAATAAACCATCAGTATACCCCCACCCCCAACCAAGACAAGTCCTTATAACCGTATGTAACCCTGGAACGCCCGAGACCGCCAACGACCTATGCACCGCACGTCATCGTCCGGCATTCCGGTCCCCGCCGCACTGGTGGCCGCACCTATACGAAACGAGTGAGAGGCAAAGCAGGCGGGGTCCTCACCCAAGGCACCTAGAGCCAACCTCAGCCCAGCCACTACTTGGAAACGAGTCAACACCCGATCATTCTCATGATGAAAGAGAACCCCGGCCCGCTCCGGGCGCACCCGCAAGTACCCCCGCACTGCCTGCACCGGGAAAGTAACGAGACCCGCAACCTCCCGCAATACAATCCACAAACCCCGAACTCGCTGATCCGTCTTGGACTTTTCCAACAGGATCCGCATCTGGCCGTCCTCCAAAAACACGTGGCACCTGTGCAAACCTCCCTCAGCCCCCAACCTACCCAAATTGGCCACCAGCTCGCCCATGCGAAATGCCCCGAAAAAAGCGAGACAAAAAACGGCCCGGAATAGCACCACCTCAAAAGCTGACGAGGCCACCCGGGGCAATACCTCTAAGAGGCGCACTAGCAATCCATGCGTAATGGGCTTGCGGCGATCCGCGGGTGACGGCCGAAGCCGCTCCCACCCACGAAGCAGGCGACGCGCCAAACCCCCCCCAGCAGCCCCACCCCAGCCCACGGCGCCGGCAAAAAAGTTAAAACCCGCCAGCTGTGAACGCACCAACGTGCGGGACAGCCCGCGACCCTTAGCCTCCGCTATATAACTACCAATGAGGGCATCAGGCACCCTACCCGCCAACCAACCCCTCTCCCTTAGAAACTCCGCCACCTCGTCGCAGCCACGCCGGTACACCGACCACGTCCCGGGCGTTACCGAACTTTGCAGTAAGCTCAGCATCTCTCCAGGCCAATGCTCCACAAGGAATCGGGGACCATGGCTCCCTCCGGGCCCGCCTCCGGGGCCAGTTCGCGAAAACGATCCCACTGTAAACGAGAAAGCGCATCAGCTATATGATTCTTGCAACCAGGGAGGTGCCTGGCACGAACAGATACATTCAAGGACAAGCAGGCTAACACCACTTCGCGCATCAAGCGAGTCACCCGCAAGCATTTTGGCGAGAAACGATTAACCACGCTGACCACGGCCTCATTGTCACACCACCACACTACCCGCCGGTCCCGCAACCGCTCAGGCCACAACTTCAGCACTACCAAAAACGGAAACAATTCCAGGAAGGTGATGTTGGAGGTCAAACCTGACTCGTGCCAGTGCTGGGGCCACCACTGCGCGCACCAAGCCCCCCTGAAGTAAACCCCGAATCCGATGCTCCCAGCCGCATCCGTAAATAGCTCCAACTGCGCACTAGACACCTCTGCACCCAACAAAACGGAAGTTCCATTAAACTCCTCCAAAAATTGGCTCCAAACCCGAAGATCCACCCGCATCGGGACGGTAACTCTGATCCGGTGGTGCGGCTTCAGCACCCCGGCCGTCGAAGCAGCAAGTCGCCGGGAAAAAACTCTGCCCATGGGGATCACCCGACACGCAAAATTCAGAGAGCCCAACAAGGCTTGCATCTCCCGCAAGGTGATCTTAGCGGACGCAAGGATGTTAGCGACCAGCGTGCGTAAACCAGCCACCTTTTCCGGGGGCAAGCGCGCGATAAGCTCCACCGAGTCGAGCTCCACGCCTAGGAATGTGAGCCTGGTCGTAGGCCCTTCCGTCTTCTCCACCGCCAATGGTACACCCAACTCCTGCGATAACTCCTGGAACCCCACTAACAACGCCTGACACTCATCGGAATGGGCCGAACCTATGAACAGGAAATCGTCCAAGTAGTGGACCACATTTCGCAACCCAGTCTTCTGACTCAAGGCCCACTGCAAAAACGTACTAAACTTCTCAAATAAAGAACAAGAAACAGAGCAGCCCATCGGCAAACACTTATCAAAATAATAACTCCCCAGAAAATGAAAACCCAACAACGGAAAAGAAGAAGGATGAACCGGCAGCAAGCGGAAGGCGGACTCAATATCCACCTTCGCCATCCAAGCGGACCGCCCAGCCATCCATACCATCTCAGACGCCCTGTCAAAAGACACATACCGCACAGTGCAGAGCTCCCGCGGGATATGATCATTCACAGACGCACCCATCGGACAGGACAGATTATGAATGAGCCGAAACTTTCCCGGCGCCTTTTTCGGCACAATCCCCAGAGGAGAGACCACCATACCCGGAAAAGGCGGCTCCAGAAAAGGCCCCGCGATCCGGCCCAAGCGCAACTCAGCCGCCAGTTTGCTCCGCACCACGTCTACAAACCGCCGAACCGAAGGGAAATTCCTTGACCGCTTAGCCTGCACTACCCCCCCGAACCGGGATAACGAAACCAAACTGGAAACCGGATCCCAACAGCTCCCGATCCCGCCTCCGCGGGTATTGCTGCAGCCAAAACCGTAAGGATTCCACCCGAACCGGAGTCGGGGCCACGTCAGCCCACTCACTGGGCCTTTGGCCCTGGCCTGGCGACGCCCTCGGACCCACATCTACCACACTTAACGGCGGAGTGACCCCCGCCGCAGACGGAACAGAGGTGCTTGAATTTACAATCAGGAAAGGGGCAGGTGGCCCTATTGAAGCGCCAGCACACGTCGCTGCCACCCCCTGACCCGACTTTCTGCTGCACTCCACCCCCCGCCGATCGAAAGGAACGGCCCCCACCCGAAGGTCCTGCTGTGCCCCCTCTCCCCCCGGAGGCCACACCCGACCGAGCAGACATTTGAGTCAACCATAGGTTGATGTCCTGCGTGCCCCATGACAAGAGTCTATTCTCCTCCATCCTATCACGAAACTTCTCGTCATAATTTAGCCACGCCCAACCCTCGTGCGTCTGCGAGGCTTCCAAAATAGAATCGGCATACGCCAGCAACATCCCATAATGCTCTGGCGAAGAATGCCCCCACACACTGGCCAGGCGCAAAAACACCCGTGTCCAGTTGACCACGTTGCGTGCCACCTTCCGAAGCCGACCCGCCTTCTCGTCCTCCTTCCGCTTCTTCCGGCTCTCGCCGGACCTCTTTCTGCCCTCCAACAACCTAAAGATATCTATGTACCGGCGCTTCCGAATCTTCCTCCGCAATTTCTTCGGAACCCCTTTCCACAACTCCGGAAAAGCTACCACCGACGGGGCCCCCCACCCGACCGAGACCCCGCCTCCTCAACCTCCGCCTCGCGACCTGAGGAAGACGAAGACGAATCCGCTGAAGAAGAAGAAGAGGAATCAGAACTACGACAAGCTCGCCGCCGCTTCCTCCGCGACCTGCGCTCCGCACTGTCTAGGGCCAACCGCCGCGACCCATCCCCACCGTGGTCCCCCGACAACTCACCTGCGGCCTGTCCATCCACCCCCGATGGCAAAGTCGCAGCTTGGTCCCCCCAGCGACACCTTCCTCAGGTTGCTGCGACCTGGACTCCAGCCTCCAACACCTCCGAGGCACCGCTCAGCGCCGCCGCACTGCCATCCGCCGCCGGAACCAGATCTGGGCTCGCAGCGCCGAGCTGCACCATCCCCTGCACCTGCGGAGACAAAAAAGAAAAAACAGGGGGGGCACCCGCCGCAGGCCACATAGGGGACAAGGCGCTCGCCAATCAGCTGAAGAAGTGCCCTGCCTCCCACTCACCCAATGGTCCCAAGGCGAAGTACCCCTCGCCGGAATATAGCCCCCCAGAACAGATGGCCACACTGCAGCAGGAGGCGCCCCAGGAAAACCAGGGGCCCCGCCTACCGGCAATGCACCGCCCTGCCCCTGCACCGCTCGGCCAAAAGCATCGGCCCCCCCAGCGCCACTGTCCCCCCCCTCCACTATACTCCCCCCGGCACCCGCCCCCAGAGCCTCCCCCCTCCCCAGCATAACAGCGCTAGCCCGCTGCCCCCCCCGTTGCGCGCTCACCTTTCCCCTCGCTTTTCCCCTCTGAGCCCCCCCAACAGATGCCCTCCGCTCCCCCCGAGAGCTCCCACGCCCTCGAGCCAACCCCCGACCCCTCGAGACCCCCCTCCCCACAGGCACCCCCCCACGCAACCCCCCTTCCCCAGCTGTATTCCCCACCACCCCTTCAACCCCCCCTACACCCCCCCAGCCCTAGAAGGCACAGGCTGCCGACATGAAGACCTGCTCAGCCCCCTCTCCCTGCCCCCTCGTCCCCCACGTGGTGGCATACTTAAACCACAACTGCAATTTGCTGTATATATCCCACGTATGGGCCGTTTAGCACCAGCCCCTGCCAAGAAGGGCTAACCCCCACCCTCTTAGGAGCACCACCACGAGAGGCACTAGGCCTACACCAGTCCCGCGCTAGCCCCACACCCACCACCAAAAACCCCCGCAGGCCCGCACACCCCCAGCTCACCGAGCAAAGAGCACCTGCCTGCCAGCAACCACCGAACGACGATCAGCCGCCACAGAAACAGCAGGCCCCGGGTAAGCAGAACAGCAACAAGCCGGCACTCTGCAGGTCTCCAGCGACGACTGAGCACGCGGAGACCTGCAGCAGCCCCTCAACCCGCCGCGCTCCCCACCAGCCGCTCCCCCATTGGTTCCCGAGCGATCGCATTCGCCGGGAGCCAATGGTTTCAAACGATAACCTCCCCCCCCTCCCCCGGCCCCAGGAAGCGGCCGCGTGCAGGGTCCCCGCACCGGGCCACGCGCCCGGTTAATGCCGGCCGTCGGGACCCTGCCCGCGGCCTTGCTCATATTTTGAACCAGAAGTGACACCATAGTATTGCATGAATCAGACTCTAGCTAGGAGAGGAGGTGGATGCAGCCAGAGGAGCTGCTGTTGTCTTCCTACTGTCAACCAAGCATTGGTGTGGGGGGGGGAGAGGGGGGCAGGCTGTTTGATATGTCTGCATGACTTTAAGTAAATAAGTGGGGGGAAGAGGAGAGGGAGAGAGGATCCCTACGACTCATCTCTAACTCTCAGCACTGGTGTCTCCATTTCTTGGGAAGTGGGAAATGTGACAAGGGTTAGATTTTGCAGCAGAATCATGAGAATTTTGGGGGCTCTCAGCATAAGCAGCTGTGTATTAATGGAATTAACTTTTTATTAGCAATTGCAGTCCACATCATAATTGAACTCTGTTAAGTTTATGAAGAAGCCATTTAATTCCTGCCTTGGGGAGGATGGAACACAACCGAGTTGTTGGTGGCAGAAGGTCACCCAGCCCTTTCTGTATGTGGCCAGATGTGGCAAAGGCAGAGGAAAAAGTGTGGCAATTCCTATTGCTGGGTAGGGACTTGGTATGGGAGCCAAACCTATGAGTTTAATTTCATGCCATTGTACACCTTGGCCATCCAGGAGAAATAGGAAGAGGTGAGGTTTGGCTTCTGTTAGTATTTTAGTAGTTTACAACTCCATGTGTCCTTCATTATTTTTTTCCTGGCGCTCTTATGCTTCCATGACTCTGCATTCTGGTGACATGTCCAATATGCCAGGATGGCACACCTATAGCAGTCCTTTCTACGGAAGCCACATGTGTGCTGTTCTGGCCGCCATATCTAAAAAAGGATATAGTAGAAATAGGAAACGGTACATAGAAGAGCAAACAAAATAAAGGGAATGGAAGGATACCCCTATGAGGAAAGGCTTAAAAAGTTAAGGCTCTTCAGCTTGGAGAAGAGACGGCTGAGAGGAGATATGATAGAGGTCTATAAAATGATGAATGAGTAGAACAGGTAAACGTAGATCAATTGTTTACTTCTTCAAAAAATAGAAAGACTAAGGGACACACAATGAAGCTACAGTGTAGAACATTTAAGACTAATCAGAGAAAATATTAATCTCCAGGAACAAGCAGGAATCTAGTCATCACATATGGGTATCGTCGGTACCGACGGAGCCTGCGCGGGAACGCTCCCCAACATCCAATCAGAAAGCTTTTGGGAGCATCCCACAGCGCCTGCGTGCTGCCTTCCCGCCTTTCCCAACTGCCTCTCTCCAGTTCTTCTTTTTCCGCGGAGCCAGCAGGTCGTATTCCTGTCACCGCAGAAGAATTTCTTTATTTCTTTTTGTGGTCACGTCTGCCTTCCTCGACGCTCTATCGGTACCGCCGGTCTTTCTTTTCTACTTAAAAAAAAAAAAAAATAATAATAATAATTTAAAAAAAAAATTATATATATATATATATATATATATATATATATTTGTTTTTCCTTTTCTTAAGGTGCACCTGCCTTTTTGGGCCTTAGGCCCAAAACCTTCTTTAACATGGAAAAACCTGCCTCAGGTTTTAAAAAGTGCACAAAATGTGGCGGTACCATTTCCATCACCGACACCCATGAATGGTGTTTAAAATGTTTAGGTCCTGACCACTCCATCACAGATTGTGTGTCCTGTGCTATGATGTCTAAAAGAGGTCGACAGAACCGAGCTGCTAAGCTCAGTACCCTGTTTCCCTCTGATGCGGCTTCGGTGGCATCAACGTCTTTCAGGGCTGCTGCTTCTTCTCGTGGATCTCAGATAACTAAACATAAATCCAGCTGGTCCTCGAAGGGTAGATCTCCTTTTAAGCATCGAGATGCCTCTGGCGTTGCCCTCGAGGATTCTGCACCGGCAAAATTACCCCGGCGGGAGGCTTCGGCTTCCAAAGCATCATCATCGGGGTTCCAGGATGTTCTCGATGGCTCGGCCTCGACAGATCTCCTGGTGCCATGCTCTGGGGTACCAGTGGTTCTCACCGGTACTGACTTTCAGGCATTGGCAGCGTCTATGGACCAGAGAATTCTGTCCATAGAACGCAGTCTAGCAGCTTTCCTTGTGGCATCGACGCCCTTGGTACCGCGACAGACAACTCCACCGGTACCGGCACTGCTATCGGTACCGGTACCGATGGCATCGGTATCTGCTATGCCGGTACCCTGTTCTCCAATGACCGCCGGTACCGATTCCCCGGTACCGGTTATTCCCAATACCGATCTTGTTCGGTACGGGTATCGGGCTCTGCAGGAGCATCCGGACAGACGATACTTCGATTCCTCAGAAGAATCTGAGGACTCTAAAAGTTCTGTCGATGCAGCGATGCTTCTTCCACAGAAGTCCTCCTCCCCTAAACACAGGATGTCTCCTCCAGAGGACATGTCTTTCCAAGACTTCATCAGAGAGGTGGCTCGGGGCCTATCCATCACTGTGGCCCCTGAGACAGAGCCAAGGAACAAGGAGTTGGATATTTTACAATATCCCAAAACTCCTAAGGAGGCAGCTACCCTACCCATTCATGAGATTCTATATGATCTCATGCTGAGGATGTGGGAAACACCTCTTACCACCTCTCCTCATTCTCGTAGGTTAGATACTATGTATCGTGTCCCTCCTTGTCCTGGCTTCCATAAAACTCAGCTTCCTCACCACCCTGTTGTGGTGGAATCTGCTATGAGAAGGATTAGAAGTGCAAAAAGACATGCCTCTAATCCTCCAGGACGTGAATGCAGAACTCTGGATGCTTTTGAACGTAGAGTCTTTCAAGCTTCCATGCTTGCTACAAGAATCAGTTCCTATAGTCTCTACATGGGAATGTTTCTAAAGGAAGTTACTGATCATCTACAGACTAAGTCCTTTCATCTCTGAGGATAAAAGGCAGGAGTTTCTCACTTGGCTCAAACATGCCCAAGATGTCTCTAAATTCTCTAACCGTGCAGCCTTCGACTGCTTTGAATGTATAAGCAGAACCTCGGCTATTGCCATAGGTGCACATAGAATTGCTTTGCTCCAAGCATCTGATTTAGAGCTCTGGGTACAAGATAAATTGGGAAATATCCCTTGTACTGGTGAGAATCTGTTTGATAAAGATTGGCAAGAAAAAGCCAATGAAATGGATGCTGAAAATTCCACTTTGGACTATCCAACTCTACTGCTGATCCTGTTAGGAAAAAGTTGTTCAAGAAAACACCTTTTTCTAAAAAGAAAAGATTTTATTCTGCTTATGGTCAGCAGGCATCTTCTGCAGGTCAGTTTTCATCCAAACGTCAGCAAGCACCCAAACAGAAGAAAGCAAAGGCTGATAGGCCTCAACCGGCCCAGCAGCCTCAGCCTCCTAAGGGCCCTTGACTTTCAGCTAGAGAACTTAGCCTTTCTGGCTCTGGAAGGACCAGAACCGTCCACCATTCCAGGAAGGTTATGTCATTTTGCTCCCAGATGGGGGCAAATAACAGCAGAGCATTGGACACTCTCCATCATAAAAGAGGGGTACAAACTTCATTTTTCAAGCATGCCCCCTCCCACAATAGTAAAGTTCAATTCTCTGACCTCTCTCATCGACCTGTTAGGTCAGGAGGTTACCATCCTTCTTGCCCAAGGGGCAATAGAAGAAGTGCCTCTTCATCAACAGGGCACAGGGTACTATTCCCCTTATTTTCTTATTCCAAAGAAAACAGGGGGATACAGACCTATCTTAGATCTCAGAGAATTGAACAAATTCCTTGTCAAGGAGAAATTCAAAATGATTTCTCTCGGAGCTCTGCTTCCATACCTTCAGAGTCAGGATTGGCTTTGTTCTCTAGATCTCAAGGATGCGTACACCCATGTTCTCATCCATCCAACCCACAGAAGGTTCCTTCGGTTCCTGTTTCAAGGAAAGCACTACCAATACAGGGTGCTTCCTTTTGGTCTGGCCTCTGCACCAAGGTGTTCACGAAATGCATGGCTGTGGTAGCAGCATTTCTACGCACTCTGGGAATATTAGTCTTCCCTTACTTAGATGACTGGCTCATTCGAGCTCCAACACAGTCAGAGGCCAAGATTTCTCTATCCTGCACAATGCGTATCCTTCAGTATTTAGGGCTGGTAATAAACATCCCAAAATCCAGTCTAACTCCTACTCAGTCTCTAGAGTTCATAGGAGCCTTACTGGATACTACAAGGGCAAGGGCCTATCTTCCCCAGGCCTGTTGCCTTCGCTTGGTGCAATTAGCTTCTCAAGCAGTGCCAAAGCCCTTACTAACTGCTCGAGAAATGTTGCAATTACTAGGCCACATGGCATCCACCGTGCATGTGGTACCATATGCTCGCCTTCACATGAGGGCAGCTCAGTGGACTTTATCCACCCAATGGACCCAGGCATCAGGCTGCCTGTCAGACAAAATAGCCAACACAAGTCGCCTCATTTTGTCTCTGCAGTGGTGGAAGTCCACTCAAAACCTGCTGCTGGGGTCCCCCTTTCAGCAACCCCTGCCCCAAGCAACTCTTACAACAGATGCTTCTCCAATGGGTTGGGGAGATCATCTGCAAGACCTCTCCACCCAAGGCACCTGTTCTCCACAGGAGAGTTGTCTACATATCAATCTCTTGGAGCTCAGAGCAATCTTCCTTGCTCTGCGAGTGTTCCACACTCTGCTCAGCTACAAGACAGTCCTTATTCATACGGACAATCAAGTAGCCATGTTCTACGTGAACAAGCAGGGGGGAACAGGCTCTCTGTCACTTTGCAATGAAGCTTTGTGACTGTGGGCCTTCGCCAGAGAGCATCAGATTCATCTTCTGGCAGTGTATCTTCCAGGCGTTCAAAACTCTTGGGCAGACAGACTCAGTCGAGTTCTCCTTCCACACGAGTGGTCTCTGCATGCAGACCAGGTGGCCAGGATTTTTCAACTTTGGGGAACCCCGGACATAGACCTCTTTGCAAGTCCGTGGAATGCCAAACTTCCCCAGTTCTGTTCCAGAACTCTGGCTCAGGGAGCTCAGGCAAAGGATGCTTTCCTCCTTCACTGGGGTCAAGACTTCCTGTATGCCTTTCCACCCATTCCCCTATTTCCCAAAACCCTTTTCAAGCTTCAGAGAGACAGAGGCCACATGATTCTCATAGCACCACATTGGCCACGGCAAGTGTGGTACCCTCTGCTTCTACATCTCTCTCAAGCTCCCTCCCTGGAGTTAGGGTCTGCTCCAGATCTCCTATCCTAGGAGAACGGAATGTTATGGCATCCCAATCCCCAGTCTCTGCATCTCAGGGCTTGGTTGCTGAAGGCCTAGATCTCCAAGATCTTCATCTTTCTTAGCAAGTGAAAGATGTTCTTTATGCTTCCAGGAAACCTTCCACTAGACATTCTTATGCTTTCAAGTGGAAGAGGTTTATTATTTGGCGTTCTGAGAAGGGTCTTAAACCCCTTGCGATACCTCTGGAATCTTTACTGGAGTATCTCCTCCATTTGTCTAATGCAGGCCTTAAAAAAATTCAGTAAGAGTCCATTTGAGTGCTATTGCAGCTCCCTTAAGCCTCTATATGGACAACCTATTTCCTCTCATCCTCTTATAGCAAGATTCATGAGAGGCCTCCTCCTAACTAAGCCTCCTATTAGACCACCTCCGGTGGCATGGGACTTGAACCTGGTTCTTGGGCAGCTCATGAAGCCACCTTTCGAACCCTTAGCTACCACCTCCTTGAAATTCCTTTCTTGGAAGGTTATCTTTCTCATTGCAATCACATCAGCACACCGCATTAGTGAATTGCAAGCACTAGTAGCTAATCCACCTTATACAAGGTTCATGACAAGGTAGTCCTTAGGACTCATCCACACCTTATGCCTAAAGTGGTCTCGCCTTTTCATCTCAACCAGGAGGTCTACCTACCTGTCTTTTTTCCAGGACCTCATGCATCAAATGCAGAGAGGAATCTTCATACCCTGGACTGTAAAAGAGCTCTAGCTTTTTACTTACAAAGGACACAGCAACATAGAAAGTCCTCTCAACTCTTTGTTGTTTTTGACCCTTCTCATTTGGGACTTCCAGTCTCCAAGAGAACACTATCTAACTGGATTGCTCATTGCTCAGTGTATTTCTTTTGCCTATCAGAGTAAGAACCTTTCTCTGGAGGGCCATGTCACAGCTCACAATGTGAGAGCCATGGCAGCCTCAATGGCTCATCTGAACTCTGTGTCTATTGACGACATCTGTCAAGCAGCCACTTGGGCCTCTGTTCATACCTTCACAGCCCATTACTGCTTGGACAAGGACTCCCGCCGGGATGCCTTGTTTGGTCAGGCTGTTCGAAAAAAACCTGTTCCATACCTAATCAACTCCTACCCACCATCCCTGGTAGGATGCCAGAGATCCATAGGGGGAAGTGGAGCCCTTCTCAGGGACACACAACTTCTGGTGTCTCTCCCTGGCACCTAAAGCTAGGGGTTCCCCATATGTGATGACTAGATTCCTGCTTGTTCCTGGAGATAGCATAGTTACTCACCTGTAACAGGTGATCTCTGGGAACAGCAGGAATTTAGTCCTCACAACCCACCCACCTCCCCTATGAGTTGTATTTCTCTATCTATGTCTTTCCTTTCCCTCTCTGTCTCTCTTTGTCTCAGCTTAAAACTCAGCTGGAGAGAGGCAGTTGGGAAAGGTGGGAAGGTAGCACGCAGGCGCTGTGGGATGCTCCCAAAAGCTTTCTGATTGGACGCTGGGGAGCGTTCCCGCGCAGGCTCCGTCGGTACCGACGATACCCATATGTGAGGACTAAATTCCTGCTGTTCCCGGAGATCACCTGTTACAGGTGAGTAGCTATGCTTTTCACTCAATGCGTAATCAAACTCTGGAATTTGTTACAGGACAATGTAGTAAAAGCTGTTAATGTGGAGGTGTTAAATGCCGTCAAGTCTGTGTCGACTCATGGTGACCCTCTGGATAGTTGTCCTAAACTGTATTTGGTCTTCAGTCAGGCGGCTCATTGTTGATAGACACCCATAGCTGCTGTTTTTGTATTGATTCATCTCATTGCTGGCCTTTCTCTTTTGCGATGACCTTCTATCTTGCAAGCATGATGTCTTTCTCTAATGATCTCTTTCTTCACATGATGTGTCCAAAGTATGAAAGTCAAAGTCTTGTCATCTGAGCTTCTAAAGAAAGCTTAGGCTTTATCTCCTCTAGTGCTGACTGATTTATTTTTCAGGCAGTCCATCGTATACATAGTTTTTGTCACCAGTACAATTATTCAAAGGCATCAGTTTTCTTCTGTTTTTTTCACTGCCCAACATTTGCATCCTTATGACGTTATTGAAAATATCATGGTTTGAACAAGTCCAAATCTTTGTATAGAGAGAGACATCTCTGCTCTTGAGAATCTTGTCTAGGTCCTTCATAGCAATTCTGGTGAGAGCAATGTTTCGTTGGATTTCTTGACGGCTTTATTGATAGTTGATCCAAGTAGGTTAAAGTTGTCAACTATTTTAATTTCTTCTCCAATGATGAACTTACTGATTTTGCCAGTTGTCACGATCTTTGCCTTCTTTACATTAAGGTGCAGGCCTGTTTTAAGACTATGTTCCTTGATCTTGAGAAGCAAATGTTTCAGATTGTCTTCACTTTCAGCCTGTAATGTGGTATCATCAGTATAGCGAAGGTTGTTGATGAGGCTTCCACTAATCTTCACACCTTGATTGTCTTCATACAGTCCTACTTCTCTGATGATCTGTTCTGCATATAAATTAAACAGGTATGGGAAAAGTATGCATCCGTGTCATACACCATTGCTGATTTTAAACCATTCTTTTTCTCCTTGTTCCTTTCAAACTGTTGCATTTTGATCAATGTAAAGGTTGGGAAGAAAAATCAGGTGTTCTGGTATACCCATGCTTCTTAATGTGGCCCAGAGTTTTTCATGGCTTACACAATTAAAAGCCTTGCTGTAGTCGATAAAACACATATAGATATCCTTTTGGAGTCTTTTCAAGGATCTTCGATGATGTCTCTTGGGTCCTCGCTCTTTCCTGAACCCTGCTTACAGTTCAGGCGGTTCTTATTCCAGGTATGGTTGTAGTCTCTGCAGAATAAACTTGAATAGAATCTTGCTGGCATGTGGGATCAGAACGATTGTGCTAGAATTTCCACAGTCACTGGATCACCTTTCTTCTGTGTTTTATACCAATACTAAAGAAAGGTGATCCGACTGACTGTGGAAGCTTTTACACAATTGCTGTGACCCTACATGACAGCAAGATTCTACTCAAGATTATTTAGCAGAGACTACAATCATACCTGGAACGAGAACTGCCTGAAGTGCATGCAGGATTCAAGAAATGAGAGACATCGTTGCGGATGTGAGATGGATAATGTAGCTGGGTTTAAAAGAGTTTTAGACAAGTTCCTGGAGAAAGTTCATTAGCTGCTATTAAAGTGAACCGGTGAGAAGAGGTCACGTGATGTGGTGAACTGAGGAGACTGTTTCTTCTCAGCACCGGGGCGATTCACATGTAATCGGACTCTAATTTGATGCCCTAACCCCACTGGGCACTTATAGTGGTCAGTGTTGGCTTGGTATAGCCACCGGGATCAGAAAGAGGAGGGTGGCAAAGTCCAACCATACGGATGGCTACAAAAATGGCGCATAAAGGTAAGAGTTGCAGCACCGATCTAAAGATGGTGGATCCCATCTCTCCCAAGCAGACCAAAGGGGCCTCACCAAATCTGGTCACAGAGGTATCTCAAGCAAGGTAGATTAACCCCCTTTGTTGTAAAGCAAGTTTGGTGTATGATTGAGGGGTTTAGTTGTACACCATGCCTGGACATTTCCCCGTTGACTTGGCTAATACTGTTCAGTTATTTGTTTACGCATTTAAACAGTTTCTGAATGTTAAATAACTACATATTTGTTCCTGTAACTTGTAGCAAATAGAAGGTATTATGCATTCCCTATTAAGTGTGACTGCCTAGATAGGTAGCATATATTATATGCTATGGGTACACCCCGTCTCCATGATACCCGAGGCAGATTATTCTCTTATAAGGCAAGAGCTCCCAATGTCCTTGGTGAATTTTTGTTTGCATTCAAGTAACAATAGCTCATTAATTGCGCCACCTATGGGACCACCAAGGACTCCTATCAAGGGCCCCCAGGGGAGGGAGCGAAAGAACTATGACAGGCATGAGTATGTGGGTCACTCGACCGATGTAACTTTGTTAATATATCACAATTTAATGGGATGAGGGAGTGCCCCAGATGAATGGGAGTAGTTGGGGTGGCTGGGAGCGAAATTTAGATGTAGGTGTGCATAAAAATGAGACAACCTGAGCATGCTATTGTTAGCTGCAAAGGGTGGGGAGAGAGTATGGGAGTGAAGGGTAGAATGGGTGCCCTGGGGGGGGGGGGGGTAATGTAAAACTAACACTTAAATCCGTTGACACCCCTACACATGATGGACCCCAGTAGTGAATCTCAGTGTGGATGGGGGATGGAGAAGCAGTGTGGGGAGGGGTATGGGTGTTCTGCAGGCAGCTACATGTGTTTGAAGTCAGGGAATGGAGAGGGGGTGTCCCTGGACTGGGAGGGACCCCCTGGGGTACATAAGCCGATTAACTTTTTTCTGGATCGGGTGGAGCCGGAAAAGGCTTGAGAGTTCTTTCCTGGAATGTCTGTGGTCTGGGCACACCAATGAAACGTTCCAAAATCCTCCGAGCCTTGCTGTGTTATGGGAATGATGAGCCTTCCTCCAGGGGAAACACATAAGACAGACCTTGAGCATGCGAGGCTCTGTAGGGACTTGGTTGGTCAAGTCTATGGGGTGCTGGCGGTGGGCCGAAAGGGTGGGGTGGCAATTTTAATACACAGATGACTGTGATTTGCATGTATGCGGGATGTTGTTGACCCACAGGGGCGATACATAATATTACATGGTAAACTAGAGGGCCACCTCTTGGTCCTCTGTAATATCTATGGCCCTGATGCCTCTTTCTATGCCCTGGTGACCTCAGCCCTGGAGCAAATTCCCGATGATAATGTGATAGTGGGAGGAGACCTCAAAAACATCGGGACTTGGGTGTTTGGAATAGGAGCACAAGTATATTACAGTGGTTCCGGCACCAAATGGATCTAGTGGATCCATGGCGGCTACTCAAATCTGGGAAAAGAGACTATACTCATCTTTTCAGAGCCCATGATTCCAGTGTTCATATTGACTACCTTCTGGGGTTGACTCCTGTTTTCTCTTGCGTGGAGGACACCACAATTGGTCCAATGGAAATTTCTGATCACACCCCTCTGTGGGTGGACATGGCATGGCATACGGTGGACTGGGATCCCCGCCAGTAGTGTTTTCCTCTTCAACTATATAAAGAAGATCAGTTCCACTACTACATCAGGGAGAAATGGCGGGCCAATTTGAATAACAATGGGCAGCGCCAAGACACGCCAGAGTTGTTTTGGGAAGCAGCTAAGGTGGTGCTTTGGGGCGATGATATGGCATATATGGCCTAGCGACGATGACGACTTAGTGCTCGGGTGGTGCACGTCGAGCACCAGGTAGTGAAAGTCAGACGGCAGTATGCCAGGTGTCCCGGATCTGCGTTGAGAGGCCTTGAGAGTCATGCCGCACATAATGAAGCCTTACACCAGAGAGCGAAAAAATCAATAATATACTATAAATTCCACTTGTTTTAATATGGGGACAAGACAGGGCGCCTGCTCACACACTGTCTAAGAAGACTTAGGGGAGTGTGCACTGTTCAGGCATTGCATTATGATAAAGGGCGATTGTGTAAAGACACTCCAATTATAGCACGTCTCTTAAGAGCCTGCTACCAAAAACTGTACCGGAATAGCCTGGTATCCCCCCCTGGGATAACAGAATGTCTTTGAGACCTCATGCTGTCCTCTCTCACAGAACAATAGGCAGCTATGTTGAGGGCACAAGGAGGTGTTTCTAGTTATTAGAAGGGCACAATGCTGCAAAGTACCAGGCCCAGACAGCTATACAGCAGAATTTTATAAATGCCTGTGAGAGCATGTGGCGGGCCCTCTAGCAGCAACATACCAAGACCACGTCAGAATGGGAGGGTTTCCCTGGGGAGACAATCGAGCGTATATAACTTTATTGCCCAAGCCCGGTAAGGACCCCTTGATGACAGAATCATATTGTCCGATTTCATTTTTAAATTTTAACTTAAAAATCTGGGCCAAGATCCTGGCGGACCGACTAGCACCATTTCTTCCAGGCTTGGTGCAGACCTCACAAGTGGGATTTGTTTGGGGTTGGTATGCTGCTAGCAATATGCGAAATATTATAGCTTTTCTAGAGTTGGGTATATGCACACCAAATACCTTAACTTTTAATCGGTTTTGATGCTGAGAAGGCTTTTGATGGTGTGGGATGGGAATATCTCTTCCATCTTTTAACCCATTACGGCTTAGGAGACCATTTTATTCATATGGTTTGTCTCTTGTATGCGAAGCCGACTGCAGCGGTTGTGGTTAATGGCTGTACTTCAGAGGTCTTTGATCTGCAACGGGGCACGAGACAGGGTTGCCCGCTATCCCCCATTTTGTATGTTTTAACCCTAGATCCCTTTGGTAAGAATGATTGTAGAGAACGGGCAGGGTGGGGTCAAGATTGGCTGGTCTGAATTTAAAATCTTGGCATTTGCAGATGATTTGCTGGTCCACCTTACCCAACCACGTACATCCCTGCAGAGCTTACTATCCAAGTTTGTGCACTTTGGTTAGTTCTCGGTACTCCAACTTAACATGGATAAATTAGAGGCCCTAAATGTACCAAGAACTCTATGAGCCGGGTGGGGGGTGGCCTTCCCTCTCCGATGGGCTAGCTGATCATTTCAATACCTTGGTATTAAGCTGCCTAGTGACTCCTGCCTTTTGTATCAGCTGAACTCTAGGGCCCTCCTTAGCCACAAGCAAACCAAAATGCGAGATTGGATATCTCTGACACTGTCAATGATGGGCTGGATAGCAGCTGTTTGTATGACATTGTTTCCCAAATTGTTGTATGTATTACAGCTCCTACCCATTCAACTCTAACAGAAAGATATTGCATTTTTTGAATGGGAGCTTTGTTGTTTTATTTGGAGGGGGGTTGGCAAAGATAGAACTGTCCAAAATGTGTGATTTTTGGAAGTATGGTGGTATGGAAGTTCCTGATATACTGCAATATGCGCGGACTTGCCATCCACCATTCGAGTGATCATGGATCTTGCACATTTCAGAAAAGCACTAAAGCACCACCTCTTTCTCCTACACTACTCACAACACAGCGACCCAAACGCACCCACCATTCAATTGTAAACTATAGAATCATGCTTATAGTGTAGATAGTTGTAGATAACTGTAGATAGTTACCCCAGTTTTAAACCAAGTTAGACCTCCTGTTCAATGTAAGTGCATGACAGTCCCTGTCTACGCACAAAGCTGTTATCTGTAAACCACACTAATTTTAAAGAGCACGGTATATAAAAGCAATAAATAAATAAATAAAATAAATTTGAGATGTCTTCGGTATTGGCTTGGGCAAATGGAAGCCTTTACTCCCCGAGAGATGGAGGAGGACTTTGTGACGCCTTTTTCCCTTTCTGCGGTGCTGCACATGGATGGAAAAGATCTCCCATTGTGGATTACATGCAGTCTCTTGGTTAGTCCCCTCTGCAGCATATAGAAATTCTTGTGCTTACACTGGACTATCTCCCTGAAGAGTACCAGCTTTTTATCTATTAGGGGCAATCCCTGATTCACACCAGGTATGGAGAATCGAGTGTTCCATGAGTGGAAACATTGTGGCCTGTACAGTTTGGGCCTTCAGTGGACCTATAGGGTCAGGTTTTGCCCTCACTCTGCAAAGAATTTGATTTAAAAACAACATATCTATCTGCCTACATGCAGCTTAGTCATTATATAAAATTCCTCTTTATAGATGGTCTTGTGGCAGCAGCATCGGCCCAAGTGATACAATTTTTTGAATTTGGCGACTGGGAGAGGATGTCAGTTGTGCAACTCTCTTGCAAGCTGAGGCGTGGTCTCCGATGAGGGACGACTCGAGAACGGAGGGCTGACACTGGGCCATGTTCCTGGCACAGAAGGTCTGTTTGATTGGGAAACAATTGGTGTTGCGACGCTGGAGGGAGATTACGGCACCCACCTATTAGGAGTGGCATAAGGCTTCCATCATTTGATGTTAATGGAACGAATGGCAGCTAAAGGCAGTCCCAAGGGATTTGCTAAGTTTTTAGCATTGTGGGGTGGCTATGTTGATGCCCTGTCACCTCTGACTTGGAATGAATTCTTAAATGATTGACAACGGGCGAGTCCTGCCTGGAGGCCCTCTGTAGAGGGGAAGAGGACCAAGGGATCGTGCCTCACCAAGGATACAGAACTATGGCTTGGAAGCGCCAGGGTCCATCTGCAGAACACCTGGGAGGGGGGAAGGGGGAGCTATAGGATGGAAGCACGGGAGTGGGATGTTAACTCTAGGTTGGTCACAGGGAGGTGGAGCGTAGTGTAAAAGTACACACCACATTCCAGAGACTCATCCCTGAACCTATTTGGAAGTACAGCTGACTAAATGGGGGGGGGGGAGAAGTGGGGGGTGAAAAATGAATAAAACATATGACATTGTTAAATGTGATAATTGATTTGGAGTATATTAGTATGTGGTAGTTTCCAAAGACAATGTATTTGTTGTTGACGTTCAATAAAAAGATATGTATAAAAAAAAGTGAACTGGTGAAATCCACTACTTCCTCCTGGAATAAGCAGAATGGAATCCCTCTTCCTTTTGAAACCTGACAGGTTCTTGTGACCTGGATTGGCTACTGTTGGAAACAGGATACTGGGCTAATGGATCTTTGTTCTGACCTAGTATGGCATATTTTATGTTCTTATAATCACATTTCACAGATTAGAATCCTACATATAAATACTACTGCAGCTAACAATAGTTTTGATTTTTACATATAACAGAATGTTTTTTTAACTTCAAGTTTATGTAGTTCTGAAATTCCAAATTCTCCCTGGTTAAGCATTCTGTTACAAAGAAACGTTATGCTTTTTCTGTCTGTATAAAAGGCATAGTATACAAATTTTCTTCACTGTGCATGTCCTTTTTGTTACAAATAGTAAATTTAATCCTTTATAAGTCACCTAAAGTTTAGTTTATCTCAAAATGGCATGATCAGTAAATTGTCAAGCTTAAGGTATTAAAGTTGAAATTGCATTCTTTAATGCTGCCCCCTCCAGAAGATTAGCTCTTTGAATGTGCTGGGCATGGGTGGGGAGGAGGGAGTGGAATGTATATAAAGAATTCACACTTCTAAATTTTTGGTATTAGGTCACACACTGATGAAGTTATGGATGTAGGGTAAATAGTCTCTGGAAATAATTGGCTACTGGCATGGGGAATTTTTTTCTTAAAAGATAACTGTTTTTATTATAGTAGATGTTAATTATAATCTTGTTGAATTTGAATCTGAATTTCTAGTTTTTCAGATAGTGCATGATATTAAACAATGGGGCATATTTTGAATCTTGTTTGGATTACAATGGATCTCATAGAAATAGTAAAAGTGGTTAAGGTGGATGGCTAGCTCCCACTGTCTAATATCCCCCCTCTCCTAAAACGTCTGGAGCCAACCCTGACGTTTTGTCAAATTTTCTCCCGATTTCCAGTTTGGCATGCCATGTTGCATCACCTCAAAAACTATTTGAAGGTCAACAATCTTAGATCAATTTCAGTTTGGGCTCAGAGTAGGATTTGACACAGAGACCCTCATGGCCTCTGTGATAGATTGGTTAATGATATTGGGTCAAGGGCATCAGGGCGTAGCTACATTTCTTGATGTATCTGTAGCATTTGACTCTAATTCATACACACTTTTTAGATCCATTGTCCTCTTTGAGGCCGATTCCATATAGGACATCTCGCTGAGGCAGAGACATTTAAATCGGGCATAGGTGAAATTCCCACCCAATTCTGGAAATACTGGTTTAGACGCCCCCATATTTCTTGCATTGGGATCATATATGTGTCCGGTGTGGCACATCAAACTTGCTGTTTGGCAGGCCTGTGAACATATCCAGCGCGAAGCCCCACGCATGGATACAGGCACCGGCCATAGAGTAAAGAAGAGAAACGTGTCTCTGGCAATAGTGTGAGATATGGGTAAACGGTGATCAGGATTTGGATGTACCCACCCTCACTGTATTTTGTGAAGTTAGTCATCTTCGATTATGCCCATCTCTGAGCTGAGCATGCCTCTGCTGTGGAAACATGCATCTCCTAAGCTGCTGTTCTCACTGACAGTACTTTACTGATGCATACAAGACAGAAACTGATGATAAATGCAGGCTGATGCAAATTAGACCATATCCTGGTCCCCTAGATACCCAGAACAGCACACTTTAAGATGGTATAAGAGAAGGTAAATATGGTGTATGACAACATACCTTGCATCAAATGGTACTTGGTATCATAAAAAGGCTTCAGTGAGGCTTGCATTGGTCAGTTCTACATACATCCTTAAAAATGCTCAGTATGAACCCTCGTGCACAAAAATCAACATTAGCATAATTCCCCAAGGGATGCATACGATTGCTGAGACATAAATGTATGTCCTGCGTATGGCATGCTGCATGGCAGAATCTGGGGACTGTTGTACTACATCAGACATGTCTTCCAGTATCTGGCCCTCCTCCCTGATATGCAGATCGGCACACCAGATCCTCCCGTGCAACCTTCAAACCACACACACACAGACTCACTTTCTGTGAAACAGATCCTCAGCATCTATAGATAAAAGTTGGTATACCGTAAAAGCATGGCGTACCAGGACAATATATCTGTTCCCCCTCTCTCACTCAGATAAACTCTTGTGGCAGACCCGCTCATACGTCTAACATCAACAGTCCCATTTTACAGGACACAGGACTTTTCTGGGTATCCCAAATTAGCTCATGTAGCACAAACAGTAATCTTTCAGCATAGCCACCGTATGCACTATTGTTGGTTTTCAAATATCTTTAAGGATAGTTATTCATGCCCCTTAGCTTACAAGATTCTCTCACCCCTGATTTCTGTCTATTGTGCATGTATCTTGCTGTGTTTTACAGATGGCACTCACACCAGTTTGAAGTATACTTGTCACAACCTCTATACAAGACAGCAGAAATATTTCTAAGTATTGGCCTTATTCCACGTTTCTGCAGGAATAATGAGCATGTCTGCAGGGGACACAGAAAACATAAATGGGCCTTTCCTGCTTATGCTTTATACATCTCTGCAGCAAACCATGTCCTCGTTCCACCCCTCCCAGGCACATCCTGAGATCCTCGTGCTACCGCCTTAGCGTGCATGGGTGCAGGATTTCAGGATACGGCCGTAGACATTTTTGTGAGAAAAACGTCTCCTGCGCACATCAAAAATGCCTATTTATGTTATAGAATAGGCAGTTGAGTTCTTGACGGTTTTAAGTCATATTTATCAAGCAGGAAACAATGTTATGGTAATTGATAAGGATTCAGAATGGTTCAAAATGGAGAGCGGTCTCTCACAAGGTTCCACACTATCAGTAGTTTTTGTTAATATTTATATTCACCTACTTTGTGATTTGCTGTGATCATTCTCTCTAGAATATCTTTTATGTATATATCATGATTTTTCTTCCAGTTTAGAATCATTTTGAATCTATCATTTTGAATCTGTAGTAAAAAGGGGAGTGTTGTAGTTGTTATGGAAGGACAGACTAGATAGGCCATGTGGTCTTTTTCCGTCGTCATATTTCTATGTTTCTATGTTTCTATCCGGAGGCATATGGGTGAAGGCATTAAAGAAATTTCCAAGTAATTGCTGTCTCAGAACTTGAAGCAGAATTTATCTAAAACTGAAATTATAGTTGTGCATCATTGTAAAGAAGTAATTATCCCTGCAAAATTTTACGTAGAGTATCAGGCAATTCTGTTGTGCCACAAGTTATGATAATTAGGTGTTTTGTTAGATCTAGTCTTTTGTTTTGTCCCTTTCTGAAGGGCATGGTAAACGTTCATTTTTTAAGTTATGGCTACTGAGGAGGCTGAAGTATTTTATTAAAAGGTCTGATTTTAGTATGGTTTTACAGGCCTTAGTCTTAACACCTGTAGATTACTGTTGTGTTTTATTTGGTTCACCTACATCACGCTTGAAACCCTCCAGATGATTCAGAATTTCGCTGCCTGGTTGTTAACTGGGATAAAAATAAATGAACACTACCCTTCAGCAGTTACCTTGGTTACCAATTATGTGAAGGATAAAAGTTTTTTTTAAAGTGGTCAGTTTAATTTTTAAAATTCTAAGGTTGCAAGCTTTTCTCCAACTTTTGGGGTGTCTAGGTTTTTACAATCCAGCACATTGGCTGAGGTCTCAAGGAGTGGGGTACCGGTATTTAAATTTTTCTTGGTTGCCTGAGATTTGTAGTCAAGATTTTGGATAGGTTGCTTTCGTTTTCCAGCCCAAAAGTTTGGAATCAATTGTTGGAAGGCCTAAGATTGCAGATTTCCAGAAGGTAAAGAGTTATGTTGTTTGGCTTATTTTACCTATTTATATGTGTATTATTTATTATTTCTTATGTTTATAAACTGTGTCCATACTACAAATTGTGAAATTCTAAGTGTTTTAAATAAATAAGTAATGTGGGATGGATACCAGGGTTGAAAGAGTTGATAGAAAATTCTGTGGCAAAACTGATATGTGGAAAGGAAAATAAGATCATTCAACTCCTTATGTAAATCTTTATATTGGTTACCAATTGCATTTAGAATTATATATGTATGAAATCTGGCCAAGTTGTGGATGTGGTACTAATCTGAAAGATCTGTGTTCTTTACAGTAGTTATTGATGGTTCCATCCTCATTTGAGGTAAGATTGAAAAGTGCAAAGAAATCCGCTTTAATTTTCTGGGGCAAATAATTCCATAAAAGGCGTCCATAATAAATAAGCGTAGAGCTCAATTACCAGTGGTATAAGTGAGTTAAAGCTTGACTTTTCCAGCAGGTTAAGTGATCATGAATAATGACTAGGTTTCATTTGGATGTAGTTGAAAATGTATTGATGATATTGTATTTTATGAATGCTTGTATAATTTTTAGGTATTATTTGCGTTATTTTTATGGATTCATCTGCCTTGATATGTTCGAGAGGCAGAATAGAAAATACTATTGACATGGCATTTATTTATTTTTTTTATTTCTGTGAGGAGGATCCTGTCTTTTAATTGTCAAGTTTTGCTGCTTTTGGGCACCTCCAACCATATCTTTTACAATACAGAGGTGGTGATAAATATAAAGGGTTGTTTTGTAATTTGCAAGTCACTTAGGAACCCCATTTTAATTGAATGCAATGTCTGATCTCTTGAAAGTTATTGCTTGTCACACTATCTCAAGTATCAGTGAGCTAGCATTGTACTTGCTGTCCTTAAACATCTAAGCTCTATGTTCCTGTAAATGTCATCTAACCCTTCAATCACTTGTAAGTCCCCTGTAATCTCTTTTTAATGTAAGCACATTGGAGTTTTCCCTTTTGTTCTGCTGCCCTTGCATTATTTACTTTGATCTGCTGTGAGAATATCGGAAAGTGTGTTGTCCTAAATGCTAGCATCTCGCCAACAAGAATCGAGGTCCTTACACTTCACATTGAAGAGAGAGACTCTTGTGTGAAGGCGCATGGTTTTGTTTAGCTCTCCCTGTTCCTGGTGAGAGCCCTAATTGCATTTTCTTCCTCACAGTGACTGTTGAGGAGTGCCTACCTTCCCTGCTGATGCTAGACTTTTCAAGCTCTATTACTCTGTGACAGAGAAAATTCCTTGGTCCGGGAAGAAAAGCCTTAGATAAAAGGTGTTTAAATAAAGTATTGTCAGTTTACTACACATAATAAACAGAATAAACAATAGAAGAGCTTAATTTTTTTCTTTTTTCTCCCCCTCCCAATACTCTTTGGACAACTCTTTTTCAAACCTAGTTTGTAGGATACTTGGTAAATTTCAAGGAGACCATTATTCCTGAAGTAAATAAATTAATCATTTAATAACCAGTAAGTGGATTTTTTTAAATTATAAATAATGCCCCTGTATTATTCTCATTGAATAATTATTTTTAATATGTTATAAGGATTAATTCCAAAGATAAAATGCACAAATGATTTGCACATAGCATTCTATAAAATAAAATAAGAGAAAACAAATCAGATAACATACAGCAGTTAAGAAACAAAGCTTTGTGATATTAAAGCATCGTGAACACTATTGGGACTGATATTTAACAACAGTGGTGACCATATTTAAATGCCAGCACAAACATTTAAATTAATAGAAATATAGAAACAGGATATCAGAAAAATACCACATGGCTTATCTAGTCTGCCCTTCCATATCAATTACTACAACAGTCCCCTCCACTGGGAGACTATTCCACGGATCCACCACTCTTTCCATAAAGAAATAGTTCCACATATTACTCCTGAGTCTATCCCCTTTCACCCTCATCTTATGTTCCCTCATAGCAAAGCTTGCTTTCAATCGAAAGAGGCTCTCCTCCTGTGCATTTATGCCACGGAGATATTTAAATATCTCTATCATATTTCCTCTATCCCGCCTTTCCTCTAGCATATACATATTAAGATCTTTAAGTCTATCCTCATATGCTTTATAACGAAGACCGCTTTTTAGTAGCCACTCTGCACAGATTCCAATCTCTTTATATCCTTTTGAAGGTGCGGTCTCCAGAACTGCACAAAATACTCCAAATGAGGTCGCACCAAAGACTTATACAGAGGCACTATCACCTCCTTTTTTTCTGCTGTCAGTGCCTCTCTCTATGCACCCAAGCATCCTTCTAGCTTTCGCCGTCACCTTTTCTAGCTACTTTAAGATCATCAGACACAATCATGCCCAGGTGCCGCTCTTCTTTTTTGGACAGAAGTACTTCACCCCCTACACTGTACCATTCCCTTGGATTATTGCCACCCAAATGCATGCACCTGCATTTTTTAGCATTAAAGCTCAGCTGCTAAATTCTTGACCATTCTTAAAGCGTAGCTAGATCCCTCCTCATGTTATCTATACCTTCCTGGTGTCTACTCTATTGTACAGTAGATTTTGGTATCGCCTACAAAGAGGCAAACCTTACTTGCTAACCCTTCTGCAATAAACGTGGAGGTTCCTGTAGGGGTACGATGGACCTGTTTGGACCCGATTCTGGCAGTATACCCATGCCTCCCTTGGCTACCATAGCTAAGCCCCCCCCCCTCTTTCCTGCCGCCCAACTCACAGCTGTCCTTCAAGGTGATATAAGCAACACGTCCCCATGGACCTGGCAGCACATAAAGGCCGTGACCTGAATCATCTCTGTATGTGCTGACGGACTGGCCCGCCCCCCACTCCACCCAGACCCTGCCCCCCCCCGCTGGCTCTCCCCATCTTAGAGCACAGGGTATGCGGGGAGGGAAGGAGGGGGAATAGGGTCCAGGTGGCTTGTGGGGCTGCATGTCCTGCCGGAATGATCTCCATAATATGTATGTTCAATGCTGCCTTAATCAGTGACATTGAATATACATACATGGTTTTCACCCATCACCACTATACATTTAGAGGCATGTTTACTAAAGTTTTAAGTGTGTTAAGTGCCACTGTGCCAATAGAAATAAAAACACGCGTTAAATCCTTCAGTAAATATGCCCCTTAGTTTAGTATTGCTATTCAGCTTATCCAGATAGTAGCTGAATATCGCCACCATCAGGATATTTGTGTAGCTCACTGTGTGTGCCCTTCCTCCTCTTATTGTCTAAATGTTGATTTTAGGCCAATACTATTTGCAGTAGCAGCCAAAAATCCACAGACAGTGGAGCTATATAGTCATTGGCTGCCACTGAATGTAAGGTTTTCTGAATATTGGCCTTTGTTGGGTCTCAAATTAAGATAAAGCAAGAAGATACCTTTCTGCATCTGGTCAGCTGGAAAGCATACCCTTCAACTGTACTTAACCTTAAAATTTGCTATATTTATCCTATTTCTAATTTAGATCATGTGGCCTTTTGTGCCCTTTTTATTTCAGATCAATAACTAAGATGAACAAGTGCTTCTGGAGTGTAAACTAGAATTACTTGACTCTTGTCCTTTGACAACCAGAACACAAAGCTTGGCATATTTCATATATACCTACAATTACCAATTCTTGTAGAATTTACTTCCTGTTCCTGCTGTGTTTGAGTTCCCCCTGTGACAGTCGTGTACTGTTCAGTCAGGTCTCAGATTAGCAAGAATCTCTAACTGTGATTACTGCAGAATGGAGATGTCCATTCTGCCAAAAAAGAGAACTGGGGATTTGCTTAGTAGAGAAATGGAAAATACATTCAAGAAAATAACTTACTTGATTGATTTTTTTTTTTTTGTGAAGACCTGGTGCCATATACCAGCTACTGCTTAAAGGTTCCTACAGTATGCCATGAAGGAAGTTCAGGACTGGTGCAAGGGTATTGGGCACTCTAGGTAAATCTTCAGCCTCCCCCCCCCCCCTCGCCATCATTCCCTGAGACTTTGATATTTAAACTCAACAATCATGTTGATCAAAACCCCACCCCTTCTAAAGCAATACTGTAAAAATGCATAATTGGGCATCATACTTTTAAATATTTAACTTAGCTTTGTTTGTATGGGTGTGCCCCCACTCTTCCTGCAGGTGCTGATGGTCCCTTGAGTTTGTGTAACTGTCAGGATCTATTGTTTGCTTTTTGCTGCCCCTCAGAAGCTGATCTCCTAGGCAACCTCCTAGTCTTGCCTAATGGTTGGGCCAGCCCTGAGGAAGATTAAGAGAATTTGTTTTATTTATGTATCCATAGAAGGATGGCGTCCACATTATATTCAGCTTGTGCACCAGTCACTTTTAAATGTAAAAAAAAACCAAAAAAAACCCCGCGTCTTTTGGAGCAGTGGGAGAGGTGCTTGTGGTTAAGGAGTACAGGTTTAAGCAGTGCAATTAAGGGCATGTTTACTAAACCGTACTGATCGCTAGTGAGGGGTTCAGTGCGCTGCACTAAAATTCAGCACAGGGCCCTGTGCAAAAAATCCAGAGCTAAATGGTTAACGTGTGAATGGGCGGAGACAGGGTGGGTTAGGGGTGTAATGTGTTAGTAAACATGCCCCAAAGAACTTTAATACAGACTTCATAGCACTAATAGCATGGCTACTGTAAAAGGTAGTACTAAAAGGACTTTACGGGTTATGGCTTTTGTGTTCTTATCTTTCCTATACTGAAAACTCCAAAGTTTAGAAACTTAAATTCCTTTGTTAAACTACCTTAGTACTGCTATAGTGACCTTCAGATAAACACTGTAATGAAATGATAAACAGCTGTAAAAGCTGCTATTGTACTTCAGGGACCTCATAGAATATCATATATTGCTGTGCCATAACTTGAGGTTAATATAAAGCATGTAATTTTTTCCTCCTGAAGATCCTAAAAAGAAACGGGGTCACATACTGAATGTAATGTGCTAGTACTGCTGCTTTGTGATTAGCCCCAGTGCAAACAGCAAGATCATATTTGCAAAGCAGCAATATGGTCTTTACCACTGGAAATAGTTCTGTAATTTAAAGTTAGGATTGGTAGTGTTTTCTTTACCATGTGAAAATCCATACTGAATTGAAAGTTCATAAAAGCATGTAAATAAATGACAGGTGGGAGGGTGAAGCTCATTAAAACTGCCTATAAAATAATCCCTCCACATGTCCTTTTATGTATGCCGTGTTTAGTGCCGCTGAACAGTAAGGACAGATTTGCATGGTTTAAAAAAAACCCCAAAAACCAAAACCCTTAAACTTTGGGGGAAAAAAGCAGAATTTTTTCCAGAGTTTGAGGTTTGCCATGATTTATTGGGTCAGGATTTTAGAACCTAAGAACATAAGATATGCCATACTGGGTCAGACCAAGGGTCCATCAAGCCCCAGCATCCTGTTCCCAAAAGCAGCCAATCCAGGTCACAAGTACCTTTCAGGTTCCCAAAAAGGTACACAGATTCCATGCTGCTTATACCAGCCCCATTGGTAGCACGAGGGTTTCTGCCGCCCTAGGCAGATCCTCTGTGCTGCCCCCCCAAGACTGCACCTCCATCTATCCAGCCTGCCAGGCCGCCCCCCTCTTGTGCTGAAGTGGCAGTGGCTGAACTCCCCCTTCAGCTCTGCGTCGGGCCTTAAAGTACCCATGCACACTCCTGTCCCCACTCTGATGCAACTTTCTAGGAGGGTGGGCAGGAGTGGCAAGCTGGAACTGCGTGCATGTATGCGCGCATTTCAAAGCCCACCATAACGGTGAAGTAGCAGTTCAACTGCCGCTTCCTGGAGGGGTTGGGATAGCGATACCGCTCACTGTGGTCTGCCACCCTAGCCGACCACCTAGTGGATGGGCCAGCCCTGTCCAGCCCACTTTAATAATGGTTTATGGATTTTTCTTTGACGGACTGTCGTCTTTGTGTTTGTACAGTGCTGTGTACGCTTTGTAGTGCTGCTTAAATGATAAATAGTAATAGTAGTAGTACAACTCGTGCAATAAAGGAGTCACCACGGTATACCTAGAGACCTTAAATATAAGTCAGTCTGCAGTATTTTGGCAAAGTTGTAAATGCTTCTCCTGCTGCTGTGAACAATTCATGAACAGCATATTACCATAATCTAATAATGCAAGAATGGTGCTTTGCACTAAAAGTCAGAAATGATTCAAAGAAAAATACATTTTAAGTCTACACAGTTGACTCATCCGAAAGAATGACTTAGATACCATTGAACTAACATGGGCCTCAAAAGATAGATTTTCATCTATCAATACCCTGAGTACCTGAAGAACCAGCTCTGTATAAAAGTTTAGCTGATTCAACACCTCTATAAGTAATTCAGGAAGTGGTTTTGTGTTAATAAGGCAAAAAACCTTTGTTTTTGACAAGTTCAGTTGTAAACGTAAAATTCTTGCCCATCTTCCTAACAAATATAAAATATCATAGCTGAATAAAAATCTCTTGTCTGTGAAGGAAAGCCAATAGTACAGAGATATCCACATAAGTATAAAATTTTAAGTCAGTCAGATTAAGAAACCAGCTTAATGAAATCATAAGTGCATTAAAAAGAATTAGGGAGACTGGAAACCCTTGCTGAACCCTGCAACTGGGCTTCCACTTTTCAGAATAATCTTCACCAATCCGGACTTGATGCTATTTAAAACAAAAAAAAACAAAAAAAACAAAAGCCAGATTATTCTGGAAATCCCCAAGTGGTCCAAAATAGCCAGAAGGATGTCATAATTGGCTAGATCAAAAGCCATAGTTAAATCAAATTGCAGTAAAACTGCTATATGCCCATTTGCTAATATCACATTAATATCTAAAATTAAAATTCCTTAAAGAATTTCTGTATTGTGGGCCTTCCGGAAGCCAAATTGTGAATCACTTAAACAATCAAAGCTGTTCAAGTACTGTGCCATATGCCTAGCAACTAGTGCTTCCATCACCTTAATCATCAATGGGATATTAGCGATAGGATGGAAATTAGCCACCTCCATAAGATTGGCATTTTTATCTTTCAGGATTGGAGTAAGAACAATATCACCCAAGTCTCGGGGATATATGCCCTGTGATAAAACCAGACATGAAATTCAAGAGGTACATGACAGTATAAGTAAGTAGGACATGGATCAGCAGGTGAAGATATCTTAAAATATCTCTTAAAAAGACTATCCACTTCCTGAAATGTTGGTTGCTAAATGTTGACCAAAACTATTGCAGAAGATTGACCAACCTGGTCCTTCTGAGGAATTAGGGACAACAAGCTTTGGTAGTTAGAAAATGACTCTAGCTCTGGAATCAGTCTTCTGATGCTATGGCTAAGCTGCAGCTGAGCATACCCTACTTTAGGGCAGGTTGCTCTTTGTGGGGAGACCTAAAAAAGCTTGTGAAGGAACTAGGAGAAACTTGCTCACAGGAGCTCATAGAAGATAGGCCCAGAGGTTCCAGTGGTTCCTGTTGTAGGACTCAGCAGGGAGCATGAGGGCACTTCCTATTCCTCCTGTGGGTCTAAGTCCAAAAAGGGTCAGCCCTTTCATAGATCCCAGTACTCATGGGACTTGGCACGAACCACTTCCAGAGCTTATAAGCCCTGTCAATGACAGCCAGTGTGTCCGTTCCAATAGAGAAGCAGTCAGGGGGATTGTTCAGTTGTTTAATGTTGAATGGACCCACAAAACATCGGACCAATGGACTCTCCAGGTGCTTGAAAAGGGGATGCTTGCTGGAGTTTATGGAGACTTTATGGGATATCTTTCTGGAGTTTCCTTGTGGCCCTCCAGCCAAGATGATGGAGTGGAGGAGTGGCCTAGTGGTTGGAGCAAGGTACTTCAGGCCGGAAGGTCAGGGGTTCAAATCCCACTAGAGGACAGTAACCTTGGGCCAGAAGGACTGGGATTTCTAGTCCCACAGGTGCTCCTTGTGGTCTTGGGCAAGCCACTTAACCCTCCATAGCCCATGTTCCCTGTAAAATAGTGATCTCCAAGTTATAATGCCATGTTCAATGTAATTTCAGTTTGTTCAATGTAAACCACACTGATGCAGAATAGCACAGTATATAAGAGAATGTAAATAAATAAAATTATTGAGGAAAATTTTCAGCATCTCCTGCAGCTGCATGCTATTGTACTCATGCCCTCTATGGAACAGGGTTGAAATGGTATGTCATTTATTTCATGGTACTGAAGAAAGATGGTCCATTTTGTTGTATTCTAGATTTGAAGGCAGTCCATGCCAGATTCAGAGTTCCCCATTTCTATATGGAGCTACTCAGGTTGATCATGCATCACTGGCAAAAGGAGTTTCTAACCTCCTTTGACCTTTTCAAATTTTCTTTCTATAATTTTAGCAGAGAATATCATCAGCAGTTCCTCTGCTTCTATGTCCCGAGCCATCAATTCCAGTTCCAAGCCCTGCTCTTTGGCCTTTCCATGGCCCCTCAAACTTAAAGGCTATGGTGGTTGTGCCAGCCTTCCTGCACAAGCAGGGTAACTGGATTCACCCATACCTGCCTGGCTTGGTTAGACTCCCTAGAGAACTTCATGGTGGACATGTCCCAGCTGATTCAGTGTCTAGGAAGGATGGGTTGGATGAACACCTGTCTTATTCAAGATTTTGGAGTATCTGGGTGCCCACTGCAACACTTGCATGGGCAGAGTTTTTTACTTCAAAGACTGATGACTATGCAGGTGCAGCTCAGACTGCTCCCAGGGCATAGAACTACCTGTAACTCCTGAGGTCGAAGCCATTGACCTCGAAGCCTGGTACCTTGGGCCAGAGTGCATATGCATCTCCTTGATGAGCATCTTCTGACTTGCTGGTCTCTTTACTCCTAGTTGTTAAAACAGCACCCCCTGAGGTTCAAGAGGGAGCTGGCCTGGTGGCTGAAGACTCACCCTCTTCTGGAGGACAGAATGCTTTTGAAGGCTCTGGTTTGGGTGATAGTCATCATGGATACCAGCCTTTTGGGATGGAGAGCTTAATATATGGGTCATTTTGTATAGGATTCTGGACACTCCTGGAGGGAAAGGCAGAGTGTTTTCAGACAATGCCATGGTAGTGGCATATAAAAACGAACAGTGCTGTGGTGGCCACAGACATGACAAAACTCTGTCAGTGGGCAGAGGCCCATTTGCTGTGTCTGTTGACTCCTGCAATGTCTGCTGCTGACAAAGTATAGGCCTACTTCAGCAGCAACACTCTGGATCCTGGTGAATGGAGCTAAGTCTTTGTGCATTTGATCTCATTGTGCAGAGGAGGATCCTGCTGGTGTTTTGATCTGATGGCCATCCAGGAGAATACCAAAATGAAGAACGTTTCAGCTGTCGAAAGAATCTGTGGGCAGTGAGCTTGGCTGCCCTTCAGCTGACATGGATCCTGCATGTCTCTTTCCTGTGGCCTTTGCTGAGCCTGCTGCTGCGCAGGATTTGGTTTCCTGCAGGCTTGGTCATTCAAGTGGAACCAGACTGATCATGCAGGTCATGGTAAGCAGATCTCTTGAGCCTTTTGGCGAGGCCTCTTCTGTTGCTACCTGAGGAGAAGGGACTGCTGTGGCGGTGTTCTCTCAGGCCCTGGATGCCAAGAGGACAGACATAGTGGCCATATGGTGGTCCTCCTAGTCTGAGCTGAACCCTGGTTTGGCTCTGAACTCAGTGTTGAGGTGGCAGTCCTTTTCTATGATCTGTGATGTATTAGAGAGATGTTGACTACAACAACTACTACTACTACTATTTATCTTTTGAATAGCACTACAAGGCATATGCAGCACTGTACATGTACAAGTAAGAGACAGTCCCTGCTCATCAGAGCTTACAATCTAATTAAGACAGACCACACAACAACAACAGGGGACTAGGGTAATTCAAAGGGGAATGACCAGATACAGATAGGTGATAAGGAGAATAAGGAGAACAGGATCCAAACACTGCCTTGAAGAGGTGGGTTTTTAGCCTGGATTTCAGTAGGCCCAGAGAAGGAGCCTGGAATACTAACTCGGGTAGTTTGTTCAAGCAGGTGAAGCAGCAAGATGGAATGAGCAAAGTCTGGAGTTGACAGTGGCAGAGAAGGGCACAGATAAAAGGGATCTGCCAGAGGAGCGGAGTTCTCAAGGAGGGGGTATAAGGAATGGTAACAGAGGAAAGATAGTGAGATGCTGCAGAATGAATACACTTATAAGTCAGTAGAAGAAGCTTGAGTTGAATGTGGAAATGGATAGGGAGCCAGTGAAGTGACTTGAGAAGAGGGGTTATGTGAGCATAGCGAGGATGGTGGAAGATTAGCCATGCAGCTGAGTTTGAGAATGGGTTGAAGGGGAGAGAGGATTCTGGCAGAAGACTGGAAAGCAGCAGGTTGTAATAGTCTATAAGGAGGTGACTAGAGAGTGGATAAGGGTCTTAGTAGTGTGTTAAGAAATGAACAGATGAATTTTACTGATGTTATAGAGCAGTGGTTCCAAACCCAGTCCTCTGGTACCCCCAGGCCAGTCAGGGTTTCAGGGTATCCACAATGAATATGTATGAGAGAGATCTGCATACAGTGGAAGCAGTGCATGAAAATCTATCTCATTCATATTCATTGTGGCTATCCTGAAAACCTGACTGGCCTGGGGGTACCTGAGGACTGGATTGGGAACCACTGTTATAGAGGAAGAAATGGCAGGTTTTAGCTATCTGTTGGATGTGTTCAGAGAAGGAGAGAAGGGTCAAAGATGACCCCAAGGTTGTGAACTGAGGAAACGGGGAGAAGCAAAGTGTTATCCACAGAGATAAAGTAGGAAGGGGGGGAAGTAAGGAGCTCTATTTTAGTCATATTCAATTTCAGATGGTGGTGGGGCATCCAGGCAGCAACGTTGGATAAGCAGGCTGAGACATGGGCCTGGATTACCAGAGAGATTTCAGGTATAGAGAGGTAAATTTGAGAGTCATCAGAATAAAAATGATACTGAAAACATAGGAGGAAATGAGTGCACCCAGGGACTGAGTGTAGAGAGAGAAAAGGAGAGGTCCCAAGACAGAGCCCTGAGGCACCCTGACTGAGAATGGCATGGGGTAGAGGAGAATACACCAGAACATGCACTAAATATGTGATGGGGAAGAGAAGAAGAAAGCCAGAAAGGTCAAGAAGGATGAGGATCGAGTAAAGGCCCTTGGATTTGGCAAGGAACAAGTCATTAGAGACTCTGGCAAGAACAGTTTCTGTAGAATATAGAGGACAAAAGCTAGATTGTGGTGGATCCAGAAGGCCTTGAGAGGACAAAGTCCACACAATGGTGGTGAACTGCAAATTCGAGGAGTTTAAAAGCAAAGGGGCGGAGGGATATGGGCCGACAATTAGGACAGATAGGGTCTAGTGAAGGTTTTTTTGAGGAGGGATGTAACCACAGCATGTTTAAAAGCTTCAGGAACAACTGCAGTGGAAAGCGATAACGGAAGGGATTATAGTGAAAGAGAAAGAACTTAGTAGATGGGTGCGAATGAGATCAGAGGAACAGGTAATAAGTTTGGAGGAGAAAAGATGAGTGGTTTCCTCCTCTGTGATTTAAGGAAAGGAAGAAAGAGTAACACAGAGACTGAAGGAAGGATTTGAGAGTGCACAAGGGGAATGGAGTGTTGAGGTAACCCTGTGGAGTATTCAAGACTAATCTTGTGGACTTTATTGTGGAAATAGCCAGAATCTGATTGGAAAGGGAAGGAGGGATTGGAGGCAGAGGCACCTTGAGAAGAGAGTTGAGCATAGCAAAGAGGCAGCGAGGATCAGAGGAAAGTGAATTAGTCAGGTGACCCTAGTTACTCTTGCTTTGTGAGAGCTATGGCTGATTGGCATGAAGATAGCAGAAAGTCAGCAAGATTAAGAATTTAAGCCAGAGGCGCTCAGCTATGCGGATATAGGAATAAAGGTAGTGGGCTTTAGAGAACAGCCAGGGTTAAGGTACAGTATGTCTCACAGGGCAAGGAACAGGGGGAGCAAGTGCATTCAGAGCAGAAGAGAGTATAGTGTTACAAGAAGATACAACCTCATCGGCAGATTCAGATGACATAGTGGTGAAAAATGATAGTGAGACAGCAGTGGAGAGCGTTGACGTATCGACTGAAAATTCCTAAACATGTTGGTGGAGGTTGGGCGAGACAAAGGTGGGGGATAGTTAAGAGTGAAGGTTAGTAGGCGATGGTCAGATAAGGGAAGGACTAATGTGGAGAATTTTGAGGGCAAGCAATTGAAGAAGAAAGTGAGGTCAAGGCAGTGGCCATGTTGGTGAGTAGGGGCAGTAGAGCTCAGCTGGAGGTTGAGAGGATGTTATGGAAAGGAATTTTGAGGTATAAGGGTCAGAGGGGTCATCAACATGAATTTTGAAGTTCCTAAAAATAAGGAAAGGGAAAGATGCATCCAGAAAGGAGAGCCTGGAGTCAATCGGTGAGAATGGTAGAGATGGACTTATCAGAGGGGTGATAAATGACAGGTGCCGGAGAGGTAATGGAGTGAATAGGCAGAAGGAGTGAACTTCAGAAGAAGAAAAGGAGAGAGACTGAGGTAGAAATGAGTGGTTGAAATTGTCAGGAGTAAGCGAGTAGAAGCCCAACACTACCACCATGACCACTGAGTTGAGGAGCAAGGGAAAATAGGTAGCCTCCATGAGAGTGCAGCAACTGAAGGTAGCGTCTTCAGGGAGAAGTTAAGTTACAGTCAGAGCAAGAAGATGCAGAGCATTAGAAATAAAGAGATCATGAATGAATAAAAGCTTATTGGAGACAGAGCATGCATTCTACAAGGTGCATGAAAAAAGGAGAAAGAAGAGGAATATGAATAAGATCTGCCTTGAGTGTGAAAATCTAGGGGGGCCAATGTTGGGATTGATATCCCCAGATGAGAGAAGGAAGAGGAACATTAATGACATAGAAACAATAAGATTCTCTTCAGCTGTGCATTGTAAAACAAAAAGGGTATTTATTTTGGGGTTTTATCCTCTGATATTGGTTACCTAATATGAGAATAATGCCAACAGTTTGAATGATCAATCATGCAGCAACTAAAGCCCATTCTATTAACTGGAAGATCAGAGCTGCTATGTACTTAGGAGGTAGCTCTGAACCATGGCCGATTGGATTATATAGTATGGTCCATGTTGCTTGCTGGCTTTGTTTTATCAATGTATCTGGGCCAGGGAGTGAACAGGAAAATTATTCAATGTATTATTTTCCTAATATACATCAAAATAATATCATGCACATAAAAACATTAGGTGACTTCTGAATAAGGCAAGTGTCAAATCATATCTTCCAGTGGCATGATGTACTACATTGATTGTGTAGAAATAAGCTAAATTAGTAGACCAAGATAATGCAATGGAAGTATAGTTCAGGAAAAATTTGGAGAGGTGGGAAAAGTCTTAGGAAATTTTTTTTCTTTCTGCATGTGTACTTTTGCCATTGGTCTGCTCTAGTGATCCTTACTGAATGGTAATAAAGTAATAAAAGAATGTTTTCACAGCTGTGTGGCTTTGATTACATATTTCTTTGAAGTATTGCACTGAGACAGACTTTGAACCTGGAAAGAGATCAAATAATGAATTGTATTGCTTTGTGAAGCTTAAGAGGGGATTTTATTGTCGAAATACATAGTGCAACATATTTTCTTCGAATAGTCAAATAATGTTGATTGTACTATGTCATCATTACAGATGGACTAAATCAAAAAGTCTGTGACTGGATTTGAGGAGTTGCTTAAAAATAAAATAAATTAATTTTCTCTCAAACCTTTGAGTGATGATCTTTTTTCTAATTTTTGGGGTGAATTAAATACAGAATTACAGAAAAAGATTGTAAATGCCCTGTTTATTTTCACTAATTTAACAAAACACTCATGACTTTCCTAAATATGTCTTGGAAGTACAAGCCTGCTAGATTTTCAGGATTGTTTGTGAATATGCATGAGAGATTAGCATATGATGGATCTTCCATGTGTGCAGATTATCACATGCTTATTCTTTGTGGCTAACCTGAAACCCAGCTGTGCATCCAGGGTTGGGATGAGAAAGCACTCACTCGGGCCACTATTCTTTCTAATTTTATACTATCCATACGTTTGGTGGTTAAATGCTGCCGAGTCTGTGTCGACACAAGGCAACCCTCTGGATAATTGTCCTAAACAGTGTTTGGTCTTCAGTCAGACCACTCATTGTTGACAGACTGGCACCTATAGCTGCTGTTATTGTATTGATCCATCTCATTGCTGGCCTTCCTCTTTTGCATTGACCTTCTACCTTGCCAAGCATGATGTCTTTCTCTAATGATCTCTCTGTTCACAGTATTCATTGCCAACACCATAAATCAAAGGCATCAAGTTTCTTCCTATTTCTTTTTTACTGTCCAACTTACACATCCATGTGACGTTCCTGAAAATACCATGGCTTGAACAATTTGTATCTCTGTATGGAGAGAGACATCTCTGCTCTTGAGAATCTTGTCTAGGTCCTTCATAGCCATTCTGCCAAGACCAGTGCATCATTGGATTTCTTGACTGCTTGTTTATTGATAGTTGACCCAAGTAGTTTAAAGTTGTTCATGATTTCAATTTCTTCTCCATTAATGATGAACGTCTTGATTTTGCCAGTTGTCAGGATCTTTATCTTCTTTACATTAAGGTGCAGGCCCATTTTATCCTTGATCTTGAGAAGCAAATGTTTCAGATCGTCTTCACTTTCAGCCAGTAATGTGGTGGTATCAGCATAGCGAAGGTTGTTAAGTCTTCCACCATTCTTTGAACCTCTGTTGTGTTCATACAGTCCTGCTTTTCGGATGATTTGTTCTGCATATAAATTAAAAGGTATGGTAAAGTATGCAGCGTTGTCGTATACATTTGCTGATTTTTAAATCATTCTGTTTCTTCTTGTTCCATTCGAACTGTTACTACTTGATCAATGTAAGGGTTGTACAAGAGAATGATCAGGTGTTCTGGTATATCCATGCTGCTTAATGTGGCCCAGAGTTCCTCATGGTTTACACAGTCAAAAGCCTTGCCATAGTCGATAAAACATATAGTTATCCTTTTGGTATTTTGTTGTCTTTTCAAGGATCCATCTCACATCTGCCATAATGTTTCTCATTCCTCATCCTTTCCTGAACTTTGCTTGCATTTGAGGCAGTTCTCGTTCCAGGTATGGTTATTGTCTCTGCTGAATAATCTTGAGTAGAATCTTGTTATCATGTGGGATCAGAGCGATTGACTGTAGAAATTATCGCACAGTTAGATCACCTTTCTTTAGTATTCATATAAACGCAGATCTTTTCCAGTCAGTTGACCTTGATGCTGTCTTCCAAATTTCCTGGCAGAGCCTTGTAAGTATGGTAAAAGCTGCATCAGATTGCTGTAATACTTCAGTGGGATTTCCATCAATGCCTTGTGCTTTGTTCTTTGATAAGATTTTCATTGTTGCTTTGACTTCTTCTTTCATCACCAATTGTTTCTGATCATAAGGTACAGGTTGAAACTGCTGTTGGTCCACTTGATCTTTATTGTATGATGCTGTATATTCTTTCCACCTTTTCTTGATCTTCTCAACCTCATTCAGCATGGATCCTTGAGCATCTTGTAACATTTCAATTCGAGGCTGGAATTTTTTCTTTAATTCTTGTAGCTTTAGGAAAGCCAATCTTATTCTTCCTCTAATAGTCTCTGCTTCTATTTCCTTGCATGCATCATTGTAGTACTTCTCCTTGTCTTGTCTTGTCTTGCTGCATGTTGGAAATCTCTGTTGAGTTCTGTGATTGCCTCTGCTTCTCTTCTGGCTTTAGCCTCTTTACGTTTCTGGGCAATTTTCAGAGTTTCTTCGGTCATCCATTTTGCCTGTTTTTGCTTTTTGACCTTTTGTAAAGACTTCTCCTTTTCTTCCAAAACAACCTTCTTGATGTCATCCCATAACTCTTATGGAGCGCTCTCATTTGTATCTAAAGCAGCAAATCGATTTTGCAGGAAGTCTTTAAATACCGGTGGTATATTCTCAAGGTCATATTTTGCTTCATTCATGAGTGGCTTGCTCTTTTTCAACTTTAGCTTGAGTTTGCATGCTAGTAGTTGATGATCTGCACCACAGTCTGCTCCAGGTTTTCTTTATTGATGTTATAGAGCTTTTCCATCGTTGACTTCCACAGTTGTAATCCATTTGATTTTTGTACAATCCATTGGGTGAAGTCCATGTGAACAGTCACTGCTTGTGTTGCTGGAAAGTGTTTGAGATAAATAGATTGTTGATCTTGCAGAATTCTATCAGTCTTTCTCCAACTTGATTTCTGTTGCCAAGTCCATATTTTCCAACCACTTTTCTTTCTTCTTTGTTGCCAACTTTTGTATTCGTCACCCATGGCTATCAGGATATCCTGTTTGCATGTTCTGTCAGTTTCAGCTTGTACTTGTTAATAGAGCTCATCAACTTCGTCCTCTTCTGCAGTTGTTGTTGGGGCATATACTTGAATTATAGTTATGTTGATGGGCATTCCTCTTAGACAAATAAAAATTTAGCATCCACTGATTACATTGTATTTTATTACAGTTCTTGCAAGTTCCTTCTTGATTATAAATGCAACACCATTTTTTCTTTATCTTTCATTTCCAACATAGTAGACCATGTGATCATCAGATGCAAAGTGTCCGATTTCAGTCCATTTCAGTTCACTGACACCCAACAGATCGAGTTGTATGCATTCCATTTCATTCTTGACCACTTCCAACTTCCCTTGGTTCACGCTTCATACATTCCATGTCCCAGTGTGTAAGACATCTTTGCAGCTTCTGACTCATTTCATGCACAGCTACATCAGCAGTCTGATGTCCTGAGGGCTTTGATCCAACCATATCATAAAGCTCCCCCCCAATAACCATTTTAATGCCTTCCGACCTGAGGGACTCATCTTCCAGCACTATAGTGCAATTTGTTTTGCTGTGACTATCCATTGAGTTTTTGTGGCAAGATACGGAAGTAGTTTGCCAGGCCTTTCTTCTGCACAGGTAATTCTAGTCTTGTTGCTGTTGTCACAGAAATATGATCCTCCGCTGCCAACACTGTTCATTCTGCTGCTGCCCAGGTGGGTGGTTTGTTTTGGTCTGGCACTTCAGCTGAGACCTGTCCATCTTGGGAATCTCTGTCAGTAGCTAAGCTACCAATAGCTTAGCCCTCAGCATCACTGATGCACACAAGCCCTCACAACACGACAAGTCCTATTTCCCCTCACAACACGACAAGCTGCAAACCAAGTGAGAGATCCATACATTATCTTGTATATTTTGTACTAATTCTGTTACTATATTGACTATTGTATGAATTTGCTCAGAACGTCCACAATGGTTACTTCAGAACTTGTGAATGTACATTTAATGAAACCCTTCAGTGTGAAGCTGGGAAGTTCTACTATGATGCATTTTTCAACTGTCTAATTTGTTCAGCAATAAAACATTGTTTTCAAAACTATATTGTGTAAGACATTTTGTTCGTTTGAGGTTACTCGTATTCTGCATTAGATCCATCTGATATAAAGTTAGAATTTAACAGAGTTAGCTACAGTCAGTTGCAGTGGAATTGTATAATTACATCTATGATAGTTCTAATGGCTAGATATACCTGGTCAGGTGAAAAGATGAAAAAATGCCCGTTATAAATTCTGTTGTGAAATTGTTTTAAGCAATATTATGTTGTCATTAGGTTATGTCAGGCAAACTGTTGCCTTTTAGGCTTTGGATCTTTCAAATGATAATGTCTGAGGAAGCACTAGAAGGAATATAGTAACATAGGATTTTTTTTTTATGATGAAGGTGTGTTTAAGAGATGTCACTTTGATATTTTTACATTATGTCCTACATTTGTCAGCTAAAACAGGGATATTGCCTCAATGAGAAAAAGCATGTTCTGCACTTGTCAAAAGGCAGTAAGTAATGATTAAAATAGCAGTGTGAAATGCTGGGAGATTAAAGTGATGCTAATGATAAGTGAGAGAAGAAAAGGGCAAGCTATATTTTAATCCCTGAGAGAATGGTTAATGACTTCTATTGCCTGAGATTAAACTAAACCTGTCTCATCAGCTTTTTCTGCCTGGCGAAAAAAAAGGCTCTCTGCACTTTAATTTATTAAAGTCTTTTAAGGAAGCACATTGATCCACAGAGGTTAAACTTTAAAGAAATTGTGGAAAATATACATAAAAATGTTTCACACAAGTGCAACTTTGTTGTTGTGGAATGGTTCACTATTTTGGAAAGAGTTCTTCTTTTTGTCTGTAGTTGCATTAGTGGTATATTGGTTGCTTAAACTGGGAATTCTGTTCTTTTTAAAAGTCAGAACATTTCCATATTGATAGTGCAGACAAAGTGGCAAGTATACGGCAGATGATATCATCAAATATAAAGAGATTAAATTACAGAAGTAATTACTGTAAGCATAATACCACTACTGTGTAGTTTCAGGAACCATTTTTTTCACTGTTAAAAAGTATGTACTTTGTGGTAGAATATGAAACTGCAATGCTACATTAAATTACTGTTAGTCATTTAATCTAAGCATTTCTGCATGAATTTCCTAAATTGAATTCTGTTTATAAGGATGCACAGCTTCTTGTACTGTATGCCCAAAAATATCCCTAGTTTTCCCAAATGAGAAGGAAGAGATAGTAGATACTAATGTCCCCTCACCACCAGCAATCAAGATAATATTTTACATTTTTACTGCAAAAGGTGCCTTGTTAGGTTCATTCTTTTCCCTTTTGTGGAGTTTTGAACCAGCAAATCTAAAGGCTGTTCAACATAACATTTTAGATGAGCAAGTTTTAACTTGGGGGGGGGGGGGGGGGCGCATGCTTAGTTTTTGAAAATCTTGACTCCTGTTAGCCCTTAGGCCTTTGCTAGGTTTGTTGTCATGAATCAAGCTTTATTTTTAACTTGCTTAAACAAATCCAGTAGTTTTTGCTGATTTCATTTCAGTTTAATAATTACAAGCAATTTTATTAGTAAAACTCTGGCAAGTGAAAGTTAACACACATTCCATTCAAATGAGTGTGTTATGTCAGTAAAATCCTTGTAGGCATTGCAAGGCTCATGTTACAGTTGAATGAAAAAAGTACTTGGGCACCCCGGTGCCGGGAGTTTATAAGTGCATATTTTTTTCATCTCCATGTCAGACGTCATCTCTACGTCAGGGATAATTCTACTAATATATTTTTGAATGGTTTCTTTTCCTGTATTCCTATTTATGTGGCATTTGAAGGTGAAGTTGAGAGAAACAATTATTCTTGTTGACACTGTGAATAGTGTATTCACCTACAACAAATATTTATATTCTATTTTTTGTGCTGTGCAAGCTAGCTGGAATTTATAAACTACAGGGATTGACATTCTGTTCTAATATATCTCATCTTTTGGGCAAGTCCATGACCCTCTACTGTGCAAGAAATATTTGGCAATTTTAAATTCAACAGAAGTATCCTATATAATGTTTAAGCTAAAGCCAAGCAAACAGGAGACGAGATGAAATGAAGATTTAGCTAATAGTATTAATTATTTATTACATTATCTAATGATGGAATATATTTGTATGAAGAAGTGTGGGTTGTCTTTTGGACTGGTGATTAGGTTTAATCTAAAGCCCACTGTAATAACACTGATCAAGACTTCTTATTTTGGTAGTGACCAAACTTAGGTACAGTCATAGGCAGTTTTTGTTTCTGGTTGCCAAAATGGTTAAAAAAATGAGTATTGAGACATTAATGTGCTGAGAGGATAAGGTGAGCCAGGAGTTATTTTTACAAATCAAATGAATAGCCCTTTAGTGCATTCATCACATAATCTTGCAAATATTCATTCTTCCATAGGTTGTTTTCTCAATTAGCTAGCCTTCCTCTCTTATTACAGGCTCTTTTGTGAACTAGCTATATCCTCTTTCTGCTTCTGTAATATAATTCAGAGAAAGAAGAGGATGTGCAAGTCAGATGAGTCAGAATATTTTGCTGTCATCCCACCTGTGGGTATAGAGAGCTTCATGTCACCCTGTTATTTATTATTGTAATTAATCATGTGTGTAACACACATCCGGCACATACAGCACTGTGCAGAGATGCACAAGGGAATGTCCCTGCTTCTTGGAGCTTACAATCTAGTCAAGAGAAACAGCAAATGAGAGGAGCTGTGATAAAATCAACAAGAGCCTGATTAGACGTACCGAAGCCAGGTGGAATATTAGGTGAAATTTATTGAGAGAGCTATTAACCCTCCCCCCCCATTAAAAAAAAAAAAGCAAAACAGATCTCTACCTTCTTAGCAGTCTGTATACAAAAACAAAACAAAACAAAAAAACCCAGGAGCTGGGTGGGTGTTAAGGGCCATGAGAGATACCAAATTACGTTTCAACAAACATAGACCAACCAACCTTTACAGAAAAGACATTTCAAAAAAGCTTTTAAATTCAGTAAATTCTAGTGTATCAGCAAAACTGTCTTGAAGAGCAAGTGTCTTTCACAAACAGGGAAGACTGACTTATTATATTATTTTCCAAAGTGCTGCATTAAATTTAAATCTAACCCCTCCAGGAAGGGGACAAATATTGCACAGCTAGTTTCTTTTTTCTGCATTTCTTCTTTGTGTGTACTGCTTTAACTCGTGTTTCTTAATTTGATAATCTAACCATCAAATTAGGAATTTTAAGTTTGTGAACATAAGGCAAGTTTATGTTATAATCTTTAAAACTTTCTTTGTTACTTCCTTGACAAGGTGACATTTAAAATATGCAGAATTGTGAAGACAAATAGTAGTGAGATGGAAATGGCTCAAATGATTGGATATGTGTTAAGCTGTACTAACTCATGTACGGGGGCACTTGAAAATTATTTTTCATTGTCTCCTTTCGCACAGTCCAATAGCACAAAAAGTAGCCTTCTAGGAAGGCAGAAGCAGAATATTGGGTACACTGAAGTTCCAAAGTGGGGTGCAGTTTTGAAGGTCCGTTGCAGTTCTTCAGATGTCCTTGTATTATATTTTAGTGTAATTTTGTTCTGGATAAAGTATTGCCTTTAAGCATTATTAGAAATGAAAAAAAGTTATATTTCCCATGGAAACTATGCATTCTAGGACTGTGCTTTTGTTCTGGAAATTTTATGTTCGTAACCTAAATCAATATTATATGCATAACATTTCTGGATTAATGTGACAATCGATGTTACATGCATTAAACATCTTTGCAAAGATTTCTGTAATGAATGAAAAAGTAGATCTATAAATCGGCCATAAAAAAGTGATCTGAAAATAATATCTGTGCACTTTCCTAATGCATTCTCATTGTTAATAATTAACACAAAATAGTAGTATTTTTAGGTATTTGAAGTATGCTGCATTAATTACTAAGAAGTGGTGATGAGATAGTAGTGTTTATTCCATTAGAGGAAGAAACTTTTGTAACTATATTGCTTTAGAGCAGCTTTATGAAGACAATTCTGAATGCATATAGATCTTAGAAAACCTTTGTAAGAGAAGTTCTTGATAAGTATTTGTCTTTTTTGACTGCAGCAGCTTTTTAGTGAACCACAGCATATTCACTGTCTGTCTTCCTGCTCACACTGGGGAAAAGGACAGATAGCCCCGATTAACCGTTAGTCCAGCTTAGTAGACATACGCCTTAGTTCTGTTTTACATAGGATCACCTTAGAAACGAATCATATAATCTGGTTCTTGGCTATTTCTTTCTTGATACTTTCCTCTTATGCGCACTGCACTATGAATACTTGGTACACATTTACAAATGTGAAGGAAATGATGGGCCGGCCTTGTAGCAGATGATCAGTAACTATTCTTATTTGTGTTAGGCTACAACAATGTAATATGGATAGCAACTTTTTAATTTAGGAATAGTGAATATGAATTTGAGAATTTTTCATGCATTCAGAAGTTTTTCACAGAATGCAAAATATGAGATGAATGGGAATGTTTAATGACTTATGGACTCTTTTACTAAAGCCCTTTAGCTGGCCAATGTGCATTTAACGTGCTACAACTGGTAGCCAGGAGCGTTAGCATGCAAACATGTCTGCAAACACATTCTAAAATGCACATCAATTGGTGTCTGGGGAATGGACACAGAGTGGATGTGGAAAATGCATTACCACTAGTGCCAGGGCAATTGCTGTGCACTCAGCAGTATTGGAGCTCTTAATGTGGGGTTCACCTATCAACTCCTCTATGGGAGTTGGTAAGTGAACCCGCCATGGTGAAGCACACATTAGGTGAATCCATTGCGCGTTAGCCGCTGGGAATGTGCTGATCATGCCCCTGATAACTACCGTGGAGGTTTTACAATTAATGTGTCTTTGGCGCATTAATTGCAAATCCTTTAGCGGTCTTTAATAAAAAGGGCCTTTAATGTCTTTAAAACAATTCCAGACAAGATATGAACAACTGTTAAAGGCTATTAGAATATGCATCAAGATTTCAGGCAACTGTTTGTGCTGTATATTGTGACAAGGTGCCAAAGGTTTAAAATTTATGATCAGTTTCCTTGCATGGCTTTGCTCTATTTTCAGTATTTTTAGACCAAGACAGTATGTCATTATATGAAAGGTTTAAAAATTCAGAGACTGAATAATTAAAAGGCTGACATATTCTATACTGCTAGGGGGAACCAGCGGAGGAATGACCACAGCCTACCAGATGATAATGAAAATTCTTTATTAAGGTCCTTAATAAAGAATTTTCATTATCATCTGGTAGGCTGTGGTCATTCCTCCGCTGGTTCCCCCTGGTTGTTTGTTTGCGGAAGATACCCTTCTTTCTTTTCCCCATATTCTATACTGCTTCCAAACCTAGAATGTGTCATTCCTGGTCACTTTTTTTTTTTAATTTTTGTGTAGTATTTAGCTCACGCCTTTCCAGTGATGCGATATTTAATATTTTCTTCTATTCTAAAATTGGCTTTATGCATAATATTTATTTAACCTTCCACTGGAATACCTTGTTGAGATAGCTGTTAGACAGTTGGAGGAAAGTTGGGTGGTATGATCCTCTGGTTTATTTTGAATGTAATCAACTATGTTCTATGTTGTCTTATCTATTGCGTGTTATTGTACAAGCTTAAAGTGCACTCAGCTTTGTCAACTTGAATCTATGCAGCATCAGGAGAGTGGTCCTGCCTTATGATTAACCACCAGGAAAAGCCTCAGGAAGTGCCAGGGTGGGGGGAAGCTGATTGCCTCTATGAGGGAGTTGGTGGGGGGGGGGGGGCTTGATGCTACTAGTGGACATGGGGTTGAAGCTATTAGGGGACATGGGGGATGGGGAGTGGGTAGGGATGTTGATAGGAGGCTTTAGGGGGGATGTGGATGCTGATGGGGGATGTGGATGCTGATGGGAGGTTGGGGATCTTGAATGGGGATGTTCAGTGGAGAGGTGGGGATCTTGAGAAGTAGGTAAAACTGGATCCTCCAGATCTAGATAATACCACTTTAAATTAGATCCGCAGAGGATCTGGCTTTTACCTACATAGTGGCAGGGTTTAAACATGCCCCAGCACTAGTGTGCAACGCTGACCATATTTCTATGCCAACAGCGAAAGACTCCAGTTAGTTCTGGAGGATCTGGCGATAATTTGAGTCTTTCATTGCTGACATAGAAACAGTTTTGGTGCTGCACATTAGCACCAGGGCATGTTTAAATCCTTGCTGCTAAATAGGTAAAAGCCAGATCCTCCATGGATCATTTTTTTAAAGTGCCATCAAGTTAGTGCTGACACCTGGCGACCTAGCAGCCTCTTGGTTTTCTTGGCAATGTATAACCGGAAGTAGATTGCCAGGCCTTTTCTTCCGAGTCAATGGAGTGTTAAATTACTTGCCCAATTCACCAGTGAGAATCAAACCATTGATCTTTTGGATACTAGGCAGTTGCTCTAAACACTAGGCTACTCCTCTGTGGATCTAATTTAAGGTGGTATTATCTAGATCTGGAAGATCTGGTTTTGGGGATGTTAAGTGGAAGGGTGTGGAGTGCGTCATGATATTGAGTGGGGGATCCTAGACGTTTAACGCATGCATTTGTTGTGGTAAGTGTCTCTCTGTGCAGTAACTGCAAGACAGATGTGGCATACCCACACCCTAACCCCACAATAGCTACTGCATGGGCTGTGCATTTACCACATATTACATTTTGCACATAAATGTACAGCAAGTACTGAACTTTGGTAATAAATAAACTCCCAATTACGGTGTTCTCCTCTGTCTTGTGAAAGAGTACCATTTTGTCACTACTCATTTAAATTCATTTTGATCAATACATGGGCGAACTATTAAGGTGTTGGCACACTAACATTTGTTAATAAATCTATAGAAAGTCTTTCCTAAAGCAGTTGATTCTTTATTTTCCCCAAACCCTTTCTACCTCACAAGAATAACCCAAGGGCAAGTGTACAAATAACTTTTCTCTGGAAAGAGTCATTTATCATTGTCTTCATATTTGGGAGTATATAGATAAATACCTTATTCTTGATTAAAGCTATGTTCCCTTTTTAAATGTGCATGTGTCTGTGTTTAAAAACAAGTCACACAAAGCTTGTAGTAAGCAAAGTGTTAAAGGGCTAGGAAAATATTATTTCATTGCTGCTGTTCCATTAGAATTCACTTGGGTGATTGAGAAAATGGTTTATGGATTAGAAAGAGAAGAACAAGCTAAAACATTTCATACCTTCATCTCTGATAAATTCCCCAAACTCATTCTTTACATCTGAGCCATAAATAACAGCCATGTTTTTTGCTAAAGAGAGATTTTTCCCTGCGTTTGGTCTTTTGTCTTGGAGATGGATGCCATAATAAATTTCAAGTCATAGAGGGGCATTGTTTGAACTACGGCTTATGGTTTACAACTGTTGCTTCTGGTATATGTTGGTTTAAAAAGTAACCATGAATTTTGATCTTTTATCTTAGAAATGATGGAATATTTCCATCTTAAAAGAAGGTCAAGTGTACAATTTAAATTTAAGTTGCCCAGAAGCATATTTTTCAATCAATGTCCATTTCTGTATTATGAATGCATTGGAGTAAACATCTTTTTCATTCAGTATTGATAGTGATGTAAATATATAAATGGGGGAAAGAAATCAGACAGGCACCTGAAGACAAGAATGTGTAAATTATTTAACTAAGACCCATTTTCAAAAAATGTATATTCCATGTGTGCAGAAGTTGAAAGGGTCATTTCTGAATGTACTCTATGGCTAGAGCTTTGAGTTTCCTATGATGCCATAGGCAGGATAAGAAAGAACAACCCTTGTCCTGGAATTGGCTGGCTGGTTGTAGAATCATAGAAGATCACATGCTGAGACCAAGGTTAGGATGCACCGGTTGCTTAAGTGTATATAAAGATGTGCACTTCCCTTTCTCCTGTGTTGGGCCAGGAGTAGGGGGAAGAAAGCAGTGGTGTCTTGGGCCATATTGTCCTGTTCTACCCAGCATTAACTCATACATTTGCCACATGATTCAAATTGTGAATTGAACCCTGGGTGGTAGAGGAGAAGGAGCAGCTGGAGGTATCACTGTACTCTTCTTACTGGCTCAGATTTTCACCAGGATGACTGACAAGGTGAAGTGGATGAAGACTGAGAGGGAAGATTGATAATTTGCATGGAGTGTGGAGTAAAGTAAAAAGGGGGTGAATTAATAGATAGTGAAGATGCTGGATAAAATGGCACTCTGGAAAATGGTTGTTTTTTGATACACCTCTTTCCTTTCAGACTTATGTGCTCACTGACTTAAACTGACCCAAAAAGGTGATGTGGCACCCCCCCAGACTTTGTACGCTAGATGGTTGACCTTGGTGCTCATGCCTTGTAAGAGTCCAAAGGCAGGAGAAGGGTGAGAGGGGTGAATTAGCAACAAAATATGGAAGTTCAAGAGAAGAGTTTGAGGAGATGTAAGGAGACAAGCTTTGGGGGTGTGTGTGCATAAAAATAGGTTTTCTTGAAAGTGAAAGGGGAATTGGTGGAGAGTGGAAGCACAGAGGAGCTAGGGCTGAGGTAGGATTTGGAAAGGTGTGAGTTAGAGGATGGGTAGTATATGTGAGATGTGATGTTGAAAAGTATATGAAATTGGAGGTGCGTATATGAGATATGAAGATATGATTGATGAAGCAATCAAAAACTGGAATGTCACGCTGAAAACATTTGCTCAAACCATTAGCCCCCAAGAGATCTAAAAGAAAGAGACATCCAGCCCCGTGGTTTACAGCAGATCTTCGGTCATCTCTCCTCTCCCTTAGGAAACTTGAAAGGAAAAGGAGAAAATCCCGCTCCGAAATTGACAAAGCAACATACCTAACCAACCTTAAACTCCACCGCGAAACCATATACCTCAGAATGAGTGAATACCATGCCAAACTCCTTCTCCGCTCTCTAAACAAACCTAGAGACCTTTTCAGTTTAGCAAAATCCCTAATTAAGGAACCTTCACCTACCCAACTCGATCCTATTTCCCCCCAGTCATATGCTGACAACCTCCAATCCAAAACTTCCATAACCGACACAGTTTCAGTTACCACTCCCTGCTACGCTCACACCTCACTTCCACCAATCACAATGTTCACAACTCCAACAGGGAAAAACATCCAAGATCTCATCGCCATCATCAACACCTCTACAGCTCCAAATGACCCCTGCCCAGCATACTGGGTCAGAACTCTGCGAGTTGAACTTAGTCCAATTCTAATCAACATCATATAGAAAGACTAGGGGACATGCAATGAAGCTACAGGGTAAACTATTTAAGACTAATAAAAGAAAATATTTTTTCACTCAACGTGTAATCAAACTCTGGAATTTGTTACCAGAGGATGTAGTAAAGGCTGTTACTGTAGCTGGGTTTAAAAAAGGTTTGGACAAGTTCCTGGAGGAAAGGTCCATAAACCGTTATTAAGAAGTGACCGAAGATATCAATGCTTGACCCAGTACAAGCATTGTGGAACTTGTGTCTCTTGGGGAAACTGCTAGGTACATATGACCTAGATTGGCCACTGTTGGAAACAGAATACTGGGCTTGATGGACCTTGGTCTGACCCAGTATGGCATATCTTATGTAATTATCAACTTATGACTTTCCTTTGCAACAGGCTCTTTACCCGCATTCCTCAAACAAACATCAATAAGACCACTTCTGAAGAATAACAGACTTGACCCACTAAAGACTGACTTCTACCGCCCAATCTCAAGTATACCTCTACTAGCCAAGATAATAGAGAAGGTTGTCCAGCGGCAGATTCAACACCACATAGATGAGGTGTCACCTCTTGACCCCTGTCAACACGGATTCAGGGAGTCTCACAGCGTAGAAACTCTCCTCACCACCCTAACCAACGCTTTGAATAGATGATTGGACAAGGTTGAAAATGGCTTCGCTCTCATTTTCCTAGATATCTCCGCTGCCTTTGACTCCGTTAATCACAATCAACTTCTCACTCGTCTCCAGGAGAAGGGCATCTGTGGCCTCGCCTGGGAATGGTGTAGGTCTTATCTATCGGATCGTTGGCAGCATGTCAGAGTTGGTGCCACCACATCCGCACCTTTCCACCAACACCAAGGTGTTCCGCAGGGCTCCTCTTTATCCGCGCTGCTGTTCAATGTCTACATGCAGCCAATATGTGACATCATACGCTCCTTCAATATCTCCACTCTCATCTATGCAGATGACGTCCTGCTGTTTACACCATTCAAAATCAAACAATCAGACTTCTCCAACCTTATCAATTGTTTCAATGCCATCACTGACTGGTTATTATCTCAAAATCTCCGCATAAACTTCAAGAAGACTGAAGTTCTGTTCATATCAAGGAACAAAGATTTCTCCCCTCCATCCTCCCTAAGAGTAAGAGATGCGGAACTCCTTAGTAAACCCTCCATTCGCTACCTAGGGATTACTCTGGACCAGCATTTCGACTTTAAGGAGCACATACGAAACACCACCAGATCTGTCTACAATAAAATTAGAACGTTAAGGCACCTCAGGCCCATGTTACCTCATAACGACTTCCGGACCATTTTCAAGGCCCTCATTCTACCACACTTTGATTACGCAAATGTTGCCCTGTATGGACTCCCCAAGAACACCCTTAATCCGATGCAACTTGCTATGAATGCGGCTGCACGTGTTCTCTGTGGTTTAGCAAGACCAGACCATATCACCCCAATACTTAAGGAACTCCACTGGCTACCAATTCATTGCAGGTTAACATACAAAATCCTTCTCATCATCTTCAAGAACATCAATAACCTAGCCCTCACGACACTCAGTGACCTTATCACCCTCACCCCGAAAAACAGAATCAGAAGGTCAGTAACTGACAACACCTTGGTCATCCCCAAAGAGTCCATCAAGTGCACCCAAACGACCAAGAAAAGAACCTTCGCCTTCTACGCCCCAAAATGCTGGAACGAACTTCCACCAGAAATTAGATCCATCAAAGACCTTATTTAGTTCCGTAAGGCAATCAAACACCACATTTTCCTACTTCACTTTGCTCAAGCATCCAACCCCGCCTCTGCTCACCCACTCACCAATGTCCACAAACCTTTCATGCGCTGCATAAATAACCCTGTCACAAGTATTTTGAGCTTGCCTTAGCCCTTCTTGTATATACAAACCTAATCTAATTGTATTTTGTACATATGTTTATAGTTACCCTGTTGCTCCAAGTTTAAACTCCTGTTACAATGTAAGCTCCAAGTTTAGACTCCTGTTACAATGTAAGCACAGAACAGTCTTCTGACTGTGCACCCTTGTTATATGTGAACTGCACTGATAACAAATAGCGTGGTATATAAAAGTTGTTAAATAAATAAATAAATAAAATGAAGTGAGATGAATGGGTAGGTATGAGATGGGACAAGGAGGTATAAGGCGATTTTTACCAGGGGCATTTAGGTAGGTATGAGAGAGGAGATCTACATAGAGTATGTTTTCTCGAGGAGGGAAGAACATCAGTTATGGAGAGAAAGACATGAAGATAAAGAGAATTGGGATGAATAAACATACACACATACAAAATCCCACTGAAGAAAGGACAATTTTGGAGTGTCGGTGGAGAAAACTGATTTTCTGTCGACAGGCAGAATTTTCAAGCACATAAGTGGTGTGATAGAACAGCTCTCTGAAAGCTCAGAACTTCAGTATAAAGTACTTGAATGGCTGTTCTCACATACAGCAGTCCCCTCAGCTCCTCATTATTTTCTGCTCTGCTCTGCTCTGCAACATTGTAAATGGCAGACTTTGTTAAAACCCAAAGAACACTGGACTTTGTATTTCAGATCCAACTTAGCATTGTAGATGAATGTTATACCCATCCCATCAAATATGCCTATAACATTTTTGAGACTTCATCTAGAATATCTGCTTTTGCTTATTGCAGCTCAATGCCTGGCTTGGCTGCGAGCTTCCAGACTGTGGGAAGATGGCAAATTTAAGTTAGCAGATGCTACTTGCAAAGGTGACTCACTTTTGGAGACATGACTAAAGATATTTCACATAGTAAAGTGATGACAGATTAAAGCTAGCATGGCTCATCCAGTCTGCCTAGTTTGGTGCTTTTACTTTGGGTTGTAACTGCCACTTTGTGCAGGTTAGCCCTGTTTTGTGTCTTTTTTGAAGTGCAAATGTCATTTCAGTTTTACTGTGAGCAGGAGTATTCCTCTTGCTATATATGGATCCTCTGTATTTGATCCCATTCCTCCACACCACCTCCACCAGGAGATCATTCTAGGCATCCACTACCCTTTCTATGAAAAAATGCTTCCGAATGTTTTTAAGTTTACCTCCTTGTAGCTTTTCAGTTTTTTAGTTATATAGATTTTGGATCTTCGAAAAGATTGGTTTGTTCATTAATACCTTTCAAGTATTTAAAGGTCTCTATTATATCTTCCTTGTCCCACCTTTCATCTACATAGGTCTTCAAGTCTCTTCTCATACAGCTTCTGGCACAAACCTCATACCATTTTGATCACTTTGCTCTTTACTGTTTCCAGTCTTTTTATATCCTTAACGAGATACAGCCTCCAAAACTGAACACAGTACTTCAAGTGAGGTCTCACTGATAACTTGTGCAGGGACATTATCACCTCCTCCTTTCGGCTGGTTATGCCCCTTTCTATGTAGTCTAGCATCCTTCTGACTTTGGCCACTGCCTAAGGTCTTTCCCTAGTCTGTTCATGCTAGCCTCTTGACATCTATTGCATTCTGCTCCTTTGGATTTCTGCAACCTAAGTGCATCACTTTGCACTTTTTTGCATTAAATCTTAACTGCATTAGACCATTCTTCTAATTTTTGTAGATAATTTCTCATTCTTAACTCCCTCTGGGGTGTCTACCCTGTTACAAATCTTTGTGCCATCTGCAAAAAAGCGAATATCTTTCCTTGTAACCCTTTGGCAATGTTGCTCACAACGATATTGAGCAGAATATGCTCAGGAGCGATCCTTGGAGCAGTACGTTACCTTTTTCTTCAGAGTGAAATCTATTTATCACCACCCTGTGCCAACCAATTTCTAATCCAGTTCACTATTTTAGGTCATAAATTCATGAACCTCCTGTGAGGAACAGTATCTGATCCAATTAAACTATGTCCAGCACACACCCCTGGTCCAGTTCTCTGGTTAGTCAGTCAAAGTAATCAGATTCATTTGCATGATCTGCTTTTGATTAAACTGATACCCTGAATCCTGCAATCCATTAGATTTTAGAATGTTCACTCTTTTCCTTCCGCAGCAGCTCCTTTACTTTTCCAACCACTGAGATGCTGCATGATTGTATTATGTTGCAGCATCTCTTAACAATCCAACTCTCTGCATTGACTTCATCTAGGCAGATTTCTTTTAACCATCCCAGATGTGGTTGCTAGCCACAGAAGTTACCATTATCAAAAACCTCAGCACTCAAGGACTCAACCTAAACAAGTGACTCCTCTCAACAGAAACAGCATTTTTTTTGTCTATCATCAAATGTTTCACTCCATGCAGAATGCACATCCTGCACGTCCTGTGGGAGGACACGTTCAATTTTTCTTTCCAACTTGGAAAGAGGTCACCACAGACTCATGGCTCCTTTCTATAATCCATTACAGCTACTGTCTCAGCTTTCTAAACTGTCCTCCAGATCGTCCATTGTTGTGGACTTAGCTGCCTTCCACCCATCTTGTTTTATTGCAAGTGGCAGTAAATCTTCTCCTCCAGGCCCAGCCCGAAGAGTCTGTTCCCCCACAGAAGATAATCTATACGGTTTACTCCAGATATTTTTAGATTAAAAAAGGATGCTTGTGTCCAATACTAGATCTTAGGAATCTAACTTGTTTTCTCTTTGCAGGGAAGATCAAAATGACTACGATACTTTGTTCTTCCACTGCTCGACAAATGGGACTGGATGTGTATTCTAGACCTCAGAGATGAATATACAGCTATCCCAGTACACCCTCAATACAAGAAACACCTCAGTTTTGTCCTTCAATCTACTACTACTACTACTATTTATCATTTATATAGTGCTACCATTTGTATGCAGCGCTCAATCCAATACAAAGTCCTCCCATTCAGACTTTCATTGAACCCCAAGGTATTTTCAAAATGCCTCATAGTAGTGGTGGTGCACCTCCATAAGCAAGGCCATCTGGCTTTCTCTTATCTGGACAATTGTTAATAGTGCTCATTCTCAATTCCAAGCTTTAGCACGTCCACAGAAAACAATTACAGTACATTACTGCAATCCTTGGGATTTCTCATCAACTTTCTGAAATCTACCCTATGTCCTGCCAACATTTCCTTTATAGGAGTCATCTTGGACACTATTCAGTCCAGTGGTTTTCTTCCAGAAGACAGGATTCAAATTCTGATCTCCCGTGGGTGTGCCTCGAGCCTATCTACAAATGCTGGGATACATAGTGGCCATAGTTCTTGCCATCCTTTTAGCCCAATTAAAAATGCAGGGTCCAATATTTAGCACTGCTAAAGCAACAAGCTGCTGGCGCTGAACTTTAAATATGGATATTCAATGCTGGAGCCATATCTGGGCTCTGACATTGAATATTCAGGTTGCCTGGATTGCCGCAAAGCTAACTGGGCAGTGGCCAGGGTTTCCAGCACCTGACTTTCACCATGTGTTGCTAACTGAGTAAGCAGCTCAAAATCCCTGCTGTCTGGTTAGCAATGGGTGCTGTCTCATGCTGACTGGTTAGCATCAGGACATGTAGTGGTAGTGCCCATGGATATTCAGCGACTAACCATGCTAGTGTCACTGAATATCCCACAGATCGGCATTTACATGTAAGCCATGTAAATGCCTTTGAATATCCCCTCTCCTTCTCCCCTTGCAAATATCACAGTGGGATAAAAAAATTTAATGGAATCAATGCTTTCAACCTCTGTGCTTGGTTATTCACCCACCACTTCTGTTAACATTACCTTGCAATGGTGGTCTCTTAGATCCAACTTGTCTTTTGCAATATCCTTCATCCTATGGCAGCATTTGTTAGTCCTCATGACAGATGCCTCAGGCCGAGGCTGGGGTACTCATTACCATAGTCGTCATTCATAAGGAATGTGGCCAAGATAGAACTCTTCATATCAATCATCTTGAGCTCAGAAAAATTTTCTATTCCCTGCAATTATTCATTCATAAACTTCATAATTCCTCTGTAGTCAGTCAAGCAATCAAGTAGCAGTATTTTATGTGAACAAGCAAGGAGGTATGGGCTTCTCTGCCTCTGTCGTGAAGCAGAGCCAGAAGGGTTATAGATGTTCTAGAGCCCCATGTAATATTCATGGTGCTGCTCTTATCTGGATAGGTTGTATGTTGTCTGAATTTGGAATTTAATGTTGTTATGATATGGCAGGTTTGTTCTGTAGGTCCTGCGTGACTTTTGTAGGTTTTTGTGTTACTTCACAATATGACTGTTTGTTGCTGTTACTGAGATGGCACCAGAATTTGAATTTTTTTTTTTGTTTGACTTCTCTAGGAAAATATCTCAGTTCTGCTTTACACCCATTTTTGGGGGAAAGGTTATTGTGGATGTAGAGTATATGTTCAAAAGGCAAAATGAGAACCACAGCCCAGAGCACCAAAATAAAATGAGTTATAATAATTTTATGGTGGTGTTATAAACTCCACTGTTCTCTCTTTTTCGTTTCTTGGTTGTGAGCAGCGTCATTCTCTAGGGATAGCCCAGTAAGTGCTGGGGAAGGGTTGGGGATGTTCTTGGGGTGGTGAGGGGGGGGGAGTTTGTTATTAGGGAAGTCCTTTATGGGGAATGGGGTTGGTTAAAGGGGGAGTCATGATAATGAGGGCAGGTTCTGTGGATGGGATGGCAGTTGTCACTGTGGGTTTCTGGGATCTGAAGGGGGGGGGGGGGTTCCAGTTGTTATTAGGGGTTTGGGTTTGCCTCACTGCGATGGTGAGGGAGGGGTTGTTTTATGGTTTTGGCAGTACTGGAGCTCACATTAAATGCATCTATTCATAGCATACATGTATACACATTGTCTGTGCCAGTGCATTTATCATGGGCCCTTGCAGTTAAGTTTGTACTCTGTGCACTAACAGGGCATTTGCTGACCATGCCCCCAATAGTGCACACTTAATAATTCCACTGGTCCATTGGGCCAGAATAGTTCCATTAAAAATCATCTTTCTTGTGAAGAAAGCTCCTTATGGTTTGCTTGTGGTAAAAATCAAGGTGAGAAAACAGCATCAGCCTTACAGATAGGAGGGAGGGTAACGACCAAGCAGCAAAAAAGAGAACGGTTGATACTTTGCTTTTAAACAGACCTCCTATGTCATACACAAATTATCATTGACAATGGCAAGGCATCTACTGGATTCTGAAAGAGCTGTCCAAAGCACAATAGCAAGTATGACATAATAATGACAGTGATAGGAGAAATGCAGAGCAGCATGACATAAGCTGAAAGAAAGTGGAAACCTTCTGCTATCATAACAATAAGCCTAAAAAGGATGAATATAAATATGTTAGGCAGTTTTCTGAAAATCAAAATTTGTTCAGAAAGATATAGGGGTTAGTATGAGAGCACAAAGAAACCCCCTTTGGTGGTTGAATATAATAAAATGCAGTCATTTCTGCATTATTAGCAGGCGAGCTTGTGTCTTTTCCTTCGATGGATACGTTCTATGGCATTGCCACTGAGAGTTCCTGCTTCATTAGATTGGGTGACTGTTTATTTGAAATTGTAATGAAATATTTACTTTATAGAGCTATAAGGATTAGCTGTGATAATTGAGTGAGGCTGGTCTGGAGCTTTCATTTTAATACGGCCCCCTTGTTTGAATACAGAGCTCAGTGAAACTGAAGGAACTAACGAGTGTTTCTGCATGTTACTTTCTCTCTACATGTTGCTTTTTTTTTTCTTCTGAAGATAAGTGGGTCTAATGCTGAACAAATACTGGAAATCAGAAGCCACTGAGAATCATTCGCCTCTCGCTTTCCCATGGCAGCGTAATAGATGCTCAGTCAAAGAGCCCCACTTCTCTAAGCAGAGCAACAATTTTGTCACCGTGAGCAAATCCAATTGAAAAGTCTCTTGGTCTGTGAGGAGGACTCTAGTTGTCAGAATCAGCAAACAGAATGAAAAGAACTAAGAGGAGTAAATTGGCATCTGGTGCAGCCATAGCTGCCTGTGATAGGCTGCTGCATTGTGTTGGATAGACATTCAGCCATTTTCAGATATAATAGGAGAAATTAATGCAAATGAGTGAATGGAATGAAATGTATTTTAATGCAGATTTGAGGGATCCTCACAAACTGCTCCATAACAAGTCGCTCAAAGAAAAGGCTGACATTGTGAGGACTCATTTTTTCTCTATTTCTTCTCACTAGAGGCTCATAATGGCCCTTTGTTCTCTAAGTAAACTCTTTCTAAACTATTGACATTGCTCATTTATGTGAATTTTAGATTTTTTTTTTCCCCTGACAAAGTAGCCTTGGGTGATCTGGGAAAATGTTAATTGCACAAGGAAAGGAAACTGGCTGAAACAAGAAATGCAATCATTAAGTGTAATGTTGCAGTTGTCCATGCCTCATTATAACAGGCATACAAGGCAATAAAATGCATGTTTCACAAACAAATCTTTTGACAAGTATGGTTCAAGTGCCTCCAGCTGGCCCGCTTTAAATGCAGTGCTTTTGGTTTTGCAATAAAGTATTGAAGTAAACCTTTCCTTACATGAGCATATCGCTCTATTTTATCTTTAATACATTTTGATGTATGCATACTTTTCTTTGTTTGGACATCAGTACAACACACAGATTTTAACACTGGACTGAAGTATCTATTGAAAAATATTTTTAGAGATGAATCTTTGGATTTAGCGTTTATTGTTGTGAAGTAAAGCAATTCAATTTAATCTTTTTTTTTTAAATTAACTCCTTTTAAGGTCACTTTATTCCTTTTTACTTGTCAATCTGCCCTTGGAAAGGCAGGAAATGTACCTGTGAAATTTTGAATAGCTCAGCATTTAAAGATATATTATCCACATGTGTAGATCTGTAAGGAATAATTTATTCATTGGTTGTAAACAAGTAAATGTGGTTTTACCCCCCAAAAATTAGTGTTAGAACAGAAACTTGACTGCTGCAGCAGTCATGAAGTGAAAGTACTGTAAGAACCTGGAACTGTTGATGCAGTAGTGAGAAAAGGTAACAGATTCAGTATTGTCCAGAAGTTCCAGACCAGTGATTAATGTGTAAGATAATGGACTTGGGAAATGAATAAATACTCCCCTGCTCTCTGCTTTGTGCTTGGGTGACTTGATGACAAGGGCAGAGCAAGGTGAGAATTTAAACAGGACTACAGGAGAAAAAAAAGAAAAGCAGTCTTCCAGTAAAGTGAGTGGGGGCCTGTCCGTAGCATATGCTGCAAAGTTCTTGAGAATGGGGATTGCAGATTCTTCTCAGGATTTTAAGCTTTGATCCTTACATCAGAATGACCTGTGGATTGATGAAATAATTAGTCCGGTTAGAGCTTTACTTGCAAGCATTAATGTATGCCTCTATTTTATTTAAGAACATTTCTAGGTTGCCACTCTAATGTTGGCACATGGTGGCAATATAGTGTTTCTTTCAGAAACTTGGTGGTGTTGGTGATATGAGGAGTTATTAGTCTTGTTGTTGTGTTTGTACAATACAACTATATTTTTTTGTTGTTTTGTTTAGAAAAATATAATACGTAACACAGTATACTTAATAATATAGGGCTAGCAGTGCAAGACAGCGGACATAGCACCAAACTACAGATGTAGGCATCACTTTTTCTCAGGCATAATCAGTGACCGAGGCACAGCGGATGCGGAGCTCTCCTTTCACCCCCCTTACCCTGTAATAATCACACAACTACAATGTTGGCGTAACACCGGTCACAGATTTATTAACTTTTAACCATATCCAACAACAATTCCAAACAATCAACTTAAACTTCCACTTCAACAGAAATGTCTCACCAGCCATATGGGTTGGGTAGCAAAGTGAAGTCATTTCTGTTTCCCACCGCAGAGAATCCACAGCTACCAACCTACCCACCCCTTCTTCCGGCTTTGCCATATTATTAGCAAAAGCCCCACCAGGGTTATCCGGGTCGGGGGTACCCCACCCCCGTCCTACTAATAGCTAAGGCTCCGCACCCTTGAAACCTCCGGGATCCCACTACCACTGCCAGCTGCAACACCCCCAAATAACCAGTTCCCTGCCCCCGGTTAATGGGCGGGAGGGCGAGACGCCTGCTGCCTTCCGTGCCCGAGTGAATGACTAGACGGCTTGCCCTCCTTCTTCCCACCCCCCCTCGCTCCCCTTCACTCCCCTTCGCTCCTGATTGGCTCCCGCCGCCGCCACTCACCCGTGGGAGCCAATCAATTTAAAAGATGCCACCCAGGCCTCCTGTGATGCCTCCTTCCCCCGCGGGCCTTATTAATAACCAAGGCACTGCAGACGCGGTGCTCTCCTTTCACCCCCCCAGCCCGTAATAATCACACAACTACAATGTTGGCGTAACACCGGTCGCAGCTTTATTAACTTTTAACCATATCCAACAACAATTCCAAACGATCAACTTAAACCTCCACTTCAACGGAAATGTCTCACCAGCCATGTGGGTAGCAAAGTGAAGTCATTTCCATTTCCCAGCGCAGAGAGTCCACGGCTACCAACCTAACACCCCTTCTTCTGGCTTTGCCATATTAGCAAAAGCCCCACCGGGGTTATCCGGGTCGGGGGTACCCAACCCCCGCACTACTAATAGCTAAGGCTCCGGACCCCGGAAATCTCCGGGATCCCGCCACCAGCTCAGGCGATCCCCAGATCCCTGAACCTCCCCCCCCCCCCCCAAAGCTGCGTCCAGCGTACTTCCTGCCTAAGACACATTCCAAGGCCTCCTGCCAGTCGTTAAGGAGCAAGTCTAAACCTACCGGGGATAAATGCACCCCATCCTGCCGGTATAAACCTGCGCAGGCAATCTCCACCCAATGATGCTGTATCTGGTAACCCCCTTGCTCCACCACCCAGCGCCCTATCTGGTGATTGCTCTTCGTCAAACCCCGAGACCATCACCGCTGCTCCCCACAGGCAGGCCGTGGAATGATATCCAACCATAACAACCTAACATCAGGAAACATATTCAATACTTCGCCCATATCCCGTTTGGCTGCCCGTATCAACTGTTTACAGGTCCAGGAACCAAGGTCATTGCCTCCCAAATGTATCAAAATCAGTGCTGGCCACTCCTTCATTTGCCCGTGGTGTTGCAGCAAAGGCAAGAGCTGCGCCCAACGCAGACCCCGCTCACCCAGCCATAAGACCACCACCTCTGTTGGGTCCATTCCAAGATTAGGCCCCACTGGCTGTACTGCTGCCCGTTGCTCCTCCCAGTGCACAAAGGAGTGACCAATTAACCAGCAAGTACCAGGATTCCTTTCCCCATCTGCAAAGCAAAGCAACAGTTAGCAGCAACCCCATAACCTTTCAGCCCACTCACAGCCGCACATAACTTTGAAATGCTTGCAAATGCCTTTGACCTATTCGTTGGATCTCTCCTTGAGGCAACCCCGCTGCCACCGCACTGGTTGTGGCACCAATATGGAAGGAATGTGCGGAGAAACCTAGAGGATCCACACCTAGCCACTGCAGAGCTAACCGCAGCACTGCCACAAACTGAAAGCGCGTCAGCAGGCTAGAATCCTCATGCAAAAATAACTGCCCCTCCACCGCTGGCCGCACCCTCAAGTAGTCCATTAACAATGCCAATGGGCAGGTTGGGGAATTTGTGATCGCCCTTAACACTACACACTGACCTTTTCCCAGCTGATCTTTCTTGGACCTTGCGAGCAATATGCGCATCTCTCCTTCCCAGAGATGCACCTGATGCTGCCCTATCCCGGTCCCTCAAGATACACGGCGTGAATCTGCTACTAACTCCCCCACCCTGAATGCGCTGAAAAATGCTAGGCAGAAAACTGCCTGAAACAGCCAAACTTCGTAGAGGGAGCACGTCACTTGTGGCAGTGCTGTACAGATCTGCACCAGCAAGTCATGCGTGATTGGCATCCTCCCATCCCATGGAGTCGGCTGGCCCTTGCAAGAGCCTCCACGTCAAGAACCCCCCAACCTGGAAGCCCCAACCCACCGCCTGCGCAAAAAAGGTAAACCCTGCCAGGTGCACCCGCACTGTGGCTTTCGACACTCCCGCAGCCTTTGCCGCAATCACATATTCCGCCATCATCTGATCGGGCACTTGCCCCTTCTGCCACCGTCGCAGGAGCATCAACATCTCCACCGGCCAAGCTGCCATAAGTGCTCTGGGACCTTTGCTCCCTCGGCGTCTGCTTCTGGTGCCAACGTCCGGAACTGATCCCACTTAAAATGAGAGAGAGCATCAGCAGTTCTGTTAGTGCTACCCGGGATTTGACAGGCCCTAACTAACGCATTCAAATGCAAACAGGTTAAAACTACTGCTCTCATTAAGGCCGCCACCTGCAGACAACGCGGCATATAATTATTGATCACGCTAACCACTGCCTCATTGTCACACCACCAAACTACTCTGCGATTACGCAACCTGTCTGGCCAGAGCTCTAATACCACTAAGAATGGGAACAGCTCCAAGAATGTAATATTAGTAGTCAGCCCCTCATCCTGCCAAGGCTGTGGCCAGGACGCCGCACACCATGCACCGCCAAAGTAGATACCCAATCCCCCACTACCCGTCACATCCGTGAAAAGTTGCAGATCGGCAGTAGAGATCGCCGCCTCCATCAACATCGATGTGCCGTTGAACTGCAAGAACACGTCCCAGACTCCAAAATCTGCACAAATACTCTGCGACAACTTGATACGGTGATGAGGCTTCCGCACACCCAATGCAGCCGCCACTAAGCGCCGCAAAAACACTCCTGGACCCTCCATTTTTTCCACCGCGAAGGGCACCCCCCACCCATGTGACAATGCCACAAATCCTTCCAGAAGCGCATGGCACTGCAACGACTGCACCTCGCCCACGAAAAGGAAGTCATCCAAATAGTGCACCACGTTCACGCATCCCACTGTTTGAACCACTGCCCAGTGCATAAACGTACTGAACATCTATGCATAAACGTACTGAACATCTCAAAGTATGCACACGAAACAGAGCAGCCCATCGGCATGCATTTATCAAAATACCAGCCACCCTCAAAACAAAATCCCAACAATGGAAAGGTCGACGGGTGGACTGGCAGCAATCGGAAGGCCGATTTGATGTCCACTTTTACCATCAAACTTCCCGTGCCGCATCTACATACCAAGTCCAACGCTACATCAAAGGACGCGTACCGCACTGAGCACCACTCCCTCGGAATCAGATCATTTACCGATGCGCCTACAGGGAAGGACAGGTTGTGGATCAGCCTGTACTTCCCTAGTTCCTTTTTTGGTATGATTCCCAACAGAGAAACCCACCGAATTCTCAAACGGCCGGCTTTCGAAAGGACCAGCAATTCTGCCCAATTCCCACTCCTTCCACAATTTGTCTTGCACAATATGGTATAACTGTCGAACCAAGACCGCATTAGTTGCCTGTACCGACTCCATTGTCTCTATCACTGGGATACAAAACCTGGAACTAAAGCCCTCCTCAAGTGTCACCACCTCGGGTAACGCCGAAGCCAAGGCCGTAAAGCTTCCAAGCGTATCGGCGTGGAAGCCAGCCTCCCCAAGTCTATACTACTTAGGAGCCGGGAAGGAGGGAGTGGATGCACCTCGTTTTACGCATTTGAGGGAAGAATGAACCCCACTATAGATGGAACAGGCATGCCGAAACTTACAGTTGGGAAATGGACACGACGACTTGTTGAATTGCCAACAAATATCTCCCGCTCCATCGCCCCTGGCTCTCTGCGATGCAGATGCCCCTGCAGCCTCAAAGGATTGTCCCATCCCCGCCACCCTTTGCCCCCCCAGTTCCCCCCGGCCCCCCCCCCCGACCCTCCGGTTCTGGCCGATGTTTAAGTCAACCACAAACTAATATCCTATGTTCCCCAGGACAACTATTTATTTTCTTCCATTTTGTCCCGAAACTTCTCATTGTAGTTGAGCCAGGCCCAACCTTCATGCGTCTGAGCCACTTCTAAAATAGAATCCGCATATGCGAGCAGCATTCCATATTGCTCTGGATACTGGTGACCCCACACACTTGCCAGCCTCAAAAAAGCCCTTGCCCAATTTACCACGTTACGGGAAACTCGTTTGATCCTTCCCGCCTTCTCATCTTCCTTTCTCTTCTTACGGCTCTCGCACGACCGACGCCTCCCCTCCAATAACCGGAAAATGTCTATATACCTCCTCTTCCGGATCTGCCTGCAGGACCCCTTCCCATAACTCAGAAAACGATGCCAACGTAGGGGTACTCCCGCTCCCTCCAACCCCTTCGGCCACCGGAACTGTCGCCCGCTGCACCGGTTCCTCTCCTGAGGTAGACAACAAGGACTCCCCAAATGTAGACGACGAAGTCTCATCCCTGCGGTGCCGCCGACAAGCATGCTTTCGTTTCTTTCGCGCCTTACCCCCACCCCTTTGCTCGGCCCCTCCCCTTTGCTCAGCCCCCTTTTCCCGTCCCCCCATCGCCCCCTGACGGTAACTCACCTGCCAGCCCCATCGTGTCCCTGACAGCCGGTGCTCCATCCATCCACTCTGTTGTCAGTCTGGCTCCTGCTCGCTTGGTGGACCCCATCATGATCTGCCGCTGCATCCATCCTCGGTATCGTTCTCACCACCCCGGTCTCTGCTCTCCCTGATCCACTGCTCTGAACCCACCAGGTTGCTGCCACACCATAGGTGCCTGTGGAGATAAAAAGTGGAACACGGGGGGGGGGGGGGGGGTGGTGGAACTGCCGTAGGCCAGGCGGGTTGCCAGGCTCCCAGCCAGTCTGCCCTGGATGGACCCTGCCCACCACCTCTCCAATAATCCCATGCCGTGGGTCCGCACACCGGGATGTATCCCTCTTGTCTCAGTAGACCTGAATCCCAGGCCTGAGTTACTTTGCCCCGCTGGGCTGGCCTGTATGCCCCCCCACACCCTCCTATGCCACACCCCAACACCTGAGAATGAAGCACACCCTGCCCGCGCCCAGCTGCCATCTCCCCCAGCTGTACCGCCACCCCAGATGCACTGCCCACTCTTCCTAGTGCCTCACCATCGGGCCCCACCTGCCCTGAACCCCGGGGTTCAGAAGCTCCAGCCTGACCCTTGCCCCTCGTGGGTAAACCTGAACCCGCACCTCTCCGCCCCCTGGATCCTCTGGACCTAGCAGCCCTGTCCAATGAGGCTGCCGACCCACGTTTCCCTCTACCCTTCTTCCCCCATCCTCCCTGTGCAGATTACTCCTCATCCTCTGTGGAGGGCTGTCCAGGCACTGTCCTGCACTGCTATTCCTCCCTGCCCCTCTCCCTCTCACTGCCTGGCCCTGCAAGTTGGCATGCTGCTGCTCTTTACTTAAGGTTAACTGTGCACAGCAACACCACTTGCCTGGGCTCCTGCTGACTCCCCCACTCGACAACAGCACCCGTCTCTCAGCCCCCACGTGTTAAGCCAGGGTCCTGCAGGCCACCTCCGTGCGTCCAACGCTCCACGCAAACTCCTCTCTCCACTAGATTCGCACCCCGTAGTGCTACAGCCGCTCTCTGTCACTCAGGACCTTGTCCTCTCGCACCCGATGCCTGCAATCACGTCTGCTGCCTTCCTCTCATCTTGCGTGCCTGAGTGAAGGACTCGCCGGCTTGCCCTCCTTCTTCTTCCCACCCCGCCTCACTCCCCTTCGCTCTTGATTGGCTCCTGCCGCCGCCACTCACCCACGGGAGCCAATCAATTTAAATGATGCCACCCAGGCCTCCCATGATGCCTCCTTCCCCTGCGGCCCGCTGCAAGGGCCGGATTGCCGCGCGCCACTGGTCCGGTTACCGCAGGCGAGCCAGGCACGGGACCTGCGGCCTTATTAATTCTAGTTGAATATGTTCAACCTTTTCCCAAGGAGACTTGCTTCTGTCTGTCAGATATTGGCCATTTCTAAATGTCTCCTGAATATACTGTAGATAATGTGATCATGACTGAATCAGGTAACCCTCATTATGTGCAAACTCTGTACAAACCTAAGCTATATGACTGTGCAAATTATTTTGGTGTATACTGATAGCTTACTGCATATGTAAGGATGGTGTGATTTTATACAGTAGATGTGACTCGCCGTACAGAATTTTGTTTCAAAACACATGACAGACACAACAGTTTTCATTTTTCTTTTATTTTTTTAGCGTTGGGTACCAAAGACTGCCAACGGTCATGATGCCTCGAGAAATCTGAATTATGTTGCAGGAAAAGTTAACAGAAAGATGTAGTTATTTTTTAAATTATAGGTAAAAGCTGAATGATTTTGATTGGTAGTAGTGTTATTTCTTGCTTAGCACCATTAGTAGCTCTAGCTGCTAGTGTTACAATCTCATTAGCACATGCTAACACTGTTAAGTGCATTATTTTACCATAGGTCCCACCTTACATAGTGGGGCCTGATTGCCAATAATTCTAGTTGTAAATTAGGTGTTTACAATACAGAGAAAAAACTGTTAGATGTAGCTTCATGTGTGAGAAGCTAATTGTACAATACATGTAAATTTCAATATTTGGTTATTTATTGTATTGTCTTCTGTTCCTATCTTCATATTTAATCCCTTTAAACAGATGCTTCTGTTAGTTTGTTTCACCTATATTATTGCCTGAGAAACAGATTAACATTGTCAGCCTAATGCATGGGAATTCGTTGAACAAAATGATCCCCAAGTACGCCTTCTGCCAATTTATATGGATGCACACAGTACATATGACATTTTACCACATTGTATGTTTATCGGTCTCTAATGAAAAACTGACAATTTTACTGCACAAATGATGCATAGCACCCTTAATAGCATTTAATGAACCTTGGGCATTCACCAGAACTGGCCATATTATCAATGACAGCTGCAGGGCCCTCAACCCATTCTCAGGTGATTCTATTAAAATTCTTTAGCGGTGTCTTTCTGAAATGTGTTAGCAATGAATTATATACTTGGTTAATGCAGAATTTAGCATCAGTATACTGATGTGGAAATAAACATGTTAATAATGCTTCTAAAAATGAGTTGACTGAGAGAAATGCTAATACACAAAATCTTCCCTACTGTAGTTCTTGTGTTTTTCTCATTTACCATGATGTCCAGTTTTGGAAAGTGTGATGATGCACAGAATAGTGCCAGGCTTGTGAAGGCTAAAACCCATGACCCTGTGACCAGAGACTGGTGACTTGTAGCTGGGACCACATTACTGCAAGACATACGCAGCGCTGCACAGAAACATATAAAAGATGGTCCCTGCTCATCAGAGCTTATAATCTAATCAAGACAAACAGAACAATAGATGAGAACAAGAGGGAGTAGTAGGGAGAACAAGGGATTAAGGTCCAAAAGTGGCCTGAAAGAGGTGAGCCTTTAGCATGGATGTAAAAAGAGGGAGAGATGAAACCTGACGTAAAGATTCAGGTAGTTAGTTCCAGGCATAAGGAGCAGCAAGATGAAAGGATCAAAATCTGGAGTTGGCAATGGAAGGAAAGGGCATAGAAAGAAGCAAGCCAGAGGAAAAGCAGAGTTCACGAGGAGGTATGTAGGGAGAGAGGAAAGAAAGTGAGGAGCAGTAGAACGAACACATTTATAGGTCTGAAGGAGAAGTTTGTATTGGATATGAAAACGTAAGGGAAGCCAATGAAGTGATTTGAGAAGAGGGGTTATATGAGTATATTGGAGCTGGCAGAAGATTAGGCACTCAGAGTTCTGAACAGACTGAAAGGGAGAGAGATGACTCGGAGGGAGACCAGCAAGGAGGAGGTTGCAATAATCGAGGCGGGAGGTGACTAAAGAGTGGTTAAGAGTTTTAGTAGTATGTTCAGAAAATAAATCGACAGGTTTTAGCTATCTGTTTATATGTGTGGAGAAGGAGAGGGAGGAGTCGAAGATGACCCCAAGGTTGTGGGCTGAGGAAACAGGAAGCAGAAGAGTGTTATCAATAGAGCTAGAGGAAGGGAGAATAGGGTTTAGTGGGAAAAATAAGAAGTTCGGTTTTGGCCATGTTCAAATTAAAACAGCAGTGAGACATCCACACAAACCACATACATCAAATCTAAGTCCAAGAAAGATAGAAACATAGAAATATGATGACAGAAAAAGACCACATGGCCTATCTAGTCTGTCCTTCCTTATCAACAACTACAACAGTCCCCTTTTTATAGAAACATAGAAATATTATAGAAACATAGAAATAAAATAACCATAGAAAAAGATAACCTGCCAACTCTTCCCCCCCAAGGTGAGTCCTATTGGACACCATATGAGGAAATCTAGACAAATACACCCTTGCTGGTTCAACAGGTTTTGATGGGCCTGTCCTGTGTTAACTGCTATCCAGTTCCCTTCACATCTCCATTGTGAAGTTTGCACTCAAGCCTTGCCTGCTGTTATTTTTCAATACTTTTTTTTTATTTTTAACTGAGAGGACATAAGATGAAGAAAAATTTTGTTTTCATGCTAGTAATAAAGCCTGAGAGCTTTAGAAGACCTCACAGACCTCCGCAAAGACCTCAAAACATGGTTATTTATAGAAACCTATGAGCATTCAAGCAACATCCCTTACCCAAACAGAAATACTAACTCAACCGCCAACTAAACACCCACCCACCCCATTCACACAAACAAATTCATCACACTACATTAGTAAATACCTTTATGTTATATGTTACCTCAACTGTACTGTCTAAATACTGTCACATAACTGTACTGTCTAAATGTTTACACGTACCCTAATGTTAAACGTAACCCTCCAATTGTGTTGTGACGTGACCACCTTGATTGAAGGAAAAGGTGGCATACAAATCTGTCTAAATAAATAAATAAATAAATAATTTAAAGTTATATTGCTGTTCTACGTCAAGCCTTACTCTGCACACACAGCCAGCAGGTGGCAGCATTGCATACAAACAAGTCAATATCCACATTGATTTCTTAGCATTGAAAACTGTATCCTGGTTCCTGATTGATGGATCTAGAAAGGAACTGTAGAACTATGGGAATTTTTTTCCTGCAAAGTAGAATTTTCGGTTTGGATTCTTAAGGCTTTAACATTCTGCTTCTCCTGTTTGCCTCTCCAGAGCCTTTAGAAGCCATCAATTCTGCAGGTATACTCTGAGGACTCCTGATAGATTAAAGAACTAAAAACTTTATTCTTGATTCCATTTCCTTATGCAGCAAGCTGTATATTTTCCATTTCCTATTATCTATTTTAGTAAAATTGTAGATATTAGGAAGTGAGTCTGTCTCACATGCCATTCTGAATTCAGAGTATAACTCTTAGTTTACCTGTATGCAACGCCATTGAATTAAGTAAGAATGGACTATTTAAAATATATGTTACTACACAGTCAAAAGAAAATCAATTACTCGTGGTGGAAACAGCCCAGAATGTAGCAATACAATAAAAATCAATAAATACATGCATAATATGTAAAATATAATTAATATAGTAGCAAAGCGGTCCCTTTGACTACAAATTAACAGATGTTATACAACATTAAACAGCAAGGGTTATAACAGCCTATAGTGACTTAAAAGCCCCTCCATATAACACTGCTTTCTTAACATATGAACAAGAACATCATATAGTAGAGACTGACAAAGCAAGTTAGCTCAGCTAGCAGAATGGTTAGACAACCAGACTTTGGTTAATTTACGGAAATGTAAAGACTGATAATTCCATAATTTTGGTATTATACAGTAAATTCGAATGCCATTTAGTATCTGCTGAATGAGATATTTTGCAGACATTGTACACACAGAAGGGGCATCATTTTGGGATCTTAGAGTATATGTATGAGAATTAAAAACAATCAACAACCAAGTGATCTCCTACAAAATCTAATTTTTTGTCGGACTTCCAAATGACTAACTTGGATATAATTCCCAGCAGTGCATTCCATGTCCATTTTATTCTGTCGACAAGCTCAGCAGAGTTCTTTAGATTTCTTAGATGTAAAATCCTTTCAGGCTGTCTTTCAGAAGGAGGGAGATGCTTCAAAGTTGACCTTTCCATCAGCAGCAAGAATGTGAAGGTACCTCTCTATTACTCTATCCTCTCATCCTCTGACCACTTAGCAGCATCTGGCACTAGCAATTACCTGGACGTGCTCTCTTTTTATGCATATCCCCCTATTCTTCTGATAGCAAATCCCTTGCCCGAATTCCAAAAATGGCCACGTACCATGATTCTTATCGCAATTGGCAGAACTAGCTTTCTTTTCTAAAAAAGACTTTCTAGCACCATGCAAAGATTTCCAACATTAATCATGCAAGATGAGGGTTGTTTGCTTTTTCCCAATCTGGAGTTGCTACTCTTCACAGGTTGAAAATTGAGCAGTGTTTAGTTTGCATTCTAGGTCTTCTAATACCTATCCATGACATACTAATAGCCACAAGAAAAACCCCAGTCTACTAGACATACATACGCCTTTGAGTGGAAGATTTTTTCATTTAGTGTTTCATGGATGGTTACAACCTGATTACATGTGTGTCTGCCACCATCCTCCAGTACTTGTGTTCTCTGGGACTCCAAGGAACCCTTTTACTTAAGGATGCATCAGATACAATGCCACTGTGTTAACTGTTTGGTATGTGGAAAGCATTTCCTCGGCAGTTAACACGGAGCCCTGTCCCTTAGTGCACCGCACATTAGCGCAAGTATTTAACACCACCTATCGAGATGGCATTAGGTGATCCCATGCTAATGCAGTTAGCCCATGGTGTGAACTCAGTGCTAACTGCATGGAGTACACTATGCCCACTCTCCATGCTGTAATGAGAGTTACAGCATGGGAATCATCCCATGTTGTCATGGCCCTATGCTAGCTGAAACACTCATTCAACATGCGCCAGAGAATGCATTGTCAGTTAACATCCTTTATTAAAAAAACAAAAAAAACAAATGTGTTCCATTGGAGTACATCACTGTTTCCCCTCCATCTATCATGCTCTAGTTGATAGTTTTCTTGCTTCTCAATGTTGCATTATTGAATGTCCAGGGCACACCGAGAGGCGAGATACTAAAAAAAAAATTTATTAGGACTACATTGGGTTAACTATAGGAAAACAAGAGTACCAGTAACACTATGACTCTACACGAGCCGTGTTTCGGTGAAAGTCTTCCTCAGGGGTCAAGAAACTCTGTGTGGTGAAATATACACAAAAGAAAACATAATAAAATGTGTGAATAAAAAAATTACAAATAAAAGAAATACACAAAAAGTATACTACAATTAAAGGCAGAAATACACATGGAGTTAAAATAAGTAAATGAATGAATGGCAAAACAAATGTGTAGCATCATAAGTAAAAACAAAACCTGTGTAAACAATGCTATCCCAATATATAAATATAGACAGTGATAAGAGAAGAATCATGGATACATAAAAAGTACATAAAACAAACACCATGTAAAATAGCATGAAAGAACATTGAATAATGAGAAACTCAAATAAATACCAGTCTTTTATTTGCAATTTTTTACTCACACATATTTTACTATGTTTTCTTTTGTGTATATTTCACCACACAGAGTTCTTTGATCCCTGAGGAAGGCTTTTGCTGAAACATAGCTCGTATAGGGTCACGGTGTACTGGTATTCATGTTTTTCTTTTGTTAACCCAATGTGGTCCTAATAGATATTTTTTGGAGTATCTCGCCTCTTGGTGTGCCCTGGACCTCTGGCGAGTACCTTTGTGCTTTTCATTGGCTTGTGTTATTGAATGTTTCATGAAAGGGCTTCTCCATGTCAAATCACCTCTTAATCTAGTTTTAACTTCTCCCATGAAGTCACCATTTATTTATTTAACAGATTTCTATACCGCCGTATCATAGGATTCAGAGCGGTTAACATATAAACCAATACATTTGAACCAATAGTCTGCTTCTCTTAATCATCTTAAATGGAAAGTGCTCTTCCTAGTAGCTGCTACCTTAGATTGAAGGATAAGTGAACTCCAAGTACTAGTGACCATGCAGTTTCATCATAAGAAAGGAGCTCTCCAAAATCATTCCAAGCTTTTACGAAACGTACTAATACCTTTCTGCATCGGTGAAGAAATAGTTCTATCTACATTCTATGCAAGGCCCATACCTATCCACGTGAGCCCTTCACATTCTGGACTGCAAGCAGGTTCTCGCATGCTATCTCAAAAAGACAGAACCAATCAGAAAATCCTGTATCCAGTTCTGTTAGGCAGAAAATCCTGTATCCAGTTCTGCTATGAACAATCTTGTACACCTCTCAACAGTAAAATCTCACCAAACCAGAGTTACTGTGAGTCTCCTTAAATTTGATTTGCTGCATTCAATTTGTAAAACAGAGCCATAGTCCTTGCTTCAAACGTTCAGGTCCCATTTTTGCTTGAATAAGCTATAATAAAGGACAGTGCCTTTGGTCAGGCATTGCTGGCCAGTCTGTGTGTGTGATCTGGAAACTCTTGTGCTGTTTTTTGGTGTTTGCTTCTCCTAAATATTAGATATATAAAGAATTAAAAACAGCCCACTGAGCTTGGGAGTCTTCAACTTGGGTGCCTGACTCAGTCGTGAATGGAGAAAGCATTGCTACTCACTTGTAACGGATGTTTTCCATAGACATCAAGATTGATGAGGCACACTGTCCCTTCCACTTATTCGAGAGTTGCATTCATCTATGAGCTCTGGATTTAATTGAAGAGATAATGAGACCCACGGCACATGGAAAGAACCATGCATGCTCAGAAAGTTACACTAAGCTCTGATTTCTGGAAGAGGTGTTCTGTCCTGTTTCACTTGCATGTCTGATCAATTCTACTGTCTGCAGTAAACACCTGCTTCAGTTGAGAGAGAATGCTTTACAGTCTGTATAATTGTATAAGGTATGTTTACACAATAGTGTAGGATGTTTTACAATTGTTTTATTTGTCTGGAGGCATATACTGTACCTTCCATATGAAAAATGGCCCACCTGTGATAGTTCCTCTTGAACCAGCTGTCAAGTGAAGGAAGAAACTTGGTTGTCTTTTGAGCTGCTGTCTTTTGAAAATGCAAAATGCATTTGGCAGTTTTATTTTCATCAGTATAGTGGATAAATATGTTTTCAGCTTTTCAAATGTTTTCAGCATGGTTGTTCTGCACACAAAGTATTTCATAGTGGATTGCCTTTTGGAGATCTATTTTGTGTGTCAGACTTTTCCACAATACTTCTACTTCATCATCACAAAGTAAATAATTTTGTACATCTGTCTCTGCACTTTTGTAGTAACATGGATGTCTCCAAGGTGGCCACACAGACATTCCCCTCAGGAAAGCGTGGGGCAATTAGCATAAGGGGACACCCAGCCGTGTAGAAAAATGAAAACATGAGCCCTCATTCCTCATCAGTGGTTATCAGCATGGAAAATATAGGGGACATGAATGGACCTCCTGCTCTACATCCTCAAGATGTCTGACTGACAAAACAAGCAATTTTCTGATGCCTACTTGTACCTTGAGCAGGTATAAACTTGGTCATGGCTTGGGGCATCAGGAGAGATTCTGAAATCAGGCAAATATCAGGGTTTTAAGTTCAGCGGCAATGGTTAGCTTTACAATGGCAAGTTGCCACCACTGACATTTGCCCCGAAGTTATTATTTTTTATTTCTCCAAGGACAGCAGGATAAGTCCTTACAACCCTCCCATTTCCCTTTGGAGTTGTATTCTGGTATTAGCTAATCATCAGACTGAAAGGATAAGATGTAGAAGTAGCAGGTGGGGATTTGTGCGCATGAGTGGTAGATCCAATCCTAAAGTTCCTAGAAGGAGATAGGATCCCCCTACACAGAGGCTCCGTCAATGATGCCCACCCATATGTGAGGACTTATCCTGCTGTCCATGGAGAACACATGCTACAGACTTTTGTCCTCTCTGCCTGTTGTATCGTGTGCTGGAAATCTTGGAGGTGGGAGTGGGGGATGTTGTAGTGAAGCAGTAGTCGGTATTCTGTAGTTTTTTACGGTTTTCCATAAAAAGCAATCGGGATTTCTGGAGGCTTTGTTTCCTGAATGTACTGGGTTGTTTGTGTGCACGAAAAACAACATTCAACGGCTGATTCAGCTTAATAAATAAGCCCCGTAATGAGTCTGTGGGACTATTTTTGTCTCATGTGCAAGCTTTAAAAACAAGTAATTTGTATTTTTTAAAACAGTTCATGAATGTGATGCTAGTTACTTATGAAATAATTTCATAAATGGGCACAGTAAAACTTTCATTACCTTTGCTTCTAATGATGGGTCGGCGTCTCCTTGGGCACAGGCCCCATAATGGGGTGGCTGGAGGGGGAAGGGCTGAAGGAGGAGGGAAGCAGGAAGAGGAGAGATGGGCTGGCATTAAAAGGAAGGGGACAGGGGCATCCCCTTCCATTTCCTCCGGGCAGCATCGCAGTAGCACTGGAATCTAGTAGCATTGCAGAAGCGCAAGAGGCAAGACTCACCTCAGAGCAGGAGAGAGCAAAACACACAGTACCAGAATCTGTGGGCACAGGAGAAGCAGCAGCAGCAGTATAAGAGAAACGGCGGCGACAGAAGCAGTGGCGGTAAGGAGACAGTGGTGAGGGCCATGGTAGGCTGATCAGCACAGTTGGTTCCCTGGGCTCAAACAGCTGTGAGTAAGAGGGAGCGTCAGGAGAACTTGCAACAGAAGAGACTGCTACCAGCAGGCACACATGTAGCCATAGAGTGAAGAGGAGCGATCGCTGTGGGAGAGAGAGGTAAGTGAGAAGCAGCAACAGGCTCAGAGACATCACCTGGTGGATATTTTAAGGGATCACAGCAAGTGAGCACCTCTCCCCAACAGAGTTCAGCCCTTGTTCGCCATCTAATGGCGACTGATAGGAAGGACAACAACTGGAACAAATAGCAGACCAAGGAGGGGGCTTTGCAGGGGTGAGAGGACCAGCACTAGCTGCTGCGCGGACTTCGACAGTGCGGGGATTGCATCGCAAAAAGGACAATATGGGAAAGCAGCAGCGCTCAAAGGGTGGAGATGATGGACCAGCAAGGAAAAAAGTGAGGAAGAGTGGAAAGAAACCACAGACAGTGGCGAGTGGTAAGGAAAATAGTCGCAAGGACAACTCACGGAAACCTGGCACTGGCAAGGACAACACACGAAAACCCAGTGCTAGCAAGGCTCAGGTGGAAGCCATAATGCTCGGCGGTGTATGGAGCTGGCAGCTGGGCCACATCAGCTGGCAGTGGGCCAGATGAGCAGCAACCCATCCACGCCATGCGATGGTGATGGAAGGGTGGAGGAGCCCATAGTGGTACATGACCTCGTGAACCAAGTCAGGGCCATGGCTGCGATCCACAGAGCGGGACGCATGCAGGCTCTCCTGAGTTTGCTAGATGGAGTGTCAGCCAGGGGTGGTTCGACAGATGAGAGGGGGGGGGCAAGCTCTGCGGCTCCACCCGGCGAGGCACAGCGGACAGGTGAGTATGAACATGCTCCTTTATAATAGGGAGGTGGGCGGGGGTTTGAGGTGTGTGTGTGTGTGTGTATGAGGCACAAGGGGTGGTAGATAGGGGGGAATAGAGGGGTCTGGGTAGGGGGAGCTGGCAGGGATCTGAGAGGGGGAGGCCCAGCAGGAGGAGACCAGGAGAGAGAGGACGCGGCAATCTTGGCAGCAACCCAGGCATAGAAGGTAGGTGGGCAGGCTGGAGGCAGCCATCAGAGTGTAGAAAGTCTACTGCAGGCATTATTATGGATTGTATCCTGTCCAGGCGCTGCAGCAGGTGGAATACAGGCAGTCCAAAGTGCAATAGGGGTGACTAGTTCTGGGGACAGTGAGCCACACAATTTCTAGTGCCCCGGGCAGTATAGAGCCCACTGGCCACCCTCCGACCAGCACAGCCCTGGGAGGCCCCACCACGGGGAACGTTGGGGTCCAGCAGAAGGGGTGGTACATGGAGTAAGGGGTCTGGGTCGGGCTTAGGCCATTGGAATGCCTGACCAGTCTGATTGGTTGATTGACGGTTTTGTGAGGGGGTTTACTATCCCATATGAGGGCCCACCAGGCCCACGCCTGTCCAGGAACTTGAAATCTGCGCTGGAGCGGAGGGCATTTGTTGAACAGAAGCTTTGCAAGGAGCGGCAGCTGGGCAGGATGGCAGGCCCCTTTGGCATCAGGCCTCTGACCCAACCTGATCGTTTCCCCATTGGGCCTGTTCCCAAAGAAGGAGCTGGACGAGTTCCGACTTATTCACTATCCCAATGACTCTTTTGGTGAATGATCACTTGGACCCAGAGGCCTGCGTGGTGAAGCATGCGTTACTAGACTTAGCCCTGGAGTTGCTCCGGAGCCTAGGGGAGAGGGCATGGCCAGCAAAGAAAGACATTGAGCCCACCTTTTAGCTGCTCCCCATACATTCGGGTAGTTTCCACCTGTTGGGGATTTGTTTCGAAGGCCAGTATTATGTAGATAAATGCCTCCCAGTGGGATGCTCGATATCTTGCTCCTACTTTGTGGAGTTCAGCACTGTTCTCCAATGGATTGTGGAGAAGAGGAGGCACCAGGGCAGAATCTTATGCTACCTGGATGATTTTCTGCTCATGGCGGGGGACTGGTGGTTTGCCAGCCACTTCTCCAAGCTTTCCAGGGGTGCCATTGGCGGAGAACAAAATGGAGGATCTGGCGCAGTGCCTGTCATTCCTGGGGATAGAAATTTACACCATGGAAATGGTAACGCTCCTCCTAGCTGAAAAGGTGGCAGTGTTGAAGGCTGCTGTGCAAACAGCAGCACATGCTCAGAAGATCACGCTGTGCCAGCTGCAGTAACTGAACTTTGCATACCAAGTGATTCCCATGGGGCGGGTGTTCATCCGATGACTAGCGGATGCCTCAAAAGGGGTCTGCAGGGGACACCACTTCATCATGGTCAATGTACCCATGAGGGAGGACCTGGTGGTGTGGCAGTGGTTCCTGTCTTGGTATAATTAGAGGAACATATGGTTGGCACCAGCTATTTGTAGCAGGGATCTGGAGCTCTTCACAAAAGCAGAAGGAGGGGTAGACTTTGGCATCTATTTCAAGGGACAGTGGTACCAAGAGCAGTGGCCAGCCAAGTGGCACTAAAGCGGCATAACCCAGGACGTTATATTCCTGGAGATGTTCCTGATCATGGTGGCCATGTTCATCTGGAGGCAATGGTTTGCGAATAGGAGGATAGTCTTCCATTCAGATAACATGACTGAGAGAGTGATGTGTTTGGTCAAGAAACTGGTGTTGCTAAGTCTGGAGTGGAATGCATTTATTACAGCCTGGCATGTACCAGGGGAGAGAAATAGCTGATGCTCTTTCTCGTTTCCAGCTCCAGCGCTTCGGCAGCTTGCCCCGGAGGTGGCACCTGTGGTGGCCTGCATGCCCCAGGAGATGTGAACCTGTGGATGTGGAGCGCCAGCTGACTGCTGATAGCCTTGTTGTCGGAAAGCACCTGGAAGGCTTATGGGAGAGCTTGGGGCCGACTGGAGAACATCGCCAGACTGCAGGGAGCCAATCTCAGGCAGGGGGTGGCAATGCGCCTCCTGCTCGAGTTTCTGATGTACTTACAGGCAGAGGGGGCATGGGCCAGTCAAGCCAACTAATCCTGGCAGGGGTGGCCTTTTTCCTCAAGCTGGGGGGGTTCCAAGATGTGACAAGAGTTTGTGGTGCAGAAGGTGCTGGAGGGCTGGGCCTGGGTGGCCTTCCCTCAACCAGATGGTCATCGGCCGGTGATCCTACCCATGCTGAGCGGGGCCATGAAATGGGCAGCGGAAGTCACCAGGGATGGGGATGAGGGCAAGCCGTTTCGGTTGGCCGCTCTGCTAATGTTCTGGGGGGCCTTTTGCGTGGGCTATATCATCCCATAGTCCAGGGGGGATGTGGCAGGATCCATCATGTGAGTAGGGAACACCAAGGTGAAGAGGGACAAGGTGCACCTGTTCATGACCCAGTTGAAGACAGACTGGTTAATGAAAGGAAGTGTGGTATGGCTGAACGCTACTGCGGTGCAGGAGGTTTGCCCAGTCAGAGCCATGTGGGAGTATTTACGTGTGTGACTAGGGGTGGGAGGACCCTTGTTGCAGCACGCAGATGGATCCTGCTTCTCCCAGTATCAGTTTTGGGCCCTGTGGTTGAGGGCGGTGAAAGGGGTGAGGTTCGAGACCATGGAGCTGACTGTACTCCTTTAGGATCGGCACATGGTTTACAGTTGTGGGCGGGTCAGATCCAGGCTATTAGGAGGTGGGCTTTGACCCAGTATAAGTTGTACATTCAGCAGTAAAGACACTTGGCGATGCTGTTTTTATCTTGCCTGATTGACCTCGTTCCGGGACCTATCTGGATGTCTACTGGGCGGGCAGAAGGGCAGAGGGGAAGACATTTTGGCAAGCACCTTTGCTTCCACCCCGACAGCATTCGGATACATTGGATGGGGCAGTGTGGCATTCTGTGGGACCAGTTAAGACCTGAACAACTCACTGGTCGCCAGACTGGGTAATCATACGTCTTGGGGTAATGATCTTGTGTCCAAGAAATGCATATACCTTATCAAGATCAAAGGGGGGGGGGGGGTGCCTGGCCTCGGTTACCTGGAGCAGAGGGCAGAATGGGCCACCTGGGCATCGACACGGAGTAGTTGGTGCCTGGGAAAGGGGCGGGGCACTGGCCATGGGGCAGACAAGGGCTGTTGACCAGGCAACAGGAAATATGGTACCCCCCTTATGTCAACCCCAGTTCACATGGTGCCGAACATGTACATATTGTTTGCTTGATGTTTATTTGATGTTAGTTAATGTTTTAAAAGGTGATGCTTCTCAGATTTGGGATTGTAAAGGGGAAATTGCTCAACAACATGTAGCCGCATGCTCTGGCCATCAAGATCCACCAATAAAAGCGTTTTTGCAATAACAATGGATCAGGCCTATTTTGTCACATGCGGGAAGGGGAAAAGGGGGTAAGAGGAGCTCAAAGCCAGTCCAACATGCCCCTAGTTATGGCATTGTCAGAATAATACATAAAGGCAGCACAATTCTAATAGCTATGATTGACTGTGACCCCTTCCTTTTCATGCTGTATTGCGCACCCCTCACTTCCATCCAGTATCAATGTTTTTTTTTTTTCTTCTTCTTTCTCTGCCTTGTGGCTGCTCTTGAGTCAAACCACCTCATGGTAAGAACGTGAAATATTGTGTATCCAAGCAAATTAAGTTCTCCTCCTGTCTTACACTCCTGTCCCTCATAAGAATGCACATGAAAAAATATTTTAGTTCATTTTGTGGACCATTTTTGTACTTTCCTGATTTTGGGGCATCTTTACGTTAGAGTTTTTAATGTGTATTAATGAACAGGTATTAATTCGTAGGTTAATGTGCATTAAATCTATGTAGTGCACTAATGAACTGATTGCACACTAAAAACACATCTCTAGTTTATCCTATTCCTTGGTTGATATGGATTTCTTTAAATTTAGAGTTTTGTTGACTTCTTTAAACACGTTGTCTTACATAGCCACTAAATTCCATGAATTCAGTCTACCCCAGTCATTACGTTTAGGCTTCAATACAGGGTCTGGCCCAAGGGTTTCTGCTGCCCTAAGCAGAAACCCTGGCTGCGTCGCCTGCCCCATGCTGTCAACCCTACTGCTGCTAATTGTCTTAGTGGGTTGGTGGGTGGCAGAAGTGGCAGTATTTTAAAAGCGGTGGCTTTGTACCGCTGTTTTGTTGCCCGCTGCAGACCATGTATTTTGGTACTCATGGCCTGCTGCTTCTGACTGACCCCCCACCCCCCCGGCAGTAAGTTGCATTGGAAGGGGATAGGAAGTGGCAGGTCATGTGTGTCTGAAGCACATGGCCTGCTGCATGCAGCAAGATGGCAGTACAAAGCCCACCTGTGTCGGCAGCCTTAGGTAGCTACCTAACTTACCTAGTGGACGGGCCAGACCCTGCTTCAATATGTACTAGGTACTCTTTTTGTACCAGAAAAGCTATGTAGCTGCTAATAATAGAAACAGAGAAACATGACCACATAGCCTATCTAGTCTTCTCTTTCATATCAACCACTACAACAGCGGACAGCTGGGATTCTAGTATCTGGAAAGTTAGAGTCAATTTAACTGATTTTTCAGAAGTTAATTTTCTCTACTGAAAGCTGCATAAAACTGTAATTCAGCAGCATACACTCATGGGAGCCATTTCAACCTAGTCAACTTTTGTTTGGCTAATTTTAAAATGCTGCTTTAATGCCGCTACAGCAATTTTTATACCGTTTGATGCACATTATCCCTTATAGAGGGCTATTAATCAATGTATTCTGCATTCTGCATTCTTCCTGAAGACACTTTGTCAATTTGACAACTGTCTTTAAAACAAAAAAGGCAGTGTGTTCATTATTTGACATATTTTAACCCTTTTGGTACAAAATTTTCCATTGTTTTGATGTGCATGAATATTGATAACTATTGTCTTAGTTTTTCAAAAGTGGGAATTGACCTTATTTGATAAAGCGATTTATGTCTGGTTGCTTAATTTCTGTAATAGCCCTGGCGGCTTGTGTTATATCTGACTTTCCTCTCACATAGATGTTCTTTCATTCAGTATAAACACAATTGTTCACAAATAGGTATTTGACATGCATTTGGATATCAAGGGCTTACAATTTAATAACATTCTATAGACATGTGACAACACATATCCAGTCTAGTGAAACAAGCTTATTTGCCCTGACAACCCATCTCCATGCTACAGTTTCCATATTAGAGGTCAGATTTCATAAATGTTTATCATTTGGTTCCCACATTTCTACACTTATGCAGAAGTCATTTTTTGTGCTATGGAAAATTCAGTCAATTTGGGCATTAATGGAGAACCAGCAATCTTTGTCTGCTTGTGATTGTCTTAGTCCTTCATTGGCTAGATTACTGTAATGTAGGGAATAAAGATCTCCTTGCTTAAGGACATACAATTCATTCAAAATATAGCTGCTCATTTACTTTGCGGCTCTCATAAACTTGATCACATGATAACCTCCTATTTTCAATTTGCACTGGCTCTCAGTTGCTTTTAAGAAATGTAAGATCCTAATACATACTCATTGAGCCTTATGTATAGATTTCTCTCTTTGATCATCTCATTCCTTATACCCCATCACATCATTTTAGACACCCTCAGCAAAATATTTTGGTAATTCTGTCAATTGGCACAATTAAATACCATAGCCGAAAGAAACAGGTTATTTTATTGGCTCTGCTTTTATATTTGCCTTTCTCCCACTGTATACAAAAAATATCTTTCATCTTCCTGACGTCTTTCTATGTAAAACTCTCTTGTACAGTTGTCCAGTAATCTTAGGTAGGATATTTTCTTTTATCTTTCAAAGGGAGTGTGGGCCTATTTTTTTTTTATTCACTGGAGGCTTTTTCCTTCAAAGTATTTTGTGTTTGGTATTAATTTGTATGCCTAATAATTGTCTTTGGTGTGCTCTGTCTGTATTTTTATTGGCATGATTAACTAATTTAACACAAACATGACAGTCTTGTAATACAGGAATTGACAAATTTTCTCAATCTAGTAGCTTAAAACTTTAGGAGCTGGCCACTGAGACCTAGGTCACAGTGTGCCCCCTGCTCCCAAAGGGTATCGCAGCTCCTTTTTACTGTTTTCCCATTTTCTATCTAGGTCTCAGTGTCTGCCCCTAAATTTTTAAGCTGGCTGCTAGATTCTGATAAAATTTGTCAAGTAAAGTATCTCTCATAGCCTCTGGACCCTGCCTTCACCCATGTCTGTCTGTCTCTCTCCCCCCTCCATAGCCCTCGTATCTTGCCTTCATCCAGTCTCTCTCTCTCACCCCTCCATAGCCCTTATATCTTGCCTTCATCCAGTCTCTCTCTCTCTCTGAGCCCCCTTTGCTTCTTTAGCTCTTCAGTAATAAACAAGCCTTAATGCCCAAAGCACATTTCACACCCAACAGATTAACAAATATGATGCTTGAATTTGAATTTCTCTGTTGTACCCCCTTCTTTCTCAAAGATCTGATCAGTAGGTGAAACCTTGCATGATCCTGGACCCTGTATCTTGTCAGCAACCCCTTCCAAGGATTGCCTGTAGCCTGCCTGTATGTTTTCTGAGGTGACGCATTGAGAAGTAGATGCAGCATTCCTGGTGCAGCCCTGCTGCTGGCCACAGATACACCATCATCTTCTCTTTCCTAGCGGTTCTGTGTCTAAGTCTCTGAACACTAAAGACTGTCAAGTGTGACTACTCTGAGATATAATGGATAGAAACAGGATGGAGTCTGTGCAGAGGGTGGCTACTAAAATGGTCCATGGTCTTCGTTATAAACCATATGGGAACAGACTTAAAGATATTAATATGTATATGTTAAAGGAAAGGTGAGAGAGAGGAGATATAGATATGCTTAGACCAGTCAATCTGTAAATATTAAGTAAATAAATCTGTAAATAGTTGTAAGCTGACCACGTCACCTGTGACGGCTAGCTTGCCTGTACATAGTTACCCTGTCAGTCCTGTTTAGAAACCCCTGTTCATTGTAAGTCCAGTCATGGGCTCTGCCTGTGCTGCACAAGTTGTTAAATGTAAACCGTGCTGATTTTAAAGAGCGCGGTATAAAAAAAGACATTAAATAAATAAATAAAATAGAAACGTTTAAATACTTCCATGGCATAAATGCACAAGACGAGAGCCTCTTTCGATTGAAAGTAAGCTCTGCAACAAGGAGGCATAGGATGAGGGTGAAAGGGGATAGACTCGTGAGTAATATGTAGAAATATTTCTTTGTGTGGAGTAGTCTCCTAGTGTAGGTAGTAGAGACGAGGAAGGTATCTGAATTCAAGAAAGCATGGGACAAACGCAGAAGATCTCTAAAGGAAAAAAAAAAGGACTATAGTATTTGATATGGAAGGCAGACTAGATAGGCCATATGGTCTTTCTACTTACATGTTTCTGTGTTTCAGAGATCTCTTTCCTAGTTGTTATGCTTTGCTGCAGAGAAGAATTTCTGTTACTACTCAAGAGAGCTTATCATTCATGCCACCCCATGCAACACTTGATATTGTGGTAAAGCTACTATGACTTAGTTTACCCTACCGAATCCCTCAACATGCCGTCACTGTTCTATCTCCTGAGCCAAACCATGGAGGTGAGCTTCAGGAAAAGTGATACCACTATTAACTGCTGCTTCTAACTGTGCCTCCTGCCATGTAGATGGGAAAATCATTAAGGGCCACTGAGAAAGGTATTTACTTTCTACATCCATCAGGAGCTTAGTATGGGGGTGCTGAATTGCCCCTCATCTCTTCCAAATCTGGATGCTATGCCACGAAGTATCAAAGGTCCTGGAAGACTGAGTGCTCTCTTTTTCACTCATACCAAGTAGGCCTCTCCAACCAACAGTGGGATGGGTACAAGGATGTACCATACTGGAAGCATCAGTGGCATTTGACAAATCTTATTTCTTTAGCCCAGGAGTGCTGCTGAAGTTGGGGAATACCTTTCCATCTTTTTCCAACAACCATGCTGATCCATAGTGTCTCTGGGAAAAGACCAACCAGCAGTGAAGATTTTTCCATCCCTCAATTTCAGCCACACTAAAACTGTTAATCCCTTACTTCCCATCCAGATATATTTGCAGTGGGGGGTGGATGGAAGCTGAGCCAGCTGCCAAAGCACTATCAGCAGTCAGCATCTATCCTGGCTGCTTTCCCCATAAGTTACAATTTTTTTTTTTGTTTAAACTTTTACACAATATATTGTATATATATTTTTATCCCTCTCTAGGCTCAGTTGTGCACAGTGTTTTGGGTTTTTAAGCAGATTAATATATTTTCATATTTGGTGATGGGATACGTATATAAAAAAGCAACTTTATGTACATAGTAAAACGTGTTAGAACAAAAATTAGCCTTTTTGCATGTGTTGGCGTGGAAACCTTTTAAGGCATCCATGAGTTATTGCTTTGGTTCAGCATGAGTGCAGTAAGAAGAAATGTACCTCATCTGTAATACACTGTGTAGACTAATAGCAGCTCCTTTTTTTCTTATATTGCAGTGAGATATTGATCTGGTAAAATGGTACCATATTGGAGCTGTCTGTTGTGGTATTCATCATACTGTCACATCCTTAGTGCCTTGGAGTTATTGGAAAGTAGAACTGAAGGGGTTCTGTCAGCATGCGTTGAAAGCAATTTATAGAAAAATCCAGAAAAATCATCTGTTAGAGGTAGTAGTTCTCTCTTTTTAGCTGGCACATTTTTCCTAACAGTTAAACTTTTCTATTTTAGGCATTTCATAGACTGTTTCATTGCTTTTAGTCTTTAATCTGAGGTTCTGGGTAGAATTTGATACTGTAGTCACTGCTCCCACTTACTGCCTTTAACTGGTGCTTTTGATGCATTTAGATTTGCTCCTTTGGGAGTAATATGTTAGGGGCAATGAAGCCATAGCTCTCAATGCTTTTATCTGATAGATGTGAGAAGGTAAATGATGAACATGTAGAGAGCTTTTAGTTTCTTCCCACACTAAAACATCAGCTAATGTTAAATGTGCTTTCAAAAAGTTTCTGAAAGATGCTGTCAATCTATTCTATGTAGATTAAACAATCTCAACTTTATTATTTTTTATTTATTTTTTTTAAGTTTGCCTGGCAACTCCAATGATTTTGGTAGACTGCCTTGTTTTTGACAAAATGACATAGGCTGATTATAGCTGTTTATTGTAACGCCATTGCCAAATAAACCTATTGAAATGGAGTTTGGAAAGGAGAATGAAGAAAAAAAGACCATGTGTTGGCATCTATAAAAGCACATTTAATATAGTACATAGAGATAGGAATTGAGACACTTAGGTCGGGGCGTACACAATTACGACTGTATTCTAGAAATGGCTTTTATAAATGGGGGCTGTGAAATGCAGAGTGAGAGGTGCCATTTTACAGATTTAAACATGTAAGAAATGGAGGGGTAGGGTAGTGGTTAGGGCAATGGCCTGGGAGCTAGAAAACCTCAGGGTTCAAATCCCATTGGCTCTTGTTGAAGCCTTGGACAAATCACTAGGTGGGCTAGGAGGCAGCCAGCCATGTGCTTCAGTACACATGGCCTGCCGTCCACCCCCCCCCCCCCGCTCCCGTTCTGAGCCACCCCCAGCTGCCGCTGATTCCAGTGGCAGGCAGTGTGCTTTGGTACACATGGCCTGCCGCTTCTGAGCCATCAAAATTATGTCGAAGGGGAGTCAGAAGCACATGGCCTGCTGCCGGAATCGGCAGTAGCACAGCTCAGCATGGGGGGGGGGGGGGGGGACACGGCTCGGCATAGACGGGGATTCTGCCTAGGGCAGCAAAAACCCTTGGACCGGCCCTGGACTCAGGTGCAAACTTATATTCAGGTTCAGTATTTATTTCCCTGTCCCCAGAAGTCTTAGTCTAACTGACCTTGAACTATGACTGGAAGGTGTTAGCTAAATAATAAATGTGCATGTCAGCCATTTTGCAGACCTAGACATGTAGCTGTTGCTAGCTAACTACAGAGAACACTATCTTTAACTCATTTCAGTTTGGAGGGGGAAATAAATTAAGGGAGGATTAAGGAGGATGACCCTCTTAATCCCTCCTATAAAGGGCTGGCCCAAATGCACACTTTTTTGAAAACCTATGCATGCCGGGGAGTAGGTGTAGATCTAGATGTGGGGAATTTTGGATTTACACATGGGGATTACTGTAGATTTTTATTCTCCCCATGCCACACTGCTGACATGCCCCCTTGAAACGTCTGCGCACTAAGGACATCAATGTATAAATTGCACCCTTTCTAAAATGACCATTTACACATGGATGCAATTTATACATGTATGTGCCTGATTATGCCACACAACCACACTGAATGATTCATTTTAATCTTTTCAAAAAGAAATGGGTTTAATAGCTTTTAACCTACACAGAGAGAATTTGAATAATTTTACTGAACAAGAATACAGTTGCCAGAACTGACCCAAAAATTTCCAGAGGATCTGAGAAAAGTTTGGTCAAGCAAAAGTTAACATGAATTGCAGAGCAGCAGCTCCATAGGGGGGATGGTTTACAACTGAAATACTCAAATGCTGTATACAACAGAACTAGTAAATGACTATAGTGCAAGAATATAAGATTATAATATGATTGTTCTGACTGAAGACTGAACACAATTTAGGGCAACTATCCAGAGGGTCACCATGAGTCAACACAGACTCGATAGCACTTAACAACAACAACAATATGATTGCGCAATTTAATAAAAATAATGAGCACTGAATTAAAAAATACAACAGCATATACCATGGGGATGCTGAAGGAGTATGTTTGCCTTACCGGTGGTGATTCTGCACCTCTCTTGCAGCAGCTCTGCCAGCTTCTGAAAGCTGTCGCTCTGAATAGAAGCAATATCGGGATTGCTACAGGAAAGGTGAACCCACCTATATGTGCTCTTTCAACATAACTCTTTTGTGCACTGTTGGCTCACATTCTGCTTTTCGTTGACGTGTAGATAGGAAAGAGAATACAGGGGGGAGATGGCAGTCTAAGCATTGGAGGTAGGAAGGTGGTGAACTTAGATGCAGTTGAGAGCCAGAGAGAAGGAGAGATAGAGGTCATGACAGGAACGATGTTGATGAGTATCGAATAGTGATATAAAGGACAAATCAGAGGTCTAGAATGAGAGAGAAAATAGATGAGGAGAGGAAAAGGGATGCAGTTGGAGACTGATAGGGAAGGTAGAACGGCAGACAAAAAATTGGTGAGATGGGGAGAAATGAGCACAGACAGATAAGTGGAGAAGAGCAAAAGAGACGCGTAAAAAGGATTTAGAGTACAAATATGGGGGCTTATGTAATAAAATATTTATGGGTTAGTACCCGTTTCTTTGTAATTTAGTTAGGAGTTGCCAATGAGTTCTTGGCTCATTTTATATCTTTAGTTAAAGTTCAAATGGAATTTTTCCCTCGTTACCACAATCAGGAACTTTATGTGAGAAAGCCTCCTCCTTCACGCAGTGAGAGCAATACGAATTTAAGGTTCCCACATCCCGAATTGGAGACCCATCTCCAGGGAGACCTCCGTCCCTGGTGATCCAGAGGGCCTGTCACCCTGACGAACTAGCAAATTTTGGTGGCTAAAAATCCATTCAAATATTAAACATAGTAAAATGACAGCAGATAAAGCCCATAGAACCTATCTATACTAAATACTAAGGTCTACATTCCCCTCATCTCCCTTAGAAATATGCTGAGCTTGTCCCTTTCTTTTTTCTTTTTTTATTTATAGTTTTTGTAAAATATATAGAATATTTCCAAGACAAAACCTATACAGAAAGACATTACATCCATACACATAATATAAAGAAAGCATCCTATATTAAAAGAAAGTCATTGGTAATGCCTGTAGTCCACACAAATGAGGGGACGGGGAAAGATAGCAGCTAGACAGGAGAAATATACCAACTGCAATAATCAAGGTAAAGTATACAAAAAAACAAGATAGCTACGGAGGTACCAACGTGTATTAAACATACACACAGTCCTATCACCCCAAATTAGTTGATGGAACAGACATGACTGGCAATCTAGCACTGAGAAATGCAGACAAATCATTAGGCTAGAAAAAGATAAACCTCTGGGTGTTATAAACAATTAAACATTTACATGGGAAACGGAGATAGAAGGAGGCTCCCAGTTGAAAAAAAACCTGGTTTTAAAAGGAGAAATTGTTTCCGCCTTCTCTGAGTTTCCTTAGTTAGGTCTGGGAACATTGAAACGTTTGACCCATAAAAAGGAAACAAATGCTTCTTAAAATATAATTTTAATAGCCAGTCCCAGTCAGAAACTAATGCGCAAGTAACTGACAGAGATTTTCATGGTACTAGTATTAGTGAATCCAATAACTCAGATACATTTAATATGTCCTTATTGTCCACTTTAGTTGACCCCAGTTCCTTCTTCTCTGTAGGTAGATAGAAACTCTGGAAATCAGGGGCATCAAGACTTGTGGAACTTTCAGGCTCTCAGATATTTTTTAAATAAATCATTCAGTGTAATACTCAAAATCACAGGAAAATTTAATAATCTCAAGTTTGAGTCCCGAACAGCATTCTCAAGTACTTCTACCTTGGCCCTTAAAACATAGAAACATAGAAATATGATGACAGAAAAAGACCACATGGCCTATCTAGTCTGTCCTTCCATATCAACAACTACAACAGTCCCCTTTTACCTTTAGAGATCCTCTGTGTTTGTCCCATGCTTTTTTGAATTTAGTTACTGTCCTCATCTCTACCACCTCCACTGGGAGACTATTCCATGGATCCACTACTCTTTCCGTAAAGAAATATTTCCGCATATCACTCCTGAATCTATCTCCCTTCACTATCATCCCATGTCCCCTCATAGCAGAACTTGCATTCAATTGAAAGAGGCTCTCTCCCTGAACATTTATACCACGGAGGTATTTAAACATCTCAATCATATCACCTCTATACCGCCTTTCCTCTAAGGTGTACATATTAAGATCCTTCAGTCTGTCCTCATATGCTTTATAATGAAGACCACTAATCGTTTTAGTAGCCACCCTCTGCACCAACTCCATCCTGATCACATCCTTTTGAAAGTGCGCTCTCCAGAATTGCACACTATACTCCAAATGAGGTCGCACCAAAGACTTATAGAGAGGCATTATCACCTCCTTTTTTCTGCTAGCCATTCCTCTCCGTATGCACCCAAGCATCCTTTTAGCTTTTGCCGTTGCCTTTTCTACCTGTTTAGCTACTTTAAGATCATCAGACACAACCACGCCTAGGTCCCGCTCTTCTTTAGTGGACAAAAGTACTTCACCCCCTATACTATATTGCTCCCTTGGATTGCTGCAGTCCAAATGCATGACCTTACATTTTTTAACATTAAATCCCAGCTGCCAAATTCTAGACCATTCTTCAAGCTTAGCTAGATCCCTCCTCATGTTATCTGTACCTTCCTGGGTGTCTATTGAAGATTTTGGTATCATCCGCAAAGAGGCAAACCTTACCCGACAGCCCTTCCACTATATCACTAACAAAGATGTTAAAAAGAATCGGACCAAGGATAGATCCCTGGGGCACACCACTGGTAACATCCTTCTCAGAGTGAGCTCCATGTACTTGTACTCTTTGTCGCCTCCCACACAACCAATTTCTAACCCAATCAGTAACTTTAGGGTCCATCCCTAGGGTGCTCAGTTTGTTTATAAGTCACCTGTGAGGAACAGTGTCAAAGGCTTTACTAAAATCTAAATACACCACATCTAGAGCTCTCCCTCGGTCCAACTCCCTGGTCACCCAGTCAAAGAAATCAATCAGATTTGTCTGACAAGACCTGCCTCTGGTGAATCCATGCTGCCTCGGATCCTGTAATCCGTTGGACTCCAGAAACCTCACTATTTTCTCTTTTAGCAGCGTTTCCAATAATTTACTCACCACCAAAGTTAAACTAACTGGCCTGTAGTTTTCAACCACATCCTTACTTCCACTTTTGTGTAAAGGCACCACATGAGCCTCTCTCCAGTCCTTTGGCACCACTCCTGACTCCAACGAGGCATTTGAGTCAGTGGAGTTGCTAGAACTTCCCCAAGTTCCCTCAGTATTCTAGGGTGTATCCCATCCGATCCCATCGCTTTGTCTACTTTAAGTTGAGCTAGTTTCTCACGAACACAGTCTTCTGAAAATTGTTTGATGTCCCTCGCTTCTGTTGCTATTTGTGGGTGTTTTCTGAGGTCCTGCTCCTGGTTCTTCATCTGTGAACACAGAACAAAAATATTTGTTAAGCAATTCCGCTTTATCCTTATCAGCTTCTACATATTCCTCCCCTGCACCCTTGAGTCTGACAATACCACTTTTGCCCTTCCTCTTCTCACTAATATATCTGAAAAATGTCTTATCCCCCCATTTTATTGCATTGGCTATTTCCTCCTCCTTTTGAATCTTTGCCTTCTTGACTACTTTGCTAGCTTCTCTAAGTTTTTCCAAATACAGATGCCTGTCTTCCTCTCTGTGATCTCTTGTATTTCATGAAGGCCTCCCTCTTTTTCTTCACTTTTTCAGCTACTTCTTTCGAAAACCATAGCGGTCTCCTTTTCCTTTTACCTTTATTTACCATTTTAACAAAAAGGTTGGCTGCCCTTAAAATATCCCCTTTCAGTTTTGCCCACTGTTTTTCTACATCCCCCAGCTGTTCCCATCCCACTAACGACTCCCTGAGGTATTGGCCCATCTTCGCAAAGATAGTCTTCCTAAAGTCTAAGATCCTCACCTTTGAATGGATTCTAACAGCCCTAGTCCTAATACTGAACCACACAATCTGGTGATCACTGGATGCAAAATGATCTCCCACTACAACATCAGAAACACTTTCACCATTGGTAAGCACCAAGTCCAGTATGGCCCCTTCACGTATGGGGTCTGTTACCAATTGCCTGAATAGTTCTCCCTGTAGAGAACTGAATAGTGCGACAAAAGCCAGGAGGATGTTGGGCTGCATACAAAGAGGAATTACCAACAGAAAGGAAGAGGTACTAATGCCACTGTATAAGTCACTGGTGAGGTCTCATTTGGAATACTGTGTTCAGTTTTGGAGACCATATCTTGCAAAGGATGTAAAAAGACTGGAAACTGTTCAGAGGAAGGCGACCAAAATGATTTGGAGCCTGCATCAGAAGCCTTATGAGAAGAGACTTGAAGACCTAAATTTGTACACTCTGGAGGAGAGGAGGGATAGGGGAGATGTGAATCAGACCTTTAAATACTTAAAGAGAAATAAAGAACAAACAAACCTCTCCCAAAGACGGGGGAAGCTGTAAAACTAGACGTCATAACATAAAGCTGCAAGGGGGTAAATTGAACGGCAATGTCAGGAAATACGTTTTCACTGAAAGGGTGGTGGATGCTTGGAATGCCCTCCCGATGGAAGTGGTGGGGGCAAATACAGTGACAGAATTCAAAATGGTATGGGACAGACACAATGGATCTCTGTACAGCAACAGGATAAAATCAAAATAAACTGTCTAATTTCTCAACAAATATGAGTGTCCTACATGGAGCGGTGGGTTCACCCCTAAACAAATACATGGGGAGGGGTGGCCTGCACAGAGTGGCAGGTGCACCTACTCTTGTCATCTTACTGGGCAGACTAGATAGACCATACTGGTCTTTATCTACTGTCATTTACTATGTTACTATCTCAGCATCATTCAACATAGAACCTTGAGCATCTTGTAACATTCCAGTTTGAGGTTGGAATTTTTTCTTTAACTCTCGTAGCTTTAGGAAAGCTGATCTTGTTCTTCCTCTAATAGTTTTTGCTTCTATTTCCTTGCATGTGTCATTGTAGTACTTTTCCTTGTCCTGTCTTGCTGCACGTTTGAAATCTCTGAGTTCTGCGATTGTCTTTCTTTCTCCTCTAGCTTTAGCTTCTCTGCATTTCTGAGCAATTTTCAGAGTTTCTTCCGTCATCCATTTTGACCGTTTTCGCTTTTTCACCTTTTGTAGAGACTTCTCGCTTTCTTCCATCACAACCTTCTTGATGTCAATCCATAACTCTTCTGGAGCTCTGTCATTTGCATCTAAAGCAGAATTTGGCAACAAAGAAGGCAAAGTGGTGGAAAATATGGACTTGGCAACAGAAATGAAGCTGGAGAAAGACTGATATAATTCTGTAAGACCAACGATCTATTCATCTCAAACACCTTCTTCCAGCAACACAAGCGGCGACTGTACACATGGACTTCACCCAATGGATTGTACAAAAATCAAATTGACTACATCTGTTGAAGTCAGCGATGGAAAAGCTCTAGAACATCAACAAAGACAAAAGCTGGAGCTGACTGTGGTACAGATCATCAACTACTAGTAAACCCAAGCTAAAGATGAAAAAGAGCAAACCACTCATGAATGCAGCAAAATATGACCTTGAAAATATACCACTGGAATTTAAAAATAAGAGTAAAGTTATCTAAAGAATATATTAGCAATAGGGTGATATAATTAACGATAAAAGATCAATCATATAAATAACAGTTTGAACTCCTTATGAAAATTAAAGCAGCTGAGAGATGTCTATCTTTAAAAGGTCCCTTACTATACCAAATCACCCTCAACAATCCTTCCTAGGAGTTCTCCTTTAACAGATGTGTAAGGATATAAATGTGAAGCTAAAAAACTGATGATCCTCTATATTGTACTATTGGTGAAAGAATTGTGTGCCAAACATAGTGAATATAGATATATGATAAGAAACATCTTAACCAATCAATGAGAGAGAAATGCTAGACTTAAGAATTAGAATTCATAGTTAAAAAATATATATATAAATAAAATCAAGTTAAAACTAGGACAATAAATAGGATCTGGTGAAAGCAATTAAAACGCAAGTAGAACAGATAAAAAAATATCCAAAAGAAAAAGCCATTCGAAAAGCTCAGCCATTGGTTCTGCTTCGCCCATTGTTCTTTCATGAATTTAGTTATCATATTTATCCAGGTTGCCAGTCACTTCTGATAAATGAACAGAAATTCTGGCTGTCTGATGAAAAATTGCATCTGATAGGCTATTAATAGCGTCCTAGATACTATCTAAAGTAATCGTTTTAGGGCAAATCAAAGTGAATGAAGCAGGCGAAAATGCAGCCATAGGAGTCACCAAATCTTCACCAGTGCCAAAACCACCAGTTGGGTTGCACAGCCACCGCTATCTCACCCAGGAGTCCTCTGGAAGCGCCAGAGATCACCGCGTCACTCAACGCTGGAACGACTTCCCCGCTCAGGCTCACTTCCAGTGTCGACTTATGATGCTTTTGAAGCATTGTCAACCAGCAGAGGCATGGCATCACCGGGGGGTGGGTGGTGGCAGACAACATACCTTTAGGAAAAGAGTGGTATCCAGGCCCAAGGAGAGAAACGACTCTTCCAATCGCTCCTTCTTCATGCCTGTTCTGATATCCCTTCGAGCTGCCTTGGTGACTTCCACAAAACGATCCATCAGACCAGCAACAGCAGGTAAGGGCACTATGGGGAACACACTCGCCTTGCCCTTTCTCTTTGGCATGGGTCAAGGAAATGAGCACAGTCTCATGCAGCCATCTTGTCCCATTCTTTTCTTGAATTCAGATACAATTCTCGTTTCCACGACCTCCACTAGCAGGCTATTTCACACATCCACTACTCCTTCCATAAAGAAATTTCCTTAGATTGCACCCCCCACCCCGTGTCCACTAGAAAAAGAGAAACATGTCAGCAGCTCTGCTTTTAGGATGCCTTGCAGAACAAAAGTTGAAAACTGAATCCCAAATATGCCCTTATGCTATTTCATTCTGTTTTTCTACACATGCATGTGTAAGCAGGTACACACATTTAGATATTTTTCCTTCTTAGCTAAGTTAACTCTTTTTATCCTATGGAGGCACCTGTGACACATTAATAAAATAATTGTGCCATTACATCCTGCAGAATTCGAAGCAACAAAACTGCCCTTTGTTAGGGCAGATTAGTAAATGCTGTTTTCAAGGTTCTTATTAATGGGTTTATGTTGAGTACTCTGGGCAGAAAGAGAATATCATGGTCAGCCATAACCAGTTCCTATCAGATACCTGTTCATAGTAAACACTTAGGGGCATGTCTACCAAAGAATTTTCCCCTTTTTCTACCTATGGGGAAAATGCTTAGTAGACAGGCCCCTTAGTTTTGCAATGCCATAGTTGTTGCAAAAAAAGTGTGTGTTACTGCAAACAACAATTTAGCATAGCAGGCAAAATTGATCAGGGCCACTTTAGATTGAATGAAAGCTGATTACTTCAGCAGCAGCAACAATAACTGAATCTGTAAACAGTTCTTGCAGTAAATGCTCTGGAGACCAGGCACTATTTTTTTTTTTTTTTGCTTTAAACAGGGGAAGAGGGCAGATGTCTAACCTACCTTCCTTACAGCAGGATTCTGGGTATTCATAAAAAATAGCAGGCAGTTGTTTACTTATGGTACTTAGCCTAAGATGTCTACAGCTCTGCACTGTAACTATTTAAATTACTATTTATATTTCATCAACTATTAAAAAGCAAAAACACAAACATTAAATAATTTTGTGTAATGTTTCACACAAGATTTTTGATTGTAAAAACCTTTTTTTGGTTAATGTTAAGAATAGATTTCCTGTTTAACTTGCACTCAAATGGGGTGTTTGTCTCTGCTGTTTTTTTTTAATGTTTTTCTTTTTCATAATTGTTGCACCATATATTGCTGCCATTTTGTTGTAATAATTTGGATTACTAGAAATAAACAGCAGATGGGTGCTGTCCGAGCCTTGTTCATGCAAAACTTATATTAAGATCATTGTGAATGTGATTCTGGATTATTTATTCGCTAAAAAGTACTGAAATGTTTCAGCATTAAATAAATAAAATTGGTTACTAAGCATTATGCTTTTTTGTCACTGGTTAACTAACTCAGGCTCTTGGTTAGTTTTAATGACAAATTTTCTGTGACAAGCAGGATTGAGTCACGCACCCTAGTGTGTGACATCATCACACAGCACTGGGATGGATGGTTCTCTGACAGCTCAACATAAAGTTCTGAGTATTAACAGCTATTTACTCAGTTCCTCAGTTTTGTTCTGCCAAATGGATACCTAACAGAGCTCTCCTGATAATTTTTTGATGTTTCTTCTTCTATTGCTGTGTTTCGTCTATTTTATTTAAAAAAAATAAAATAAAAATGTTACATATTCAGGTTCATTGTTGTCCTCAATGAAAATCTTTACCCAGTTTGCCTCTGATATTTTGACCTGGACCACTATGTCTATGTACCTTACCTTTCAGAGAGAATGATTTTCATTCATCTAAGATATGGAAATGAACTTGGGGACCTCTTTGCCAAGGAGTGGCGACAGAGGAGAAGGTCTACATAGAGAATGGCTAACTCTGCTCTTTGTCTCACTTCCCTCTTCCTTGAGTGACTTACCATCTTTCCTGTGCAATGGCTTGTCCTTCAGTACCTCTCCAGTCTCCATGGAACTGTTAACCACATCCAAGGATGTATTTGATCTGGTCCCATGGCCTGCAATAAACATCTTCTTCTGTGAATGGTGTTACATCTACTCCATTCCCCTCATTATCTTTGTCAGTAATATGTAGCTTGTCTCTAGGATTTTCTTTTGTTTAGCAATCCCACTTTTTCCATTATCACTTTCCACAAATTGGACCTCAGCATCTTTGAATCTTGCAATTCCACTTCTTGCCTTCCTCCTTTCCCCAGTATACTGGAAAAACACTTAAAACCACATCTTTGGACAACATAAATCTACTTACCATCTCAGACAAGCAGTTTTCAATCTGCCTTGCATACCGCTCACCATCTTTAAGCTCCAAAGGCCTATCCACCACTCATTGAAGAATCATGTCCTCATAGCTCAAGAAATAAATGGTTTATATTACTAGGAAACCTCAACTTACCTCCCATAACCACCCAACAATCTACAAATTTCCTCGATGCTATGGAAGTTCTCCACCTCTAACAAATCATCACTACTCCAACACACAGAAAAGGAGGGATATGGTGTCTCATTTTCACCCCAAACAACTAGCCCTTTGACCACCTTCTCCCAACCACTCAAGTCACCCCAATCCCATGGTCCAATCATAACTTGATCACTTTCTTCCTACCCCTCAACTACGCCATAGACTCTCACAGTTCCACACAGGTCACTGCATGCAGATTTTGACACTTTGGCCAAATTTCTCCAAGACAAATTAAACAAAACCTTATCAGGAACATCCCTTCCCACAATACTTACCAGCATCACTATTACCAGTCAAAGTGGACATATCCCTTCAATTTCCCCAACTGCTTTTTCTCGGTGATTTCAATGTCCATTTCCACTCCCAATCCACCACTCATGACCACTCTTTTATCACCTTGCTCCGTGATCTTGCTCTCTCGCAGCATGTTGATGCAGCCATTCACGCCACCAACCACACTCTTGATCTAATACTGTCATCCTCCACAACCTCCTTTCAGCTCTCTGATGTTATGGTATCTCCTCTTCCTTGGTCTGATCACACTCTCATTCAGTTTCGTGTCTGCTCACCCATTCTGATGGTACCACCTGCTTCTGCCCTCCCGTCACAGCCACCCCAACTTCAGCACCCTCAGCGGTGGTCCCACCATGTTACCTCTTAATCATTGCAGATGTTCCCTACCACTGATCAACTCCTACCCCTAGATTTCACTACCCTCAACAAACCAGCAGGTTTCTTTATGGACCACCTCTCTTGCGACTGCTTTCAACCAAGTAGCACTCCTGCGCCTTCGCTCCCTCTCAGCTTCTCCCCACCAATCGTGGTTTCACTCAGGACTTCATCTCCTTTGCACTCAACTGCGTCACTCAGAAAGGATTTGGCGGAAATGCCGTTTTCCCTCAGCACCGGAACACTTTAGGTCCTGCCATCAGATTTAATGTTCCAATGTCCATCAAGCAAAGTGCTCCCATTATTCCACCATCATCTCCACTTCAGCTAATTCTGCAAGGCAACTGTACTCAGTCCTAAAGTCCCTAATATCTGCGCAGCCTTGTACATCCTCCCATGCCCCCACCAATGTTCTGGCCCCATCCCACCTGGCCACATTTTTCAACTCCAGGGTCCAAGCCATGTGCTTGTCATTTGCCAATTGCCCTTCTCCTATACAATCCTGACCCCCCCCCCCCCTCCACTCTCTCCAGTTTCATCCCCCTCTCTTTCCCATGTTTGGTCTACCTTTTACCCTCTTACGTCCACTGAACTTCTCAAACTACATTCTACCTCCTCATATACCTCGTGCCCACTAGACCCCATCCCCTCATCGTGGCTACTAGAACCCTCATTAGTACTTCACTCCTCCATACTTGCAATTGTAGTCTCTCCTCTGGCACTTTTCCTAGTCTTTGGAAGCATGCACTGGTTTGCCCCCTCCTCAGGAAGCACTCACTCAACCCCTTGGACCCTGCCAATTACCGTCCTGTTTCCAACTTGCCATTCCTTTCTAAAATTCTTGAAAAGGCTGTCTTCTCCCAACTTTCACACCACTTTGATACCACACGCCTGCTTCACCCTCACCAATCTGGATTTCATTCTGGTCACAGCATTGAGATCATTATGCTCTCCTTCCTTAACCTTCACACAGCACACAACCGTGATGACATCACTTTGGCAGTTTCCCTAGACTGTCCGCAACCTTGGATTTGGTAGATCACTCCCTTCTTCTCTCCCATCAGAGGGATTCTGGGCTCCGTGGGATGGTATTTCATTTATTCTATTCCTTTCTGTCCTTACGTTCCTTCTCAGTGCATGTGGGTGACTCTTCCTCTGATCTTATCCCACTCTGTTGCGGTGTTCCTCAGTGCTCCGTCCTTGCCCCCATCTTATTTAATGTATTTTTCACACCCCTTGCTCTTCTTATTCAGCAGTTTGAGATATCCACGTACTATTACACAGACAATATCCTTCTCCTTCACCATACAAACCCACAGCAACCTGACCTCTATGTTCTCAATGATTGTCTGTCTCATATTTCTAGCTGGCTCATTGTCACCATCTTAACCTCACCAAGACACTTGCAATCTGGTTCACATTTGGTAATCCCTGTCCATCAGCTGATCCAGTCCTTGACAATACTACAATTCTCTTGGTCACTACAATCCATTATCATGGCCTCACTTTGGATACCACACTTTCTTTTTATGATCATATCTCTCTTCTCTCCCGCCAATCTTTTTTCCATCTCCGACAAATACAGGCTATGCACCCCTTTCTTTCCTCTCAAGCCGTGACCACCCTCCTTCTATCATTAGTCATGCCATGTCTGGATTTTTGCAATCTGGCCCTTGCTACTATTTCCCAGGTCCAACTACACCAGCTACAACTATTGAAGAATACGGCAGCCTGGATTATAACCCACACCACATGCCGTGAACACATCTCCCCTATTCTCATTAAACTTTATTGGCTTCCCCTTGCCTTCCTGCGGAGATCCTTCGGGCAGTCGGCCCCCTCTGCAAGCGCAGCACGCTGCGGACCACGTAGGCGATCGGCCCTTTAAATTGGAGAGTGCCATCGGGCACGCCCATGCCTGGTGGGCCCATGCCTGAGGTCCTCGCCAGAGGGCCCTTTGACGTGGCCCTTAGGCGGGAACGCAGGTGGAAACAAACCCCCAGATCAAACAGTCTCTGCATCACCCTCAAGCTTAACCCACGACCCGCTCCTGCGTGTACCGTTAGTGCAGCTCCAACAAATCTCCGTAATTTCTGAAGAGCCGAGCAGCACGATTGCTCCTCCACACCCCAACCATCTCATGATTACCACCCTACACATATCTCTGCTCTGGTCTTGCTTCCTACTGCTGGTTATGATCATTCATCCCACAATCACTCATCCATAGATTTCAACACCAACCCTACATCCATAAATAAATCCTCACATAACCTACCTGATACCATCAATTTTACCAGACATACCCACCCACACCCTGCTCCCTCTAAATCTCGGTATTACCCTAGAAATAGACCCCCACGCTACTCTGATAAGAAATCCACACGTAACTTATCCAACCTTATCCATATCCCTCTCCTCCCCCCCCTCCACTCTCCCGTTTTCATGCGCCCTATGGAACGCATGCTCAGTCATTTAAAAAAAACCCTTTTATTCACAATCTTTTTATCTCTAATGCCCTACACCTTCTTGCCTTGACAGAGACCTGGCTCCCCCAGAAGACACCACATCCATTGCCTCTCGCTGCTGTGGGGGCTATCAGTTCTCCCATACACCTCAATCGGTGGTGGCATTGGCTTCCTACTCTCTCCCTCCTGCCAATTCCAACCCCTCCCGCCACCCCAATCACACTCCCCTCTCCTTTGAAGTCCACTCCATTCGTCTCCTCACACCACTTCCCCTCCGAGTAGCTGTCATTTATCACCCACCTGACAAATCCAAATCAACCTTCCTCACCGACTTCGACTCCTGGCTTTCTGCCTTTATGGATTCCTCCTCCCCCACTTTTATTCTTGGCGATTTCATTCACATCGACAACCCCTCCAAACCCCATGCCTCAAAGTTCCTTGCACTTACCTCCTCGTTTGACCTCCAACTTTGCTCCACTGCCCCCACACACCTACACGGCCACTGCCTTGACCTAATACTCTTCTCCAATTCCTCTCCCTCAAACTTCCGCAAATCAATTCTTCCCTCATCTGACCATCACCTCTTAACATTTACTCTTCAGCTTCTGCTGTCTCAGCCTCGTCCTGTCTCCCCCAAGCTATTTAGAAACCTTCATAATATTGATCCCCTGACTCTCTCCTCCACCATTTCTCCATCTCTTTCCTCCATTATATCCTCCAAGTCCGTTGACGAGGCATTATCTTCATACAATGCTACACTATCCTCAGCTCTTGACACTCTTGCCCCTCCCACCCCACATCCTGTCAAATGTTCTACTCCCCAACCCTGGCTTTCACCCACAATCCGTTACCTACGCATCTGCGCCCGTTCTGCCGAACGAGCTTGGTTCAAATCCCGCTCTCCGGAAGACCACCTACATTTCAAATTCATGCTTGGCTCCTTCCAGTCAGCCTTAGCACTCGTCAAACAAGACTACTACATCCATCTGACCAACTTCCTTGCCTCTGATGCTCGCCGTCTCTTTAATACCCTCAATTCTCTCCTCACGGTCCCCCTGCCCCCGCTCCCGCCCTCCCTTTCTGCCCAAACCCTAGGTTGACTACTTCCATGATAAAATCCACAAGATTACCCTCCAATTCCCTACCCCCTCATCTACCTCCCCCTCCCCATTTCTCCCGCCATCCATACTCCCCCTGCAACCCTCTCTTCCTTCCCTATGATCTCTGAAGAAGAAACAGCACTCCTTCTTTCCTCCTCCAAACCCACCACCTGTTCATCAGACCCTATCCTCACCCGTCTCCTACATTCCATCTCCCTCACCATTGTCCCCTCCATCACTCATATCCTCAACCTTTCACTCTCCACTGCAACTGTCCCCGTTGACTTCAAACATGCTGTTGTCACACAGCTCCTCAAGAAACCCTCACTTGATCCCACATGCCCTTCTAACTATCGACCCATCTCCCTCCTTCCCTTCATATCCAAACTATTAGAACGAGCAGTCCACAGTCGCTGCCTCAACTTCCTCACCTCTCAGGCCCTCCTGGACCCACTACAATCTGGCTTCCGTCCCCTACACTCCACCGAAACAGCACGCACAAAAGTCACCAATGACCTGTTCCTGGCTAAATCTAAGGGCCTCTATTCTATCCTCATCCTTCTTGACCTTTCCGCTGCCTTTGACACCGTTGAGCACAACCTTCTCCTCACCATCCTCACCTCGCTTGGCTTCAAGGACTCCGTACTATCCTGGTTCTTCTCCTACCTCTCCCATCGCTCATTCAGTGTATGCTCTGGTGGCTTCTCCTCCTCCCCTACCCCTCTCCATGTTGGTGTACCCCAGGGATCCGTCTTGGGCCCCCTCCTTTTCTCTCTCTATACCCAAGGCCTTGCCGTGCTTATCTCCTACCATGGCTTTCAGTACCATCTCTATGCCAATGACTCCCAAATCTACCTCTCCACACCTAATATTTCCCCGGCAACCCAGTCCAAGATTTCTGCCTGTCTTTCGGACATTGCTGCCTGGATGTCTCATCGCCGATTGAAACTGAAGATGACCAAGACTGAACTCCTCGTCTTTCCACCCAACTCCTCCCCCCACTTCCCCCTCTCTCAGTCCCTGTGGATGGATCTACTATCCTTCCTGTTCCCTCGGCCCGCAATCTAGGGGTTATCTTTGACACCTCTCTCTTTTTCTCCGCTCATATCCAGCTTGTAGCTAAGACCTGCCGCTTCTTTCTCTACAACATCAGCAAAATCCACCCCTTCCTCTCTGAACACACTACCAAAACGCTTATCCACTCCTTAATCTCCTCTCGACTCAATTACTGCAACCTACTCCTCGCTGGTCTCCCCGTGAGCCATCTCCTTCCCCTTCAGTCTATACAAAATCACGCTGCTCGACTAATCTTCTGCCAGCCTCGCCATGCCCACATTACTCCTCTTCTCAAGTTGTTCACTGGCTCCCTGTCCAATTCCGTATCCAATTCAAGCTTCTCCTACTGACCTATAAATGCATTCACTCTATGGCCCCTCAATACCTCTTATCTCTTATCTCTCCCTACGTCCCCTCTCGAAATCTGTGCTCCGCTAACAAATCACTTCTATCAATGCCTTTCACCTGCACCGCGAACTCCCGACTGCGCTCCTTTCACCTTGCTGCACCATACGCCTGGAACAGCCTACCTGCGTCTGTGCACCAGGCACCCACCCTGCCCCTCTTCAAATCCAGGTGGAAGACCCACCTCTTCACTATTGCATTCAGATCCTGACTTCCATCCTCATCTTACCACAACCCCCATCAACGTTTATGACCAAACTGTACCACACCGTACCTTGCAAAGAACTGACTAATACTCTGTACTGTTCTGATTAGATTGTAAGCTCCGATGAGCATGACTCTGATGGGCAGGGACTCTCTCTTGTATGTTGGCTACCTCTTGTAGGTTAGCTGTACAGCGCTGCGTGCGTGGAACTTTATAAGTGCTGAATAGTAGTAGTAGTAGTAGTAGTAGCACCTTCCGTATTCAATTAAAAAAAAACATTCTCACCCTGACTCATCAGGTTAACTATTCAAACAGCCCACAATACCTGGTTGACCTGCTCCAATTCCATACTCCCTCTCACAGCCTCCGCTTGGTTTACATCAGTCGCCTGGTCCTTCCATCTCCCTCACGTGCCCACATTCAGTCTACCCAGCATTCAGCCTTTTTCTTCCTTGGCCCTTCCCTCTGGAATTCTCCCCTACCCCCCTCCCCACACTAAGCCAAGAATCATCTTTTCCCAAATTTAAGACACGCCTCAAAATCCAGCTTTTTCCAAAATGCCTTTGACTTACCATCTACCACTTCCTGACCACCCAGAATCCCTCCCCCCCACCAGCTTTGTGTCTCTACTGACTACTCCTACTGCTTACTGCTCTATCTCTTCTTACTTTCTTCTTCTCTCATTATGACTGTGCTACTGCTGTCCTGTCAAGCAGTGGAGTTCTTTTCTCTTTTCCTGCTCTTAGCCGATATTTTTATTTTGTTTTGTAAACCGCCCTGGTGTTATAAAGGAGCAGTATATCAAGAAACTCAATAAACATAAACATAAATAAACATCCCATAGCATTGAGATCCTAATTACATCTAGACAATCTCATCAAAGGAACAGAAAAATCTACCCAAGAATTCATTCTTGTCATCTTTCTTGACAACGCAGCATCCTTCAATTTGATAAATCACTGCCACCTCTTATTACGACTACAATCAATAGGTCTAAGAGGCAGTACTCAAAAGTGGTTCCACTCCTATTTAGAGGACCGACAACAAGACGTAAAAGTGGGACCTATTACCTCCCATCAATACAAACAGAACCATGGTGTCCCTCAAGGATCAGCTCTATCGTCTCTTTTCAATATATTAATACAACCAATATGTGCTATCATATGACAGTGCAATATCCTGTACCACATATACGCTGATGATATCCTTATCTACGTGACTTTCTTCCCCCGACAACCCAGAATACACAAACATAGCAAGTTATTTCAAGGCCATGGGCAATTGGCTCTCAGAACATAATCTGTTTCAACCCCTCCTTATTGAACCTCCCCAGTGATGGTGCCCCTTCCCCTTTTTTTATCTATGTTATAATGTCTCTCATTGTATTTCCCCCTTGATTTTGTAAACCACTTTGGCCTGGTGAAAGGCGGTATATTAATACAGCTGAATAAATAAAAAAAATCTAACTATGAATTACAAAAAAAACAGATGCCCTCCACATAACAAGAAACTCAATCTTCATTCTGCCCCCCACCATTAATCTACCAAATGCAAAATCAGGTAAAATATCTAGGAATTGCCCTCGACCAAGAATTAAGCTTCCACCACCAGATCAGGACTGTCACAAAAGTGACATACCACAAACTCAGAATACTTAACCAGCTTGGACCACTACTTGATCACTCTGATTTCAGAGACATCTGCCAGGCCCTCATAACACCAGTCCTGGACTACTGCAACTTTGTCTACCAGGGGCTCCAAAGACTACCCTTCAACTTCAACAAATGCTGCAATATACAGCCACAAGAATTATATCAAATTCCTCACCAGAAATCATATTACCCTCATATATCATCTCTACTGGCAGCCAGTCTACATGGGAATTAAATATAAGGCTATACTAACCACATTTAAAATTCTCCATCATTAATCAGTCCAAGTTCTTTAAAACCTCATTCTAAAGCCTCCCGGAACAAGAATTAGACTCCGAGCCACACAAGAGATGCTGTTGGTCCCACCTCTTCAAACCTGATGTAATCAAACCACTTCCAAATGAGCCTTCTCACTGTTCGTACGCCTCTTCTGGAACTCCCACCCCAATGACATCTGCCTCTTAGGGGTATCTTTACAAAGCAGCGGTAGCGGCCTTTGTGCGATATCGGAGCCGCGGCTCCAATATTGCACAGAGGCCACTACCACTGTTTTGTAAAAATACCTCTTAGACAACATTGCTGAATTCCGCCGGAAAATAAAGACATACCTATTCCTAAAACACTATGGATCTAACTCTTCTGAACAAACATAACCTATAAAAGATAAGGCTCTAAGAGGCTCTATCATGCTCCTATCCAGACTCTCTGCCTGTACCCTTTTAACTGGTCCTTCATAGGCTCATCAAGACTCTTCATCCCTTTTACTGCTACATTTCTCCCAAGTATTCTCACAAATGCATCTTTGTGGAGGAGTAGTCTAGTGGTTAGAGCAAATGAGATTTGGGTTCGATTCCCACTGGCACTCCTTGTGACTTTGGGAAAATCACTTTACTCTCCATTGCCTCGGAAGAAAAGGCCTGGCAATCTACTTCTGGTCATACCTTTGTAAGAAAACCCAGGGGCTGCTGAGTTGCTAGGAATCTGGATTGACTCTACATTGACCACTACCTCATTAAATTACCATACATCCATTTGAGTTGGTCGTTCTCTCCATATTCCTCACCAATGTGTATTTTAAATCTTTGTATAAGTTAATTGCTCTTTACTATATACCTTTCGGATTACGTTAAATGCCTCCTTGTATAAGGCTATATACTGCTTAACTGCTACTATCCACTTACTGCCACCTATTGTTATTATTAAGTTATTGTGTTGATTATTATTTATTAAGTTACTTTGTAACCTTTCCTCTCCTTTCTTCAAATTTATCGTAAACCACTTCGACTTGTGGAGATAGTGGTATAAAATAGTTGCTAAATAAATAAATGTCTTGTCACCTCGCTTCACCTTTGTAGCCATTTTTTCTTCTATGTGTGCTCTTGCCATCCTGATTTCTCTTTGCCTCTTGCTTTATCTGGTATTTTTTTCGGTGTTCCTTTTTTTGTGATTCTCTGAAAACTGTGAATGATGCTATTTTTTCAGCCAGTTCTTTGGAGAACCACATCTGTTTCCTTTTTCTTTTTGGAAGGACTGCGACTATTTTGTCTCAGCCAGCAAAGGTCTTTCCTCATATATATGCTGCTTATGTTGCTGGAATTCATAGCTATATAGCAGTTGACAAGATCAACAGAATTTCATGCCTTCATGACAGCTTCTTAGATGCAACAACCTTTCAGAACATTTGTTTTAGGAGTTCAGTATACCTCAGGTCAACGTCTTTGTCAGCTGCAAGAATCTGAAGCTACTTCCTGATTTCTCCATCCTCCGATCATCTATCCCCAGACATACTAGTAATTCCTTGGACTGGGTCTCTTCTGTTGATGTATTTTCCCAGTCCATTCATAGTAAAACTCCTGCATTAATGTGAACAGCGGCCAAGCACCATCATTTTCATAACACCATATTGGCTTTGTCAGAGTTGGTTTTTCTCTTTACAAAGAGCTGGCAGCTCTGCCCTCTTGCAGATTCCAAATATTCTGATGTTAATCACTTAAGACAGTCAAACTCAAGTTGTTGCTCTTCTGGCACAGAAATTAAGTAGCTTTGAGACTCTGCTGTAAGACTGATGGTGCTTTTAATGAAAAAAAAACCCCTAAAGGCAGTGGCACCACTATGAAAGATTAGAAGGGGCAAACCTCTGAGCAAACTGGATAGCCCATTTTGATCTTTATTGCCTGTCATTTATTATGTCACTATTTAGGTTATTATAGAGCTTTGTGGTTAGGGTAAGAAAGGGATGAAGGATGTGAACAAAATAGGGGATCTTATAGGCTCACCTACTTGTGATCCAAGACCCTAGTAGTGATGGTTCCTAAAAGGGGCCTAAGATTTAGAGTTGTGTTGCCCTATGCATCTTTGGAGTCAGGAGTGTCCCAGAGGACTAGAGAAAGGCACATGTGGTTCCTTTACACAAAAGTGAAATTAAGGACGAGGTTGAAAACTACAGGCTGGTTAGTTTAGAGGAGGGATTTAGCTAAGCTTGAAGAATGGTCTAGAATTTGGCAGCTGAGATTTAATGCTAAAAATGCGGGGTCATGCATTTGGGCTGCAAAAATCCAAGGGAGTGGTACAGTGTAGGGGTGAACTACTTCTGTCCACAGAACAGGAGCAGTACTTGGGCATGATTGTGTCTGATGATCTTAAAGTAGCTATACGGGTAGAAAAGACAACGACAAAAGACAGAAGGATGTTTGGGTGCATAGACAGAGGAATGGCCAGCAGAAAAAAGGAGGTGATAGTGCCTCTATAATTCTCTAGTGAGACCTCATTTGGAGTATCGTGTGCAATTCTGGAGACCATATCTTCAAAATGATATAAACAGGTTGGAGTCAGTGCAGAAGGTTGCTATTAAAATGGTTAGTGGTCTTTGTTATAAAGCATATGAGGACAAATGTAAAGATCTTAATATATATACTTTAGAGGATTGGCAGGATGGAGGAGATACGCTAGAAATGTTTAAATACCTCCATGGCATAAATGCACAGGAGGAGAGTCTCTTTCGATTAAAAGCAAGTTCTGCTACGAGGGGACATAAGATGAGGAAAGAGTGGTAGATGCGTTGAATAGTCTTCCAGTGGAGGTGGTTGAAATGAGGACAGTATCTAAATTCAAAAAAATTATGGGACAAATAGAGGTAAAAAGGGGACAATTGTAGTTGATATGGAAGGGCAGACTAGATAGGCCATGTGGTCTTTTTCTGCCGTTATGTTTCTATGTAGCTGGTCCCTATTGTTAAGTGCCGTTGAGTTGGTGCTGACTCATGGCGATGCTTTGGATAGTTTGTCTTCAGTCAGGTGGCAAACTAATGATAGAGTGGCATACTTAGCTGCTCTTATTGTATCCATCCTTAAAATTTCCTCTTTTGCACTGACCTTCAACCTTGCCAATGATTTTTCTCTTCACATGATGTGTCCAAAATAGAAAAGCCGAAGTCCTGTCATCCGAGCTTCTAAAAAAAAGCTTAGGTTTTAACTTCTCTAGTACCTCTGTTATTCGGGCAGTCCATGGTATACACAGTATTCTTTGCCAGCACTGTAATTCAAAGCATCAGTTTTCTTACTGTCTGTCTTCTTCACTGTCCTTCACATCCATATGAAAATACCATGGCTTGGACAAGTTGAATCCTTGTTTGCAGAGATACATCTCTGTACTCGAGAATCTTGCCAGGGTCCTTCATAGCTGTTCTGCCAAGAGCAATCTGTCATTGCATTTCTTGCCAGCTTGTCTACTATTTCTATTTCCTCTCCATCAAGGATGAAGTTACTGATTTTGTCAGTTTTCAGGATCTTTGTCTTCTTCACATTACGGTATAAGCCCACTTTAAAATCATGTTCCTTGATCTTGATAAGGAAATGTCTTAGACTTCACTCCAGCCAATAACATGGTATTGTTGGCATAGCAAAGGTTGATAAGTTTTCGACCAATTTTCACACCATGTTTGTCTTTTTACAGTCCCTATCTGATAATTTCTTAGGCATATAAATTAAACAGGTATGGGGAAAGTATGACTAGCCTAATGTTTAGCACACTGGCTTGGTAACCAAGAGACCAGGGTTTGATTCACACTAGCGCTCCCTGTGGCCTTGGGCAAGTCACTTAACCCTTCACTGCCTCGGAAGAAAGGCCTGGTAATCTGCTTCCGGTTTCACTGCCAAGAAAACCGAAGAGCGGTTGGGTCGTCAGGAGACAGCATGGACTCAAAGGCACATGTTGCATTTGAGGAAAGTATGCAGCCTTGTTGTATGCCTTCGCTGGTTTTAAACCATGCTGTTTCTCCTTGTTTCATTCTGTCTCTTCTTGATAGTTCTCAAGAGCAACCTTTACAATATCAGGTCTTCTGGTATACCAGCGCTTCATAATGTGGCTCAGTGTGTCTCATGATTTACACAATCAAAGGCCTTGATGTAGTTAATAAAACTATTAAGTATCCTTTTGATATTTTGTGTCTGTACAGGGACTGGGTTCTCTTTCTGCCTCTCATACACAGGATGATAGCCTTGTAGCAAAGGGGGCTAAGGTGTTGTTGAGGTTGGATACCAAGCAATGTTCCCTCTAAGCTGTGCTGAGTCCACTGCCAACATTCCTGCCAGCGGGGGAGAGGTGCAGTGCGATTGATCGCTCTGCCCCTCCCCCTACCAGCGGAGGACCCGGCGCAGATGAAAGGGAACATTGCGAGGGTGTTGCGGCGTGACATTGATCCCAAGCATTCCTCTAGTCTTAGGATAAGAGAAATAACATGGAAACCAGAGAGAGCATTGCAAGCAGAACAGGGGGTGGGGAGGATACTTTGAAAGAAGAATTTGTTAATATCTCTTACCTCATTCAGCCTAGCTAACATTCAGGAAGCAGATCCCCTTTTGCCAGGAAGAGAAAGTGTTGACCAAGGCCTGCATTGAATGAGAATAGTAGTTGTCAGGAGCCTTCGTGCCAGTAAGGGGAAATAGAGGAAGGAATTAACTCGGTGCTCATAGCGCTGTGAACCAGTGGAGTACTGAGAACTTGAGAGGTGAAGGAAAACATCCAGGAGGAAAAATACAGTGGAATAGGAGATGAAAAGTCTGAGTATTCAGATCAAATAGAACCGTGAAGTAGACATTTTAACTTCCTGTTCAGACTTTGAGCATTTGGTTTCTTTTCCTTTTGATATTTCTCTCCCACTTGATTATCTGTGAAGTAAGAGAGAAATTCATTTACCTCCAGGAACAAGCAGGAATAAGTCTTCACATATGGGTACGTCGGTACCGACGGAGCCTGCGGGGGAACGCTCCCCAGCGTCCAATCAGAAAGCTTTTGGGAGCATCCCTCAGCGCCTGCGTGCTGCCTTCCCGCCTTTCCAACTGTCTCTCCTCAGTTTTCGTTTTTCCGCGGAGCCGGCAGGACGTCCTCCTGTCATCGCAGAAAATTCTTCTTTAATTCTTTTGTTTTCTTGTGGTTGCAGCTGTCTCCCCGACTCCACCGGTACCGCCGGTGTTTCTTTTTTCTTTTTCTGAAATTCAGGGAATTTTTTCCCTCAGTTTTTTGTCTTAAATCTTTCTAGGCCTATCCATGTTCCTCATGGAACCGCCAGCCTCTTTCTCTAAGAAATGTTTAAGCTGTGGCGGTACAGCTTTATTTTTAGACTCCAAAAACTGGTGTCTAACCTGTCTGTGTCCTGACCGTTTTCCTCCGGAGCCCTCAGGCCACAGTATTGTGAGAAGAGATTTTCAACATCGAGTTTCCCTCGATACCAGGTTCCCTTCCAGTGTCAGGGCACCGACCGTTTCTTCTTCTACACAGGATCAGGTAACCCTCAAACAGTCTGTTAAGACTAGCCAACCCTCGAGTGGTAGGTCTCATGCACAGCATGAAGACGGCTCCGGCCTTGCCCTCGAGGGTCCATTGGCTTCAAAACCCCAGCGGGAGTTTTCGGCCTCTAAAGCCTATGAGGGGTTTCAGGTTGTTCCTGGGGCTCACCCCTCACAGAACATACCTGAGCCATGCTCGGTGGTGGCATCCGCTTCGAGCGGTACCGATACCCCGGCATCGGCACTGGTGTTGGACGTTACACTCCTCACCAGGGATCATCATCTGGCTTTCTCGGTACCTTCGGGACCAGTGGATACACTCCAGATTGACTTTACAGTATCGGCATCAACGCCGATACTACCACCGACCTCGGTACCCTCTAGACATGCATCGATAGACTCGCTTCCTTCGATGCCGAGTCTGGAATTGATCTCTAGTCTGGAAGACTGGGTACCGACACGTCTCGGTACCGATACTTACCGGTACCGGACGCTCGGTACCGAGGGTGATTACCAAAGGCGTTCGGTTACCTCGGTACCGATTGAGCTGCCACCGATGACTGCTCCGATGTCGGTGTCGCCTTCGATTCTGACAGTGCTACCGGTATCGGTACCGGTATCCGCAGTAGCATCGGGGCCAGCTCCTTCCATGCTTCTTTCACCAGGGTCGCTCCTTTCTATACCAAGTTTGGAGTCGATACCTGGCATGGACGATGCAGTACTGACTGTCACAGGTCCTGACCTCCAGTACCAGCATCCATCCCTTAAGGATCCTTTTTTGCACCGTGCAGGATCTTATATTCCTATGTACTCAAGTAGATCCTCCGGTGCCCAGGCTAGTTCTTCAGGTCTAGCCTACCCAGGGACGGTTCTCTTTGGAGATCCTTCTTTTCAGAATTTCCTCCTGGATATGGCAAGATCTCTTGCTATTCCTATCCCTGGCCATAATCCTACACAAGGCTCTGTTTCTACTGAAGGAAAGGAAAACATAATGCTTCCTTTACATCATTCCTTGCAGGATCTTCTTCTAAGAATGTGGGAAGCACCTTTAAAGGTACCCTCCCCTTCTAGAGCAACTGATCTTCTGTATCAGGTGCCCCCCTCTCCAGGGTTTCAAAAGACTCAACTTCCCCATCATTCCATTGTGGTGGAATCAGCAATGAGGAAGGTGAAAAGTAAGAAGAAGCACTATTCTTACCCACCAGGTCGTGAGTCTAGGACACTAGATGCCTTTGGACGTCAAACCTTCCAGACATCTATGCTGTCAGCAAGGATTCTCTCATATATTTTTTATATGAGTCTATCTCTTCAGGAGGTCACAAAGAAATTATATCTTTTGACTCCTTTTCTTTCAGAGCCCAAGACTGCAGACTATTCCTTACTACTTAGTCATATTCAAAGTATCTCTTGGTTTCTTACTCGTGCTTCCCTAGACTCTTTTGAGTCTGTTAGCAGAACTTCTGCTATAGCCATAGGGGCACGACGTAGAGCCTGGCTCCAAGCTTCAGACTTAAACAAATAGGCACAACAAAGACTGGGTAATACTCCTTGCACTGGAGAAAATCTCTTCAATAAGGAGTCTTTACATCAGGTTGCTCAGTGGTCCACTGACTTCCCTGTTTCTGAAGGCTATCCTAAGCCTTCTCCTTCCCCAGTAGGTAGGAAATGCCCTACCAAACCTTCTTTCCCTAGGAGGAGAAGGTTTTACTCTTCTCCTGCCCATCATACAGATGTTCCCAAGCAGGGGAAACATCGCCCTGGTCTGAAGAATCCAAACTCTCGCCAGGCTAAACAAACCCAGTAACCATAGGGTTATGATTAATCTGTTTTCTGCCTCTTGGAGTTTACAACCTATAGTTGACTTCTTCTCAGCAGAAGTTTTTCACTGTTTTTCATTCAAAACTCTACAATGGATTCCTTTTCTCAGGACATCCAGTTGCTCCTAGGTATGCTGAGCTGTCAGGATATCCATGTCTATGGGTCACAGGTTTCTCCTCCTCTTCCTGCCAAGAAGAGAGGTTTAACAACTATCCCATGATAGTTTTCTGTACCAACATGAATTTTTTCCTTCCACAGACTTACCATATGGTAAGTCACCCTTCAGCTCCTGTTTCTCTACCCTCTTATACGGGGTTTCCCCTGTAAGAGTGGTACCATACCACAGGAGGGCTTCTTTAGCCTTTCTAGTCTTTCTTTCCATTCCAGTGTGGAGTTTTTTCTCTTGAGTAAACTCCCTCCTTTTGCCTGGGCAGCTCATCAGAAAGGGACAGGAATTTCTTCTCTTGTTCTGTCTGTTCTTTCTGTTTTACAGAAAGATTCTCTCTGCTGTCTTATTCAGCAGCTGCCCATGCAGGAGTTCCAGTGATTGGACTACTGGTACTTTTCCACAAGTTTCCAGTCTTGTCCTCCACTACTTTCTGTCTGGCCTTAGTAGTGATTCCAAGACAGTGCATACATCTTTCTTGGATAATCCTTATCAATTCAGGCTTATCACACTATCTTCTATTCTTGCCATCTCCACTTCCTTTGGGTTTGGCAGCATAGTTGACGTGGCTGCTGGTTTTTTCCAACAGCCAGTTCTATCTCCAAATTCTCCTGCATAATGCTCTCTGCAATCCTACAGAGAAGCTTTCCACTGTGGGCCCTTGCTAGAGAGCATGGTTTTTTTTTCTCTAATGACTATCCTATATGGTTGAAAAAAGGCTTCCTCAGTCATTCCCCATGACTGTGAGGGTTCTTCACACCCTACTATCTCATTTTAAAATAAAGGACATAAGCCTTCTCTACGTGAAAGTCTAAAGAGTTGCCCAATTCCTACAGGGAATATGCTCTTTTTTCCTTGCAGCTTGTCTTCATGGTATCCTAATCCTTCATGGACAGCACATATTTAACTAAAAAACACATGATACCCCTTTTTGTCCCTCAAGTGGGTCAACCTGGTATCTCATCCTATGCGTTTTCTGTCCATTTACCATGCTAGAGCTCTACAGGACTCAGGACTTGCTGTTTACAGACTGATATTATCCTCTGTTTTTTCACGCAACCATCCTGGTTATTTCACTGGATAGCATTCCTGCACCATCATAACCAGGGGGAATAGATTCTCTATATATCTTCTCAAGTAGGTTCCACCTTCTTGTTCTGGATGAATCTTTCCTCTTCACATCTCCCATGTGAATGTTCTTATAGGCATATCTCTGTCTGCTTAATTGCAGACATTTATCTTTAGACCTATATATTCATAGATGTATATATATCTATATACATCTCTATAGATACATATGTCTGTCAGCTGCTTGTGCATATGTTATGCCCCTCTAGATCTCACTATAGACATATATATATATATATATATATATATATATATATATATATATATATATGTGTGTGTATCTGTCGAGATGCTTCGTTATAGGTAGATATGTATTTACATACGTATCTCTCTAACTGTCTATGCTCATAAAGGTTTTACCTTCCTATATGTTCCAGACAGTGGGCTTTGCACATGTTCATACTGTTCCACAGTATGTTTGGGGTATTATGCACACAACCACTGCTGTGGTACTGACACCTCCTTCCATAACCCTAGGTTTAGGTATCCCTGAAGATCCATACTCCAATATTTTCCTACCTCTCACCAGTTAGGAAAGACATGGTGGATCATCAGTAGATCTGAGGTTTCAACTCCTCAGACATCTGTCCTTTCTTTGGGAATACGGGGTTTTCCCCATACCCCTTCTTCCCTCAAGGACTAGGCCAGTTTGTCCAAATCGGTCAGTCTTTCTCTTTGGCTCCTAACTGTGAGTAACTCTGTAGCCAAAAGAGTTTTCAGCTTTTTCCATAAAGCTTCCCACTAAAGACCTACCGTTTTTGTACTACCCCAGTTGAATCCTGGGGTCACCTGTCACTTCCAGATTTTGACCTTTGCCTTCACTTCAGTGAGGTCACCTTGAAGATTCCTCTACTGGATCCCCAGTAGACTCCATCAGCCTCTCTACTTCCTGCAATCCAGTAGGTGAGGTCCATATTGTGATTGTTCATTTCAATATATTTCATGATAATTATCATACATACAAGGACTCCTTGCCTGTAGTCCTATCTTAGGTTAGCTGTTTTCTACAGCTCCTCTCTTTCTCAACTCCTACCCTCCATCCTCAGGATGCCTGGCCATTTGAGGTGTAGCATGTTTCAATCTCCAACATGCTAGGGCTCCAGGCATCTTAGCTTGGGAGTCCCCATATGTGAAGACTCATTCCTGCTTGTTCCTGGAGATAGCACAGTTACTTACCTGTAACAGGTGATCTCTGGGAACAGCAGGAATAAGTCTTCACCACCCACCCACCTCCCCTAGGAGTTGTATCTCTCTATCTATCTTTCCTTTCCTCTCTCTCTCTCTTTGTCTCAGCTATAAAACTCAACTGAGGAGAGACAGTTGGAAAGGCGGGAAGGCAGCACGCAGGCGCTGAGGGATGCTCCCAAAAGCTTTCTGATTGGACGCTGGGGAGCGTTCCCGCGCAGGCTCCGTCGGTACCAACGTACCCATATGTGAAGACTTATTCCTGCTGTTCCCAGAGATCACCTGTTACAGGTAAGTAACTGTGCTTTATTCACCCAGTAAATTATATTTTTAACCGAGATTTTATAGTCATTTGTGGAAATGCGTGCTGAGATTGAAAATCATGAAGAGGTGGGTATTCGTCTTCTAATGAAGAGAAACATTTCCCCTGCACCTCAGAACCTGTAAGCAAAACACAAGTGTCTCTGAACTTTTCACGCTATGGTCTGCCAATGGGGTCTGCTACATATATAAGATAGTAGAATACTATAGAGGAAGATGACAGAAATGGTACTGGCAAAGGGGTAGTATCTCATAAGCAGATATGCTGTGACTGGCATCTGGATTATAGCCTTATTGAAGTTAGGAATAAATGAGCAGCCTGATTGACTCTTTGTTTCGACTATCATCTACTGTCAGGTCAATATACATTTTTTAAATGTCTGCAGTGATGGTTAAAATACATTTGGATATTCAGCACTGGTATTGATAGTGGCTAGTGCTCAATATCCAGATAATGTGTTGACACTGAACAGTGACAATATTCAACCTTTTTGCTTTCCTAACTTCACCCAGATAGTTCTCTAGATAGCAACTGAATATTGCTGTTATCTTGATAACCTGCTGCTCTGCCAATGGACCACTTGATAATGCCAAGTTAGTCTGTAGGACATTCAGTGGCACTATCTGGATATTGCTTCTGAATATTGTTATATAACTGAGGCTAATGGCACTTATTTTGATGGCAGGTGCTACTATCATGAAGAGTGCTTCTCAATTTCGATTCCTCGTAGAAAGCATCCCACAACTGAAGAAAGTACTCTCCTCTTTGCATAAGATACATATTTAAGAAACAACCACATGCTGTCAAAACAAAAGTTAAATTGAAAAAAATATATACTTAGCCAGGGTTTGAATAGCACTTGTTTAACTGTAGAGAATATACATTCATTCAGATCTGGTCTGAACTTCTCATCTGTCTGTGTCCATAATGGAAGAGATACCACATCTCATGCAATAAATTGCAGGCTAAATGAAAAGAAATGGTTTTGACAAAATTGGATCCATTGTTATGATGTACTACCAAAATCTCTTGAACCAAAGACTTATGCCTCTCTTAGGATGCTCAACGGCTTGCAAGGGATGCATAATATTTTTGTCTCAAGCCAGCAGAATTATGAAGGTTAAGAAATCGAAAAGACAAATCAAAGAGTGGGGAACCCTTGAAAAGAATTAAGTAAAAACTGATCATTTAATAGCTGACACATGAATGAGTGGGCCTACTAGAACTCCTGGCTGTATTTCAGCAAGGTAAAAAAAGAGACATCCAACTGGACACGGATGTAGCATGCCTGTGGGGGACACAGCAGGATGTGCATGCAGTAGAGGTGAATGCATGCATCAATGCGGTACCCACAGAACATGTCTGCATGAGCAGGAGGAGAAGAGGGGCCAAATCCTGGGCAGAAGCCCATCTTCTCACAGAAGGATGTGGAGCTGCTGGCCAACCTCACCGTGGCAAATGAAAAGTGCCTTTTCCCTAGGAAGGGGAAGAGGTGCAACTATAGGCTCATGCACTGGACATGGAGGAGGCTCTGCAGCGCCTACAATGAAGAGGCCATCTTCCACTGTGAGGTGAGTGTGGCTGTTGGCCAGTGTTTATTTTTTTAGGGATTGGGGTTTCCTTTTGGGGGGACATATGGGAGTGGAGGAGTAGCCTAGTGGTTAGAGCAGTGGCCCACTACCAGGAGATATGTAGGTGATTCCCATCTAGCACTCCTTTTGGCCTTGGGCACTTGAAGGCACGTTTACAAAAACAAAATGGGGCAGTAAATAGCACCTTGACTTTGCACCTGCTACTGGAAGGCCATGTTGGATATGGGATAACAGTTTAATGTAAATGCACTGGTGTAGAATGTGCTTACAGACCCCAGTACTCGGCATGGGTTTACACTCTGACAGAAAGTCCAGAAATATGACTGGTCTAGTGCTGGTAGGGGTTGGGCTGGTCGACAAATGCATCTGCTGCTGCTGCTACAAATGTATGGTTCTTGTACTTCAGATTGAGGACCTCAAGAAAAATGCCCGAGACCTGAGCACGCACCCCTGCTACCTAATGTGGGTCAGGCGCGAGTGGGAAATATATCCTCAGGTAGGTATCATAAGTAACTGAAGTTGGGGACTGCTATATTTTATTTGATCTATTTTTTGATGTGTACACTGCTTTGTATGGATGACATGACGTGTTTCTCTTTTCTTTTGGCAGAGTCCAGCACCGAGGAGGATGAGGATGACCCTGGCTCCTCCTGTTCCACACACCCATACCACCACCGCTACCATCCTGAGCAACCTTCCCCCCCTAGCCACACCACCACCAGCAGACCCAATCAACCTCCCCCCACAGTCTTAACAACCTCCCACCTCCAGCCCGAACAATTACCCCCGTAGTCTCAACAACCTCCCCCTGCAGTCTCAACAATTGTCCCCCTCCAGCATGAACAACCTCCCCCAATCCAGGAGGACAGGGATGTGAGGGTTCCGCATGCTGTAGCACCCCCCTCTGGGTTACTAGTAGGGGATGTCCACAGCATGCTACAGGACATCAGGGGGCGGTTAGCTACCATAGTTGTCATGGGCAATATGTTCAACATCCTTGTCGTGGAAGCGATCGAGAATGTTGATCATATTGCCCATCACTTACCGCCACCCCCCTCTTCCTGATCCTCTTCCTCCTGGATTGGCACTGCGTTTTGTTTTTTTCATCCCTTCCCTCCATGTAAATATATAAATGTATATAGTTTTAACGTTTTATATGCCGTTATAAATATTATCTCCAGGAACAAGCAGGAATGTAGTCCTCACATATGGGTATCGTCGGTACCGACGGAGCCTGCGTGGGAACGCTCCCCAGCGTCCAATAAGCACGCTTTTGGGAGCATCCCTCAGCACATGCGCGCTGCCTTCCCGCCTTTCCAACTGTCCCTCTTCAGTTCTTCATTTTCCGTGGAGCCGACAGGACCTATTCCCTGTCACCGCAGAAAATTACATCTTTAAACTTCTTTCTGTGGTCACGTTTGCCTACCGCACAACTCCTACCGGTACCACTGGTTCTTTTCTTTTCATCTTTAAAAAAAAAAACTTTCACTGTTTCTTTCGGAAACTTTCCTTTTTGGTGCTAGGCGCCATTTTGGGCACTAGGCCCCAATTTTCCTAAATCATGGAAAAGCCAACTAGTGGCTCTGAAAAATGTACTAAATGTGGCAGTACCATTTCTGTCACTGACACCCATGATTGGTGTCTAAAATGTTTAGGACCTGATCATTCTCCAACTGAATGTCTCTCCTGCATGGGGATGACTAAAAGAGGACGACAGAACCGGGCCGCAAAGCTCGGTACACTTTTTTTCTTCAGATGCCAGATCCATTGCATCGACATCGTCAAGGGCCTCTTCTTCCTCCCATGGATCTCAGGTAACTAAACATAAGGGCCGGTCCTCAAAGGGTAGCTCTCCTGCTAAGCATTGAGAGGCCATTGGCATTGCCCTTGAGGAAACCACACCGGCAAAACAGCCCCGGCGGGAAGCTTCGGCTTCCAAAGCATCGATGGGGCTTCAGGATGTTCTCGAGGCCTCAACTTCGCAAGAACTATCTGTGCCATGCTCAGGGGTTCCGGCCGTCCTTACCGGTACTGACACCCAGGCATCGGCAGCGTCGATAGACCAGAGGTTCCTCCTATTGAGTGCAGTATTGCAGCTCTTCTCTTGGCTGCCGTACTGGTGGTCCCAAGGGCACCGGTACCATCATCGACACCGATGCCAGTACCGACACCGGTGATGCCAGTACCGATGGTGACGGCCCTGGTGGGAACTCTTCCTATGCCATCTCTGGTTGGAGGGGACAAAGTGGTACTGGGTCACCTCGGTACCGACTTCGATCGGTACCGGGCTCGTGCTTTGCAGGAGCATCGGGGTCAGGAATACTTTGATTCCTCTGATTCCGAAGACTCTGACAATTCTGCTGGCACTAGAGGGTTTCTCCTAGAAGATCCCTCTTCTCCTTAGCGCAGAACGTCACCTCCAGAGGACATGTCTTTTCAGGATTTCATCTGTGACATGGCCAAAGGGCTTTCAATCACAGTAGCTCCTGAAGAAGAACCCAGAGCAAAGGAATATCCTAAAGCTCCCAAGGAGGCAACTACTCTGCCTATCCATGAAATTCTGCATAGTCTAATGCTCAGGGTTTTGGGAGACACCTCTGACCACTTCTCCTCACTCTAGGAGACTTGATACTATGTATCGAGTTCCACCATGTCCTGGTTTTCAGAAAACCCAGCTGCCACACCATTCAGTGGTAGTGGAATCAGCCATGCGTAGGATGAAAAGTGCAAAGAGACATTCATCCAGTCCTCCAGGTCGTGAATGCAGGACTCTGTATGCTTTTGGACGCAGAACCTTTCAAGCTTCCATGCTTTCAGCTAGGATCAGTTCATACATCCTATATATGGGAATGTTCCTTAAGGAAGTCACAGGAGACTTGGAACTTATGGGCCCTTTTCTCCCAGATGATAAGTGACAAGATTTTCTTGCTCTAGTTAAGCATGCTCAAAATGTCTCCAAGTTTGTCAATCGTGCAGCTTTTGACTGCTTTGAGTGCATCAGCAGAACTTCTGCTATTGCCATTGGTGCACGATGGTTTGCTTGGCTACAGGCATCAGACTTGGATACAGGACAAATTAGACAACATTCCTTGCACGGGGGAGAATCTCTTCGGCAAGAACTGGCAGGAAAAGGCTAATGAGTTAGATGCCGACAATTCTACCTTATATAGATTGTCAAAGTCTACAACCACTGCAGCCAAAAGGAAGCCTTATAAAAAAAACCTCTTTTAGCAAAAAGAGGAAGTTTTATCCTTCCTATACCCAGCACAGTCAGACTTCAGGTCAGGTTGCCCAAAAGGGACAAACTAGAAAGCTAAAGAAACCAAAAGGACCGAGAGCCCAACCAGCTGTCCAGGTTCAGCCCCCTCAAGGGCTTTGACTCCTTCCCAGAGAGCTTTGCCTTCCTGCCTCTGAGGGGTCCCCAACCCCCCCCCCCCCCCAGTATTCCGGGCAGGTTACGCCACTTTATCAACAGATGGCAACAAATAACAGCAGAAGATTGGACTTTGTCCATTGTAGGAGAGGGGTACAAACTCCATTTTCACAGCATACCCCCTCCTACAATTCTAAAGCAGTTCAATTTGCAAACCTCTGCAGACAATCTGCTAGATTATGAGGTCTCCACACTTCTTGTCTAAGGGGCAATAGAAGAAGTACCCATTTTTCAACAGGGAACAGGGTTCTACTCCCCCTATTTTCTTATCCCAAAGAAAACAGGGGGACACAGACACATTCTAGACCTCGGAGAACTGAACAAATATCTGTTTCGAGAGAAATTCAAAATGATTTCTCTAGGAACTCTTCTGCCATACCTTCAAGGCCAGGACTGGCTTTCCTCTCTAGACTTAAAGGATGCATATACACACATTCTCATCCATTCAGATCACAGGAAATTTTTACATTTCCTTTTCAGGGGAAGACATTTCCAGTACAGGGTTCTTCCTTTTGGTCTGGCTTCAGCACCAAGGGTATTCACGAAATGCATGGCAGTAGTAGCAGCATTTCTACGGGCCCTGGGGATTTTTTGTCTTCCCCTACTTAGACGATTGGCTCATTTGTGCCTCCACATTTGCAGAGACAAGCACTGCACTGTCTCGTACAATGCGAATCCTCCAATACTTGGGATTGGAAATCAACTTCCCGAAGTCTCAACTAGTTCCTTCCCAATGCCTAGAATTCATAGGAGCCTGTCTGGATACCAGGCAGGCAAGGGCTTTCCTTCCACAAGCCCGTTGTCTTCGCATTATGCAGCTAGCTTCCCAAGCAGCAGGAAAATCCTCCCTCACGGCTTGGGAACTACTGCAGCTACTGGGACACATGGCATCCACAGTTCATGTAGTCCCATATGCTCGCTTCCATATGCGAGCATCTCAGTGGACCCTCTCCACACAGTGGACACAGGCCACGGGCAATTTGTCGGACAAAATAACAGTCTCTCAAAGACTAATTTTGTCCCTTCAATGGTGGCAATCCCTAGAAAATCTGACAGTGGGGTCTCCTTTCCATCAGCCCCTCTTTCAGGCCACCCTAACAACAGATGCATCACAGCTGGGTTGGGGAGCACACCTGGATCATCTCTCTACCCAGGGCACCTGAATTTCACAGGAGGTAGGTTTACACATAAACCTCCTCCTGGAATTAAGAGCAATTTATTTAGCTCTTCGAGTGTTCCATGCCCAGCTCAGCTACAAGACAGCCCTGATCCAGACAGACAATCAGGTAGCTATGTTCTATGTGAACAAGCAGGGTGGAACAGGCTCTCTGTCGTTATTGCAACAAAGCTTTACGACTATGGGCCCTTGCCAGAGAGCACAAAATTCACCTTCTAGTGGTATATCTTCCAGGCATTCAAAACCTTTGGGCAGACAAACTCAGTCGAGTATTGCTACCTCACAAGTGGTCACTCCACCTAGACCAGGTGGCAAAGATATTTCATTTCTGGGGTACTCCAGACATAGACCTCTTTGCAAGTCCACTGAATGCCAAACTTCCCCCGTTCTGTTCCAGGATACCGGCACACCACTGTCAGGCAAGGGATGCCTTCCTCCTTCACTGGGGTCAGGACTTCCTTTATGCTTTCCCACCCATTCCCCTCATTCCCAAAACACTCTAAAAGCTTCAGAGAGACACGGGTCACATGATTCTCATCGCACCACGATGTTCATGCCAGCCGTGGTATTCCCTGCTTCTGCATCTCTCTCAAGCAGCACCTCTGGAGTTAGGGCACACTCCAGATCTCCTTTCCCAGGAGAACGGGACGCTATGGCACCCGAATCCCCAGTCCCTGCACCTCACGGCCTGGTTGCTGGTAAAACAGGTAAAAGATATCCTTCGAGCTTCTAGGAAACTCTCCACAAGAAGATCTTATGCCTTCAAGTGGAAACGTTTTACTATATGGTGCTCCAGGAGGGGATTAAACAACCTGATCGTACCCTTAGAATCGATACTAGAGTATCTTCTTCACTTATCGAATTCGGGGTTAAAGACCAATTTGGTAAGAGTCCATCTTAGTGCAATTGCAGCTTCTTATAAGCCTCTGAATGGACAACCAATTTCCTCTCATCCACTCCTATCAAGATTTATGAGAGGCCTTTTATTAACTAAACCTCCCATCAAGCCACCACCGGTGGCATGGGATCTAAATCTAGTTCTCGGGCAGCTCATGAAGCCACCTTTTGAACCTTTAGCCACTGCAGACCTTAAGTTCTTGACCTGGAAGGTCATCTTCCTAATTGCAATCACCTCTGCCCGTCGCATCAGTGAATTGCAAGCTTTAGTGGCTGATCCTCCTTATACTAGGTTTCATCATAAGAACATAAGAACATAAGATATGCCATACTGGGTCAGACCAAGGTCCATCAAGCCCAGTATTCTGTTTCCAACAGTGGCCAATCTAGGTCATACGTACCTAGCAGTTTCCCCAAGGGACACAGGTTCCACAATGCTTGTATTGGTTCAAGCATTGATATCCTGGGTCCCTTCTTAATAATGGTTTATGGACCTTTCCTCCAGGAACTTGTCCAAACCTTTTTTAAACCCAGCTACACTAACAGCCTTTACTACATCCTCCGGTAACAAATTCCAGAGTTTGATTACACGTTGAGTGAAAAAATTTTCTTTTATTAGTCTTAAATAGTTTACCCTGTAGCTTCATTGCATGTCCCCTAGTCTTTCTATATTCTGATAAGGTAAACAATCGATCTACGTTTACCCGTTCCACTCCGTTCATTAATTTATAGACTTCTATCATATCTCCCCTCAGCCGTCTCTTTTCCAGGTTAAAGAGCCCCAACCTTTTTAGCCTTTCTTCATAGGAGTAGCCTTCCATCCCCTTTACCATTTTGGTGGCTCTTCTCTGAACCTTTTCTAAAATTGCTATATCCTTTTTAAGATATGGCGACCAGAATTGCACACAATATTCAAGGTGCGGTCTCACCATGGAACGATATAGAGGCATTATAATATCTTTTGTTTTATTTTCCATTCCTTTCCTTATCATACCTAGCATTCTATTTGCTCTCTTGGCCGCCGCTGCACACTGGGCCGAGGGTTTTAACATGGTATCCACAAGGACGCCTAAATCTTTTTCTTGGGTGGTGGTTCCTAATGTGGAACCTTGCATCGTGTAACCATAGTTTGGGTTGTTCTTCCCTAGGTGCATAACCTTGCACTTCTCCACATTAAATTTCATCTGCCATTTTGATGCCCAGTCTTCCAATTTATCAAGATCCTCTTGCAATTTTCCACAATCCTCCTGGGTTTTAACAACTTTAAATAGTTTTGTGTCATCAGCAAATTTGATAACCTCACTCGTTATTCCACTTTCCAGGTCATTTATGAATATGTCAAAAAGCAGCGGACCCAGCACAGATCCCTGGGGTACACCACTATTCACCTTTCTCCATTGGGAAAATTGGCCATTTAGCCCTACCCTCTGCTTTCTATCTTTTAACCAGTTCCTGATCCACAGTAGTACACTGCCTCCTATCCCATGACTCTTTAGTTTTGCCAAAAGTCTCTCATGAGGGACCTTGTCAAAGGCTTTCTGAAAGTCCAGATACACAATATCAACCGACTCACCTTTGTCCACCTGTTTATTCACTCCTTCAAAAAAACATAACAGATTAGTAAGACAAGATCTTCCTTGTCTAAAGCCATGTTGGCTGTCTCCCATTAGGTCATGACTATCTACATGCTGAGTAATTTTATTCTTTATGATGGTTTCTACCATTTTTTCCCGGTACTGATGTCAGGCTCACCGGTCTGTAGTTTCCCGGATCACCCCTCGAACCCTTTTTAAAAATTGGTGTTACATTGGCGATCCTCCAATCCTCAGGTATTAGAGATGATTTTAATGATAGTTCACAGATTACTGATAGCAGGTCTGCAATCTCAAATTTCAGTTCTTTCAACACCCTTGGATGTATACCATCCGGCCCAGGTGATTTGCTACTCTTCAGTTTATCTAATAGTTGTAGGACATCTTCCCGATGTATCGATATTTCCTTCAATTCTTCCACACCTTTAAATACCACTTCAGTCGTGGGTAACATCCCTACATCTTCCTCAGTAAAGACCGAAGCAAAGAATTCATTCAGTCTCTCTGCTATCGCCTTGTCGCCTCTTAGTGCTCCTTTAACCCCTTTATCATCTAATGGACCAACTGACTCTCTCACGGGTTTTTTGCTACGAATGTACTTGAAAAGGTCTTTATTTCGCGTTTTTGCTTCCGCAGCAAGCTTCTTCTCAAATTCTCTCTTTGCCTGCCTTATCAATGCCTTGCATTTGACTTGCCAGTGCTTGTGCTGTTTCCAGGTTTCATCATTTGGCTCTTTTTTCCATTTCTTGAAAGATGCTTTTTTGGCAACAACAGCCTCTCTGACCTCAGCTTTAAACCATGCTGGCAATTTTTTGGACTTCCTTCCACTTTTCTTAAAGCGTGGAATACAGCTGGTCTGGGCTTCCAAGATAGTATTTTTCAACAACACCCAAGCTTGATGTACGTCTTTAACCTTTGCAACTGCTCCTTTTAGTTTTTTCTTAACTGTTTTCCTCATTCTATCATAGTCTCCCTTTCGAAAGTTAAAGGGTAGTACTGTGGATTTCCTTACTATCCCTCCTCCACTAATTAAATCAAAGGCGATCATGCTATGATCACTATTGCCAAGTGGCCCCAACACCCTTATCTCTTGCACTACATCTGGTGTTCCACTAAGGACTAGGTCTAATATTGCTTCCCCTCTGGTCGGTTCATGAACCAGCTGCTCCAAGAAGCAGTCATTTATTTCATCTAGGAACTTTATCTCCCTAGCATGTCCTGTTGTGACACTGACCCAGTCGATGCCGGGGTAATTGAAATCACCCATTATTATTACTGCACTGTAACTTTTGCTAGCTTCCTTGATTTCTTTGAGCATTTCATCATCCATTTGTTCATTCTGGCCAGGCGGACGATAGTACACCCCCACTGCCATCGCCTTCCCCTTTTTACATGGAATTTCAATCCATAGAGATTCTACAGCAAATTTTGTTTCTTGCAAAACTTTAATCCTTTCTGACTCAATGCCCTCTCTAACATAGAGCGCAACCCCTCCACCAATTTGATCAGCTCTATCATTTCGATATAGTTTGTACCCAGGTATCACAGTGTCCCACTGGTTGTCCTCCTTCCACCATGTCTCTGATATTCCAATCATATCTAACCTCTCGTTTAGTGCTATATATTCTAACTCTCCCATCTTGTTTTGTAGACTTCTAGCATTTGCATACAAGCATTTTAGAGACTGTATTTTATTCATATTAATTTGGCTATTGGTAGACATGGGTAATTTGGGATCTTTAAGTTCTGTCTGCTCCATACTCGAGGGCATTTGGGCTACTTTACTCTTTTTTGGAACCTCTCTGCTTTTTGTAGTATCCTTCAAGGATACATTCTTCCGAACCATGCGCTCTTGGGCGACTGTCGGCTTTCCCATGATAAGGTTGTTCTTCGAACTCACCCTCATTTTATGCCAAAGGTGGTTTCGCCTTTTCATTTAAATCAATCAATTTACCTTCCTGTATTTTTTCTCAGGCCTCATGCCTCTAATGCAGAAAGGAACCTTCATACTTTGGATTGCAAAAGGACCTTAGCCTTTTACATACAAAGAGCACAGCAACATAGAAAGTCTTCACAACTTTTTATAGCTTTTGACCCTAGTCATTTGGGACTTCCAGTCTCCAAAAGAACTTTATCTAAATGGATTGCCCAATGCATATCCTTTACTTATGAGAGTAAGGGTCTTCCTCTTCAGGACCATGTCACAGCTCATAATGTCAGGGCCATGGCAGCTTCTATGGCTAATCTCCACTCTGTGTCTATCGATGACATTTGTCAAGCAGCCACTTGGGCTTCGGTACTCACCTTCACAGCCCACTACTGCCTAGATAAAGCCTCCCGTCGGGATGCCTTCTTTGGCCAAGCTGTTCTTCAAAACCTTTTTCAAACATAAACCAACTCCTACCCACCAACCCTGGTTGGATGCCAGAGATCCATGGGAGGAAAGATCTTCACCCTTGACGGTGGCACCTTCCTGGGGCTATCTCCCTGGCATCTTCAGCTAGGGAGTCCCCATATGTGAGGACTACATTCCTGCTTGTTCCTGGAGATAGCGTAGTTACTCACCTGTAACAGGTGATCTCTGGGAACTGCAGGAATTTAGTCCTCACAACCCACCCACCTCCCCTAGGAGGTCTCTCTCTCTCTCTCTCTTTGTCTCTTTCCTCTCTCCCTCTATCCTTTCATTCAGCTACAAACTTAACTGAAGAGGGACAGTTGGAAAGGTGGGAAGGCAGCACGCATGTGCTGAGGGATGCTCCCAAAAGCGTTCTTATTGGACGCTGGGGAGCGTTCCCGCACAGTCTCCGTCAGTACCGATGATACCTATATGGGAGGACTAAATTCCTGCTGTTCCCGGAGATCACCTGTTACAGGTGAGTAACTATGCTTTCTTGGATTTAACAATTTGTCCTGCCAATTTTTGGGAAACGGGGTGGGGGTTAATTGTGGTATGTGGGAGCATAATAGAACACCAGATCCAACAAGAAAATTTTATCTGGCAAAGGCCACCAGGATATACAGTACAATAAACACAGTACAGTATACTCCCTGTACATACAAAATAACAAAACTGTACCTAACTATTTAACATGCTGAAACTGAAACAAAAGAGAACCCAAAGCAACTCTAATCCACAATAATGAGTGGATTCATCTTGCTGTATCTTGCTGGGAGTGAAGAAAAGAAGATAATTGTTAAAGAAAGCAATGAGCCTAAGATATTACAGTGAGGCCTCCAAAAGCTTGCATCCACTTACCCCGGAACAGATACGTATTGCTGGGCTAGTGCAGAAATCAGGGCCAGAAGCACCTACCTTACAGCCTGCAGCTCCTGTCTTAGGCTGCCTATTTCTCCCAGATGCTGGCTTATGCTGCCTAGATGCTGGAGCTCTTGTCCCATGGTGCATAGCTTCCCCAGGAGCGTGTCTTGTGCCTGCCCTGCTGTGTCAATACTTGGGCTGCTAGATTTTCCAGGGGGTCTGCAGTCACTGCTATCTCTTGCGTGTGCTGTGTGTTCTTACAAGACACACATAAGAGATCTCCATCTGTAGTCACTGAAATAAAATAGGATAGCTGAGAATAACTGATCTGCGATAGGGCCACAACACAATACTCACTGGCCCCAAATTTCACACAGACAAAGGAAGAGGTCTAGGCCTCAACTCCCAAAAGAAGCCCAAAGTATTGCTGGGTGTGTGTACTCACCGGCAGAGATGGAAGGCATAACAGACAGGCTCCCAGGACTTGCAGAGGAATGCACTACAGTGAGAAATCACGATGAAGCATTAGTACAGCCATCCTCCTCTCAGGCCCATCGTCCAAAAGAAGTCTGAGGTAATAAACTAGCAGGACACCAATAAACTAGCATGACTGAGGTAATGCTCACCTGAGATACCATCCGCAGGATCTACTCTCTTCAACTGACCCCCTTCCCAAACATAGGTATAGAAGCAACATGATGCCTCTGACCACATTAGTCCTGAAGCTGCCATTCCATCTAACTGAAAGGGAGATAGCTACATGCGATGCCCTCTTGGAGCAGATGATGGCAGCTAAAACTGATAGAAGGCATGGCATAAATGCAAAGCATCCTTAGTTGCAAAAAAGTGAAGTGACAGTGGCAGCACAACTTAGAAACATTATTGGGTTGGTATCAGTAGGCTGTACTTCAGAAATAAGGATAAAGAGAAAAAAAAGATGATAGTTGGATTGGTCCAGTATGCTACAAATTAGAGAGTGAGCCAGATACATCCATCTGGGAGATTGATCACAGCTAAGTCTTTGTGGCAGACTGTATGAAAGTATTAGCAATCAGCTGCCTTTATAGTGGTTCATTCATGTGTGAAGCATGTTGTACACATGGAAAATGGCTATTAGAAGTTGAGGAATAGTCTAATGATTAGGTTTAAATCCTACTGCTTTTCTTTGTGACATCTTCCACTGCATCTGGTACAAACTTAGATTACAAGCCCTCTGGGGACAGGAAAATATTTACTGTACCTGAATGTATCTCGCCTTGAACTCTGAGAAAGGCCTGAGCTAAATCCAATTGCTCTATTAAAAACACTGCGGGTGAATATGTGCTGACGTGTGTCTGGGAACAAGTTCATATGTACTTTTACACAGTTCGGAGGTAATCTGATAAACATTTTCTGTGTGTAAAACATTTCTTATAAAATTAGATAATTCTTAAAAGTATGTGTGGTGTAAATAGATGTGTACTTTTAGAGTGGGCATGCTCGGGAGAAGAGTTTGGAGCTACGATTTACACACACTTGTAGATTACATACTAACATTTATGCCTGCTCTTGAGCAGACTCAAGGGGTGCTTTAGCTGCTCTGCTAAATATGAAATCTTGACCCAGAATCAGGTTACTGCCAGGCATAAATGTCAGCACCCACAGTTTAGGAACTACTAAGGCAAGATGTATGCTAGTATTTCATGACATATGGACACCTATGTCTTTATATCATTGGCTAAAAATAGGCACCCTTTCCTACTCCAAACCTAGGTGTTTTATTAGAAAATTACCCTCTTTGTGTGTGTGTCTCAGGGGTGCTATTTGGTGGGACTGTGGTGGAGTTGATGCGCAGTGATATTTTTAACAAAATGCATATGTACACGGGAGGAAGGCTAGTAGTATGATGGCGTGATACAATAACAGTGGCTATGGATACAACTTTATCAACAATTAGCACCTGACTTAAGATCAAACACAGTTTAGGACAACTATCCACAGGGTCCTCATGAGTCTGCATTGACGCAATGGTACTTCACCACTACCACACACACACACACATGCATACCTCTATTTGGTTCGGAGCAGTAAATTTGTGTGAGAGCATTTATGCATATCTTATAAAGGCACATAGGTGCTTATGTTGCCTTTATAAAATATGCATCTTTTTGGAAAATTTTATAGGCACACTATTATAAAATTACTCCCATGTGTATCGAATCAACAATGCTGAACAGTTCTCAAGAGGTCTTGAGCACTATATATAGAAATGAAATGTTATGTGGGATAATAGTAAATTTAGTAGTTAACAATAATAATGGGAGTAAAGTTACCACTCTCCAGAGACTAGGTTTTGTTGGCCATGGGGGTCCAAGAAGACATTTATAAAGGGAAACCCCCAATGGAGTTTCTCTTTGAAAATGCAAAACTAGCTAGCATGATGGCTACTTAGTGCTATGGACTTGGTGTCTGCTTTGTCTCAGAGGTGCAAAATACATATCATTTAGGAGGATTTGCAAATGAAATCCCCACCCACCCTGCACCCCTATCCAGCCTCCATTGTACAGATGAGGAGGGCAATTTTAATCCCCTGTCCATTCTACTCTGATTTTATTTTGTTGTCCATATGAAAGTCTTGCTGAATACTATTATTCACTTTTTCCTGCCCCCTTTTGAATCCTTCATCACACCGATGCTAATTTAGCTTATTTTAAAATGCAAAGGAAACTTTAGAATAAGGGTCATAATAAAAGGCTCAGAGGGCAGATTCGGGAACATCAGAACATTTTTTTGGATTTTGGCATATGCTGGCGGATGCCTGAAGTGGGCAGTGGAAGTCAAAATATTAGCATACTTCAGAATAGCATTGGATAAGTACAGAGCATCCTTGCTTGCAAGGAGGTAACACAAAGCTTAATTAGAAGCTAGGTCTGGTTGGCAGACTGCAATTATAGTAACAACATAGGGGAGATGGGATTTTGTAACTGCTTATGTTTAAAAGGTTTAAGCATGCTTTTCTTTTGTGGGCTTTGAATTTTCAAAGCAGTACTATGTGTATGCTTCTACTTTGAAAATAATTCCAGGGAAACTGAGCTGTTGGATTTACACCTGATTTTTGGCATATGCATTTTCCAGGTTAATTTACATACATGCATGAATTTTCAAGCATAGGTGGAAATCCCTCTCTAGCTTTGCCTCTGGGAACAACTCAATTCAGTTGAGGTAAACTTAAGCACATATTTAAGCTTTGTACATAGGTTTGCTTGCATATAGGACAGGCAATTGCATAAAAGCCCATTACTATTGATAAAGCACTGTTTTATCCAGGGAAATGTTTTTGAAAATTATCTTCATAAAGTCTTAGAGGAAATGCAGGTACGCAAATAGGTGGATGTGTCTGGCAGTTTGGAATGTGGCATTGGGGCTAGATTTACTAAAAGGAACTATTGTGTTGCTGAAGATTAACAGGCATTGATGCATGTTGGCTAGCACATGTCCCATTTTATGCAATGAGACTTACTTGCTAATAGTGCATGTTAACAGCATTGGTGCATGCTAATGCCGTAGTGCAGTTCAGTAATCCTAGCCTTTGATGAGCAACTAAACCTGTCTGACAGGCTCCAATTAAAGTAGAACTAGAAGTCTTACCAGAAGCATGCCAGGCTTGTCTGGTGCTTTCTGCATTGCTTGTGTTGACTGGGTTGGTGCTGCAAGTTGATAGTTGTGGTGGGACACTTCTACAAAGTCAATGATGACCTGAGAGAACAAATGTTAGGGTATGAGGCATACTGGTGGTGTTAATTGTCTAAATTCTAAATGCAAGATCTCTGTACAGTGGGATGGGAAGAATGTTGGGTGTAAAAAAAAATAAAGGAGGAGTGTTGAGGATTTAGTATGCTCTTTGGCCTAGGAGGTTGATTATCTTTGATAAAGAGATATATTTACTAAGCTGTTCTAACTGTAAATATGCTTGACCACTTGCTAATGGATATGCTCAGAGTCACACTAACAGCATGCAGAAAAACCCAACAGTGTGGAGCTGTTCATCCACTATCTGCCTTGCGTTTGAAGGGGAGAGAAATGAGCAGGAAGGGGTGGAGAGTATGCATGCCAGCTGGTGACAGTCAGCACGTAGGATATTGCCACGTGCTAGCTGTCACAACTGCTAATAGTATTGCTGCACATAACACCACCTTAAGGTGGTCGTTAAGTACAGCCATGATACTTACTGGTAGTGTGGCTGCTGGCACTCCTCTACAGCCCACACGTGAGGAACAGCGGCAAGTGCCACTGACAGCCATTAGGCCAGCCCTCCCTCCCAATATGCCCAAACTTGTTCTATAGATTTGGCCACCCTCCCAGTCTGGCCTTCCCAATAAAACAAAGCCCCCTGATCCCCCACCAGACACCCCCCCTCTTAACCCATAACTGCTGCTGCTGCCTCCCTTCTGATCTCCCACCAGATGCTTCCTTCCCCTGATCATATTGGTAATGGAGTAGGCAGTGGAATCTTCACCACCACCCATCTCTGCCATTTTCCAGCCAGGCATCAACGAGATAGGAACAAGGGCTTTTGGCAGGGTAAGTGCTTGGGGGGGGGGGGGAGGCATGATCAGGGCGGAGGAATTTCCAATGTCTGCCTCATTACCAATAAGGGTATTTATTTATTTATATTCTCTTATATACCGCACTATTCAGCATCAGCGCGGTTCCAGTCAACATGCAAGAGTTTACAGATAACAAGTGTACATTTGGGAAGAGGGGATCATGGGGTGGGGGGAGTTGGCATCTGGTGGGACATTGGAAGGGAGGCAGCAGTGATGGATTCAGATGGATCAGGAACTTTGTTTAATTGGGGGGATCGTATTGAGGGGGTCAGACAGGAAGGTAGTCAGATCTATGGAATGGTTTTGGGAAAAATGAGAGGGTTGGCCGGCCTAATGATTGTCATCAATGCTTACTGCTGTTATTAGGGGTGAGCTAGCATTGGGCTCATGTTACATGCAGCTGCAGATAGTGTGGGTGCACCCACGCTACTTGCTGCATGTATTGCGGCTCCCATGTGGTATGCGTCTGTCCTGTGTTGCTGGGCATGCCGCCTGCATTTACTGCATAGGGTTTGCATTGCGTTTACTATGCTGCGGTAAGATTTTGCATATCATGCATGTTTAGAGCAAAAATAAAAATGCCCTATGGTGTGATTTCGTACAGGCAGTCACGCTGCTGGGTGCTGGAATGTAGCTTTGGCAGTGAGAAGAGGAATAGTAGAAAGATTGCATTAGTTAGTGGGTCTTTTTGAGCCCTTGCCCACTATCTTACAATGTTACTGTATTTAATGTGTATGGTAATGTGTCTATTACATGCACATCTATTTTTCTTTTTGTTCTCTGAACTTACCATTACTTACGTTTTCTAAAATTAAGCCTGAACAGGTGGTTTTAGATTGAGGAAATGGTGGAAACTCAACTATTATGAACTGTTGTTTTTTTTTTCTCATTTAACATTATTGGGAAAGAATAAAGCAGACGGCTCATCCTGAGAAACCTGAAACTAAGATACAGCAAATAAAATGGTAGAAAACTAAATTGCTCTGGAGCCAATCGTTACCTATGGACAAGAATCTAGTTGACTGAAGTTAGCATAATTGGAACCCGCTCTACAGATTGCCTTCAGATTGGAAAGCCACATATTAATCAAGTGTACTAATTACCTCATTTTTCTGTTTAAACCTTTGAAGTCATCTGTTTGTTTTTCAGGGCTCGCTAAATTTATTAACATGTGGACTTGTTAGCAATTATTTTTAGACGGAACTTTTTTTAAAAAGAATAATAGGAAATGCTTCTTTGACATTAGTATTCTAGTGTGAGCGCTCACAATGGCTGTGTCTAGTACAGCAGCAGGAAGCCCATTATTATTATGCTGCATTCCCTGATTAACACATTTGAGCTATAAATTATTAGATCACTAACGCTGAAATGTTTATCCTACCATCAGTTCTAAAACACTTTCAGATTTTAACAGGCAAATCCAAAGTATAGGAAAACTGTAAATTAATATAATTATAGTAGTATATAATAATTTTATTGTAATATAGCACATTTTTATTAGGCTGAATTTTTTCCCTTTGCAGTTCTCTCCTTTTGCTTTGGACTACCAACTCAGTTGTAGTTGGCCTTTAGAAGGCTTCATCCCTTTCTCAGCTAAGTACGCCCAACCATTGCAATGACAGTACTGTATGGGTCCATATGCCAGCGTTTATCCTGGAACCCTGCTATTTCCTGCTATTAGGTATCACTCGGGCTAGTTTCTCCTAATGGGTTAGTTTTGTGCATACTATGGCAGTTGTGAACCTCACTTCTAAGCCAGGGTATGTGGAATATGATCTTAATCTCTCAAATTTACTGCTAATGCTTGGGGTATCACTGTTGTGTGATGACTGGTGTTTCCTATTCCTGGAACCATGAATACTATGTAGCATCCATAGGCTGAGCTGCAGTGTTGAAGGGGATGCCAGATCAGATTGGTGATTCAGACCTTTATTCTTTGTGTGGCAGTATGCAACTGTCTTACTGAATCAGCCCCAAATCTAACCTGAATTTCTTAATTTTAGTATTCTTGGGCCGTATTCAAATGGAGTTATACATCATCATCAGGCAGTGAATGTATAATACAACTAGCCTTTGATGGGATTTTTGGCCTGATACTGTGATGGGACAGAGTGAGGGTGGTATCACAAAAATAATCAAGATAGCAGCATTTATCCAGATAAGCTATATGTTTAGTTTAGGTTTGTTGAATAGCAAGTTTAAACTAAAAGGTATGCTTACTAAAGTGCAGTAAGTTTTTACACTTAACACTTGCTAAGAGAAAAAAATTAGTGTGCGGTAAGTTCCTTCCCATTGAGATTGTGTTAAGTGCACTAATGCTGATAGCAACATCAACAGTTAGTGTGTGGTAATTAACCCGTAAAATCAACACCCGCTCTCAATTCCTAACCCACCCAGTCCCTACCTCATTGCATGCTAAATAGTTATTGTGGGAATTTTACTGCATTGGTTGTTTTAGCACACAGTAGTGTTACTGCGGTCCCATATTAACCACTTAGTGGGTGCTAAACCATGCGAGAAATGTTACCACACTTTAATATATATATGCCCCTAAATATATAGAGGTGGCAGTGACCTCATAACACATACACTCAGCACTGCTGGATATATGTATTAAATGCCAGTGCCAGTGTTTATCTGTTCACTTGCACTGCTGAAAATTGACTCTTCTATTTCTTTTGTCTGATTATTACACTTACAGAAAAATACCCCCATGTGGGCAGAATCCATAATGAAACATAATGCTGAAGTTGTATTTTATAGAATTTGTTTTACTATATAATTGGTATGAAATGAAACGTTCTCCTTTGTGTGCTCTTTTCAAAGTTTTCATGCATTGATAAATTTTAATTTTAAAATATCAGAATAAACAAACATTTTTAAATGGAATACCTCATCACATATATGCTGGAAGGTGTTACTGACTAGATGTGCTATAGAAATTAAGATCAGTTCCCTTGAAGACAATTGAATTAGCATACATTTTTGCAATGAAATCAATTTTCTAATCTTCAATAACTTGTTTGCATAGATTTTATAAAGAAAAAATATCCTGTGATCACATTTCAACTTTTGGCAGCCAGGTGCCTACTTTAAGGCTGTCAAAATGCTCCTATTTTATAAAGAAAAGTGAGTGCCTATTTTCCTTTAAAAAATGCTAGCAGAAGTGACCACTTCTGCAGATGCACAGTGAAAACATGTGCCATGAAACTGTGTGCACTTATACGCTGAGTACGACTCTATAAGAGGCCCTTTACTCACGTAAACAGCCATTTACGCGTCTACTTTCAGGCGTACATGTAGATGCCTCCTTATAAAATTGACCTCAGACATTTACTAAATCACTGAATTTTTTTTCCTGTATTCTGCAGTATATATTTCTTTTTAAAATTTAACTCTGGATAATCTTTTCAGCCAAGGTGCACCTTACATTAAAGTAGAAAGAGATGACTGTTTTGAATGTTGAATAAATGAAAATGGTTTATAGCTGCCACTTTTTCTGTTTTATAAAGTGCTCATTATTATGATATAATCCAAAGTTTTTTTTCTGCTAAACCAGAAAAACAATTAAAATATTTAATCTACTTTGCATGCTTTGTATGAATCTATTAGTTTTTTTTTTTTTTTTTGTAATGTTTGGAAAACACTCGCGCCATATCATTAGCAAACAGGCAATGATCACCCAGACATGAAGTAGTATTAAAAGACATGAAAATTCTATGATGAAGACAGGAGAAATAATTGAAACTTGCAGAAGGGCTGTTGTTGAGTCTTGTAAGGAATGGCTAGAAAATTAGATTAATCAAGGAGCAGACATTCGGAAGAAAGTTTGTGTGAATGCTTGACAGTCTTGCTCTTTCCCTCATTTCAAATGTTGGCAGAGTAGCAGGCAGCTCCAAGGGAAATGTGCTCCTTTCATACTTGAGTAATTGATGAATTGTATGCAATATGCAAATGAGAATCCATAAATCTTATGAATGACAGCTTAATTTATGTGAGCCTTAATGAATGCAGGATTAGATTTTAATTAAATATCCTCAAAGGCACCCTGAGTAGTATGCCTCTTTTTTTTAGGCCTTGTTTTTTTTGAAGACTCGTTTCACATGCAATACGTTATAGCAAAGCAAAAACTCAGCCAAAAGCAGTTTGGGGAAATGTTTTTGTGTGTTGATGATGAGAATTGTTCTGTTTGGTTAAGCAAACAGCACTTCAGTTAGTAAGTATTAAAATCTGCAATCTTTGCATCCTTGGACACATTTTACTATACATGTGAAACCTAAATTACTGTGGATATTGCCACCCTATACTGCTTACAGATGTATCAATAGAAACCCCTATTATTCAGTGTGGAAAATGATTTTGTTTTAAAAGTTTTTAAATGCAAAATGTTGTGTTAGAAATAATCATTTCATTTAATTTTTTAAATCGTGTAGTACTATAATAGCAAAGAATAACACGATGTAGGAAGCTCTCATCTAGTCTGCTGTATTTTATAAATAGAAATGTAATCCCCTTTCTGTGTGGTCCCTGACAGTTGCTTAATAAACTGCATGGCAGATAAGGAAGCAGACCAATCCGAGGAGCATTTATCCAGAGTTTGAGTTCCTGGATTTAAAAGTTTCAGGGTTCACAGGCAATATTTAATAGGTACTTGGCAGTTGACACTCTCACATTCATTCTTCCTCATAAGAGCCCAGGCTAGAAATTGGGTTCTGAACCAAGGGTTTACTTTTAACTTGGGGTCACGTTTAAGCAGCTGTAAAAATTGCCAGTAACAATACAAATAGAGCTGTGGTACAGTCTCAACTCTTATGATGGATAAGATAATGTTTTACCTTATTTCTTCCAGCTTTTATGCATCCTACTCTTGTGTTTAGTTTTCTCAAACCTCACTTAAATAGTTTAACCAGTTACCTGTGTCCCTTCAAGTGCTTCTTTTACTCCACTCCTCTCCATCTCAAAGAATTTGGGTTTAGGGCTCTTATGCCACAGTCTCCAGGCCCTGGGTGGATATACTCCCCTTCACTTGGGTACCGTTCTGTTTTTTTCCTCTCTTGCTGTTTCCTTCTCATTTTAGGCTGGGGTTTCTTCTTTGAACTACAGTCTTCCCTGACTTTTGCAGTTGAATTCTGAAGGGGCCTTTCATCAGATTGAGCACCCCCCTGCCCTTTGGCAGAGGCTCCAAGCCTCTCTTATTCTCTTCTTTTGGTCATGGGGGCTGGTGCAGTTTTTCCTAAAGTTGGGTGAATAGATCTGGCTGGGTGCCAGAGACGCCTTCCCTTTAAGGGCAGTCACTCACTAACAGTGCATGGTGCAATGGCTAGGGGCCTAAGACAGAAACTGCCTTTGAGTGTGAGTTTTATAGTTAGTGGGCCTTTCCCTCTCAAGGGAGTCCCCTCCCAGCTGAAATGACAGCAAGAACTTCCCATGATCTGGAAAATGCTACACATTTCTCCATACATCTTGTAATAATTAGTAGGGACACTGGATGTTGCCACTGTTAGTTTAATATAATTTAAAAATCATTTATATACCACCCTTATTATGGCTTATTCAGTTTTTAATATACCATCCTTTGCCAGGTAGATAGAACGGTTCGCACCTATAAAAACAATGCAATCACAAAGCAAAAACAGTAATGGGGTCATTCCGAGGCACAAATGGTGGGTCCTTTCCCGATCCTGTCTATCCTGCACATTGGGAAAGGGGCGGATCAGGCATAGCATTAGGGCGGGCAGTGGACAGTCATTGGCCCCGGATGTACAGGGACGATTCCACTGTCAGCCCTGTACGTCCGGGGCTGGTGGCTTGAATGGAGAACTTATTCCACCTTGGAGGTGGAATAAGTTCCCCTAGTCGGTGGAGGATGGTGGGCCCGGGCCGCAGAAAGGGCAGGGGGCAGAAGACATTCCACGCAGCCCGATGCTGGACTTAGGAGGCCAGATTGAGGGTCAGGCTGCGGGGAAAGCACTTTTGGAGGCGGCGGCCAGGGATCACAGCTTTTCAATGGAGCCATGGTGTCATGGCAACCGGACATCATAGGGCCGCAGCTCCATTGAAGAGCCCTGACTGAGCTATCCGGGCAAGGCTTGTATGTGCAGGCTGGACTGAATTGGGGTCCTGGCTTGCATGTACAGGCCTGATTGCAATTCTGATCCCATGGGGCTAGACGTGCCCCATGGGATCAGAATCCCGGCTCCCTCTGTGCATCTGATTCTGACCAGGTGCACAGAGGGCCGACACGTCTATGTCAGAATCAGGCCCTAAACAAATAACCTTTTAATTCTCCTAATGACCAAGCTTCCCCTGCTGTCCAAAAAGTACCCATCCCTACCTACTCCTCTAAGGGAACAGAAATAACTTTAACTTCTGCTGAAACACTTTGCAATCCTATTTCTGTTGTACCTGTAGGGTAACCAATTCCACAATAGCGGCACCGCTGTAACAGAAGATCTCCAGGAACAAGCAGGAATGTAGTCTTCACATACGGGTATCGTTGGTACCGACGGAGCCTGTGTGGGAATGCTCCCCAACGTCCAATAGGAAAGCTTTTGGGAACATCTCACAGCGCATGCGTGCTGCCTTCCCGCCTCTGTACCTCTCTCACTTCAGTTCTTCATTTTCCACAGAGCCGACAGGACACTATACCTTGTCACCGCAGAAAATCTACCTTTATTTCTTATTTTTTGTGATCACGTCTCCTTCATTCAACGCCTACTGGTACCGCTGGTTCTCCTTCTTTCTTTAAAAAAAATCAAAAACATATAGTTTCTTCAGGGTTTTTCCCTATTTCTGGTGCTAGGCACCATTTTGGGCACCAGGCCCATTTCTTTCTTCAAGCATGGAGAAATCAGCCAGTGGTTTTAAAAAAATGTTTAAAATGTGGCAGTACCATTTCCGTCACCGACACCCATGATTGGTGTCTAAAATGTTTGTGTCCTGAACATTGTCCAACGGAGTGTCTCTCCTGCACGAGGATGACCAAGAAGGGCCGGCAGAAAAGAGCTGCAAAACTCTGTACCCTTTTTGCCTCCGACACAATGTCAATTGCATAAATGTCTTCCAGGGCTTCATCTTCCTCCCATGGATCTCAGGTAACCAAAAGTAACCAAAAGTAAACTAACCGGTCCTCGAAGGGAAAATCTCCTTTGAAGTATCGAGATGCCTCGGGCGTTTCCCTCGAAGATACTTTATCGGCAAAACAGCCCCGGCGGGAGTCTTCAAGCTCCAAAGCATTAACGGGGCTCCAGTTTGTTCCAGAGGCCTCGACCTCTACGGAACTACCGGTGCCATGCTCTGGGGTCGTGGCCGCATCCACCGGTACCGGCAGGAGTGATGGATCACAGAATCCTTGCTATCGAATGCAGTCTAGTGGCCCTCTTAGCAGCCTCGGTACCGCTAAGACCGCAACAGACAGTTCCACAGGTATCGGTACTGACATCGGTACCGGTATCAACAATACCTGCTTCGACAGGACTGCTTCCCCCCATGCCAATGTCCGGTATCGGGGATCAGGAACCGAGACACTTCGGTACCGACTTCGAGCGGTACTGATACCATGCGTCACAGGAGCACCCGGTGCTTGAGTCTTCCGATTTCGATGGCTGACGATTCTACTGGTACCAGAGTGAATCTATTAGAAGATTCAACTCCCTCTCCTCAACGCAGGATGTCTCCTCCAGAGGATATGTCCTTCCAGGACTTCATATGTGATTTAGCAAAGGGTCTTGCAATCACTGGGATTCCAGAAAAAGAACCTAGGACAGAGGAATTAAGAATTCTACAATACCCTATGGCTCCCAAAGAAGCAGCTATGCTTCCCATTCACAAGATCTTACATGATCTGGTGTTGAGAATGTGGGAAACTCCTTTAACGATATCTTCACATTCCCGATGCCTGGACACTATGTACCGAGTGCCAAGTTGTCCTGGTTTTCAAAAAACTCAGTTACCACACCATTCAATGGTAGTGGAATCGGCCATGTGAAGAATCAAGAGTGCAAAAACACACTCTTCTAATCCTCCAGGCCGTGAATCCAGGACACTCGATGCCTTTGGCCGTTGATGTTTTCAATCCTCCATGCTGGGAGCCAGGATCAGTTCCTTCATTCTGTATATGGGAATGTTCCTGGAAGAAGTCACAATAGACTTACAGCTCATTAGTCCTTCTGTCTCAGAGGAAAAAAGAGCAGACTACCTTATTCTGGTCAAACATGCCCAGAATGTCTCTAAATTCATGAACCGTGCTACCTTTGATTGTTTTGAATGTCTTAGCAGAACCTCTGCAATATCCATAGGAGCATGTCGTATTGCTTGGCTTCAAGCATCAGACTTGGAACAGTGGGTGCAAGAAAAGCTGGGAAACATTCCTTGCACAGGAGAAAATCTCTTTGGTAAGGACTGGCAGGACAAGGCTAATCAGCTTGAATCCGACAATACTACTTTGAACAGATTGTCAAAGGCTACAACCAACCCAGCAAAAAAGAAAGCATTCAAGAAACCTTTTTTCAGTAAGAAAAAGAAGTCTTACCCATCTTACACCCATCAAACTCACTGTCCACTTCATGTTTCCCAAAAGGGACAACAACAGAATAGACAACAGAGGAAGCCACAAGCTCAACCAGCTCCACAGACCCAGCCACCTCAGGGACTTTGACTTCCATCTAGAGAACTTAGTCATTCTGCCCCTAAAAGGTCCAGAACCCTTGACCATTTCAGGCAGACTATGCCATTTTGCCAAAAGATGGCAACAAATAACATCAGAAAATTGGACTCTGTCCATTGTAAAATTGGGGTACAAGCTTCATTTCCTCAACTTGCCCACACCTACAATTCTGAAACAGTTCAATTCTCAGGGCCCTGCCTCCGACTTTTTGTGGCAGGAGGTCACGTCACTTCTAGTTCAAGGAGCAATTGAAGAAGTGCCCATACCCTAACAGGGGACAGGGTTCTACTCCCCCTATTTTCTTATTCCAAAGAAGACAGGGGGGACACAGACCTATACTAGACCTCAGAGAATTAAACAAGTATCTGTTCAGAGAAAAGTTCAAGATGATCTCCCTCGGAACACTTTTACCATACCTTCAAAGTCAGGATTGGCTATGTTCTCTAGATCTAAGAGATGCTTGCTGAGATATGGACGTATATGATAAAACTCCAACAGATTTAGGTTCTTCCTGAATGGAATCCTCCACAGCAACAGAACCACCAATAATATCAGTAATTTTGCTACTAGAAGTTTATGTGGATATGGAAGGGTCCTCAGAGGCTTTTGTGAACCACATGATCAATGTCTTATCTCTGACATCACATGCCGTGAGCTTAAAATTTGAGGCCCTCTTCTTTGCTGCGAGTCATTTACAATTTGGACATTAATGCGGATGAGAGACATCTTTTTTGAGTGTTGAGACAGAGCGTTTTTAGCAAGCTCTGAACGCAGTGTAGTTTGTCATGGACGTTGCAATATTCATATTCAACTTTCCAGAGAATGGGATGCTTTATTTTCGTCTCAGAAGCTGAAGTTAAATGGTTCTCATCTTTATCAGAATTGGGACATCAGCAGAATTAAACTGCAATTTTACATTGTGCAAAAAATATTTTAGGTGTTTCCCACAGAAATGTTTGTGTTTGAATACATAGTGATGTGAGGTGCACTATTCTAAACCGACTTAAAAGGAAAATTTGTTATGAGAGGTTGTTGTCCTCAAGACAAGAAATATTTGGTCAGGAGCTCTGCTTTTTGAAAAAAGTCTCACTTTTTGTTGTGGAGTTTTTAATTGGTGGACTTTGTTTGGGATCTATTTTTTGGGGGAATTATTCTTTTCTACAGCATAGATTTTGTTGTACTGTAAAGTCAATGATATAATATTGGATTGATAGATGACTTGAAAACCTTCATCTTAGAATATTTTAGAAGCCATAACACATTTCTTAAACATGTTTTTTGTTCAAGGTATTGATTCCTTTAGGTTATCTTATGAAGAGAATTCTGTGGATATTGTTGCTAGCTAACAAGTAACCTATTAAAATCATTAGCCATGCCTAAAAATATTCAGAGAATTCTTGTAGCAAGATAAACAACCCAGGTAGCTGGAACCGACTGGCACTCCACATACAGTTGTCTTCCTTTGCATAGCTTAAGGTAGGTGTGTTCACTCCACTTAGGTTTTCAGGCAGAACAGGAGGGGAAGCCCAAAGCAGCAGACAGCCTGCAGGGATCCCATCCCCTGGACAGTGACTACAGATCGTAGCCCTTAGAAAAAACAAAAAAGTAAGATGGGGGGAGTGAGGCATCAAAAGTTTAAAGGGTCAGTATTTAAAAAAAAAAGAAAAAAGAAAAAAAATAGTAAGGAGGAAGGGTAATGGAGTGCAGGGGGTGGGAGTACTGGGGGAGGGAGAAGGGGAACAGATTTGGGAGGGAAGAGTGCAAGGTGGAGGTTAAAGGGATGAATTGCATGGGGACAAAAATGACAATCTGTGTATGCCAACGGGTGCATTCATCCAGATCACACACTCGCACACCCTGCCTTTGTTTGACAGACACACACACAGTCGCACACAAACACACATGCGCTCCTCCTTACCACACAGACACACACACATACACACACGCGCTCCTCTGCTTTATAGCACACACACACAGGTACCGCAGCCCTGCAACACACACACCACAAAGTTGCCCACCACCACATCCCACACACAGACAGGAACACCACCATTGCACCACACACCCACAGAGACACTTGCTATCTGAAGCTATAACTATTCTTATTTAAAGATGACACATGGCATAGGAACTCTGGCACTGGTCTCACGAGAACATGAGACTAGTGCAAGAGAACCTGAGGGTGGGGGGACAAGGATATCACAAGCTCTGGCTCCTAAGATTTTGGCTTGGCTCCTAAATCCGCACAAACTTTGTCAAGGCCTGCTCATAAACATTCATTAGGGACATCCTGAAAACCAGACTAGTTTGTGGCCCTCCTGACCTGAAGGTTGCCACACTTGACTTAAAACAGCACTACAAATGCAGTTGTGGAAAATAAGGGTCGCAGCTCCAAATGCAGCAAAACCACCGGCAGAGTTTCCCTGTGGTGGGACCTGTCACTTGCTCATTTTGAGTCTGGCTCAGGCAACATAGGCAGTTGGCTATGGTACTCTTGGCAGCCACCTAGTTCGCCTAGTACTTCCTTCAGTCCTGATTTTCTGCAAGACTTAACTGTATCTCTCTTCAGGTGTAGTTATGTGTTTCAGTAAAGTCTGCAATTTCACACAGACTTTAATGGAAGAAAATAATCAGAAAACTAATTTTCATTTTATACAGATGACTCTGTATAATCAGAGGCATTTCTCACAGTACCAAGCCATTCCAATAGAGCCCACTGCAAACTAACAAATACAGTAAAACCCCTCTCACACCTTCAGCTCAAACTGGGCTTCAGGCAGAATCTGGTAGTGTTGCCACAAACAAGGCCTTGCTGTGCCTCATCTAGCACCTCCAAATAGGCATGGTTAGACTTCATCATATCTACAATACTATCCAGTAGTGAGACAGTGCCTAAATCTCACCAACAGTTTAGCTCAAGTAATATTTACTCTTAACTGACCACAGACCTAGAACAGTCATAGACTTGTCTGTGTACCCTCATGGCTTCAGCATATTAAGCCATCAGTATGTTCTCCAAGGCTTCCTAAAAGACATTATTAAATATATCAATATTGATTTCAGACAGATTTTGCATTGGATTGATTGAGACTTCTGCAACCGTCCTGCATCCACTAGATACACTGCCTTCTTTGAGCATTTAGCTAAGAGCCAATTTAGCAATTTACTTTTTTCATATTGCAACTCTGAAGTTGATTTCCAGTTTTGCCCTGGAACAATATCAAACCAACAAATAATAACCAAAGGCGGCTATCTTGTATATGACATAGTGATCAACTGCCAACAGAATTGCTGCCCATATCATTGACACACAGGGGCATGGTCAAAACATATGGTAGTGCCAACAGTCATAACTCCAGATGGATCATTGGAAGCAGCTGGTCCTAGCTCATTGTTCACTACTTGATTACTACATTTAAATTACTTCCATAAGGAAACACATGAACACAGTTCTGCACCCAAAATATGAACCATTGACCCAAGATCCAGGCAGTTCATCATATTTTTCCAATTTTCAGATAATCTAAGGAAAGTCCCAGAAAACTTGCCAGAGACTTCAATGGCAACTGCTAGGCCTCGGTCTTATGTATGACATGAAAGCTCTTGACTTCTATCTGCCAATCCACTGGATGGCAGCATCTGTCAGAATGAAGTGTGTATTACTAGTAGGTGCTCCCGTTGGAAAGGAATGGATCCCAAACTTTTCCAAGCTCATGCCCATTTACCACTAGCGCTTGCTTCAGTATTTCAGAAAACTTGTACTACTAAAGCAAGGAAAGATCATTGTAGACCAAAAACTGACATTGCCCAAGTGGCACCACCAACAGGAAGAACCAATCATTTTTTTTACTGGATACATCACAGGCACACATTTATAAACTGCAGTACTGTGCATTAATGTGTATTGTTAGTAAAACGGTCCCATTAATGCTGCCAATTTAACTATGCAAGCTGAAGTGCGACAACATACATTAACTTGTATTATTGCAGTTTTGTAAGCCATACATTCACCCACCTATCATCTTTCAGAAAAAAAAGACCTTGATATAATCTTAGATATGAGGCCATGTTAAAAGTACTAAGAAAGGGCACAGCATGTTGCAAACTTCCAGATTCTGAATTGTCAAAGGTAACTGGGCATGGCCTTTGGAATGTAGACTCCTTGAAATACGAGAAAGAATCATCAGTTGTATTGTCAATGTCTGGATCATACTACAAAGAGTAATGTTAAGTTTTGGTATTGCAAATCACTCATGCAATAAAAACTGACACACATGCACATTTTGCCAAAAGATTATCATACCAGAATATTATTAGTGCCACTTATGGCAATAACTTTTAAAAGGTAACCTTTGTAGTAGTATACAGCACCACTCGGGAATAGGCTATGAGGTAAAACACCAAGCCATTTGGCATTCTCAGGACCAACAGAAAGGAAATAAGCCAAATAGATTTACAGTAATTTTCAAAAGTATTTCTGCTTGTAAAGGAGCTGATTTTATGAAGCTGTGCAGAAAGTTATGTGCTACCTATATGCGTAAATCCCCATATTCAAGGACTTATATGCATGCTAACAGAATAGCAATCGCCGTAAGCGCATGCGTATGTGACATGGGGTGTGCATGGTGTCGGTGTTTGGGTGGAGCATAGGTGCAGCCTCCGTTGATGAGTGTAAGTTATTAAATACTATGACTTACATGAGTTGGATATCTGATCTGGGTTTGGCAAGTTACACCTGCTTTTGAGCAGGTGTAACTGCCACATCTGGGTTTCAGTGCTTTAGTACACCCCTATTTTGTAAAGCAAAGCATGTGCACACTTTATAAAATAGGCCTCAACTGCACGTACTTTGCCCGAATGGGAGTATACAAAATTACCCTCCACCTTTATATCCAGTAGACACATAGTTGCACATGTACAGTCTGTGCACATGCAAGTTTAATCAGAATAAGCAGAAGCCTTCCTAAGAGGAGACTGTTTGCGGAGGGGTTTGTATTTATGTACATAGGGCTAAATAATGAAAGCGAGTTGCACATTTGCCGTTGGATGGTGGAAACATAACTTCCTCACTTTTCAGTGCTTATAGAATTGGGCCTTTTAACTCACTAAATTCTCAGATTTTATCCATATAAAAAGGAGCTGGTACTGTGGCAGTGTGTCAGCTACACCAGCCCTAACATATTGAATAGGGATATTGTGCCATTAAATCGATGTTATAATTTAAAGTTAGCCCTGCTAAATAGTAGGACTATTTATTTTATTTATTTATTTATTTAGTAAACATTTGTATACCGCTGCTTCCTACGATCAGTAGCGGTTTACTTTACAGAATCATAATGCATTGTACAGTACATTGAGATTTTTCAGATTTACATTTTGATTAGTCAATGATTTACGTAACACGGGATAATCAGTTGGATGCAATATACATTTGATTGTAGCACACAGATCTGGGTATACATTTGATTACACTAGGTTGGGAGGGTCCCCATATATACAATTTATACAGAGTTATTTGCCAAAGAGTACAAGCTATACATGAATACATGCTAGTAGACTTTACGCCGCCGTGGGAGGCAGAGGTCATCTGGTTGAGGTAGGGTATTGCAGTTAGATCAAGTTGTAGTGGGTTTGAAACAAATAGGTTTTAAGTTTTCGTCTAAATTCACTCAGGTTTTTTGTGAGTCTCAACTCATGTGGTAGTTGGTTCCAGTGGGTTGGCGCTGTGTATGTGAACGCCCTATTGCTAGTTTCGGCCTTGACAGATCTTATGCTTGTCGGCATACATAGGGTGTTGAGATTAATGGAGGTAATTTTATGAAGGATTTTGATGCGCAAAGGCCTTTTAACACATTTATTTTTTATTTTATTTATTTAAAGGGTATTTCTATCCCGCCTTATCCTTCAATCAAGGCGGTGTACACAGCAAACAATCAAGGAGTTGGCATTTGTGTTCAAGGTAGTCTTATATTGTACAGTGTATGTGTATGCGTGTGGGTACGTTGATTAGTGTGCGCTATTTACAGCATGGGCTTTATACAGTGCTATGTACAATGAGCGAGTGGATGAGACGTTAGTTCATGGCTGTTGCTCCCTTTATGTGTTTGGGCCGTAGTGTTCCAGGAAGAGCAGAGTCTTTAGTTGTTTCCGAAAGTCCTTAGTGTCTTCCGTGGATGTGAAAAGGCTTTTGTAAACTTATTCCAGAGGTTGTGCATGTAAAGTACATGCAGTGAAGAGAAGGCTTATGCATTTTCTGGGGTAGAGGTTTGGTGGAGCATAGGCAGATTTGTGATTTACACATGCGTAGAAGCAGGCATTCATGCTTGCGAGTAAATGTTTGCAGCTTGAATTGAGCTGGAATTTCTGTGGGTTTATCCCTAGTGTTTTCTAAAAACACATAAGCATCTCCATGTTTTATAAAATAGACTAGAGATAGCTGCCTATTTGGCTGTCACACATAGGTAGCCCATTATTAACCATGTGGAGGGTAATTTTATAATTGTGTGCCAACAATAGACACTTACATAGGTGCGCTATTTTACATAGGTGCCAAAGAGTGCACCTTGAGTGCAGGCATAATCACTTAAACCTGCTAGCAAGCAGATATAAATGCTCATGCATACTGTACACATGTAGATTAAGGTACTTTTATAGTCAACATGTGTATGTGCAAGCTCCATCCGTGTTCTGCCCACACTGCACCTCCGGTATCACCTACCAGCAAAGTACACACCTTCATACCCAAGCATGTAATTTTATGCCAGTTGGTATTTTATAAGAGGACGTTTATGCCTGTATGTGTGCCAGATATGAATGCTGAGCAGCCTGGGGATGGGTCCCAAGGTGGTGAACTGCATCAGAAATTGTTTGGCTGACAGATGACAGGAGGTGGTGGAAAACGAAACTCACTCAGAAGAAAAGAAGGTGCATAGTAGTGTGCCTCAGGAATCTATCCTGGGACCGATACTGAGTGGTATTGCAGAAGGACTGAATGGAAAAGTCTGCCTTTTTGCAGGTGACATGACAATTTGCAGCAGAGTGGACACTTCTGAGTTAGTGGACAACACGAGGAAAGATCTAAAAACTCTGGAAGAATGGTCTAATGCTTGGCAGTTAAGATTTAATGAGAAGAAGTGCACTTGAAATGCAGAAATCCAAAGGATCGTATGCGATAAGGGGAGAGAGGTTGGTGTGCATGGACCAGGAGAGGGACCTCTGAGTGGTAGTGTCTGAGGATCTCAGGGTAGCAAAACAATGCGACATGGTGGTAGCCAGAAGGATACAGGGCTGCATACAGAGGGGAATAACCAGTAGAAAGGAGAAGGAATTAAGGCCTCACTTGGAGTATTGTGTTCAGTTTTGGAGACCATATCTTACAAAGGATATAAAAAGACTTGAAACGGTTCAGAGCGACCAAATGATTTGCGGCCTGCAACAAAACATGTATGAGAAGAGACTTGAAGACCTAAATATGCATACCCTAGAGGAGAGGAGGTACAGTTTCCATTCACCAAACTTTCACCTCCCTCAGCAAAGACCATTGAAGAAGTTATCGCCTCAATCAACACTACAACTGCACCAACTGACCCATGCCCAGCCCACTGGATCAGGACTATGAGCTCAGAACTCAGCCCATTCATAGCCAACATTGCCAAGTTGTCCTTTGCAACTGGAGTCTTCCCAGATGCTCTCAAACATACATCCATACGTCCACTACTAAAAAGCAACCAGCTGGATCCAAAGAAAGAGGATTCTTACCGTCCAATCTCTAGCATCCCATTACTAGCTGAAATTCTTGAGAAGTTTACCCAGAGACAGATTCAGCAGCATGTAGATTCATCCTCCCCATTAGACCCATGTCAACATGGATTCAGAGAAGCACACGGTGTAGAAACTCTACTAACGACATTAACCAGTACACTTATCAATGGAATAGACTGCATCAAGAAGGGCTTTGCACTAATCTTCCTTGATATAGCGGCAGCGTTCGACTCCGTAGACCACGTGCAGCTCCTGAGGCGGCTTCATGAGAAGGGAATCCAGGACCAAGCATTGAACTGGTGCAAATCCTACCTTGAAGGCAGATGGCAACAAGTCCATATTGGTAACACCACATCCAAACCCTTCCAGCAGAATCAGGGTGTACCCCAAGGCTCCTCCCTATCTGCTCTGCTCTGTAATATCTATATGCAGCCAGTTTGTGACATTACCCGCTCTTTTGGCATATCTTGCCTCATGTACGCAGATGGCGTGCTGCTATTTACACCTATAACTGTCACTTGTCCAGACTATACAGTGTTAATCAACTGCTTCAACGCAATAACGGATTGGCTACTCACTCAGAACCTCCGCATAAATTTAAAAAAAACAGAAGTCCTAATAATCACAAGAAATAAATGTTTCTCTCCTCCACCAACACTGAAAGTCAGAGACGCAGAACTTCCAGTCAAATCCAATATACGCTATCTTGGGGTCATACTGGATCAACAGTTGGACTTCAAGGAACACATAAAACGCACTGTAAAAGCTATCTACTTCAAGATTAAAACCCTGCGGCACTTGAGACCTATAATTAAACCCGGTGACTTCCGCACCATCTTCCAAGCGCTAGTCACACCGCACTTCGATTATGCTAATATAATACTGCATGGCCTCCCAAAGATTACCCTCAACCCTCTACAGTTAGCCATGAATGCAGCAGCCCACGTACTTTACGGAGCCTCAAGGAATGACCACATCTCCCCCATTCTAAAAGAACTCCACTGGCTTCCAATAAGCTGCAGAATCCTAAATAAGGCCCTCCTCATTACCTTCAAGGCCTTCAACAAAATGGCACCTGCATCAGTCTCTGACCTTATTACACACACCGCAAACAACAGGTCTAGGAGATCACTGGCTTCAGACATGCTACTCACACCAGGTGGGTCTACAAAACTCAAAGAGACCACCATCAACAGGGCATTCGTGAACTATGCTCCTAGGTGTTGGAACAAACTCCCCCACCAGCATTAGAGCAATCAGGGACCTTAGGCTGTTCAGAAAAGCCCTCAAACACCATCTTTTTCTCATGCATTTTACACATCTAGATATCCCCCCTTCACCCTCTCAACCTCATACCTCTGCTATATGATTACTAAATCCTACAGCGAACTTAGCACCAATGTAATTTACTAGAAATGTATATAGTTTCCCCCAAGTTTAACTCCATGTTAAATCCCTGTTCTTTGTAAACGATGGCCAAATTTAACTGACCAAGTGTTATACTGTTTCAATATAAACCGCACTGATGACAAAGAGCGCGGTATATAAGAAATGTTAAATAAGTAAATAAAATATGAAACAGACTTTTAATACTTATAAGGTGTCAATGAACAAACAAACCTTTTTTTAAAAAAGGGGGGAGCTATCAACGAACATAAAGATCTTTTTTCAAAGGAGGAGAAGCTGTAAACTAGAGGGCATACAATGAAGCTGCAAGGTGGTAAGCTTAAAGCAACATCAGGAAATACTTATTTACCAAAAGGGTGGTGGATGCTTGGAATGCCCTCCCGATGGAGTTGGTAGGGGAAAATTCAGTGACTGAATTCAAAATGGCATTGGACAGACACAGTGGATCCCTTTATAGCAAGAAGATGAAATCAAAGCAAACTTAAATATCTTTTATACTTCAATAGTGGGGGGTGACCTTCACAGATCCACAGTTACAACCAACATGGATTTAACTAAGAAATATCATGTCTTACTAACCTGTTATTTTTTTTGAAGGTGTGAATAAACAGGTAGACTGAAGTAAGCCAGTTGATATAGTGTACCTGGATTTTCAGAAAGCCTTTGACAAGGTCCCTCATGGGAGATTCTTGGCCAAATTAAAAAGTCATTGGATTGGAGGCAGTGTACTATTGTGGATCAGAAACTCGTTAAAAGATAGGGCTAAATGGCCAATTTTCTCAGTGGGAAAAGATGAATAGTGGAGTATCCCAGGGATCTATGCTGGGCCTGCTGCTTTTTAACATCTTCATAAATGACCTGGAAATGAGAATAACGAGTGAGGTGATTAAATTTGCAGATGACACAAGCTTATTTAGAGTTGTTAAAATGCAAGAGGATTTTGATTTTAGATCCCCTGCTGGACTGTCAGCCCTTTCGTTCATATAGAACGCGCCATGCTCCTTCAGTGGTTCGAGCTATAATGCATGATATGGGTCTGTCTGATATCTGGCGTTTACAGCACCCTAGTGAGAAGGATTTCATGTTCTTTTCTCTCCCTCATAAGTCGCACTCGCGGATAGATTATTTTTTAGTTGCCAAAACTTTAATTCCTGCGGTTACGCAGTCTCATATAAAACCGACACAAATATCTGATCATGCGGCCATTACCTTTTCTCTTTCCTTGGGGGAGCAGGAAGCTCACCGGTCGAGATTCTTTTTCAATAGATCCCTTTTGGGCGACAGAGGGTTCTGTGATCACATCAAACAGGCAATAAGAGAGTATTTTGCAGTGAACCTCTTGGGAGAAACGTCAGGCTGGGCCTGGTGGGCGGGATTTAAAGCTACCATTCGAGCCAAAATTACCAGTTATTCCATCTCATTGAATAAGACGAGGAAAGCCAAACTAGCCGCCTTGGACTCACAAATTAAAGCAGGAGAGAGGCTGCTGATTTCTAGAACTGATCCCGGTATTCTGCTTCGCCTCCAGAGGTTGAGGTGTCAATATAATCAAATTTTAAGTGCGGAGGCGTCGCAACAGATTTTGCACCAGAAATCTAGATATTATGTAGAAGCCAATAAGTCAGGAAGAATGTTGGCTCAGACCTTGATACCCCGGGCTGCCCAGACTAGAATAGAAGTTCTCCAAGGAGACAGGCAGGAGCCGTTGACAAAGAGTTCAGATATTGTTGAGGCCTTGTGCCGTTTTTACGCTAACCTATATGCGTCTGAGACCCGAATGAAGACAGACTATTTTCAAACTACCTTTGGCCATATTTCCCATCCTATACTCTCTGATACTCAGCTTAGGGAGCTTGATACTGATATAACCGTCAGAGAGATTCAAGATGCTATTAAGGCTGGGAAAGCGGGGAAGGCGGTAGGCCCAGATGGTATTCCTTGTGAATTCAAACCAAGTTTTCGCGACTGAGTTAAGTCCGCACATGTTGGATTATTTCGGCCTGCTGGAAGCTCAATCGCCCGCAATTGGTGCGTTTAACGACGCAACAATTGTGGTAATTCCCAAGCTGGGTAGAGATCCGCAGAAAGTTGAGAATTACCGGCCAATCTCTTTATTAAATGCTGATTACAAGCTTTATGCTTCTATCCTGGCGAAAAGGCTATCAACAGTTATGTTAGATCTTGTTCATCCTGATCAATGCGGTTTTATGACGGGTCGAGCCACCTCAGACAATGCGCGGCTTCTCCTCAATCTATTCCTTATTGCAGAGAATCAGGCTGATCCAGTGATGGGCTTATCATTAGATGCCGAAAAGGCCTTTGATAGTCTGGAATGGGCCTTTTTGTTTCAGTCACTAAGGTGGTTTGGCTTTGGTGAAAAATTTTTACGTTTACTTCAGGTCCTATATACCAATCCAACTGCTCAAATTTTTGCTAATGGTTCTCTTTCTTCCCCTTTATCACTGCATAGAGGAACCAGACAAGGTTGCCCTCTCTCACCCTTATTATTTAATTTAGCTCTCAAACCTTTGATGCTTCTCATTCGCTCCCAAAAAGAGATTTCTGGTGTCAAAATAGGTGATATGGAAGTCAAAATTTCAGCCTACGCTGATGATCTGTTGCTTTTTATACTCCCTTCCTCCATTGGCTGCCTGTTAAATTCTTTCAATACTTATTCCAGTCTATCTGGTTATAAAATAAATTGGTCTAAATCTGTAGCCTTTCCCCTAAATAGGTGGGCTTTTCAATCTATGCTGGGCTCTCACCCCTTTGTGTGGGCCCCTGCAGAGGTCAAATACTTAGGTGTGCGCTTTCTGAGAGACTTGGATGACTTAATTGATGTCAACTCCAGGATCTTGGTTGAGATGGTCCAATCCTTCGCTAAACAGTGGTCCCCGTTGCATTTAACATGGTGGGGCAGACTAGAGTCTATTAAAATGGTTTTGACGCCGAAGATCAATTATGTTTTGGAAATGCTTCCGGTGAGTTTCCCTCCCAAGGTTTATCGTTCTATCGAACGTCAGTTAGTTAACTTTCTGTGGCAAGGTAAGCCTCCCAAAATAGCGACCTGCAAGTTAAAAGCAAAGAAAATTCAAGGTGGGGTTCAATTTCCTGACTTTAGGAATTATCATTATGCGTTTCGTCTTAAGCAAGGTGCTCTATGGTGTGTCGCAGATCACCAGAATGGGATCCCCACTTGGCTGGAGGTGGAAAAACGAATAGCTGCCCCGATCCCCATTTCAAATGCATTGGGCATGAAATGGCCAGACTCCTTCCCACTAGGTAGAGTAATGATTTCTACACAGGATGCTTTTCTCGCCTTAGATCAGTTCTTGGGTCAGAATACCACTTTTTCCCGACAAACTCCTATTTGGTATAATACCCGCTTTAAAATTGGTCAGCGAGTTGTCTCCTGGGTAACTTGGCAAACTAGTGGAATTTGGACATTGGGTCATTTAGTGACTCCCTCGCGCTGGAAAACATTTTCGGAGCTGCAGCGAGAGTTTGGAATGCCGAATGCTTGTTATTTCCAATGGTTACAATTAATACATTGCTTGTCAAAGGCGAAGGTAAAAGCACCAGCTCTTTCCCCAGAGTGGGAATTACAAAAAGCGGTGACAGAGTGCAGCTACGGGAAGGGGGTTGCTTCACGGTTTTATGCTATTTTTCGGGACTGTTCCCCCCATCGTTTAGTTGGGCTTGAAAAGACATGGGATAGTGACCTAGGATTTCATGTATCAGCAGCCGTCTGGGAACGGATTTGGCGGCAGGTGAATAGAGTATCTCGGGGGGGCCGGGATTACTCAGTCCCTATATTTTCTAATCCATAGAGCTCATATTACCCCTGTAAAGCTATCTAAATGGAATAAGGAAACCCAGAACACTTGCTGGACTTGCCATCAACGACCGGCTATTCTCCAGCATATGTTGTTTGATTGCCCTCACGTTCAATTTTTTTGGTCTAGAGTCTGGGATAAGATTCAACAGATTCTTTGTTTTCAAGAACAACTAACTTGGCAAACTGTAATCATGCGTTCAACAGATGTGAATGTAACGGTAACTAAAGATAGACGATTTTTGTTTAATTTTATGATGGCTATTGCCATAAAACTGATTTTCAGTTGTTGGAAAGATTCCTCTCAACTGGATGATCTTCACTGGTGGAATTTATTTTGTTTGTATGCCAATTTTGAGAAAGAATGTGATCGATCTAGTCTTCCATCGATACACAAAAATTTCAGGGCATCTGTTGGGCGGGATTTGGGCACCGGGAGTTTGCAGAAGTGTAAATGGAGTTATTTGGATGACTATGTAGCAAAGGCGACGTAATGGTTATTGTATTGTATTAATGTCTTAGTGTACTATGGACAGGTTTTGGTGATCCCAAAAGGAGATGTCAGGGGGGGTGGGGTGGTAAGTTGGACTTAGGGAGGGAGGGATGGGGAGGGGTGGGTTAGGGGTGCTAGGTTGATGTTTATGACGGTCGTCATATATTATTATTTGGTTTGTATTTGAAAACTGAAAATAAACTTTCAAAAAAAAAATGCAAGAGGATTGTGAAAAATTGCAAGAAGACCTTGATAAATTGGAAGACTGTATGTTCAAATGGCAGATGAAATTTAATATGGACAAGTGCAAAGTTATGCACCTAGGAAAGAACAACTCCCACTATGGTTACATGATGCAAGGAACCACCACCCAGGAAAAAGATTTAGGCGTCATCATGGATATGTTGAAATCCTCCACCCAGTGTGTAATGGCGGCCAAGAAAGCAAATAGAATGCTAGTAATTATAAGAAAAGGAATGGAGAATAAAACCAAGGATATTATAATGCCTCTGTATTGTCCCATGGTGTGACTTCACCTTAATATTGTGTGCAATTCTGGTCACCATATCTTAAAAAGGATATAGCAGAATTAGAAAAAGTACAGAGAAGAGCCACCAAAATGGTAAAGGGAATGGAAGAATACGCCTATGAGTTAAGGCTTAAAAGGTTAGAGCTTTTCAACATGGAAAAGATGGCTGAGGGAAGATATGATAGAGGTCTATGAATGGAATGGAACAGGTAAAAGCAGATCGTTTGTTTATACCATCAAAAAGTAGAAAGACTAGGTGACACAAAATGAAGCTACAATAAGAGAAAATTATTTTTTCGCTCAACGCGTAATCAAACTCTGGAATTCGTTACCAGAGGATGTAATGAAAGCTGTTAGTATAGCTGGATTTAAAGAAAGTTTGGACAACTTCCTGGAGGAAAGGTCTGTAAACCACTGTTAGAGTTCTTAGGAAATCCACTACTTGCCCGGGACAAGCATTGTCGAACCTGTGTGCCTTTTGGGAACCTGCCAGGTACATGTGGCCTGATTGGCCACTGTTAGAAACAGGATACTGGGCTTCATGGACCTTGACCTGATCCAGTATGGCATTTCTTATGTTCTTATATTAAGTTCTAACGACTCTAGCCACCTTACTGAGCAGACTAGATGGACTATATCGGTCTCTATCTGCTGTTAAATCTTTTGTTACTATGTATATCTCCCTGGCTGTGTGCAGTCCTTACAGTTGTCACCTATGCTGTCTGGCAGACAGTGGTCATATCATTCCAGGAGCAATACAACAATTCAGCCTCTGCTCTCAGAATTAATTTACAGGGCTCGTTGAATGGGACTTGTATGTACTGGGAGGCCTTGGAACTTGAACTCCACTCCCACCTCTTCTGTTCTCAAAATAAATAAATTCAATCCAGATTTTGTATTCTGAACCAAGGTTTTACTTAGGAAATTTAGGGTCACTGATAACAGTAGCAATAACATTAAGGCAGAGACTACAAAAAGAGTTGTATATTAAAATCAGTCAATTCCTCCTCCTTTAGCAAAACGTATGTTACAAGAAGATCAAATTTTTCTCCTCATTCTGAGACATTCTCCTCTCATTCTGAGATATTCTCAGAATTCATACCTAATACCCCTCCTCTGTGGCTATTAATTTATTCCATACTCATCCACTACTCAACTGTTAATTAGTTCTGTTGATTCTTCTTGTGTTCAGGGCTGGCTCATGGGTTTCTGCTGCCTTAGGCAGACCCCCCCACCCCCCATCTCACCACACTGCTGCTGCTGCCTGGAGGCTCACCAAGGCACAGAGGGGAGGAATTGCCATGCTGCCCCCCCCCCAGCATCCATTGTCTCACCTGGGGGAGGAGGGTGGCATTGCGATTCCTCCCTTCTGTACTGTGATGGGCCTTAAGGCAACAGCAAGCATGCTCTAGGAATGCCACTCCTGCCCCCCCCCCTTTGAAGCAGAGGGGGCAGGATCAGGATGCCATGACTACAGGCATGTGAGCTGCTGCTTTAAGACCTCCTGCAGCACTGAAGTGGCAGCTGTGCTGGGCTTGGAGGGAGAGAAGGATCGGCCAACATGCTGCCCACCAGGATCTGCCGCCGTAGGTTATCGTCTAGTTTAACTAGTGGAGGGGATGGCCCTGCTTGTGGTTACCCTTTGTAGGAAGCCTCCCCGCCTGCACCAACAATCTTTGTGGGTATACTTTGAGCTGGTAGCTTTGTAGGTGTAGGCCCCCCCACCCCAGATTTTGCTCCTGGTTTCTCTATTTGCTCTGGTGTACTTAAGTTGCTGAGGGTTTTATTTCTCTGAACCTTCTCCCTTCACTCTTGGAGTATCTGGCTCCCCTATTCTTTACACAGAGCTGCTCACCTAATGAGTCAGAGGGTGCAGGCAGGGTTTGCACAGTAACTCAGGAATTCAGGGTATAGGCTGGATCCCAAGAGACACTCCTTCCCTTCTGCTGTATCCTCAGCTGCTCCTGGACCTATGGCTCCCTCTGGATTGTAAAATGAGCTGTGGAAAAGCTACCAATACTTGCTCTAGGCCCTCCCCAAGGTAAGGTGTTCACTTCCTCCTCATAGTACATTGGCTGGCTGGCTTCCAGAGACAGAGCTCTGTCTTTATGAGTGGTTTATATATGACTTGGATTTCGCTCCCAGAGGAGTCTCTTTTCAGACTGATGTAACTGGGCAGAAGGTAACCTTCCCTTTTTTGGAAAATGCTAGATCATTTGCAGATTGTGGGGTTCATTTTAAAAGGCTTAGACATGATTTGGATGTCTGAAAACATGTATGTGGATCCAAACCACAGAGACATCTTCGGAGCCATTTTACAAATGGCTTTTTAAGACATCTCCACTGCGGCATTATCCAGGAAGGTAGGGGGTGTGGTAGAGGCATATCCGAGGTGGTGCTATGGACTTAGATTAGTGGTTCCCAGACTTGGAGTCGGGACCCCAAAATGGGGTCACATCATTAGTGGATGAGGTCACAGAAAATGGCCATTTCCCCATTTCTCTGGACTTTCACCGTGACCTATGCAAAGTCACCAGTCAGGATGTGGCCAGTGAGCCAGTGAAGATTCATAGGCCATTGCCTTCCCCTGGGTAAGCTTCCTGTTAGGCTGGAACCCATGCTGAGTATTGGGATCTGTAAGCACAAATTGCACACTGACACAAGGGACCCTGTGCTGACTGCTGCTGCTGTTGCCACTACTGTTGCTGCTGCCTTCCTGCTTTAGATGAGGGAAGGGAAGGGAAGGAGGCTGGAGATCTGCCAGTTTGATTTCATCATCATCTGGGGTCAGATGGATTTTCAGTTGTTAAAATGAGGTCATACAGGAGAAAAGTTTGAAAAGCACCGATTTAGATATTTACGATCTATTACAGAACCCTCTGGGATGGTTGCAACCGTACCCAAGCTTAGACGAGCTCCTGGCATGCATAGGCACTGGAAAAACTGCTTGTTTAGGCCCTAAAACCATCTGGAGAGTGTAGAACAGTTGGTAGGCCACTATTCTCAGTTCTTTCCACAATTACAATGATATATTTTGTTTTTTTGGAAACTTGTATTTGAATCACCACTGCATGCCTTAGACATCCCCACCATCTAATACTATGGAGGGATATCTATGTGGACTGCCCTGGAGATGTCCATATCAAGCACGTCCACATTTGTGAAACCACATCCAAACTTGGACGTGTCTACATTTTTTCAAGATGTTCTAGCTTGGACGGCCCAGATTGTACTTGGACATCCTTTGTAAAATGTGCCTTTGTATGTAATAATATAGTAAGGATGTATGTAATAATATAGTAAGGATGCTGGAGGTCTCTGCTGTTCAAAGCATTGCCTTTCAAGTAGTCTCTGCAGACAGATAGGGTTGCTAGTAAAATCATCTTTGCAGTCCTACTTCCCAGTTTCTTAGCTTAAAGTTTCAATTTTTATTGTCATGTCCAAAACTGATTATTGCAAACCCCTCTGTATCTGTTGGTCCTTTACTCTCTGAAACATCTTAAGCTGGTTCAGTATACAGCTATTAAACTTCCTATAGGGGCTTGCCATTTTGATCATACTACCCCCCATCACTGTCACAGCCTGTTTTAAATTTAAGGCCCTTACCTTAGTCCATTGCACTTCTATCAAGATTCCCCACCGTATCTTGCTAATCTTAGCACTCCCCCATGTCCCTGCACTCTCTGCTCCTCAGCCTTTGGAAATTTCCTGTCTCTCAGATTTTTTTTTCCCTTACCTGGGACCTTATCTATGGAACTCTCTTCCTCGACTTTGCCAAGAATCCCCATCCTTAAGAGTGCCAGAAAGGCTTGGCTGTTTGTGCTCTCCTTGTTCAGGCACTCAGACAGAGGCCTGATGCTGGCTGTTTTTTCCTATCCCTTATTCCTGTTTTGTAGTTGTGTTTCTTGCCTATTTTTTGTTTTGTTTAGGTTTTTTTTGTATTCACTGCTTTGTTTGCTTTTTAGTTTGAAGAGTGGTTTATCAAACGTTGCAAATAAATTCTGAAGTTCTAATTTTGCAGCTGAATATACAAATAAAGAGAAGTGCTTGTGCTTAAGATCAGATCCATACCTTTTAAAATGCTTCTTATATACACAAAATAACCCCAAATGTTTTGTGTGTGCTAAAGAGCAGATAAAAATTTAAGCACATTAACTCCCTGTGATAATTTTCAAAGCTGTGCATGCCTTCGTTCTGAAAATTTACTGAAACCAGCGCAAGAGGTTTGTGTATTGTTTATGCAAAATTTGTCTAATATGGATGCCATAGCAGTCACCCAATGAATAAATGTGCTAAACATTGCAAAGTATGCATATAATATGGAACATCTCTTGGACGGGCATCTGTTGATCCACTATTCTCAAGGAGGTTAACGACAAGGAAAGGAAAAATGAGTACAAATGGACAAAAGTCTAAAAGCGGATTCAGTATCTTCTTTGGTCATCAGAATGGTCTACTCAGGATGGTCAGCTCATATGAGTGCAGTATCCAGTGATGCACAATGCTCTGAGCATATCTCAAGTGCCATGAAACTCTTAACTGAAAGCCCTTCAGGATATAACAAATGGGTTGAATAGATATTTAACCTGCTCTTTTTTTTTTTTGAACTGCAGCTGAGACAGTGTCATGTAAGCAAGAAATAGACCTGCTATCCTGCCCAATCTCAATGCCACTTCCAAACTGTCATTTACAGCATCATGAAGTCTCAGAGAACTGGCTATTTTGACACCATTGAGTGAATTAAAATATAGAATACAAAAACAGAAAAACTATTGAACAATAGTCCTATGTTATCCTTTTGACCTTTAATTGGCTGAGAGGTAGTATAGACAAAAATCATGTTATGTTCTAATCTTCTAAGATGTGCTGTACTAGATCCACTAAATAACTCTTGCAAAATTCCATATACACCACCATCTTCTTTATAAAAAAATATTTTAGTTGGACTATTGCACCAAAGACTGATTATTAGTCCCTTTTAATCTTTAACTTTAAATAGTGATCATGCAAAAAATCTTTAAAACATCATTGCTCAATACCAACACAACATTGTTGCTAAGTTATAATCATCTGTTACGGAGAATAGCAGTCTTCCGTCATACAACAATAAAGAACTCCTCAAAACGGAGCCCAAAACTTCACCAGTGCTTCATGATATAGTTGGATTATCTCTGGCTTCTAACTAAGATAGCCATGGCATCTCTTTAAACATTTAGATCCCACCTACCATTGGGTTCTTAAAGAAACATAGCCTTTTTTTTCAGCCAATCAGGGTATACAAATCCACTTGTTGGTTCAAACCTGATGGATTTACAGTATTCAAAGTATAAATCCAAAATTGTTCTTTATAATTTAAATGTGCCTCATGAGTGCCACCCCTCCAGTGTGGCATGATACAGTATGTTCAATCACCCACCATCATAATTGTCCATAAGAATGACCATGTTGTATACAATGTTCTACAATTGGAGCTGTTCTAGTTTGAGTGTTTAAACAAGAACAATGTCCCCGCAAACACTGTATCATACTGCGTTTAGTTTGACAAATATACTTTATCACAAAGTCATACCAGAGGATAGCCTACGAAGGTAGTCTGACATGTAATCCAGTTTCTGTTTCTCAGAGCTTTTCCTGTTGCAGGATATTACCAGGACTCGCCTTCTATAGTAACTACACAAAATTCATATAGACCACAAGCAAAATGAACCAGGGATTGAGAAGTTGTAAAACAATCTTCCTCCCAAGTGATAGATTTACTCACGAAGTTAGCGATATTTTTCTCTCGTTGATAAGCAACTATTAGTAAACTTGCAAAATATGCCAATGTTTATAATTTAAAGTTGCTACATAGGATGCCCAAACTGAAAGCGGTAATACACATACTAGATCTTTATTAGTAGCCGACTTCTCTTGCAGCTTTGATTGCAATAACAAATCCCGTTGTGCATACAGACCCCGCAAGTATGCTTTCCTAATAACTGAAAGTGGATAACCCCGATCCAGATATTTTCTCATTAGCAATCGGGCTTGTACTTCATAATCTTCCTTCGTTGTCCAAATTCTATGAACTCTGAGCAACTGGCTTACTGGTAGTCCCATTTTAAAATTTTTTTAGAATGGTAACTGGAAAGTCATAGCAGATTATTCTGCACTACTGACTTTTGATATAAAGTGATTATTACTGAAGTATCCTTATGAATAATAGTAATGTCCAGAAAAGAAATCACCTTTTCATCGTATGAACATTAAAATTGAAGATTGGATTTCTTGCTTTTCAAACATATAGCAAAAGCCTGTAGAGATGCTCGATCTCCTTGCCAAAGGCAAAGAATAGGGGCCACTGTGCCTGCCATGGCAACTCCATAAATTTGATGGTAAAATACCCTATTGAAACAAAAATAATTTTGGCATAATACTAACCAGAGCAAGCCTAAAGCAAAATCCTTGGGAATCCTAGAATGTAGAACATGCCTCCAATTCAACTGGGAAAGTACTTCCACCACTTCTTGCTGATTTATATTTGTATATAATGAAACTACATGAAAGGTTACTAACCACATTTCTCCTCGTAAATCATTAATCGTGGATAAGATGTTGAGCAGATATGCGGTATCCTGTAAATATGACTTAGCCTGTTTCTCTAGTGAATTCAAAATTTGATCTATAAAAATAGAGTGGCCCCAAGATAGAATAATTACCAATCACTATAGGGCGACCCGGGGGATCTTTTACATTTTTATGCACAGGATGACAGGAATTTGAGCAAATTTATTTTAAAAAAAAAAAGATAATTCTTTCTGTGTCACAGAACCCTGTTGATGACCCCTCTTCAAAATTTCCTCAATTTGAATTTTCAGAGTCGCAGTAGGATCACTCGGGAGACACATAATGTTTAATGTCTCCCAGCTGACGCAAAATCTCCCTATCATATTGCTGTTTTGTCTGGACCACTATTGCTCTCCCCTTATCAGCCCTATGGACGACTAATGTTTTATTATTTGTCATCTGTCTAAGATCTAGATGTCGGCTCATATTCCAGGTAATAGGGATACATTTTCTCTCCATTTGTTCTACGAGTATATCTTGTAAATCCAATCTTTGCACTGTGGTAATCATCAGATCTAAAGGAGCTGCTGGAATCCACTTGTCAGCCCTATGGAATACATCATAAATTTTGGTATGATTTGTTCTTACAGTCATATATAAAACATTTGATTTGCGGATAGCCTTATATGGCTTTTTCCTCAAAATAGTGATCAAATTATATTTAGAACACCCACTGAGTTGAGATGTATGCGTAATGGATACCATTTGTAAACGGGGGTGCTTGTTGTGAAAGTTCCACAATCTTGGCAAGGACACGAATTTACTTGACCTGCAAAGGATTGTGGGTCTTGTAGTTCCTTCACACAAAAACTAGCTATTTAACAAGAATAAAGAATTGTAGTTGCTCGAGTGTAAAGCAGAAAACAGATTTTATTTATGGGGTGTTATTCCCTCACATAGATATGCTTGGTAACATCAACAGGATAATTCCTTCAGGAATTTTATTCAGGAAACAAAACAAATAAGGCAACTGAATTACATATGCAACAACTTAGTAAAGACCTTGATGGAACAGAAAAGGTCTTTCTTCTAGCCCCTGCTAATAAACTTTCTTAGCAGTGCTGGAATGAAAAGTAAACCCAAAAGGAAAATTCTCTTCATTAAAAAAAACCAGCTTTCTTCCATTCACACAGAGAAAAAGCTTTTTCTCAAAATCCCACGTGCACTTGTGCCTTGCTCTAATCACAGGTGCTTAACCAGCTACAAACCATTGCTGGTCCACTCTCCACGTGGCTCCAACTTTCCCCAAAGCCTTCTCTCAAAGAAACTTTTCTGGGAAGTTAAAAATCAGTACAATTCCTTTTGGTGTTTGATCCTTATCTGAGGATTACTTTAGAACAGCAGCTTAGAAAGAGAACAATCCATGCATTCAACTTCCTCATCTGATATTTCCCCTTGCTCTTGAAATATCATAGGATCACTTTCAAACACTGGCTCAGAGGATTTCTATAACTGATCTCTACCAGGATAGAAACTGTTTCCCTGCTGTCTTCCTTGTGCAAAGCTAGGGAACAGATCAGAGTTCATACCTGAGATCACGTTGCCATTAGGCTTCCTCTCTGGGTGTTTTGGCCAGTAGGTAGCAAAGCTTCTGTGCCCAGCTCTCCAGTCAGAATCTCTGGACTTTAGGTCTCTTTTCCCATACCTCCTTAAATAGGTATTAGAGCTCCTTCTTTCTGTAGATGCAGCCGTCTCCCTTACAGGTGCTGTCCGAGGGTTCCTGGCGGTATATCTCCAAGTCTCTGGCTTCTTCCAGTTCAATGAAGAATGCTTGCCCCAGGAATCTCTCCCAGTATACGTACTGCCTTGGGCTCCTTTCTTAGACCTTCTGGACGTCTTGCTGTTCTTCCTTCTGTTCACGATCAGTCTCTCCTTCTTCAGCTCTTGCTGTCTCTGTTCCTCTTTCTCCCCTTGCTCTCTGTCTGATGAATTTCTTCTAGCTTTAAAGTGCCTAGATGGCCGCTCCACCCTAGCACACTGCAGGTGTTCTGAATTAAGCCCTGCCCTAGGAGATGTGTGATTAGGGATTACATCATTGCTTCTCTGATTAGGCACATGTTTCCCTACTTCAGCTCTCCTAGAGGCTTTCTGTAAACCAGTGCATTCTAGGTCTGGTAGTCTTTTAGGTAAACACCCTGTTTTAGTGCTTTTACCAGCCAGCACAGGTTGCTTATTCAGAGCCAATTCACCTCTTGTATTATCTCTTCCTGAACTATGATAAGCTTCCTTATCACAAATTTTATGTATAGTTTTTTATATATGGTCTTTTAGATGTATTCTATGGTTTTCTATTTTACTTTTTTGTGTGTCAATTTATTTGTTCATTCATTAGTCTCGACTATTATAGACCCCCGATGTAGTGTTTGCTGAAACTTGGCCGGTCGAGTCCCACAGTAAACTTTATTTGAAGAACCTTTGTGTGTCTAAGGCTGTGATTAACCTCCGTTTTTGCTTTGTCTGTTTTTCTTATATCGCTTAATAGACTATTTTACATCACTATTTAAATATGCTAGCAGTGTTTTGGTTTATTGTCAACCTTTTTTAATAGATGGAATACATTTAGGGGTATGTTTACAAAGCAGTGGCGCTGGCGTCCCTGAGAGATGGGGAAGCCGAATATTTGTTTGCAGTAGAATTGAGCGTTGAAACAGGGCATTACGATTTTCTTTGCCCGAAACGCAGTGCTGTGTTTGGAAAAACTGCTGCTGGACTCCTGTGAGTTTAGGTTACAAGTTGCTGACTCCAGTGGGCTAAATCTGAGTTTGAAAATCATCATGACTCAGAGTCGTCGGGACAATATATAAGATAAGTGGCTTTTTGGCAGTCTTTCTGTTTGGATCTCGTTATTAAACATTGAATACAAGGGCAAGTAAAGTTTTTTAACACTTTATGGGGTAGGTCTCACTAATTTATGGTGTTTTTGCCTACGTTTTGAAAGCTCCGATTGAAGCTTTTTATTTTGAGTAAAATGGAAGTTTAGCCTTAAGAGGTAGTTGTATCCTCACGGCATATCTTCCGACATTAATACACTCATACACGTTTGCTCACTTTTTTTAGGTTTACTCTATTTTTGTTTTGGCTACAAAGCAGTGGTAGCAGCCTCCGAGCGATATTGGAGCCGTGGCCCCATTGAATTTAATGGGGGCTGCGGCTCCGATATCGCACAGAGGCCACTATCGCTGCTTTGTAAACATACCCCCTAGTCTTGGATTCTCAGATGGTATTTTTAAACAATGTTCATGCCACATATGAAACGTTTAACCTTAACAGTACTTAATTTTAATTTCTGTCTGAATTCCTCATTTTATCATAGTTCCCCCTTTTAAAGATAATCGCAACTGCGGTAACTTCCATAATGTTCTTCCTCCTGGAATTGTCAAATTTGATCATGTTGCGAACATTATTGCCAAGGCAGCCCTATCAGTGTTTCCAGGTACTGTATTGAAGTGAGGTTTAGATGTAGAGTATGAGGTAGTTTTTCTTCTCTTTGGTTCCAGGATCACCTACTCTATGAAGTTGTCATTTATGGCATCTTGGAACTTTTACTCTCTGGTGTGTTCTGATAAGACATTTACCTGATCAATGCTGGGGTAAGCAAAGTCTTTATTTTGTTGCTAATTTTATTAACTGTGCTAATTTCTGTTAGCATTTCACAGTTTCCTCATCCTGGCCAGGTGGATGATAGTATGCTATCACCATTGTATTCTGCCCTTATGGAATTTGTTCATAAAGATTCCACAGTGCATTTAATTTCATGCAGGACCGATTTGCTCTTTTTGATATAATTTGTACCTGGTATCGCAGTATCCCATTGTTTGGGCACATTCTACGAGGTCTCTGAGATACTTATTATGTCTGTATTTTCCATTTAGTGTCATGCATTCTGACACTTCTATCGTGATGAATAGACTTCTGTGAATTGTCTCCTTTTTTTATTTGTATTCACAACCTGTCTAGCAGTTAATAGGGGCAATTTAGAATCATTTAAATCACTATGCTTATTCTTTAAAATGCACCTGGGCTAGTTCAGCTTTTATGACACCCTCTTTATCTAAATATTCTGACTTCTCCATTTTGCTAGAGTCCTTTAAAAATACTTGACTTGGATGATGCACCCCTGAGTGACATGGGTTAACCAGAGACCTAACATCCTGTATAAATATATTCTTTTCCACATCATCATAGAACCTTTCATCATAGTTGAGCTAAACCCAACCATCATGATGTTATTGGCTTAGTATTTAGTTTTTGGAGCAGAGATTGGAGGTGGTTGGTCTTCGATTCTGTGAGTATGGTGTGTTACTGCTTTATTGTATTTTATTGTTATTTAATGTAATTGTTTATTTGTTTTGGTTGGTATTTTTATTGTAGATTGCGCAGAGTATCTTGTGGGCGGTTTATACATTGAAATAATAAATAGTAACATAGTAAATGATAGCAGATAAAGACCAACATGGTCTATCTAGTCTACCCAACAAGGTGGCTAGAGTCAAAATGGCCAGATAGTGCAGGTAACCCCACTCTGCTTTTGTTTAGTATTGTAACTGTCACTCTGTGTGGGTTGCCCCCTCTCTATACTTTTGTTAAGGATTATAACTACCACCCCTTGCAAGCTATCCCCTAATATTCTTCTATCTTTCTGGTATCACAAGCCCATTTGCCAACTGCTACATTGTATGTTTAACAGGAAGATGACGGCTGAGCTTCAAATGACCTTTCCTCAGTGACGTTTCTGTATTCTGGCTTAATGCTGAAGAGTATGGGGTATTTATAGCATTTTTTGGAATGTTAAATAATTTGTGTGTTAAGAATGGAAGCATACACCCCAAGATCATGTACAGCGGTGTTATCATGGCCACATTGGAGAAAATAGTGACTCTATTTTAAAATTCTCTTGAGTGCTGTCCCCATTAGCCTTCTCTTTTTTCTTTAATTTCAATTTTACATCTAGTGAATGGAGAATACCGATATAGTTCTAGTAGGAAGGTATTTTGGCACTCCCATAGCTCAAACAACCATCAAGTCGGTGATCTTATATCCTCTATTACATGTCTGTTATTGGTGGCTTAGAGGGCACTAGATTCCAAAATGAAAAAAAATCCTCAGAATTATTGGAAGAAAAAATTGAATGTTTTACTTGCTGCTGCATCCAATTTTTGATATGTTCACTGCCAGCATATATATTCTGTTTACTGTGTTCTAAATTCCTGAGCCCTGTTGACCTTTGCTGCAACTTGAATCATGTCAGACTACTTCATGACTCGCCCTGTGCTGATGTTCTGGAACTATCCACTTGTAAGGTTCAGATGCTAGGCTGTCCATGTTAACATTCACCTGCTTTAAGATTCGGTCCAATTTCTTTGAACGTGAATTACTCAATTTTAAGAAACGATACGTTCATGTTAACATTCAGGCAAATTCATGTCAGCCTTCTTTTTATTGAACCACCTAGTTAAAAACGGGTAATCATCCACAAAATAATTTTTTTCGGAAGGTTTGTAAAAGGGGAAGATCAGTTCCTACAGAGCAAACATTCCATTTAATTTGTAACTTTGTAGCAAAGACTTTATGTAGCAAAGGCTTAAGTAGTATCAAAAATGTAAAAAAAACAAACCAAAACAACTTAATGTGATTAAGAAGAAGTAACTTATCTGATCCGTAACATGAAGTCCAATGGATGTAATGGCTACTTAGCTGTTTAAACTCCAGCAGAGACTTCCGTGATTAAACTACCAACAGAGTGCCCGATTCGAACCGGGAAGATTAATGGTTCTGCATCAGGACATGACTTGCCACTGGTCCCATGAGTAGAATACTTCAAACCAGCGAAAATATAAGCTCGTCAAACATTGTTCCATCAGCTAACAAATGCTGACATGAAACCTGCTCTTTAAAGCCTGGGCATATGATGTCATTCAAACTTGCCTATAGTGCTTTGCTAAAGGAAGCTGCTTCAGACCAGTCAGTAATAGTTTTGCTGTCATCGGGCCACCCCCAACGGAAACTATATAGAAGATGCAAATACATGCAACCAAAACATCACCAGTGGATTGAGTCAAGTGAAAAGAAAGATAAAAAAGAGACAACTTAAAAAGAGAATGCCAGTATAGCTCCAAATTAAGACTGTTTGCAGATGAAAGATCCATCATTATTCACGATACTGCAGATGGGCCTTATGGCAGCTCTTCATCACAAAGGGGTAACATAATCAATGATTCTTCATCGAAAATTAACAAAATCATGATGGAATTGTTAGCAGTGGGACACTAGTCGAGCTGTCATCATGCAGTTTACAATTCTACATTTATGTTCGATCATTTGATAGGACGAATAGGGCGCCCCACATATTGCGCACTTTCTTTCAGTTAATCTAGATCCTATTAAATTGTGAACTGTGGAACTGTGGAATGGTGAGTTCTTAAGAGATCTTCATACAAAAGATGAAAAAATGTTTATGATCTGGAACAAGAGTCACTGTGGGCTGCTTATATGGTATTGTTAAATGATGAATAAAATACAACAGCTTAGAGGGATATTTGCTAAAATTCATTAACGGTGACATGCATTTTAGCTTGCAATAACTGGCAGCATGCAACCACGCTAATAGGTAGTGTGCTAAAAAAATAGGTTCACTTAAAAAATTACATGTTAACTGCTTAACACTTGGGGCAAGGTATGGGTGGAGAATGGTTGTGGACAGCAATGATTGTTTGTAAAATGTGCCTGCCATCTGTCACAGCTGCTGATAGTGCAGGTATACTTAATGCCACCTCAAGAAGCTGCTACTGCCAAGCTCCCCCCACCCCCGGATTGTGAATAACACAGACTATTCCCTACCCTCCAACCTGGAGCATATACCCCCCCCCCCCATATGCATTCCTCATCTTCAGAAGCCCCTCTAATTACAATCCCATTCCAAGAGCATCTCCAACTCTCTTCCCACCCCTGCCCTCCCCTTGGCATTTACAGGGATATCATTGATGGTTTAGTAGATCCACTGATGCCCAGGTTCAATGGTACCATTTTGAACACCAGCAGCAGTGGGGCAAGAGCAAAGGGGGGATTGTTCCTGTACCAATCTACTAAACCACCAGGGATAGCCCTATAAATATTAGGGGTCAAGGGTGGGAGAGAGTCTGATTGGGTGAGGAAATTTCTGAAGGGGGTTATGTGTATGGAGGGTATGTTCTCTGGGAACAAGTAGGAAGTCAGTCCTCACATGGGTGACGTTGACGCTGATGGAGCCCTTGCAGAAGCATCCCCCCAGCCTTTGGAAGATGCCACCACGCATGCGTGGTCCCTTTCCCGCCCAAGGGTGCCATCTTGCTCAGTCTCCTTTTTTCCATAGAGCCCTTCAGATGCCTGTCTGCTCTTCCCCTGGAAAAAGTTGATTTTCTCGACCTGTTTCATACTTTCCTCCAGTTGTGCACCAATACTCTTCCCACCACCCGAGCCTGCTGCCCCGGTATAGTATCTGGGGTTCTTAGTTTTTCTTCCCTTCTTGGTGCCTTTGCGCCTTTTTTCCAACTGGCAGCACCGCAGGTCTTCGACCTCGCTGTGATACTTTTTTCTCCCATGACTAACGGTGAGTAACTATGCTTAATGGGGGGAGTCAGGGTCTGGCTTGTGGGTGGTTTGACATTAGGGGTGATTGTCTGTGCATTGACTGGGGGCTTGGTCTGTTTTTTAGGGTATGTTTCTTGTAATATATGTAATATATGTAAGATCTCTCCTGTTATATGTAATACCGAACAGCCTGTTGTTCTGGTCTTTGGTTCTCTGTAAACCGTGCTGATTGTAAATAGCGCAGTATATAAAAAATTGAAATAAATAAATAAATAACATTGGTGCCTGCCCTTATCTACGATGTATTTACCATGGGCCTTTCCAGTAAATATGTGCCCCGTGGAATGACCACAGGGCATTTACTGACCACACCCCACAATAATTATTGCATAGCCTTGACACTTACCACATGCTAGTTTTTGTTGCTAAAATAAGAAAAAAAGTTTCTGCTTTAAGTGAAGATTTTTCTTTAAATTATCCCTATAAATGTAAGTTCACATTTAAAGATGGAGTCAATTTTCAAAAGCTTCTTTTCCAGCACAGTACCAGTAATTATCTACCCCCTGATCTGACCAGAAGTACTCAGTTACACAATATGGAGCATGTTTATAAGGCCCGTGCTGGTAACGTGCATGTGGGCCGTATTACGAGCATGGGGCCCCTTGTGAACTGCAGGGGGACGTGTACATATGTCCCCCTGCAGTAAGCACAGACAAGCCATGTAGTACCACAGAGATTGGTATGCAGGTGCAACTGACTCCAACCATTGAGGAGGTATTCGTTGTACCCTGCTACCAGCGCTAAGCATGGTTAGTGTGGGCCATTAACACCTATATTAGCTGTGATGCACCGGAAATGCCTTGTCACATCCATTCCGCAATCCGATGTGCACTGCCAGGGTAGTGTAGGGGCCTTGTGCTACCTTTTAGCACAAGTTGAAAGCATGCGCTAACCCTGCGCTACCCTGGTAGTGTGGATTAATAAACATGCCATTAAGTATATTCAAAAGCACTAAGAGGAACCTTTCCTGGGGCTGTGTTTAGTTGGTGAGGAAAATAATGCACATAGATTACATTTTTAAATATGTGCAGATTATTTTTCTTAGGAAAAGTACCTTCAGGTGAAAAAAAAGGATGCCAACAATCACAGGCTCCGTTTATCTGAGGAAAGTTTGAAAAGTACCCCAGATGTTTAGATAGTTTAGTAGGATCCTTGTTAGCTTTCCAGCCTTCTTGAAAACAACCCTGTGCTCCGAATAGTCCCAGTTTATAATTAAGATCTAGCACCCTCAGTTTGTTATTGCTGCCACCATTGAATTTAATTTCTCATGTTTAGTTGCCTACCTTCATAATTTCTTCTCTGAATCTTTGCTTTCTTGAGTTATAAAAACCTTGCATTGTTTGAGAGCTTAATGGATACCTTTTTTGTTTGTTAGATGTGTTTCACCAGAGCAAGATCTCCTGTGAGTGCATCCTTTTGTTTATTGGTTAATAAGGAACAGTGTTTAGTCTCACTGAAGTGGCCTAAGAGGAGAGCTACAGGAGTAGCTGGCAATGGTGCTTTCCACCTTTTACTGACCCTGTAGCATTTTTAAAAGGGTGGGAATGTGTCTGTAGAAGGAGAATGCGAGGAGCAGTCCTTTTGGCCCTGCATTTTTTTTGGGCTGTGTGGGAGAGGCACGTGACATTTACAGAGGATGAGAGAGGTATATACTTCTCTATGCAGCGCGTGTTGCATGTACTTTCCGACTTGATTTTTTTTCTTCAGATATTGTTTATTTCAAGAAGACCCTGTATTATGGTGATTTATTTGGTTTAATGTAAAATTAATAACTATAAAAATGAAATAAGGAATATAAACCTCTCCTACATCTACTGTGCAGTCCATACCTCAGTTCTGCTTTACTTTCATTTCATGACTAAATCATTTATTCACTCTTGAATTCTTTGCCTCCAGTCTTTTGGTGGTTTTCTCTCTGTGTTGTCATTCTCTTCATCTCTTTGCCCCTTCTTTTTAGAATGCCTTGATACTCTTCATTCTCTTTTTTCCCCTCTGCTTCTTGCTTTCTTTTTTTTGCCTGATGTTTCTGTGTTAGTGTATGTGAACTTAGTGTTTGTTTTGCTTCTGATGTATTTAATTTTGATCTCTCCTCATATACTGAGTTTGATTTATTCCTATTTTTTCATTTTAGTCCAAGGCACTAATACTACACAGATACATAGATGTGTGTTTTATAATTTTGACTCTAAAGTATTTTATATTTTGTTGTGCAGAATATTCAGTTAGACCAGCATTTGGAATATTTAAAAATGAAAGACATGGATACTTACACCTGTATCTTTATCATTAGTAAATCAGAAACTTTGGATATCATTTTGTTAAAACTTGTTTTACTGGCTTTGGCCTAGGTATCAAAAAAGTGAGAAGAGAGGCAAAATTGCATGAAAAAATGAATGAAAAGAGAGAGAGGAACATCACTTATCCAACCTGTATCTCCAGGTTGGCCCAATTCAGTACCTAGTCCACCAACCGAAAGCCCTTTCGAAGATATATTTTCTAAGATCTTTCTTAAATTTCTAAAGAGAGGTCTCCGTCTTAATATATATAAAGAGATGGAGTTCCAGAGTGCAGGATCTAGATATAAGAATGCAGATTGTCATGCTGTCTCATAGTGAACAAGGATGGGACAATAAGTTTATTATGATTCTGGGAAGGAAGTGATCTTGATGGAGTGTAAAGACTTAAGCAGTCAAATAGATAGGAGGGGAAACCAGAATAAAATATGAGTCAATGATACTATTTTAAATTTTACTTGGAAAAAGATTGGCGGCCAGAAGGTTTCTTTGAGAAGTAAGGTCACATCATAGAACATTGAGTTTGTTACTAGTTTTATGTGTTTTGAATTAACTGGAGGGATTTGAGAGAGGAGACAGGTGGACAGTTGTATAAAGAGTTACAGTAGTCTAAATGACTAATGAAAGTAATGCTGCTTTTATTTAATAATATTTGGATTGCACGAATGGATCTAAGTGAGTAAACGTATGCATATAGTGTTTGCTCTTGCAGGCTTTGCAAGATTTTGAACGTGAAAGTAAACACATGCATACTTTCCCTTTGAATATTATCTCAGGAAAAATATCTCTACACAATTACACCTACTAATTTGTGCAGATACATTTTCTGGAGGAGTAGCCTAATGGTTAGAGCACTGGCTTGGAAAACCTAGAGACCAGGGTTTGATTCTCACTAGCACTCCTTGGGCAAGTCACTTAACCCTCTATTGCCTCAGAAAAATCCAAGTTATCAATGTCCTTGTTTAATGTACATTACTGAGATTGTAAACCGCTTTGACTGAAAATGAGAAAGCGGTATAAAAAAAAACTGTTAAATAAATAAATAAATATGCACCAGCATTTGAAAATGCAAAAGTATGTTTGTTCCAAACCTGCCCTGCCTCTGCCCCCGCCCCAAGGAACACCTCCCACTTCATCATGTAAAAATAGCATTACCTGCATAATTTTTCTTGAATATAGGTAGGCAATTTATTAAAAGCCCATTTTAGCATGTAATATATGCTTTTTCAGCCATGGATATGAGTCATTCCAGATGAGTATGCCCCAGTCAGAAAGTGGGCGCAGATTTGAACAACTTTCAGTGATGATATTGCTTGGTATATCCGCTGCTACGGCATTGACAGAAGCCGTTATTGTCTGCCTCCAGCAGATGGCAAAATATGTGGACTAGTACAGCAGTGAAATATACTGTATGGAGGTCTTAGATTGAGTCATGAAAGGCACAGTGGATCAGAGTGAGGGTATGTCCAGGTGTCCTGGATGGGACAGCCCCCCCCCCCCACCCCGTGTCCATACTGTTCTCTACGAGTTACGTGCACTGGTAGGCCAAAAGAAGAGCAGGAGAGCTCCATGTGGCCCCTGAGAGGGGATCAGAAAGCTAGGCCCAGACCCCCCTCTTCTTCTCTCTAGCTCTCCTGATCTGCTTTTCACTTTTTCCCTCCCTTGTTTCTTATTTTTGGTGATTTCTTTTCTAAGTCCGCTGCTTTTTGACATATTCATAAATGACCTGGAAAGTGGAATAACGAGTGAGGTTATCAAATTTGCAGATGACACAAAACTATTTATAGTTGTTAAAACCCAAGAGGATTGTGAAAAATTGCAAGAGGATCTTGATAAATTGGAAGACTGGGCATCAAAATGGCAGATGAAATTTAATGTGGACAAGTGCAAGGTTATGCACCTAGGGAAGAACAACCCAAACTATGGTTACACGATGCAAGGTTCCACATTAGGAACCACCACCCAGGAAAAAGATTTAGGCGTCATTGTGGATACTATGTTAAAACCCTCGGCTCAGTGTGCAGCGGCGGCCAAGAGAGCAAATAGAATGCTAGGTATGATAAGGAAAGGAATGGAAAATAAAACAAAAGATATTATAATGCCTCTATATCGTTCCATGGTGAGACCGCACCTTGAATATTGTGTGCAATTCTGGTTGCCGTATCTTAAAAAGGATATAGCGATTTTAGAAAAGGTACAGAGAAGAGCCACCAAAATGGTAAAGGGGATGGAAGGATACTCCTATGAAGAAAGGCTAAAAAGGTTAGGGCTCTTTAACCTGGAAAAGAGACGGCTGAGGGGAGATATGATAGAAGTCTATAAATTAATGAACGGAGTGGAACGGGTAAACGTAGATCGATTGTTTACGTTATCAGAATATAGAAAGACTAGGGGACATGCAATGAAGCTACAGGGTAAACTATTTAAGACTAATAAAAGAAAATATTTTTTCACTCAACGTGTAATCAAACTCTGGAATTTGTTACCTGTAGGCCGGGTCCACCTACAAAGTCTTCCCAATTACCAATAAACAGTTCAGACGACAGTTGCTCAGCTACAAAGAAACTTTTTATTTGGCACAGCAAACAAATGGTTATAGATGCAGATAGCAAGTGCCTGTCTGAGGGACAGCGGGGCAGACTTCTCTCTGCAAGGGGAGAAAAGAACTGCCCAAGACCCTCTAAAATTGCTGTCTTATATATACCTCTCTGCTTCATATTCTAAATAGTTTCAGCAAATGCAAAACTCTTTCCCAGGGCCTTCTATGGTTATGCAGCTGGATCTGCTGATCAAGGCTTGCCTATCTATGCAATCAATCATAGCCCTCTGCCTCCTCCTGTGTTTTTCCATCTGCTGGCACCAATTGAAACCTTCAGGGCAAGAGCATTAGTTGAATTCCTGGCTTGACCTGTTTGAACCTAGGCTTATATCCTTGGACACTTCTGTCCAAAGTATAGCTTTTTTTAGGCTTTATAACAGTAGTAAGCTGCATGTACTCTTTTCCTGTTGCCCACCTGTTTTGTGCCAACCGTATGTTGCTGTGTCTGTTTCAAACAGGCCAGAGTGCAGTTATAAGGCAGATATATATGCAATCATAAGGCAAACATATAAAGCAGATCTGAGCTGATTATCCCTTTATTCCAATTATCCCTTCATACCGGAGGATGTTGTAAATGCTGTTAGTGTAGCTGGGTTTAAAAAAGGTTTGGACAAGTTCCTGGAGGAAAGGTCCATAAACCATTATTAAGAAGTGACCGAAGATATCAATGCTTGACCCAGTACAAGCATTGTGGAACTTGTGTCTCTTGGGGAAACTGCTAGGTACATATGACCTAGATTGGCCACTGTTGGAAACAGAATACTGGGCTTGATGGACCTTGGTCTGACCCAGTATGGCATATCTTATGTTCTTATGTTCTTAAGTTCTTCCCCCCCCCCCCCACCCGTTGATTTCAATGGGGAGGTTTTCCCCTTAATTTCAATGTAAGGTAATTGGATCCCTTCTGTTATGATTAACACAACGTCAAATTGGGGGGAGGGAGGGGGAAGGGGGGGGAGACCTTCCTCATCCATGTCCTCCAAGCTTTTGTGAGTGTCTGGGGCCTCCCTATCTAATAGGGGTTTCCTGGTTGTCCTGACAGGCCTTGGGAGTCCCAGTTAGCCATGGTTCTGTGACCTTTTACCCGTGTATTTTTAAAAATTTGGAGCGCTGTTCTCTTCCATGTGACCTGATGCAGCGTGTGTCCCTAGTGGTTTTTATTACACGGCTGCTTTAAGGTTGTTATGGTTTGGACAGTAGCACAGTTATTCGTACATCTTTTGCATGTTCAGTGCATCAAGATACTTTTTTACATGTCTTGCATTTAAGCGTTTTAGTTATGATTCTTGTTCTAGCATATGAGTATAAGATTACTGACTTGGGTCAAAATCATTTTCCAGTTTTAGGGGAGTCACAAATTGGATGACAGCTTAGTGAGCTACAAGTTTTTTTACATGTCCTACATATTAAGACATCTCTTTACATGACATACAATGAAGAGACTTAGTCATATTTTTGTTCCAGTATACAGATACAAAATTACTTTAGATGACAGTATACTTAAAACTAACAAGCAACAAAGCCTCCGAGCCAGATTTCTATACTGTACTGAGTCTGTGCGGCATTTTTACTCCACTCAGAGAGATCAGGTTTCACTTTTATTTTGGCGCGCATTTCAGCATCTACATAAAGGACTCAACTTGACGTGCAGGCTTCTTACTTCGGATGCATTTGCTATAAGACTTGGGATTTTTACTTATACTCTTTGAGGTCAGTAACTTTATCAGCCAACAGTTTTAACTTTTCTCTGTTTATATGCGTTATAAAGAAGTTAATAGTAAAGGTACACAGCATTTCGTTTCAGTTCATTTTAGATATTTGGTATCCTTTTGCTGATAAGTAACTGAGTATTACCTTTTCAGTAACAAATTTTACCAATATATTTTCCTTCCTCTTTTAAAAGCATTACGTTTTCTCCTTTTAAAGTATGGGCTTTTTATCTCATACCGTTCCGTTCGTCAAACGGTTATATGTGTGATTTGTTCAGCTTCAAAATTATTGTTTGACTTTGTTTTTTCTAAGGTAACACTATATTAGGGATAGCTTGACACGTGTGACATAAGTTGGGGTTATCTTCATTATTAGATTAGTTATATACATATGTTTATTCATTATGGTTAAGGTGCTGTCAACATTAGCTTTTACAACAAAAAAAACTGTACTTTATCGGACCATGAGGGTAACTTTCAATTACCACCTTAGTCATTTTTCATATTTTAATAGGATTTTAACACGATGCTTTTATAAAGGGTTGAAGTATGGATATCACATTTTAGTTTTTTGTCAGCGATTTACAACTATTAGATATAGTTTCTCAGTTCCATTTATAATATCAGTCTTATGATCCCTTGCCCTTCATTTTGGCTTTGGTGGTATCCATGTTTTAAAGATGTCATATAACAAATTTAAGTATATAAATTTTTACAATTTAAAGATGATTGAGAGCAAAAGGTTTTACCACCTCATGTTGGATCCTTAAAATTATTTCCACTATAATATTCTGTTTACTCCATGTTGCATCGTCAAAAATTTACCCACAACTATAAAAACATTTTCTATAACATATGACACAATTGAAAATATTTATTATTTATTATTTTATTATTTTTCACTTTTTCATCTTCTAATTTTTTTTAGAAAAGCATAATACACTATTGAGATTATTAATCTGCTTTGTTATTCATTCCATAGCTAGAGTAGAACTCTAAAGATTATTCTTCATGTGAGATTCACCACAGGGTGCTCCAGTGAGTACGGTTTTAAATATTCATAATTCACTGTTACTTTATTGTCCTCATATCCTTGACTACATTTTTTTTCATATTAAATGTCTATACATGTCTTTTTCTTTGCTGCCCTGCGTTTTGTTTTCAATCCATTTTTTAAAATGATGTATCTATGTATTATTTTTTTTTAAATGATGAATTTATATATTATTTTTTATGTTTCATTGTTCTTATAAGATCATTACATATTGTTTTATTTGTTTTATTTTATTTTATTTTACAAGCTGCATACCCCCTGAGGAAGGCGTTCCCAAAACGCATTGGGGTTTCATCAAAAGGCTCCTGTGACCTTCACTCGTCTCTTGCTTTTTGTGTTTCCTGGTTCCTACTGCAAGAGGTTCCCTCTTTCTTGGGTTTGCAAGATACTTTTTGGCCAGCATATGGAGACCTCCCCCCACCATGCACTTGTAACCCCTACTACTCCTTTTTGTTTTTCTTTTGGCTGATGAGCTCCACAGCCATTTCGGGTGGCAGTTTTATCCCAGTGAGAGCAGAACAGGGTGGATTGCCACTTGTGAGCTGGCTTGCACAGTAGCTCCCAAAGCAGGGGTGTTATTTAACACAGCCACTTCCAGAGGCTAAGAGGCTTGCAGCATCCCACCTGGGCAGTAGCTGCAAGGTGTAATACAGGTACAGTCTCTCCCAGTGCCATAGTTGTGATGGTATCAGCGAATTAAGAGTGCTGGCTTTATTCCAATGAGAGCTCCATTATGTGGGGAAGCAGTGCTCTTTAAGGATTGCATTCTCTTTGAAACGCACCTATGTAGACTCCTGGAAGACAGGTAGGGAATGGTCAGAGGACCCTTTAAGGCCTTGCATAAAGCCTGGGTCTGTCCTCTGGGGAAGGGGCATCTTGCAGGTACTCCATTGTGATAGGAGCAGTCCTGGTGGAGTATCTGGTGGGCTCTGGTTACTTCTAGGGGACCTGGGGAGCCTGTAATCCCCCCCCCCCCTCAGTAGATGCGATCACCCCTAGGTGCAGCTGTATGGGGATGTACCTCAGTTTCTTCCTGCAGAGCACACCTGTTATCTGTTCCACATTCAGTTAGTTAGTTTTGGAGTTAAGTTGACAGCTCCTTTGACAGGCCAGTCTGGAATTTTGGATGCATGCTAGATGACTTCCATGGAGATCTTGTAAGCTTCACTGTGAGTGTCTCCCTGAGGCTGTCTATTCTGGTGGAGGATCTTAGCGGATGCTCTTTTGCTCTCCCAGCAATGACAGCTGGTTTCTCCCATCCCCTCCTCAGTAGGGGTTATCCCTGGCACATGTGAATGCACAAAGGGATCTTCCTTCCAGCATGTCTTGGGCTTTGAAAAGGTGATCTTTGAACTCTGCGTTTCTCATCTTCATATGGAACCCTTTAGTCTGGCATTATTATCGAGTAAGCCTACATCCTGGACGTCGCCATGACATTTGTCACTTTTCAGGGTGAAGAACATTAGCTCCCCCATATCTATACCAAGGTGACATGGGTGGTAGTAGTACGTACATATATCTGCATATAGAGGGCCCTGATACTCATGCCTGGATATTGGGTGGGCCTGGTTAGTATCTTTGGATTTACTCAAAGGTTGCACAGGATGAGGGGGAGGGGTCTTCTGCTTGGAAAATCTGTAGTCAGGTATAGGTTGTCCTGAGAGCTGCTTGATTCTCTCCTATGATTTGGAATTGCATTAGTCCAAGAGGAGTTTCTAACCTCTTTGGACCTTTCTGAAGCATATTTCCATATTCCGATACGGGAGCAATATAAGTGGGTCCTCTGCTTCTGCATCATGGGCTGCCATTTTCAGTTTTATGTCCTGCCTTTTAGCCTGGCCACAGTGTCCTGCATCTTCCTGAAGGTCATGGTAGTGGTAGCCTTCATGTGCAAGCAAAGAATTCTGGTTCAACCATTTCTTGACTGACTAATTCAGTCCGACTCTATGAAGAAGACAAGGTAGGAAACTATACAGATGACATAATGTTGGGAGAAGCTAGGATGGGTGATCAGCTACCCCAAGAGCAATCTAAGAACATAAGATATGCCATACTAGCTCAGACCAAGGTCCATCAAGCCTAGTATCCTGTTTCCAACAGTGGCCAATCTAGGTCATACGTACTTAGCAGTTTCCCCAAAAGACACAGCTTCCACAATGCTTGTACTGGGTCAAGCATTGATATCCTGGGTCCCTTCTTAATAATGGTTTATGGAACTTTCCTCCAGGAACTTGTCCAAACCTTTTTTTAAACCCAGCTACACTAACAGCCTTTACTACATCCTCCGGTAACAAATTCCAGAGTTTGATGACACGTTGAGTGAAAAAATATTTTCTTTTATTAGTCTTAAATAGTTTACCCTGTAGCTTCATTGCATGTCCCCTTGTCTTTCTATATTCTGATAACGTAAACAATCTACTGTATCTACGTTTACCCGTTCTACTCCGTTCATTAATTTATAGACTTCTATCATATCTCCACTCAGCCGTCTCTTTTCCAGGTTAAAGAGCCCTAACCTTTTTAGCCTTTCTTCATAGAAGTATCCTTCCATCCCCTTTACCATTTTGGTGGCTCTTCTCTGAACCTTTTCTAATAACGCTATATCCTTTTTAAGATACGGCGACGAGAATTGCACACAATATTCAAGGTGCGGTCTCACCATGGAACGATATAGAGGCATTATAATATCTTTTGTTTTATTTTCCATTCCTTTCCTTATGATACCTAGCATTCTATTTGCTCTCTTGGCTGCCGCTGCACACTGGGCCGAGGGTTTTAACATGTTCTCCACAATGCCGCCTAAATCTTTTTCCAGGGTGGTGGTTCCTAATGTGGAACCTTGCATCGTGTAACCATAGTTTGGGTTGTTCTTCCCTAGGTGCATAACTTTGCACTTGTACATATTAAATTTCATCTGCCATTTTGATAACCAGTCTTCCAATTTATCAAGATCCTCTTGCAATTTTCCACAATCCTCTTGGGTTTTAACAACTTTAAATAGTTTTGTCTCATCTGCAAATTTGATAACCTCACTCGTTATTCCACTTTCCAGGTCATTTATGAATATGTCAAAAAGCAGCAGACCCAGCACAGATCCCTGGGGTACACCACTATTCACCTTTCTCCATTGGGAAAATTGGCCATTTAGCCCTACCCTCTGCTTTCTATCTTTTAACCAGTTCCTGATCCACAATAGTATGCTGCCTCCTATCCTGACTCTTTAGTTTCGCCAAAAGTCTCTGATGAGGGATCTTGTCCAAGGCTTTCTGAAAGTCCAGATACACTATATCAACTGACTCACCTTTGTCCACCTGTTTATTCACACCTTTAAGAAAACATAACAGATTAGTAAGACAAGATCTTCCTTGTCTAAAGCCATGTTGGCTGTCTCCCATTAGGCCATGACTATCTACATGCTGAGTAATTTTATTCTTTATGATGGCTTCTACCATTTTTCCCGGTACTGACATCAGGCTCACTGGTCTGTAGTTTCCTGGATCACCCCTGGAACCCATTTTAAAAATTGGTATTACATTGGTGATCCTCCAATCTTCAGGTATTAGAGATCATTTTAATGATAGTTCACAGATTACTAATAGTAGGTCTGCAGTCTCATATTTCAGTTCTTTTAACACAATTGGATGTATACATTCTGGCCCAGGTGATTTGCTACAATTACGTTTATCTAATAGTTGTAATACATCTTTCCGATGTATCGATATTTCCTTCAATTCTTCTGCACCTTTAAATACCACTTCAGTCATGGGTAACATCCCTACATCTTCCTCAGTAAAGACCGAAGCAAAGAATTCATTTAGTCTCTCCGCTATCGCCTTGTCGCCTCTTAGTGCCCCCTTAATCTCTCTATCATCTAATGGACCAACTGACTCTCTCACAGGTTTTTTGCTATGAATGTACTTGAAAAAGTCTTTATTTTGCGTTTTTTCTTCCGCAGCAAGCTTCTTCTCAAATTCTCCCTTTGCCTGCCTTATCAATGACTTGCATTTGACTTGCCAGTGCTTGTGCTGTTTCCAGGTTTCATCTTTTGGCTCTTTTTTCCATTTCCTGAAAGATGCTTTTTTGGCAACAACAGCCTCTCTGACCTCACCTTTAAACCATGCTGGCAGTTTTTTGGACTTCCTTCCACTTTTCTTAAAGCGTAGAATACAGCTGGTCTGGGCTTCCAAGATACTATTTTTCAACAACACCCAAGCTTGATATAAGTTTTTAACCTTTGCAACTGCTGCTTTTAGTTTTTCTTAACTATTTTCCTCATTTTATCATAGTCTCCCTTTCGAAAGTTAAAAAGTAGTACTGTTGATTTCCTTACTACCCCTCCTCCACTAATTAAATCAAATGCGATCATGCTATGATCACTATTGACAAGTGGCTCCAACACCCTTATGTCTTGCACTAGATCTGGTGTTCCAGTAAGGACTAGGTCTAATATGGCTTCCCCTCTGGTCGGTTCATGAATCAGTTGCTCCAAGAAGCAGTCATTTATTTCATTTAGGAACTTTATCTCCCTAGCCTGTCCTGCCGTGACACTGACCCAGTCGATACCGGGGTAATTGAAATCACCCATTATTATTACTGTGCTGTAACATTTGTTAGCTTCCTTGCTTTCTTTGAGCAGTTCATCATCCATTTGTTCATTCTGGTCAGGCAGTCGATAGTATACCCCCACTGCCATCGTCTTCCCCTTTTTACTGTAAATAGTTACCCTGTGAATAGTTACCCCGGTTGTCCTATGTTTCTTTCCCTGTTCTATGTAAAACTCAATGTTGCTTGTATGCATTGTAGTATGTTTTGTTCGATGTACACCGCACTGATTTTAATAGCGCGGTATAGAAGAAATGTTAAATAAATAAATAAATAAATAAATAAAGGGTGAGCCAGTCAAACCTGCATTTTTGAAAAGGGCGGGAGAGCCGTGAAAGTGGGCGGAGCGAGTTAGCAAGGTTACCATTGTGTCCCCCACAACTAAGCATTTCAGTCGCCATGGAGCAGTGGTCTAAACAACAACGTTCATTCGCTGTGAAAGCGGTTTACCAAAGTGGTAGTTATGCAGCCGCTCAGCGTCATTTCCGGACGAATTTTCAAATTAATCGAAATAAGCCAGTGCCGTCTGTTAATTCAATCAAATTGTGGGTGACAAACTTTGAAGCAATTGGTGAAACGAGAAGCAGAAGGGGTGGCAGTGCAAGATCAGTGCGAACTCCCGCGAATATTGACCGCGTGAGAGTTGCTGTGGAAAGAAGCCCTCGGAGATCGGCGCGTCGACAGAGTGCTGCGCTTGGCATGGCAAACACGAGCGTCCGAAGAATCTTGAGGTTAGATTTACACCATCACCCGTACAAAATTCAGGTTGTTCAGGCTATGAATGAAAACGATTTTGCAGCTCGACGGCGTTTTTGTCAAACGTTGTTGGACATGTTTGATGAAAACGAGGACCTTGTTCACAACCTGTGGATGAGCGATGAGGCACATTTCCATCTCTCCGGTTTTGTGAATAAACATAATTTCCGATATTGGAGTTATGAAAACCCTCAACAACTCCATCAAAAACCACTCCATTCAAGCAAGGTAACAGTTTGGTGCGCAATGTCCTCATTGGGAATCATAGGCCCGTATGTTTTTGAAAATGACAGGGAGCAAGCAGTTACTGTGAATGCACAACGCTATTCGGAAATGTTGCATTCGTTCTTCATTCCTCAGCTTCGTCAACATGGAATGAACAATGAAACCTTATTCCAGCAAGACGGTGCCACAAGTCATACAGCCCGTGTGAGCATGAATGTTCTCAACAATGTTTTTCCAAATCGGGTGATATCCCGAAATGGAGCAAATTCTTGGCCTCCCCGATCGCCCGACCTCACAGTGTGCGATTTTTTCTTGTGGGGGTATCTGAAGAGTAAAGTCTTTGAACAACGACCTCCAACGCTTGGGGAACTCAAGAGGAGAATCCGGTTGGAAATCGAGAGAATTCCTCAGCGTATGCTCCGTGATGTGATGGGCAGTTTCAGAAATCGCCTACAAGAATGTCTCAATCGGGAAGGACACCATCTTACTGGCGTTATTTTTAAACAGTGAATATTGTTTCTTAAATGCTTTTTAATGTACATTAAGATAGTAACAATAAAATTTTGAAATATCCATCCGTTTATTTTTTACAGTCATTTCAAAAATGCAGGTTTGACTGGCTCACCCTGTACATGGAATTTCAATTCATAGAGTTTCTACAGCAAATTTTGTTTCCTGCAAAACTTTAATCCTTTCTGACTCAATGCCCTCTCTAACATGGAGCGCAACCCCTCCACCAATTTGAGCAGCTCTATCATTACGATATAGTTCGTACCCGGGTATCACAGTGTCCCACTCGTTGTCCTCCTTCCCCCATGTCTCTGATATTCCAATCATATCTAGCCTCTCATTAAGTGCTTTATATTCTAACTCTCCCATCTTATTTTGTAGACTTCTAGCATTTGCATACAAGCATTTTAGAGATTGTATTTTATTTATATTAATTTGGCTATTGGTAGACACGGGTAATTTGGGATCTTTAAGCTCTGTCTGCTCCATACTCGAGGGCATTTGGGCTGCTTTACTCTTTTTTTGGAACCTCTCTGCTTTTGGTAGTAACCTTCAAGGGTACATTCTTATGAACCATGCACTTTTGGGCATCTGTCACCTTTCCCCGATTATCTAGTTTAAAAGCTGCTCTATCTCCTTTTTAAAGATTAATGCCAGCAGCCTGGTTCTATCCCGGTTAAGTTGAAGCCCATCCCTTCGGAAGAGCCCCTCCTTTCCCCAGAATGTTCCCCAGTTCCTAACAAATCCAAAACCCTCATCCTCTGCACCATTGTCTCAACCACAAATTGAGACTCTGGAGCTCTGCCTGCCTTTTGGGTCCTGCGCGTGGAACGGGAAGCATTTCGGATAACGCTACCCTGGAAGTTCTGGATTTCGACTTCCTACCTAAAAGCCTAAATTTAGCCTCCAGAACCTTCCTGCCACATTTTCCTATGTCATTGGTACCGACATGTACCAAGACAGCAGACTCCTCCCCAGCACTATCTAAGACCTTATCTAGGTGGCGTGTGAGGTCTGCTACCTTTGCATCAGGCAGGCATGTTACCAGGCAATCCTCACGTCCACCAGCCACCCAGCTATCTACATGCCTAATGATCGAATCACCAACTATGACGGCTGTCCTAACCCTTCCCTCATGGGCACATGTCCCTGGAGAAACTTCCTTGGTGCGGGAGGGTTTTACATCACCTGGAAGACAGGTCCTAGCTACAGGATCACTTCCTGCCACACCAGGGTGATGCCAGACTGAAAGTGGGACTTCAGGACTATATCCCTGTAGGTCTCATCTATGTACCTCTCTGTCTTTCTTATGTTTTCCAAGTTTGCTACTCTAGCCTCTAGAGAATGCACTCGTTCTCTGACAGCAAAGAGCTCCTTGCACCTAGTGCACACGTAAGACCTCTCATCAACTGGGAGAAAATCATACATGTGACACTCAATTCAAAAGACTGGAAAGCCCCCATCTCGCTGCTGGACTGCTGTCTGCATCTTAGTTTTAAGCTTGTGTTTAGATCTTTAAGTTCTTTACTTACTAAGGGTTGCTATTGATATTTATACTAATAAAACTGTACCTAATATGTTTAATATACCTTGTTCACCTGAAGCTTAATTAATCTCAGGTCCTTAGTGTATGACTAATTTGGGTAATGAGCTTCACCTGAGAGCACCTCCTGTCTTTTAAGATGTGTAAGTACCTGTAAAGCTACGATTATCCCAAGGGTGGGTGGGTGTTGGGGAGGGAGGGAGGGAAATAACACATTTAAAGAGGGCTGCTACACAGTAGCATGGCCTGTGCTGCTGAGGTAAGCTATATTCAGATTTGATTTAAATTATAGCTCTTTGCTGCTGTTAGGCTCTAACTTATTATGAAATTTAAACTACAAGCTCTCTGCTGGGTTCTAAATTTAACCAGAAAGCTCTGTTTTAAATTTAAACTAAAAGTACTTTGCTGATGCTAGGCCCTGAGTGACTATTAAATTTAAATTACAAGCTCTGTGCTGGGTTCCAAATTTAACCAGAAAGTTCTCTTCTGTGTTTTAAATTTAAACTTAAACTGCTGCTACTAGGCCCTGACTGATTTAACAAAAAACAGTGGGTTCACAGATTAATTCGCTTTAATACAAAGAATTCCTTTCAGAAAATTCCCAGAAGTATATACTCACAATTGCAGATCTCTCTCCAGAAGTAACAGTCCCCTTTTCTAGTCCTTCAAGTCTCAAAGCATGTGGGAATCAAACCTGCAACCTATGATGCTCCAATGCACGTCTGTAACCACTATCCCAAACCACCACCTTGAATACTGTGTGCAGTTCTGGTCAGCATATCTTAAAAAGGATATGGCAGAATTGAAAAAGGTACAGAGAAGAAGGACCAAAATGGTAAAGGGGATGGAAGAATGTTCCTTTAAGGAAAGGCTTAAAAGGTTAGGGCTCTTTAACTTGGAAGAGAGACGCGTGAAGGGAGATATTATAGAGGTCTATAAAATAATGGATGGAGTGGAACGGGTTAACATAGATCTGTTGTTTACTGCTTCAAAAAGTAGAAAGACTTGTGGACACAAAACAAATTTACAATGTAGCACATTTAAGACTAATCAGAGAAAAAAAAATATGCAACACGTAATCAAACTCAAATTCATTACCAGAGGATGTTGTAAAGTCTGTTAGTGTAGCTGGATGTAAAAAAGGTTTGGCAAGTTTTTGGAGGAGAAGTCCATAAACCAATATTAAAGAGGATTGGGGAAATCCACTGTTTTCCTCTGGGACAAGCAGCTTGGAATGTGTATACCTTTGGGAACCCGACAGGTACTTGAGACCTGGCATGGCCAGTGTTGGAAACGTTATACTGGTCTTGATGGACCCTTGGTATGACCGGGAGCAATTTCTACAAATGGGTGTGTTGTGCACGTATCATGAAATCATGAACCTCACTTCTAAGGTAGGTATGTAGAGTATGAGGTCATTCTCTCAAATTTACTGCTAATGCTCGGCATAGTATTTGTATCATGCCGAAGAGAGCCTCTCTCTGGAGTTTGTAAGATGTTACATAAATGGGTAATTTATCAAGATGCGCTTGGAAATTCCTGTTAATTAAGCCTGTGACACCCAACATGATGGAAAATAACTCCTGTATCTTTCTGGCACATTTTCTTGGTTTACGACTACATTTCTTGGTACTTGAAGATTTTCTCTCTCTCAACGCGATTCACAGCGTAGTTGCTTGGAATAAACACCTATAATAAATGCCGTTCTGGTGTTTTTCTCATTTACCACTATATCTGGCTTCCTTGCATCTGGCTTTTTTCGTTTGGAATGGGAATATTCCAGGTGATCATAACCTCTTCAGTCATTGTAATTCTTTTAGGGTCATCATCTCGATGCTTTTCAGACAGAGTTATGTTGTATTTACAGAGTTCCTAATGGATGAGGAATGCGCAGTATGGCATATCTTATGTTCTTATCATCTTGGACACAGAATATCTTCAATCAGGGCACATCTCTGTATTTATCGCTCTTTCTGCTTATCACTCTAGTCAATAATCTTCTCAGCATCCCATCATTTTGTGTTTCATGGAAATATTTGTCATGCCAGATTGATCGTGCAGAAGCTTTTGGTACCATGGGATCTTAAGGTTCTGTGTTCTCTTAGGAATTCTGTTTCAACCACTGGAGTCTGTTTCACTTAAACACCTTACTTGGTAACTACTCCTCCTAGTAGCTGCTAGTGAACTCTGTGAACCATACATTAAATTTCATCATAACAAGGTAGCTCTTCATAATCATTCCCAGTCTTTACCCAAAGTAGTTCATTCTCAGTCTTTACCCAAAGTAGTAACACACACTTCAATATCAATATGGAAATAATGCTTCCTACATTCTGTCCAAAGCTTCCTAGGAATTTACATGAGAGAACCTCCACGCTCTAGAGTGAAAGTGGGCCCTTGCCTGAAATCATTCAGGAAAATCTGTGCAGCTCTTTGTCTCCTCACATTCTAATAGAATGGTCATACCAGTCACCAAAAGAACTCTAACAAAGTGGTTGGCATCCTGCATCCAGTTCTGTTAGGAACAAATGAGTATTTCTTTAAACGCTAAGTTTTATCAAATCAGAGCCACAGCAGCTGCGATGGCTCTCCTAAAGTCTGGCTTCCTGGAAACAGTTTGTAAAGCAGTGATCTGGACTTTGCTTCAATCCTTTACATAGCAATACTACTTTGACCATACATTAATAAAGGAAAGTGTCTTATCAATTTGGGCTAGCCAATATGTGTGATGTAGCAACTCTTGCACTATAAGTGTGGTATGGGTGTCTCATAAATATGAGATTATATAAAAATGTGAGCAGCCCTAAGCTCAGGAATCTCCCACATACATACCTGATTGAGTTCTACTTGTTGACAGATAAAGCACTGTTAATTGCTTAATGAGTGTTTTCCATAGACACCAGGATTGATCAGACACACAATCGCTTCTAACTCCCCAAGAGTTGCATTCAATTTTTGAGCTATAGAACTAACTGTGGAACTGAGGAGGCTGCCATGCATGGGAAGGATTGTGCATGATCAGAACTTTACACTGAATTCAGAGCTCTGAGAGATCTGTTCTGTCCTGGCGATCCACTTGTGTGCCTGACTCAGTCCCGCTGCCAGTGGGAAAGACTTGTTAAAGATGAGCAACAATGTTTTAAGGCTTTATTAAATGTCATGCTAATTTTGACATATGAAAAAACTATTATGTACATTAAAGTTAAATACATAGAGCCAAGTGTGTTAGAAAAATAAAGTTCTTATCAAAAGTTTAGTGGAGATGGTGCATTGTACGCACAGCTATATTAGCTCTATGATTTAAAAAGTATCTTACTTTTTAAATCATAGCCTCTTATCTATGCGCACCATCCTTTTTTCGGAGATACTGCTGGGAAAAACCTACTTGTAAAGAATGAAGAAGTTGGTGATTAGCACAGTTATGTCAACAAAGAATGCAAAGGCACAGCTGAAATCAGGGTAAAAATTCCTTGGATTTTTAGTAACTTAGTATATGATGGCAGATAAAGACCAATATGGCCATCTCGTCTTCCCAGTAAGGTGGCTAGAGTGGTTATAAGCACTGCTCCATGCAAGTCACCCCCCCTCTACAGTATGCCTTTGTTTGGGGTTGTACAGTTGTGATCAACATTACTTGTACCCTTGAAGTTCAACCCCTTCATGTTCAATATCTCAAAAAAAAAGTGGCCAGTGAAATCAGTGAAATGGCTTTGACACATAAAAGAATCAAATAAATCAAGACCAAGTAAAGGCACCCTTATAAACAATTCAAATCAGTTTGAACAGAAGAACCACATTCTGATTGCAGTAAAATTAGATGCATCTGTTATCAATTGTCAGTTCTCAAATGTCTTGAATCAACCAATGATTGAGGGTTCTAAAATATCCATATTCACGCCCTGTTCCATTTTCACAATGGAGAAGACATGAGAGCTGCCTGAGACCATCAGAAAAGCCATTATCTCCAAACATAAATCTTCAGAAGGGTACATGGCAATCTCCAAAGACCTTGGGATTCCTGTGTCTTCAGTTCACAATGCTATTAAGAAGTTTCCTACTCATGGAAATGTCAAGAACTTCCCAGGACGTGGTGGGAAAAGGAAAATTAATCCCAGGAATCTTCGAAGGTTAGTGTGAGCTTAAGGCTGACCTGGAATAATCTGGAGTTGTGGTTTCAACCCGCACCATACGCTGCACACTAAGCAAAGAAGGACTTCATGGGTGAAGACCAAGGAGTACCCCACTGCTCTAAGACAGATATAAAAAGGCATGCCTGATCTTTGCCCGAAACACCAACCCTTCTGGGAAAATGCTCTGTGGACAAATGAAACCAAACTTGAGCTCTTTGGCAATGTAGACCAGTGATACATTTACAGTCAAAGAAAGTTAAATATGGTGGAGGTTCCATAATGTTGTGGGGCTGTTTTACTACCTCACGAACTGGAGGCCTGGAACGTTTTAAAGGAATCATGAAGTCAGATGACTACCAAGGTATTTTGGAGTGAAATGTGCTATCTAGTGTCAGAAAGTTAGGTCTCGGTTGAAGGTCATGGGTCCTCCAGCAGGACAATGACCCAAAACATACATCCAAATGTAAAAAAGAGTGGTTAAAAAGGAACAAATGGCCTGTTTTAAACTGGCAGTAATGAGTCCTGGTCACATTCCAATCGAGAACCTTTGGAAAGAGCTAAAATCTGCCATTGGTAAAAGGAATCCTGGAAACATTCATGAGCTGGAACAAATTGTAATTGAAAAGTGGGAGAAACTGCCAGCAGACAGATGTACAAAACTTATAGAGCTGCAAGAAACATTTGGAGACCGTTATCACCTCAAAGTATTGTGCAACCAAATATTAGTGAAGGGTGTCGCTAATCCTATCCAGGTCATATTTTGTTTTTTTTTTCCTCAATAATTACTACGTCTAAGTTGCACAGACATCTTTATTTTTGTTGTTGTATACCTTTGAACATAATATGATGACACGGAATATTTCCAATTATTTCTCAAGATATTCTACACAACATACCTAAAATTCAAGGGTGCCAATAATGTTGACCATAACACTCAATGCATTTCAAACACCCCCCCCCCATTGAAGTATATTGTAAGACATTTGTTTACTTTGATTTCATCCTCTTGCTGTAAAGGGATTCACTATGCTTGTCCGAATGTCATTTTGAATTCTGGCACTGTATTTGCCCCCACCAATGGGAGGTCTTTCCAAGCATCCACCACTCTTTTAGTGAGAAAGTATTTCCTAATGGTGACTTTTAAGTTTACTGCCTTGCAACTTCATTGTATGCCCTCTAGTTTTACAGCTTCTCCTTCTTTGACAAAGGTTTGTTTGTTCATTAATACTCTGTAGTATTTAAAGGTCTGTATCATATCTCCCCTGTCCCTCCTCTCCGCTAGGGTATGCATATTTAAGCCTTGAAGTCTCTTCTCATACATCTTCTGGCAAGGCACGAAACATGTTGGTTGTCTTCCTTTGAACCATTTCAAGTATTTTTATATCTTTTGTAAGATATGGTCTCCAAAACTGAACACAATCCTCCAAGTGAAGCCTCACCAAAGACTTGTACATGGGCATTAATACTTCCTCCTTTTTTTCTGGTTATTCCTCTCTGCATGCAGTCCAGCATAGTCTGGCTTTGGCTACTGCCTTGTTGCCTTGTTTTGCTACCTTGAAATCCTTGGACACTAATATTCCGAGGTTCCTCTCCTAGTCTGTGCACACCAACCTCTTGCCTCCTGTCGCATACAATCTCTGTGGATTTCTGCATCCCAAGCACATTACTCTGTACTACTTTGGTCTAATGCTTGGCAGTTAAGATTTAATGAATTCTTCCAGTGTTTGCAGATCTTTCTTCATGTTGTCCACTCCCTCATAAGTGCCCACTCTGTTGCAAATTTTTGTGTTATCTGCAAAAAGGCAGACTTTTCCCTTCAGTTATTACACAATATCACTCACAAATACATTGAACAGCATTGGTCCCATGACTGATCCCAGAGACATGCCACTATGCACCTTCCTTTTTTCGGAGTGAGTTCCGTTTACCACCACAGGCTCTTATCTGTGAGTCAACCAATTTCAGATGCAGTTCCTCGCCTTCCCCCTTCCTTCCTTCACCTATCCCCAAGCTGCTCAGTTTATTGATAAACCTCTTATGAGGAACAGTATCAAAGGCTTTGCTGAAATCTAGGTATATCGCATGCCCTTGATCTAGTTCTCCAGTCACCCAGTCAAAAAAACTCAATCAAATTTGTTTGATATGATAGTTCTTTGGTTAAAAAAAACAAACCCAGCAACATGTTGACTCAGATCATGCAGTCCATTGGTTACTAGAAAGTCCACTATTCTTTCTTTCCTTCAAGAACACCTCCATTACTTTTCCAACCATAGAGGTAAGGCTTACCGGCCTATAGTTTATCACATTTTCCCTATTAACCGCTTTTGTGAAGAGGGACCATCAGCCCTTCTTCAGTCCTGTGGAACCTCTCCCATCTCCAAGGGTCTATTAGAAACATTCTCTAAAGGCCTTGCGAGAACCTCTCTGAGCTCTTTCAGTATCCTGGAATGTATCCCATCCGGTCCGATGGCCTTGTCCACTTTCAGTTTTGCTAGCTGTTCAAAAACATCTGTGAATGGTATGGTACCTATTCCTTTCCCTTTGTATATTTGTCAATCATATGTGATCCTTCTCCAGGATTTGCATTCGTAAATACAGAACCGAAGTATTTGTTTAGCATTTTCATTTTTTCAGTGTCATTTTCCACAAATCTGTCCTCGGCACTTTTAAGTCTTGCAAGTCCACCTCTGATCTTCCTCTTCTCCCAAATATACCTGAAAAAAATGTTGTCTCCGCGCCTCACATCTTTTCTTCTGTTTTTGCTATCGTTATTTCTCTCTTTATTTCTTTTAGCTAAAGAGAGAATAGAAGCACTAGTGAAAAACTACTTTGAATATGGAAATACAAATTTTCCTAAAAAAACCTGACACTAATCGACAGAGTTATGTTTCAAGAGGTAATATACATTGTGATGTAGCGCGTAATCCAATACAGTTGCTGATAAGAATTATTCCTCTCTCTACCGCTGTATCATTTAAACATTTGCTAATATATTTAGCTCATTTATCCACAATATCATTGTTCTGGTGTTACATGGACTCACTGGGTTTATCTCTCGTATGATTTATCTGATCAAAAAGAAAGTCAGAGTTTGTTTTTCTTATTGTTTTTGTTTCTCTAGTGCTAATGATATATAAGTTGGTTTCCGGTATTTGTGTATGACATTCTCTTGCACTATATTTCAATTACTTTCCAAGCTATTCTCAGTACTTAATAGAACTGTTCCTGAGAAGAAAACAAATATAATGATATTTGTAGTTTTAAACTAAGTGTTTTGACTTTTAAACCACAGATTAAGTGGACTACCTTACATATCTTTTGACCTCCTCCTCACCCTCTAATAATAACATGGTTGTTCAATGATAATTACATAGTAGACAGTTTGTTTAGAAATGCAGATAGGGATACATAACTTTTGAGCAGGCTGGTGAACAAAAACATTTGCTATTTAAAACCAGAGGAGTGGCTGCTTGAGAAGCCATGCTGCATTGAATGCCGCAAAAGATGCATTTATTAAAGCATTTCAGGTCCTGCAAGCTCTGAACCATGGAATGCATGCATTGGTGGAGGCAGCCATCATCTACTATCAGTTAATGCATGACTGTTGACCACAGGGCATGTTTTTGTCTCCTGAAGGCTGAAGCTGCAAAGGTTGTCAATTGACCAGATAGTCAGAAATGTTTATTTTGTACAATTTTTTCTAGAGAGAGAAAGTGCTAGTAAAAGGTGTTTTTTTTTTTTTTTTTTTTAAATTCTCATGTGGGCCAGGTCAGGAACTGTTTGTCTTTATTCAAGTCTAGATTTTGCCTTGGACCTGATTCTGTCCTGGACTTCCTGGCCCTCTGTGCGCCTGGTTGGAACTGGATGCACAGAGGTAGATGGGATTCTGATCCTGTGGGGTGGTACCCCGATTCTGGTCAGCCTGCACATACAGGCCTAGCCTGGTTAACTCAGTCAAGGCTCCAAATGCCAGAACAGATCTTCATTCCCTGCAGCCTGACCCCCGCCAGGATCAGGCTGTGGGGAATCTCCTCTATCCCCTCCAACCTTTGCTGCGTCCTGGGCCTGCCACCCCCCCGCTGACTAGGGGAACTTATTCCACCTCAGAGGAATTCCACCTCAGAGGTGGAATAAGTTCCACGTTCAGCCCGCTGGTCCCGGACGTACAGAACCGACATTGGAATCAGCCCTGTACTTCCGGGGCCATGGACCGCCCACTGCCCGCCCTAACTCTGCCCCCACAAGGCCCCTTTCCCACCCCCGTCTAACCTCCCCGTACAGTGTACAGGGAAGTTAGTCGGGGTCGGCAGAGGGATGACCCTGTTTGTGGATAAGTTTATCAAACGTTGTGAATGTTACATAGTGGAGGCCATAACTTTTTTTTCCATCCCATCGATACTAGCATATTATCTATTTTTCTGCCTTTACTCTGAAATGTACTACATTTGTTTTAGATGAGATCTTTATCTTTATTGTATTAATTCTATTTCAGAGGAACTAAATATTAGCTGATGCTGTCTGCATTAGAAAAGTATCAACAACGTAAATTGTGGCTCAGTGCAGAATACCACTGGCTGAATGCTTAGATCTGCTCTTCCACACCCTGAATCAACTGGGATTGAAAATACTGAGAAGTCAGCATTCACAGCCCCTTGAAAGAAGTTGCCCTCATTAACGGCAATTGCTGGTGGCCAGATATATGATACGACATTTCATGGCTCCTGTCTTCAGGATCAATGCTGCAATAACTAAAAACGGGAGGGCAGAAATTCCTGGCTAGTTGCAGATGAGGTTCCATAGCACAGGATCACAATGGGCTGAAAAAAAGAGGGAAAAGTATTGGGAACAAAAAAAAAAGTTGTGAAAATAAAGAAATGTGAAAACACATTTTAGATAGTAGGTGGAGATAGCAATTGAGATGTTGAGCTCAGGGCTACTCAGTGATTGTGTTTAGAAATGACTCTACTATTATTACTATTAGTCATTTATATAGCACTACAGGACTCTGCTAATAAGGCAGCCAATTCTAAAATACTCAAAAGGAGGTGGAGGCATGCACAGGAATGTGTATCCGTGTGCAGCAGGAGGACCCATTTCACAAACAGAAACAGAAAAATTGATTGAGGAAACCCAGCAACTTACATGTGTACATGCCCGAATTTCACAATGTACTTGGGTTAATGTCACCCCTTGTGCCTGTAGCTGAGCCATTTTGCAAACCTAGATGCTCAGATATTCACCTCATTTCAGTTTGGAGGAGAAAATAAACATTGGGGGATCCCACTTATTCTTTCCTGTAAATGGATGACCAAAAGGAACACTTTTTAAATACCTGTTTGTGTCTAAACCCAGACGTTGACAATTTTGGGCTTATACATACATCCTCTATATGAAATGGGGAAAAACACATATAGATTTTTATTTATTTTATTTATTTAACACTCATTTTTATACCGCATCTTCCAGAGATCAGGTGCGGTGTACAAACAACAACAATTAACAAAGCTAAGTTTGTTTTACATAGAACATCTTAATTTTTACATAGAACATCTTAACATATCATAAATAAACAAAGTGGGTTTTTGAACTGGGACCGTGTTTTACATAGAACATCTTAATTTTTACATAGAACATCTTAACATATCATAAATAAACAAAGTGGGTTTTTGAACTGGGACCGTGTAAAAACAGTTAACTAACAAAGTGTAGTATCTATATACGTAAGACAGTACATAACTGATACAACTATATACATGCGTTGGTATTAGGTCATAGGAGATAGGATCGTCATTTCATTAGCGCTGAGTGTTGTCCATTTAGGTGTGAGGGTTGTGCTTTAAGTGGTCATTTACCTGATTATCCTTTATCTATGTTGATTGGAAGGTTTTCTATGGAATTGTAGTGTTTAGTGAATAGATAAGTTTTTAGTTTTTTGCGGAATTCCAAGATCTCTGTTAGTGAACGTAGATCCTCTGGTAGGGAATTCCAGATAATTGGGGCTATGTGTGAGAAGGCTCTATTGTTGGTCAATTTATGTGCTTTTATGAAGTCCTTCGGGATCTTTAGTTTATTTAACTGTTCTTTTCTATTAGTAGGCTTAGGTGTTTCTTTGCATATTAGATTACATAGTGTAATCGGTGCTATGTCGTTTAATGCTTTAAATGAGGTTATTATTGTTTTGTATATTATCCTACTTTGTATTGGTAACCAGTGGAGAGATGCAAGTATAGGTGTTATGTGTTGTATAGAATTTATTTTTAGTATAATTCTTGCTGTTGCATTTTGGGCTAATTGAATTCTTTTAATGTTCTGTTTTGAAATGCCTATAAGTATTAGATTGGCGAAATCAAAATGAGGGGTTATGATAGCTTGTGTTATATTAATGAAATCTTGTATAAATACAAGCAGATGTAGTTGTTTGAGAATTTTAAGTTTGAAATAGATTTTCTTTAAAGTGTTTCTAATGTGGGTTTCCATTGTAAGGTGTGTATCTAGGATAACACCTAGATATCTTATTTCATTTTTTATTTTAATTTCTTGCTCTTGTAGTGTTATATGGGTTGGAGGGATGAATGATTGATTTTTAGTTACGATTAGGACTTCAGTTTTGGCATGATTTATGTGAAGGTTTTGAGTTTTTAGCCAAGTTGTGATTTCATTATAGCAGTCTGAGAGTAGATGTAATGGTATGTTAGGGATTGTAAATGGGATGTACATCATAATATCATCTGCATAGAGGTGATAATGTACTCCAAATTTTTTAAAGATATTGCAAACCGGTTTTATGTAAATGTTAAAGAGTAGGGCTGAAAGAGCAGATCCTTGTGGTAAACCTATTTCTTGGTTATATGTAGTTGAAGTTTGATTACCTATTCGTACATTTTGTGTTCTGTTGTTTAAATAGGAAGTGAACCAATTATGTACTGTGGAGTTTATGCCTATCTGTCTTAAGTTGCTGAGCATTATTGAATGATGAACACTATCAAAGGCTGCTGATATGACGATAAAGAGGAGGATGAATGCTTGTTTATGATTGTCAATTCCTCTTAGGAGAGTATCAATTAATACTGTTAGCAGTGTTTCTACTCCGTGGCGGGGCCGAAATCCATATTGTTGCTCGTCAAGTGGGTAAGATGTGTCTATGTATTCCTGTGTCTGTAATTGCACTACTTTTTCTATTATTTTGGCCAAAAATGGGATGCTAGAAATGGGTCTGTATGATGCTGGGCATGTTTTATCTAGTTTGCCATTCTTTAGGATTGGGCGTATTTGTGCATGTTTGAGTGATTGAGGAAGGTAACCTTGGGATAATGAGAGGTTGACTATTGGGAGAATGAATGAAAGTAAGGTAGGCAGAGTGTTTTTTATCCATGACACTGGGCATGGGTCTAAATAAGAGGTGGTAGTATTGAGTCCGGATATGATAGTTTTTAATGTTGTTCTTGAAATGGGGTAAAAGTCTGACCATTGGACAACAGATTGGTGAGAGTTATTGATTGTATCAAAAGGCATTTGAGTATTTTTTGATTTATTTTGGTAGTGATTAGCTAGTGTTTGTACTGAGATGTCGGTGATTTCGTTGCAAGAATTTTGAGCGTTATTGGTAAGGTTTCTGACAATAGAGAATAGTTCTCTAGGTCTGTTATATGATTTTGATAAAGTTGCAGCTTATTATTTTTTCTTTTTACTATCGAGTGTTTCTTTATATTTTATGAGATGGTTATTGTAAATTTCCTTATGTATAGTCAACTTAGATTTTCGCCATTTAATTTCGTGTTTTCTTAGTTCTTTTTTCATTTGTTTTAATGTGTTATTGAACCATGGTTTGTTGTTAGTTTTGGGGTGTATCCTTTGTTTATTTGTGTAATTGATTTTGGCTGCATTATTGATGGTATCATACCAGTTTTTGACAGCATCATCTAGATCGGATGTGGATGGTAAGAGGTAGGGAATTGTTGAATCAAGGAATTCCGTTTCATTAAATTTTTTAAATTTTGATGTGGGGCCACTTAATGTATAGCTTTTGACATTAGCAGTATGGTATGTGAAGTTTGTTTTGATAATATAATGATCAGACCAGGGTGTCTCTGTGAGTGCTATGGAATTTAGATTCATTAGTTTGAAAAGTGAATCGGGAAGAAAGATAAGATCTAGTGTTCCTCCTTTTATGTGTGTTGCGGTATTTATTATTTGATGATAATCTATATCTGATAAGGCATCCATAAATAATTTGGAGTTTTGTGTTGATAGTGAAGGTAGGTTGAAATCACCTAGCATGATTATAGGGTTTTGTTCAGAAGATGAGCTAAGGAGATCAATAAATGAGTCCAGACAATCTGCGCTTTGGTCTGGACTTGCCAGGCCCCCTACACACCCCTGTGCAATTTCACTGTGGTATGGGCATCCACATGTAAATTGGACTCTTTTTAAAATGGCCATTTACATTTGGATGTGATTTACACGTGTCTATATCTTATTGCGTTAGAATACATATGGGCAAAACAATTATGGTCCTTCAAAAAACAAAGGGGCAGAGGGAAATCTTCTTGACAAGGATCTATGAGCAGAACAGCCAAACTGTGGTGAGTTCATGTTTTAGCACACATCTCTTCATTGTAAAAATACCTCGGGCCTGCTTTGATGATCAGAAAATATTTTTACTCGTCAAAAAGTGCTTCAGAGCTGACAATAGATTTTTGCCGGTATTAATGAACCTGGCAGCTCTGGATGATTTTTGTTTGGTATTTCTTTTTTTTCCTCTTCAGTTGATGCCATTAATATTGTTTGTTTCAAAGCAGGGTATGTGTAGCAGGAAACAGCTGTGGAGCTGTAATAAAGAATAGCTTTCATAAAGCAGTTTTACATTATGCTTCAAACACTATCTGATAACGGACTCACATTTGTATGAGTGTAGGAACGTTCTGACAGGTGTGAGGGACGGCTGATTGATTCAAACCTACCAATGCATGACAATGAACCTCTTGATAGAGACATCTTAGTTACAACTGATAAGCAAAGAACACAACTGCCTGCCATTATGTATCATTTTATTACCTTTATGTTGATCTTCATCTTTAAATGGTTAGCAAAGCATGGATAGAAGATGACGGAATATAGATATTTTTTCATGATACACCTTTAGCAGGATTTGTCGTCTTTACATGAAGGACGAGTTAATCAGCATAGACATCATATTTCATTAAAACAGAGACAGTATATAGTACATGGCACGCAACAGCATGATATGTGTTGGAAATTGCCCTAGAAATAACTTCTTTTCAGTGTACTTTCTCAAGGCTGTTTACTTAGCCAATGTGAAGACTCTTTCTAACGTTAAGAAAATTCCAAAACTGAAGAAATGTATCATTTTCCTCACACCTTATTTGCACAGAGATTTTCAACCATTCTGGCTGCTTTATAGAGCCAACAATTTAGATCAGATGTAGAAATTTGGACACATGGGTGCCCTCTTAAAAAAAGAAAAATGACTTCTATGTGAAAAGTACAAAAAGACAGCTAGTTTATGAAGACACTGAAAAACCAACCTCTAGAGAATGGAAAATATGAATTGGCAAAACAAAGACAGTCCAAACACAAAAAAAAGCGAGTATATTAATCTTCGTCAGTCTCCTAGAGGACTTCAGAACACTGAGCAAATTGCAGTGTTGCTGTTTGCTGTTGCCCATAGCTCTTAATTGGACTCGCTGATCTACGTTTCTCCTTTAAATTTACAGTCCAATAAATCTTTTTTTGAATTTTTTGAAATGCATTTAAAAGGAGGAGAATAATACTAATCAGAATAATACAAAGGTGAATCCTCTGACTGAGGCACAGGGAATTCACCCTTGGATTATACTGGTATGCATTTCAAAACATTTTTTAAAAACGTTGTTTTGGCTGTTAATTTAAAGGAGCAACTTGGAACAGTGAGTATAATGAAGAGCTGTGTGTAGCAGTGAAAAGTCATACTGCCATTTTGCTCATTGTTCTTATGTCATTCAAATTGTATATTTTCCACATTAGGTTGCTGAAAAGTAGTAATCCTGTCTCTCTTGGATTATTTTGGATTATCAAATAGACAGACAGAACCAGCTCCAACAGTTTGCAAATACCCATGCATAAATTGACATGTGCTTTAAAACAAGTGTATGCTACACATATAACCAGAATATTTTATAAAATATGCATGTATAGTCTGGGATCCCTCCTCTTCCAAAGAATCATTTCCTCCCCTCAGTGATTGGTAAGGATGCTTTGTAGAAAGCTGATATCTCTCAGGTAGAGATGTCTTCTGACTTCTTGGATTTGGGGAATCTGTCTGAGTTGTTAGAGCAGTCTACCGAGGTAGTTGACGTCTGGGCTACTTTGCTGGTATCTTCTGTATTTCTTCAGGATAAGGAAGCATTATTACAAATGTATTTAAAAAAGAAATTGGATGTAGGGTACAGGTCTTCCCAGATGTGTCCAGGTGGACTCAATCTAGGAGGAAAGATTTTCTGGAACTCCGCTCTGAAGTTTTAGCTTTGGGTGCGAGTTTCCAGTTGAGATTTCCTTGTAAATGTCTACTTGGGTATCAGAATAAGATTTTTCATTTCTTCCAGCCATCTCAACTGCATTTTTTTCTTAGATGCTAAGCAATTGTGAATTCCCCTTATGGTAATATTGTGGGCTTTATAAGTTGTATTCACTTTACATCCTACTACTACTTTTTAATATTTTTCTTTGTTTGTAACCATTCTCCTATGGTATATACTGTTCTGGAATCCTCCCTTTTCTTTATTGTTCTATTGTGGACTGCTAGCATACTGTCATGTTATTGATTGCTTTATGTTCTTTTGTGTTTATTTTTTGCATGTGCATGATAGATTATGATACTCTTTATCCAAGGCTCTTGGTTTATTGTAAAATTTAATTAAATATAAAATAAAAAAAAATATGCATGTACATCGCAGCTCTTTTATGATCTGTCCAGAATATGTTCATTGAATGCCTAGAGGTATGCCTTCTCTTTGCGTGTACTTGCAAGTATAATACAGTAGTACAATTTTATAGAAACTCTTCTCTACTTGTAAGAGAGTCCTTACACATGAGAAAATACTTTATAAAATTACCCCATAAATTATTTCCTGCCACAGGTGTCAGACTCTCTGTAGTTACTCATTGCAGTGTTACCATTTTGCTGAAATGCCAGGTTTGAATGCAGTTGAAGGGTACCACAGGGCAATTACTGCATAAAGCCAGTTAATGCACATGTAACAACTTGATGAGTTAGAGAAGTGTACATAGTATAAAGTTAGCCTGTACATAGTTTTCCCGGTTTATCCCATGTTTAATATCCTGTTTCACTGTAAGCTCAATGTCGCCTGTATGCATTGTAGTATGTTTCTGTTCGATGTACACCGCACTGATTATAATAGCGCGGTATAGAAGAAATGTTAAATAAATAAATAAATAATGCTAAATAACCATCAGTTGTACAGAATGCCTTTTTTCTCAGCTTGCTTGTTTTGCATTCAGATGCAGAAAATTCACTTTATATTTGAGTTCTTTTGCATTAATAAAATAATGCAGGGAAATCTATAGTTGAGTGAAACAATGCAACAGAATGCAAACGTTCTTACGAAGTGATGTAGCAAAACCCTGGCATCAGCATGTTACTAGGCTTCATGAAATATACATCATGTACTTGATTTTGATTACCTGGCATGTGCTTGGGCATCATTTTGGATATAAATGAAATTCATACATCCTCAGTATTATATTTGAATGGTGCACAACATGGTGTGTTATCTAGTAGGGAAAAAGCAAATCTGGGCTGATAGCTTTGAAAGCAGATTGAGAAAGAAAAGAAAATATAAAAAGCTCAATCCTGCAAACATTTTGCTTTTGTAGAATAAAGAGATTAGGGCATGTTACTAAAGTGTAGTAAATTTTTACACTTAAAGCACCTTACGTGCAAAGCCTGTGCAGTAAATACAGGAGGTATGACCAGCGTCCCATGCCATGGTAGATAACATGGATGCACCTACACAATCTGCTGAGGCATGAAATATGGGCCCTGGAGGAAAGAAACCCTGCAGTGTCTCACGGTTGCACAACCTGGCCCTCCCCCCAGCATATAACTCTTCCGATTGGTCCCCCACAAGATCACCTGACCCTTTCCAAACATCATACTGCAGCTCGCCCCCATCCCTAGTCTCATGGAGCAGAGCAGGAACAGTCCCCCTTTGTTTCCACCCTGGAAATTGGTAGTGTACAAAATGGCAACTATGACCCCTAGCGGTAGTCTTGCAGTACTACTGCTAGGGGGTCAACCTTCCATATAAGGAGCGATTGCAATAGCTGTGAGAGAGACCATGCCTGCTCTCCATCCAGAACCCACAGGAAGCAATTACTACTACTACTACTACTTATCATTTGTATAGTGTGGGTTTTTTTTACCACACAATAGCTGCTAGTATGGGCCTGCACAAATATTTAGCCTGTCAAAACCCACTCGGAGTGCTTATTGCATTTGAGTAAACATGCCTCTTAATGCACTAGAATTCATTACCTATTATGGTCCCTTCTGAACACAGTAGGGCATGCTGGCTGAAGCTTAGTGTGCAGTAATGGATGTCATAGTGCACAAAGTGGTGCCGTGTCCATAGGAATAAAATGGGCTGTGGTTGCACTTAGCATGTGTTAACACATTTATTATGCACTAAACTTCAGTGAATGTGCCCCTTAAAGGACTTGAGTGATATAGTGTTTTTTAATTCATCGGGATGCTACAGTCTATTGAATATTGGTATTACTAAAGGAAAAAAATGTTAGAGTAAAAATTAAATAAGAAACAAATTAGAAATCTGATCCTTAAGAACGATACTCAACATTTGATTTTTGGCACAGGCAGACTAGAATAAATGAACCTTTTCTGACCCTTGACTCATAGTATTTGAGAAACTGAATTCTAGCAGCATAGCATGTAGTGGCTTTAGTGCATTTTTGGATTATTATTACAAGTCCTGGCAATATCAGAGAGACCTTGTTTTCATTTCTGGTCAGCACCTCAGCAAACTAATCAATGAGGCATGAACTGCTATCTGCAGTGAAAGAAATGAAAAATAAACCAGAGATAATCCCCCAGTTAAAAGGTTATGGTGTGCGATAAAAGCTATTTTGTTAATTTATTTACTTACTGCTACAGTGAGATAAAGTGCAGGAACAATTAGAGAATTCTAGTTGAAAGGATTTAAAAGGGCAATGACGACAACATTTTATCTTATTTGATTGACAGTCTGCTGTGGAGATTTAAATAAAAAAAAAATCTGTTTATATGACCTGGTTTATATTTTATTGCTGAAAGGTAATTTTTACAACTGGAGTAACACAAATATGCTGTCTCCATGGCTGTCTTCTGGGTAAAGAGAGATTCTCTATTTTTTAAATACTTTTTCTGTTCCATTAAACATTGTAAGTTGATATTTGAATACTACTGTTGGTTTACTAAAAGCAGAAGGTATTGATTTGAAGTATAATGGGTTGCTAGCTTTATGAAACTTAAGTGTCTAATAAATGCATCAACTCAAATCGGGCAAGTGGTTTCCATGTCTAGGCCATGTTCCCTGCCCCTTCCCCTTCCCCCTCTGCCCCCCATCCCTTCTCCCCCCTTTAGCCCTGCTCCATGTCTCCTTGCTTAAATTGTCCCTCACCGCTGACTGAATGCACAGACGACCAGTTTTGCAGCAAATATTTAGGGTTTATTGGATAATGTTGGCTACAGCATAACCTTAAGCAAACATATAACCAAAATTCACAGTGTACAATTCTCAAACATATATACAACATTAAATTGTCCTAAACCTTTCTGACACTTATCCTCGAGATGTACAGCCTGTACTTGCCCAAGGGAGGTGCCCTCAAAGCCCACCCCTTTATTTATTTATATAGGTTCTCTTATATACTGCGCTATTTAGAATCAGTGCTGTTTATGTATAACAAAAATGTGTGCAGTGCAGGCAGAACCTACACTGGACTTACAATGAGCAGGGGTTTCTAACAAGGCTAACAGGGGTAACTATGTACAGGCAAAGCCGGCTGTCACCGGCTACGTGAGCAGCTCACAACTATTTACAGGTTAAAATTGACCTTGACCTGAAAAAACCTCTTAACCTTTGCTGTCATAACTGATACACATTATCTGCAATACGCTGTGTGGGGCCACATGCTGTTAAAGCATGCACTATACCCCCGGTTGCAGCAGCATCCTCCTTCTCTGTTCTGACCCGGCCCGTCAAAGGTCAGGATTGCTGCATACTTAATATATAATAATCTACCAAATTTCAACACATGTGGGCACCCCAGAACTATCTACATTGATTTTTTTGTTGGAGTTGGTCGTCAAAGTGAGTGGACAAATGACCACACACCACCGCGACGTCTCCTTTTTATCAAATGTAAAAATAAAGCTTTTGCATTTTTGTACTTAGCTCAATTGATGATCTTTCAAAGATGAGATGCCAGAATGTCTCAAGCAGCGACGTGCTACACGTTTCGGGTCGTCTTTAAAAATTCAATCATTCAGTCGACCCTGCTTCAGGGTCTATGATTCGATATCAAGGTTTTGCCAGCCTTAATATAAGCCTGAAGCAGGGTCGACTGAATGATTGAATTTTTGAAGACGACCCGAAACATGTAGCACTTCGCTGCTTGAGACATTCTGGCATCTCATCTTTGAAAGATCATCAATTGAGCTAAGTACAAAAGTGCAAAAGCTTTATTTTTACATTTAATAAAAAGGAGACGTCGCGGTGGTGTGTGGTCATTTGTCCACTCACTTTGACGACCAACTCCAACAAAAAAATCAATGTAGATAGTTCTGGGGTTCCCACATGTGTTGAAATTTGGTAGCATACTTAATATATGGCAATGAGGTGTCTTCCTCCCTACCCCCACTGTCAAAGCAAAGAGAGGCACATTGCCCTCTGATCCTCCTGCAAATCTGTCATCTCTATCAAGGGGAGGGCAATTTCCATGTGGCCACTCCCCCTATTCTCAACTGTACGGCTGTGCGCTTGGTCCGATGGCCCTTAACCTCTGGACACACCCCCCGACAGTGACTCCTTGCTTGTCGGGAGGCCCCACCCGGTACTCGACTGTGGCCAAAAGCATTTCTACCGTGTCCTAGGCTGTGCACAGGAAAACGTCCATGCTGGTATCCAACAGATGTACGCCTGCTGTGCAACACAGGCCAGGGCAACTTAAATTGATGAGGTCATGCACAGTGCAACTCCCCCCCCCCTTAATTGTCTCCGTGAAGCGAGCCAACCATCCGCTCACCTTTTGTTTTGTTTTCTCCACTGCCCAGTGAGACCTTTTTGACTTTTCAGACTCTCCGTGGTACGATATGGGACCATACTACCCAAGTCCCAGAGAAAATGTTGGCCAGCTGCATCTTCTGATTAATTTGACACTGCGGGTATTGGCAATTGTTCCCCCCCTCCAGATGCATCACTAAGACCCAAGGACTCCTGGCTGCCATCCTTATGCGCATAAGGGACGGAACCAGCAGGACCCATATTCTCTGCACTCCAATCTCGACGATCAACACCTCTGCAGGATTCAGGCCCAAATCAAAGCCCTGCGGTCTGCTCCAGGTTCTCCTTTGTACCCAATGGACATATGGATGGCCTCATATCCACATTTCCAGGGAATCTGCACTTAGGGCAAACCATAGAAAGAAGAACACAAGAAAGTTCAGGTTAGTCCCAGTAACATTTGTCACTCCTTAGCTTCTGAGCGAATGTACAGGTTATAATGGTCAGAATGCCACTCGCCCATGAACATGATTTGTTACCTTGTCATGCCAAGGCCAGCTGCCATGGTAGCCGCCCCAATGTGGAAGGAACGAATGCTGTAATAGCCAACCTTAAGGTCTGCCTCTGCAATGACCGGCTTCCACATCCTGGTGAACCGGAAGTGAGATGGGGGTGCTCCGCCTGCATTGACCAATACTGCTCGCCTCCCAACAGGCATAATCATCTACAATCCTCAAAATACCACACTGGACACGTGCGGTCTCCTGGCAGGGGTGACCATGACAGTTTTGCCCCCCTTTCGTGGGGTCCATCTTAGAGCTATAAATCTGCGGTTAGTTGTGCGACGACGTTCAACTGACCATCCCTTCATTATTCTTGCAATGATGAAATCCGCCAAAGGGCTCCATTCTTCCATTGCTTTGGCAAAAGGGATGATTGCCATTAAGCATATTCTTACTGCGGATTTACTCCTGCCCCTGTCCCTGTAGCAGAATATCCAGCGAAGAATGGTGCTGGCCTTAAAGCAGTCCCCTCTCTGATGCCATCCTGCACACAAACGTTCCAGAAGTAATCCCAGGCTTTCAAGTATGTCAGCCTGGTATACTCTGCCAGGAAACCCATTAAGCAGCTCCAGACTTTGGTGGCCCTCTGGAATGGATGCCTTGACTGCATCTACCCAGAAGTACTGGCCTGGAATGCTGCCATCTTAAAATGAGCAAGGGCATCGGCAGTTGTTTTATGGAACCAGGAACATGACGATGAAAGAATCTCTCCTACCCTGAGTACCCCGGAGAATGCTAAGGAAAAGGTGCATCTGAAAAGACAGGTCTCAAAGGTGTCCTAGCAGACCACCATCCATGATGGTGAGCAGCTTACTTAACACCTTATGGATGATCAGGTGCCTGTGGTCTGGAGCACGTCAATGGTCAGCAGCCTCACTCATTATCCTTTAGCAATGACTAAATCGGCTGAAGGGCTCTTTTTCCCCATTGCCCAAGCGAAGAAAGTGACTGCCACCAGGCACATCTGTACCACAGATTTCATCATGCCACTGCCCTTGCATGATAGAATCCAGTTGGGAGTTGGGAGCCGATCATGCATTGGTCACTGTCCCTAATTCCCTTAAGGCTACAGAACTTACAGAAATGGTCCCAGGTTTCCAAAATATTTCTGGCTAGTCTGTTCAGCCATGGAAACTCGTCAGTAACTCCCATACTTCGGCAGGCCAAATGCCAGACTGCTGCTGGAATAGGTATTCTGGTGACATGGAAGAATGAGAAAGGGCATCAGCAGTGTTATTGTAGCATCCTGCAATATGCTCTCCCTTAAAGGTGATATTATGCAGAATGCAAAGCATAACAATTTCCCAGGGCAGTGCCACCACCCCTAGCGTCTCGGCATACATCTTGTGTACTGCTTGGACCGCCGCCAAATTATCGGTGTGGAATGTAATGACCCTGTTAGCCAATTGAGGGGCCCAGATAGACAGGGCTGCCATCAAAGGGAATAACTCCAGGGGTGTGATATCGTTGTTAGCGTCAAAGGAGTGCCACTCGTGCGGCCAAAACTCCAAGCCCCAGGCCCTCCAGAAGTATATCCCAAACCCCCCCCCCCCCAACACATCTGTGAACAATTCCAGGTTGCAGTTTCAACAGGGAGGGTCCTGCCAAAAGGCTAAGCCATTAAAGGCCTTCAGGAAATGTTCCCCAGTTCTTCGCATATGCTCTTATCAACCCTGATGTAGTGGTGCTTCTGCTTGACCCCCCCCCCCCCCGTCACAAGAGCCAGTCGGTGACAGAAAACCCGCCTCATCGGAATCACCTTACAGGTGAAACATAATAAACTGAGCAGAGACTGAAACTGCTCTAATTTAGCTTTCTGTTCTAACCTAGCTTTTTGCAAGCCTCTCATGTGCCCAATGATGGTTTTCAGTTTCTCCAACTTATCCCTGGACAGTCTAGAAACCTGGACTTGTATATCTTGCTCAATTCTGAGGAATGTGTCCTGCGGGTCCCATGGTCATTTCTGCCGCCAGAGCTACTCCAAACCACTGTGCGATGGGTTCGGAGGAATCCAAGATCCTTTTGCATTCCTCGAATCCGCCCCCACGAAAAGGAAATCAAGGTAATGAACAGTTGAGCCAGGCCTGGCTATTTCTTCGACCAGCCAAAGCAGGAATGAACTGAACTGCTCAAAATATGCACAGGAATTAAGCAGCCCATGGACATACATTTGTCATAGTGGTCCTCACCCTTGAAGGTGAAAACAGAGTAAATGAAAAAGACTCTGGATGCACAGGGAGCAGTTGGAATACCGACCCTATCTCTGCCTTAGCCAGTTTTGCCTGTGGCCCAAATTCTGCATGATTGCTATGGCCTGGTCAATAGACACATATCTCACAGAACACAAAGAAGGATCGATATGGTCATCAACAGACTCGCCCGCGGGGCAGAATAGGTTGTGTATCAAATGGCACTGGTGTTGGCACTGTTCCCAATAGGGACAACACCAGACCTGGGAAAGGGAGGTCCCAGTAGGGACCCTCCACCCTTCCCAAGACCTGAAGGTGCTGAAGGAAGGAAGGGGAATTGCGTATGGTGTGCAAGGAAGTAGGGACAGAAGATATTATAGGGAAACATTCTACAAAGCCATCCAATAATGATGCATGCCCAGTCCTGGTGAGGGTAGGACCATGGCTACGGATGCAAGCTCTCAAGCCTAATGTGCGAGGGAGCCATGTCCTTCACTGGGTCATTGGGGCAGCAGCTTAAAAGGCTCTCCCTTACTGGTGGATCTTCATGTGAAAGCTGAGTGGCTAGCTCCACAGACCGAACAAGCATGCTGGGACTTACATGAGTTCCATGTGCAGCTGCTGATATTATACCGGGGGCAGTATTGCCATCCTGGTGCCGGTCCTGAATGTCGCCTGTCTGGTCGCCGAATCTTAGGATATAGCAGAACTAGAAAATATATGGAGAAGAACCACCAAAATGGTAAAGGGGATGGAAGGATACCCCTTTTGGGAAAGGCTTAAATAGTTAGGGCTCTTCAACTTGGGAAAAGAGAAGTCTGAGAGGAGATAAGATAGAGGCCTATACATTTAATAGCTGTTAGTGTATCTGGGTTTAAAAAAGATTTGGGAAGGTCCACGAACCCCATTACTAAAGAAGACCTGGGAAATCCACTGCTTACCCCTGGAGAGGCCTAGTGGAACCTGTGGCCTTCAGGAACTAGCCAGGTAGTTGTAACTTGGATTGGACATGTTTGGAAACAGGATTCTGGGCTTGATGGACCCTGGTCTGACCCAGTATGGCATTTCTTAAGTTAATTTTTATTTGTTTATTTAAAATGTTTTTCTATACCGCCCCTTCCAATGATCAGGGACAGTTTACTTTGAAACAAACGAGTTACATAGAACATTGTAGGAGTGGTAAATCACATAACTATTTACATAACTATTAACATATATACATCAATCAGTAAATTAGCAAACTTATTTGCTATTTTTCTAATGGGAGGACAGAATCTGATTTTGGTGTTGAGGAATGGGGTTATGTGGAATTTATAACCTCTAAAGCAAACAGAACATTTTTTTTCTTTTTTTAAATCAACAATTAAATCCAAGATCTCGCCTCTTTCCAAGCTTTAAGTCACCAAATGATCACAGTCTGTCATCAGCTTTCCCTCTAAACAGTTGCAAAATTCAAATCCCTTATATGGTCCCAACTGGGTTATCTATTCTCCTTCTGGGCCTAGGAGTCCTGCCATTAATCTGTTGCCCACCAGCACCATACATATATACCCACAGCAGGCCAACTTGATAAAATGTGAAGGTCCCTTGCAATGATGTGAACTGTCCTGTAGATACATGATCCACAGCCAGGTCCTACAACTCTCTAGTCATATGCACACTGCCTCAGTGTGTTGAGCCATAGTGCTGACATCTGCCATTATAGCCACCGGAAGGTAGCATCACACTAAACCATTGATAGAGATTTTTTTTTAATTAACCTATCCCAGAAATAAGTAAGATGAACCCGGCACAAGTTTGAAAGCAGTGTTTCATGGGTCATATATATATATATGGTAATAAATCTACATCACTAAATAACCCAAGCCTGTGTACAGTCACCAGTGCCTGCAGTTCCCCACACATACTGCCTGACCTCTTCCTCAAACCAGATGGATGTTCACATTGCACATTTTAACTCCAGCCACGGTGAGTCACCTCTTACCCCATGCATAGCCTTGATGGAGACCATGCTGTCTGACCAACTCCCCCTCCCCCCCGGACCTCTGTTGCAACTGAGAAGCTTCCCTGGACCACATGGCAATACCAGAGGTGGGGGGGGGGGGGGGAGAGTTGGAGTCGGCATTGGTGTCAGCAAATAGCACTGCAAGTGAGAGTGGATGCCGGCCCTATCAGCCTTCTCTGCTCTTGCCTAGCTGCAGAATTGAGCATAGGCTTGCAAGGACTGCATGTTCCTTCTTGATCCCTGACACCCCCCCCCCCCCAGCTGCTGTCCCGCCACTCGGCAGACCATGTGCTCTCCTGCACTGTCCTTTCCCCTGGCCATAAATAACGACCCAAAGCAAGAACTCACCATCTCAGAAGCAGCAAAACCATGGACCAGCATCCCTAACTGGACAGCTGTTAAGTAGAGTGATTCCTAGGGCAGGGATGCCAGGCAGGAGAAAAAGGAAAAAGCATGGTTCTTCTCTGTCCAAACCAGAGGGGCAAGAGGGCGGCCCATGCCCTACCCCCTGTCCCTCCACCCCCACTGCACATTAACCCCTGCCTGTTCCTGCTCTCTTGTGCCCGGCAGTTCATAATCCAGCCGGTTAGGTCTTTTTCTGCAGAAACTAAAAACTTTGTGAATGGTAGATAGCAGCAGCCATAGTACCATCCTTTGCATAGAAGAAAGGAACATCCCTGTTTCTTAGGTTAGAAATGTGATTACTAAAGATGTCTAATCTTTTTCAATGTTGAATAAACTAAACCAAGAGTTAAAAGCATACCTGTGCTGAAAGGTTGAACTGAGCTGTTTAAAAATGAGTCAGGAAGTAGACACCTTTAAATTCTTTTTGACTTAGGACCTTCCCTTGAAATATTATCCTATATGCATGAACTAATAATAGTCTGGTGTCAGATTAAGTACATTTAAGCTATTAAATTAATCTTCATTTTAAATGTAAATAAATGCTAGAAAGTTTGCTTTCTAATGTGTTTTTTTTTCTGTGTAATTTTAAAATGAATAGTATGTTTGTCAAACCTAATTGCTTTAACAGCAGTCAGTCAGTTTGATAGTATCATGTACCAACTGGCACTGCTAGGTCACCACGGACCCAGATCATTAAAAGGCAAAAAGTTCAGGGAAAGTTCATTTCTATTGTTTAGCTGTAGTTGCAAAATAGAAAAAAAGGAGAAATCCTGCATTTTTAACATATTGCTGCTTTGGGCCTTGGAGGGACTTTGCACCATTTCTTTTTTCATGAATTGAATACAGCAGTATAAACCTAACGATTAATCTGTTGTGCAAACAAAAGAATGCTCTCTGATAATTTAAAGTAAAACACAGATGTTCCCGGTTGACCACTGATGTCACCAGGCCATATGTTTACATTAATTTTATTTGATCTTTTAAGCTTTTTGGATTTAAATTTGTACTAAGTCAATAGAAAAATTAAAACATCATAAAAGCTGTTATTGAACTGACTTGTTTACAATGTATTACATTTTTAATTAACCTACAGTAAGTAAGTCGGGACAAGCATTTCTTTTACTTTTCCAGTTTAAATTGAGAATGTCTCAATGTACTAGTTACACTTTATATTGACTAATTTGTGTCCTTTGTGACCTTAAATGGGTGGAATGATATGTAAAAGTTATTAACCGGGTAAGGCGGACCGGGCGATTCCACCCTGATTCCCCCCCCCACCCCCTTTTTCCCCTCGCTTATAAGAGGCACACTTAAACTTTCAAAGAAAACCATTACCACTCATTTGGAATTGAACTGGTCGCAGCTTTATTAACTTACAACAATCATAACTTTCCAATTAACAAATTAACATCTCCCCCCCCCCCACCAGCAGCGCGAGCCAGCACCCGCCATGTTATTAGCAAGGTGCCGCCGCTGCCGCTTCCCCCGGGTACAGGCCCCGACAAAATTGCCTCGCCCTCCCTCATCCGGCTTCGCCATATTATTAGCAAAAGCCGAGGGATTGTCCGGGCGGGGGTACCCCACCCCCGCCGTACTGCTTGCATCCGGCTCCGGACCCCGGAAACCTCCGGGATCCCGCCACCGGCTCAGGACACCTCCGTCCTGAGCCGCCCCCCTTACAAAAAGCTGCGACCAGCCCGTCTCCTACGCAGAACCACTTCCAAGGCCTCCTGCCAATCGTTAAGCAGCAAGTCCAACCCGATCGGGGATAAATGCACCCCGTCCGACCTGAACAAACCTGCACAATCGACGTCCACCCATGGGTGCAAAATTTGGCGCCCCCCATTCTCAACGACCCATCTGCCTATTTGGCGATTGATTTTGGACAGCCCCCTGGACCAGCGCCGCTGAACCCTGCAAGCAGGCCTTGGAAGTATATCTGACCACACCAAGATTACCCCCGGGAACATCCCTAAAACCAGCCCCAAGTCCTTGTGCACCGCACGAATCAACTGGCGACAAGTCCAGGACGACAAGTCGTTGCCTCCCAAATGAATCAACAGAACAGCAGGCTTCTCCCTCCGACTTCCGTGGTGCCGTAGCAAAGGCAGGAGCTGAATCCACCGCAGTCCGCGCTCTCCCAGCCATGTGACGGACACCGCAGAGACGTCCAGTCCAAGATTCGCGCCAAGAGGACGTGTTGCTGCTCGCTGACCAGCCCAGTAAACGAACGAATGGCCAGTCACCCAACAGCGACACCGGTCATATCCCACATCTGCAACAAAAAGAAGATAGGTTAGGCACCCCCCCCACCACCCCTACAACCTCACATAGGTTTGGAAAGCCTGGGACCTCCAGCGACCGATACGCTTGATCTCCCTCTCCGGCAATCCCTCCGCTGCCGCACTGGTAGCCGCCCCGATCCGGAATGAATGAGGAGCAAACCGACCAGCGTCCTCCCCCAACGCCCGCAGAGACATCCGCAGAACCGCCGTAAACTGGAAGCGCGTCAGAACCCGCCCGTCTTCATGGACAAATAAATGACCCGCGCCCGAGGGCCGCACCCCTAAGTACGCTTGTAACAACCCGACCGGGCAAGTCAAGGCCCCGGACACTTGACTCAGGATTACCCAAACACCTTTGCCCAGCTGATCTGTTTTTGAACGCGCGACATGAATTCGAACTTGACCCGGTACCAACCGTACTTGGTGCAACTGCAAACCCCCAACCGCCGCACCTCTACCCGAGTCTGCCACCAATTCGCCCACTCGGAAGGCCCCGAAAAACGCTACGGCGAAAACCGCCCGAAATAAGCAACACTCGTAACTGGACGAGGCCACCTGAGGCAACACCACGCACAACCGCTCCAACAGTGCATGCGTGATCGGCTGCCTGGTATCCCCGACCGGCGGCGCCTCACGCTCCCATCCTTGCAAGAGCCGGGCCGTCAAAAAACCCCCCCTCCGCCCCGCGCCCCATCCCACTGCTTTCATGAAAAAGGAAAATCCCGCCAGATTCTTCCTAACCGTAGAACGCGACAAGCCCGCACCCTTTGCTGCCCAAACATACTGACCCAGTAGCCAATCCGAAGCTGGGCCCCCTCTCCATCCCCGCTCCGACAGGAAGGACCTCACACTGCTGTAGCCTCTTCGGTAGGCCTCCCACGTCGCTGCCGACACAGAGTTTTTCAACAAGTCGATCATGCTTGCAGGCCAATCTGCCATAAAGTCTCCGGGACCGAGGCCCCCCGCTCTTCGGCCGCCGGCGCCAAGGTCCGAAACAGCTCCCACTTGAAACGGGAAAGAGCATCGGCAATAGTGTTAATACTCCCCGGAATGTGGCGAGCCTTAAGCACCACATTCAAACGTAAACAGGACAAAACCACCTGCCGCATCAATTCTGCGACCTGCCTGCACCTTGGGGTATAATTATTCACGACACTCACCACGGACTCGTTGTCGCACCTCCATAATATCTGGCGATTCCGCAGCCTCCCCGGCCATATGGACAACACCACCAGGATTGGGAACAACTCTAGGAAGGTGATATTACTGGTAAGGCCGGCTTCGCGCCAGGACGGAGGCCATTCCGCCGCACACCACGAGCCCCCAAAGTAAATCCCCAAACCGGCCCCGCCGGCAGCATCTGTATATAAATGTAACTCCTCACTCGACACGACCGGCTCCCGCAACACCGATACACCGTTAAATTCCCTCAAAAACTCATCCCATACGCCCAAGTCCGCTCTTATATTCCGGGACACCCTAACCCGATGATGAGGTTTACGCACCCCCGCCGTAGCCAACGACAGGCGGCGGAGGAATACCCGTCCCATGGGAATGACCCGACATGCAAAATTGAGTGAGCCGATAAGCGCCTGCATATCCCGCAGCGACAGCTTCGTGGCTAACATCGCATTCGCAATCAAAACCCGCAGCTTCTCGACCTTGTCTACCGGTAATCTCGCCACCATGAAAAGCGAATCTAGTTCCACCCCCAGAAAAGTAAGACGCGTAGCTGGCCCCTCCGTCTTCCCCACTGCCAACGGTACTCCCCATTCCTGTGCCAATTGGTTGAAATCATCCAATAAATCCCGGCACTGCCTGGACTGCGCCGACCCTACGAAAAGGAAGTCATCCAAGTAGTGCACCATTTGCCTACAACCCGAACGCTGAACCACGGCCCAGTGCAGGAATGAACTGAAACGCTCGAAATACGAGCAGGATATTGCGCAACCCATAGGCATGCATTTGTCGAAGTAAAAGTGCCCCTCGAAGCGAAAACCCAACAAATGAAACGCCGAAGGGTGCACCGGCAGCAAACGGAAGGCTGACTCGATATCGGCCTTAGCCATCAGGCACCCGGGACCACAATCCCTTACTAATGCAACCGCCTCATCAAACGATGCGTAACGCACCGAACACAAATCCTTCGGGATATGATCATTCACAGAAGTACCCTCCGGGAAGGAAAGATTGTGGATTAGTCTATATTTACCTCGCTCTTTCTTCGGGATTATGCCCAAGGGGGAAACCACAAAGTCCTCGAAGGGCTGAACCTGAAAAGGGCCAGCTACCCGCCCCAGCGAAATTTCCCCAGCCAGCTTGTCTCTCACAATACTAGCAAAACGACGCACCGACGGTGAATTCCTCGCTACAACACCCGCGGCCACTCTCCCAATAATAGGAATCCGAAACCCCCCCTCGAATCCCTGTCCCAAAACGTTACCGTCCGCCCTCCGGGGATACCGAGCTAACCCCGGACGAAGAGCCTGAACCTGAATGGGAGTAGGCGCGAGGCTCATCGCAGACCTATTGTTTCGCGGTGGGGGCGTTGGAACCCGTAGGGCCACGTTTGACACATTTGAGGGCGGAATGAGGTCCTCCGCAGACAGAGCAGGCGTGTCGGAATTTACAGTCCGGAAAGGGGCAGGTAGACTTGTTGAAACGCCAACATACGTCGCCCGTGCCCCCTCCCCCCGCCGGTCTCTGCACCGCCGGGGACACGCTCCCGCGAAAGGGCTTCCCGGACCCCGCCGCGCGCGGACCAAGCCTCCTCTACCCACGTTCCCCCCTCCCGGTTTGACCGCCATCTGTGTCAGCCACAGGTTGATATCTTGGGTACCCCACGATAACAACCGGTTCTCCTCCATCTTGTCCCGAAACTTTTCATCGTAGTTGAGCCAGGCCCAACTGTCATGGGTTTGAGACGCTTCTAAGATGGAGTCCGCGTACGCCAACAACATCCCATACTGCTCCGGATGCACGCACCCCCACACACTGGCGAGCCGGAGAAAGGCCCTCGCCCAATTCACTACATTCCTTGCGACTCTCCGCACCCGACCGGCTTTTTCGTCTTCTTTCCTCTTTCGTCTACTATCCCCCGACCGCTTCCTACCCTCCAGCAACCGGAAAATGTCAATATAGCGCCGCTTCTGTATCTTCTTCCGCAATTTCTTCGGTACGCCCTCCCACAACTCCGAGAACGCCGCCACTGTGGGAATTGCGCCGATAGAGCTGCGTTCGCTGGCCCCCCTCCCAGATGCCTGACTCTGCCGCCCCTCTCGCGATGCCGAGCTAGACGACGAGTCCGTGGACGACGTGAACGACGAATCCGATCGCCGGTGCCTATGACACGCTCGCCGTCGCTTTCGACTTCTCTTGACCCGATCCCCACCCGCCGTCTCAGTACCCTGCCCATGCTCCTCCCCGTGGTCAACTGCCAACTCACCCGCAGCACTCGCCGCTGTTCCAGCCGGTACTCCGAGCTCAGGACGCTCCGCTGCCGTCGATACCGCTGCCTCCGTCGCAACAGACGGACCGCCGTCCGCCTGACCGCTAGTGCCGTCACTGGGCCGAAACCCGCTCCATCGAGGATTCCCCGCACACTGCCACGCTGGAGGTACCTGTGGAGAGAAGAAAGGGAGAGGCGCCGAGACACCCGCCCCACCCCAGGGAGACTGCCACGCCCCGAGCCACTCCGCCCTCGAGGAACCCTGTCCTCCGCTCTGCCACCGCTCCCACGAGGGGGACGGGCCGCCCCCCGCCTCCTGAGGCCATCCCCATCTGCCCGCAAACCCCCACCTATCTGTACCGTCCAGGGGTGGCGGCCCCCCATCCGGCCGGTACTCTGGTGGCCCAGCGGTTCCGTGTCCCAGCCTCCCCCCCACAGGCTCCCCATTCCCGCCAACCTGACCATCCCGAGGGACCCCCAGCTCCCCACCCGACCCTGCCGCCCCCCTTCCCCTTCCATCCCCCTCCGCGATGGTCCTCCTGCCCCCCCCCTGCCCCCCCCCCGCCCCCTATTTCCCCTGGCGGACTCCCCCCCGCTGGCTGCCCCCTGCCCTGAACTGACCCAGCAGTTTGAGGAGTTCTGCCCTTAGCCCCCCCCCGCGCTGCCTTTCCATGCCCTGCTGGACCCCGTGCCCTGCTAGCCAAACGCTCCGCGCGGGCCCCGGACTCCCTCCGCCCCTCCACCGGGGCTCCCACCCCACTTGCCTCACTGCTGCTCGCAGCCCGCTTGCCCCCTGATTTATTCTTGGGCATCTTTCCCGGGATAGCCTGCCCTCTTCGTTTATGTGTCCTTTTATTTTTTGGTTTCCTTTGTTTTTTTTTTTTTTTTTTTTTAACTGTCAGCCCCAGAAACCCCCCCCCCCCCCACGAGTGCCTAAGCACCAACGGCACCCTTCAAACCCCCTGCCGCCCTCGTTAAGCCTCCCCGGAGATTCCTGGCTCTTGCGTTTTTTACACTGCCTGGAAGCTTGCACCAGGAAGGCGGCGGCAAGGACTCCTCGCGCAGCCACTCACTCCCGAACGGGACTGAAGCTGCACGGAGGCAGGGCTGCTATGCTGCTATGCGCCCGAAAATAAACCCCTGCTATGCTGCTATGCGCCCGAAAATAAACCCCCCCTTCAACGCGCCGCAGGCCCCCAAAAGCTCCTCCGATACCTGAGACACGTCCGGCGGCTCCGGCATCCACCCAAAAGAGGCCGGAGCCACGCCGCGTCCCCACACCTGCTCATGGGTCCTTCTTCCCATTGGCCGCGGCGCCGAGCAGTCACCCGCCGCCGCCAATGGGAAGATCTTATCCCCTCGCTCCGCCCCCCCCGGTCTCACGACGGCCCCGCTTCCGCCGGGGGAATGCGCGCAGCCGCCCCCCCGGTTAATGGCGGCCGCGAGCACATGGCTCCGCGGCCTTGCCGTTCTAAACATATTGCCAAAAACTATTAGGGAAAAAAACCTCCATAAGTCAGTAAATATACTCCATAAAACAACTCAATTTATTCCAATTTATTGCTTTTTTTCTGTTACAATGAATACGAATTTTGAATTAATAATGTCTAATGAAACAGCCAAAAGAATTACCACTCCACAAAGAATTAAAGGTGTTTCTCTTGTGGAGTGGTATGTAGGTTGTAATTTGTTTAACACTTATTCTTCCACACAAAGGATTTATTTAAAAGGTGATACCTCTCTTAGAGGCCTAAAAAATGTTAAGATGCAAAAAAAAAAAAAGCTTGGTAAACTGCGCATTCATTTTTGTTCTTAGTGTGCTATAAGTGCAAAGTAGTTGGGGACATGCCCAGTATGTCCCCTGTAGTTACCGCACAAAGTTTCTTACCATGTGATAATGTCCTTGCAATTAACGTAGGTGCATTTAATCACCACACTAACTGCAACATTGACGCATGTGATAATCTCCCCCCCCCCACCATGCTAACTGCAAATTGCAGTCCACACGCACTCTGCCTTAACCTGCAAAGTCCCTGCCCCACTGCACACAAATCAGTTAGCGGCAGTTTATCATGCGGGCTGTTTTTAGTGCATGGTAGCCACTATCACAGGCTTGCACTAACCAGTTAACGTACTAAAGTGCACATTTATTTGTATTATCATTTAGCTGTATTTATATACCGCCTTTCACCAGGTCAAGGCGATTTACATAGAACAAGAGAGAAAATACATTGTAACAGCATCTTCAACTATATACAACATGCAGTTGATACATAAGCTTCCTTATCACAAGTTAGAAACCCTTATCAGGACCTAGAAGAGAGGGGTAAAAAGAAGGAATTTACCATAATAAAGGGACCCATTTTAAAAGGTCCAGGACTTAAAACTCCATTTGCTCCTAGAAAGCCAGTAATTCCTGGCCACAATGAGGAACAGAGTGCCCCTAGTGGTGGAAAGGATAGGGAATACAGGCCCAGGGTAAGGAACCCTTACCTCACTGCATCCCCTAATCACACAGCTGCCACGAGGGAGTTTGATCTTTCTCACCTGAGAGGGGAGAGGGTGGAGCAGGAGCCTGAGGGGTTTAAGTTTAGCTCAGTTAGGTCAGAGAGACCAGGAGGAGCAGGAAGTCGAAGTCGAGGAGCAGGAGCAAGAGGATGAAAAGGGACAAGCAGGACACATGGAGAGGAATTGGAAGATCTCCTGAGGCCAGAGAGTGCTGCAACTGCTGACCAGAGGGAAAGAGAGAGCAGAAGTTTTGCCTACTCAAGGAATGAAGCAGTGAGAGGCAGAAGCACTAATTGGAGAATAGGATGTGCTAGATGGTGGCCAGAGCATGTAAGGAGTGAAGCTACTACAGACTTTGATCAAGGTATGAGCCCCAGAAGCTTAGCTAATAAGGAGCACTTCGTATTTGCCAGAGACAGCTTTAACCCTAATATAAGGCAGTCAAGTAAGCTATCTGAATCTGAGCCAGAGAGTGAACCCATGGAATTGGGGGAGCCAGATTTACCTTGTGATGAAGAGGTCTCATACATGGACTGCTCTGCATGGCAGTCTGCCCATTAAGAAGGGTTGCAAAGGGGATGTCAACCGTAAAGAGAAGCCTCCAGTGTCCAAAGCCCTGAGAGCTGTGTTTGCTTGTTAATGCTCTAAGCTCAGGAGAAGTGTGCCGCAGTGCAAAGCTGAATCTTCCTGATTGTCTTTTGAGAAACAGCTGTGAGCAGTGCAGAGCTCAGTTTTGATGCCGTTTCAATGGAAGGAAGTAAGAAATGCTTTTGTTTGCCTAACTACTGAGAAAACCTGGAAAATAGTTTTCTATTTGCTTGTATGAATTGGACTATCTGTATGAAGTGCTGAGTTTAAGCATACAAGATAGCCAGGTATTTGTTCTGGACTGGAAAGGGAAAAGAAACCTGGTTTAAAAGTTTTTTTCTGTTTGTTTTGATCTGCATGGCAAAGCTCTGCTGAATGCAGGTGAAGTTAATTAAGCTGAGGAAAGCTGTTTGTTTCAGTTCAAGTTATACTGTAAAGAGTTACAAGAATTCCTGGTGAAAATATCTTAAAAGGTAAATCTGTGAACCTAACGTGTCTTTTTGTGCTAATGAATAAATTGCACTTACTCAAAACCCAACTACAATGAAGGTGTTTTTTTTCATCTGAGCCCAAATGATATATAACTGAACTATCTTTCCCAGAATGCATTTAAAGGCATCCAGTTAGAAAAGGCCAGAAAGTTGAAGCACCACAGTGATAAAAATAAACCCATGCCCCTCCATACTAATGTAAGGGGCTAAGGGCATGACAAACTATATACAGTCTTAAACTATGTACATTATACAGACTTAGATTATGTGCAGGTGCAATCAAAGGTTCTGTGAATAGGTGTGTTTTCAGATGTTTCTGAAGGTTTTGAGGTCTGTGGTGTTCCTGATCTGGTCTGGGAGAGTGTTCCATATACAGCAGAGGGTGTGTACAGTTGGAATGCTCATTTACATGCTTGCTGGTTAGATTTGGTTTTGATGTGGAGGATGACCAGGGTGTTTATGGTAGAGGTCAGTCTAGATCTGAGTTGCTTGGTAGTCTGCAGAAGCGTACATAGGGGTGTGTGTGTGTGTGTGTGTCTGGTGTGTGTGTGTGTGGGGGGGGGGGGGTTGGTGTGAATTGCTTTATGAGTTAGGATGAGAGTTTGACTTTTATTCGGTTCTGTAATGAGAGCCAGTGGAGCTATTTGAGGATAGGGGTGATATGATCCTGTTTTGTCGCTGCTTGTAGGGTCCTTGCTGTTGAGTGGAGAGCAGCTTGCAATGGGAGAAGGGTAGATTGCAGAAGGCCTTGGTAGATAACATTGCAGGTGGGGTATTATATATGCTTGCAGAACAGTCCAGAAGTCTGTCTGTCCAAGGAGTGGTCATAGGCATTGTAGTGTCTTCATTTTGAAGTAGATTGTCTTGATGATTTTACTGATTGGGCTTTTAAAGTGAGGTGTTGATCAAGGGTGATCCCTAGGTACCGGACTTCAGTTAATTAAACATTTCCCATAATCTTTTTCAGTAGTCCATTTTTAAACAATTCAGCTATCTAACTAAGGGAGATATAGTGCCTTACAGGGATCATGACAAGACAAAGATTCTGGCAACTGGCAACATCAATAAGTTCATCAATGATGGAGAAGAAATTGAAATTGTTGATCCAAGTAGGTTAAAGTTGTCAAAGGACAAGCAGTTAAGAAATCTGATGACACATTGCTCTTGACAGGATGGCTATGAAGGCCCTAGACAAGATTCTCAAGAGCAGAGGTGTCTCTCTCCATACAAAGATTTGACTTGCTCATGCCATGGTGATTTCAATAACATCATATGGATGCGAAGGTTGGACAGTGAAAAAGATAGACAGGAAGAAAATTGATGCCTTTGAATGATGGTGCTGGCAACAAATACTGTGTATATCATGGACTGCTCAGAGAACAAACCAGTCAGTACTAGTGCAGTTCAAACCTAAGCTTTCCTTAGAAGCTTAGATGACAAGACTGATTTTTATACTGTTCTATGTAAAATGTATACAAATTGTGTACAAGACTGTTAATCTGTTATATGTAAACCGCCCTTGATCTCTGGAAGGGGCGGTATAAAAGAAATAGTTAAATAAATAAATAAATAAATAAATCATACAAAGAGAGAGATCATTGGAGAAAGACACAATACTTAGCAAGGTAGAAGGTCACCATAAAAGAGGAAGGCCAGCAATGAGATGGATCAGTACAATAACAGCAGCTAAGGATACCACTCTATAAACAATGAACCACTTGACTGAAGACTGAACAAAGTTTAGGTCAACGATCCAGAGGGCCGCCTTGAGTGTAGACGCCAACTTGACGGCACTTAACAGCAACAACAACAAGAGCAAAAACATTCTGCAATCTAAAAATGCTACAAAATATGTATTAAATTAGGAGTTATTGTTGTGGTCAACATTATTGGCACCATTGCATTTTAGGTATTTGTATACAATATCTTGAGAAATAATCAGAAATATTCCAACTGTATGTCATCATAATATTTTAATAGTATATTCAAAGGTATACAACAAAAAAGAGATGTCTGTGAAAATTAGATGTAAAAAGAAAATATGACCTGGACAAGAATAATGGCACCCTTCACTAATATTTGGTTGCACAACCCTTGGCAGCGATGACAGCTTCCAGATGTTTCTTGTAGCCATCTATAAGTTTCATACATCTGTCTGCTGGTAGTTTCACCTATTCTTCAACTACAATTGTTCCAGCTCATGAATGCTTTCAGGATTCCTTTTACCAATGGCAGATTTCAGCTCTTTCCAAAGGTTCTCGATTAGAATGAGATCAGGACATTGCTGGCCAGTTTAAAACAGTCAATTCTTTTCCTTTTTAACTATTCTTTTGTACTTTTGGATGTATGTTTTGGGTCATTGTCCTGCCGGAGGACCCATGACCTTTGATCCAGACCTAGCTTTCTGTCACTAAGTAGCACATTTCACTCCAAAATATCTTGGTAGTCCTCTGACTTCATGATACTTTTAACATGTTCCAGACCTCCAGTTTCTGAGGCAGCAAAACAACCCCACAGCATTATGGAACCTACACCATATTTAACTATAGGAAGGGTGTTTTTTTCCTTATAAGCTTAATTCCTTTACCTGTAAATGTACATTGGTCTGTATTGCCAGAGAGCTCAAGTTTGGTTTCATCTGTCCACAGAAATCTTTCCCAGAAGGATTGTGGTTTCTCACGGTGGGTTTGTTCAAAGATCAGGCATGCCTTTTTATGTCTGTCTTTGAACAGTGGGGTTCTCCTTGGCCTTCACCCATGAAGTCCTTCTTTATTTAGTGCATGGCATACGGTGCAGGTTGAAACCACAACTCCAGATTGCTCCATGTCAGCCATAAGCTCTGTGGATGCTGTACATGTTGTGTTTCCAACAGTTTGCACTAACCTTCAAAGACTGGATTAATTTTCCTCTTCCCACTATGTCTTGGGAGGTTCTTTACAGTTCCATGAACAGAAAACCTCTTAACATTTTGCACTATAGACACAGGAATCCCAAGATCTTTGGAAATGGCCTTGTATCCCTTTGAAGATTGATAATGGCTTTTCTGACAGTCTCAGGCAACTCTCTTGTCTTCACCATTGTGAAAATGGAACAGGGAGTGAATGTGACCATTTTAAACATTAGAGTGATCATTCATTAGTTGATTCAAGTCATGTGAGTACTGACGATCACAGGTGCATCTTATTTTACTGCAATGGGAATGTGGCTCTTCTGTTCAAACTGATTTTAATTATAAGGGAGCGAGTAATCGTGTCCTGGCAATGTCCCAGTTTTTATACTGTTTCCTACTATGAGGGAGGGCTGATATGTCTCAGGCCTTGTAATGAAACAGAAAGCTACAGGCACAGTTCTGGAGATCCAAATGATTTCTCTTTAGTTTCGTTTTATTTGGCATTGTCAGGTGATCACTTTCTCTACTGCCCTTCCCACTTGAACATCCTGTTTTGACTTGGACATCCTGTTTTACAGCAGGCTTCCTTTCTAAAATGTGCCTTCACGTGTCTACCACGTTTGCATAGCAGAATGATTGCAGCTTTCCCTCACTCCTTTTGGCAGAATGTCTCAACCTCTTTCAGCTTGGCTGGGCATCATCTGTAGACTGCAGTCTTTGAGTCTTGTCACAACTGTTGGATTCAGGTCTGTGCTGACTAGGCTACTTGAGGACATTCCCTTTCTATTTTCTAAGCCATTCCATTCTTTCTTTGGTTTTGATTTACGATGGTTGTGCTGCATACAGGTGAGTCTTATCCCCCATCTGTAGCAGACTGAAAAAAGGTTTTCTTGCAGGGTCTGTCTTTACTTTGCAGCAAGCAAAGAAAGAGCAGGGTATTTCTGCTAGAAGAAAGCCATTTAGTATACCTGTGTTTCGGCAAGAAATGCCTGCATCAGGGGCTAATGTACCAAATCTCATATATTGACCAGCGACATTGTCTCGATTACAGCAGCAGGTTTGTACTGAGACTGACGACCATGTCGGGTATAATAATGGACTTTCTTCTAGCATCAAAACACCAGCTCTTTCTTTTGTTTGTGTTTTTTGTGGGGGTGTTCCCTTGTTTTTCCCATTTTGTTCTTTATTTTTTAGCATCAATCTTTCCCTTGATTTACACAATCCTCCCTATCCCCCGTGCTGCAAAACGGTACCATAACATAATGCTGCTACTGTCACGATGCTTTACTGTCGAGATGGTGTTAGCAGGTGATATGTTGTTTTGCGCCATGCATATCATTTAGCATAGAAACCAGAAAGTTCTACTATGGTATCATCAGATCACAAAACCATCTATGTGTGGCAATGTCTCCTAAGTGTTTCTTTGGAAATACTATGTGGCATATTGCGTAGGTTGACTCAGCAGTAGCTTCCTCTCGCCACTGTCCTTTACATGTCATGTTTATAGGGTAACCTTGAACTTGTTGAACAGTAAGCATTTTCCTCAGTCTTAACTAAAGACCCCTGTAGATCTTTCAAAGTAATCTGAGGCCTCCATGGTGATTTCCTCAGCAGTTACTTTAACCCATGGCTACTGACTTTACAGGTACAGCTTGACCAAGTCAGTGTGGTGTCAAACTGTTTCCATTTTACAAACATGACACCCTCCCCCAAATCTGTACCTTTCAATAACTTTATTCCAGAGTTCTTTCTATAGATCTGTGTTTGGTATATAGTAACGTAGCAAATAATGGCAGATAAAGACCAACATGGTCCATCTAGTCTGCCCAATGAGGTGGTAAGAGTGGTCTCTGCCACTCCATGCAGGTTACCCCCAATGCCTTTGTTTAAGGTTACATGCAGGTCAGCCACCTCTGTTTTTTTAAGTATAAAAGTTATTTAAGTTTGCTTTGATTCCATTCTGTTATTATAAAGGGGATGTATTTGTTTCATGCCTTTTTAAATTCCATCACAGTTTTTGCTCTCACCACCTTCATCAGGAGAATATTCCAGGCATCCACCACCCTTTTCATAAAAAAGTATTCCCTGACGTTGCTTTTGAGTTTACAGTCTTGAAGCTTCGTTTCATGTCCTCTGGTTCTACAGCTTCTCTTTCTTTGAAAAAGTTTTATTTGTTCATTAATACTCTTTAAATATTTAAATGTCATATCATCTTTTCTGTCCCTTCTTTCCTCCAGGGTATCTATATTTAGGTCTTCAACTCTCTTCTCATACATCTTCTAATGCAGGCCCCATATAATTTTTATTAATACCACCTTTCTTCTGCTGGTTATGCCTCTCTATATGCAGTCTAGCATCCATTTGGTTTTGGCCATCGTCTCGTCACATTGTTTTGTAACATTGAGATCCTTTTGCTTTAAATTCATGGTTTGATTCTTTATTCAATAATATTTGAATCCGCTCAGCTACTGTTCTTAGACACAGCTGGACTCTATTTAACTTCTGGGCCCTACTTATCCTTATTTTGATTGATTCACTGGCCTACCCAACTTACCCTATATTTTCAGTGTGAATAAAACATTATAGAAATAAGCTCTTACTTTAATGCATTTTGATTTGTTGGACAGCAGAACATGAAAAATGTTCAAGAACATGAATACTTTTACTGGATGTGATAGGTAAAGCATTTGGATCCACTGAAAATTGAATGGAGTTAAATGTAGAACTATATCTGCCTACTTTAATAGGAAGCTAAAATTTAGTTGCTATGAAAGTGGGTGGCCCTGGAGGTGGGATTTAATTGGAGGGATTTTTCAGTACTAGGTTCAGGGATAGTGGGCTTAAGTCTTGTCAGCCATGTCTGGTCCTGCAGTTGGTGATCTGCCCAATAAGAAAAAGAAGACCTCTGTGATACCTCTCCCTCTCAAACCAGTGACCCACTCATTGAAAAACCTCTGATTCTTGAAATCACCCCCTTCTTGTGGCAGTCCAAAACAAGCAAAGGTACTCTAAGCTACACCTTTTATTTATTTTGTTTATTTAACAGGTTTTATATACCGCTTTATCATTACAATCAAAGCAGTTTACATTGAAACTTAAAACTTGGTAATGTACATTAAACAGGGACATTGATAACTTGGATTTTTCTGAGGCAATGGAGGGTTAAGGGATTTGCGCAAGGCCACAAGGAGTGCTGGTGGGAATCAAACCCTGGTCTCTTGGTTCCCAAGCTCCCTCCCCTCCCAGAACCCTCCTGGAATTTGCTTGTGATTCTAGAATGTGCCTACCTATCTTCACTGCCTGGAAAGTTCTGAGAATCTTGCTGGCACTACTGTTCCCTACTGAATGATACCACCTACCAGATTGCGAACACTGGGAGAGCTGCTAATAAGCTTATTATCCTTCTTCCTAAATATTTTGTATGGCTATGATAGTTAAACATGGTTACTATTGGGGTAAATACTGTGTTTGGAGAGGTCCAATATGTATGCTTTTTAAAGTCTGTGCAATGTTTCATATGAACTCCCTTAGAAAGCATACGTTGGCTGTATTTACTGATTCACTAAGACTTTTGTTGTTTTTGGGAATACGGGCCAATAAGCAAGTTGTAAGCGATAGATTTTTATGGGAGTAACTTAGTATCTTTTACAAGCTTTCGAGAGTTATTCTCTCTTCGTTGGATCAATGAGGAAGCAGTGTGGTTTCATTGTATTTCAACAGCATAAACTCATTTAAGGCTGCCTGCATATGTAATTACAGCTCAATAAAAAAGTGTCACCTGCAGCTTGCTTGTATGTTTGTAAGTAAAATTTCAGCAGACTTAAGTCTCAATAAAGGTCACTTGTATTAGACCAACTATATCGTGCCTTAATAGAGGTCAACGAGCTTTAAGGTACATGTATAGGGGTGAGTAGCCTAGCGGTTGGAGCAAATAGGGAAACAAGAGTTTAACTGGTGCTTCCACTGTTACTCCATTCACTTGACCTCTCTTGTCTCCAGTACCAACTTAGACTTTAAGCTCTTTTGGGAAAGGAAATGCCCCATCCCAACTCACCTCAGATTAGGAAAGGCAAGTAATTACATCTTCATAAACATAAACATACCTAACTAGCAGGCTCATTGCATTGTTCTTATGGAGTTCAAAACCATGTGTCACATAGACTGCTTTAAAAACTAAAACACCCTCAAATTACACCTGACACTGGAAAGACACTTCATGGCACTTTATACTGGCTTTGTTAGAATCTGTGAAGTACAGAGCTATTTGACTAAAAAAAGCTTTCTTTATCAAGTCCTGACACCAACAGGCAAGAAATAGAAAGAAAAGAACAAAGGAAAGGAGGAAGTGAGGCAGAACGTTTTTATGTCATCTTATCTAAAAAAAAAAAAAAAAATTGAATGTAATTTTCAAAATACTCAGTTACTGTACACTGTACCCATGGGCCTGGAATATTGCTTTTGGATGGGCTGAGGAATGTGAGTACTTTTTAATTATAGACTTTGTACTTACATGGAAGCAAGTGCATGACATAGAGTTTCTGAATGAAATCCCAATTCAGGCTTTTCTCTCCTTTTTTATATGCACTGGGGTAAGCAATTGTCAGAAAAGCTTTCGATGCTGCATCCTGCTCTCACCACTCGGGTTGCAGTCATTGCTTCCTGCCTGGACTAGAAATGTGTGGTGTTTTGCTAACTTCCCTGTGGCTGTGATCACTAACATTGTTCACTGGAGAGACAGATGATGTCCTCAGAAACCCTCACCCTTCACTCTTTCTCCTCCTGCAATCTCTGATCATTTGATGGAGCTAGTGAGTTTTTAAAAGGGGGACTGTTGAGTGGGAAGAGCGTTGAAAGGGGAAAGAGAGGCATGATTAGCAGTGGATTGGTGAGTGTTGGGGGCATGAGAGAGAAAGTATGAACCTGTTGCAGTGGTTTCATTACAGGAAGGGAATCTGGGGGTAACATGCTCTCCATCTGAAAAATGGCTTCAGGAATAAGATCGATTATTAACTTAAGGATGGGAGATAACAGGGATTCCGGGATATGGTTGGCACTCTGAAGGTTAAGCATGAGTGAGGGACTGAAAGGGTGAGTGAGGACAAGGCAGCTGGGTGGGGGTGGGGTGGAGGGTAATATGTAAAGATGTGTTAGATTGGTTGATGTATTTGAGGCCAGGCATGGGAAGGTGGGGTTGGGAGAGAGAGTGTGAAACTGAAGCATGTGGAGGCTCTGGGGGAAAAGGTAAGAGGGAGAGAAAGAGGCCCGTGAAAGGATGTTAGAAGGTAGAAATAGGGGAGTTGGAGGTATGGGTGTGTAGAGGAAAGGGATTAAAGAAAGAGCTGTAAGCCTGGTGGAGGAGGAGGGAGGGATGAGTGAATAGGAAGGAGCTGCAGCTGGTGAGGGGATAAAAGGTAAAGGGGGAGGTATATGAGGGCTGACTGGGCATGATTTTGCCAATCTGATAAGCCCATCGATGTACAAGTAAGAAAAGAAAGGGCTATCTTACTGAAAACCTTTTACAGTGAATTGTTTTCAAAAGTAAGCCTTTGAGTTGCATCAACCAGATTCTTAGGTTTTCAGACCCACTTTCATCATTCTTAGTCAATTCTTTTACACAGCATCCCCTAATAACCTGTGCATTCTCCTGTGGTCCTCTGGATTTGCTCTTTAGCCCTTCAGAACTGAAATCTGTGACACTTACATGTTGCTCTTGAAGTGACTTATGTAATGTAGTGGGAACTAATGTATGATGATCTTCACCAGCCCCTGGAGACGCTGAATATCACCTATGTCGACTAATCAAGTCTAGCTGTGAATGTTTTATTAAACAGTTATGCATGGAATGGGAAACATTGAATACAATCGTTTAAAAGATCTTTTTTTTATAGCAAAGCTGTCTGAGAACCCAAGAATTTGTTATAAAGAGGTGTTAGGAAGCTGAAATTAATCACTAACACATTTATGTTCAAGAATTACATTGGGAGACATGATTTTAAAATGTTATAACCAGTATTTATTCAATGAGAGAGCACTGGGCACGACCATAAGATAACTGTGGAGCATATAGTATATTTTGTTAAAATGCTGTTATCCTGCTGTAAAACAATAGCTGCCAATCACCAATAGATAAAATGTAACATAAAATCAGTTCATAATGGAAGGCAGCATGAAATAGAGTATTTAAAAAAACAGTAAATGCATTATTGCAAAGTCTATGATCTATTTTCAGTTTTGAGCAATAAACTAGCCATTCTTTTGTTTGATTTTGTTTTGCTGTACATTTACCGCTTCTCCTCTTATCTTCAAATGCACAAACCAACCTGTTTCACTTTTTTCCAATGCTGTGTCCTCCTCTCTTCAGCTCAGCCTGTTTCCTTCAAATTTGGCTTGTCCTTCAGCTTCTCTGTCCGTTCCAGTTCAGGCTTGTTTCCATCTTCTATTACACTCCAAAAAGTTCTTTTTTGTTTTCAATTAATTTCCCCATGGCTTCTCTTCCAATTGATTCTCACCCTTCATCTGGTTAGGGACACTGGCTTGGGAACTAAGACAACCAGGGTTCGATTCCCATTAGCACACCTTGTGTCCTTGGGCAAGTCACTTAACCCTCGATTGCCTCAGAAGAATCCAAGCTACCAATGTTCCTATTTAATGTAAAATACCACGTTTGTTACAATGTAAACCGCTTTAACTGAATGATATAGTGGTATTAAAAAAAACACATTTAAAATAAATAAGTAAATAAATAAATCCTTACTCTGCTCTCTTCATTTCTCCCTCTTTATTCTTTCCTACCTCACTTTTTTATCATACCTATTTTGTCTTTACTGCCCATAGTCTTTTTTCCTCATCATTTATGTTCCATCCTAGCTATGATCGAGTCTATTGGTAAGACTATCCGTTCATAAGGTTTAACCTCCCTCTTGCAAAATGCATTTTTGAATGCTGTTGAGGACAAAGATCTCTGGACAAAAACCAGTACCATTTTGCTTATGGAAAAAGAGTACTTTTCATTCCATCTTCTCATATATAAAAATTGTCTACATAAATTTTTTTCTTACCCTGAAGCTAAGAAAAACAGTAAAAATGAAGATGGTTAGACACAAGTCTATTAAGTTTGATTTTTTTAATCAGCATTTTTCCTTTCTCTATAAATCTTTGTAATGTATCAGAAAAATATAAACATTATCTTTTGCGTGAGAACATTTTCTGCTGAACTTTGTGAGAAAGAGATTAAAGTAATTGCTGTGAGCATTTTATTGTTGTGTTACCACTGTAAATAAATGGAATATGTGCTCTTTCCTTTTACTTATGCAATTTGTTGAAGCTAGGAGCCATTGTAGACTGAGAATAACATTTTTGCTTTCTGCTTGGGGACATACTTTCATTTAATGTAAAGTATAACAACTACCCTTTAGATAAAAAATGTTTATACATATTTCCTTCTGTTCTTCTTAAAGTACAGTATAGTGGCATAGAGCCTAAGGGAGCCTAACTATTTCTTTAAATAGTGACAGTCTGAAAGAAAATGCAGTTAAAGTAACATACGCTTTATCTTGTGCACCATCCTGTTATTATCTGTGTATTGTCTGCTTATTTTGTGCTGACTAGAGACTTCTGCTGTTGTAATATTTTTTTGTTATGGGATTTTGATATCTGTTTTCATGCAGATAAGATTTAAACGAGAAAGGAGTACCATGAAAAAACATAGCAAACCAGTGTTAGTTTTATATAGGTAATCTATCAGTATTGCTATACTCACTTAATCCCTCTTTTTGAGTCACTTCATTGGCTCCCTTTTTGTTTCCACATATATATCAAACTTCTCTTACTGACCTACAAATGCATTCAGTCTGTGGCTCTTCACTAGCTCTCCTCTTATCACTCTCTACACTCTTCCTCAGCAACTCTACTCATCAAGCAGATCACTTTTATCTATGCACTTTTTTTCCAACTCCAGACTCTGTGTTCTTTACATCTTGCTAAATCAGAGCCACACCATCTGCCTGGAATAGACTACCTGAGTTGGTATGTCAGGCTCCATCTCTGCTTCTGTTCAAATTCAGACTAAAAACTCATCTCTTCAAGGCTGCTTTTGGATCTTGATCCCTCTTATTCCCCCTTCTTCATCCATGTATATTTAAATCATTTTCCTTAATTCCCCAGTCCCCTGTTTGTTCTGTTTCTGTCTTAGAAGATCATAAACTCTGTGGCACAGGGACTGTCTCTCTTATGTGTACAGTGCTGCTTATGCCTAGTACTACTATATAAATGATCAGTAGTAGTAGTAGTAATATAGCAACTGAACAGACTCAAAAGCTGCATCCTAGAAACAAGTTCTTTATGGGGCAGTTAAAACAGTAGGGGCTGGTCTGTTGGCTCAGTTACAGCACACCATTAGATTACTTGGGTTCAGTTCAAAGCTGAAATTCTGCTTGGGACAGCCAGGACTGGAAAAGCTGTGGAAAGTGTTCAGAGCCCTAGGGGGAGGCAAATGCTAGCTATTCATCTGTGGTGATAGCTACTGGCTAGATTTAGAGTCCACAGTTATGCAAAGAAAGTCAGTATATAGCTCCTGCCCATCAACCATTACTGCAATGACTGGTTTGCTATTGGGGAATCTGGGGAATAGGGCCAATAGGAGGCTTTTACTAAGCAAAAGGATGCATAGTTGCCAAATGACCACAAATAGACAAACTCCATGCCATCCCAGATGATTATCATCTGTCCACTGATCTGGGGGAAAAAGACACATGTTTATAACTCTCTCTGTCATGAAATGGGAATAAAATTAGGAACCGCCTGAGGATCAGGTGCCTCACTGAAGTGCAAAGGCTGACTGTAAGGACCACCTCTATGCAGAAGTAGAAGAGAGTGCTGCCAGAACCTGAAGACACACAGTGTTTGTACCACAACTGGCTACCTCTGAATTTGCCACAGAGAAGTAACAGGTATGACCTATCCAAACTCTGATCCCACCAGAGATTGCAGATTAAGGGACCTGCAAAGCCAAACCTGAGAAACCTTACCATAGCTGTGCAGAGTTTGCAAGGGTAGAACGTGAACCAACTGACACTGTACCCTGCATACCCTAAGCACTGCCAACCTGCCTCATAAAGTCCACTGAGTCCTGTGCTGGAATGTCTTACTGACACAACCATATTGCCACGTGTAAGTGCTTTTTAAAGCAAAAATAGGAATGCCTAATCTTTGGGCCACCTCGGCCCTCTGACTCCAACTATTAGTGTGCCACCTTCTCAGAAAAAAACCCCTCTCATACTCTAGGCACAGCAAGTGCTGGAAGCCACATCATGCACTTTATCCCTTCTTTAAAATAACTGGGGCCATCAGGGCTGCAGGTCCCAGTGTCATTGCCATTTCTCTAATGCAGGCATGTACCCAAACTAACCTCTTCTGATCCCAAGAGGCTCACAGGGCAGCATGCCTTTGGTAGAAAATAGGTCCACCAATAATTATGAAACCTACACTCTAAAATTACTAATATTTTTTGTCGAAGCAAACTGTAGGAGGATTGAGATGAACGCTCAATCCACACCAAGCAGCTAGCTACTTTTTATCAAAAGGAGGTTCTCCTCCAAAAATAATTTTATTATTGAAATTAATATTCAAAATTCACACTTATCTTATGAAAGTCCTCCAAAATATGTTGCTTTCAAAATGAACTAGTTGGCACGACGTGCACATTTCGGGCCACAGCCCTATATCAAGTGCATAATCTCATTATGTCCAAACGATAGCAACAAGATGAAAAAACGCCGTCACCGCGGCTCAGGTTAATCAGTCACATAGACTGAATGGAACCAATATTTTTAAAGGAAGAACCAACCAATAAGAGCAGGGGAAACCCCACTGCTAGGGGAATCCCTGTTCTGATTGGATAAAACAGCATGGTGGCGTCAAAAGGTGCTCTGCCAATCAATTTCCTGGTTAAGACCGTGTGGTTCAACTGTATTCATAGTGAAAATCCATTTCTGCTCCAACCTCAAAAGTTTTCGTTCTCTGTCTCCTCCTCTCGGATTATCAGGTACATGGTCCATAATAGTCCAACGAAAATCCTCAAAAGAGTGTGATTGCTCAATAGAATGAGACACCAGCGGTGCTGTTTCAACTCTACATCGAATCCTGGAAGCATGTTCCGCCAGCCTTTTTTTAAGGATGCTTTTGAGGATTTTCGTTCCCCTTCCCCACGCTGTCTAACCTCCCTGTACAACTGGCAGGGAAGTTAGATGCTGGCAGGAAGGGGACGTCCATCCCTGCTATTCGTAGCACAGAATAGCCACCTTAGTGTGTGGGTAGAAGTGTGCATGTTCCATACTGCACATGCTTTTACGCCTAATTGGAAGTTCTGAGGGTGGAGTTAAGGCTGGGATTGAAGCAAGGCACATACTTTTGTATTTTCAGAAGTACGCATGTTGCTTTGGTTAAAAAAAATATTTACAGAAAAAGGAAGTGCAAGCATCTGGATACTTTTTCCTTAGATTTCAAAGCAAAAGTATGCACATATTTTCACTTTATAAACTGGTGCATGGTCCATGAATAAATGGTAATCACTGGCTTTGTGGGTAGTACAAAAACTGCTCTCTAGAAACTTAAGAATAAAAGACATCATATGCTTAGTCATATTAATGGACCATTGAGTGTAGAAATCTCTTTGTCGGTGGCCAATTTGGGTCTATTGGAAGTATGCAACAGATCCAAATAGGGTTATTGTTTTCCTGTTGTGATTCTTACATCTGCCTGATTTCTAATTTTTAAGAGACCTGTCCTACAGAAAGTTGTTCAAACCTTTTCTGAACAGAGCTATTACTGATGTGGCCATACTTTTTGGCAAAGAATTACAGCTTAATTGTATGTTGATAGTAAAACATACTTCATTAAATTTGCTTTGGTAGAACACAGAAGGGATGATGTGGAAAAATGACCCAAATTTTTTGGCAACTGAAGAGGCAACAAAGGAGAAATTTCCTACCCTGTCTTTTTTTTTTTAAATCTCCTTAACATATATGATAACTTACTACATGAGGACTTGTGGAAATCCTGACCCCTATCCCTCCTCTTACCTTCCCATTCTTTGTGAGTGCATCTGGTGGATATGTAGCAGATGCTGAACTGGGTGCTGTTGAATATCTTATGTTGCATAACAATTTGCATTTCTTAGCATGCATTCGGTTTGGTAGTGTACACTAAAACCCAATAATGTGAGCTGCTTAGTGCACATCAAAACATTTTAATGTGCATTCAAATTTTTTCATAAAATGCATAATGTGAAACAAACTGAAAAAAGTCTGAAAACTGGGGAACAAAGCACAAACAAACAAAAAATGTTTGATTTGTCCACATCTTGTGCAAGAGGTTACTGAGACCACCACTGACTATGCTGCCTTAGGAACTGGAGGCTTGTAACATATTAAAGAAATCATGAAGTCAGAGGATTGCCAAGGTATTTTGGCATGAAATGTGCAACCTAGTGTCAGAAAGCTAGGTCTGGATCGAAGGTCATGGCTTGTCCTGAAGGACAGTGGCCCAAAATATACATCCAAAAGTACAAAAGAATAGTTAAAAAGGAAAAAAATGGACTGTTTTAAACTGGCCAGCAATGAGTCTTGATCTCAATCCAATCGAGAACCTTTGGAAAGATTTGGAATCTGCCATTGGTAAAAGGATTCCTGGAAATATTTATTAAGTGGAACAAATCGCAGTTGTAGGAGAAAATACCAGCTAACAGATGTACGAAACTTATAGATGGTTACAAGAAATGTTGGGAGGCTGTTATCACTGCCAAATGTTCTGCAACAAAATATTAGAGAAGATTGCCATTAATCCTGTCAGGTCAAATTGTGTTTTTTTTTTCTCAGAAATTACATCTAAATTGCACAGACGACATCTTTTTATTTTTTATTTTTTTGGCATTGTATACCTTTGAACATACTATTAAATTATTCCGATGACATATAGTTGGAATATTTCCAATTATTTCTCAAGATATTGTACATAACATACCTAAAATGCAAGCATGCTAATAATGTTGACCACAACTGTACCCTTTACCACCCCAAACCTCCCCCATTAGGGTGAGGTGGATGAGAAAAACAGCTTCTGCCACTATGCGTCTAAGCCAGGAAGAGAGGGAGGGTCACCAGCCCCCAGCATAAATAACTCCAGAGGCAAACCCCACCCCTCTGGTCCACCACATCACCCTCAGCTCGGCCTTTGAAATCCCTTCCAAACAGTTTTGAAGAGATTTCAAATCCAAACCCACATGAGCCCTACCTCATTGCGCCTCACAACCCTCCAATCACTTTCTCCTAGATCTTTTCTGTGTGTGTGTATGGGGGGGGGGGGGGGGGGAGAAAGGAAATGACAAAACAAGTTATAAGTTTAATAAATTATTTCAGCCTAAATCTGTCCTTGTTTAATAACACATTGGAGTCTTTTAGTAGCTCCTATCCCGACTGATGTGTTTATATGAGAAAAAAAATTATTTTATATACTGGTTAGCTAACTTTTGTCTGCTGGCTCTGTGTAGGAGATCATGTTCAGTAAGGCTGCACCTGCTTGTGAGATACCCACATATCCGTTCTCTTTCCAGTATGACCTCCTCATTTGAATTTGACAGCAGGTTTTAAAAAGAAGTCCTCACGGCTCTCCTGGCCATCCATCATTCCTCCACAGCAGTTCCACTTTCCCATTCTGCCCCTCAGAATGGGAAAGTGGAAACGGTATTTAAATAATGTTTTTTGTCTGTTAGCATCATTTGAAGTCAGGATGTACTCAGTTCTGATGGAATTTTAGAAACCATTGTGCTAAAGGAGTAGCTGTTTCATAAAATATGAATAGACGTGCAGGAATGTACGGGAATTGGCATTTACATGCAGTGGGAACACCATTTTACAAATTTACATGTGTCAAAAATCGACTGGAAACCTGGTAACTGACACTTGTTAAGTGCTAGCATTTAACAGTGTGCACATGTAAATGATTCTTGTCATCAGTTAGGATCATTTCAAGGTCATTTTTAGATAGTACATGCTGGAATGTCTGGTCATAGGTGGTGGGAATATTTTGTGGATGTGTGGCAAGACTTTCATTGGCTGTCATGCCAGTATAAGAGAGAAGTATTTTTAAAATGTAGTCATTGACATTTATTGGAAGGCCATCAGACTTTTGAGTAGGTTGTTGGAGTGGTATCAGTGTCCAAGTCAAGATCATTTGTTGTGTGTCTGGATCATAGCTGAGTGCGGTTGCAAAACTGGGGGGGGGGGGGGGGGCTGAGCATTTTTGACAATTGCATCCGTCTGTAGAATAAGACCACCTGGAATTGTGGCAGGAAGAGGATTGACATTTGTTCGATCAGAAGTTGAAGATGATCATATTTCCAAGGTGATAGTTGAATGAGGGAGGTTAGGGGTTAAGGAGTCTTCCTTGGGGGGAGTGGGGGAGCACAGTTATCTTATTTTTCTATTTTTATTGATTTGTGATTTGATTGTTTTTTATATTTGTTTATTGGTGTGAACCACTCTGAATGATCTGTCATAGTAGCAGTATCTGATTTTTTTAAATTAATTTAAATGGCCATTTACACATGGATGCAATCTGCATGTGTAACTCACAAATTGAGCTTCTAAAATAACTCCTTTTATGTTTGTAAGCCAGTTTTACTATGGCTTTTATTTCTGTAATAATATTGGGAATAATTTAGAAGTGACGAGCATTAGAATAGTATTCTAGGGGGGAGTGGCTTCAAGGTGGCTGCAATTTGGCATCTCTAGGTGCGTCACATTTTGTTTATGAGGAAAAGGAAGGCTAGGGGTGGAAAGAAGCCCTCTGGGGGCCCCCTCTGCCTTACATCTGGTTTCTGTGGTTGGTCCGTTGGACTCTTTCCTTGTGTGTACACCTCAGCAGGCTAGCAGTTCACCGGTGAATTTATCCCCAGCTGTTTGCTCGTCGAGCAGCTCTGGGCTTGATCTTCTTTCGCTGGAGCAACTACGTGCAGCAAAAGTCTTGGCATTGGAGCCATCCTGCTCTGAAGGTCTGGTTTACGTTGGGTGTATCCAGAGTTGGTGTGCGATGGATCCTGGAGAGCAGACTTCGGCGCAGTCGGAGGGAAGTTGGAATCCTTCCTGGTCAGCGCTGACAGACTGATGAATGTTGTCCCAGCCAGGGGTTTGGAGAGTTCAGGAATGGCCTCAGCAGTGGTTCCTCTGGGGGGTCATGGAGTTATGCCCAGACGTGGGAGTTGATCCTCCTGGTGTCCGTTTTCAGCACCCTGTAGAATTTATTTTATTTATTTATTATTTATTACATGCACTTATATACCACGCTATTTTCCATCAGTGCGGTTTACATAGAACCAATTAAATACACATCTCAAAACAGTCGATTTGTGTTTACAATTAACAGGCGACAGAACTTGGAATAGACAACAAGGGGTAACTATTTACAACTGTACAGAAAGAGCTGGCTGAACGTGGTTAGTTTACTGATGAGGCATTTGACATTAGAATCAATTTGGTCGGCAATCCAACAACTTGGAGAATCTTTATTGCATCAGGTATAATCTGTTTCAGCCCAAGTGAAGTCTAATGAGGTTTATATGCAGTAGCAGGTTGGTGAGATATCTGATTTGTGGGGGTCTGTGTCTTCAGTGTTTGAAAGAGTTGACCATCTGGAGGACTCTGAGGCTACTTTCTCCAAGGATGCTATGGGGCTGAAAACTCATTTGGAACATCTGGAGAACTTTTCTCGATATCAAAATCTCAGAATTTTCCTGAATCCATTATATGTTAGTGCTAGAGGTATTATTTACCAACTGGTCGGAGATTCTCAGGGGCTGGGGTTATCTTGGGGGTACCTCAGGCAGACTCACTTGATGTCTCGGTTATATTGGAGACATCTGGCAAAGAAACCTGTAGTCCGGCTACACTTCTAGTGACTTTTACACTATCTCATAATAGGGATTCTTTTTTTGAAAATGTTTTTTAGAACATGTTTAATTATGTTTAGAGGCTTTCAGGTATGAGTTTTCCCAGATTTGTGTCGGGAAACCCAGAAAAGGAGGCAAGAGTTCTTCCTTTTACACCCGGGAGTCCAACAGTTGGGATGCCAGTTTTTCCTAAAATTTCCATGTAAGTGTACTGTTAAGATGTAGGCTGTTTCTTATATCTTTTTTGACCCACCCCAGCTGTTGGCGTTTCTAAGTACCTGGAGAGCTACTGCGATAGAGGCAGGGAATAATTAAGTTGTTGGTCTGTGCCTTACTGAATGCATTTCCTTTCAAATTGTGGTTAATTGTGTGTTTGTGCCATCCTCCCTCAGTTTGTAGGCTAGTGGAGGATGGTCTTTGTGATATTTGTATAATTCCTTAATTTCTTTGTTACTTTCAGATATTTACTTTCAGATCGTTCTCTTTTCCTTTGAGTGTATATTTACACTTGATGTCATAAAATAAATAAAAAAAACAAAACCGTATTCTAGACAATCAAGTAGCACTTATAAAACTGTCCTACACAGAAAACATAATGCCTACTTTTATGCACTTTGGGGGCAATTTTGTAAAGAATTTTTCATATGTATGTACATGCAAAATTACCCATACTTGCAAATTGACGCTATGCAAAGTAGGTGCATACTGTGGCGCTCGAGCCCCTACCAGGCGGCTGCCTAGTAGGGACGGGTAGCCACCTCTTATCTTTTCCTAAGCTTGTAGTTGTGTGAGGAATAATGAGCCAAGTGGTTTATCAAAGCGCACAGGAATTTATTCAGCTTCCTTGCTGGTAAGTGGATACAAATTCTTCAAGCACATTTATTCTCCAGACAAAAGAAAAATAACGGATAACTTCTCCAGTAAACAAATGTCCAAAACAGAGTAACAGCGAATTCAACCATACAAGCTTCTGCCCCAGTCTTTTACTGTTTAACGTTTCTGCACATGAAGGAATATGCCCTTCTTTTTAAAACTCTTCAAACAGGCTGTCAGCTTATTCAAGGCCGTTGCAAACACCAACAGTTTCAGCTGTTCAACCCCAACTGAGTTACTGCCGATAAGCTTCGAAGGAAAGACTCTTAGGCCCTTTTTAATTATATGACTCCTTCTCTCCTTTCTTTCAGCTTCAGAACTACCTTCACACCTATAGTAGCGTTCTTAAGGTTCAACTGTTTCTGGCTTACACTAATTCACCTTAGTGCATGCATCACATTCCATCTCTGAAACACTGGAAGTTACATCACCCTCTTTGGCTTCAACCTCCATGCTCTCAGCTGAGCTGTAGCAGGGTTCTGCTTGGAAACGCTCAGGAACTTTCTGTTTTAAAGTTTTCAACAGGTCAAACAACCTCTCCCACTTTCTTGCCCTCCCTTCTCTGGGCAGGTCTCCTATGGGGTGTTCTTGTTTAACCTTCCTGGTGAAACATTTCTTTCTACGCTGTGTTATCTGGGGTACAACAGTTTCATCAGAGTCAGAACAGGAAACCCACTTTGAAGGCCTTATTGCCTCCCCTCTCCTACCTTGGGGTTTTGGTGCAGTATTCCCTTGGTTGGAACTTCGGCCAGTCAGTACTCCCTCTGCCTCAGAGTAGGGCAGAGACTTTTGGTAAAACTTACCCGCTCTCTTGCCAGGGTAGGTGGTTCTCTCCCAAGAACCTTCCCTATGTCCTCTGTGGCTACTGTGCTGACTATTGTGACTTCCTTTGTACCTTCTTTGGCTGCCTTTATAGCTGTTCCTTTCTCTGCTGCTCCCTTTGGCTGCAAAGCTCCTTTGTCCTTTGGCTACAGGGTTGTTCTCTCTGGACCTTCTGGAACTTGGACTGGAACCTGAGCTGCAACTCCCACTTGGACCTGGACTGCAACTCCGACAGCAACTGCCACTGCAACTGCAACTGTGTCTCCAACCGTGTTTCACCCTGTGTCTCCAACCGTGTCTCCCCCTGTATCTCCAACCGTGTCTATCTCTGGTGTTTGTTTGCTCCAATTTAAACATTGAGCAGGGCAACTCCCTTCCTGGCCCTGCCCATCTGTACCTCCCACTCCTATCTATGGTTGACCTGGAGTGTGGGCGTGGCTTACAACTAGGTCTGCCCTCTAGGTTTCTCTCCGGGCTTCTGCTGTGGACTATGTGATCCTGTTTACCCATCCCCCGCAAAGAGGAAAAATTCTTCTTCTCTTCACTTTTTCCTGGCTGGGCTGCACTCTCCTTACCACAATACTTACGATCCAGGTGCAAACATGTGGAGGGGGAGTTTGGGTAGAGTGCAGGCGGAGAAAAGTATGTGAATATTTGGGCCATGCATATTTGTACCAGCTCCTGAAGTAGCGCATATGTACTAAGCCATGTTTTAGCCGTGATTCCAGCTGCTTTTGTGATGGTATTTTACAAAGACATATAGGTGCCTATATGCCTTTAACATAGGTACCTGCTTGAGTTCCTGACCTAGATGATATGTTAAAAGTTCTGCGAATTTAGGTTTTGTGAAGGTCTTGCGAATTCTGCGAAGTTCTGCGAATTCTGCAAATTTAGGTTTTGTGAAAGTTCTGCAAATTTAGGTTTTGTGAACCTGCGAATGAAGGTTGTCTCATATATATGTGTGTGTGTGTATATATATATGTGTGTATATATATATGTGTATGTATATATATGTATATAGTGTGTGTGTATGTATGTATGTATATATTGTGGGACCCTAGCCTGGGCCTAAGGCTTACAGCTATGGGCTGCCTTTTGTCTATCCTTAAATGCAACTTTATTTTTTGTCGCCAGCAATGCACCCTGGGACTTGTAGTTGATAATTCACATTCAAAGACAAACTATAGTTGTGCAACCGTTGGTTGAGGCAAACAAGAATATTTATTTTGTGGATTTCCAAACGCATTAAAGTTCAGGCACACAAACACAATGGATACTTCTCCAATAACACAAGAGTAAATTAAGGAAACTGGAACTGAAGGTAAACTGAGCACAAGTCTCTTTAACCAAAACTGTTATCTTCAATAAAGCAAAAACACAGCACAGCCTTCTAAGCAATTTCAGCAAAGGTAATTTTCTTCTTTTTCAAAACCTTCTTTTAACCCTGCTTACAGGTTTTTCAAGCTTCTTTGAAACAAAGAGAGCAATCCATTAGAGAGTCCTCTGGAATGGATTGGGACTCACAGCAATCAATCTGCATGGGTTCTGGTACTACGGCTGGCTTATCTCTGGACTCAACAGCTTCTTCAAACTTTCTGGCTTGTAGGAATTCATAAAACTCATTCCATAACTTCTGTTTCTGGTCATGAACATTTACCTTCGAGGGGTGAGCTTTCCCTCCCTCTAATGCTTGCTTTAAAGTCTCTACTGTGTCCACATCTACTGCCCTGCTTGTAGCTGGGTTATGGTTCTTTCCCCAAAGGAACGTATCCACCCACCTTCTAGCGGTAGGACCTTTCAGCATAGGGTCCTGGATATTGGACAGAGGTACCTGTTCAAGCAGGTCTGTAGCCTTTCCAACTAACCGTCTGCTGGCTTTAGGTCTGGGAGTTTTTCTCAGATATGGAGTGCTTCCTTCTCTGCTGTCAGCCTTCAGCAACTGGAAGTCAGACCCCTCGTGGCTCTCAGCTCTCTTAACTCTCTGAGCTCCTTCCTCCTGGGAACTTTCTTCCCCCTGGGAACTCTCTTCCTCCCGGGAACTCCTCCTTGCATGCTGAGAACTCCTCTGTGAACTCTGAAAGCTCCGTGTGCTCTCTCTCCTCTTCTCCCCCATGCTCTGTTTGGAAATGGGTTTAAAAACCTGTTTCTTTCCTGCCACACCTTTCTCTTTGTACGTGTGCTCGTAATCAGTAAGCAAGCCTGCCTCCTCGTCCGAGCTAGGGGGTGGCTTGGCTTGACTTTTTTTTCAAAGTAGTTTTTCTCCCTCTGTGCAAAGCTTGGCTGTCAGTAGTTTTAAAGGCACAAGTACCATTTTCTTCTATTTCCATTCTTTCCTGGTCACTCTCATCACCAAAATATATGTATGTGTATATATATATAAATGTATATATAATGTGTGTGTATGTATATATATATATATATATACACCGTATTTTCCGGCGTATAAGACGACTGGGCGTATAAGACGACCCCCTACTTTTCCTGTTGAAATATAGGGTTTGGCCTATACTCGCCGTATAAGACTACCCCTCTTACAGCGCACACCAAAAAAAAAAAAAAACCATCAGATTTGATTCAAACTGTGACAAGCAGGCGGTATTTAATATAGATCTGAAGTTCTCCAGAACTATAATTCTCAAGGAGTGTGTGATGTTATGAGCGTGTGTGGTCTCACTTCACTCTCTACTTGTAATTCCTGTCTTTATGTACACACCTATGCCATTAGCTTCACAAAATACTGTGTGACATCGGAAGCCCAGCATATGCAAATTCACCTCATACATATTCATTATGGATAGCCTTAAAATGCAGCAGTTTGTGTGCTCAGCAAGACAGGTCCAGGCAGTCCTGCCATAAACCCTTTAAAATCTGAGGCCGCAGTCCCCTATGTTCTTCTCAGGCGAGACATTCCACCTCACTTCAAAGTGACAGATGTTGGTCACATTATCAGAGACTCTGGTTCAGAACGAAATATAAACAATACTTCTTTGTCGTGGTGGTTCTTTCCTTGATACAGCTTCTACAAACCTCAAACACCCGACTCCGCCCATCATGACGCCTGATTGGCCAGAAGACCTCCTCCATGTCTAATTTTATTTATTTATTTATTTAGACAGTTTTGTATACCGCCTTATCCTTCAATCAAAGTGGTCACAACACAATTGGGGGATACATTTAACACGCGGGGATATGAGACACATACACTAATACTTACAGGGAACATGGGCAATGGAGGGTTAAGTGGCTTGCCCAAGACCACAGGAGCATCTGTGGGACTAGAAACCTCAGTCCTTCCGGCCCAAGGTTGCTGTCCTCTAGTAGGATTTGAACCCCCGACCTTCCGGCCTGAAGTACATTGCCCCAACCACTAGGCTACTCCTCCACTCCTAATGCGTGCTAGACGCCGTTACCCAGTAATGTCCCCTACTGCTCTAGTTCGCGAGAAATAAAAGCAAATAATAAAAAGAATACACCGTAGAATCCCTCGCTGATTGGCTTGAGCCGCTGTCAGCCAGCAGGCTATCCTGCCCTTCATTGGCCCGTTCTACCACAGACGGGAGTGGGGAAGAGAGGGAGGTAGATACACTTTTATTTATTTTTATTATTAATACAAAGATGTGTCATGCCGTCTTCAACATAGGCTCTGAGCGTACGCATTTTATTATGTTGTTACTATAAACGCTTCTAGAGTGATTAGTGACGATGCCCCCTCCCCCTCGTCCCTCGACTTACTGTTCAGCCCTGGCTCTTCGTTGTTATTGTCGACGGCAGTGGTACAGTGCTGCTCTGGGGAAGACATAGCAGGGATAATAGGCGGAACGAAGCTGGAGCTTCTCAGCTGATACTAAAACTCTCGTGCACATAGAGAGACAGCACGCGCATATACACAAAGCGAGACAGAGCCACGTCGCAGAACGTGTACCGGCGTATAAGACAACCCCCGACTTTTGAGCATATTTTCAGGGCTTAGAAAGTCGTCTTATACGCCAGAAAATACAGTATGTATATATATGTGTATATATAATGTGTGTATGTATGTATATATATATATATATATATATATATATATATATATATTTTGTGTGTGTAACCCAAATGTCCTTAAGTACAGAGCAGATAGAGCTGAAAGATTCCAAATTACCCATGCCTACCAATACCAAGATTAATATGAATAAAATACAACCTCTAAAATGCTTGTATGCAAATGCTAGAAGTCTAAAAAATAAGATGGGAGAGTTAGAATATATATCATTAAATGAAATGATTGGTATCTCAGAGACCTGGCGGAAGGAGGACAACCAGTGGGACATTGTGATACCTGGGTACAAATATATCGGAAGGATAGAGTAGATCAAATTGGTGGAGGAATGTGCTCTATGTTAGAGAAGGCATTGAGTCACATAGGATTCAAGTGTTACATGGGATTGAAATCCTGTGTAAAAAGGGGAAGGTGATGGCAGTGGGGGTGTACTACCTGTCCATAATGAACAAATGGATGATGAAATGCTCAAAGAAATCAGGGAAGCTAACAAAAGTTACAATACAGTAATAATAATGAGTGATTTCAATTACCCCGGTATCGACTGGTTCAGTTTCTATATAAAATAAATGACTGCTTCTTGGAGCAGCTGGTTCAGGAGCAGCTGGTTTGTGAGCAGATGAGAGGAAGCCATTTTGGACCTTGTCCTTAGTGGTACACAAGATCTGGAGCATTTGGCAATAGTGATGAAAGCATGATTGCATTTGATTTCATAACTGGAGGAAGGACGGTAAGGAAATCCACAGTACTGCCTTTTAACTTTCAAAATGGAGACTATGATAAAATGAGGAAAATAGTTAAGAAAAAACTAAAAGAAGTAGCTGAAAAGGTTAAAAATTTACATCAGGCATGGGCATTATTTAAAAATACTATCTTGGAAGCCCAGACCAGCTGTATTCCAAGCATTAAGAAAGGTGGAATGAAGTCCAAAAAACTGCCAGCATGGTTTAAAGGTGAAGTCAGAGAGGCTGTTGTAGCCAAAGAAAAGCATCTTTCAGGAAATGGAAAAAGGAGCAAAATGATGAAAATTGGAAACAAAATAAGCACTGGTAAGTTAGTTGATATGGCAGGCAAAGAGAATTTGAGAATAAGCTTACTGTGGAAGCAAAAATGCATAATAGACTTTTTTCAAGTACATTCATAGCAAAAAACCTGTGAAAGAGTCAGTTGGACCATTAGATGGTGAAGATGGAAAAGGGGCACTAAGAGGAGACAAGGCCAAAATGGAAAGACTGAATTAATTCCTTGCTTTGGTCTTTACTGAAGAAGATGTAGGGAAGTTACTCATGACTAAAATGGTATTTAAAGGTGATGCATCGGAAGACTTGAACGAAATATTGATAAATCGGAAAGATATATTAAAACTATTTGATAAACTAAACAGTAGCAAATCACCTGGACCGGATGGTATACAGTAATGTGTGGACAAGATGGTATACAGTAATGTGTGAACTATCATTAAAATCATCTGTAGGTCCTGAAGATTGGTGCATGGCCACTGTAACGCCAGTTTTTTAAAAAAAGGGTTTAGATGTGATCAGGAAACTACAGGCCAGTGAGCCTGACATCAGTACCGGGCAACATGGTAGAAACCATTATAAAGAACAAAATTACTAAACATGTAGATAGTCATGTTTTAATGGGAGAAAGCCAACATGGCTTTAGACAAGGAAAGTCTTGTCTTACTAATCTGTTATATTTTTTTGAGGGTGTGAATAAACAGGTGGACAGAGGTGAGCCGGCCGATATAGTATATCTGGATTTTCAGAAAACCTCATGAGAGACTCTTGGTGAAGTTAAAAAGTCATGGGATAGGAGTCAGTGTACTATTGTGGATCAGGAACTGGTTAAAAGATAGAAAGCAGAGGGTAGGGCTGAATGGCCAATATTCACAATGGAGAAAGGTGAATAGTGGAGTACTCCAGGAATCTGTACTGGGTCTGCTGCTTTTTAACATATTCATAAATGACCTGGAAATGGGAATAACGAGTAAGGTAGTTAAATTTGCAGTCGATACAAAATTATTCAAATTTGTGAAAACCCAAGAGGATTGTGAAAAATTGCAAGAGTTCCCGGTAAAATAGTTATCTCCAAGTTATAATGCCCTGTTCAATGTAATTTCAGTTTGTTCAATGTAAACTGCCTTGATATCACGAAAGGCGGAATATAAGAAATGTTTAAATAAATAAATAAATTAAATAAAGAGGACTGTAATAAATTGGAAGACTGGATGTTCAAATAGCAGATGAAATGTAATATGGACAAGTGCAAAGTTGTGCACCTAGGAAAGAACAACCCAAACTATGGTTACACGATTTAAGGTTCCACATTAAGAACCACCACCCAGGATAAAGATTTACTCATCATCGTGGATAGCATGTTGAAACCCTCTTCTCAGTGTGCAGCAGCAGCCAAAAAGGCAAATAAAATGCTAGGAATCATAAGGAAAGGAGAATAAAACAAAAGATGATATAATGCCTCTGTATCGTTCCATGGTACGACCACACCTTGAATATTGTATACAATTCTCATCGCCGTATCTTAAAAAGGATATAGCGGAATTAGAAAAGGTACAGAGCAGAGCTACCAAAATGATAAAGGGGATGGAAGAATACTCTTCTGAGGGGAAGCTTAAAAGGTTAGGGCTTTTCAACCTGGAAAAGGGATGCCTGAGAGGGAGATATGATAGAGGTCTATAAATTAATGAATAGAGTGTACAGGTAAACATAGATCAATTCTTTACATCATCAAAAAATAGAAAGACTTGGAGACCTGCAATGAAGCTGCAGTGTAACCCATTTAAGACCAATAAGAGAAAATATTTTTTCTCTCAACGCATAATCGAACTCTGTAATACATTACCGGAGGATGTAGTAAAAGCTGTTAGCGTATCTAGGTTTAAAAAAGGTTTGGACAAGTTTCTGGAGGAAAGGTCCATAAACCATTATTAAAGAGGACCTGGGAATCCACTGCTTGCCCCAATACAGGCATTATGGAATCTGTGTCTCTTTTTGGGAAACTGCTAGGTACTTGTGACCTGGACTGGCCACTGTTGGAAACAGGATATTAGGCTTGATGGACCTTGGTCTGACCCAGTATGACATTTCTTATGTTCTTATATATGCTTTATTTCATTTTATATAATCATACTCATTAGGGACTTAAATGATTATCAAACCCAAGTTCTGTACCTATACCAACCACTATTACCTCCCCTAATGAGGTTGTTTGTAATGAACATCTTTGGGACCGAAATCTTTTTATTTTATCAGTGCCCTCTTATACTAGGTAGTACAAAAACTGAGACCAAAATATAGAAATATAGGCCATGTGTTTTTTTTCTGCCGTCATGTTTCTATTTAGTCTGCCCTTCAACTACTACAATAGTTTTTTTTTTTCCTTTTGAGATACTGTTTCTCCCATGCTTTTTTGAATTCAGATACTGTCCTCATCACTACCACCTCCACTGGGAGACTATTCTACACATCTGCCACTCTTTCCGTAACAAAATATTTACGCATATTACTCCTGACTCTATCCCCTTTTACTCTCATCCTATGTCCCCCCTCAACTGGCCTTGCTTTCAGTCGAAAGAGGCTCTCCTCCTGTGCATTTATGACATGGAGGTATTTAAAAATATCTATCATATCTCCTCTATCCAGCCTTTCCTCTGTCGTATACATATTAAGATCCTTAAGTTTATCTTCATATGCCTTATAACAAAGACCAATAACCATTTTTGTAGCCACTCTCTGCACCAACTCCAACCTGTTTATATCCTTTTGAAGATATGATCTCCAGAATTACAATCTCATTTGGAGTATTGTGTGCATCAGAGACTTATACAGAGGCATTATCACCTCCTTTTTTTCTGCTGGTCATTCCTCTCCCTATACACCCAAGCATCTTTCTTATTCTCAGTCACATTTTCTCCCCGTATAGCCATTTTATTTATTTATTTATTTAGTGTACATTTGTATACCGCTACTTCCAGCGATCAGCAGCGGTTTACTTTACATAACAGGGTTGGCTGTAAAGTTAATTTTAAGATCGTTGGACACAATTACACCTATACACCGCTCTTCTTTCGTGGACAGATGTATTTCACCCCCTACACTGTACCGCTCCTTTGGATTTTTGTAGCCCAAATGCATGACCCTGCATCTGTTAGCATTAAATTTCAGCTGCCAAATTCTAAGCCATTCTTCAAGCTTACAGTAGCTAGATCCTTCTTCGTTGTCTACTCTTTTCGCAGATTTTGGTGTCATCCGCAGAGAGGCAAACCTTAGCTGTACCTGACAGCCCTTACGCAATATCACCCTTACATAATATCACTAACAAAGATGTTAAGAATCTGGCCAAGGACAGATCCCTGCGGCACATCACTGGTAACCACCTCCTCCACAGTGCAAGCTCCATTTACCTGTACCCTTTGTTGCCACCCACACAACCAATTTCTAATCCAATCAGTAACTTTATGGTCCATCCCTATGGTGCTCAGTTTGTTTATAAGTCACCTTTGTGGACTTATAAACAAAGGCTTTACTTAAATCTAAATACACCATATCTAGGGCTCTCCCTCAGTCCAACTCCATGGTCACCAAGTCAAAGAAATCAATCAGATTTGTCTGACAAGACCTGCCTCTGGTGAATCCGTGCTGCCTTGGATTCTGTGATCCATTGAACTCCAGAAACCTCACTATTCTCTCTTTTAGTAGCCTTTCCATTAATTTACTAACTACAGAGGTTAGATTAACTGGCCTGTAGTTCCCAATGTCATCTTTATGTCTGTTTTTGTGTAAAGGGTCACATGTGCCTTTCTCCAGTCCTCTGGCACCACTCCCAACTCCAAAAAAGCGTTGGAAAGGTCAGGCAGTGGTGCTGTTAGAATGTCCCCAAGTTCCCTCAGTATTCTTGGATGTATCCCATCCGAACCTATTGCTTTGTTTACTTTTAATTCAGCTAGTTCCTCATGAAAACAGTCTTCTGAAAATCTTTTGAGATCCCCATTGCTTCTATTCCTATTTGTGGGTGTTTTCTGAGGTCCTGAACCTGGCCTTCAACTGTGAACACAGAGCAGAAATACTTGTTAAACAATTCTGCTTTATCCTCATCAGCTTCTACATATTCCTCCCCTTTACCTTTGAGTCTGACAATACCACTTTTACCCTTCCTTCTCTCATGAACATATCTGGGAAACGTCATCTCCAGGAACAAGCAGGAATGTAGTCTTCACATATGGGTATCGTCGGAACTGACGGAGCCTGCGCGGGAACGCTCCCCAGCGTCCAATTAGAAAGCTTTTGGGAGCATCCCACAGCGCCTGCATGCTGCCTTCCCGTCTTTCCCAACTGCCTCTCTCCAGTTCTTCGTTTTCCGCGGAGCCAGCAGGTCGTTGTTCCTGTCACCGCAGAAAATTTGTCCTTATTCTTTTTCTTTTTTGTGGTCGCGTCTGCCTTCCTCGACGCTTACCGGTACCGCTGGTTCTTCTTTCTTTTTCTTTTCTTTAAAAAAAAAAATACTTAGTACTTTTTTCCACCCTTTTTTCCAGGTGTATGCACCATTTTGGGCCTTAGGCCCAAAATTTTTTCCACAATGGAAAAACCCACTTCGGGTTTTAAAAAGTGCACCAAGTGTGGCGGTACCATCTCCGTCACTGACACCCATGAGTGGTGTCTCAAATGTTTAGGTCCTGACCACTCCATCACGGAATGTATGGCCTGTGCCATGATGTCCAAGAGAGGTCGACAGAACTGAGCTGCCAAGCTCAGTACCCTGTTTCCCTCTGATGCAGCCTTGGTGGCATTGACGTCTTCAAGGGCTTCGTCTTCCTCCCATGGATCTCAGGTAACTAAACATAAGTCTAGCCGGTCCTCAAAGGGTAGATCTTCTTCTAAGCATCGAGATGCCTCTGGCGTTGCCCTTGAGGATTCTGCATCGGCAAAATTGCCCCGGCAGGAGGCTTCGGCTTCCAAAGCATTATCGGGGCTCCAGGATGTTCTCGAGGCCTCGACCTCGCCAGAACTACTGGTGCCATGCTCTGGGGTACCGGCTGTTTTCTCTGGTACCGACATCCAGGCACCGGCAGCGTCGATAGACCAGAGGTTCCTGGCTATTGAATGCAGTCTGGCGGCTCTCCTTGCGGCATCGACACCCTCGGAACCGCGTCAGATAGTTCAACCGGTACCGGCACCGACTCCGGCATCGGTACCGGTACCGATGGCATCAGCATCAGTGTCCGCATAGCCGGCACCCGGTCATCCGATGCCTTCCGGTACCGTTACACTGGTACCAATCCCCCCATTACCGACTTCGGTCGGTACGGGTATCGGGCTCTTCAAGAGCATCCGGACAGAAGCTATTTCGAGTCCTCAGAGGAATCTGAGGATTCTGACAGTTCTGTCGATGCGGGAATACTTCTCCCAGAGGAGCCTTCCTCCCCTACATGCAGGTTGTCTCCTCCAGAGGACATTTTCTTTCAGGATTTCATCAGGGAGGTGGCTCGAGGTCTGTCTATTACTGTAGCTCCTGAGACAGAGCCCAGAGCAAAGGAGTTCGAAATTTTACAATATCCCAAAGCTCCTAAAGAGGCAGCTACTTTGCCCATCCATGAGATCTTGCATGATCTCATGCTACGAATGTGGGAGACGCCTCTTACCACATCTCACTCTTGTAGACTGGATACTATGTATCGAGTCCCTCCTTGTCCTGGTTTCCAGAAAACTCAGCTTCCTCACCACTCTATTGTAGTGGAATCAGCTATGAGAAGGATCAGGAGTGCAAAGAGGCATGCCTTTAATCCTCCAGGACGTGAGTGCAGAACTTTGGATGCTTTTGGACGTCGTACCTTCCAAGCTTCCATGCTTTCTGCCAGGATCAGTTCCTATATTTTATATATGGGAATGTTCCTGAAATAAGTCACAGGAGATTTAGAGGTTTTGAGCCCTCTTCTTCCTGAGGATAGAAGGCAGGACTTTCCCACATTGGTCAAACATGCCCAGGATGTTTCTAAATTTGTCAACCGTGCAGCTTTTGACTGTTTTGAGTGCATAAGCATAACCTCTGCACGTAGAATTGCCTGGCACCAGGCATCTGATTTGGAGCTCTGAGTACAAGACAGACTGGGCAATATTCCTTGTACTGGTGAGAACCTGTTTGGCAAAGATTGGCAAGAAAAGGCCAATGAGCTGGATGCTGACAACTCCACCTTGGATAGATTAAGGCCACGGCTGATCCTGCAAGAAAGAAATCTTTCAAGAAACCATTCTTTTCTAAAAAGAAAAGGTTTTATCCTGCTTATTCCCAGCAGGGACGTTCTGCAGGTCAGCCTGTCCAGAAAGGTCAGCAACCACCCAAACAAAGAAAAGCAAAGACTGCTAAGCCTCAACCGTCCCAGCAGTCTCATCCTCCACAAGGCCTTTGACTTTCAGCTAGAGAACTTAGCCTTCCTGGCTCTCAATGGACCAGAGCCTTCCACCATTCCAGGAAGGTTGTGTCACTTTGCCCCCAGATGGAGGCAGATAACATTAGAGCATTTGACACTCTCCATCATAAAAGAGAGGTACAAGCTTCATTTTTTGAGCATGCCCCCTCCCACAATGATAAGGCAGTTCAATTCTCAGACCTGTCTCATCAAACTGTTAGGAGGTCACTATGCTTCTTGCCTAAGGGGCAATAGAAGAAGTACCCATCCATCAACAGGGTACAGGGTTTTACTCCCCCTATTTCCTTATCCCAAAGAAAACAGGGGGGATACAGACCTATTTTGGATCTCAGAGAATTGAACAAATTCCTGTTCAAAGAGAAATTCAAGATGATTTCTCTGGGAACTCTGCTGCCATACCTTCAGAGTCAGGATTGGCTTTGTTCTCTAGATCTCAAGGATGCGTACACCCATGTTCTCATCCATCCAACTCACAGAAAGTTCCTTCAGTTCCTTTTTCAAGGAAAGCACTACCAATACAGGGTACTTCCTTTTGGCCTGGCCTCAGCACCAAGAGTGTTCACGAAATGCATGGCTGTGATAGCAGCATTTCTCCGCACTCTAGGAATATTCGTCTTCCCCTACTTAGACGACTGGCTCATTCGAGCCCCAACAGAGTCAGAGGCCAGGACTTCTCTATCCTGCACAATGCTTATCCTTCAGTATTTGGGTCTGGTCATAAACATCCCAAAATCCAGTCTAACTCCCACTCAGTCTTTAGAGTTCATAGGAGCTTTGCTGGATACCAGAAAGGCAAGGGCCTATCTCCCCCAGACCAGTTGCCTTCGCATTGTGCAGTTAGCTTCTCAAGCAGTGCTGAATCCTCATCTCACTGCCCGAGAAATGCTACAACTACTAGGCCACATGGCATCTACCGTGCATGTGGTTCCCTATGTTCGCCTCCATATGAGAGCAGCTCAGTGGACTTTATCCACTCAATGGACCCAGGCATCAGGATGCCTGTCAGACAAAATAGCAAACACAAGTCACCTTATTCTGTCCCTCCAGTGGTGGAAGTCCACTCAAAACCTGTTGCTGAGGTCCCCTTTTCAACAATCCTTACCCCAGGCAACTCTCACAACAGATGCTTCTCCGATGGGTTGGGGAGCTCATCTGCAAGACCTCTCCACCCAAGGCACCTGGACTCCACAGGAGACTCATCTACATATCAATCTCTTGGAGCTCAGAGCAATCTTCCTTGCTCTTCGAGTGTTCCACACCCTGCTCAGCTACAGGACAGTCCTCATTCATACGGACAATCAAGTAGCCATGTTCTACGTGAACAAGCAGGGGGGAACAGGCTCTCTGTTGCTTTGCAACAAAGCTTTGCGACTATGGGCCCTCGCCAGAGAGCATCAGATTCATCTCCTGGCAGTGTATCTTCCAGGCATACAAAACTCTTGGGCAGGCAGACTCAGTCAAGTTCTGCTTCCACACGAGTGGTCTCTGCATGCAGACCAGGTGGCCAAGATTTTTCAAATTTGGGGAACCCGGACATAGACCTCTTTGCAAGTCTGTGGAATGCCAAACTTCCCCGGTTCTGTTCCAGAATTCCTGCTCAGGGGGCTCAGGCCAGGGATGCTTTCCTCCTTTACTGGGGTCAAGACTTCCTGTATGCCTTTCCACCCATTCCCCTAATTCCCCAAACCCTGTTCAAGAGGCAGAAGCCATATGATTCTCATAGCTCTACATTGGCCACGGCAAGTGTGGTACCCTCTGCTTCTACATCTCTCTCAAGCTCCCTCCCTGGAGTTAGGGTCTGCTCCAGATCTCCTATCTCAGGAGGACAGAATGTTATGGCAACCCAATCCCCAGTCTCTGCATCTCTGCATCGCCCCCTCACACTATTCCTCCTGCATGATCCCCCCCCGCACTCTACTCCCCCCACACTGCATGACCCCCCCAGCACTTCATCTGATTGTTTTGTTGTGACACCGCCTTGATTTTTAGGATAAGACGGTTTAGAAATACTTTTAAATAAATAAATAAATAAATAAAATCTCAGGGCTTGGTTGCTGAAGGCCTAGATCTCCATGATCTTAACCTCCCTCAGCAAATAAAGGATATCCTTTATGCTTCCAAGAAGACTTCCACAAGACACTCTTATGCTTTCAAGTGGAAAAGGTTTACCATATGGTGTTCGCAATGGTAAGACCAATGGTCTTAACCCCATTGCTGTACCTCAGGAATCATTACTGGTTTATCTCCTTCATTTATCCAATGCAGGACTTAAGACTAACTCAGTGAGGGTCCATTTGAGTGCTATTGCAGCTTCCTTCAAGCCCCTAAATGGACAACCTGTTTCCTCCCATCCTCTTATAGCAAGATTTATGAGAGGCCTTCTGCTAACTAAGCCTCCCATTAAGCCACCACCTGTGGCATGGGACTTAAACTTGGTTCTTGGTCAGCTCATGAAGCCACCTTTTGAACCCTTAGCTACTACCTCCTTGAAATTCCTTTCTTGGAAGGTAGTCTTTCTCATTGCAATCACATCAGCACGTCGCATCAGTGAGTTGCAAGCACTAGTGGCTGATCCACCTTATACAAGGTTCCATCATTACAAGGTAGTCCTTAGGACTCATCCACACTTTATGCCAAAGGTGGTCTCGCCTTTTCATCTAAACCAAGCAGTCTACTTACCTGTGTTCTTTCCAAGGCCTCATGCATCAAATGCAGAAAGGAATCTTCATACTTTGGACTGTAAAAGGGCTTTAGCCTTTTGCTTACAAAAAACACAGCAACATAGAAAGTCCTCTCAACTCTTTGTTGCTTTTGATCCTTCTCATTTGGGACTTCCAGTCTTCAAGAGAACACTATCTAACTGGATTGCTCACTGTATTTCCTTTGCCTATCAGAGTAAGAATCTTCCTCTGGAGGGCCATGTCACAGCTCACAATATGAGAGCCATGGCAGCTTCAATGGCTCATCTGCACTCTGTGTCTATCGATGACATCTGTCGAGCAGCCACCTGGACCTCAGTTCATACCTTCACAGCCCATTACTGCTTGGACAAGGACTCCTGCCGGGATGCCTTGTTTGGTCAGGCTGTTCTTCAACACCTCTTCCATGCCTGGTCAACTCCTACCCGCCATCCCTGGTTGGATGCTAGAGATCCATGGGGGGAAGTGGAGCCCTTTCACAGGGACACAGAACTTCTGGGGTCTCTCCCTGGCATCTAAAGCTAGGGAGTCCCCATATGTGAAGACTACATTCCTGCTTGTTCCTGGAGATAGCATAGTTACTCACCTGTAACAGGTGATCTCCGGGAACAGCAGGAATTTAGTCTTCACAACCCACCCACCTCCCCTAGGAGTTGTATCTCTCTATCTCTTTCCCTTTCTCTCTCTCTCTTTGTCTCAGCTTTAAACTCAACTGGAGAGATGCAGTTGGGAAAGGCGGGAAAGCAGCACGCAGGTGCTGTGCTCCCAAAAGCTTTCTAATTGGATGCTGGGGAGCGTTCCCGCGCAGGCTCCATTGGTACCGACGATACCCATATGTGAAGACTAAATTCCTGCTGTTCCCGGAGATCACCTGTTACAGGTGAGTAACTATCCTTTATCCCCTCATTTTGTTGCATTGGCTATTTGTTTTTCTTTGTGTATCTTTGCTTTCCTTACTACTTTGCTAGCTTCTCTAAGTTTTTCCAAATATAGTTGCCTATGTAATATCTTATAGTTCATAAAGGCCTCTCTCTGTAATATCTTATAGTTCATAAAGGCCTCCCCCTTTTTCTTCACCTTTTCAGCTACTTCTTTTGAGAACCATAGCGATCTCCTTTTCCTTTTCCCTTTATTTTCCATTTTAACAAAAAGGTTGGTAGCCCTTAAAATATCCCCTTTCAGTTTTGCCCACTGTTTTTTTACATCCCCCAGCTGTTTCCATCCCGCTAATGACTCCTTAAGGTATTGGCCCATCTTGGCAAAATTAGTTTTCCTAAATTCTAAGACCTTTGCTTTTGAATGGATTTCATTATCCCTAGTCCTAATACAGAACCATACCATCTGGTGATCACTGGATGCGAGATGATCTCCTACTATAACATCAAAAATACTTTCACTATTGGTAAGCACCAAGTCCAGTATGGCCCCTTCACATGAGTGTTTTTTTTACCAGTTTCCTGAATAGTTCCCCCTGTAGAGTATCCAGATCGCCTTACTTCTAGATTATGCCACAGCAGGGATGTGCCAATCAACATCCAGCATATTGAAATCACATCTGGTATATGTTTGAAGACTAATTCAAGATTTTGTCATTGTTTTGGTGAACTAGATGCACTCTTTAAGATTTATCACATTAGCCTTACTTTCTGAGTAATGAATGTTTTATTTTCAAGTATGCTATATAAATATGTGAACTGGTTCCAACTATAGGGTTGGTATGTTGCAAGATTTCATGAGTATTTACAGACTTTTACCCGAGAGCATAAGGAGCAACTTATTGGGCCAAATCAATGGTTATTTAGATCTAAAGTCCCCAGAGTTGCCAAGTTGTCCAATTCCAGGAGTGAGATTTTAAGCCTGTCCTGGATTTCTGACCATCTCATCCTGTTGCATTAAGGGACCTGCAACAGTGATTCCAATGGGTAAAATCAGGGACTACATATACCATACCGCATTGCAATACAAATTTAAAACTAGAACAGGTAAAATAATCACTCCTGGAACTGGGCAACTTGGCATTCCATCTCTGCCAGTGGTAATCTGGGTCTTTGTAAATTCTTGGGAGATTAATTCCTTGTTAGGATTCCTGAGTCTATGTAGCCTTAAATAGCTATTGGACCAGTCTTCTAGAAACGTTTCCAAACCCTTTTGTAAACTCAGCTAGACTATTAGACTTGACCACAATTCAGGTAACACATTTTGCAGTGTAGTGGTACATTGACTGAAAAATACTTTCTTAAATTTATTTTGATTGTGTTAACATTTATTTTATGGCGAATTCCTTAGTCCTAGTACTATTTTTGAGAAGTTAAATAACCATTCCCTATATACTTGTTCCATACCACTCATTTTTATAAATCTCTATTATATCCCCTTCAAAACTGAAGATAGCTAACTCATTAAGCCTTTTTGTTTCCGTTCTCTGTACTTTTTATTTTTTTATTAAACTATCAGTTATCTGTGTGACACTTTGAGACTTTGATCAAGCCAAGGGAATAAAAAACCATTCAAAACAATGTGGTCCTGAATAGAAGCTTGGTTGCCTTCCAAGGTTGGGGTTATTCAAGCCTATTCAAAAATAGGTGATGGATAGCTTGCCATCCACTGCCATTCTGTATTTCTGCAGTCCAGGTACAGCTTTTCCTGCATCATGGTAGTTCAGCTGCACAGGGAAAAGCTTTGCAAAACTGCTCAATTCTGTTCCATGCTGTGTTAGATTCATGCATATTCTGCAGGTTACACTGGTCAACATTGAAATCGTTACTGACTTTAAAAGGCCCTAATCTGTAGTATCTTGGTGAGCTGAACATGAATATAACATTAAAAAAAATTTTATTGGCTCTCGTTTTGAAGATATTGCATGTAGTTCATTTTTGATGTTTCACCGTGTAAATTTATCCAGTAGGACATCAACAACATCCCAAATAAACCTTGAATGATGTAATATTGCATCACATTGCATAATACCAGCATGCACACATCATCCAGAGTTGATTGCATCATTTTCTGATGCAATGCAATACTACTGCTGAAGCCATCTGACGTCAGCAGTGTACTATACGCAGTCGGAAAGGTTGAACATTTAAAATATTTCAGACTGTGTGCGAGACAGTTTAAGCTACTGTTACATGTAACTTTTATTAATCATATAATTTTAGCCATTTAGGTTCAATACAGAACAGTAATACCGCAAAAGTGCGTTAATACCGTTGACAATTTCTGCTACATTTGTGGGGAAGTGACATTTGCTAACCAGAAGAAAAGTATCACTTCTCAACTGAAGAAGGCATATCATCTTTACTTCAGATGCAAGATTGGTGACCAAGACAAGTCTTGGGCCCCGCATATATGCTGTGCTACATGTACAACACAGCTTTCACAGTGGTTGAATTGCAAAAGACCATCAATGCCGTTTGCAGTCCCCATGGTGTGGAGAGAGCCAAGCAACCACATAAATGACTGTTACTTCTGCTTGGTTCCTCCTCTTTCCAGCGGAATAACGAAGCAAAAGAAGTCGAGCATAGACCACCCAAACATTCCGTCTGCATTGAGACCATTTCCACATGGTGAGGGACTTCCTATTCCAGAACCTCCATCAGAATATTCTCTTGATTCATCTGATGAGGACAAGGGTGAGCCGACCTGTTCTTCTCCTGGTCCGTCAGCATGCAATGACCCAGATTTTCACTGGGATGCATATCAACTCCACACAGAATAACACAGGAAGAATTAAATGACCTGGTTCGTGATTTGGACTTATCCAAGAACAAGACAGAATTGCTAGGATCAAGACTCCAACAATGGAATCTTCTAGAAGAAGATATCAACATTACTTCATATCAAAAGCGCCACCAGCAGTTGGAGCCTTTCTTCAGAAAGGAAAGTAATCTGGTATTCTGTTCCAATATTGAAAGCCTCATGAATGCCTTAAAAATCACTCATGACCCACAAGACTGGAGCCTATTTCTAGACTCTTCGAAACTGAGTCTGAAGGCTGTGCTTTTGAACAATGGAAACCGTCTTTCATCTATTCCAGTAGCGCATGCTGTCCACATGAAAGAGACATATGATAACTTAAAGCATCTACTGATTTCCATTAACTATAACAAGTACAGCTGGCACCTCTGTGGTGACTTGAAGATAGTTGCCCTTTTAATGGGACTGCAGCAAGGATATATAAAATACATGCGTTTCTTATGTGAGTGGGATAGCCGAGCAAGGGATTGGCACTACTTGCGGAAGGAATGGAATCACAGACAAAATGTAACAGTTGGAGACAAGAATATCCAGCAGCAAGCTCTGGTTGAGGCTCACAAAATCCTGCTACCACCCCTTCACATCCAACTAGGTTTGATGAAAAACTTCGTGAAAGCCATGGACTGCACTTCGCCAGCTTTCCGATACCTGCATGAAAAATTCCCTTGACTCAGCGAAGCAAAGATTAAAGAGTGAGTTTTTGTGGGTCCTCAGATTCGAGAGCTCTTCAAAGATGACCGGTTCAACAACTTGCTGCAGGGTGATGCGAAACAAGCATGGAATGCTTTTCACCTAGTGTCAACAAACTTTCTCGGGAATGTTAGGGCAGAAAACTACAAGGAACTAATAGAAGATATGCTGATGCAGTATCAGAAACTTGGCTACAATATATCTCTAAAGATCCATTTCCTTGATTCCCATCTTGATTTCTTTCCTGACAACTGTGGTATGGTTAGTGATGAACAGGGCAAACGTTTTCACCAGGATATCGCAACGATGGAGCAAAGATTCCAGGGAAAATGGTCCACTACAATGCTGGCTGACTACTGCTGGACACTCCCCAGAGAAGCTCCCGAACAGCTGTACAAGAGACAGGCGAAAAAAATCTAAGAAGTAGTCTATGACTTGGTTTTTTACAGGTATTAACCGAAGGCCTATTATATTTACTATTGACATGCATTTCGTGATGTAAACATTAATTCTTGTAGATTACAAAAAAACTAGAGCCAACTTTCCAATTTCACTGTCATATTCGTGTTAGCATATAAAAATTGATAAGAAATAACTATTTTTATTTCAGTAACATGACTTTTGTAAAGATTTGTTGACCAGTGTTATGCTTACATGACTACTTTATTTTTATAAATATACATTAAAGTTAGTACTAAAATATTTCAAAAATGAGTTGAGAAACAAGTCAACAACATGCAGCTGAAAAACTTAATTGTGGTGTTAATGAAAAAGCACACGCTTGGATGTGAATGTGGTATTGTTGAAAGCTGTCAAAATAGCTTTAAAGCATATTGAAATATTGTGACTTAAACTGATTTTAATTGTTTTACTTATTTTAGATCAAATGGAAATGGTTTGTTTTCCATGGTTGTGAAATATTTAACTACTACTACTGATCATTTGTATAGCGCTACAAGGTGTACGTAGTGCTGTACAGAGACATGTGAGAGACTGTCCCTGCTCGTCAAAGCTTACAAGCCAGTCAAGTCAGACAACACAACAGCTGGGGGCAAGGATATGACCTTGAAATATCCCCACTTTGCTGTAAACCCCATCTGTCCTCTCTACTTAAAAAAAAAAAAAAAAAAAAAAGGGGGAGAGGTTGGAAACCTTCACTTTTCCTCATTCTACCATATCACCCTCTATATATACAGTGAAAGGGTCTTGTAAAAATTGGCATGAAATAGGTTAAATATTAGAACAAATTTGAAAAAAATAATTTGATATCTCTACAGATACATTTGAAGGCCAGGCATTTAGGTGGTTATTACACTGTTTGTGCCAACTAATTTTGGCACAGTTATGTCTCTTGTTTAGCACTGTTTTTTCCTTGAGTCCAATATTGCTGAATTAAAAATACTGAGAGCTGAAGACATTTTAATAAGTATTCTGCAAAGCTTGCTTCTCTAGCAGTGACATTGATATCAGAAATGTTTGATAAACTTAGGCATATACAATACGACACTGGTAAAGCACATTTGTGCCCAAGATAGTTAGACATCTGTAAGAACATTAACTTTCTCTTGATTTAATGCAGTTTCATAAAACTGTATACTGCATATAGTACACTATAGGGCCTACTAAGTAGGGTTTTTAAGGAAAATATTCTCCAGTTTCATACAGCAACTGGACAGATATTGTATTACACTGACTATCTACCATCATTGTTAGGTATTTAAGAGATTACAGAGGAAAAACACATTGGAATCTCTGTGTTCATATTGAGGAATATAAGAATCTAAAATTGATTATATTCATAGGGAAGAGACAGATTCATATTTATTACAGATCTGTGTGCATGTAGATTTTATAGTGCTGTCCTCTAAAGAATATTCTACAATTATAATCTAGTTTGCTAATTAAGTAGTATTTTCATATTGCTAAACACAAGAAGCAGCATAGGTATTTCCTTATATAGTACAAGGGTTAAATGAGAACTTGACATCTTTTAAATGACAAAAAGTAAAGAAATTGCAAGACCTTTTCACACATTAGATCTGTAATGCCATTTATCATCAAGATATCAGGCTAGCAGTGTGAAGTAATAAAACATATCATCGAAAAATGTGCTATAGGTCTGAATCACTCTTTCATTCCACCTCCCAGCTAACTGTAGTATTAAATCAAACAAGCAGAACATTTCCTTAGGCAGCCATTGCCTTTTAATTTCCTGAAGAACCTTAAAATATCATTCATTACAAGTACTACACATATTTGGTTTTTAAAAGTCTCATAAATCAATAGCAGGCTGACTGTAATAATTATTACAAGTTAGTGCATAATTTTCATGCTGAAGGCTGCATGCAGAACTTTAGCATATGCAAACGAGGCAATTCAAACTGTGTATAGATATTAATATGAAGAAGCAGGTAACGAGGTGCAGGCTATGAATTATGCATCAAGAGCGGCTGATCTTCAATGAAGAAAATGAATTCAGCATGTAATCTAATTAGTGATGGAGTCTATTACATCTAACTGCAAAAGCAACCGTCCTTGAAACAAATTTATTTACAGTCCATGTTACTACTTGAAACAACTTTGAAATGATGTATAAAACAACAGTATAATTGTAAAAAAAAAAAAAATGTAATAATTTTTGTTTGTTTTTTTTCTAGTTCTAGACCAGGAAGGCCTCCTAAAAGAACGCAAAGTGTGACCTCTCCAGAGAATTCGCATATCATGCCACATACTGTCCCAGGCCTAATGTCTCCTGGAATGATTCCTCCAACAGGTAAGAGGCAGCTGTGAAATTTAGTTGTCAGGTATTATTATGCCAGTCACTTAAATTTGTAATTGAATGATAGTAGTGCCTGAAGAAATGAAAATATAACTATATGCCAAGGATTGTGTTAAGGATGAACTGGTAATGCTCGGTGCCGGAGGCATATCCATGCACTTAGAAAGCCTTCTAGTTTGAGACTTTTAGGTTTTCCTTTTTTTTTAATGTGTTAAAATTAAGGTTCAATAGACATGTAAAGGGCAATTTTATAAATCATTTTTGCATGTAACTGGGCTGTTACAAAAATAGGTCACGCCTAAAAATATGCACAGTGCAAGCTGGCATGTACTTATGCATTAGGCATAAACATGGGCAGAATTTGGGTGGACTATGGGCAGAGTCACAATATAAGTGCACAATTTAAAATATGCATATATGTGTATAAAGTGCGTGATGACATTTACGGCCCAAGGGGTGTGCGGGGCCATGTGCAGAGACTCGGTGTAGGGCCTCATTTGCATAAACATTTGCATAATGTTACCATACACTAACTTTTAGTAAACATGCCTTTTAATGAGTGTGTGGATAAAGAAAGACTAAAAGATTTCAACATTACTATAATCCAGTGCCAACCGCCAAGCAGATTAGGAACTACTACAAACACTGCCCATTTAGAACCCATAGCAAACCCGCCGTATCCTAACAGCACTACCAGGACTCATAAAGCACCATACCCTACCTATCAAAAGGCAACACTGCAAATATTAAATCAATACATTTCAAAGAATAACAATACATGACCTACTGGGGAAAGAGTACAAGTGGCAATGTCAAATAGGAATTACATAAACAGAATACCTCAGCTCAGTTACACATGCAGAACATAGACCATCACCAAACAAAGAATCACAATTTAGAAACAGGAAGACAATAATTAAACTGGGAACCCCAAAAGCCAAACTTGGAATGTACAACAACACTGTAGAAATAAAACTATAAATGAATTTCCTCTTGTAGTAAACAAAGCGCAGACGTTAATGATGCACATTTCCCAGAGCTGACATATTCCAGTTAATAAATTCAAAATAAAGAGATATTTTTCTACCTTTTGTGCATTTGTTTTTATGGTTGCAATTGCTCCAGCCACTTTCTTCTGGTTTCTTCATGTCTTCTGCTAACTCTCCATCGTCTGCTGTCCATTTGTCCTTTCTTCTGTCTTCTAGGTTTTTTTTTCCATTCTCTCTCTACATCTGCTTTAACATACTAATCTTTCTCCTTTTGCTCTTTCCTCATTCCTATTTCATCCACTCAAATTTTACCCCTCCATCCTCAATCCCCACTTACTCTCCCAATACCCGGCCAATTGTAGATTTTTCTTCCCTCCCACACAAAATATTTTCCCCTCTCCATTTCACTCTCCCAGACCCATCCCATTCTAATCCTCCCCCAACATTAGCTCCCTTCTAGTTCCAGCCACACCCAGCATCCGCTCCCTTCTAGTCCCCACATCAGCCCATTTCCAGTCCTAGCCCCCCATCAGCCCATTTCCAGTCCTATCCTAGCCCCACCATCAGCCCATTTCCATTCCTAGCTCCCCATCCATTTCCAGACCTATCTGAGTCCCTCCATCAGCTCATTTCCAATTCCAGCCCCCATCAGCCTATTTCTAGTCCTTTCCTAGCCCCACCATCAGCCCATGTCAAATCTTAGCTCCCCTCCACTCAGCCCATTTCCAGTCCAAGTCCCCCATGAGCCTACTTCCAGTTCTAGCCCCTCTATGATTCCATTTCAATCCAAGCCCCCCACCACAGCCTATTTCCAATCTTAGCACCCCCAAACAGCCCATTTCCAGTCCTATCCTAGCCCCTCCATCAGCCCATTTCCTGTCCTAGCTCCCCCGCACTCAGCTCATTTCCAGACCTAGCTCCCCCCACAGTCCATTTCCATTCCAAGCCCCCCTCTCCATCAGCTATTTGCAGTTCAAGCTCCCCTCCCCCTCAGCCCAACAGCAGAATCAAGTGTCCAGTGGCCCCCCCGCCTGCCCGGCAAGCCCTCCCTGAAACAGTCCCCTTGGAGCCAGCTTTTAGAGCCACAAAGGGAGAGTTTCCCTCTCGCGGCTCTCTTAAGCCCCGGTGGGCTTAACAGAGGCGCGAGAGGGAAATTCTCCCTTCATGACTCTAAAAGCCGGCGCCGAGGGGACTGTTTCAGGGAGGGCTCTGCCGGGCAGGTGGGACGGGGGGGGGGGGGCGCAGTACACTTGATTCTGTTGCAGTTTTTTTTTTTAAATTTATCGATGTCTATCTCCAGGAACAAGCAGGAATAAGTCCTCACATATGGGTACGTCGGTACCGACGGAGCCCGTGCGGGAAAGCTCCCCAGCTTCTTAGAATAGAAGCTTTTGGGACCTCCCACTGCACATGCGCACTGCCTTCCCGCCTTCCTGAACAGCTCTCCTCAGTTTCTCTTTTTCCGCGGAGCCAGCAGGTCGTGTTCCTGTCACCGCTGAAGAAATTGTTATTTTATTTGTTTCTTTAGACCGCGTACCTGCCTTCCCCATACCGATACCGGTATCGCCGGTCTTTTCTTTCTTTCTTTAAAAAATTATAATTCTTTTTTCTTATTTTTTAGCTTTTTGGTCACTTCAGAGAGGCCTCTCGGCCTACTCAATTTCTCCTCATGGAGAAGCCAGCCCCTGGATTTAAGAAGTGTACCAAATGTAATGCTGTTATTTCAGTCACAGACACCCATGACTGGTGTCTGAAATGTTTGGGGCCTGACCATTCCATACCGGACTGCCCATCTTGCTCCCACATGTCTAAACGTGGGCTGCAGAACCGGGCCAACAAATTCCATGTGCTGTTTGCTTCAGAGAATACAGCATCACAGTCATCCAGGTCTTCTTCTCCGGATGGATCTCAGGTAACCAAACCTTCTGTGGGCAAGTCCTCAAAGAGCAAATCTCCTTCAAAGCATCGAGAGGCTCTTAGCTTAGAACTTGAGGACCCTGCCCCAGCCAAACAACCCCGGCGGGAAGTCCAACTTCCAAAAACGCCAATTCAGGGGTCTCAGGTTGATATCGATGCTACGGCCTCGACAGATCACCTGTTAGCCTGCTCTGGGGTACCGGGTCACTCCGGTACCGACATCCAGGCAGCTATGGCGTCCATGGGCGATACTGTACAGTCCATGCAGCAGGCCGTCATGGCTTTCATTAAAGCTGCAACGCCATCGGTTCCGCTTTCAGCGGTTCCGGGCCCGAGACCGGTATCGTCCGCCATGCCGGTATCGAGGCCGTCCACCTCTAAACGCAAGTCGGTACCGTATGGGCTTTCGCTCCATACCGGTTCCATACCCGATACGCCCGATATCGATACCGATCGGTACGCGTATCGTGCGTTAGAGGAAAGCACCGATTCCTCTGAGGATTTTCACTCCTCTGATGATTCTGCTGAGTTTTCACTCAACTTACCTGAGGAGCCCTCTTCTCCTAAAAGGAGAATGTCCCCTCCAGAGGATTTGTCCTTCCAGGACTTTGTTTTAGATATGGCTACAGCCCTTTCTATTACCACATCCTCTGAAAAGGAACCCAGATCCAAAAAACTGGATATTTTGGGATACTCAAAGGCCCCTAAGGAGGCAGTTACCCTGCCTATCCATGAAATCCTTCAAGAACAACTGATGGATTTCTGGGAAAATCCTTTGACTTTGTCTCCTTATTCCCGTAGGTTGGACACCATGTATAGGGTCCCTCCTTCTCCTGGTTTCCAAAAGACTCAATTGCCCCACCACTCTATTGTGGTGAAGTCTGCAATGAAGAAGATTAGGAGTACCAAAAGGCACTCTTCCACCCCTCCAGGACGGGAATGTAAGACTTTGGACTCTTTTGGTAGGAAAATTTTCCAGGCTAGTATGCTTATAGCCAGGATTAATTCCTACAGTCTCTATATGGGCATGTTCCTGGAGGAACTTGCCAAAAAGGTGCGGCATTTTGCCCCCTTTATCCCTGAGGATAAAAAGCAGGAATTCCTTTCCCTAGTGAAACAACTCTTAGAGGTTTCTAAGTTCTCTAATAGGGCAGCATATGATTCCTTTGAGGGAGCCAGTAGGGCTTCGGGCATTGCTATTGCAGCCCGACGTCTTGCTTGGCTCCAGGCCTCTGATCTGGAACCTTGGGTTCTAGATGGCTTACGGAATCTGCCCTGTACAGGTGAGAACTCATTTGGGGAAGAGTGGCAAATCAAAGCCACCCAGATGGATGCTGAAAATGCCACCTTGGAAAGACTTTCAAAGTCCACTTCAATTCCTACTAAGAAAAAGTCTTTTAAAAGGCCTTACTATAAGAAGGCCAGAGTTGCTTCAAATACTGGCCAGCAGTCTTCTCAACCTCGCTATACTGCTAAGCGTCAGCAATCCAAACAAGCACGAGCTAAGCCTGCAGCAGCTACTGTAGCTCAGCAGGCTCCAACCCCTCAGGGGTTTTGACTTGCTCCTAGGGAACTTGCCACTTCTGGTTCTAACACAACCAGAACCTCTCACCATACCCGGAAGGTTGGTTCACTTTGCTCCCAGATGGGAACAAATCACAACAGAACAATGGACCCTCTCTATCATTCGAGAGGGTTACAAACTTCATTTCTCCAGCCTTCCTCCCCATCATATGGTGAGACCATTCAATTCTCCCCCATCTCTCCTAACCCTGTTGGGTCAAGAGGTTTCCTCTCTTCTTGCCCAAGGGGCCATAGAAGAGGTTCCTCTTCCTCAACAAGGGTCCGGTTTCTACTCCCCTTATTTTCTCATTCCAAAGAAGACAGGGGGATTCAGACCAATCCTAGATCTGAGAGAATTGAACAAATTTCTCTTCAAGGAGAAATTCAAAATGCTGTCTCTCGGCATTCTCCTTCCTTACCTCCAGGGTCAGGACTGGCTTTGTTCTCTAGACCTACAGGATGCGTATACACATATACTCATCCATCCATCCCACAGAAAGTATCTTCGCTTTCTGTTTCAGGGAAAACATTTCCAATACAGAGTACTCCCCTTCGGTCTAGCCTCTGCTCCAAGAGTATTCACAAAATGCATGGCAGTCGTAGCCGCATTTCTAAGAGGCATGGGAATCTTTGTCTTCCCATATCTGGACGACTGGCTCATCCGAGCTCCAACTCAGTCACAGGCCCAGATTTCCCTGGACCACACAAGGAGCCTTTTGCAGTATCTGGGACTGGTAGTAAACCTTCCCAAGTCCCAACTCATCCCTACTCAATCTCTAGAATTCATAGGGGCCCAGTTGGACACCATCACTGCAAGGGCCTACCTTCCACATGTTCGAGGCCAGCGCCTCCTGAGTTTGGCCTCCCAAGCTCAGTCCAGCACTCACTTGACAGCCAGGGAAATGCTACGCCTACTGGGTCATATGGCCTCCACAGTGCATGTGGTGCCCTATGCTCGTCTTCATATGAGAGCAGCTCAATGGACCCTGGCCACTCAGTGGACTCAGGCGTCAGGAGCGCTCTCAGACCAAATACAAACCTCCGATCGTCTGTTTTGGTCCCTCCACTGGTGGACTTCCACCAAGAATCTGTTGTTGGGGGCTCCATTTCAACCATTGCTACCCCAAGCAACCCTCACAACAGATGCCTCCCAAACAGGGTGGGGAGCCCATCTGCAAACTCTCTCCACTCAGGGCACTTGGTCTCTACAGGAGACCACCCTTCATATCAATCTTCTGGAACTGCGAGCAATTTACCTTGCCCTCAAGGTCTTCCACTCCCTCCTAGCCAACCTCACTGTCCTAGTTCAGACGGACAATCAGGTGGCCATGTTTTACATAAACAAACAAGGAGGGACGGGCTCTCTGTCGCTTTGCAACGAAGCTCTAAGACTATGGGCCTTCGCCAGAGAGCATCAGATTCACCTGCTAGCAGTGTATCTCCCAGGAGTTCAAAACTCTCGGGCAGACAGGCTCAGTCGAGTTCTGCTGCCACACGAATGGTCCCTACATTTGGACCAAATAAACCGAATCTTTCAGGAATGGGGGACCCCGGACATAGACCTCTTTGCAAGTCCGTGGAATGCCAAACTTCCCCGGTTCTTTTCCAGAACTCCGTGTCAGGGAGCTCAGGCTACGGACGCCTTTCTCCTGAATTGGAATCAGGCATTCCTATATGCCTTTCCACCCATTCCTTTGATTCCCAAGACTCTGTTCAAACTCCAGAGGGATCATGGAACTATGATCCTCATAGCTCCACGCTGGCCACGCCAAGTGTGGTTCCCTCTACTTCTACAGCTCTCCCAGGGATCCTACTTGGATCTGGGAGCTGCGCCAGACCTCCTGTCTCAGGAGGAGGGGACTTTGTGGCACCCAAACCCCAAATCCCTTCACCTCAGTGCTTGGTTACTGAAGGCTTAAGCCTTCAAGACTTTCATCTTTCCCAACCAGTGAAAGATATCCTTTCTGCCTCTAGGAAACCCTCTACCAGGCGTTCCTATGCTTTCAAATGGAAACGTTTTTCCATTTGGTGTGCTCAGCAGGGTCTTGACCCTCTGGCACTTCCTTTGAATTCTCTTCTTGATTATCTCCTGCATCTATCCAATGCAGGCCTCAAGACGAATTCGGTAAGAGTCCATTTAAGTGCTATTGCAGCATCCTTGAAACATATAAATGGACAACCTATCTCCTCTCATCCTCTTGTTGCAAGATTCATGAGAGGCCTGACTCTCACTAAACCTCCCATCAGACCACCCCGGTCGCATGGGATTTGAATCTAGTGCTCGGTCAACTTATGAAGCCACCTTTTGAGCCAATGTTTTCCACCTCCTTGAAATTTCTTTCCTGGAAGGTCATCTTCCTCATTGCAGTCACTTCGGCTCGCCGCATCAGTGAGCTGCAGGCTTTAGTGGCTAATCCACCTTACACAAGATTTCATCATGATAAGGTGGTCCTTAGGACGAATCCCCACTTTATGCCTAAAGTGGTCTCGCCTTTTCATCTTAATCAAGAGGTATATCTACCTGTCTTTTTTCCAGCTCCTCATGCATCCAATGCAGAGAGGAACCTTCATACTCTGGATTGTAAAAGAGCTCTCGCTTTTTACCTTAATAGGACTCAGCCACATCGAAAGTCTTCTCAACTTTTTGTGGCCTTTGATCCTTCCCCATTTGGGACTTCCAGTCTCCAAGCGTACACTTTCCAATTGGATTGCTCAGTGTATTTCTTTTGCTTACCAGAGCAAAAACATTTCTCTGGAAGGCCATGTCACTGCTCACAATGTGAGGGCCATGGCAACTTCTATGGCTCATCTGCACTCTGTTTCCATAGATCAGATCTGTCGAGCCGCTACCTGGGCCTCGGTTCATACCTTCACAGCCCATTACTGTTTGGACAAGGACTCCCGCCGGGATGCCTTGTTTGGCCAGGCTGTCCTCAAGCACCTGTTCCATTCCTAAACAACTCCTGCCCACCTTCCCAGAATGGATGCCTGAGATCCATACGAAGATGGCGAACCTTTACAGGGGATCCCATGCATCTAAGCTAGGGAGTCCCCATATGTGAGGACTTATTCCTGCTTGTTCCTGGAGATAGCACAGTTACTTACCTGTAACAGGTGATCTCTGGGAACAGCAGGAATTAGTCCTCACAACCCACCCACCTCCCCTAGGAGTTGTATCTTTTATCTATCTATCTTCCTGTCCTCTCTCTGTTGACTCAGCTATAAACTCGAAACTGAGGAGAGCTGTTCAGGAAGGCGGGAAGGCAGTGCGCATGTGCAGTGGGAGGTCCCAAAAGCTTCTATTCTAAGAAGCTGGGGAGCTTTCCCGCACGGGCTCCGTCGGTACCGACGTACCCATATGTGAGGACTAATTCCTGCTGTTCCCAGAGATCACCTGTTACAGGTAAGTAACTGTGCTTTAAGTGCAGAATGTTGTTTGCATGTAGCCCCCTGAAACACAGGGCCCTGTGCAAACAACATTCTTGCTCAATGGACGGGCCGGCCCTGGCATACATGTCCCTGCCTACTATTTTGCAAGACAAAATGTACATTGGTGTACTGATCAGAAAAAAAGTGTCTTTTTTTCACTTCAGTTTTCTTTATGGTTGTGGAAAGTATTGGGGATATTAGAGTACCTTTGTCTCTACTCTTTCCAGATGTTTTGGCAGCAGAACAAGAGCTTTCATGATGCCTATTTGTGCCCTGTAGCAGTAATATACATGGATGTTTCCACTGGTGGGTTTAGATGTGCTCACCTTTTGTGAAATTGGGCACACACATGTGTCTTTTCTGGAATGCCCCAGACACACTTCCACTTCTAAAATGGCTCCAGGATCTTCTTTTTGATTTGCATGTCTAAGTGCCCGTTTTCAGACGTCCGACTTGCCAGTGGGGCTTCTAAAATGACCCCCATAGGCTCCCATGTGTCTTTATAAAATAGGCATAAAATAGGTGCCTTCCTGCACACTTATCCTAGATGCCCTGTGATAAAATTACCCTCATATATTGATGCCTGCTGTGACTGATAACAGACCAACAAAATTCTGACATCATTTGCATATTTATATTGAAAAGTACAATTTTGCGACATGTTGACACATTTTTTTAACATTGTATCCCACTTTGAACAGTCTGGAAAAGTAATTTGCAGATGTAATAAATGAATGTCACCTGTTAATGCATATAGGACAAAGTGAGCATCATTTCGGTATACACACATTCCATTTAATCATTTCTCTGCTTTGTTTTCTTGTTCTTAATGAAATTAAAAATACTACGAAGAATTCTAAATTGAAATGCTAGGTATTAGCAGGATATGCTGTTCTCATGTCTGTTGGCAGTTTGCATTAGCTTTAACTGGATTACTCGTTGCTAAGGTGTTATGTCTGTTTTAAGCAAGCATATTGCTGAAATTATGAGCCCTTGAAATAAGCCATGTAGTTAGCAAGGTTTTTTAAAATAAATCTTTACAAAATCTGAGTCAGTGAGGCATTCAGTTAAATCTAATGAAGAAATCTTTCAGTGAAAAATAAAAATGCTATCTTAAGAGTCTCCCTCTTCTTTTCCTAAAAACAATCCTCCCCTCTCCAAACACAAAATAACAATCAGAAGAAAACAGAGCTCTAGATATATTTGATCTACTTCACCAGACATAATTGTTCTAGAATTCATTTTCCTATACTTCCTCTTCTATTTTAGTGTTGATTCAGACCTTTTCCCTTTGCATACATATCTATGTAGGGAAGCTGTTTATCACAAAAGTCATGTCAGTAGCCCTTGGTCAGGCTGCAAAACCATGCCAGCTTCAGGGGGCATGTGCTTCCATCTTCTTGCTGCTGGCCTGTTGTTAAGATATGGCACTGCAGAACTTGGCATGCGAGTGCACCTAATGCCACCCATCAAGGTGATTTTAAGTGCACTGGCGTAATGACAACAGTTATGGCTAGCACATGCTTATAATACCCATGGTAACAGCGATGCACCATGAACACCCATGTTCTGCCCCCAATCTGCCCTGTCTCTCGCACGCTAACCTCTTAGCATGGGATTTCTACTGCTGGATCCCACCCTTTTAGCATAGATCAAAGATCTCTTACAGTTCAGTAAAGAGTGAAAGACATATCTGTTCACTGAGAATTATGGAAGTGCCCATAATATGTCCCAACCCCTGATACATAAGCACACCTAATCCCTCATTAACATTTCATTGCTTAGTACAGACTGTACATAATTAAGCTAACACTGTACATAGTTGTTTGTAAGATAGTTCTATATGTTAACTGTACATAAGTTATTCCGTTCAGTGTAAAATGTTTTCATTTGTTCTATGTGAACCGCCCCTGATCTCTGGAAGGGGCGGTATATAAAAACGTGTTAAATAAATAAATAAAATAGCACGCTTACCGCACACTAAACCCCTCGCTAATGATTAGGCAGTTGAGTAAACATGCCCCTTAATCTACTAATTCCTCCTTTTTGCACTGCCTATAATATGGGTTCCCATTCAATTCTCATATTCAGTTTACAATGTTAGTGTTAACTGAAGCCAGCTTTAAAAGTTAGCAATATAGTAAATGTCAGCAGATAAAGATTGGTCTATCTAGTATGTCCAGAGAGAAGCCAAGGATTCTACCTGCTGCTACATGCAAATTACCCTCCTCTGTGCCTTTGTTTAAGGTTTGCAGTTTAGCCCTCTCAATTTTTTTTAGATATAAAAGTTATTTAAGTTTGTCTTTCCAAAAGATTAGTTCACTACATGCTAAGATGCTCTGATGAGCAAACAGATTTTTCCTTGCTGCTCCTCCCATTATTGGAGAAGAAACTGCTTGGTACTTGGTCACGTGTACAGCCTCTGTATTGAAACCAAAAGACTTAAACAATTAGTTATTTTGAATATTGCCCCATATGTATTTGTACAGTGCTGCATACGTTTAGTAGTGCTATAGAAATTAAGTGATTGATAGCAGTGTATTTCTCATCTAGATCATTTGAGGTCCTTTAGGAGCATCAACGTCCTGATGAAAGTGTTGCCGCTTAAACTGATGAAATTTATCAGTGGCAGAGCCCTGCCGCTTTCCCAAACTTGAGAATTTATGCTGCTGAATTGTCTTGTCTATGGAGTCTGTGTCAGAGCTCTGCAACATTGTCTCTTTTCTGGGACTGACCTAATGTTTGCAGTCATTCAACAAAAGGCCATCACAGTTGGAAAAGCCTTACAGCACACAAAGGAAATCCATTTAGCCATAGAAACAGAAATACAATAAGTGCATAAAGACCACCAATCAAGCCAGCTATCAACTTAAAACTATGAGAGAAAAGGAACTCTATTAAGTCATACATCTGCAGTGGTGAAAATCGCGCACCGATTTGTGCCAGTTTAACGTCCCAATGTTGCTTTTGTGAAAAGAAAGGTCACATTTAATATGTTTGCTGTACAAAGTCCAATACACAAAGAAGGAAGTAGGATCTAGGGGAATTATGAGGCGTTCAACTTGAGTTAGCTAAAATAAAACTATCCATAACACCAGCTCTGAGGCAGAATGTGAAAAGAAAGCAAACTCTGGAATGGTTTTTATGATTGTTTTACCTGTGACAACATTCTAATCGCATTGTTTTATGAAATTTTAACCATAAACATCTTACTGTATAGCTATTATTGCGAGCATTCCATGATCTTTGTGTCATTTTATTTATTTATTTAATTGCTTTTCTATACCGCACTATTTATTATCAGCGCGGTTTACAGGAAACGTATTTGTGCAAAGAGGGCAGTTCAATGCACTTACAATAAACAGGGTAAATAAACATGGATAACAGGTTAACAGGTAACAACTATTTACAATTAGGTATGCAGGCTTATACACCTATCTTGTTGGTAAGTACAGTTGATACGGCAATGACATTCTGAAAATTAAATAGAGGTGGGTTCGGAAAGTAGTAGTGTCGTGGGCAGGGTGCTCGTGCGGAGAGAGTTGGACATGAGGGATGGTGGCTGAGAGCTGTCATTTGGGATGGAGAAGTGCTGGGTAAATAGGTGACGTTTCAACACTTTCCTAAATTGAAGAAGGTTGTTGATGGCGCGGATGTCAGGTGGGCGAGCATTCCAGCAGGAGGGTGCGTAGAAGGCAAAGGCACGGTTGCTCGTAGTCTTGGAGCATTTAATGATTGCTTTGGGAAGGATGAGAGTGTTAGTAGCAGCTCATCTCCTTATCCTGTTGGGGGGGGGGGGGTTATCTGGACTAAGTCAGAGAGGGAGGTGGACGTGCAATTATGGATGGCCTTGAAAGTCATTGTTAGAATCTTAAATGAAATCCTGTAGTGGATGGGGAGCCAATGTAGGTGTTTTAGTATGGGGGTAATGTGTTCTCTTCTGGAGGCTCCGTGTAGAGTTCTTGCTGCAGTGTTCATTGCCAACTGTAAGGGATGTAGGGTGCTCTTCGGAAGTCCATGCAGTATGGAGTTAATGTGGTCGAAATGAGGCATTACTAGAGCTTGAAATACTGTTTTTAAGTCAACCGGGTCTAGCAGTTGTCTAATGTGGCGCAGTGTTCGGATTTTATGATATACTGCCTTTACCATGTTGGATATCTGCTCCTTCATATTGAGGTGTTGGTCAAGGATGAAACCAAGGTATCGTATCGTAGGTTTGGCGAAGAGTTCAGCATCATGCACTTTTATGGATGATGGTGGAGTGAATGCTTGGTCTCTGCAGACGAATAGGACTTCTGTTTTTTTGAAGTTTATTTTGAGCTTCTGGGTGTGTAGCCAGTCTGTAACCGCGTCGAAGCATGAGGACAGGCGGGAGAGATCTGGGTGCTCAGTTGATATTGTTGTGTACATCAGAACGTCATCAGCATATATTAGACAGTTGATGTGGAAGGATCTAATGAGGGCGCAGATGGGTTGCATGTAAACATTAAAAAGAAGTGCTGAAAGTGAGGACCCTTGTGGTATACCCTTCGCTTGCAGGAATGGATCTGATCTTGAGGGGCCGGAGCGAACATGTTGCTATATTTCATTTAGGTATGATGTACACCATAATAGCGCAGTGTCGTGCACTCCCTTCTTGGCAAGGCGGGAGAGAAGTAGTTCGTGACTGACGGAGTCGAAGGCAGCCGCAATGTCTAGGAAAATGAGAGCAAAGGCTTGTCTGAGGTTGTCAATACCTACAGTTAGGGTGTTGAATAACGTGGTTAAAAGAGTTTCAACCCCATGTGACTTGCGGAACCCGTGTTGGCAGGTTTCCAGGGGTGAGTTGTTTTCAATGTGGTGGTCTAGTTGTCGTTGGACTATTTTTTCCATAATTTTGGCTAGGAACGGGATGCTTGATATTGGTCTGTAGGAGTCCATTTTAGCAGGGTCAAGTCTGTTGTTTTTGAGCAGGGGTCTGATTGAAGTTTGCTTCAGGCTGTTGGGGAAGGTTCCGGTCAGGAAGGATGTGTTAATAAGATTGGTAAGGAATGGGCTGAGTTCGACACGTAGTGTTTTTATCCATTGTGCTGGGCAAGGATCATTCGGTGCCGTGGTGGTATTTATGCTGTTGATTATGTCTTGGAGTTCTCTAGCGGATGGGGTTGTGAATGTCGTGAGCATTTGTTGGGCGACGGTTAAGGTGGAGGGGGGCACCGGTACCGGAAGATACGTTGACCTGACTGGCTTTGGTTCGGAGGTATTCGGCATATTCTTGGGGGTCAGGATGTTTAGGTTGGCTGGGGGAAGGTTCTTTTGCTAGTGAGCTGACAATGCTAAAGAGATTGTGTGGCTTATTCAATGATTTGTGCAGCCTTTCAGCGTAGTATCGTTTCATGCTTGTCGAGACTGCGGCACGATGTTTAGCTAGTTGAGTGGTGTAGGCTTCATGACTCTCAGTTGATCTTAAGTGCCTCCAGCGCTTTTTGAGACGTCTGAGCAGTTGTAGGGACTTCTTCAACTCGGGTGAGTACCATGGTGCTTTTGTTCTCCTGCGGAGTTCTCTGGTGATGGAGGGCAGGTCAATTCTGGCATCTAGGTTTGAGTTCCAGGCTGTAATCATATCATCGAGGCTCTGTTCAGGTGGGTTAAGGAGAAGGTGTGCTTTTTTCAGGATTTCATCTTTGTTAAATGGATGGAATGATTTAGGTGTTGAGGCATAAGATTTGTCCGAGGACTGGGGGATGGTGGGCTCAGGGCATCCTGGCATTGTGAAGTTGATTAAGCTATGGTCAGACCAGGATACTGGGCTTATAATAATCTTAGGGTCATAGGTGGAGCTAAGAGAAGCTGACGGTGCGAAAATCATGTCAAGCATGTTTCCCTTGATGTGAGTTGGTGTGTTAACTAATTGGGTGTATCCTAGCATTTCTAGGGCATCGAGGAAGGCTTTGTTGTGAGTGTCTTGGAGAGCAGGGAGGTTGAAGTCACCTAATACCCAGTTAGGGGTGCGAGGATTTGGGGGGTTGCAGGCGAGGTCAACAATTGTGGCTTGATCATCTGGTGAGGGGGAAGGAGCCCGGTAGAGTAGGTTAATGGTGCTATGTTTATTGGCTATGGTGATGGAGTCAAGATGTGGGGTGCTACTGGAGGACAACAGATGAAATTGTAGATCTGTCTTGGTCAGGATGGTTGTTCCTCCTCCTTTTTTTATCACTCCTGTGACATGAATGGACAGAGAAGTTGGGTGGGACAAACTGGTGAAGGAGGACAGTGTCCGAGGCTGACAGCCAGGTCTCGGTAATGCATAGGACATCGAGGTCGAGGGCGTCTAACATGTTGACAACTGCTGGTCATTTGTCGACATGCTGGTCATGAATATGCAACATGGCACATATTAAATTCACTGTCATAAGAGGTCACAAGTGAATACCTTCCTCAGAACAAATCAGTTTTACACACTTGTAAAGTAAAAGCATCAAACTGACCAGTTTTAGTATAGTCATTGGTGCTTTAGTGCTAACTTGATTACTGTTAGAATAGAAGAGAACCCTTAGATCAGGACCAGCCAGCAAAAATAACTGCACAAACTATAGCCAAACACCTGATCTCTAAATTCCTCCCGCCCCCCTCAGCCAATAACCCCCAACCTATTGCTGACTGCAGCACTCAACTACATGAGCCAACCCCCTTAAACACATGGAAAGAATTCGAACCCCTTACACTAGAAAACATAACTAATGTTATCAAAGATCTTAATGCCTCTACCTCTGCCCTTCACCCTTGCCCTGTCCCCTGGATCAAATCTACCAGAAGTTCCATCAGCCCCTACATTCTGCACATTGTACAATCCTCCCTCTAGACTGGTTCTGTACGACCTCCTCTTAAGTGTGCCACAATCCATTCAATCCTAAAAGGAACAAAACTTGACCCCACTTCCCCTACTTCCTACAGACCCATCTCTAGTATCCCCTTCCTTGCAAAGATAACTGAGAAGCTAGTCCAAACCCAACTTCAGAATTATATTGATGATCACTCTCCCCTCGATTTATTCCAACATGATTTCAAAAAGAACCATGGAGTTGAAACCCTCCTTACCTCCCTACTAGATTCCTTGTACCTTTACACCCAGAATCCTACCCAAGGATGCCTACTCATATTCCTTGACTTATCCCTTGCTTTCGACTCCCTTCCCCACCATCAACTCCTAAACAGACTCCATGAAATAGGACTGAGAGACACAACCCCTAAGCTGGTTCCGTTCCTACTTAGATCATAGAACACAACAGGTCCATATTGTAAATGATACTTCCCTTCCATTTATCCTAAAACAAGGTGTCCCCCAAGGATCTAGTCTATCTGCTCTACTATTTAACATCTTCCTCCAACCTGTCTGCAAGATTTTCCAAAGCTATGGAATTCATTACCAAGTATATGCGGACGACATGATGTGCTTCACCCCATTTAACCTTACAAACCCCAATTTTACTAAGCTAAGTGAATGCCTAACTAGCCTAAAATCTTGGCTCTCACAGCACACCCTCCTAATTAATCAATCCAAAACTAAGGTCCTTCAAGTATTTTCCAATGCCTCATACACCCCACCTCCAACCCTTACTATTGGTGATCTCTCACTCACCATAAAAAACCAAGTGAAATATCTTGGTATTATCCTTGATCAGAACCTCTCCTTCACTGATCAGATAAAGAGAACCTCTAATTCAATATACGCAAAGTTACGTACCCTTCGGAACTTCAAACCTCTCTTAAGCCCTGACTCTTTTCGTACTGTCTGTCAGGCCCTTACAATCCCCTCTCTTGATTACTGTAACCATATCTACCATGGCCTTCCCAAAAACAGCATACAACCGCTCCAACTGGCCCAGAACACGATAGCTCAGCTTATAACCAACAACCCCAGACGATCCCACATCACACCAGTCCTCTATGATCTCCACTGGCTCCCCATTCAATACAGAGTTAAATTCAAGGTACTTACCCTTACACATAAAATCATCTCTAATGAGTCAGCTCCATGCCTCTCCCCACTTCTTCCCTCCACCAATAACACAAGAACACGCCGCACCATTACCAAAAACCTACTGACCATCCCTACAAATAAAAGAGGTTTCTGGAGTCCAGCGGATTACAGGATCCGAGGCAGCATGGATTCACCAGAGGCAGGTCTTGTCAGACAAATCTGATTGATTTCTTTGACTGGGTGACCAGGGAGTTGGACCGAGGGAGAGCCCTAGATGTGGTGTATTTAGATTTCAGTAAAGCCTTTGACACTGTTCCTCACAGGCGACTTATAAACAAACTGAGCACCCTAGGGATGGACCCTAAAGTTACTGCTTGGGTTAGAAATTGGTTGGGTGGGAGGCGACAAAGAGTACAAGTAAATGGAGCTCACTCTGAGGAGAAGGATGTTATCAGTGGTGTGCCCCAGGGATCTGTCCTTGGTCCGATTCTTTTAACATCTTTGTTAGTGATATAGCGGAAGGGCTTTCAGGTAAGGCTTGCCTCTTTGCGGATGATACCAAAATCTGCAATAGAGTAGACACCCAGAAAGGGGTAGATAACATGAGGAGGGATCTAGCTAAGCTTGAAGAATGGTCTAGAATTTGGCAGCTGGGATTTAATGTTAAAAAATGTAAGGTGATTCATTTGGGCTGCAGCAATCCAAGGGAGCAATATAGTATAGGGGGTGAAGTACTTCTGTCCACTAAAGAAGAGCGGGACCTAGGCGTGGTTGTGTCTGATGATCTTAAAGTAGCTAAAGAGGTAGAAAAGGTGACAGCAAAAGCTAGAAGGATGCTTAGGTGCATACGGAGAGGAATGGCTAGCAGAAAAAAGGAGGTGATAATGCCTCTGTATAAGTCTTTGGTGCGACCTCATTTGGAGTATAGTGTGCAATTCTGGAGACCGCACCTTCAAAAGGATGTGAACAGGATAGAGTCAGTGCAGAGGGTGGCTACTAAAATGATTAGTGGTCTTCATTATAAAGCATATGAGGACAGACTGAAGGATCTTAATATGTACACCTTAGAGGAAAGGCGGGATAGAGGTGATATGATTGAGATGTTTAAATACCTCCGTGGCATAAATGTTCAGGGAGAGAGCCTCTTTCAATTGAAAGCAAGTTCTGCTACGAGGGGACATGGGATGAGGGTGAAGGGAGATATTCAGGAGTGATATGCGGAAATATTTCTTTACGGAAAGAGTAGTGGATCCGTGGAATAGTCTCCCAGTGGAGGTGGTAGAGATGAGGACAGTAACTGAATTCAAAAAAGCATGGGACAAACACAGAGGATCTCTAAAGGTAAAAAGGGGACTGTTGTAGTTGTTATGGAAGGACAGACTAGATAGGCCGTGTAGTCTTTTTCTGTCATCATATTTCTGTGTTTCTAGATATAGCAAACAATCTACTTGTAACAGGGCCTTCTCCCTCTATGCCCCATCCTTTTGGAATGCCCTTCCTCACGAGCTGCGAAACTGTTCTGACCACTCCGAGTTCCTAAAGAATTAAAAACTCATCTCTTCCTTGAACATTTTTCCCTACCACCTTAGTACTTAGCCCTTTGCCTCCACCTCCTCACCCCTGCCCTCTCAAATTCTGTCATGCAACCATGTGGTATTCCTGTATGTACCTATGTAAATAGTTGATCATTGTAAATAGTTTCATAGTTTCACCTGTGTATCCCTGTTACTTTGTTCCATTGTAAACAGTTGAAACATACTGCTATGAATAGTTCTATGTAAACCGTCCTGATTTGCAGAAAAACGGTATATAAAAATTGTTAAATAAATAAATAAATAAATAGTCAAGAATGGACTTAATGAATCCACTGATATCTCTGCAGAGTACTTGGATGTTTACTTACCTCAGCTGAACTAAGCAAAATGATTCATGCAGTATTTAATTCATATTGAGTTCTTAGCACAATATATGGATCTTAGAAGGTGTTTTAGAGCCCGTTATATTCCCAGAATAAGTATCACTCATTGTTTCAGTGAAGATAGGCATCTGTGACAACTCGGGTCAAATCATTTATAAGTCTAAGAAAACATTTTTGCCTTCTGTTTGTCCTAATCCTATCTATAGTTGAAAGTTAATGAAGAATTATTGATGTACTTATGGTCATCAGGCATTATGGAATATTTTGGGTTAAAAATCTTATTTATTTACATTCTCTTATATACTGCACTATTCTGCATCAGTGTGGTTTACATTGAACAAACTGAAATTACATTGAACAGGGCATTATAACTTGGAGATAACTATTTTACAGGGAACATGGGCTATGGAGGGTTAAGTGGCTTACCCAAGACCACAAGGAGCACCTGTGGGACTAGAAACCCCAGTCCTTCCGGCCCAAGGTTGCTGTCCTCTAGTGGGATTTGAACCCCTGACCTTCCGGCCTGAAGTACCTTGCCCCAACCACTAGGCCACTCCTCCTATCCAATGAATCCATGTCTTCAGTTCAGAGTGGCAGCAGCATCAGGAATATTTCAACATTTTTAGCCAGATTGGAATGAGTCTGTTGATGCTTTAGTGCTAACTTGATTACTGTTAGAATTGAAGAGAAATAACCGAGGTATCCGGATGCCTATCCCGATGCTTTTCCTTGAGCCACCTACCCCCACCCCCGCCGCTGGCATTCGCACCCATCCGTGCTAGATGCCTGCGCCCCTGTCCCACACCCCCCCTCCCAACTGGCACACCCCCACAGAACACGCAGACACCGAACTCTGGCAAACAATTGCTTGGTCGCAGCTTTATTAACAGTATTGTAACACCGGCCCAACATGGGCCAACTCAACATTCGTAAGTTCAACAACTGCCCCCCCTAAGCCCCCCCTTTTCCGGATGATGCCCCCCACCAGCCGTTTATAGCAAAGTGGTGCATCATCCTCCCCCCATTCCCCCTACCGCCCGCCTCGCCATGTTATTAGCAAAGGCCGGCTCAAGTTATCTTCCACTGGGCAGAGACGCCAGCCGATGTCTCTCCCAACCTAAGGAGCACTGCCGCTCACATGCAAAGTGGCATCAGCCTCAAATGCTCCGCCGGTTCGGCGAGCGCGAGCTCGCTACCCTGCCACTGGCGCAAGGTAGACCACTAACCTTGCGCCGCCCCCCCAGAGAAAGCTGCGACCAGCCCCAACCTTCCAAGGCTTCCAGCCAGTCATTGAGCAACAGGTCTTGACCCACCGGGGAAAGGTGAACCCCGTCCAAACGATACAAGCCTGCACACCTGATGTCTGCCCACGGGTGCAGCACCTGAACCCCACCCATCTGCTGGACCCAACGCCCGATCTGCCTGTTAATCTTTTTTTTTTTTTTTTTGGATATTCAGCAGCGGCAGCTAATATGCGTTCAGCATCTAGCCATTGCCGCTGAAACTTAGTGTTTATTTATCTTTATTCAGTTTCAACAATTTCAAGTACAATACAAACAATTATTGACCACAGGATTCAACCATAATCACAATAATCATATTAACTAAACAAAACAATAACTTCAACAAAGCAGCATCAGTCCAATCCAGCACCTGCCCCCTCACACCACATGTTCATAGCAGTTACTATTACCCAATACATACTTTACTATTGTTCTTCATGGAACATAATTAGTCAGGGCTGCCCACTTCCCGCCCAATTTTCCGGACCATGGATTATGAACAATATAGAGTTCCTCATAGGTTTTATGCATAATTAAGAGATTCCACCAATATTCAAAACAGACTTTGTCAAGATTTTTCCAATGTATCAAAATTGTTTTAATCGCCATCCCCAGCATTAAATCCAATAGCTGACTATCTCTCTTCTTCAAACTTGGCTCCATGGCTATGGATTTGTACACTATTATCCGATATGAAATGGGAATTTGTAAATTTAAGATTTGTGATATACGCTCCCATACTCTGTTCCAATATAGTTTTAGGCATTTACAGTAAAACAGCATGTGAGCTAACGTCCCAATATCGGTATTGCAAGACCAGCACCGGTTCCCCTCTTGCCGCATCCATTTCATTTTCTTAACCGGTGTTATATGTGCTCGATGGGCTATAAAATACATAGATTGCGTAAAGGACGCAGCTCTTGTAATTCGTATTTGAGTCCCCCAAAAAATATTCCACATCTCTGGAGTCATATCATCTCCGGCTTCAGCAGCCCATATCGATTGCACTTTAGTGCATATTTTTTCGCCTTTAGACCGGAGAATCGCTAAACACTTTGATACGGCTCTAGTATCTGCTTGTAATTCTTGAAGCTTTTGTCGCAATGGCCAACCAGTATGCAGCAAAACTGGAGACACTCCTGCCTTACCCAGACAATGTCGAAGCTGGCACCACTGGAAATAACTTGATCTTGGCAGTCCGAATTCTATTTGCAATCTTTCAAAGGTTTTAAATGCATTTCCATTTATCAATTGTCTGATTGTTACCAGACCGCACTCCACCCACTTCTTCCACAGAACTAACTTCCCTCCGATGACAAGTCGCGGATTCAGCCACAAGGGCATATCCTCGGAGAAGTCGTCACCCCCATCGATACACGATGCAAATAATCGACATACGTGCTGCGTTGCCATCACAATGTCACTGCGGGGTTTCTTCGAATCCGTTACTGTCCCAATCATCGTCTGCATTGGCAGCGGGGAATGAATAGCTCGCTCTATTTTCAACCATCTGGGCCCTTTGTCCACATCTTCCTCAGCAGTCCACTGAGCACCTTGCTTTAATATGGAGGCAGTGTGCAACCAACTGAGATCTGGGAAATGAACTCCCCCTTGATCTTTGGGTAGTTTCAATTTCCACGCAGCTATTCTGGGGATTCGATTACCCCACAGGAAGGCTACCAGCTGACTGTTCATTTTTTTGTAGAAGGTTTGTGGAAAGCGCAGGGGGATCATGCTCAGTATATAGCTAAGCTTGGGTATCAACATCATTTTTATAGTTTCTAATCTACCCCACCAGCTCAGGTGTAGGGGTGTCCATCTGCAAACATTTTCATGCACGATCTCTTGACACGTTTTTATATTGAGAGCAATGGTTTCGTCCATAGTGGTACCATATGTCACTCCCATATGTCTAAAAGATGATTGGACATATTGAAATGGGTATCCCCGTACCACATCTTCACTAACCCAAGCATTCAGGGGGATTATCGTCGTCTTAGTCAAATTTACTTTATAGCCAGATATTGCGGAATATTTATCTATAAGTTGCAGAGCCACAGGGAGATCCCCTGGTTGCAGGAACATGAGCAAGTCATCAGCATATGCGGATAATTTACATTGGCCATCAGCTAATTCAATTCCTTTGATACTATCCTTCTGCCGAATCGCAATCAGCAAGGGCTCCAGAGCTAGGTTAAAAAGCATCGGAGACAAGGGACAACCCTGTCTGGTTCTTCTTTGTAACTGAAAGGAAGTTGATAAGTTCGAATTAACCGCTATTCGCGCAATGGGATTAGTATATAGCAGCTCGATTCTTTTAAGAAATTTCTCGCCCAACCCGAACCACTGCAAGGATTTAAATAGAAATGACCATTCCAATCGGTCAAATGCTTTTTCGGCGTCCAATGCCAGTCCCATCAAAGGTTCGGGCATCTCCTGGGCGGTAATCAGCACATGCGCTAGTAGCCTCCCATTATCCGTAGTGGATCTATGTTGCACAAATCCACACTGGTCTTCGTGTATTAAATCTTTCAAAACCCGCCCTAAACGATTGGCAAGCACTTTAGCATATATCTTGTAATCAGTATTCAATAGGGATATGGGTCTATAATTCTCTATCTTCTGCGGATCCCTGCCCGGTTTTGGATGAATTACTACCACCGCTTCTGCCAGGGCACCAACTTCTGGCCTTCCATCATACAAGCCACTATAATAGATCTGTAGCATGGATGCTATCTGCATGTGATATTTGTTATAAAATTCTAATGGAATACCATCTGGTCCCGCGGCCTTACCGCAAGCCATCTGTCGAATCACATCCTGTATCTCAGTCACCGAGATCTCCTGCTCCAACTCCCGGTTTTGGCTACTAGACAACTTGGGTCCTACTATAGTAGAGACAAATTCTTCGAAGGCCTTGTCACTGCACTGCACATCTGAACGGTACAATACTTCATAAAACTCCTTACAGCGATCTATTATTTGTTCAGACTTCAGCAGGAGACCCCCAGTCTTATCTCGCAGCGCTGCTATAGGGGCCATGTTTCTCCTTGCTTTAAGGAGCTTAGCCAAAAGGGATCCAGATTGGTTACTTTCATAATAGTAAGTACTTCGCTGCATTTGAACTCCACACATCGCTTCTTTGTTGAGTATACTATTATACTGATATCTTAGTCTTTGAAGTCTAAGCAGTATCATTGAATCAGCCTTCTTAGACAACAACCTTTCTCCGACCTTTATTTGGATCTCAAGCTCCTCTTTCTCTTTTTTCCTAGCTTTACGCCGTTTAATGGTGTAAGTTGTAATATGAGCCCGCAACGTTGCTTTAAAGCCTTCCCACCAGCTCCATATGGAAGTGTCAGAAGGCGTGTTATATGTAAAGTAGGTCTCAATTTCTCCAGTCAGATGATGTATAAAGGATTCATCTAATAACAATGATTTATCAAACGTCCATCTAGGGGACACTTTTTGCATATCCCTTGTATCTAGGACTAGGGAGACAGCGGCGTGATCTGATACCGTTGCGGCATGTATCTCCGCTGCCAGCACTTGACTCATCGACCTCGCTGTCAACAGAAAGAAATCTATCCTAGTCTGGGTATTGTGTGGGGCAGAATAAAATGTATATTCTTTTCCTTGGGGGTGTATAAGCCGCCACGGATCTACTAGACTGAGTTCTTCGATGATACCTTTCAGAACCGCATGTGATTTGATTTTATCTACAGCTCGATATGGTGTGCGATCCAACAATGGATCCAGTATGATATTGAAGTCCCCTCCTAATATGATATTAGTATGAGCCATGACTGTCATTTCCTTGGCAACAAGTTGGAAAAAATTGGGTTCATCTATGTTGGGTGCATAAACGTTCATGAACGTAAAAAGCTGTTGATTTATTTGCAACGTCACTCTAGCCCATCTTCCAAAAGGATCTGCCTGTGTTTCTTTAATTGTTGGAAGCAAGGATTTACGCACTAATATTATCACCCCTCCTTTGCGTTGCGTGGAAGAGGCTGCTACTGCAACCTGAAAATATTTAGAGGTAACTTTCATCGATTCTGTTTCAGACAAATGTGTCTCCTGTAAAAGGGTGACGTCTGCTTTTTTCTGTTGACAATACAACAGAATTTTCTTTCGTTTAATTGGGCCTGTGATCCCTTTCACATTCAATGATATCACAATCAGGTCACCTGACATTATCACGTATGTGTCCTACCTTATGGGTAATGTCTTCTTTGCACCAATACCATCTTCTGTGTGGAGGGCATTTCACTGGATTGGACTGACACATATAACTGTTTAACCTGCAAACACAATGTCCCCAAGGTGAATGCCATTCACTCAAACAGAATCCATCCTCATCCCCCCATTGCTACCCGTTCAATCTAACATAGACATCTTTCCATTAAATCTGATCTTATATAATGATAATTCTAATTGACACATGTAGTTATAAAACTAACAAGCTCTAAAACCTTATATATGAGCTGACCCCACCTCCCACAGGTCATCTGGATGCTCCGCTCCCTTCACAGTTACAAGAAAGTTCATACTTAATTCATCAGGTTTCCATTCCACATTTCTCCTGCAGGAAGGTTTTCAATTTTTCCGCATCTACAAAGTTCTTCGTCTCATTATGCAGCGTGACCCGCATGATCCCCGGGTAATGCAATCCATACCTCGCTTGTGCACTTTGCAGCATGGGTCTGCAGGCCAACAACGCTTTTCTCCTATCCACCGTCTGCTTACTCAAATCCGGATAGAAAGCCACTTTATGTCCTTGGATTTGAAGAGACCCAGCTTTCCTTGCGGCTTGAAAGATCTGTAGGACCTGTGGATATCTCAGTGCTTTCATTATGATAGGCCGTGGGTATCGGGTATTATCTGCTTTGTGCACGGGGATACGATGAGCCCGCTCTAGCTCGAAAGGCCTCGCAAAGACAAGCTGCAGTATTTCCGGAACAATTTTCTCCAAAAATCCAATCGAGTCAGCTCCTTCAGCACCTTCGGGGACCCCCACCATTCTAATATTATTTCTTCGGGCACGGTTATTTTGATCTTCAAGCTGATTCTCTATATGCTTTACGCGTTGTACAAGAGGGCCCAGTTGTTCTAATACAGCACCCTGCCTCTGGGTTTGTAGTTCTACTGCATTTAACCGAGTGTTAACAGTGATTATCTTCTCCTTTACCTCCATTAAATCTTCCTGGATCACACTCAGCAAAGTCGCATTAGCTGCTATCATTTCTTTAACGCATTTCAATTCCTGGAGCACTTCACGTAGGCCCTCCGTTGCCGCTCCCTCCTTTTCCCCTGTGGCCATTTTCTGCGGGGATCCGATTTCGGGTTTAGATCGTTTCGCTGCTAATCCAACGCCCTGCTGAAATTCAAGTCGGGCAGGCTTCAGTGACGACATCCCACCACATTCAAATGTAAATCTTTCTGCAGAGGGACTTCAATAACCAAAATTTAATGTCGAGATAAACTCAGGATCCTTGGTAGCAACGGGAGCACTAATTCAGACGTCCATTCTGTTCAGTGGCAAGCTCCGCCCCCCCTGCCTGTTAATCTTGACCAGGCCCCGCGACCAGCACCGCTGCCCCCAGCATGCAGGGCGTGGGATGATGTCCGACCACTTGATAGCCACACCAGGAAGCAACTCCTGCATCAGACCAATGCGGTGCTGGTCGCAGGGCCTGAACAGTTCTGATAATCTGCCGGCATGCCCAGCTCGCCAAGTCATTGCCGCCCAGATGAATTAGCAGCCCGACTGGTTGTTGCCGCTGTCCGCTTTTTGCCTGAACGCAGGCCAAGAGCTGCCACCAACGCATGCCGCATTGACCCATCCAGCACAGCCGAACACCGGAATCCGCCAGACCGAGGTGGAGGCCTAACGGCCGCGCCGCAGCCCGACGCTCCGCCCAGTAGACAAAGGAGTGGCCGATGAGCCACCAGTCTCCGGACCACACGCCATCTGAAAGGAGAAAAGCGGACTGCCACCAGCAAACACCTCTGCAACAGGAAGGAAAAACGTTAGAACCCCCCGCCCCCCTCCCCCCACCCCCAAGCTAAGTGCTGATTATCGGCCGCGCCCGCAGCCAACAGGCCCTGCACAGGACACCTATGAGCGAACGTACCCCTCATACGCCACCTGCTGATCCGCTGAATGACCCGTGCTTCGAGTCCAGCCGCAGCCACGCTCGTGGCCGCACCGATCCTGAAGGAATGCAATGTATAGCTCCTGTCATCATAGCCCAGGAACTGCAATGCCAAACGCAGCACCGCCGTAAACTGAAACTGAGTTACCGGCTTGCCGTCCTCGTGAATGAAAAAATAGCCTTGCGCCCCCGACCGCAAGCGCAGGTAGTTCCGTAGAGCATGTACTGGGCAGGATAGCAAGGGAAAGATAGCACTCAACACCACCCAGCCACCCTTTCCCATCTGATCTGTTTTGGAGCGCGGGATGTAAATACGAACCTGGGACACCTCTACTGTGACATGCGCAAAATCCAGCCCACCAAACGCACCCTGCCTCGTGGACCTAGGCATGAGCTCGCACACGTGGAATGCCCCAAAAAATGCCGTCGCAAACAGCGCGTGGAACAAAAGAGCCTCGAAACTCGAGGCTGCAATGTGAGTTAATGCCCCGCATATCTGAAGTAGCAGTTCATGGGAAACCGGAAGCCGCCAATCCCGCGACCTAGGATGCGCTCTAGCCCAACCTGCCAGAAGGCGCTTGACCAAAAAGGATACCCTAGGGTTACCCCATCCGGCCAAACCGACACGACCGCTGACCGCGCCCAGCCTGCCTTCTTTGCCCACAAGACGAATTGGCCCACCAACCCATCAGGCACACAACCCCCATACCAACCCCTTGTGCTCACAAACGCACTCACCTGGGAGTATCCTCGCCGATATGTCACCCAAGTGCCACGTGCCACTGACGCAGCTAGCAAGGCCATCAAGTCGGAATCCCAACTCTCCAGAGATGCTCCAGGAACCGCGAGGCTATCTCTTCTGCCTCTGGAGCCAATCGCCGAAACTGCGCCCACTGAAAATGGGACAGAGCATCAGCAATGGCATTCTGGGAGCCCGGCACATGACGCACCCTGGCGGTGACATTCAATCGTAAGCACGCCAGCACGAACACCCTCATCGGGGCAGCGACTCTCGGGCACCGCGGCACATGCCATTTGATAACCGCAATGACCGCTGCGTTATCGCACCAAAACACTACCCGCTGATTGCGCAGGCGCTCCGGCCAAACCCAAAAGGCAACAACTATGGGGAAAATCTCCAAAAAGGTGATGTTGCGGGTCAAGCTGGACAGGACCCAATCACTAGGCCAAGGCTCTTGCACACCATGCCCCTTGGCAATAGGCCCCGAAACCAGAACTGCCCGCTGCGTCCGTGAACAAATGTAGAGCTCGATTCGAAAGCTACGGAAGCTGCAGCACCGAAAAACCATTGAAATCCCTTAGGAAAGCATCCCACACCCCCAAATCTTCATGCATTCCCACCGACACCTGAATCCGATGGTGCGGGAGCTGCGCCCCTGCCATGGCCAGTGATAGCCGTCATGCAAAGGGGCGTCCAATGGGCAAGACCCTGCAGGCAAAATTGAGATGCCCAACCAATGACTACATGACCTTAAGGGTGGTCTTAGATGACGAACCGACGAACGCCACCAACTCCCTGAGCCGCACAATCTTCTGGACCGGCAGTCGCAAAACCATACCCTCAGTGTCGATCTCAATCCCTAAAAAGGTAAGGCGGGTAACCGGACCCACGGTTTTGTGAGCCGCTATGGGAATGCCGAAGTCGCCCGCCAAGCACAGAAAAGATTCCAACAGAATGGCGCAAGTTCGCATCTGACTAGGCCCGATGAACAGGAAATCATCGAGGTAGTGCACTATGTTAAAAACACCCATCTGCCTCTCCAACACCCAGTGCAGAAAGGAACTAAAGGCTTTGAAGTAGGCACAGGAGATTGCACAGCCCATCGGCATGCACTTATCGAAATAGAACATTAATTCGAAACGAAAACCTAACAACGGAAAGGCCGAAGGGTGGATGGGCAACAGGCGAAAAGCCGATTCAATGTCTGCCTTCGCCAGCAAAGCGCCCGCCCCACACTGACGCACCAAGGCGACAGCCGCATCAAAAGAAGCATAGCGCACCGTGCACTGCTCCTGAGGAATGTGGTCATTCACAGAATCTCCAGGGGGGGGTGGGCAAGATAGGTTATGAATCAACCTCAACTTGCCCGGCTTTTTCTTGGGAACCACTCCCAACGGGGAAACCGTGAACGGAGAAAATGGGGGCTCGCTGAAAGGCCCCGCAACTCTGCCGAGCGTGCATTCCTCCGCAATACGGCAGCCTGCGCTCTCACGGAACTACCGTTTCGCATCCCGCCCCTCACCGGCAAACCATGAAATGGAATCCTAAAGCTCTCCAAAAACCTTTCAATAACATACCCCATGCCCCCCCATGTCTAGACTGCCCGTACTTCACCAACCATGGGCGCACAGCGTCAGCCCTCACAGGCGTAGGAGCCAATGCCTGGCGAGCATCCTCACTTACCCCCCACTGGGGTTCCTGCCACTCCCTTGTGACTGCATTTTATTTATTTACATTCTCTTATATACCGCGCTGTTCTGCATCAGTGCGGTTTACATTGAACAAACTGAAATTACATTGAACAGGGCATTATAACTTGGAGATAACTATTTTACAGGGAACATGGGCTATGGAGGGTTAAGTGGCTTGCCCAAGACCACAAGGAGCACCTGTGGAACTAGAAACCCCAGTCCTTCCGGCCCAAGGTTGCTGTCCTCTAGTGGGATTTGAACCCCCGACCTTCTGGTCTGAAGTACCTTGCCCCAACCACTAGGCCACTACTCCACTCCGCGTGTCCACTTCCACACAGGGAGCAAATGTGCTTGAATTTACAGTCGGGGAACGGGCAAGACGACTTGTTGAAGCGCCAACAGACATCGCCCCCCACAGCACCCCCTTTAGTTTGGGAGGCAACGGGAGCTAGCGCCCGAAAGGACCGCGCACCCATCGCAACCGATGACACCGCCTTTACACCCCTTCCTCCGGTACCCCCGACCCGACTTTTTGAGGACATTTGCGTTAACCATAGGTTGATGTCCTTCGTCCCGCACGATAGCTGCCCATTCTCCTCAGTCATGTCCCTGAACTCCTCATTATAATTCAACCAGGCCCACCCATCATGTGCCTGTGACGCTGCGAGAATTGTCAGCGTAAGCCAGCAGCTCCCCATACTGCTCCGGGAAATAATGGCCCCATACACTGGCTGGGTGCAAAAAGGCACGAGTCCAATTTAGGGTATTGCGAGAGGCCTTCCGCACCCTGCCCACCATCTCGTCCTCTTTGCGCTTTTTTCTGCTTTCCCCCGAGCATTTTCTGTCATCAAGCAGGCGGAAAATGTCGATATACCTGCGCCACTTAATCCGGTGGCGCAGTTTTCTCGGCACACACTCCCACAGCTCGGCGCAGTGCACCACTGTGGCTCCACCGCCATTCCCCTTCTCCCCCACCGCCAGCACGGAGTTGCCCGAGGAAACCGTAGATGATGATGAGGACGAGGATGACGAAGACGCGTGCCGACAACGGCACCCACGTTTGCGCTTAGACTTTGCCTTCTTTCCCACAGCAGGACCCGTACCAGGGGTGTGCACTCCTCCCTCGACCCTGCCCATATCCGCCACATACTCACCGACCTCGCGGGGGGACGCCACCGGAGTGCTCACGGCCAGGCCCCCCGCCGCCGTACCGGTCATCTCCTCAGAAGGACTTGCAGGACCTGCACCCAGAACCCGGTTGTGGATCAGCCGTGTTCGACCTGGACATTACGCTCTGCAGAACCTGCAGGGGAAGAGAGGAAGAGATGCCAGCAGTAACGGCCCCCGGAGTGCTTGCCACTGCACTCGGCCCACCTCCCCAGCCCCAAGCCGAGGACCCGAGACCACCAGCCTCCCAAGCAGCAGTACCCCTGCCCGCGGTGCTCCCAGCCCCCCACCAGTCGCCCCAGCCGCCGCCCCAATACCTGTGTCCACCCCACGGACCGGCCCCACACGCCAACGGGGCCAGGGGCCCAAAAAATCCAGGGTGCATAAAGTGCCCGGTTCCTGATGAAGGGGAAGGGGCCACATCGACAGGCCCACCCACCAAGGCCCCCCCCCCCCGCGGCCCTTCAGCCAGCACCACCACAGGCCCTGCCTCCCCCATTACCTGTGTGACAAATGGCGCCACCCGCACCAGCTGCCTCCCCCACCTCTCCGCCCCCCCCAGTCAGCAGGGGCTCTAACACCCCCTCCTCTGAGCACTCCTGGTAAACCCTGCCAACCCCAGCCCGAGGAGCCCCAACTGCTCCGCCCCTGGCACTAGCCCCCTTGGGCTTCCCCTTACCGCGCCCCCGTTGGGCACCTCGAAGAACACCGACTGCTGATGCGCCTCTGCAGGCCGACCTTCCCTTGGCTGGTAATGTGCGCCCACGCCGCCCTGCTACTTGCTCTCTTGCCAGCGCCCCCACACCTCCAGGCCCTTTCTCAACTCCACTCACTTGAGGCCGCTGAGCCATAGTACTCCCTCACCAAATCCACGAGCACTGCTATTCCCACTCAAGCCCCTCTTTACGGATCACCCAACCCCTCACCCCTTTAATTATTGTTGATTAATTAAATTGGTAAACCCCAAAACTTGGGACATGTACATTCACTTGGGGTTTGTTTGTTTTTTTTTAAATAATGAAGGATTGAGTGACGCACCCACAGGAACAAGGAGCGCTAGTGGGAATCGAACCCTGGCCTCCAGGTTCCCCAAGCCAGTGCCTTAGCCACGAAGCTACTTCTCCACTTACCCCCATGTTTTTTATTTGTTTGTTTTTGTTTTTTTTAACCAACGCAACCCCGCAGCGCAACCACAGCATTGAGTGGAAATTTAAAACTCACCCAGCACTTCCTTGGGGCCTGCAGCGTTAATGAAAAGGCTCCACAGCCCCCCAGCACCCAAGAAGGGGAAGGACGCCAAGAGTAGCCCACACACATGCAGAGGCCCAATGTACACGCTATCCCCGATCCTGCTATGTCAGCTACAGCCTAGCTGCTTTCTTGTTTTTTTTTTTTTGTTTGTTTTTTTAACAAAGGCCACTCACGACCGACTAGCCTCGTGCCCCCCGACCACCAAAGACACACAGAGACTCGGCCCCTACTCGGGAACCACGAATAAGGAAAGGCCTGAACGGAGCCCAGTAGCACACACCTGTTATTGTAGGCTAGCAGGCAGGAAGAGGGAGATCGCACGCTACCGATCTCCCTCGCTGGCTGCTGACCTGCCCTTGTCCAGCCCCCCACCGCCAATCGTCAGCCCCCACGTCACTGCCATATGGCTGCTGGGACCGACGCTGACGCCCTCATTCAACTCCCCCTCCTCCCCAGGTCTACCTAACGGATCGTGCCAGGGATTGGGCCCCGGGGACCTGGTTATAATACCGGCCTCGGGACCGGCCCTGCGTCACGTTGGATTTAGACAGAACTTTATTTATTTATTTATTTATTTATTTACATTCTCTTATATACCGCTCTATTCTGCATCAGTGCGGTTTACATTGAACAAACTGAAATTACATTGAACAGGGCATTATAACTTGGAGATAACTATTTTACCTGGAACATGGGCTATGGAACTTATGAAAGGTTTTCAGCAGGGAGTATATATTCAAGTAATCTGTTAAGCACAGTATGGCTTAATGCAAGACCTTTAACATACCTTACCATCTTCAAAGTCCTTGAGTAAGGCAAACATATTAATAAGAATAATACCAACATAAAGATAAATTATGTAACATTTGCTTTCCCAAAGTGGATCATGTATTAACTATTTTTTTCCTCTTGCTGCAATTCCATAAGATATGCCATACTGGGTCAGACCAGTGGTCAATCAAGTCTAGTATCCTGATTCCAACAGTGACCAATCCATCTTAGGTCCCTAAAAGGTAGGAAAGAAGCAACATAATTTGCAATCTCCAGGAACAAGCAGGAATGTAGTCATCACTTATGGGTATCGTCGGTACCGACGGAGACTGCGCGGGAATGCTCCCCAGCGTCCAATTAGAAAGCTTTTGGGAGCATCCCATAGTGCCTGCATGCTGCCTTCCCGCCTTTCCCAACTGCCTCTCTCCAGTTCTTCGTTTTCCGTGGAGCCAGCAGGTCGTTGTTCCTGTCACCGCAGAAAATTCTTCCTTATTACTTTCTTTTTTTGTGGTCACGTCTGCCTTCCTCGACGCTTTACCGTTACCGCCGTTTTTTTCTTTCTTTATTTCTGTTCTTTAAAAAAAAATATATATATATATACTTAGTATTTTTCCCTTTTTTTCCCAGGTGCATGCGCCTTTTTGGGCCTTAGGCCCAAAACGTTTTCCTATAATGGAGAAACCTGCTTCAGGTTTCAAAAAGTGCACCAAGTGTGGCGGTACCATCTCCGTCACCGACATCCATGAATGGTGTCTGAAATGTTTAGGTCCTGACCACTCCATCACGGATTGTATGTCCTGTGCCATGATGTCTAAAAGAGGTCGGCAGAACCGAGCTGCTAAGCTCAGTACCCTGTTTCCCTCTGATGCAGCTTTGGTGGCATCAACGTCTTCTAGGGCTTCCTCTTCCTCCCGTGGATCTCAGGTAACTAAACATAAGTCCAGCCGGTCCTCAAAGGGTAGATCTCCTTCTAAGCACCGAGATGCCTTGTGCAAAATTACCCCGGCGGGAGGCTTCAGCTTCCAAAGCATTATTGGGGCTCCAGGATGTTCTCGACCTCGGCAGAACTACTGGTGCCATGCTCTGGGGTACCAGCTGTCTTCTCCGGTACCGACATCCAGGCATCGGCAGCGTCGATAGACCAGAGGTTCCTGGCTATTGAACGCAGTCTGGCGGCTCTCCTTGCAGCATCGACACCCTCGGAACCGCGTCAGACAGTTCAGCCGGTACTGGCACCGACTCTGGCACCGGTATCGGTACCAGTACCGATGACATCGACATCGGAATTGCCAGCACCCAGTCATCCGATGCCCTCCGGTACCGATACACCGGTACAGATTCCCCCCAGTACCGACTTCAGTCGGTACGGGTATCGGGCTGTACAAGAGCATCCGGACAGAAGGTACTTCGAATCTTCGGAGGAATCTGAGGATTCCGATAGTTCGGTCGATACAGGAGCAATTCTTCCAGAGGAGCCCTCCTCCCCTAAATTCAGGATGTCTCCTCCAGAGGATATCTCCTTCCAGAATTTCATCAGGGAGGTGGCCCGGGGTCTCTCCATTACTGTGGCTTCTGAAACAGAGCCCAGAGCAAAGGAGTTGGAAATTTTACAATATCCCAAAACTCCTAAAGAGGCAGCTGCTTTGCCCATCCATGAGATCTTGCATGATCTCATGCTCAGAATGTGGGAGACCCCTCTTACCACCTCTCCTCATTCTCGTAGACTGGACACTATGTATCGAGTCCCTCCTTGTCCTGGTTTCCAGAAAACTCAGCTCCCTCACCACTCTGTTGTAGTGGAGTCAGCTATGAGAAGGATCAGGAGTGCAAAGAGGCATGCCTCTAATCCCCCAGGACGTGAGTGCAGAGCTTTGGATGCTTTTGGACGTCGTACTTTCCAAGCTTTCATGCTTTCTGCCAGGATCAGTTCCTATATTTTATATATGGGAATGTTGCTGAAGGAAATCACAGGAGATTTAGAGGTTTTGAGTCCTCTTCTTCTTGAGGATAGAAGACAGGATTTTCTCACATTGATCAAGCATGCCCAGGCTATTTCCAAATTTATCAACCGTGCAGCTTTTGACTGTTTTGAGTGCATAAGCAGAACCTCTGCCATTGCCATAGGTGCACGTAGAATTGCCTGGCTCCAGGCATCTGATTTGGAGCTCTGGGTACAAGACAAATTGGGCAATATTCCTTGTACTGGTGAGAACCTGTTTGGCAAAGATTGGCAGGAAAAGGCCAATGAGTTGGATGCTGACAACTCCACCTTGGACAGATCCAAGGGCACAGCTGATCCTGCAAGAAAGAAATCTTTCAAAAAACCATTCTTTTCCAAAAAGAAAAGGTTTTATCCTGCTTATTCTCAGCAGGGACGTTCTGCAGGTCAACCTGTCCGGAAGAGTCAGCAACCATCCAAGCAAAGAAAAGCAAAGACTGCTAAGCCTCAACCGCCTCAGCAGTCTCAGCCTCCACAAGGCCTTTGACTTGAATCTAGAGAACTTAGCCTTCCACCATACCAGGAAGGTTATGTCACTTTGCCCCAAGATGGGGGCAGATAACAGCAGAGCATTGGACACTCTCCATCATAAAAGAGGGGTACAAGCTTCATTTCTTGAGCATGCCCCCTCCCACAATAGTAAAACAGTTCAATTCTCAGACCTCTCTCATCAACCTGTTAGATCAAGAGGTCACCATGCTTCTTGCCCAAGGGGCAATAGAAGAAGCAGGGTACAGGGTTTTACTCCCCCTATTTTCTTATCCCAAAGAAAACAGGAGGTCACAGACCTATTTTAGACCTCAGAGAATTGAACAAATTCCTGTTCAAGGAGAAATTCAAAATGGTTTCTCTAGGAATTCTGCTGCCATACCTTCAGAGTCAGGATTGGCTATGTTCTCTAGATCTCAAGGATGCATACATGTTCTCATCCATCCATCTCACAGAAAGTTCCTTTTTCAAGGGAAGCACTACCAATACAGGGTGCTCCCGTTTGGCCTGGCCTCAGCTCCAAGGGTGTTCACGAAATGCATGGCTGTAGTTGCAGCATTTCTCCGCACTCTAGGAATATTCGTCTTCCCCTACTTAAACGACTAGCTCATTCGAGCCCCATCAGAGTCAGAGGCCAGGATAGCTCTATCTTGCACAATGCGTATCCTTCAGTATTTGGGTCTAGTCATAAACATCCCAAAATCCAGCCTAACTCCCACTCAGTCTCTAGAGTTCATAGGAGCTGTGTTGGATACCAGAAAGGCAAGGGCCTATCTCCGTCACAGCTGTTGCCTTCGCATGGTGCAGTTAGCTTCTCAAGCAGTGCTAAAGTCCCATCTCACTGCTCGAGAAATGTTACAACTACTAGGCCACATGGCTTCTACTGTGCATGTGGTTCCTTATGCTCGCCTCCATATGAGAGCAGCCCAGTGGACTTTATCTACCCAGTGGACCCAGGCATCAGGGTGCCTGTCAGACAAAATCGTAAACACAAATCGCCTTATTTTGTCCCTTCAATGGTGGCAGTCCACTCAAAACCTGTTGCTGGGGTCCCCATTCCAAAGACCCTTACCCCAAGCAACTCTCACAACAGATGCTTCTCCAATGGGTTGGGGAGCTCATCTACAAGACCTCTCCAACCAAGGCATTTGGACTCCACAGGAGACTCATCAATCTCTTAGAGCTCAGAGCGATTTTTCTTGCTCTTCGAGTGTTCCATTTCCTGCTCAGCTGCAAGACAGTCCTTATTCACAGATCTCCTATCTCAGGAGGACGGAATGCTATGGCATCCCAATCCCCAGTCTTTGCATCTCAGGGCTTGGTTGCTGAAGGCCTAGGTCTCCATGATCTCAACCTCCCTCAGCAAGTGGAGGATATTCTTCTTGCTTCCAGGAAACCTTCCACAAGACGCTCTTAAGCTTTCAAGTGGAAAAGGTTTACCATATGGTGTTTGCAAAAGGGTCTTAACCCCCTTGCGATACCTCTGGAATCTTTACTGGAGTATCTCCTTCATTTATCCAATGCACGACTTAAGACTAACTCAGTAAGAGTCCATTTGAGTGCTATTGAAGCTTCCTTCAGGCCTCTAAATGGACAACCTATCTCCTCTTATCCTCTTATAGCAAGATTTATGAGAGGCCTTCTTCTAACTAAGCCTCCCATTAGGCCACCACCGGTGGCATGGGACTTAAACCTGGTTCTTGGGCAGCTCATGAAGCTACCTTTTGAACCCTTAGCTACTGCCTCCTTGAAATTCCTTTCTTGGAAGGTTATCTTTCTCATTGCAATCACATCAGCACGTCGCATTAGTGAGTTGCAAGCACTAGTAGCTGATCCACCTTATACAAGGTTCCATCATGACAAGGTAGTCCTTAGGACTCATCCACACTTTATGCCAAAGGTGGTCCCGCCTTTTCATCTAAACCAAGCGGTCTACCTACCTGTGTTCTTTCCAAGGCCTCATGCCTCAAATGCAGAGAGGAATCTTCATACCTTGGACTGTAAAAGAGCTTTAGCTTTTCACTTACAAAGAACACAGCAACATAGAAAGTCCTCTCAACTTTTTGTTGTTTTGATCCTTCTCATTTGGGACTTCCAGTCTCCAAGAGAACACTGTCTAACTGGATTGCCCAGTGTATTGCCTTCCCCTATCAGAGCAAGGATCTTCCTCTGGAGGGCCATGGTACAGCTCATAATGTGAGAGCCATGGCAACTTCAATGGCTCATCTGCACTCTGTGTCTATCGACGACATCTGTCGAGCAGCCACCTGGGCCTCGGTTCATACCTTCACAGCCCATTACTGCTTGGACAAGGACTCCCGCCGGGATGCCTTGTTTGGTCAGGCTGTTCTCCAACACCTGTTCCATACCTAATCAACTCCTACCCACCATCCCTGGTAGGAAGCCAGAGATCCATGGGGGGAAGTGGAGCCCTTCTCAGGGATGCACAACTTCTGGGGTCTCTCCCTGGCATCTAAAGCTAGGGAGTCCCCATATGTGATGACTACATTCCTACTTGTTCCTGGAGATAACATAAGAACATAAGATATGCCATACTGGGTCAGACCAAGGTCCATCAAGCCCAGTATTCTGTTTCCAACAGTGGCCAATCTAGGTCATATGTACCTAGCAGTTTCCCCAAGGGACACAGGTTCCACAATGCTTGTATTGGTTCAAGCATTGATATCCTGGGTCCCTTCTTAATAATGGTTTATGGACCTTTCCTCCAGGAACTTGTCCAAACCTTCTTTAAACCCAGCTACACTAACAGCCTTTACTACATCCTCCGGTAACAAATTCCAGAGTTTGATTACACGTTGAGTGAAAAAATATTTTCTTTTATTAGTCTTAAATAGTTTACCCTGTAGCTTCATTGCATGTCCCCTAGTCTTTCTATATTCTGATAAGGTAAACAATCGATCTACGTTTACCCGTTCCACTCTGTTCATTAATTTATAGACTTCTATCATATCTCCCCTCAGCCGTCTCTTTTCCAGGTTAAAGAGCCCTAACCTTTTTAGCCTTTCTTTATAGGAGTATCCTTCCATCCCCTTTACCATTTTGGTGGCTCTTCTCTGAACCTTTTCTAAAATCGCTATATCCTTTTTAAAATACGGCGACCAGAATTGCACACAATATTCAAGGTGCGGTCTCACCATGAAACGATATAGAGGCATTATAATATCTTTTGTTTTATTTTCCATTCCTTTCCTTATCATACATAGCATTCTGTTTGCTCTCTTGGCCGCCGCTGCACACTGGGCCGAGGGTTTTAACATGGTATCCACAATGACGCCTAAATCTTTTTCCTGGGTGGTGGTTCCTAATGTGGAACCTTGCATCGTGTAACCATAGTTTGGGTTGTTCTTCCCTAGGTGCATAACCTTGCACTTGTCCACATTAAATTTCATCTGCCATTTTGATGCCCAGTCTTCCAATTTATCAAGATCCTCTTGCAATTTTCCACAATCCTCTTGGGTTTTAACAACTTTAAATAGTTTTGTGTCATCTGCAAATTTGATAACCTCACTCGTTATTCCACTTTCCAGGTCATTTATGAATATGTCAAAAAGCAGCGGACCCAGCACTGATCCCTGGGGTACACCACTATTCACCTTTCTCCATTGGGAAAATTGGCCATTTAGCCCTACCCTCTGCTTTCTATCTTTTAACCAGTTCCTGATCCACAATAGTACACTGCCTCCTATCCCATGAGTCTCTAGTTTTGCCAAAAGTCTCTCATGAGGGACCTTATCAAAGGCTTTCTGAAAGTCCAGATATACAATATCAACTGACTCACCTTTGTCCACCTGATTATTCACTCCTTCAAAAAAACATAACAGATTAGTAAGACAAGATCTTCCTTGTCTAAAGCCATGTTGGCTGTCTCCCATTAGGTCATGACTATTGTAATGTAGTGGATCTTCCAGAAGCTATGGATCTGGGTGAAGCTGAAGAAAGTGTGTCTGAAACTGACAGCATAGAAAAGCACATGGCCCAGGGTTGCCATGAGCAACGTAAACAAAGAGTGTCATGAGGGAGAGAACACGCCCAAACAGCAAACAAGCCCCGAGCTCAGTGTGTAATGAGAGGCAACTGGATGAGGGCGGGGTGCAGTTAAGCCCTAGGACACACGCACATAAAAATTACTCACCTGAGGATAGTGAGAGAGCAGCAAGAGGAAGAACAAGGAGAGCCGCAAGAGAGAGAGCAGCAAGAGAGAGGGCAAGGAGAGGACTCAGAACCAGGAGGAGTCTCAGCAGGAGAGTTGATGAGAGACCCAGCTGCAGGACCGAAGGAAGCCTTGGTCGGAGGACTGGTTGGGGAACCAGTTGGAGAAAGGGACCAGTGGAAAGTGTCCAAGTTAAAAGCTGCAGGTCCAGTGAAGCAGAGACGTCCTGGCCAGAGGACATTTATATGTCAGAGAGAAAGCAAAGGGTAAAAGGCAGGAGAACGCAGCCGTGCTGTGAAAGCCTTATTGACCCAGCTGTGCTGAGAGGTTCCTGTGTGAGAAAGCCGGAAGGTAGGCTGTATAAACCTTATAGCAGAGGATCTGAATGTAAAAGTTTTCCCTGTGACTGCCAGAGTTTGTGGGGCTCTCCTATAGCAAACTCCAGTATATATGGTAATCTTCCACCCTGCTCTGTAGCAACGGGGGAAGGGAAGTCTCGAGGCAGTGAAGAGAGACTGCTCTTTGGAGGGACGTATAATAATCCACAAGAATACTTAGCTGGGGGTGAGTGTGAAGAAATGCCAATAGAATTTCTTATGGAACAAACCCCAGAAGAAGAAATGGATTGTACGCTGTCTGTAGCAGACCATGTCATGTCTCTATGCTAGAATAGCTGTTTAAGAGTTTTGGTAAAACAGCACTGAAAGCAAGAGAGTTTGCCTTTGAGAAAAGGGACTGCTGCAGTTACGTTTGTGTTCAACTAATTGTTTATGTGAGCTGAAGATAGAAGCTGTTTCTGTTCCTGTTTCGTTTCATTTTTGGTACCAGAAGTATGGTCATTTTTGTTCTTGTTTTTCTTGTAATGAATCCACCCGGAAGGGGAAATAAAATCCTGTCTTTTGCCTAACTCCACTCGACTACAACTCATTCCTTGCTTAGTAAGAGGGACTACAATACCCAGAAGGCAGTGCAGGGCCAACTGCACTATCCTTCTTGCTAGGTTTGGACACGCCCAGGCTGACCTACCCCCATGCTTTTGCCTCTGGGGAGGGTTACTGGTGACACTATCTACATGCTGAGTAATTTTATTCTTTATGATGGTTTCTACCATTTTTCCCGGTACTGATGTCAGGCTCACCGGTCTGTAGTTTCCCAGATCACCGCTGGAACCCTTTTTAAAAATTGGTGTTACATTGGCGATCCTCCAATCTTCAGGTATTAGAGATGATTTTGTGGGGCTCTCCTATAGCAAACTCCAGTATATATGGTCCGTAAAAAGTGGCCAGCCATTATTCACCTTATAACACAACTCAAGCTAGACATCCTACTAATAACGGAATCATGGCTCACCACTTCAGATTCTGTACTCATCAATCAACTCACCCCCCCGAACTTCGCAATACACCTCTGCCACAGAATAGACCGTAAAGCAGGTGGTGCTCTCATTCTGGCAAAAGAAGATCTCCAATACCAAACAATTAGCTCCAATAGCTCTGACCACCTTGATGTAATCACCCTAGCCAACACACATAACACCATTAAACTTATTTACAGATCCCCGACTGCTTCTGCTGAAGATCTTTCAACTATTATTGAGCTAGCATCCAACCCCAAAAATATACGTAAGCCAAACTGGGTACTGGGTGATTTCAATCTTCCAGCCCTACAGGACAGTCACGCCAATGCCTTCCTCGAAGCATTCAACAATCTAGGATACAAACAACTTGTTGATGCCCCCACCCATCGAAAAGGGAACAAACTAGACCTCATCTTCAGCCCCCAACCTGATGAGAATGCAAAATACAATCACAACATAGTTATCACACCCGTCCCATGGTCTGATCACAACCTGATACAATTCCAAATACCTCAGCAGGATTGTGAGCATACAAAGATTTTAACTGCAAATACAACATCATCCACCAGACGCTTTAGATCCTTTGACAAGGAGATAATTATCAAGGAAGTCCTACCTAACATCAATAATGCACCACCAAACCTCGAAGGGATCATGACCTTATGGAACAAATGCCTGAGCTTCTTTGCCCGCAAACCTACCCAAACCATAAGAACATAAGAACATAAGATATGCCATACTGGGTCAGACCAAGGTCCATCAAGCCCAGTATTCTGTTTCCAACAGTGGCCAATCTAGGTCATATGTACCTAGCAGTTTCCCCAAGAGACACAAGTTCCACAATGCTTGTACTGGGTCAAGCATTGATATCTTCAGTCGCTTCTTAATAACGGTTTATGGACCTTTCCTCCAGGAACTTGTCCAAACCTTTTTTAAACCCAGCTACACTAACAGCCTTTACTACATCCTCCGGTAACAAATTCCAGAGTTTGATTACACGTTGAGTGAAAAAATATTTTATTTTATTAGTCTTAAATAGTTTACCCTGTAGCTTCATTGCATGTCCCCTAGTCTTTCTATATTCTGATAACGTAAACAATCGATCTACGTTTACCCGTTCCACTCCGTTCATTAATTTATAGACTTCTATCATATCTCCCCTCAGCCGTCTTTTTTCCAGGTTAAAGAGCCCTAACCTTTTTAGCCTTTCTTCATAGGAGTATCCTTCCATCGTCTTTACCATTTTGGTGGCTTTTCTCTGAACGTTTTCTAAAATCGTTATATCCTTTTTAAGATACGGCGACCAGAATTGAAGAATAACAAGATGGACCCAACGAAGGTGGAATCATACAGGCCAATTTCAAGTATCCCCATGCTTGCCAAAGTAATTGAAAAGTTAGTACAGCGCCAAATTCAACAGCATATTGATACTGAAGCCCCACTGGACCCCTCCCAGCATGGGTTCAGAGAAGCACACGGGGTGGAAACCCTCCTCACCACCCTACTTGACAACCTAGTCTCCGGAACAGACAAAATTCACCAGGGATATGCTCTCATCTTCCTCGACATTGCAGCGGCCTTCGATTCTGTGAACCACGAGATCCTCATACAACGCCTCAGTGAAAAGGAATTCAAGGGACAGCCCTAGAGTGGTGCAAGTCATACTTGACCAATAGATGGCAACATGTAAGGTCTGGCTCCACAACCTCCAAACCATTTTTGCAAAACCAGGGCGTGCCACAGGGTTCTTCTCTATCTGCATTGATGTTTAACATCTACATGCAGCCCATATGTGCCCTAGCACGTTCATTCAAGGTCAACTGTTTAGCCTACGCAGACGATATCCTGCTATACATCCCTTTCAGGACCAACCAACCAGACCTCTTCCCTCTAACAAGCTGTTTTGAGGCAGTAGCAGAATGGCTCAACACACAAAATTTAAGAATCAACTACAGCAAAACAGATGTCCTTTTCATCTCAAGGAACCAGGACTTCACCCCTCCACCCTCCTTAAAAATCGGCGACACAGAACTGAAAACCAAATCAACAATCCGCTACCTTGGCATTACTCTGGACCAACACCTGGATCTGAAAACCCACATAAAAAACACAGTAAAAACAGTATACATGAAAATAAGGACTTTAAAGCATCTCCGACCACTACTAGATTTCAGCGACTATCGATCAATCTATCAAGCATTAATATTACCACATTTTGATTACGCCAACGTAATCCTACACGGTCTCCCCCAATCAACACTAGCACCACTCCAGCTCGCAATGAACACTGCTGCGAGAGTACTAACAGGGGCCTCACGGAGAGAGCACATAACGCCAGTACTGATGAACCTCCATTGGTTACCTGTTCAAGCAAGAATCCTACACAAAGTCCTAACCTTGACCTTCAAAGCGTTAAACACTTTGACTCCCACAGCTATCAGCGAGATGATACACAAAGTACCACATAACAGAAACAGAAGACCTACGACGCAAAACACCCTCGAGGTCCCAAAGGCAACAACGAAATGCACAAAAATAACAACAAACAGAGCCTTTACAATTTATGCACCTAGAGCATGGAATGCCCTCCCCACCTATATACGAAACATCACCCACCTAACCCAATTCAGGAAAGCATTAAAGCACCACCTGTTCACCACATACTACCCTGAATCCAGCCTCAGTATTCATACATGTTGCCCCTCAGACAATCACGCACCACACCTAAACAATCAGACTCAGTATGAAAAAGGCTAACCCACCGATCCTTCAAAAGTAATAAGATGTAGATAGACCCTGCTTGAAAAAGGTAATAGTGTAAATACAATGTAGATAGTTTCCCCAGTTGTTTCCATGTTGATTTCCCTGTTTATTGTAAAGTTTACAACTCAGAATGCCTGTGTTGTATAGTTGACGTTGAATGTAAACCGCACTGATCTGAAAAGCGCGGTATAGAAGAACTGTTAAATAAATAAATAAATAAATATTCAAGGTGCGGTCTCACCATGAAACGATATAGAGGCATTATAATATCTTTTGTTTTATTTTCCATTCCTTTCCTTATCATACCTAGCATTCTATTTGCTCTCTTGGCCGCCGCTGCACACTGGGCCGAGGGTTTTAACATGGTATCCACAATGACGCCTAAATCTTTTTCCTGGGTGGTGGTTCCTAATGTGGAACCTTGCATCGTGTAACCATAGTTTGGGTTGTTCTTCCCTAGGTGCATAACCTTGCACTTGTCCACATTAAATTTCATCTGCCATTTTGATGCCCAGTCTTCCAATTTATCAAGATCCTCTTGCAATTTTCCACAATCCTCTTGGGTTTTAACAACTTTAAATAGTTTTGTGTCATCTGCAAATTTGATAGCCTCACTTGTTATTCCACTTTCCAGGTCATTTATGAATATGTCAAAAAGCAGCGAACCCAGCACAGATCCCTGGGGTACACCACTATTTACCTTTCTCCATTGGGAAAATTGGCCATTTAGCCTTACCCTCTGCTTTCTATCTTTTAACCAGTTCCTGATCCACAATAGTACACTGCCTCCTATCCCATGACTCTTTAGTTTTGCCAAAAGTCTCTGATGAGGGACCTTGTCAAAGGCTTTCTGAAAGTCCAGATACACAATATCAACCGACTCACCTTTGTCCACCTGATTATTCACTCCTTCAAAGAAACATAACAGATTAGTAAGACAAGATCTTCCTTGTCTAAAGCCATGTTGGCTGTCTCCCATTAGGTTGTGACTATTGTCACGAGGTAACGCCAGCAGAGCCCATAAATGTAAGGGAGAGTGAGCAAAACAGCAGGGAAAATGACAGCTCAGCTTCACAGATGGGAAAGGGTTGCCAAGAGCAACTGTGGAAAACACACTCACAAGGTGTTAGGGAACGCCCGAGCAGAGACGGAGCTCGGAGCCTATTAGAGAATAGAGAGCACCTGCAGGGAGGCGGAGCCCAGGCTAACACCAAGTGCAATATATTAAGGACTCACTCACCAACAGATAGAACACGTGGGAGAACACAGCAGGGAATGAGAACACGAGAGGGACTGAGAACACGAGAGAGAGCTCAGGAAGGAACTCGTGAGAGAGCTGTGAGGACAGAGCCAAGGAAAAGCTCCAAGGAGTCAGAGGTTGGTGACTTGCAAGGAAGCTGTGGGGAACAGCAATGCATATCCTCTCAGTATCCTCTGGAGTATTGCAGTGAGGCAATAAGGAAGGGCAGTCCTACAGCTAAGCTTACAAGCTACAAACAATTCAACTCCAGGCAAGCAGAAGGGGAAAGTTCTTACCCTGAGGCACATTGGCTGGAGTCAGAAAAATGCCGTGAGAGAAGGGGAACAGAACAGAGCTACACACGTCATAGAAAGCAGGAAGCATTAGGATCTAGAGAGAGACATATTCTCCCTAGTAGAAGGGATTTAAAACACCCAGACTTCCTCTGCACATACGAAGAGCTATGTAGAGCTCAGGACTCTAAATACAAACATTACGGTGATTTCCCACAAGCCACTAGGATAGTGGAAGAAGAGAATCTGTTTACTCCTCGGCAGAGACAGTTTAACTTAAAAGGCATTTTGGAGCCAGAAGTTCTGTCTGATGAGGGAGAAATGCAAGTGGAATTTCCTGAAGATATTTCAGAGGGTATAGAAATGGACTGTACTTACACTTTGTCAGATTGTATAAAGTCTCTATGCTTAAGCAGCAAGAAGTGCTGATTGAAGAAACAGCTGCAAGTTTGCACGTGAGTGGAAAGAACTGTTTCTGTTATTTTTGTGCTGTTTAATTAATGCTGAAGGAAGCTTATTTTTGTTCCAGTATTTTCCTTTGATTGTTACCAGACGTATGGTCTATATTTCTTTTGTTCCATGGTTTTGAATCCGCCCCGGACGGGGAATAAAACCCAAGTCAAACCTTACCCTCTGCCTCAACTACAATTATTGGTACAAGGTACAAACTACGGGAACCAGAAGGCTTTGCTACTGCCTTCCCGGGGACGTAACTGCCAGTAAAATACTGCCCCATCAAGCTGTCCAAGCACTCCTTAGCCTCTGGGCCAGCTAGTGGGTCCCACTATCTACATGCTGAGTAATTTTATTCTTTATGATGGTTTCTGCCATTTTTCCCGGTACTGACGTCAGGCTCACCGGTCTATAGTTTCCCGGATCACCCCTGGAACCCTTTTTAAAAATTGGTGTTACATTGGCGATCCTCCAATCTTCAGATATTATAGATGATTTTAATTATAGTTCACAGATTACTGATAGCAGGTCTGCAATCTCAGGCAAGCATCCGAGAAGCAAGAAACCAGCACAGTGGTACAGCACCGAACTAAGAACCTCACTGCTCCTACTACGAAAACTAGAAAGAAATTGGCGACGTACACGATCTGCATCAGACCTGACAGCTTACTCCACCCACCTTAAGAAACATCGAGAATCGATATCCACAACAATGAGAAATCACCACTCAAATCTCCTGAACCGTGCCTTGAACAAACCCCATGAACTTTTCAACATAGTAAAAACCTTAACAAAGGAACCCCAACTAGTCACAATTCACCCACAGGACTATGCGGATTACTTACAGGCCAAGACTAATAGTGTTGGAAAAACCATACTATCCAGCCCCAGCAGCAATTCAGCACAACGTAAGCCATTCACCACCATCAGAACACCAACACCCACGGAAATTGAGGACATCATCTCTACTGTGAATGCCACCACTGCTCCAAATGACCCTTGCCCAGCATTCTGGATAAGAGCATTACGTAAGGAAATCAGCCCTATACTATGCAAGATTATGAACCTATCCTTCTCCACAGGTATATTCCCATCATGCCTCAATCAAACATCCATCTGGCCCCTATTGAAGAACATCAAACTAAATCCACAGAAGATAGTCGTATCGACCAATATCGAGCATCCCGCTGCTAGCAAAACTAATCGAGAAGGTCGTCTAGCGCCAAATACAGGATCACATCGATTCCATAGCTCCCCTCGACCCATCCCAACATGGCTTTCGAGAATCTCATGGGGTAGAAACCCTCCTAACCATTCTAATTAACACTCTGATTGCAGGAACTGATAACATCAAACAAGGTTTTGCATTGATCTTCTTGGACATAGCTGCTGCTTTTGATTCCGTAAATCACAATCAACTTCTGGTACGACTACAAGATAAGGGAATCAACGGCCCAGCATTGATTTGGTGTAAATCATATCTAACGGACAGATGGCAGCAGGATCGTACAAACTCCACAACCTCGGAACCTTTCCAACAGAAACAGGGTGTACCGCAAGGCTCCTCACTCTCCGCCTTATTATTCAACATCTACATGCAGCCCATATGTGAAGTAATCCGATCCTTCAAGATCTCAAGTCTGATCTATGCTGATGATGTCCTACTCTTCATACCATTCTCGACTGACAAACCGGATTTCTCCCCACTGATTAAATGCTTTGAAGCTGTCACAGACTGGTTCCAAGCACAGGCCCTCAAAATAAACTTCAGAAAAACGGACGTACTCTTCACAACAAGAAATCAAGCTTTCTTTCCCCCACCGGCGCTAAAGACGAGAGACACCGAGCTCTTAAGCAGACCCACTATCCGATACCTTGGTGTCACTCTGGACCAGCAGCTAGAGTTCAAAACGCATATAAATAATATCATTAAACAGATCCACACAAAATTAGAACATTGAGACATCTCCGACCACTATTACAACCAAACGACTTCAGAACAGTCTTTCAGACCCTTGTGACCCCCCACTTCGACTACGCCAACGCGATTCTTCACGGCCTACCCAAAAGCACAATAAGCCCGTTACAACTAGCAATGAATACTGCTGCACGCTTCCTGCATGAGCATCCAGAGGGGACCATATTACTCCGATTCTAAAGGACTTGTACTGGCTGCCTGTCTACTGTCGTACCACATATAAGATAGTCTTGATGACATTTAAGGCCATCAACAACTTGTCCTCCTCCTCCCTAATGGAACTGCTCCACCCTACCCCAGCAAACAGAACTAGGCGATCATTCGCCATCAATACCCTCCAAACTCCCTGCGAAATAACTAAATGCAACCAGGCAACAAAGAGAAGAGCTTTTAAATTCTATGCCCCACATGCTGGAATGCGCTCCCATCTACCATACGAGCGATTACCGATATTAATCAATTCAGAAAAGCCCTGAAACATCATCTTTTCCTACTACACTATTCACATCCTAACACCAGCCACATCACTCCCAGCTAAGCAACAAACCACATGACAACTCATGACCATAATGTACAGAATTGTAAATATTGTAACTAGTTATCCCAGTTGAGATCCAAGTTATAATTCCTGTTCTATGTAAAGGCATTCCAGACTTATTGAGATGCTCAAATGTTATCTGTAAACTGCACTGATTTTAAAGAGCGCGGTATATAAAAACAATAAATAAATAAAATGATAGTTCACAGATTACTGATAGTAGGTCTGCAATCTCGTATTTCAGTTCTTTCAACACCCTTGGATGTATACCATCCGGACCAGGTGATTTGCTACTCTTCAGCTTATCTAATAGTTGTAATACATCTTCCCGATGTATCGATATTTCCTTCAATTCTTCCGCACCTTTAAATACCACTTCAGTCATGGGTAACATCCCTACATCTTCCTCAGTAAAGACTGAAGCAAAGAATTCATTCAGTCTCTCCGCTATTGCCTTATCGCCTCTTAGTGCTCCTTTAACCCCTTTATTATCTAATGGACCAACTGACTCTCTCACAGGTTTTTTGCTACGAATGTACTTGAAAAGGTCTTTACTTCGCGTTTTTGCTTCTGCAGCAAGCTTCTTCTCGAATTCTCCCTTTGCCTGCCTTATCAATGCCTTGCATTTGACTTGCCAGTGCTTGTGCTGTTTCCAGGTTTCGTTGTTTGGCTCTTTTTTCCATTTCCTGAAAGATGCTTTTTTGGCAACAACAGCCTCTCTGACCTCACCTTTAAACCATGCTGGCAGTTTTTTGGACTACCTTCCACTTTTCTTAAAGCGTGGAATACAGCTGGTCTGGGCTTCCAAGATAGTATTTTTCAACAACAGCCAAGCCTGATGTACGTATTTAACCTTTGCAACTGCTCCTTTTAGTTTTTTCTTAACTGTTTTCCTCATTTTATCATAGTCTCCCTTTCAAAAGTTAAAAGGTAGTACTGTGGATTTCCCTACTATCCCTCCTCCACTAATTAAATCAAAGGCGATCACTATTGCCAAGTGGCCCCAACAACCTTATCTCTTGCACTAGATCTGGTGTCCCACTAAGGATTAGGTCTAATATGGCTTCCCCTCTGGTCGGTTCATGAACCAGCTGCTCCAAGAAGCAGTCATTTATTTCATCAAGGAACTTTATCTCCCTAGCATGTCCTGACGTGACACTGACCCAGTCGATACCGGGGTAGTTGAAATCACCCATTATTATTACTGTGCTGTAACTTTTGTTAGTTTCCTTGATTTCTTTGAGCATTTCATCATCCATTTGGTCATTCTGGCCAGGCGCTCGATAGTACACCCCCACTGCCATTGCCTTTCCCCTTTTACATGGAATTTCAATCCATATAGATTCTACAGCAGATTTGTTTCCTGCAAAACTTTAATCCTTTCTGACTCAATGCCCTCTCTAACATAGAGAGCAACCCCTCCACCAGTTTGATCAGCTCTATCATTACGATATAGTTTGTACCCAGGTATCACAGTGTCCCACTGGTTGTCGTCCTTCCACCATGTCTCTGATATTCCAATCATATCTAACCTTTCATTTAGTGCTATATATTCTAACTCTCCCATCTTATTTTTTAGACTTCTAGCATTTGCATACAAGCATTTTAGAGAATGTATTTTATTCATATTAATTTGGCTGTTGTTAGACATGGGTAATTTGGGATCTTTAAGCTCTGTCTGCTCCATACTTGAGGGCATTTGGGCTACTTTACTCTTTTGTGGAACCTCTCTGCTTTTGGTAGTATCCTTCAAAGATACATTCTTCCGAACCATCCGCTCTTGGGCGACTGTCGTTTTTCTCCTAATATCTAGTTTAAAAGCTGCTCTATCTCCTTTTTAAAGGTTAATGCCAGCAGCCTGGTTCCATCCCGGTTAAGGTGAAGCCCATCCCTTTGGAAGAGCCCCTCCTTTCCCCAGAATGTTCCCCAGTTCCTAACAAATCCAAAACCCTCATCTCTGCACCATTGTCTCATCCACGCATTGAGACTCCGGAGCTCTGCCTGCCTTTTGGGTCCTGTGCGTGGAACAGGAAGCATTTCGGAGAATGCTACCCTGGAAGTTCTGGATTTCAACTTCCTACCTAAAAACCTAAATTTAGCCTCCAGAACCTCCCTATCACATTTTCCTATGTCATTGGTACCGACATGTACCAAGACAGCAGACTCCTCCCCAGCACTATCTAAGACCTTATCTAGGTGGCGCGTGAGGTCCGCTACCTTTGCACCAGGCAGGCATGTTACCAGGTGATCCTCACATCCACCAGCCACCCAGCTATCTACATGCCTAATGATCGAATCACCAACTATAACAGCTGTCCTAACCCTTCCCTCATGGGCACATGGCCCTGGAGAAACTTCCTCGGTGTGAGAGGGTTTTACATCACCTGGAGGACAGGTCTTAGTTACAGGATCACTTCCTGCCACACCAGGGTGATGCTCTCCTGTCACGTGACCTCTCTTCTATGGCAAAAGGGATGCTGCCAGACTGGAGTTGTGACTTCAGGACTATATCCCTGTAGGTCTCGTCTATGTACCTCTCTGTCTGTCTTATGCTTTCCAAGTCTGCTACTTTAGCCTCTAGAGAACGGACTTGTTCCCTTAGAGCAAAGAGCTCTTTGCACCTAGTGCACACGTAAGACCTCTCACCAACTGGGAGAAAATCATACATGTGACACTCAATGCAAAAGACTGGAAAGCCCCCATCCCGCTGCTGGACTGCTGTCTGCATCTTAGTTTTAAGTTTGTGTTTAGATCTAAGTTCTTTACTTACTAAGGGTTGCTATGGATATTTATACTAATAAAACTGTACCTAATACGTGTAATATACCTTGTTTACCTGAAGCTTAACTAATCTCAGGTCCTTAGTGTATGACTGATTTGGGTAATGAGCTTCGCCTGAGAGCACCTCCTGTCTTTTAAGATGTGTAAGTACCTATAAAGCTACGATTATCCCAGGGGTGGGTGGGTGTGGGGAGGGAGGGAGGGAAATAACACTTATTAAAAGAGGGCTGCTACACAGTACCCTGTCTTGTGCTGCTGAGGTAAGCTATATTCTGATTTGATTTAAATTATAGCTCTTAGCTGCTGCTAGGCTCTAACTTCTTATGAAATTTAAACTACAAGCTCTCTGCTGGGTTCTAAATTTAACCAGAAAGCTCTTTTCTGTGTTTTAAATTTAAGCTAAAAGAACTTTGCTGATGCTAGGCCCTGAGTGACGATTAAATTTAAACTACAAACTCTCTGCTCGGTATGAAATGTAACCAGAAAGTTCTCCTCTGTGTTTTAAATTTAAACTTAAACTGCTGCTACTAGGCCCTGACTGAGTTAACAAAAATAGTGGATTCACAGATTAATTAGCTTTAATACAAAGAATTCCTTTTAGAAAATTACCAGAAGTATATACTCACAGTTGCAGATCTCTCTCCAGAAGTAACAGTCCCTTTTTCTAGTCCTTCAAGACAGCATAGATAACATAGTTACTCACTTGTAACAGGTGATCTCCAGGAACAGTAGGAATTTAGTCCTCACAACCCACCCACCTCCCCTAGGAGTTGTATCTCTCTATCTATCTATCTCTTTCCCTTTCTCTCTCTCTCTCTCTCTTTGTCTCAGCTTTAAAACTCAACTGGAGAGAGGCAGTTGGGAAAGGCGGGAAGGCAGCACGCAGGCACTGTGGGATGCTCCCAAAAGCCTTCTCATTGGACGCTGGGGAGCGTTCCCGCGCAGGCTCCGTCGGTACCAATGATACCCATATGTGAGGACTAAATTTCTGCTGTTCCCGGAGATCACCTGTTACAGGTGAGTAACTATGCTAAACAAGGGAAACAACTTTTCAAACAATTATATCAGCAAATGAGGAAGAACAAGTGGCAAATGCACAAGTACAGTGATAAATACAAAGTGCTACTCCAGTAACCCTTTGTCGATCAAAAACAGACACACAAATGGTTAAGGAGAGGTGAACTGAAAGCGAAGGATGAGAGGTTGATAGCTGCAGCTCAGGACAGCTGATCACTGACAAGATGGTTTACAGTGAGCATTGAGAAAATTGGCAACACAGACAGACATATGTTGATTCTGTAAGAAAGACCTGGAAACAGTGACTCAACTCATAGCTGGTTGTAAAGTTCTGATGGTGAAAAATTTCTATATAGAAAGGCATAAGAAAGTAGAATGCCTCATCCATTTGAAACACTGTAAACACTATAACATCACTGTCCCTGAAAAGCACTGGGATCATGACTAAGAGAATTACAGAGAATGAAGAGGTTATGATCACCTGGGATATTCCGACAGATAAACTGGATGTGAGGAAATCCAAAATAGTGGTAAAGGAGAAAAACACCAGAAAAGGTATTGATAATAAATGTGTCAGTTCCAAGTGATGATTCTGTGAATCATGTGGAGAGGGAGAAGATCCTGAAGTACCAAAAAATGCAGTCGGAGACCAAGACAATGTGGCGGAAGGATACGGAAATATTTTCCATCGTATTTGAACACTATGGGGATGTCACATGATCTACCTACCAATCAGATCAAGACCAAAGAACAAACCCCCTCCCCCACCACTTGTATATATGAAAGTATAATAGCACACATTGTAACCAGATCGCTCGAAACAAACCCCCTCCCCCCCCACATAGTCATCAGAATGTATAATAGCGCACAATGTAAATAGTTCAACATGAATCTAATATACCCTAACTCACGCACACACTCTGGACCACTGCATGATCACCCCTAAAACACTATTGTGATTGTTTGCTGTGAAAACCGCCTTGATTCAAGGAAAAGGCGGTATAGAAATCCTTTTAAATAAATAAATAAATAAATTTGGAGCCACAGGCTTGATAACTGTCAAGCAAACCTTGACAAACTACCCATCCATGTTATATCTTATGAACTCCAGAAGGAAGCTGTCTTTGGCCTGATGCAAGTACTATGGTGAGCATTAGCAGTAAATTTGAGAGACTGAAATTATACTCCACATACCCTGGCTTAGGAGTAAGGTTTGTGACTGTCATGGTATGTGCAAAACTAACCCATTTGAAGAAATTGCCCTGGTAGATAGATTCTATGCTGCTTATCTCAGGGGTAAGCAGTGGATTTCTCCAGTCCACGTTAATAATGGTTTCTGGAATTTCATCCAGGAAATTTTTCAAACCTCTTTTAATCTCAGCTAAACTAACAGCTTTTTCTACATCCTCCAGCAATGAAAATGAGTTTGATTACGTGTTGAGTGGTAAAATATTTTCTCCAATTAGCCTTAAAAGTACTACATTTAACTTCATCGCATGTCCTCTACTCATTCCATTTTTTGAAGAAGTAAGCAACAAATCTCTATTCATTACACTGTGTAACACAATATCTCCAGGAACAAGCAGGAACGTAGTCTTCACGTATGGGTATCATCGGTACCGATGGAGCCTGTGCGGGAACGCTCCCCAGCGTCCAATTAGAAAGCTTTTGGGAGCATCAAACAGCACCTGCGTGCTGCCTTCCCGCCTTTCCCAACTGTCTCTCTCCAGTTCTTCATTTTCCGCGGAGCCTGCAGGTCGCACTTCCTGTCACTGCAGAAAATATCCCATTTATTCTTCTTTTTTGTGGTCGCATCTGCCTTCCTTCGACGCTACACTGGTACCGCTGGTTTCCTTGTAAAAAAAAAAAAAAATCTTTTCCTGGAGTCTTCCAGCTTTATTCTCCTCTGGTGCCACGCGCCATTTTGGGCACTAGGCCCAACTTTCCTCTACAATGGAAAAACCCGCTTCGGGTTTTAAAAAGTGTTCCACGTGTGGCGGTACCATCTCCGTCACCAACACCCATGAGTGGTGCCTCAAATGTTTAGGTCCTGACCACTCTATCTCTGAGTGTGTTGCCTGTGGGATGATGTCGAAGAGGGGTCGGCAAAACCGAGCTGCTAAACTTAGCACCCTTTTTCCCTCCGATGCAGCATCTGTGGCATCAACATCTTCCAGGACTTCGTCTGCCGCCCATGGATCTCAGGTAACTAAACATAAGTCTAGCCGGTCCTCAAAGGGTAGATCTCCTAAGTATCGAGATGCCTCTGGCATTGCCCTTGAGGGATCACACCGGCAAAATTGCCCCGGCAGGAGGCTTCAGCTTCCAAGGCATCATCGGGGCTCCAGGATGTTCTCGAGGCCCCAACTTCGGCAGAACAGCTGGTGCCATGCTCTGGGGTACTGGCCGCTTTGTCCGGTACCGATACCCAGGCATCGGCGGCGTCGATAGACCAGAGATTATTGGCTATTGAACGCAGTCTGGCGGCTCTTCTCTCGGCATCGATGACCCCGAAACAGCTTCAGACAATTCAACCGGTACCAGTACCGGTAAGGGCACCTACATCGGTACCGGGGCAATTGTATCGACGTCGGCAGGTGGACTACCGGTACCGACGCATGCTATGCCCTCCGGTACTGAAAAGCCGGTACCGGACCCTGTCAATACCGACTTCGATCGGTACCGGTATCGTGCGCTGCACGATTACCCGGACAGGAGATACTTTGAATCCTCCAACGAGTCTGAAAACTCTGACAGCTCTGTCGATATCAGAGTACTTCTTCCTGAGGAATCTTTCTCTCGTAAATGTAGGATGTCTCCTCCAGAGGATATATCCTTCCAGGATTTTATCCGGAATGTGGCTCGAGGTCTTTCCATCACAGTGGCTCCTGAAACAGAGCCTAGGGAAAAGGGATTGGAGATTTTACAGTATCCTAAAGCGCCCAAAGAGGCAGCTATTTTGCCTATTCATGAGATCTTGCATGATCTCATGCTAAGGATGTGGGAAACACCTCTCACCACTTCTCCTCATTCTCATAGGCTTGATACCATGTATCGAGTTCCTCCCTGTCCTGGATTTCAAAAAACTCAGCTGCCCCACCATTCCATGGTGGTGGAATCAGCTATGAGAAGGATCAAGAGTGCAAAAAGACATGTATCTAATCCTCCAGGACGTGAATGTAGAACTCTTGATGCCTTTGGGTGTCGAACCTTCCAGGGCTCTATGCTTTCTGCCAGGATTAGTTCCTACATTTTATATATGGGAATGTTCCTTAAGGAAGTTAAAGGAGATCTAGAGCTTATGAGCCCTCTCCTTCCTGATGATAAGAGACAAGATTATCTTAAACTTATCAAACATGCTCAGGATGTTTCCAAATTCGTAAATCGTGCAGCTTTTAATTGTTTTGAGTGCATAAGCAGAACTTCTGCTATTGCCATAGGCGCACGTAGGATTGCCTGGCTCTAGGCATCTGACTTGGAACTTTGGGTACAGGACAAACTGGGGAATATTCCTTGCACAGGAGAGAATGTCTTTGGCAAAAATTGGCAAGAGAAAGCTAATGAGCTAGATGCTGATAATCTCACCTTGGATAGATTAACAAAATCTACAGCTGATCCTGCAAGGAAAAAGTCCTACAAAAAAACATTCTTCACTAGAAAGAAGAAGTTTACCCCTCCTATACCCAGCAAGGGCATTGTTCAGGTCAGTCTGCCCAAAAGGGTCAGCAACAACCTAAACAAAGAAAAACAAAGGCTGCTGAGCCTCAGCAGACTCAGCCTCCACACAGTGGCTTTGACTCCCATCTAGAGAACTTTGTCTTCCTGGCCCTGAACGAGCCAGAGCCTTCCACCATTCCAGGAAGGTTATGTTATTTTGCCCCCAGATGGGGGCAGATAACAGCAGAAAGTTGGACTCTGTCCATTGTAAGAGAGGGATACAAGCTTCACTTCCTCAGCATGCCCCCTCCTACAATGGTAAGAAAGTTCAGTTCTCAGACCTCTCTCAACTCCCAGTTAGATCACGAGGTCAGTCTGCTTCTTGCCCAAGGGGCAATAGAAGAAGTACCTATTCATCAACAAGGTGCAGGGTTCTATTCCCCCTTTTTCCTTATTCCAAAGAAAACAGTAGGGCACAGACCCATTTTGGACCTCAGAGAATTGAACAAATTCCTGTTCAAAGAGAAATTCAAAATGATTTCTCTGGGAACTCTACTGCCATACCGTCAGAGTCAGGGCTGGCTTTGTTCTCTAGATCTCAAGGATGCGTACACTCATGTTCTCATCTATCCAACTCACCAAAGGTTTCTTCGCTTTCTATTTCAAGGGAAGCACTACCAATATAGAGTTCTTCCTTTTGGCCTGGCCTCGGCACCAAGGGTGTTCACAAAATGCACGGGTGTGGTGGCAGCATTTCTCTGCACCCTAAAAATATTCATCTTCCCTTACTTGGACGATTGGCTCATTCGAGCCCCATCAAAGCCAGAGGCCAGGTTTTTTCTATCACGCACAATGAGTATTCTTCAATATTTGGGACTTGTCATAAACTTCCCAAAATCCAACCTAGCTCCACTCAGTCTCTAAAGTTCACAGGAGCCCTGCTGGATACCAGACAGACAAGGGCCTATCTTTCACAGTCCCGCTGCCTTGGCATTGTGCAGTTAGCTTCCCAAGCAATGCTAAAGTCTCATCTCTCTGCTCAGGAAATGTTACAATTGCTAGGCCACATGGCATCCACCGTGCATGTGGTCCCTTATGCACGCCTCCATATGAGGGCAGCCCAGTGGACTCTATCCACTCAGTGGACTCAGGCGTCAGATTGCCTGTTAGACAAACTAGCAACCTCAGATCATCTTATTTTGTCTCTCCAATGGTGACAGTCACCCCAGAATCTGTTGGTTGGGTCCCCTTTTCAGCAACCCCCACCCCAGGTAACTCTAACAGATGCCTCACAGGTGGGTTGGGGAGCCCATTTGCAAGGTCTCTCTACCCAGGGTTCCTGGACTCCACAGGAGACCGATCTACACATCAATCTCCTAGAGCTCAGAGCAATCTTTCTTGCTCTTCGAGTGTTTCACACCCAGTTTAGCTACAAAACTGTCCTAATTCAAACGGACAACCAGGTAGCCATGTTCTATGTGAGCAAGCAGGACGGAACAGGCTCTCTGTCACTTTGCAACGAAGCTTTGCAACTTTGGGCTCTCACCAGAGAGCATCAGATTCATCTCCTTGCGGTGTATCTTCCAGGCATTCAAAACTCTTGGGCAGACAGACTCAGTCGAGTTCTTCTTCCATACGAATGGTCTCGCCATGCAGACCAGGTGGCCAAAATTTTCCAATTCTGGAGAACCCCGGACAGAGACCTTTTTGCAAGTCCGCTGAATGCCAAACTTCTCCAGTTCTATTCCAGAATTCCGGTTCAGGGTTGTCAGGCCAGGATGCCTTCCTCCTCCATTGGGGTCGGGACTTTTTATATGCCTTCCCACCCATTCCCCTAATTCCCTGAACTTTATTCAAGCTTCAGAGAGACAGAGGCCATATGATTCTCATAGCCCCACACTGGCCACGACAAGTGTGGTACCCTCTGCTCGTACATCTCTCTCAAGCTCCATCTCTGGAGTTAGGATCTGCTCCATATCTCCTTTCCCAGGAGGACGGGATGCTGTGGCATCCCAATCCCCATTCTCTACATCTCAGGGCCTGGTTGCTGAAAGCCTAGAACTTCATGGTCTTAACATTTCTCAGCAAGTAAAGGATATCCTTTATGCTTCCAGGAAACCATCCACAAGATGCACTTATGCTTTCAAGTGGAAAAGGTTTACCATATGGTGTTCGCAGAAGGGTCTTAACCCTCCTGCAATACCTCTGGAATCATTACTAGAAAATCTCCTTCATTTGTCTAATGCAGGGCTTATGACCAATTCAGTGAGAGTTCATTTGAGTGCTATTGCAGCTTCTCTCAAGCCTTTAAATGACCAACCTATTTCCTCTCATCCTATCATAGCGAGATTTATGGGAGGCCTTCTTCTAACTAAGCCTCCCGTTAAGCCACCACCGGTGGCATGGGATTTAAATATGGTCCTTGGCCAGCTCATGAAGTCGTCTTTTGAATCATCAGCTACTACACCTTTGAAATTCCTTTCCTGGAAGGTTATTTTTGTTATTGCAATCACATCAGCATGTCCCATCAGTGAATTGCAAGCATTGGTGGCTGATCCTCCTTATACAAGGTTCCAACATAAGGTAGTCCTTAGGACTCGTCCTCATTTTATGCCAAAGGTGGTTTCACCTTTTCATTTAAACCAAGCAGTTTACCTTCCTGTTTTTTTCCCAAGGCCTCATGCCTCTAATGCAGAAAGGAATCTTCATACTTTGGACTGTAAAAGAGCTTTGGCCTTTTACTTGCAAAGGACGCAGCAACATAGAAAGTCCTCTCAACTCTTTGTTGCTTTTGATCCTAGTCATTTAGGCCTTCCAGTCTCCAACTGGATTGCACTGTGTATATCTTTTGCCTATCGGAGTAAGAACCTTCCTCTTGAAGGCCATGTCACAGCGCACAATGTGAGAGCCATGGCAGCCTCTATGGCTCATCTTCACTCTGTGTCCATTGACGACATCTGTCGAGCAGCTACCAGGGCCTCTGTTCATACCTTCACAGCCCATTACTGCTTGGACAAGGACTCCTGCCGGGATGCCTTCTTTGGTCAGGCTGTTTTTCAACACCTTTTCCATACTTAATCAACTCCTACCCACCATCTCTGATAGGATACCAGAGATCCATGGGAAGAAGTGGAGCCCTTTCAAAAGGGCACACAACCTCTGGGGTTTCTCCCTGGCATCTGTAGCTAGAGAGTCCCCATATGTGAAGACTACATTCCTGCTTGTTCCTGGAGATAGCATAGTTACTCACCTGTAATAGGTGATCTCCGGAAACAGCAGGAATTTAGTCTTCACAACCCACCCACCTCCCCTAGGAGTTGTATCTCTCTATCTATCTCTTTCTCTCTCTCCCTCTCTCTCTCTCTCTTTGTCTCAGCTTTAAACTCAACTGGAGAGAGACAGTTGGGAAAGGCGGGAAGGCAGCATGCAGGCGCTCTCGGATGCTCCCAAGAGCCTTCTAATTGGACGCTGGGGAGCGTTCCCGCACAGGCTCCGTCGGTACCGATGATACCCATATGTGAAGACTAAATTCCTGCTGCTCCCGGAGATCACCTGTTACAGGTGAGTAACTATGCTTTTTGTTCCTGGGTAGTGACTGTTATTTCCTAATTGCTTGTAACTTAAAAGTATGGAAAATAGTTACTATTCTCATTAAACTTTGCTTTTATGATCAGGAGATTGATATTTGTGAAATGTATGTATTCCCGTTGTTAAAATAGGCTTACCTTGTGCCTTTTTGTTCACATAAAATAAAAAAAAAACAGCATGTAACATTTACTTGTATTTTGTTATTCAAGAAAGACCATAAAACATTTAGAAGTGAGTAGATTTTTGACATTTAGGATTATATTCTAGATCACTTTCACAAATAAGCCCCCAGATGTAGTCTCCCATTACGTTCTCGTTATACTGTCCTTGGTAGCGGCGTTCCATTTCCAGTATATCCTGGTGGAAACGTTTGCCTTGCTCCTCTGAGTATGCTCCCATGTTCTCCTTGAATTTATTAAGATGAGCATCAAGGATATTGCACTTTGAGAGACATCCTGCAGTCCATTTTGCTGTAATTCTTAACCAGATTCTCAACCATCTCTATATAGTTTTCGGCCTTGTGATTTCCCAAAAAGCCATGAATCACTGCAACAAAGCTGTTCTAAGCCGCTTTCTCCTTCCTAGTAAGCAGCTTGGAAAATTCCATGTACTCAAGAATTTTTTTTTATTTGTGGTCCAACAAAGACTCCAGCTTTGACCTTTGCCTCAGATAGTTCAGGAAAGAAGTCTTGAAGGTATTTAAAGGCTGTCAACTCTTTCTCTAGAGCTGTGACAAATTGTTTCATAAGGCCCAATTTGATGTGCAGTGGTAGCATTAGCACCTTCTGTGGTTCCACCAGTGGCTACCACTTCACGTTCTTTGTCCCAACAGAAAATTCAGTTTGCTGTGGCCAGTCCGCCTGTGGTAGTGTGTCGCGGTATCCCTGCTGTCCCAAAGACAAAGATAGCAGGGAAACTTGGTAAAACCATTTTGGAGACCCATCAGAAATGCTACCATTTTAAAGTCTTTGATAACCTCCCAGCCGTACTCAGCATACTTCAAGGCTTCTAGCAAAATCTTGTTGCTGTTGTAGTCTTCTTTGAGATTCACTGAGTGAGCTAGGGGAAGAGACGGGTACTTGTTCCCGTTATTTAGCAGCACTGCTTTGAAGCTCCTGAAAGAGCTGTCAATGAACAGGTGTCACTCTGGGTTACATGCATTTCCATTAGTGTCAAACAAACCGGTCATATTGTGTGCAAAAGCAGAGCCCAATTTATTTATTTTATTTTTATTTATTTATTTAGCTGTATTTACTGCCTTTCTCTGGATTTACATAGAACTGAGAAATAACTTACAGTACATTAAACATTCGTATCAACTATTTACAGCATGCAACCTTGACTAGTGAAGAAGTTAGAAAAAGGGTGGTGACGCTTCCTCTGACCTGTGACTTGCACACTTTCATCCAACAAATTCCACTGCTCGAACCTGGATGTCAAAAGCTCGACATTGGACTTGGTGAGACCAAGATCTCTAATCAAGTCATTGATATCATTTTGGTTTGGGTAGTAAGGATTTCGCTCCTCAGCTCCAACTCTGATATTGTAATCTAGATCTGCAATGTCATCTTTGTTTTGTGAATTGCTGCTTTCTTCTGAAGACAGCTGCTTTCTCTGTGGAGGAGTGGGTACAGGAAGATCTGAGCAGTGTGGCATCAGGGCAGTGGATGAAGGAATGCTCGGATACATGACAGGAGGAGCATTCTTGCCAGCCTGATGTTTGGAAGGATTCACCATGCAGAAGTAGCAATTGCTCAAGTAGTTAGTGGGTAACTGCCAAATTCTTGGGATAGTGAAATTCATGACTCTTTCCCCTCTGTACCATCCTGCCAAAGATAAAATAAAAATGTGAAAATAAAAAATAATTATATATATATATATTTATATATATATATATATACATATATATATTTATATTTTTATATATTATTTATATATATATATATATATAATTATGATAAGATTAATTTTAATTAATAATGCTCTTGCTAAATATTTCATACATTATGTAAAAATTCTATAACAATAAAGAATAACAAACAAGACACAACTGACATAGACTCCACCATCAACCTCTGGAATGACACCATTTCAGTAGCAGCAAGGGCACCAGCAAAAAACAAACAAACAGTGGACATACAGGGCAAAGAAGACAATCTGCACCATGGTACTCAAACAAAATAAAGGAAGCAAAAAAGACTCTTAGAAAAATTGAATGGAACTGGAGAAGGAACAAGACATGAGCCTCCTTACAGCTTATCACGCCACCCGCTCCCTAACCTTGAGGGTTAAGGAGGGGTTGCCTTGTGATGCCCTTGAGGCAGTTAGTTGTAGTTGTGTTATTGTGCTTCGAGCAGGAAGGCAGGCAAAGAGAAATTTATTTTTCATGAGGTTTATTTTTCATGAGGCTTACTTTGTCATTTGTGCAGTTCAAAAAGGCTACAGACGGTGCAGAAGTATAAACAAAAAACAAGATTAACTGAAACTTGCCAAACAGGCTTGTAATGCTGTATTATTTCACATTCACTTCATGTGGTTCAAACATACCGGATGCAACAGAAAAGTTCCTTTAACAGTAGTGCTCTGGTTCTACCAATCACTGGTACCTTAATTCATTCACCTTCCACAAGCTTTCTTGTGTAGGTCAAGTTAAGTGCCACTGCTATATTTCTTCATATACCAGAAAATCCTTTTCTCCTTAATTGCCTCTGTCAATTAAGCATGTAGAGCAGTCCATTAATATATCTTCATCAAGGTAAAGCAGAGAATTAGAAACAGGCGTTTCTTCATTACAGCCAGTAACTGGTTCTGGAATACTGTAGTTAAAACTTGTCTTCTGTTCTAAAAACTCTTTGAATTCTTTGAGAAGTGATTCAGCTGGTGACTTCCCCTCACTTAGCTGCCTTCCCTTTTCCTCGGTGAGCAAATGTTGGCTGAGCCTCTCTATCTCAGGCTGCTTATCATGTTTGTTTGTATCAGGAAAACAAACATTTGCTGTGCTTCCGTTATCTTCCCACCTTTCTCTACACATGGGTGCTGTGCATAAAAACTTAGCAGTGCTAGGAGGGTACTTAAAAGCATTTACGTCAGCCCTTTCTTGGCTAGGTGTTTCAGCTAGCTTATAGGAATAATTAGTATTATTCAAAGCTTCTCCCTGCTGACAACAGCTGCCACCATTTTGTCTGACTTGGCTTTTAAAACTAGAACACAATCTTTCTGGCTTTAGAGCATAAACTTCTCCCCCACTGGGTACCTTATACAGAAGCTTTTCCTTTGGAGAATTCTTTGTCCTTCTGCCTTTATTCCATAGCTCTGCCTGGTCCTGTAGCCTTGGATCTCTCAGCGTTCTGAAAGAGTTCTGCCTCCAGCAGTTTCTTTCCTCATCTGAATCTTCCACCACGCTACCTGCCAGCTGCAGACTATTAGAGGAATTACCACAGCAAGGATACTTCCTTTCAGACTTTCCTTCTGAAGCACTTGTGTCTCCCTCTGGGAATTCTCTTAGCCTCCGTTGCTCTTTTGGCTTCTGCCCTCTTAGCTTCTCTCGGTCCTGCTCTTGCTCCCAGTTCTGTTTGTCTTGCCTTAATTCACTTCCTGGTTTCTGAGTATTTAACCAGGTGCTTCTAGCCTGCACTGCCCGCCTCCCCTTGGGGCGTGCCCAATCAAAAGCTTTCCTACTCTCCTCCCTCGAGGTGAGCTGTTCTGCTTGATTGAATCTGGGTTTTTTTCTTTCTGCAAAGAAATCCCTGCTTTCTCCTGCAGTACCGGCTTCTACCACCGGATGCTCATTCGTGTCCATCTGTTCCTGGGGAGCTACTGTGTCACAAGCTCTACCAAGAAAAGCAAAAGGACTTCAACAATTTAAACGGAAAGTGGAACCCTGATCCTATCTGGCAGCTGTGATCTCCTGCGGGCGCTTTGTGCTGATTTCAGACGTCAAGCGTTGCCTTATTTAAAGCTGGGCTGTGCTGTGGGATTCCGGAGAGTGGAACCCTTGTCCTATCTGGCAGCTGTGATCTCCTGCGGGCGCTTTGCGCTGATTGCTGATGTCAAGCATTGCCTTAATTACAGCTGGGCTGTGCCATGGGATGCGGCCACGGACCCGAAGGGGCTTGACCAAAGGGGCAGGTCACGCCACTTTGGAGCCTCTTCAAAGCACTTCAGAGGATTGAGGAGGCATAAATAAGTGCTATTTTGCAATGGGGAAGAGAAGAAAGAAGAGTTTTCCCGCTGTATCAACTATGAAGTTTTCAAAGAACGAAGGTCCCTTGGATAAACATTTGATAAGGCGGGTCTTGGAGGATTGTAGCCCTGATGCATCTGCTTCTGTAAGTACTCCCTCATTGTCTGCCTCATCTCCGATTGGGGGATTAACACCACCTCACTCGTCACTGGATCGGATTGTGCCAGTTGTAGAAGGAGTAGGAGGTGCTTCTTCTCCTACTGTTCCGGCACTAGTGTCTGAACAATCTTCGGCTCAGGAATGTCCAGTTGTCAAGCAGTTGTCTTTGCCTAAAGTGGTTCAGGTCCCATCACTGGTGGGGGGTGATTTTTTTAACTACTGCCCCCCCCTCAGTATGTGACGCTTAAAGACATCTGCTCTGTTGTTACCCGAACTGAAGCTGTTTTAACAGGAACTATGGGACAAATTAAGGAATTTACTGGAGACTCTGTTGCTAAATTTGTTGATTATGATGCCCAGTTGGTGGTGGTCAGGGAAAGGCTGAGTCAGTTGGAAGCCAAATTGGCAGTTTCTGTGGCTTCTGTTAAAGATAGTTTATATTTTCATTAGCAGTCTGAAGTGTTTGAGAATTGGTCTCGTTCTAAAAATTTAAGATGTCTGAATTTTCCTTTTACACATTAGTTTCCCCATTAATCTTATTTTATAAATTCTTGAAAGAGGTTTTGATGTTTAAGCAACCTGAAGATTTTAAGGTCGCCAATTTGTATTATGTTCCTAAGTTTAAGAGACTGGTTAGTGATGGGGGAGGTGGGGAACCTGTCCAGCTGGTATCCCCTCATAGCTTGGATATATCTGAATTTCTTGAATCCTCCTCTGATAATATTTCTGCTCGAGCGACTTTAATTGTTACGTTTGTATCTGAGTTGGACAAAAATTCAGTTTTGAAAGCATATTTTCCTAAAAAAAGATGTTCTTTTTGTGGGCAGAAGGTCACTCTTTTCCCAGATGTGTCCCGTACAACTCAAATTCGCCATAAGGCTTTTTTAGAGTTGAAAGATCGCACGTTGGCATTTGGGGCTACTTTTTTGCTTAAGTTCCCATGCAAATGTGGTGTTGGCCATCTTGGGAAGAGTTACGGCTTTTTGGAACCTGATCAGTTGTTGGTTTTTCTTAATAAATATGAGTCTCAATGCTTAATGGTGATGAGTTAGTAAGTATGGGGTTTTGTTTTTTATATCACTCTGCCTTGTGATTTTCTTTTTTCCTGGATGTTTATTTCTTTAATATGGTTTTCACTTTTCCATGATGTGGACTTGTATGTATTCTATGTGGTTATATAAGGTGGCCGCGAATGGTCGGCTATCTTAGCATTATTTGTGTTATTGTATTTCTTTCATATTGCTTGATTGCTTATTGTATTAAATAAGATTTGAAAATTAAATTTTAAAAAAACAATTTAATCAATCAGGATAAACAGGAACACCACACCTATCTCATCCTCAAAGCAACCAACAAACCCAGAGTACCTTTCAATATAGCCCACACTCTCATAAAGGAACCCAGCCACCCTGAAGATGCTACAGTCCACCCCCCATACATTTGCATACTACCTAATTGCTAAATATACCCCCCTATGGACAGATAACCTGCAAGAGATGAACCCTACCTATGCACCCACACCCCCGAAACACACTTGAGACAACTTCCACTTACCCTCCAAAGAACAAATCACACGTAAAATATCAGCCCTCAACACTAGCTTTGCTCCCATGGACCCCCCCCCCCCCGCCCTGTGCCATGGATAAAATCTACAAAGGAAGAGCTCAGCAGATTCATAAACAAGATCATACACTCCTCATTAGCATAGGGATACATGCCCCAGCCGCTCAAAATAGCTACTATACACCCCATCCCCAAGCTTCTCACACCTTCCCCCACTGATCCAGCAACTTACCACCCAATATCCAGCCTCCCGTTTCTAACCAAGATACTTGAAAAAAATAGTATACCAGCAACTCCAGGACCATGTAGACTCCCTAGACCCCCACCAGCATGGGTTCCAACCCCTTCACAATGAAGAAACCTTATTTATGATACTCCTTGACAACCTCATCAAGGGAATTGACAACCTCAAAATGGGCTTCCTGATCATCATCTTTGACATAACAGCAGCCTTTGACACTATCTCCCACCACATAGTCCTCCGAAGCCTCAGGGACATTGGATTACACAACACTTACCTCAAGAGGTTTAACTCCTATCTCAGTGAGAGGCAACAACAAGTCAGGGTTGGCACCACCACATCCTCCCTGTTCCCTTTGTCCCAAGGGGTACCCCAAGACTCATCTTTATCCACCCTGCTCTTCAACCTCTATATTCAGCCCATCTGTGATATCAGACAACATGGCATCCAATATGCATTATACACTGATGACATCATTATCTACACCAAGGGGCTTGTTTACAAAGCCGTGGTAGCGGTTTCCGATCGTTATCGGAGCCGCGGACCCATTGGGGCCGTGGCTCTGATAACGATCGGAAACCGCTACCTCGGCTTTGTAAACAAGCCCCCAAGATTAACCCCGAAAAACAGACTTCACAACAATAACTGCCTCCCACCAGGACATGTCAGAATGGCTCTCTCGTAACAACTTCAACATCAACTACAACAAGACAGAAGTTCTACTCATCTCACGCAACGGCTCCTTCTCCCCCCCTCCCCAATTCATCACCCTTCCCAACATAACCATACCTATCAAGGATGAGGTAAAATGCTTAGGAGTCACCCTGGGGAGGAACCTGAACTTCCAATCCCACACAAATAAGACCACCAGAAGTGCATACCACAAAATGGCCATCATAAGAAGACTCAAACCCCTCCTCAGTCAAGACCACTTCAGAACAGTCTGCCAGGCAAAAATTACACCTAAACTAGAATATGCAACACCCTATTCCTTGGCCTGCCAAAACTGTCTATCCAATCCCTTCAGATGACACAAAACACCGCTACCCGCATTATCACCGGATCCTCAAAACACCTACATATCATTCCTGTCCTGAATCAACTGCATTGGTTCCTGATAGCCTCCAGAATCAAATTCAAAACAGCTCTCAACATATACAGAATTCAGCACAACCTAACCACAGACATCCTCAAGAGCCTAATCAACACTAACACTAACACAAGACCCAGGCGACACAGCGCATTGGACACCGTCCAGACACTCAGCAACTATCTTACAACCACACAATCCATGTCAAGCAGGGTACAGTCCAAAGCAGCACCTGCCCTCTGGAACTCCCTTCCAAATGACCTAAGAGCCACCCCCGATGCCAAGGACTTCAGGAAGAAACTCAAAACTCATCTCTTCATAGAACATTATGGAGCCATCACTTAATGCACCCCTCCCCTCTCCTTATCACCCCCCTCATTGACAAATCAGCTCCCATAATGTAAAGCACCACCCTGTAACTAATGTATATATACCTCTCTGTAAATAGTTACTTCCAGGAACTCCTATACAATCACTCCCCCCCCCCCCTTTTTGATCTAGTAACATAATAAGCCTAATATGTAATTGGTTAGTTCCAATGTAAACAGCTTTGATTGTAGGATAAGATGGTATATAAAACCTGTTAAATAAATAAATACATAATGTAATAACATAAAATGCCACAGTCTAAGCCAGCATCAATTGTCCATCTTACCTTCCAGGGTTTTCTTGCAGTTCCCACAAGTGAAATGAGGTACCCAGGGTTTGTCCTGAGCCCCAACAGGCATGCTGAAATATGCCTTGTAAGCTTCACACATCTTGGCAGATGCTTTTATGGAGTACTTTTTCACGCTTGTCTTGATAAAATCGCCACAGACATAGCAAAATGCATCTGCTGGATGCTTTCAGCTTCTTGTTGCCATGTAAGTCCACTTAAGAAGCTAGAATGAAAATAAACTGGTGAGTTTAAGACACGTGTTGTTGTTACTCGCTCCTAGATTTCCAGTCTGTTAGAAGGCTGCTGAATGGCTATGCTCACTACACGCAAATCCATTGTTTATATAGACACGAGGCGGAAGTGACATTATAATGGTCATCAAAAGGCTTTTATTAAAAGTTCTCAAAAGTTATACAAAGTTCCAAACGTTTTGCAAAGTTTTGGAAAGCTCTAGAAAGTTTTAGATTTTTCCAAAAGGTACTCAAAGTTTACTTTGCACTAAATCTATCTAGAATGTCTTGCAAAATAGGCAATTTTCAAACTATTACTCTCCTGGTCCCAAAAGCAATGTTTGTGAGCCATAATTGCCATTCCTATGGTTTTGAGACATACGATATCAGAAAATAGCACTTATTACCCAGGAACAAGAAAAAAGTAAAAATTTGTTAGTGTTATTTTATAGACTTACATTATATCTCCCCTTAGCTGTCTCTTTTCCATGCTGAAAAGCAATAACCTTTAAGCCTTTACTCGTAGGGGTATCCTATCCCCTTTCATCATTTCAACGTTCTTCTCTGTATCTTTTCTAATTACTTTATATCCTTTTTTTAGATATGTTGATCAGAATTTCACACAGTGTCCATGGAGCAATACAGAGGCATTATAATATCTTTGGTTTTATTCTCCATTTTTTTCCCTTATGATTCTTAGCATTCTATTTGAATTCTTAGCCGCTGCTGTGCACTGGGCAAAGGGTTTCAATATAGTATCCACCATGATGCCTAGATCCTTATCCTGGGTATTGATTCCTAATCTGGATCCTGGCATCGTAATTTGGATTGTTCTTCCCTAAGTGCATAACTTTGCACGTCCACATTAAATTTCATCTGCCATTTGGACATCCATTTTTCGTATCTCACTATAACTGCTCATATCATACATTTCATTTCATTTTTCATATAAAATTTATATACTGCTCTTTTAGCAAACAAAAGTCATTTAAAGCAGTTTACAGCAATAAAAACAATCACTAGCAAAATCTTGCTAAATATAATAATACATAAACTTAAATGCAAAAAAATCTGCATATCTTGTCTTAACAGTGCTCATGGACAGCCTGTATAAATTACAGATTTTCTAAACTGTTGTCTTAAGTAATTTCATGTTGTATAGACTTAACACACTACTAAATCATAGTTGAATATATAAAAATACTGTATATAGTACCCATTGCTTGTTTTGGAAAAAGCATAAACTTAGTTGTATTTGGAACATAAGCATGTTATTCTTCAAACAGAACTCATAAGGCAAATTATTCTGGATCTTTGGAAGTGTGATACAGTAGGAAAAAGCTCTCTCCATCTCAGTAAGGAGGTCATTCTGTGCCACGAACAGTGGGAATGTATGTCCAGGCAGGACATACATCCCCGCTGTTCATCCCCCTGCTGCTCCCGGCACAAAGTCTCCCCGTACGAACAGCGCTGTTGTACGGGTAGCCTTAGATGGGGTGGGAGGGAGCGATCTGGAGTTGGGGCAGGGAATGGATGGGCCGTGACCCAGACATACAGGGCCGATTCTGAGGTCTGCTCTATACGTCTGGGATTGGCCACATAGACGGGGGACTTATTCCACCTCTGAGGTGGAGTAAGTCCCCCTGGACGCCGAGGGACTGCAGCACCAGGCCAGGATGACATGATGAGGGGGTGCAGGGGGTACCTGCAGCTTGACCCTGGCCATTGGAGGCTGGATTGGGGATCGGGCTGCAGGGAAAGGATGTTGGGTTGACAGCCGGGGTTCACAGCTCTGTAATGGCGCCGCAGTGCCATGGCAATGAGATGCCATGGCACTGCGGCTCCATTACAGAGCCAGCCTGAGTTAGCCGGATATGTGGCTGGGCATGCAGCCGATCGGAATTGGGGCCAGGCCTGCACTTCCAGGCCATAGACCTGATTCTGATCCCATGGGCATGTCTAGTCCCCACATGGGCTGGATGGACAGTACAGAATCGGCCTCTATGCATATAATGGCATAGGAGGGGAGAGAAAGAAGTCTGCCTTGGACAGAACGCAGTTGTCTATTTGGAGCTTGGCATTGTAAACATTATAATACATTTGGTTACTGAGAGTTTACAACTTTAAAGATTAATACTAGCTACTTAAACCTGACTCTTTCTTGTATTGGTAACCAATGAAGAATAGCCAAAGCAAGAGGAGCACTCACTTCCTAGTGCCTGTAAAGATATGAGCAGCTGTGTTTTTGAACTATTTGCAAGTAATGCACCAAGCCCATAGACAAGGTGTTACAGTAATTCAAAGAACTAAGTGTCATCACTTGCATAGCTGATTGAAAAGCCTGTGAGTCAACACGGGGTTTAATGTTCCTCACAAATGTAATCTAAGAAAAGTCAATACACTCATCACACACTCATACCCAATCATCCATCCTTCTCGCTTACTATCAGTTACAGTGAGATCACTCGTTTCCTTCCTGCTGTCGAGGCAACCCATACTTCTGTGTAAATATATGCCGTAACCTCATATAATAGGTCCTCTTTACCTTGCTTTTAGTTTTGTAACTGATTCTCAAATGTTGCCATTTCCATCATTCATCCCACCCACTCCTGGTACACAGGGGCTTCCACCTCTATCCAGTGTTTCAGAATTATCTTTTTTATTACCAAACCAGGTGATGTTAATGTAATTGTTTTTGATACCCATAAATCCATCCCCCCTCACCCTAACAGTAACAGAATATGTCCATTCTGTTTCCTGTCCTAGTACACCTTCTGTAGCCTCCAGTACCCTCATCCATAACTACTTCAGCTTGGGAGATTGAAGCAACATCTCCCACTGGTTTTTACATTTATTACATGCTGCACTCCTCCATAATTTCATTTACTGATCCTTACTCCTGGAAGTATACAATCTATATGTAACTTTATGCTGTATCTCCTGTAGGCTGACACTTGTGTAGACCTCTGATGGCTCTTTCCATGATTTTCAAATTTAAAATACCTATTTCCATCTCTAATTCTTGTGACCACACCTTCACTAGACATTCCACAGAGGTAGTCCCTCAGGTGGCCCTGCAGTTCTGATACCATATAGCTAATTTGTTAAATTTCTCGGGTAGCATACTATAGTCTTCATCTGTATCATTAATAATCATGCTATTTATCCTTTTGACAGTGTTTCTTCATAATGGTATACTTGCAAGTAATGAAAGAAAGACCATTTGGTAATTCCCATTTGCTTTTTTAGCTGTGCAAATGTAGGACCATTGACATCTCTTCTCCACCCCCATACTGAACCCCTCTGTTTGCTGTCCTGGGGCAAAATCTGGATTCTCTTTCAGTCCTACGAAAGATGAGATGTGCACAGACAGTCCTTGGGCCCTCCTCTACCACTGCCTTGTTTTCTTTAACGCTTTGACTGTAACATTCCTTTCTCCATCCTCTTGCCCAAGATTCCATGTAAAATTGTAAGCACATCCTAATTTTGTTACAGCCTCCTGAAAATCTCAGGGTAGATACTTCTGCATTCCTTTGTATACTACTGAACTATCTCATATTATATATTCTGATATCTGGAGCTGCTAGGCCCCCATTATCTTGAGTCAAAAGTAGCTTACTCTGAATAATCTAGGCATTCCGACCCCTTCATAATAATATTCTCTGTATATTCTTAAAGACTTTTTCATCTCTAGAATATACCCAAAAGGTTTTTTATCTGAGGAGGAAACAAAATATTTGGAAGTGCATCAGTTTTAAAAGGCGCGTTCCTGCTTATACAAGATAAGTGTTAATTTCTCCGTTCATTGCAGAGTTGTTTAATTTCATCCAATTTATCTGTGATATTCTCTTTATACATCATATTTTGCTCTCTACTTAAATATATCCCTAGACATTTTATAATAGAAAGAGCAAGTTCCCCTACATCACAATACAGAGTGCCTCCAATTTATCTAGGTTGATTTTCAAAGCAACAAAGGTCCCATATTGCTGTATTAGTTTTATTCCCTAACCTATATCAGTTTAAGGGACTCCTAGGAATAAAAGCATCATATCTGCAAAAATTTGTTTTCTGTTCTCTATTTCCTGATCTTAATCCCTTCAATGGTGGGACAATGATGGAACTATTCAGCATTTTTAAGAAAATAAGAACATAAGAAATGCCATGCTGGGTCAGACCAAGATCCATAAAGCCCAATATCAATAAAGATTCTAATGCAAGGACAGAAAGCAGTAGCGACAGAGGGCAACCCTGCCTGGTGTCTCGCCGCAGTTGAAATTCTTCAGTTAACTTTCCATTTATGAATTATTGTGCTGTGGGTTTTGATATAGCAGTTTGAAAGATTCTCTCTAAGTCTATACTGCCCTAGGACCCAGATTAAATAAGTCCACTTGACCCTATCAAAGGCCTTTTCTGTGTCTAGACTTAGAGGCTTTTACTTTCATTTAAAAATAGTTTGGCATAAGCCTAGGGTTGCATTTATTAAATTTTGGGAGGCACTACATCCTGGAATAAATCCAGTCTGATCTATACACACCAAATTAGATAGGTACTGGTTCAGTCTGTTAGCTTACTCAGATGCCAGTAGTTTCACATCCTGGTTAATCAATGAACTTGACCTATATGAATTTACAAGTTTGGAATCCTAGTCTGGTTTAGGTAATATTACAACATGTGCCCTATTTTGATATCTATCAAGATGGCTCTGTTTTAACACCATCTGAAACATTCTTTGTAGGGCCCTGCTATTATATCTTCTAAGATTTTGTAAAATAACCCCCTCATCTGGCCTGATTGCCCGCTGAATTTATTGGCCTCTCCAACCACTGCCCCTTCTCCTTTGTTAATTTTGATAGGTCCAATTCCTAAAAAAATTGATCCCTCTTATCTATGCATAGTGCTTTCCCATAATAGCCCTTACAGCATTTCTATAATGCCTGCCTTTAACTTTCCTCCCTGCCACTTATCTTCCCAACTGTTTTAATCTGGATGATCAGTTCTTTATTTCACCCTAAGCGGGCTAAATTTGCTATCATCAGTTTTTTGCCCCATCTATGAAGCCCACAATTAGAGAAGAAAATATTAGTTTTTGTCTTTTGTGTGAGAATTTTATTTAATCTCTCCTGCAAATTTTTAATCTAATCTCTCTTGTGTTATCAAGATACTTATAACTTTAAGTACTGTAATTCCTTGGATATAGTCAGTTTCCATGTCCTGCTTTTTCCACTAAGAGCTTTCTCCTCTGATAACAGCTTTTGGAGCTTTCTAGTTAGTGCAAGCTCCCACTGACTCATTATTTTTGAGACCAGCATAATCTAACCAAGCCTTCCTTAAAGTTTGGAAGCGTGCATTAAGAGTAGAGTATATGAGCCTCCAAATACGTTCTACCCTCTGGTCTCCTACCCTCAGCACTATTTCCAACAGGGGGTTCCAACATTGACTAGGGCTCAATTTCTGCCCCTTGCATTATAGAAAATAATGTAGTTGAGACCAACATATGAGCTAGTTTTGTATAGGTTCCATGAACATTAGAATGGAAAGTATAGTCAGCCTTCAGGGAATGCAGTACCCTCCACACATCAATAACATCCATATGTTGCATAAGCCAATTCACTCCCTTAGGTTGGTTACTTTTAGTGGTCTTAGCTGACTTAGCCTGTTTCATCTGATAGCCTTCATATTGTTCCATTAAAGTTGCTATTTGCAAAAAAAAAAAAAAAAAAAAAAAATCTGTGATCATAGGTATTTGGTGCATAAATGTTACCAGCAGCCATTCTCTTTCACATAACTCCTCGTAGAATGATATTTACTCTGTAGGTAACTACCGATAAACCCCCGGACCCCAGGATTGCCACCCCTCGCTGCCGTTCATTGAAGGAAGCGCAGATCACTTATCCCACCCAATCTCTTTGCAGCTTCTGATGCTCCTTCAGTGAAATATGTGTTTCTTGAAGTAGTGCAGTGTTCAGTTTTCCACTTCAAATATGAGAGAATCTTAGTCCTTTCTACCGTTGAGTGAATACCAGCTGCATATAAATTTAATATTTTTTTTCAAATCATTTACTTAATATGTTTGTGTGTTATTATTAAGCCTATCCTCATATTATGTGGTTCAGAGGTCTCCCAGCTAGACCCCTTCTCCATCCTTTCCCACCACCGGTGCCTTGACCACAGCAGACAACTAGATCGCATTCACACACATCCATTCACATGCATGCCTCCAACATTCCCCTTTTCTCTCCCCTTCTGTCCCTTAAACAGTGTGAACCGTATATCTGCCTGTAACGTCTCTGTCCCCCTGCTTCTTATTAATTTGCATTAACTATAACCCAAATTAGATCCAAAATTGTATGCCATTTTAAGTTCAACGCAGTGAAAGAATGGCATCCCAAAACTCAGTCAGTGCCTACTCACTGATTTTTACAGACTGCCAATCTCCACCATTAAAGAACAGCCAATTTAATACAGTGCATAGATTATACAGCTGCTTCCACATATATGCATTCTTAATCTAGAACACGACAGTTTGAATCATTGGTCTCCCAAGTTAGAATAACCAAATGTCTTCTATCTTCTCAGTGCTTTCTTTTTTTTATTGAGGCATATCCTGTTTTAATAAGTCAGACCAGCATTACCCACAGGCATTATCTCTTGCACTGAACATTATTGAGATATGTCACAGCCCATAACAGCCTCTGGCCATATGCATGTTGTCTAAAATGAGAATTTGGCTCTTTTGTTGTGATTAGTAATTTATTTATTTATTTATTTATTTATTTAGACAGTTTTGTATACCGCCTTATCCTTCAATCAAAGCGGTCACAACACAATTGGGGGATACATTTAACACACAGGGATATGGTCTTCAGAAAACAACTCAAGACGTACCTATTCCAGTCACACTTCAACACTATATAATCTCAATCCACAAAGCAAATTGTATGAATCATGTCAGCAATGAGATCGCCACCAATAGACTCACTGATGTGTGAATATGTATCTGCTTGTGTAAATTGTAACTTCTTTTGTAAATACTAATTGTAAATATTCCCTTCTCAATGTGTCTAAACCTTATCCCTGTGTGCTGTGAACTGTACTATTCCCACTAATCATACTGTGTGCTGTGAACTGTACCTCTTCCACTAATCTTCCTGTGTATTGTAAATTATGGCCAGTACAGCCACTCTTTTTCTGTGTTGGAATACCGCTGCTGATCGCTGGAAGTAGCGGGATATAAGTGTACACTAAATAAATAAAATAAAAATAAAATATGAGACACATACACTAATACCTACAGGGAACATGGGCTATGGAGGGTTAAGTGGCTTGCCCAAGACCACAAGGAGCATCTGTTCTCCAGGAACAAACAGGAAGTCAGTCCTCATGGCTGACGTCGGCACTGCCGGAGCTCTCACAAAAGCATCTCTCCAGCTTTCAAAGAAAGCCTATGGGAGATGCCACCACACATGTGCGGTCCCTTTCACAGACAAGGTTTCCATCTTGCCTCATAGGCGGGTCACTATGGTATCTTCCTCCAGTGGCGTCCTCTATCCATTCTCCATACTGCAGTTCTGGAGAGATCTGGACTTGCTGCCTGCAGACTGAAGTTATTATCGGCATTTTTCACGTAAGCCATCCTGGTTATTCAAGAGCTCAAATTCTGAAAGGAATCTAGATTCCTTCTTGTCAGGGAGACCATTCCTCTGACTCGGCCAGTCATAACCAGGGAAAGAGGATTCTCTATTGTCAAACACCTTGCTGGCCCACAAGGCGGGAGCCTGGGGCTTTGGTGTTGCTCCTCTTCTAACAGCAAGGACTTTATGTTGCCCTCAGGGATTTTGGGTCCCAATAGCTAATCGAAATAAGGAGGTAGTTGTGGTCGAGTAGCTATGCTTAAAGAGGTTTTATTTCCCGTCCCGGGAGAATTCTTGCAACAAATATCAAAAAGCAAATAAACCATACAGCTGGTATAACACAGGTGAGGGACTACAAATGGGAACAAAAATGCTTATTATCAGCTTTAACTGAACAAAAAGAGGGAAAAACAGGTTTTCAATCACACACTTTTAACTGTGAAATCTGTGCTCTCCCACAGATTTCACTCCAGCAGGCTTTTTAGGCCCCTAACAAAAAGAGGTTATGCTATCAGAGAAAACAAGCGTACAGTCCATTTTGCACATATCAGAATTATCATCACCAAAGTCACAATCCATATCTTCAGGTGCTTCTTGATAATTATAACTTGCAGGGCTGTATTGTGGATTAGTGTTTGTTTCTCTCCTCTCGGCTGGGTCAGAGCACCACTCCCCCCTATCACTGCAGAAAGGTTCTTTACCACACACTATGGAATCTTTCCTTAGTGGGCTACACACTTCCTGACCATAAGAACATAAGATATGCCATACTGGGTCAGACCAAGGTCCATCAAGCCCAGTATTCTGTTTCCAACAGTGGCCAATCTAGGTCATACGTACCTAGCAGTTTCCCCAAGGGACACAGGTTCCACAATGCTTGTATTGGTTCAAACATTGATATCCTGGGTCCCTTCTTAATAATGGCTTATGGACCTTTCCTCCAGGAACTTGTCCAAACCTTTTTTAAACCCAGCTACACTAACAGCCTTTACTACATCCTCCGGTAACAAATTCCAGAGTTTGATTACACGTTGAGTGAAAAAATATTTTCTTTTATTAGTCTTAAATAGTTTACCCTGTAGCTTCATTGCATGTCCCCTAGTCTTTCTATATTCTGATAAGGTAAACAGTCGATCTACGTTTACCCGTTCCACTCCGCTCATTAATTTATAGACTTCTATCATATCTCCCCTCAGCCGTCTCTTTTCCAGGTTAAAGAGCCCTAACCTTTTTAGCCTTTCTTCATAGGAGTATCCTTCCATCCCCTTTACCATTTTGGTGGCTCTTCTCTGAACCTTTTCTAATAACTCTATATCCTTTTTAAGATACGGCGACCAGAATTGCACACAATATTCAAGGTGCGGTCTCACCATGGAACGATATAGAGGCATTATAATATCCTTTGTTTTATTTTCCATTCCTTTCCTTATCATACCTAGCATTCTATTTGCTCTCTTGGCCGCCGCTGCACACTGGGCCGAGGGTTTTAACATGGTATCCACAATGACGCCTAAATCTTTTTCCTGGGTGGTGGTTCCTAATGTGGAACCTTGCATCGTGTAACCATAGTTTGGGTTGTTCTTCCCTAGGTGCATAACCTTGCACTTGTCCACATTAAATTTCATCTGCCATTTTGATGCCCAGTCTTCCAATTTATCAAGATCCTCTTGCAATTTTCCACAATCCTCTTGGGTTTTAACAACTTTAAATAGTTTTGTGTCATCTGCAAATTTGATAGCCTCACTTGTTATTCCACTTTCCAGGTCATTTATGAATATGTCAAAAAGCAGCGGACCCAGCACAGATCCCTGGGGTACACCACTATTCACCTTTCTCCATTGGGAAAATTGGTCATTTAGCCCTACCCTCTGCTTTCTATCTTTTAACCAGTTCCTGATCCACAATAGTACACTGCCTCCTATCCCGTGACTCTTTAGTTTTGCCAAAAGTCTCTCATGAGGGACCTTGTCAAAGGCTTTCTGAAAGTCCAGATACACAATATCAACCGACTCACCTTTGTCCACCTGATTATTCACTCCTTCAAAAAAACATAACAGATTAGTAAGACAAGATCTTCCTTGTCTAAAGCCATGTTGGCTGTCTCTCATTAGTTCATGACTATCTACATGCTGAGTAATTTTATTCTTTATGATGGTTTCTATCATTTTTCCCGGTATTGACCACTGGGGGTAAAACTCAGTGCTCCTCTAGTCCAGGTACTTTGGCTTTCAGGCTGAGCTCTGCCTGGCTGGTGTGTAAACGGGAAGTGGAAACTTTTCTTCCCCTCTCTTCCTTTCACAGGACGTCTTTCTAAAGCATGGGAATTATCTCTTGGACAAGTATTCTGGCTCCCCAGGTTCCTGCTATTGTGGTTATCTCTTCTCCCTGCTCCTCGTGGTTTATATCCTGGAGTCTCCCTCTGGCCCCACACGGACCTTGGCTTAGTGCAGCCTAACTTCCCAGCACTAACCTTCGTGAACTCCTCTTGGATAAACCCCTCTGAGGTGCAGATTGATTCCACGTCTGAACCTTCCAGGTATGGCTCCTGGCTTTTCTGAGCAATGTACTTTCCTTTCCCTCGAGTCCTCTCAATGTCTCCTTCTTTCTCTGCCACAGAGACCGAGTCTGACTCCTGGCTTGCGTCTCTGTGTTTCCTTCTTTCTCCACGTGTGCCTGTACATGAATCTGTGCATGAATCTGCACGTGTCTCTGCTCGTCTCAAGGCTGACCTTTTTTTATCTGCGTCATTCCTTGAGACAGCTCAACTCTCTGCAGCTGTCTCTGCTTTGCTGATGAGCTATGACGTAATGGTAACTCTGGGCATTTCTCTACAGCCTGTGCTTTTGTTTTGCTTGGTTGCCCCTGACAACCCCTAGCCATGTGCTCTGCACTGCTTATTTTAAAACTGCCCTGAGTGTTTTCCTCTACTTCCATCGGCTCAATCTGCCTTGCGCCATGACACTATGCATCTATTTCAAGCAGGTATCAACCTTCTTGCTATTAGAGAGATCTTTCTCTCTCCCCATATCCCTAGGGAGGATCTGGTTCTAAAGACATCTTTCCATCCACATGCCTGGAGACATGTGTCTATATGCCTACATATTCATATATATATATATATATCTTTTTTTTTTTTTTTTCGTGCCATCAAGTCAGTGTTGACTCATAGCAATCCAGCTACCTCTGGGTTTTCTTGGCAATGTATCACCAGAAGTAGATTGCCAGCCTTTTCTTCCGAGGCAATGGAGGATAAAGTGACTTGCTCAAAGTCACAAGGAGTGTCAGTGGGGATTGAACCCTTGATCTTCTGGGTACTAGGCAGTTGCTCTAACCACTAGGCTACTCCTCCACTCCATATCTGTATGTATCTATCTATCTATCTATCTATCTATCTATCTATCTATCTATCTATCTATCTATCTATTTCTATATATATATATAGATAGATATAGATATATACATATACATAGATCTATATCTATCTGTGTATCTTCTGCCCATACATCTCTCTCTCTCTGTATATGCATATATACCCTATATGTGTATATATTTATATATATATATATATATATATATATATATATATATAGTGAGATATATCTTTTAGATAGATATGTATCCACCTACTTATCTATCTGTCTGTTTAGGTTCAGATATCCATACATTCCTATATGATCCTGACAGATGGGCACTACCCCTATCAATGCTGTGCCAGCATACTTAGGGTTCTACACATATAACCACTTCCTGTGGTAATTAACAATCTTTTTCCTTACCATAACCTTTCAGCTTTAGGTACCTCTGAAGCTCTCCATGTACCTTTTTCTTTCCTAATTGACCCCATTTAGGAAAGACATTGCGGAACTTCAGTTAATCAAAAGCTTAGCGTTTCCTAAGTCTGTCCTTATTTTCTTATCAGATACAGGGGTCTCCATACCCTTTCTCTCCTACATGGACTAATTCCATTGCCAGTCCAGATAGGTCTCGAGAAAGTCCTTTGCACCGGTCGAGGTCCTAGTCCCACTCATCAGGTATCCTGTCCTCGCTGGCTAGTATCTGCAACTCAGACCCCAGGTCCTCTGCAGACCGTTGGCCCTTAGACACCGGCCTCGACACAAGGAGTTGCAGGGCCTCAGACTCCTTGTTACCCCTCGATTTCGAGTGGGATATGGAGGACTAGGTGTCCCTGGACACCAGAAGGTACCGAAACGTCTCTTCGGACCCATCTCTCCTGGCGCCTCAATGCCATTCTCCTCCTGAAGAGGTAGCCTTCTATGACGTCATCATGGATATGGCCAAGGCCCTCTCGGTGCAACCAAGGCAGAGGAGGACCTGTGCACTGAGGAGTTGGAGATTCTCCAGTATGAGACTCCACCTAGAGAAACCCTGACAATGCCATACAGCCAATCCTTGAGAGGCTGCTCCTCCGAATGTGGGAGATGCCGGTGTCTGTGCCTATAGTCAGCCATCGGCTTGACGCTATGTACCTCGTATGGAAAGGGCCAGGGTTTCACAAACCCCAGCTCCCACATAACTCCATAGTCATTGAGGCGACCATGCAGAAGCTCAAGAGCCAGAAGACCCATTCCTCTATCCCCCCCGGCAGGGAGGCCCGGGCCCTTGTCGCCCTTGGGTGCAAATGCTATCAGGGCTCGATGCTGGGTTGCCGGATCCAGTTCTGTGAACTCTACATAGGCATGTACCTAAAGGCTCTGGCCAAAGAGCTGCAGAAGGACTCGTTGGAGAATCCCTGCAATGGTTCTAGATCCTGACCTTGGAAGTGAAGGACTGCTCCAAGTTCCTCTCCCGGGCTGCTTATGACAGCTTCGAGTTGGCGGCTCGAGTTTTGGCAGCCGGCATCAAGGCCCAGTTCCAGGCCTGGCTGTAATCTTCCATCACTCTCATGCGATGTGCTGTGATCCGGTGGTCTAGGGAGAGTCCAGATCGATTATAGATAAGGAAAATAGAATCTGCCACCCAAGTGGACAGAGTTTGCTTAGTCACAGGAAGCTCCAAGTGTGCTGGGGTGATAGGAAACAAAAAGCTAAGGAGCTTTGTGATGCCCCTGGGTCCACTATAGGTAGAAAGACAGGGCCTGTTTGCAGTCCAGTGTATGGAGTATAGTTTCCTCCCGACCAGCATGAAGCTGTGGGAAAAAGGTGGGGAGGACTATCTCCTGGTTGAAGTGGAAGGGGGATACCACCTTTGGGAGGAATTTGGGGTGAGTGTGGAGCACCACCCTGTTCTTGTAGAATCTTGTATATAGTAGATCTGCCACCAGGGCTTGAAGTTCACTCACTCTGCAAGTGGACATGAGAGCTACCAGGAAGGCAACCTTCCATGAAAGATACCGCAGATGGCAAGTAGATAGGGGCTCAAATGGCAGCCTGGTGAGTTGTGAGAGCACCACATTGAGGTCCTATTCCCCAAGAGGGGGTTCCTCTCAATAGGATGGTGGTGTGCGGCGATCACACTCAGGTGCACCTCACTGAGTTTGACTTTAGTCCAGCGTGTGACAAATGCAGCAGATACTGGAGCACCAGTTGCACTGGGCATAAGACGGAGTTCTCCCACCTCTCCGCACACCATATTGAGTATCTTCACCACTTAAAGGCATAAGCTTGCCTCATGGATATTATATTATATTATAATATCCTCATGGATATTATAATATGTCCAACAGTAGTGCCTAATAGCATCAATGACCTCCAACAACCTATCTACTATAGATTTCTATAGCCAAGACTGAGAGCATGTGTAACTTATATTTCATTACACATTGCCCGACTACTGACGCTGTTATGTAAACTTCATAACTATTCTAATATTTCAATACTCAGTAAAAGTCGAGCGCTTAACTTCTGCTTAAATTTCTTCTTTCCACTCGCGTCCCGCTCTCTGATCCCAATGCCTTCCCCTGGCGCCTCCATTGCGTTTCACTTCAGTTGTTTCCTCAGGGGAGCGATAACTGCTTTAATCTCGACTTTGAATCTCTACAAAATAAAACCCATTTCAATAACCACCTCTTTATTTATACTAAATGCCGAATATATAGCTCCTCATTCCCCCTATATATATGCGACAATAAAGCTCCTACCTGGATGCTGCACACGTCTCATATCAACTCCATTCCAGCGACACCATTAAATTAAACTTTCATTCGGGTCACTCTGGAAAAACTGCGCGCATGCGGGTTGGGGATTAACATTCTAAATTTAAAGCTCTCTCTCCTACTCTACTATTGCGATAACTAAATCCCTCCCCCTAATGACATCATACTCGACTTCAGTGGTAGGAAACTCACCCATCAACCTTTTGATGGTACCCACATAAGGCAACATACAAGCAGCTGTTTATCATGATCTTCCAATGTTCTATATCTTCTACCTCACGTTTCTATCGATCTTCATCATTTCAAAGATTCTTGTCCCTAACCATATAAAATTTTGAAATCCAGATTTCTCCTATACATGTTTATGTTTATGTTTATTTTGAATTTGATATACTGCTCAGGCCAGAGGCATTAGAGCGGTTTACAATACTAAATCATTTGAGGAAAAAAGGAAAAGAACGCCATTTAAATGACAGGACAGAAAAGAGGACAGAGACAGTTAAACAGATAAGAGAAGAAGAGGAACATGGAACAACGAGTTACCACAAAACAGCAGCACGTCACCCCAGTCCAAATCATAACATCAATGCTACCCTCAGCAACAGACGCCCCGGACCAACGCCTAAGGGCCACACCAAAGGGCCCTCTGGCGAGGCCCTCAGGCGCGGGCCCGCCTCCGAAGCGCCAGATTTTGAGCCGTTGACGTGGCAGGTAGGGGAGATGAGAAGGAGGAGCTCCCGCTCAACTCCCTCCGTGATGGCTGCTGCTCCCGTTCTGGCCGCGCGCCTCCGAAGCGCCAGATTTTGAGCCGTTGACGTGGCAGGTAGGGGAGATGAGGAGGAGGAGCTCATATTTTCTTCACTTCTAAAAACCCCCATATAATGTTTAACACTACTCTCTCCCTTTTCGATACCATTTGATCTTCATATACAAGACGACCAGTCTATGCTAGCATTAAGACCTGCTGGTGTCACTGATTTTAAGGTAAATATCCATTTTTGTTCTCTAACAAGCAGAGATTGTTCCTGCGATTTACCAGCTAATCCCGACTCTACCTTGTCTATACAGAAATATCTTAATTGTTCAAAAACATGCCCCTTTGTACTACAATGTTGAACCAAGGGTGCTTCCTTCACCTTACATTTCAATCGACTCCTGTGTTCCCCCATTGGACCAAGGGCAAATCTCTGCAGCACCCCCCCCCCCCCCTTTTTCCATTGACGGCACTATATTATGGTGTCTCACCTATCCCTTCATGTAGTGGATGGAAATCACCTGGTCCCTTCTTGGGGGATCCACTACCACTTGGTGAGGACAAGAGAGATAAATCAGTTCTCTAGAGCCAGAGGAACCAGAACACTGAAGTGGATAAGCTTTGAGGGGGAGGATATGACATTTTTAGAGTTGTGAGGTGATCTCTTATCCTAAATTTCTACAAAAACATTTAAAGTTTCTCTCATCCAGTGGCAATCTCAGCACCCCCGTCACCCAGAGCAGGTGCCCCCCCCCCTCCAGCGCTGCTGGTGAACACCTGGAAGCGCCATGAAGCATGCCCCCCACATGGGCCCACAAAGGCAGCGCTGCAAACTTACAGTCAAGGCGGTTTACCGTGGTGCCTTGCCTTGTGATTCATGAGACTTCAGCCAGGAGAAAAGAGCACTTAGCCTCTGGAGTGCAGGGCACCGCAGCAAACCAGCTTAACCATAAGTTGCCACACTGCCTCAGTGAGGCCTGGTGGGGGTGCACTTCCCTCCCCACAGCACCCAGTTCAGACTGCACCCACCACCCTGCCCTTCTTACGCCACTGGTCTTTAACCAATCCTGAATCACCTCGTAATAAGGAGGATTGAGCTACATAATGTGATCTATTAATGTTCTTAAGGAAATTTGCTATTTCTGTCACAAATTGTTCCAGAACCTGCAGCTCCAACCTGAATTTGAAGTATAGAATACCAGCAGTGCCAGGCTTTGCACACCCTCATCAACCACACCAATTGGTTGTGACTGAGGCTTCACAGGCAAAAATTGAAAACTCCAAAACCCTTCAACTATGTCCTGTCAGGGAAGGAATCTGAGACCATAGACACAGTAGGCAGAAAGATGTATTACAGTTTCAGTGCTGGATCTGTGAATCAAGATGCACCAGTTGCAAATACTGCCTTGCTAGTGTGTACATCCCCAGCAGATTCATGAGGTGTTGGAACATCCAAAGCTCATTGCTATAGGTCTGTTCCTTTTCATACAGGAGGTTTAGGAGCGTCAGTATCACCTTGTACGTTCTACAGAGGCTTTGCAGCTACAACAGGTTAACTGTTGCAGTTAATGTGCATTAATTGCATAACCTTAGTATATTGAGCCCTTAATACATTTTTAAGTGTATTTTTAGACAACATTCTGTGAAAAATGCACAAGGGTATGAAGACTTTTGCAAGGCATTGTAGATTGTATTTCAAACATATCTTTGTCTGTCCTTATACCAAACGTAATTACATTATTAACTTTTTTAGAAAACTTCATTATTGTTTTGTTCATGATCAGTTTAATTAAGTATCTTATAGATATTCTCATATTCTTCATTTACTTAGAGGTTGGTTTTATATTTTCAAGGCACAGGCAGTAGTATGAGGTGGCAAGAGAGTAAAGAATGAGTGACACTGGTGAATATTTTAACCAGCTTAACAGAGTGTGTAACCCTAGGTGTCTTTCATTTGTTGATTTGAATAGTGTATTTAAAGTATATATTAAATGCCTGTTCTGCTAAGAGTTGAAGTTACCAATTTAAACCTTTTTTTACTATGTTTTGAATTGAAAGATAACACATGTATGCAGATCTCTTAAAAGTCCATTAAGGTAGATCTGTGCCAAACAATAGATTTCATGTACTGTAGTTTTCAAATTCTGAAGCTAGCATTTCAACTAGCCTTTGTGCTTGGTTCTATTGATTCTTTACGTGGACAGATAACTCATGTATTCTTTTCAGTCTGCTTTATTTACTTCTTTTCCCATCCTTCTTTATGATGTGTTCCATATGCCACATGTTTTCTTTACATCTATCCCTCATACTGTTCCTTGTGCGTAGTTCTTTTTCATTGATTAATGTCTCTTTCTTTGCTGTCTTGTCTTTGCATTACGTTGCTTTTGAGCTTTCTGGTGTTTCAGGGCATGTTTTTGCTGGGGCTTAATTTGTACACAAAAAGGACATGCAGCTGTGGGCTGAGATTTCACAGTGGACTCTGTCCTCGAAAACAAATGTCTCAGTAAATTAGTTAGTCCATAAAGTGTCACCTGCCTCTCATTTTTGCTACTCCAGACTAACATGGCTACCCCTCAGAAAAGTTTCATCATGTTGGGTCAAGTGAAGGGCTCTACTGGAATTCACTGGGGTGGGCGTGTAGGGGGTAGCTCAGTAATCCCTCACACAGAATAGCAATAAAGGTAACACTGGCTTCTTGATGATCCCTGCATTGGGGAGAGCTTGTTCGGCAAACCTATGGCCAACAAGGCAGCCGAGATCGAGGCCGATATGGTGACTCGACAGAGACTCTCCAAGAAGGCCTTATCCTTTCCCCATAAGAAACCATCGGGGAAAAGACCCCTGTTCCTGAGGAAAAAGGGGCCCTTTAAGCAGAGTCACCACTACCAGCCCTTTTTGGGCCAGCAATAGGGTTCTCACCCTAAAAGACAAAGCCATGGGGCTCAGAATCCCCAAAGACACAGAAGCCCCAGGACTCAGCTCCCATCCAGCCCGGGGGGAGCTTTCAACTTCACCAGCCCACAGGGGGCTGTCTGGCACTCTTCACCCTCAAGTGGGTCAGTATCACCTCAGACCAGTGGGTACTGCAGGTGGTAAGGGAAGGATACCTCCTCCACCTACAGCAGGTACCATCCAGGTTCTTCCCAGGAAAGCCAGTACAACCTCTCCTTCACCAGACCCTTCTGCTCTCAGAGCTCGCAGGTCTGCTCAGGGACAACGCATTAGAACCTGTACCCAAACACCTATGGAGAAAAGGCTTCTATTCCAGAAACTTCCTTGTCCCAAAGAGAACTGAGTGCCTCAGGCCCATACTAGACCTGAGAAACTTAAACAGGTTTCTGGTGGAGAAGTTCAAGATGCTCTCCCTTGGAACACTGCTGTCTTTCTCCATCAGGGAGATTAGCTGTGCTCCTTGGACCTAAAGGATGTGTATACACTCATCCTGATCCACTCCTCCCACAGACAGTTCTACAGTTTGTGGTGGGAGAAGGGCACTACCAGTACAGGATGCTACCCTTCGGCCTGGCCTCCTCACCAAGGGTCTTTACCAAATGCCTGGCAGTGGTAGCCATTTACCTGCACCTACAATGAGCTTTCGTCTTCCCCTACCTGGACGACTGGCTCATCAGGGGCAGTATGGCCTCAGAGGTCAGTCAGGCCACAGAGCATGCAATCCTCCTTCTGCAGCACCTGGGGTTCATCATCAACTACCTCATATCCTATCTCTCTCCAGTCCAAAACTTGGCGTTCATAGGTGCTCAGTTAGACACGTTGCAGATCAAAGCTGTCCTAAGAGAAAGGGCAGAATGCCTCAGGCAACTGGCAGGAGAGTACAGCGCTGCCGATCAGTGACGGCTCGTCTCTTCCTCTGCCTCAGTGCTGGCTTGTCTCTTCCTCTTCCTACTGGGCCATATGGCCTCGACAGTCCACGTCACATCCTCAGCCTGCTTACTCATGTGGACAGCCCAGTGGTGCTTGTGCTCGCTGTGGACTCAGGTCATGGGCAGGCTACAGGACAGGGTCAGGGTTATCCGCTAGCTGGCAGAGTCCCTCAACTGTTGGAAAAACTTCCCCACCTCCAGGCACCCATGCTGTAGAGGACCCTGGCCACAAAAGCCTCCCTTCTGGGTTAGGGGGCACATTGCGGAGACCGTTGTACATGGGGCAGCTGGTTTCAGGAGGAGTCACTCCTACAGATCAATCTCCTGGTGCTCAGGGCAATCTTTTTGGCCTTACGAGCATTCCACCACCGCCTGCGATACCGACCTGTGCTGATCCAGACGGACAACCAGGTCACCATGTTTTATATCAACAAGCAGGGGGGCACAGGTTCGTATTCCCTCTGCCAGGAGGCGGTGGCCCTCCTCTTTGCAGCACACAACAGCATGCTTATGTGAGCGATGTACCTCCTGGGCCAAGACAACTGTGTAGCAGACAGACTGAGCAGAGTCCTTCATCCACCCTAGTGGCGCTTAAACCCCAGAGTAACGAAGCAGCTCTTCCACCTCTGGAGCAGGCCCGTGATGGATTTATTCACCTCTCCAGACAACACGCAGCTATCCTGCTTCTGCTTCCATCAGCCGCATTTGGAGAGAGTGGCAGCAGATGCCTTTCTGATCTCTGAGGGTACATCTGAGCACCATAGCGACTCACCATCACCTATCGAGGGAAAACCCCTCTCAAGCCAGCCCCTGGTCTCCAAGTTCTTCCGGGGCCTCCTGTTATTCAAGCCCCCTCTCTGCTCTCCGGCGGCAGAGTGGGGCTTCAACATGGTGCTCCCCCAGATCATCAAACTGCCGTTTGAGCCCCTGGCCCTGCAGTACCTGTCTTGGAAAGAGGCATTTCTGTGGTGGCCCTTACGTCCCCTCGAAGAGTGAGTGAACCCCAGTCCCTGGTGGCAGATCCACCATATACAGAGTTCTATAAGAACAGAGTAAAGTGCTCCGTACACACCCCAAATTCCTCCTGAGGTGGTGTCTCCTTTTCAGCTCTGCCAAGAGGTGGTGCTCTGTACACACCCCAAATTCCTCCTGAGGTGGTGTCTCCTTTACAGCTCAGCCAAGAGGTGGTCCTCCCCACCTTCTTTCCATGGCCTCACGCTGGCAAGGAGGGACTAGTACTTCATACATTAGATTGCAAACGGGCCTTGTCCTTCTTACAGCGGACTCAGGCCCATCAAAAATACTCCTAAGCTTTTCGTGTCTTATGACCCCAGCAGACTAAGCAACCTCTGTCCACTTGGGTGGTGGACTATATTGCCCTCGCCTATGAGCAAGCTGGCCTCTCCCTTGAGCACCGGATCATAGCACATCACGTGAGGGTGATGGCTATGTCGGTGGCCAATCTGTGCTCTGTGTCGTGACAGAAATCTGCAAGGCCGCCTCATGGTCTTCATATATTTGCAGTTTACTACTGCCTAGAGAGTGAGTTCCGCAGGGACAATGCCTTTAGCCAGGCAGTACTCCGCAATATTCTCGGGGTGTAGGCAACTCCTGCCCTTTGACCCTTCTGTGTTACTGGAGTGATAACATTGCTGAATGCTAGGTTCTTCCAGAGTCTCTCAGCGGGGACTTACTTTCTGCAAATCATGGCTACTCGATTGGTCACCATTGATGCTGTTGTAGTTCGATCCTCGGCAGCCTGGAGATAGGGAGTTCCATATGTGAGGACTAACTTATGCTTGTTCCTGGAGAAAGTGTAATTACTTACCTGTAACAGATATTCTCCAGGGACAGCAGGAATTAGTCCTCACAACCCTCCCTCCTCCCCTTGGAGTTGCCTCCGTATCTTGTTTTGGTTTTTACTGCCTAGCTATGTCATCTGACTGAGCAAGATGGCACCCTTGGGTGGGAAAGGGACCACACATGTGTGGTAGCATGTCCCAAAGGCTTATAGATTGACGTCACCTATATGTGAGGACTGATTCCTGCTGTCCCTGGAGAACACCTGTTACAGTTGAGTAACTACGCTTTTCAGTTGGAGACAGCGCTTCAGAACAATATTCCAAGGTCTTCAGTAAGTATTTTCTGAACATTTTTCTAGTAGAAATCACAGCTTTTTTTTCAGTAAATTTAATTCTCTGGTTATATTTCATTGGAAAATTCTCCAATGTATCTCTCTTAGATTTTAGGACTAATTATCTTTAAACAAACCAACCTTATCTTTGGAAACTTCTGAAACCTAATATTCCAAAGCTTTCAACTTTGTAATGTTGTAAACTGTGCACGTTGATTTAAATTTTCTAAGGAAACTTGTTCTAAGTATTTAGAGACTGTTCTCCAGAGCTTTAGAGCTGCTCCATCTTCCCCTTTTGGGCTGGCTCAGTCAAGGACCCACCACTTGCCTGCATCTCCTGTCCCAAATGACCCTCCGTATCCCTCATTGCTGCTCCCAGTAATTGCAGTTTGACTTTCAACATCAGAAGAGGACCCAGGGGGGGCCCAGTCTATTCCAAGAAAAAAGTCATCCTGCATCTTGGGCTCTTCATTTTTGGTCCTTGGCTTCTACGCTCTCTCTGCAGTGGGTTTTTGCACTGCCAGTAACATTTTCACATGTGTGGGGTTTTTTGGGGGTGGGGGTTGGCAGTGCTGCTGGATTCTCTGTAACCGTACTCATGGCAGATGCTAATCGTTGGTGCTTAGAGATTATTCTAGCTCCAGTGGAGAGATCACAGCTGCCGCCAAAGAGATGCCTCAAGACTCCTGCCCTTGAGTCACAGATCTATTAGGCTGATAAAAAGGATCAAGAATGAGATGGAAAACGTCTGACTTGGCCATGCCTTGTGATCATGATAAATAGTAAAACTGCTTGAGCTGTTGCTCAGACAGGAAGACTTACCTTTGCTGACATGTTAAAATACTTATAAAAATGCTATTCAGAAGAAACAATGAAAGAATGGAGTTAAATAAAAAATATAGTGTTCAAATGATGTCTGACACTTTTAAGCGGATGTGTCTTTTTCAGATTGCATGCTTCTAAAAAGACATGCTAAAACGACTTCATTTTCAAGAACTGAATTATTTTTTAAGAGGCTGACTCAGAATTGGTTTTAATATTGAATCAGTTCACTTGAAAATTGTAGAATTTTGAAACAAACTATTAGTGGTATGTTTACTAAGCAGTGATAGCGGTTGCCGTGCGGAATTGCATTCAATGGGGCTGTGGCTCTGATACTGCACGGCAACCGCTATCGCTGCTTAGTAAACATACCCCTTAGTCTTAATAGGAACAATATATCCTATTCTTTACTAATGTGAGAAATACATTTGGCTATATTACCATTACCATTACCATTGTTACTTATACATTTATACTCTATTCTTTGAAGCATAATGCACTAGGTTAGTCAAATGGACGCAAAAAGAGTTATTGAACTGTGCATATTCAAGAAGTGGCCAAGTAGTGCAATACTTCAGTGTGTATTCAGTTTCATTACCATCACATATGCCTATGTCACAATGTGATCACAAAATGTTTTGATTTTCAAGAACATTTTGAAATCTTTTAGACCATATACAAGAGTGGGAATGCAGTGTGTGTGTGAATGAGGCGAATGTGCTGGAATACGATACATATGGCACGATACATACTGGAGAAAAAGTAAGAAACTTAATACAATATAAAAGAAACATCCATATAACTAGGGTGGAGACCTCACTAAAATAGAGACTCCGCCTCTTGTTTATTTATTTCAAATTGATTAATAAAGGTTTACCTCCTTCCAGAGCTTTCTGCTTTAAGGAGACAAATCTTAGCATGCATGCTTGTTACCAGCTTTGGGAATTACAAACCCAAGTATGCAGATTGCTAATAGCAAATCCTCCAAAATGTATTACAATGTGCAATCCCTTAAGACTGCCCAGGAAGTACAGGACTGACTCTGATTGGTTGAAACCTGAGTTTTTTTAATTGAGTCAGCTGGTAGTCAGTGTCTGACTAGAAAGCATTGAGGAATTGCTGGCTAGCTTCTGGCTAGGAAGCATTGAGGAGTTGCTTGCTATGGTTGGGAGAGAAGGCTAGGGGGAGTTGGACTTCAGCTCTCATTCATCTAAGCCTTGGACTCAAACTTATAAATGCCCCGGCTCTAGATCAGATTCCAGAAGACAAAGATTCTGCATTTACTCACAGCTCCGGCAACTGCAAGTCTCTCTCGGAAAGAGGTTGAGCCTAAGTCAACCGTCATCAAAATAGTGAGACCTTACTATAACATTAAAGAAAGCAGGATTTTCAATAGCAGAAAGGCACTATGAATTCTGTAAAGGACTGGGCCTGTATCAAAATATAGTAAGAGCTCTATTACTAGCATGTGTCATTCTAGAAACTCTGATTCTAGTGAAATAATTATCTTCTCGTGATCATTTAAGTAATTGATCTCTGTCAACCACCTGTACAAATTCTAATTTACATTTCATCTAATTTGCTAATTTGTTTTGGAAGAGTTTGTGTTTGAATACTTTAACTTATGCCTTTATTTTTGTCTTGGTAAATATCTGTGTTGGTTTCTTGGTGAGCTGTTCTTTTTTTTTTGTATTTTCCAGGGGTTGGCGTGTATATCTAAAGCACCAAAAAAAACCCCTTTCTATCCTACTGAAGGTGTTTCAGGGCTTCTCTCATATGGGTTTCAAGCAACTGCAGGGCGGAAAGAGCACCCCAGGTTGCACTGGCCCTACATACCCGCTGTATGCTATAGAGACTCACTTTTCAAAAAGGAATTCTATGCAGACCAACATTGCGCATCTCTTTGGAAAAATTAAGAACTGAAAGTTGACTTTTAGATCAATGTTTTATCTCTCTAGATCAGGGGGTTTCAACCCAGTCCTCGGGGAACCCTAGGCCAGTCATGTTTTCAGGATTCCCAGAATGAATATGCAGAGAAAGATTTGCCTGTTCTGCCTTCATGGTATGCAAATCTATCTTATGCATATTCATTGTGGGAATCCTGAAAACCTGACTCGCCTAGGGTTCCCCAAGGACTGGGTTGAAAACCTATGCTCTAGATTATATATTGAATTACTGCACATAACTGACACCTGGCAATAAGTGAATGCTGGAAAGCCCATTTTTATAGCATTTTGAGATTGGAAGTTCATTGATAGAGCTGGCTTTCATATAGAAACCCCTTGAATGACAAGGGCTGAAACAGCAGCGGCTCCTGAAGCAGAAACTGGTGAGAGAACAGAGCTGCAGAGAAGTGGCAGAGCAGTGACTGAGGCACAAGAGGCAGCTTGAAAGGTACTCTGCAGAGAGGGGTGTGAGAATGGATAGAAACCTGGGCGAGCATGTAGGGGAGCACACTGTGAACAGACTTCTGCTTGCCAGCAAACCTAACACTGTAGACATCAAGTGAGACAGCATCAACCAGAAAAAGCACAGTCCAAATTGTACGGGTTTGTGGAGGCTGTCAATAGATAACTCAAGCCCAGCAACAGAAAGAAAGGTTAGTGGTGCACTTGAGTGTGGCGGTTGGCCTCTGGAGAGACATATGGTGAAGTAGAGTAAAGTGAGAGTGAAGGCCTGATAAGCACATGGAATAAGCTGTGAGGGGGCACAGAAATACAAATCCTTCACCCTAGAGCTAACACCCCACTTCTCGCATAGATATCTCCAGGCTCTATGCACCGGACCCACCACCACACTTTTCCAGAGCCATGCTGGAAGATCTTTACCATCAGCATGCAGAACTGTTAACAAACTATAGGGGTGCACAAAAATGTCCTTAAAATCCCGTGATGTAAAGGCTGAGGTGTAACCAAGCTAATCCCATAAATGATGGAGATGACTGGCCATATTGTATAACCCTAAGTCTAGGAGGCCAACCCCTCCTTATTGCCAAATACCTTACACATTTCTCAACCTCACCCATGGGTGCTGATCTCGCCAAAGAAACACTCCCAAATCTTTTTCCAACTGTCTAATATCACACTTGTAGCAGCAACAATTGCATAACCTAGAGAATTTTGGGAATTTTGCTGCTCCCAGTAATTGCATACAAAAAGCCGCCCCTCACCCAAGAAGAGATAGAGGAAAGTAAGCCCAATCCTGCATTTTAGTTCTAAGGAGAGACAGCAACTCTTCAACATTTAAGGAGTATATTTTCTAGAATATGATGGCAATTGGATGCCCAAATAGCGGAAGAATAGCCCTGCCCACTGTAATGAAACTCCTCCCCATCTCCCTTGCAAAGGTCCCCTGCACATCCAGAGCCTCAGATTTATCCATACAGGGGCATAAACCAGCCATGTTCCTAGAGTGCCAAACTTCGTCCAACAAACAATTCAGCAAGTTTTGGGGGTTAGTTAAAATAACCAGAATGTCATCAGCAGACAGACAACTTAAAACTTCTGATCCCTAGTTGCACCCCTTTGATCAGGATGTTATCATGCACCCTGCGCAGGAAGGAGGAGTCCAGGGACAACCCGAAAAGAAGCAGAGAAAGCGGTCACTCCGGTGGATGCCATTTTATAACTCAAAAGCACAGGCTCCATTCCACAAATATATCAAACCAATATCTCCAGAAACAAGCAGGAATGTAGTCTTCACATATGGGTATCGTTGGTACCGATGGAGCCTGCGCGGGAACTCTCCCCAGCGTCCAATAGGAAAGCTTTTGGGAGCATCTCACAGTGCCTGCGTGCTGCCTTCCCCCCTTTCCAACTGTCCCTCTCCAGTTCTTCATTTTCCGTGGAGCCGACAGGTCGCATACCCTGCCACCACAGAAAATGTTGTCTTTAATCTTTGTTTTTGTGGTCGCGTCTGCCTTCCCTTGACGCTATACTGGTACCACCGGTTCTTTCTTTCTTCTTCTAAAAAAAACAACAAAAAAACTATAGTTTCTGAAGTGGTTTACTTCAGGAACTTTTTTTCCTTGGTGCTAGGTGCCATTTTGGGCACTAGGCCCAATTTTTCCTTAAAAATGGAAAAACCTACTTCAGGTTTTAAGAAATGTTCTAAATGTGACGGTACCATTTCCGTCACCGACACCCATGATTGGTGTCTCAAATGTTTAGGTCCTGACCACTCTATTTCAGAGTACCTCTCCTGTGGAATGATGTCAAAAAGGGGCCGGTAGAACTGAGCTGCTAAACTTTGCACCCTTTTCCCTCAGACGCGGCGTCTGTTGCATCGACGTCCTCCAGGGCTTCATCTTCCTCCCATGGATCTCAGGTAACTAAACATAAATCTAGCCGGTCCTCAAAGGGTAGATCTCCTTCTAAGTATCGAGATGTCCCTGGCATTGCCCTTGAGGAATTTTCACCGGCAAAACTGCCCCGGTGGGAGGCTTTGGCTTCCAAAGCATTAACGGGGCTCCAGGATGTTCTCGAGGCCTCAACCTTGGCAGAGCTACTGGTGCCATGCTCTGGGGTTCCAGCTGCTTCTACTGGTACCGACATCCAAGCATCGGCAGCGTCGATAGACCAGACATTCCTTGCTATAGAACACAGTCTAGTGGCTCTTCTCACGGCTTCGGTACTGTTGAACCCGCTTCAGACACCTCAATCGATACCGGTACCGACTGTATTGACATCGGCGGGTATGCCACCCGTACCGAGTCATGCGTCTCTCTCCGGCATCAACATATCGATACCTGAACAACTCGATACCGACTTTGATCGATACCAGTACCGTGCTTTGCACGATCACCGGGATCGGAGATATTTTGAATCCTCGGATGAGTCTGAAGACTCCGAAGACTCTGCCAATACCAGAGTACTTCTCCCCAAAGATTTCTCTTCTCCTCAGCGCAGAATGTCTCCGCCAGAGGATATGTCCTTTCAGGACTTTATCCATGATGTGACCCAAGGCCTTTCCATCACAGTAGCTCCTGAAAAAGAGCCTAGGGCAAAGGAGTTGGAAATCCTCCAATACCCTAAAGCTCCCAAAGAGGCAGCTACTCTGCCTATTCATGAGATCTTACATGATCTTATGTTAAGGATGTGGGAAACACCTTTAACCACATCTCATTCTCGAAGACTCGATACCATGTATCGAGTTCCACCTTGTCCTGGCTTTCAAAAAACTCAATTACCACACCATTCAATGGTGGTGGAATCAGCCATGAGAAGGATGAAAAGTGCAAAGAGACATGCATCCAATCCTCCAGGTCGTGAATGTAGGACTCTCGGTGCCTTTGGGTGTCAATGCTTCCAAGCTTCCATCCTCTCAGCTAGGATCAGTTCCTATATCTTGTATATGGGAATGTTCCTTAAAGAGGTCACAGGGGACTTGGAGCTTATGAGCCCACTTCTTCCTGATGACAAAAGACAAGACTATCTCACTCTTGTCAAACATGCTCAGGATGTTTCCAAGTTTGTTAATCGTGCAGCCTTTGACTGTTTTGAGTGCATAAGCAGAACCTCTGCTATTGCCATTGGTGCACGTCGGATCGCCTGGCTTCAGGCATCTGACTTGGAAATTTGGATACAGGATAAATTAGGAAACATTCCTTGCACAGGAGAAAATCTCTTTGGCAAGAATTGGCAGGAGAAGGTGAGTGAAATAGATGCTGACAATATCACATTGGATAGATTGTCCAAATCTACAGCCGATCCTGCAAAGAAAAGATCCTCTAAGAAACCATTTTTCAATAAGAAAAAGAAGTTTTATTCTTCCTATACCCAACAGGGACACCGTCCAGATCAGACTGCCCAAAAGGGACAGCAGCAGCAACCTAGACAACAAAAGAAGCCAAAAGCTGCAAAACCTCAGCCAGCGCAGCAGGCTCAGCCTCCTCAGGGGCTTTGACTCCTTTCTAGAGAATTTCACCTTCCTGCCCCTGTAGGGTCCAGAACCCTTAACCATCCCAGGCAGGTTATGTCATTTTGCCCACAGATGGTACCAAATAACAGCAGAAAATTGGACTCTGTTCATTATACAAGAGGGGTACAAGCTTCATTTTCACAGCCTGCCCCCTCCTACAATTATAAGACAGTTCAATTCTCAGACCTCTCTCGACAATCTCTTAGGTCAAGAAGTCACAATGCTCCTTGCTCAAGGAGCAATAGAGGAAGTACCCATTCCCATCAGGGTACAGGGTTCTACTCCCCCTGTTTCCTTATTCCAAAGAAAACAGGAGGACACAGATCCATTTTAGACCTCAGAGAATTGAACAAATATCTGTTCTGAGAGAAGTTCAAAATGGTCTCTAGGAACTCTGCTGCCATACTTTCAAAGTCAGGATTGGCTTTGTTCTCTAGATCTCAAGGATGCGTATACTCATATTCTCATCCGTCCAAATCACAGGAGATTCCTCCGATTCCTGTTTCAGGGAAAGCACTACCAATACAAGGTTCTTCCCTTTGGCCTGGCTTCTGCACCAAGAGTGTTCACAAAATTCATGGCTGTGATAGCAGCATTTCTCCGCACTCTGGGAATATTTGTCTTCCCTTACTTAGACTGGCTCATTCGAGCCCCTACAGTGCCAGAAGCCAGCTCTGCTCTGTCTCGCACAATGCGAATCCTTCAGTATTTGGGACTGGTCATAAACCTTCTAAAATCCAATCTTGTTCCCTCTCAGTCCCTAGAGTTCATAGGAGCTCATCTGGATACCAGACAGACAAGGGTTTTCCTTCTGCAACCCCGCTGTCTTCGCATAGTACAACTAGCTTCCCAAGCAGTGTTCAAACCTTGCCTCACTGCTTGGGAAATGCTACAATTGCTAGGCCACATGGCATCCACCGTGCATGTGGTTCCTTATGCTCGCCTCCATATGCGAGCAGCCCAGTGGACTTTATCCACTCAGTGGACACAGGCCTCAGGTTGCCTGTCGGACAAAATAACAAACTCAGACCGTCTTATTTCATCCATCCAATGGTGGCAATCACCCAGAAACCTTCTGGTGGAGTCTCCTTTCCAGCAACCCCTATCCAAAGCCACCCTAACAGATGCTTCACAGGTGGGATGGGGAGCCCACCTGCACGATCTCTCTACCCAGGGTACCTGGACTCCACAGGAGGTCTGTCTTCACATCAACCTCCAGGAGCTCAGAGCAATCTTCCTTGCTCTTCGAGTATTGCACGCCCAGCTCAGCTACAAGACAGTCCTAGTTCAAATGGACAATCAGGTAGCCATGTTCTATGTGAACAAGCAGGGCGGAACAGGCTCTCTGTCACTATGCAACGAAGATTTGTGACTATGGGCCCTCGCCAGATAGCATCATATTCATCTCCTTGCGGTGTATCTTCCAGGCATTCAAAACTCTTGGGCAGACAAACTCAGTCGAGTTCTGCTTCCACACGAATGCTCTATCCATGCAGACCAGGTTGCCAAAATATTTCAGATTTGGGGAACCCCGGACATAGACCTCTTTGCAAGTCCGCTGAATGCCAAACTTCCCCAGTTCTTTTCCAGAATTCCGGCTCGATGTTGTCAGGCAAGGGACGCCTTCCTCCTTCACTGGGGTCAGGACTTCCTATATGCCTTCCCACCCATTCTCCTCATCCCCAAAACACTATTCAAGCTTCAGAGAGACAGTGGTCACATGATTCTCATAGCTCCACGTTGGCCACGGCAGACGTGGTACCCTCTGCTTCTACATCTCTCTCAAGCTTTGCCTCTGGAGTTGGGATCTGCCCCAGATCTTCACTCCCAAGAGGACGGGATGCTGTGGCATCCCAATCCCCAGTCTCTGCATCTCAGGGTCTTGTTGCTGAAAGCATAGAACTTCAGGATCTCCACCTTTCCCAAGAGGTAAAGGATATCCTTCATGCTGCTAGGAAACCCTCCACAAGATGCTCATATACCTTTAAGTGGAAAAGGTTTACCATATGGTGCTCGCAGAAGGGTCTTAACCCTCTTGCGATACCTCTGGAATCGATACTAGAGTATCTCCTTCACTTGTCAAATGCGGGTCTTAAGACAAATTCAGTAAGAGTCCATCTTAGTGCTATTGCAGCTTCTTACAAGCCTCTAAGTGGACAACCTATTTCCTCTCATCCTCTCATAGCGAGATTTATGAGAGGCCTTCTTTTAACAAAGCCTCCCATTAAGCCACCACCGGTGGCATGGGACTTGAATCTGGTGCTCGGGCAGCTCATGAAACCGCCCTTTGAATCATTAGCCACTACATCTTTGAAATTCCTTTCCTGGAAAGTCATCTTCCTCATTGCAATCACATCAGCACGTCACATCAGTGAATTGCAAGCGTTAGTGGCTGATCCTCCTTACACAAGGTTCTACCATGATAAGGTAGTTCTTAGGACTCATCCACACTTTATGCCAAAAGTGGTTTCGCCTTTCCATTTAAACTAAGCTGTTTATCCTTCCTGTTTTCTTTCCGAGGCCTCATGCCTCCATTGCAGAAAGGAACCTTCATACCTTGGACTGTACAAGAGCTTTAGCCCTTTACTTGCAAAGGACACAGCAACATCGAAAATCTCCTCAACTCTTTGTTGCTTTTGATTCTAGTCATTTAGGACATCCAGTTTCCAAAAGAACTCTATCTAACTGGATTGCTCAGTGCATATCCTTTGCCTATTAGACTAAGAACCTTGCTCTTGAAGGCCATGTTACAGCTCACAATGTGAGAGCCATGGCAGCCTCAATGGCTAATCTTTACTCTGTGTCTATCAACGACATCTGTCGAGCAGCTACCTGGGCTTCGGTACATACCTTCATGGCCCACTACTGCTTAGACAAGGACTCCTGCCGGGATGCCTTGTTTGGCCAGGCTGTTCTTCAACACCTTTTTCAGACTTAATCAACTCTTATCCACCGTCCCTGGTAGGATGCCAGAGATCCATGGGGGGAAGTATGGCCCTTTCACAAGGGCTAACAACTTCTTGGGGCCATCTCCCTGGCATCTGCAGCTAGGGAGTCCCCATATGTGAAGACCACATTCTTGCTTGTTCCTGGAGATAGCATAGTTACTCACCCGTAACAGGTAATCTCCGGGAACAGCAGGAATTTAGTCTTCACAACCTGCCCACTTCTCTTAGGAGTTGTATCTCTTTCTCTCTCTCCTTGTCTCTTTTGTCTCAGCTATAAACTCAACTGGAGAGGGACAGTTGGAAAGGCGGGAAGGCAGCACACAAGCACTGTGGGATGCTCACAAAAGCTTTCCTATTGGACGCTGGGGACCGTTCCCGCGCAGCTCCGTCGGTACCGACGATACCCATATGTGAAGACTAAATTCCTGCTGTTCCCGGAGATCACCTGTTACAGGTGAGTAACTACGTTTCCAAACAAATTAATTTTTTGTCAGACAAAGAATCTCAGACAAGGAACTCTTAACTGAAGGTTTGTGTCCTTTTATTCAAAAGCAGTAACACTGGCTGCTGTAGAGAAGTTTTAATCAAAGAAGTACTTAGCTGAACCACTGCGCTATGACACAGTCCATCAATAGTGGTGGAAAAATGACACAGTCCTTGCAACTTGCAAGTTGGTGGACATTAATCTGAAACAGGGTTTGGAAGTTTGTGTTGTTTTTCCACCATCTGACCCCAGCATCTTACAACATGGTGTGCCCACAATCACCTGCTGCACTTCTTCTGCTGTGATTGGGACCCCTAGTTGTGTAACCTGAATGGGGTCAAGCTGGGGCAAGCGTACCCATGTCAAGTACTTGGTATCGATGAAAAAGAAACCTGTTGCTCCACATACAACATTTGATGATAATCCTGGAATGCTGCTCAAATCTCTTTAGTCTCTTTAATCTCTCTAAAATCCCCTGCCGATTTCGGACCTCCATGACATATTTAGAGCCCTGAGAGCCTTTTAAACAACGCACTGACAATTCCCCACTTTTATCCTTAAACTGATGTATCGATACTTGTAATACAACAAAGACTTTTTGGCTCTCTGATGCACAACTTCATTCAAAGAGGCTTGAGTTTCCATCAGACAGATACGGTTTGTTTTATGAAGGAAAGTGAGCATATCGCCTCCTTCTCAGCACCCACCTGTTTTTTCAATTATAACACCTGTGCACACAGCTTCTTCCATCTACAGACAGAATATGCTATAATATCCCCCGAAGGACTACTTTCGCTGTCTTCCAGAATAATTTGGGATCCTCCCTGTGTTGATGGTTATGATAAACACATTTTTCCCACTGTCTCCTATATAAGAGATGAACCACTTTTCATGAAAAACTCCAATGGAAAACACCAAAGCCTACACGATGCTTCCTTCGGAGACCTCCACTGCAGGCCCATCCAAATCAATGTGTGGTCTGATATTTCCAAAGGATCTATCTTGGAGGTCTCCACACCAGAAAGCAGTGGTGTCGAAACCAACACATAGTCGATGCTGGACTAAGACCAGGACGCATGAGCATAATCACGGTCGAAGGGATGTAACACGCGCCAAACATCCACTAATTCTTCCATCCCACAAAATAATTCATACTGCTCATAGTGACTCCTTGTCCTGTGCCCTTCCCTGGGAAGTATCCACAAGAGGGTCCATTACCCAATTAAAGTCCCCCCCTTCAGGATAATTGGTCCCTCAGATAATTGGTCCCTCAGGTAATTGGTCCAATGAGGAGGCAATCTGAGAGAAAGCGGGAGTCATGAGCATTGGCCCATAAAGATTACAAAGGATTACAAGCCTGTAGTTCCCACTAACAAAGACATAGTGCCCTTATGTGTGAACACTCAAATTGAACAACTTTCCCCAGCAATTTGACCACCCCTCCCTTTTTATTTACCGCAGGGGCCCCAAAGACCTTTCTCACCCAACCCCGTTTCAATTTGACATGCTCTACAGCATCTTGATGGGTTTCTTTCGTCATGCCCCTCTTATGCTGGCCCAGAGCCCTGAGAACCTTGTGGTGTTTAATGGGAAATCGTACATCCATTCCATAAAATAATTTTCAGTCTGCATCCCACTCTAGAACACCTCTGCACCTGATACCTTTGCCTTCCCAAGGAGAAACAGCCTCTCCCTCAGCTTAGGACTACTCTCTGAGGCACAGAAATCCATGCCATGATATACCTCACACTGTCAACACATCCACTACTGCACAAAAGACCCATTCCTACCCCCTAACTGCCTCCCCAATCACTTCCCTCCTAGCCAGTCACTTCCTCCTCCTACGGCAATCATTCTGATCACACCTATCCCTATACTTCCCTTATGGTCACTAATCAGTATATTGAGGCCCCCTCCCACTTCCTCAGCTCTCATCTCCACATCCAGTCTCCCCAGTTCTCCTGTTCCCACATCAATCTAGCTCCAGGTCCCACTCCCAAGAGAAAAAGCAAAGAAGCAAAATCAGAAAAAAAAACAGACTAGGACAGAGCCATAAACCAGAATTGAAATTCATCACCCAACCCCACCCACTCAACCAAACAGCAACCACAGCGAAGAGTGTAGTATACATCATTCCCTCCATTGGTGTACATATCTCCTTCCCTTAAGATCATGTTGCTAGCCTACTCATTCCCTCCATTGGTGGAGCAAAAACTGTCACTTCTCCATAAGTTACAACAGAGGGCTACCCAGTCACACAAACCACATTCCTCCATCTGGTTTAGCTAAACAGCATACAGTGCTCTGCATAATTCCATACACTGGCCCAGGACACAGTCAAGCCAACCACAGCTGCCTAGGCCACAGGGAGAATCCAGAATCCGCCGCAACCATGGCACAAACCACTACGTAAAGGCTCATTTAAATTCCAGTGCACCGAAGATCCTCAGGCTCCGACAAGTAAAATTCCAGTCAAACAACTGCCAAAAATAAGTGTGTTAGCAGCCCAGTAGCACAGTTCTCAAGTCTGGTCACTGCTACTCGGAGCACCGCAACCTTACGTAAATAATTAAGAAGTCGAGCGATGACAACTATTTGCCTACGATCTGACGACTGGAATGCCCCGATATGGTAGACCCACTCAGTAACCAAGGGGCCATCCCTGCACCCATTGCAAGCCCCAAGGGCAGGCAGATCTCCAGAAATACTCTCCGTTCAGGATCTTTAATGGATTTGGTTATTCCAGTAAACTGTAAATTATTAGGGCGATTGTGGTTTTCTATGTCATCCATCTTTTAAAGTTGTGCTAGAGTCTCCCACAACTAATCAAAGTCCTTAGCGACCTCATGAGCTTTATCTTCCATATTAAAGATCCTTTGCTCTGCCTCAGACATGCGTGTACTAAATGTTTCCAGGACCAATGCCATAGAGTCAAACATCTCATTTATGGTAACAAACTAGCCCGACCAGACTACCACCACTGCCATGGTCTCCTCCGTATCCTCTTGGGCAGGTGATTTTGGAGCAGACTCCTGCATGGATGCCATCTTGAATTTGGGCTGCCGCAGCCAGTCCTTCTATTTTACGAGCAGATTTCATCACAGAGAAACCCAAGAAGCTCACATGGACAACATGCTTTGCTTTTAGTTGGGGCACCAGGTGGGGCTCAGTCAAATCAACTGGTCATCGACTTGGTAAGCGGGGGAAAGAGGAGAGGAGACTTCGGAGCATGGAGGGTACCTGTTTACCCACTTTCATCACATCATGTGACCCTCCTCGCATTTTTTTTTTAATTTTGTTGCGTAGTTTTTGCAGTTTTTGGCCCCCTATGATTGGGATCCAATGCCCAGGGCACCTTTTGGCTGGCATTCTGACAGCCCTTGTGGGGAACTGGGGCCCAAAGCTGGGCCTTTAGCCCCTGCTTCTTCTTTTTCTGTGCTCCTGGGAGCTCAGCACCCATTCTGGACTGTGTGGACACAGTGAATCTCCAGGAACAAGCAGGAATGAGTCTTCACATATGGGGGTTCGTCGGTGCCGACGGAGCCCGCACGGGAATGCTCCCCAGCATCCAATCAGAAGGCTTTTGGGAGCATCCCTCGCGCCTGCGCGGTAGCTTCCCGCCCTTCCCACTGCCTCTCCCCAGTTTTCGTTTTTCCGCGGAGCCGACAGGACGTACCTCCTGTCACCGCAGAAACTTTTTTTCTTCTTTTCTTGTTTCCTGTGGTCGCGGTATTTTCCCCACTGACTCTGGCACCGCTGGTGCCCCCTTTTTCCTTATTTTTTTGTTTTCCTTTATTTTCCTTCGAGGAGCATCCTCCTCGTGTTATTCTGAGGCCTGCCGGGCTTTCCAGCATGGAGCCTTCTTCCCCTAAGAAGTGCCCCCACTGTGGAGACGTTGTCTTCTTCTCCGACTCCAACGCCTGGTGCCTCTCCTGTTGGGGCCCTGACCCCTTCTCCCCCGGTTCCCCGGGCTTCAGTGTCGGGAGAAGACCCTCCCTGTTTCGAGTGTCCCTCGATGACGTCTTTCCCTCTGAGGTGCGGTCGTCGGCTTTCTCTCCTCGCCAGGATCAGGTAACCCGACAACAGTCTGTTAAGACTAACCGAGCCTTGAGGGGTGAGTCTCATGCGCCGCATGACTACGGCTCCGGCCTTCCCCTCCAGTCCCTTACACCCCGGAGGGAGTCTTCGGGCTCCAGAGCCTCCACGGGGTTTCGGGTTGTTCCTGAGGTTCGCTCCTCACAGAACATTCCCGAGCCATGCCCGAGGGTGGCACCCACTTAGAGCGGTGCAGATCCCTCGGCATCGGCGCCGGCGTCGAGTGATCCACTCTTCGCCAGGGACTGTCAACTGGTGTCCTTGGTGCCTTCGGGGCCGATCGACTCGACCCAGTCTGGCTCTACGGCATCCCGGCCCTGCGCGGGGGTGGTACCCGCTTTCGGCGGTGCCGATTCCCCGGCATTGGCGTCGGTGTCGAGTGTTCCACTCGTCACCGGGGATCGTCGGACCAACCTGACCCGGTATGGCATGCCCACACCCCTGCCATGCGCGGAGGTGGTGACCGCTTCGAGCGGGACCAAGTCCTCGGCATCGGTGTCGGAGTCGGTGGCCCCACTCCCCGCCGGGGATCGGCTCCGGGTGCCCTCGGCTCCGCCAGGGCCGATCGACTCATCCCCGGCTTCCGCGGGGGCGGTACTGGCCTTGAGCGGCTCCGCCCCTCCCGCGGCGGTCTCGGGAACAAGGGCCCCGTTCTTCGCCAGGGGTCGCCTCCGGGCTCCACCTGTGGAGCCGATCGATCTATCCCAGTCGGGCGGGTCGGCACCCCCACCTTGTGCGGGGCCGGGGCCTCCCCCGTACGCCACCGACCCCTCGGCATCTACGCGGGTGTCGAGTGCTCCACTCGTCACTAGAGTCTGCCCGCGGGACCCGGGTCCTTCGGTCGAGTCGACCCAAAGAAGCGCCGCGGAGCCGGGGCTTGGCGTCTCGCTTCCCGTCGGGGCTCATCGGCGGGTTACCTGGGTACCCTCGAGGCCGCGTAGTACGCCCCGTAAGGGTTTCCCGCTCAATAAAACAGGCGCAGGCAGAACCCCGGTGCCTAGAAGGGCCTCTCTCCCGGCGTCGGAGCCGACTTTGGGTGTCTCCCTCTTCGCCGAGTTTCGGCCTGGGAAGCCCTCGTTGCCCTCGGCACCGATCGTCGCGACCCGACTCCATTCGCGGGAGTGGCAGCACCGGCGTGGCCGCCGACACCGTGACCCCCTAAGGAGGCGTCGCTCGGTTCAATGCCCAGCCTCGAATCAATCTCCAGTCTGGAAAGCGTGGCTCTGGCGCATTTCGGATCCGACCCCAGTCTCTTCCGACGGCGCAGTGCTGCGCTCGCCTGCTCTCCAGTGGCCTCGGCACCACTCCAGCCGCCCTTGCGGATTGCCCCGGGGGCGGCCCCGCCCCCGGAATCGGGGCCGAGGCCGAGTCCCGCAGGCCCGTCGGGGACGTCGCTCCCTTCGATGCCCCGCTTGGAGTCAATCCCGGGCTCTGACGATGCAGTACCGACTGCCTCGAATTGGGACTGTCAGTACCCTCCTCTGTTTAGAGCGATTCCTCCCGTGCACCGGCAAGGTGGGTCCCCTGGTGTTCAAGCGGGCCCCTCTACCTCGGCCTCCCCCGGGATAGCCATTCTGGGAGAGCCGTCTTTTCAGGACTTCCTCCTTGACATGGCGGACTTGCTCGCCATTCCTATTCTGGGCCCTACGCTAAGTCCAGGTACTGCGGAACAGGCAGCCATAATGCTTCCTTTACATCCCTCCCTGCGGGATCTCCTGCTCGGGATTTGGCGCTCGCCCTTACAGGTACCGGCGCCGCCTACAGCCATGCATGTCCGGTATCGGGTGCCCCCCTCTCCGGGTTTCCAGACGCACCAGCTTCCCCATCATTCCATTGTGGTGGAATCGGCCCTGAGGAAGGTCGGAAGCAAGAAGAAGCACTCTTCCTGCCCCCCGAATCGTGCGTCTAAAACTCTGGACAACTTTGGGCGGCGAACCTTCCAAACGTCCATGTGGGCTTCCAGGATTCTCTCATATATTTTCTATATGAGCCTGGCGCTTCGGGAGGTCACTGAGAGGTTATCTCTTTTGTCTCCCTTTGTATCGGCCCCTCGGGCCCCTGACTATTCCTTGCTTCTTTACCATTGCAGGGATATCTCTTGGTTTCTTTCTCGGGCTGCCGTGGACTCTTTCGAGTCAGTTAGCAGGTCCTCTGCAGTAGCCATAGGGGCGCGTCATACAGCCTGGTTGCAGGCTTCCGACTTGTGCAGCTGGGCACAACATACTCTGGGTACTTCCCCGTGCACCGGGGAGAACCTCTTCAATGGCGAGGCTTTGCGTCAGGTTGCTCAGTGCTCCGCCGACCTGTTTGGCACTGGCCGCCCGCGGCCCTCCCCCTCTCCCGGGGGTAGAAAATGTCCTTCCCGACCCTCCTGTCAGAAGAGGAGGAGGTTTCATCCCTCTGCCCGCCTGCTGGGTGCGCCCATGCCAGGGACGTCTCACACCGGTCGGCAGTGCCAGGGCTCGCGCCAGGCTGCCCATGCCAAGCAGCCTTAGGCTACGGTATGCGGCAGCTTGCGCTTAACTCCTCTTACCTGAAGTTACTGTCCAGTTCTGCACTGGGGTTCTTTCAGTGTGACAAGCGGTTCGGCTGCTTGATTGGAGGTATGGAGCCCCCTCCCCTGGGGGGGGGGGACCCTTCCCATGCTAGGTTAGCCTGGCTCCTCAGGGCCATGCTAGTCTTCTTCGGACTTACCCTCGGGTACATCCCTCGGATTCCCCTCTGCCTGGTTTCCCCGGATTGAGGGGATCGCGCACCGAATCTCCTTCTCCCAGTGTAGGCCTTGGCCGCTACTCTCCGAGCGTGGCCAACCCAATCCTCAACAGGGCCGGACCACCCCCCCCCCTGGTCTGTGTCTCCGCTCTCGCAGAGAAATCCCTGGGTCCGTCAGGTTACGGTGGACAGGAGTCCCACTGACCCATGCCGATCCCCGGCTCCGCTCCCTGCACTCTTCGGAGCGGCGGAGGGCATTGGCCCTAACCCTGAGGGATTTTTTTACATAGGCCGGAGATGACCCCCACGGTCACGCCGTGGCTATAGGGTTTTTTATCCTCCAGCCTTCCCTGTGGCACGGAGGACACGTTTTTTGGGTGGCTGTCAGGTGGACGCCTCAGGGGCCTACGTACTCCTGATGTGCTCCTCCCCAACTGATCTGGCGGTCACGCAACCATACTGCTACTCTCGCCAATCTGCCCTGCTCCACGCACATCGGCCCATCACTTTGGATGGCCCTTCCCCCCGCCACCTTCCAGGTGGGCGCCCTCCTGTGGATCAAGGGCCGGTCCGAGTTGGCAGTATCGTTCTCACGTGTGCATACCGGTTTAGTAACCTGGGTGGGCGCTCCGGGCCCACCTATAGCCCAATATACATCTATACCTGTTATTGGATATATATCGGTACAGGTGGGCGCTTTTGGGAAATGTTATAGCGCCCTGTGTCTTACCGACTATCTCCCAATTGTCGGTACTGACGTTTTGTTATTTCTTACGGGGTCCGGCCGGCCCGCTTGCCTGCGTTCTGCGGCTCGGGTGCTCGGACCGGTTATGCTTAAACTTGCTGTGATGTCAACAGCCCCTTGGTTTACGCCTCCTTGTCTGGAGGTTTTCGAACCCATTGTCTTCCTATCCCTTGCCGGCTAGGGTAGACAGTGTACCCCTCGGTATCCCGGGGTACACTTCTGTTCTTCTCCGTGCTGGGTTCTCCCAGATCGGTCAGTCTTCTGATAGTCCTCCGGATTGGGGACTCTGCTCCTACTGGAGTTCTCAGCTTCTTAGAGCTCCTCGTGAAGACCTGCCGTCTTTCCGGTGCCGGTTGACACCTGCGTCTCCAGCCCGCCCGGACTGGGAACTTCGTCCTCTCTGCGGTGAAGTTCCCTTGAAGACTTCGCTACTGCATCTACAGTACCCGTCGCAGCTCTGCCTTCTACAATCCAGTAGGTAAGCTCTAGATTGTGCTAGATCATTAACGGTTTAATGATAATTGACGTGGTTTGAAGACTCCCCTGTAGTCTTCGGTTGCTGTGCCTTGGCAACTCTTCTCAACTCCTACCCTCCATCCCTCCGGGGATGCCGGGGATCCAGGTTCGGCGATGTCGCCCTGTCCAGGGGCGCGCATTCTGGGATCTCCTCTGGCACCCTCAGCTAGGGAGTCCCCATATGTAAAGACTCATTCCTGCTTGTTCCTGGAGATAGCACAGTTACTTACCTGTAACAGGTGATCTCCGGAACAGCAGGAATTAGTCTTCACAACCCACCCACCTAGGAGTTGTAACTCTCTCTCTCTCTCTCTTCCTTCCTCTCCTCTCCTTCTGTCTCAGCTATTAAACGCAACTGGGGAGAGGCAGTGGGAAGGGCGGAAAGCTACCGCGCAGGCGAGAGGGATGCTCCCAAAAGCCTTCTGATTGGATGCTGGGGAGCATTCCCGTGCGGGCTCCGTCGGCGCCGACGAACCCCCATATGTGAAGACTAATTCCTGCTGTTCCGGAGATCACCTGTTACAGGTAAGTAACTGTGCTGAATAGAACATTGCGGGATGGCACTAGCTGAGATCCCAGAGGTCCCTGGGACCTTTCAGGGCCCCGGGATCCCACTTGCAAGCTAGTTTGCATTGTAGCTCCTGTATTTAGGCTGTATTCAGTAGGCTAGCAGCCTTTCAAATGTCTGTGGGGATGTTTGGTCTTGAATGTTTCTTCTCGGGACCCAGAGTTCCTGCACACTCTTTTCATGATCAGCCAGAGAGGTTACTGCCCCTGCTTTTTTTTTGTATTTTATTGGATATTCTTTACAGTAATTTTTTAAATTTAGTTTTACTATTATTATTATTACTTTTATTATTTTTCTTTTAATAGTTATCTCAGTTATGTGTTATTTATGTAATTTACTTTTATTTATGAGGGAGGAGTGGTCTAGTGGTTAGGACAAGGTATTTCAGGCCAGAGGGCCGGGGGTTCAAGTCCCACCTGGGGACAGCAATCTCAGGCCGGAGGGACTGGGATTTCTAGTCCTATAGGCACTCCTTGTGGTCTTGGGCAAGCCACTTAACCCTCCATTGCCCATGTTCCCTGTAAGTATTAACGTATGTGTGTCATATCCCCCTCGTGTTAAATGTATACCCCAATTGACCACTTTGACCCGGTGAAAAGCGGAATATAAATACAGCTAAATAAAATTTGATGTTATACTTGTTAGCCTCTGGTCTAAGTTTTATAGATTTTATTCTATGCATGTTTATTTGTTTGAATCTTAACCCCTGAAGAAGGCACTAGTCAAAACATGAGGTACTAGTCAAAACATGGCTGTGTCTGGTTTCTCCAAATAAAGTATTTTTTTACTCCACCTCTCTCCTGTTTCTCTCTCTCTCTTGCTTGCGAGTGTGTGTGCTCTCATTTGGACCTGCCTAGTCTGGTCTCCAGTGTTCCCTGTCAGTCGACTAGGCTCTTCCTCTTCCCCAGAAGATCAAGGAGCATGTTCCACCTCCTGACTGTTAGGCTGAGGAGAGGCTTGTCAGCCTGGCTTCCATGCAGAAGGGCTAGAGGTGTGAGATCCAGTCCAGTTGCCCTAGGGACTGTCCCCTCACAGGCCCCAGGGAGGATCTTCCACGTAGAGGTCACAGCAGTCACATAGAGAAGGGGTTACAGCAAAGAAACTTATTTTATGGACAGATTTTTTTTTAAAATTTTTTGTTATTTTTTTTCTCTGCTTACAAATGAATACACCGAACGCTGAACAATCTGTGATACTTAACTGCTTGTATACCAGAGAAGTAAAAACAAAGTATCAATACATCTAAGAAGTATTGTATCGTACCTTACCTAACAAGTTAGAAAAAAAATAGATTGATACTTGCCTTATCTTGCATCTTGCGGACACCCTTGCCCCTAGGGGCTCTTTTACTAACGGGTGCTAGGGCGTTGCACTTAATGCGACAAAAGTGCTGAAATTGTGGCGTATTAGGTGCATCACCACTGCATTAACTGTCAGGGGTGTGGAAAACACTTCCCCAGCAATTAAAGTTGGAAGAAGTTGATATATGCAAGTTCTTTGGATAAGTTGAAGTTTATTGTAAACACTCTGATGTTTGCTAGTTCTTTGAATAAGTTATTAGATACAAGTTCCTTGGATACGTTTATGTTTTTTGTAAACCGCCTTGATTGAATGAAAAGGCAGTATAGAAAAATTGTTAAATAAATAAATAAGTAAAGTGGAGCCCTGTCCCTTAGTTACAGGGTACATTGAGGTGGTGTTAGGTGATCCATGCTAATGCAGTTAGTGTAGGGTGTGAACTCAGCGCTAACTGCACAGACCAGACCATGCCTGCTCGCTACCCTTGCCCTGCCCACTTGGGACCCTAACGTGAATTACACAGTACAGGAATCATCCTGTGCTAACAGTCATGGCCCTACACTAGTTGGCAACGTGTGTCCCAATGCACGTTTAGCACGTGCCAGAACATGTGTTGTCAGCTAACGCCCTTTGGTAAAAGACATCCTCCCCCCTAATAAGAACATAAGAAATGCCATACTGGGTCAGACCAAGGTCCATCAAGCCCAGTATCCTGTTTCCAACAGTTACCAATCCAGGTCACAAGTACCTAGCATTTTCCCAAAAAGACACACAAGTTCCATAATACTTGTATTGGGGCAAGCAGTGGTTTACCGGGTCCTCTTTAATAATGGTTTATTGACCTTTCCTCCAGGAACTTGTCCAAACCTCTTTTAAACACAGCTATACTAACATCTTTTATTACATCTTCTGGTAATGAATTCCAGAGTTTGATTACGCATTAAAAAATATATTTTCTCTTATTAGTCTTAAACTGGTTACACTGTAGCTTTATTGCATGTCCCCTAGTCTTTCTACTTTTTGATGATGTAAACAATTGATCTACATTTACCCATTCCACTCCATTTATTGGGAAGGGAGACACAGATCACTCATCCTCTGGAAGGGCCTGAACCCAAATACTGTAAGAAATCCACAGCTCCTCAAAGGGCACAGTCTGACCTTTCAACATGTAAGAAAGTTTATCCTTATTCATAAATTCATGTAAACAGAGAAACATAATGGCAGAAAAAGACCACATGGTCTATCTAGTCTGCCCTTCTATATCAACTACAGCAATGCCCTTTTTTCCTTTAGAGGTCCTCTGTTTGTCAAATGTTTTGTTTTAAATTCAGATACAGTCCTTGTCACTACCACCTGCACTGGGAGACTATTCCATGCATATACTGCTCTTTCTGTAAAGAAATATTTCCACATATTACTTTGGATTCTATCCCCTTTCACCCTGATCCTATGCACTCTCATAGCAGAGCTTGCCTTCAATCGAAAGAGACTCTCCTATGCATTTATGCATGGAGGTATTTAAATGTTTGTATCATGTCTCCCCTATATTACCTTTCCTCTAAAGCAGGGGTCACCAACCTGCGGCCCGCGGGCCGCATGCGGCCCACGAGGTCCCTTCGTGCGGCCCGCGAGGCTCTACCCCGGTTAACATTACGTACGACCCGCCAAGGATTCCCGCCATTGTATCCACGCGCTCGCAGCTCACCGACGACCACCTGCAAGCGTCCCTTCTCCTGTCAGTGTCATCTGTGAAGCCGGACTTTAAGCGTTTGTCTGCTAGCATGAATCATCAGCCATCTCATTAAATTCAATAAAGGTGATCAGCCATTGTTTTCATAATTTTGCGTTTGTTGTTTTTTTTCGCGGGGGCGGGGAGAAGGGGGGTGCGGCCCGCGAGGCTCCCGGTAGTCGGCTGTGCGGCCCGCGGCCCTCTGGAGGTTGGTGACCCCAGCTCTAAAGTATACATATTAAGATCTTTAATTCTGTCCTCATATGCTTCATTACAAAGACCACTAACCATTTTGGTAGCCACTTTCTGCACCAACTCCAATCTGCTTATATCCTTTTGAAGGTATGATCTCCAAAGTTGCACACAATACTCCAAATGAGGTCACACCAGAGACTTACACAGAGGCACAATCACCTCCTTTTTTTCTGCTGGCCATTCCTCTCCCTATACACGTCACGTCTGGCTTTCACAGTCACTTTTATTTTATATGTTTAGCTACTTTAAGTTCGTCAGACACAATTACACCCAGGTCCTGCTCGTCTTTCTTGTACGGAAGTACCTCACCCCCTACACTAGACCGCTCCTTTGGATTTTTGCAGTCGAAATGCACGACCCTTCATTTTTTAGCATTACAATTCAACTGCCAAATTCTTGACCATTCTTCAAGCTTAGCTGGATCCCTCCTCATGCTATCTACTCCTTCCTAGGTGTCTACTCTATTGCAAATTTTGGTATCATCCGCAGAGGCAAACATTACTCGATGCCCCTCCATAATATCACTAACAAAAATGTTAAAAAGAATTGGACCGAGGACAGATCCCTGCGGCACACCACTGGTAACCTCCTCCTCCTCCTCAGATTGAGCTCCATTTACCTGCACCCTTTGTTGCCTCCCACTCAACCAATTTCTAACCCAATCAGTAACTTTAGGGTCCATCCCTAAGGTGCTCAGTGTGTTTATAAGTTGCTTTTGCAGAATGTCAAAGGCTTTACTGAAATCTAAGTACACCACTTCTAGGGCACTCCCTTGGTCCGACTCCCTGGCCACCCAGTTAAAGACATCAGATTTTCTGTCAAGACTTTCCTTGGGTGAATCCATGCTGCCTTGGATCCTGCAATCCATTGGAATCCAGAAACATCACTAGTCTCTCTTTTAGTAGCCTTTCTAATAATTTACTAACCACAGAGGTTAGACTAACTGGCCTGTAGTTCTTAATGTCATCCTTATGTCTGCTTTTGTGTAAAGAGACTGCATGTGCCTTTCTCCAGTCCTCTGGCACCACTCCAGACTCCAAAGAAGCATTGAAAAGGCCAGACAGTGGAGCCGCTAGAATGTCCCCAGATTCCCTCAGTATTCTTGGATGTATCCCATTAGGACTTATTGCTTTGTTGTCTACTTTTAGTTTAGCTAGTTCCTTACAAACACAGTCTTCTGAAAATTGTTCTTTATCTTTATCTTTATTAATACATTTTATATACCGCTCACACTCAAGGTACCAGAGCGGATTACAATAGCAATAATAATAGGGCTGCTGAAAAGGAAAAGAACGCCATAAATAAAAGGAAAGAAAGATAGGATAGAATAAGAGGGGAGAGTAGAGCAACAGGGCAAAGTGAGTTAAGAACGACTGAAATCAACAATATGGGGGACAGGAGAGGGCAGGGGGAGGGGGAAGGTTAAAAGCTGTGCAGAACAAATGGGACTTCAGCATGGTCTTGAAGGTTTTGTAGGAGGGTTCTAGACGGAGGGCAGGGGGGAGCGAGTTCCAGAGTCGAGGGCCTAAGAAGAAAAAGCAGAAGAACGGGTGGATTCGAGATGAGCCTGTGATGGAGAAGGAAGGGACATGCGGTTCAGATGAACTGACCGAAGAGAATGGTGGGCGGAGTGAAGACGGATTTGATCTGCGAGGTAAAGGGGAACACCGGTGTGAATGGATCTATGTACATGGATGAGCACCTTGAACTGTATGTGATAGGTAAGTGGAAGCCAGTGCAAGTGAATCAGAAGAGGGGTGATGTGATCAAAACGTGAAGCATGCATCAAAAGACGTGCCGCTGTGTGATGAACCAGTTGTAGTCTCCGCAGTTGTGATTGGGGAAGGCCAGCCAGAATGACATTACAATAATCAAGACGAGATACCACCAGGGATAAGAGTAGTGTGGTCATAGCGGGGACGGATAAGAAAGGGGGAACTGCACGAAGTTGTCTCAAAGTGTAAAAGCACTGTTGCACCACAGAGGAAACATGCTCTTTGAAAGATAAGGCAGAATCCAGGTTAACCCCCAGATAACGTAGGGAGGGAACAAGAGGGAGAGGTGTGGAGGACAAAAGAGGAGCGAGGGAAGGAGCAGGAGCACCGAAGGTGAACCAAATGGCAAAAGTTTTTGATGAGTTTACATGCAGGAAATTAGAGGAGAACAGGTAGCCACCGATGTCAAGCAGGAATTGAGAGGAGCTAGGTCCAAGGTAGTAGGGTCAGTGTGGTGAAGAAGAAGAATATCATCTGTATAGAAATGAGCTGTGATACCATGCTGCTGGATCAAAAGGACTGAGCCCTGGGGGACACCACATGGAAGAGGGGTTAGTGGAGAGGATGAAAGACCTGTAGAAACGGAAAAAGACCTATGGGAGAGAAAGGAACAAAACCAAGAGAGAACAGAACCGGAGAGATCAATATTGTGTAGCCGAGCTAGGGAGGGTGTGGTCATCTACAAGGTCAAAGGCAGCGGATAAGTCTAGGGAAACGGCAATGGAGAAAAGACCGCGATCGTGGGCAATACGCAGGTCGTTAAGGAGTGAGAGCAGAATGGATTCGGTACTGTGATTGAGATGGAAGCCGGATTGATGGGGGTGTAGAACCAGGGAAGCCTCAAGGTGAGAGGAGAGTTGGACGAAGACCAGTTTTTCAAGAATTTTGGAAGGGGAGGTTCGAGACGGGACACCAGTTGGCTGGGGAAGAGGGATCGAGAGAGTCTTTTTTTAGGATGGGGCGGATAATGGCATGCTCATTATCCGCCCCATCCTAAAAAAAGAGATCCCCATCGCTACTGTTCAAGATCCCCATTGCTTTTGTTCCTATTTGCAGGTGTTTTCTGAGGTCCTGCTCCTGGCGCTTCATCTGTGAACACAGAACAGAAATATTTCTTAAGCAATTCCACTTTATCCTCATCCGTTTTTACATATTCCTCCCCTTCACCCTGAGTCCGACAATATAATTTTTGCCCTTCTTCCTCTCACTGTCATATATGAAAAATGTCTTATCCCCGCATTTTATTGCATTGGCTATTCCTTCTTCTTTTTGTATCTTTGCTTTCCTGACTACTTTGCTAGCTTTTCTGTTTTTCACTGTCACCCACCTAAGTAACTAACAGGACCCCCTCCAATCTTTCCACAACCGTGCAATCACCATATGTGCTACCAACAGCAACAATGCCACCAGTTTTGGATATTATGCCGAATCTCAACTAGGGAATCAAAATAGTCCAACAATTGAAAGGTGCTATCGGTAATCTCATTAATCGAGATTAGCAATTTCATCCAGAAATCTTGAATATGAGAACATTCCCACCAAAGATTGTAAAAGAAGCCTACCCATCCACAGGCTCTTCAGCACTCATCCTTCTCCACTAAGCTGAAATGCTGCAATCAGACTGGAGTCAAATAGGCATACATGAGAAGCTTATATTGGATTTTCTTACACAGCAGTAGCCCTTGCAATGGATAACTTGGCACTCCTGGGGGGTAAGGGACCGACCCAGGGAACGATGCCAGCGCTTAATGTGCAGGTCAAATCCATGGAAGTATAACTCAACCAGGGCTTTGCACAGTTTGGAAAGCAGTCCTTCCCACTGGGCTTTCTGGCCAAAAAGGAATTTCTCCACCTCCGATGGTGCCCTAGGGAGTTGTAGCCAGTGTTCCTCCTGTAAAAGGAAGTATTATATCTGGAAATATTGGAAGAAGGAATACTCACCCCACCCTTGTGTCCGAGTTGTGCTGAACTCAAACAAGTACCTTCCTCAATAAAATCTCTCAAGAGGAAAATATCATTGGCGCACCAGACCCAACGGAGTTCAGTAAACAAAGCCCCCCAAAACGGATGAAAATCATTGATCTGGGCAATGGAGAAGAGCACCTCTGTGTTGCTGAACTTGGAAACTCACCTTCCACAAGGGTGCCAAGAAAAGATGTCCTGCCACATCCCCTACCCCACTTTCCACAAGCCTCAAAGACTGGCAAAGGGGCCACCCAACCCCACTCCATGTTGACCTAGTGCACACTGGGTGGCCGATCATAGTGGTACCTAAGGTCCCTACAAAAATGCTGCCTTACAATACAACACTAGTTTGGGATAGTTCATCCCCACTTCCTCCACCGTCCAAACTAAACATCCCCAATCTATCTGTGCCTTATTTATCTGTGCCCCAGATAAACCTACTAAACTTAACCTCCAGATTCTTAAAAAAGGACTGGGGATCTCAATCAGCAACTGAGTAAACAAATACAGCAATTTGGGCACTACCACCATTTTGAGAGTTGCCAACTTGCCCATTGAGCCATTTGTGAGATCACTCCACCTCTACAGTTCCTCCCCAATTATAGTGGTGAGTGGAGTATAATTGAATTTAATCAGGTCCTCCACTCTGGGGAAAATTTTAAAACCTAGATACTTAATGGTGGAATCAGTTAACCGGAAAGAAGTCTGCCGGCAGTTGCACCAGTCAACATCCTAATGGGAGAATCTCGGACTTGTTGAGGTTAACCTTAAAGCCCTATACCTTGGCAAAGTCAGCTAATACTTGAAACACCCCTGGGATAGAGTTCACGATCGTCAACATAAACTAAAATGTCATCTACATATAAGGACACCTGATGTGGAATCCCTCCGACCACAACATTCTTAACAGCAGGAGCAGAGCAAAGCAGTGACGCAAGAGGTTCAATCACCAGTGCGAAAAGCAGTGAGGAGAGAGTGCATTCATGATGAGTGCCCCTAAACAATTGGAATTTCTCAGACCGTTGACCATTAACCAGTACCTGGGCTGTCGGCGATGCATACAGAGCCTTCAACCACCCAGTGAAGCGTTCCCCTAAACTGAACTGGGTCATAACTGCAAACATACTTCTACTCAACTTGGTCAAATGCCTTTTTGGCAGGCTGACCCATCAACTTGGTTAACACTCAAAATTATATTCCGCAAACATTGAACATTATCATAAATCTGCCTATCCCATAAAGAACTTGTCTGATCCAGATGGATCAGAGTAGATATCACACTATCCATACTGTTGGCGAGAACCCTAGCTAAAATCTTAACGTCGCTATTCAGCAGGGAGATCGGCCTATAGTTACCACACTCCACAGGTGGTCAGACTCCTTTCAGGATCAGAGAGATCTTTACCTCATACATCAGCGGTAGAAGGTCCCACTCACCAGCTCATTGTTAAATGCTCTCTGAAGGATCAACGCTACAGTCTCTCTTATCCCCTTGTAACTTTTATTAGGGCAACCATCAGTACCCATGGCTTTACCAGACGACAGGGAGTTGATGGTAGTCATAACTCTCTACCAGAGAAAGCACTCTATCCAGGAACTCTTGTTGCTGCTCTGAAAGAGACAGCAGGTCACCCCATCTAAAAAAAAGGAGAGAGCACCTCCGGCAAAGTATTAGCTTCTGAAGAATATAACCTGGAATAAAGCTCTTGAAAAGTGCGGAAAATCTCAGCACTATCCTTCTGCAGGACCCTATGCTGACTGTAAATTTCACGGGCATTTAGGCATCAGTCCATTGCAGATTTTAAAAACAATGGCAGCCTATGGTTTCTGAGACCTCTTTAGCCATGAGTCTGAGTACGATATATTGTACACTTCTTTGATGTAGTACAGAGTAACACTAACTGCTGAATTTCACTGTTGAGCCAGCTGTCCTGCTTTGTTACACAATTGCCATGCCAACAATTTCCTGACCCATTCTCCAAACTCCACAAAATTGCCCTTAGTTAAGAATAGTAGGAACTCAATCCTTTCCACCTCACTTGCTTCAATTTTTCACCTTGCCTCTAATAGTAGGAGGTATACTTTCTTAGATCCCTTAGATCCTGTCCACTTATGCTCTGCCTACAAGTGCACCAACCCGCCCGGAGGCTGTTCAAAACGGCCTCCTGTTGCTGCTTCCTCTGCAAAGTCAATTGTAAGAATGCCCCCCCCCCTGTATATAGGCTTTCCCCGCTTTCCACAGCACACCACTGGATGTTTCCCCATTGTCTTTGCTACTACTACTATTAATCATTTATAAAGCACTACAAGGCATACACAGCACTGTACAAACATGTTTGAAGACAGTCCCTGCTCATAGAGCTTACAATCTAATTAAGACAGACAGAACAATACAAGAGAAAGGGATCAATAGCGAGAGGGGAACAAGAGATTAGGATCCAAAAGCAGCCTCAAAGAGGTAAGCCTTTAGCATGGACTTGAAGAGGGAATGAGATGAGACCTGATGTAAGGATAGAGGAAGCTTGTTCAGGTATAAGGAGCAGTCAGGTGAAAGAATCAAAGTCTGGAGTTGGCATTAGAAGAAAAGGGCATAGAGAGAAGGAAGCCAGAGAAGGAGTGAAGTTCACAAGGAGGGATGTAGGAAGAGAGATCAATAGCATGGAGATTCCTAAAAAGATAGGGCGAGATTGAGGTGAGGAGTGATGAAGAGCGAAGCTTAAGAGGTGGTGGTCATATAAGGGAATAACCGAGGTGTGGAAATTAGAGAGTAAACAATTATAGTAGGAAACAAGGTGAAGGCAGTGACCGAGCTGATGAGTGGGGGCAGAAGAGCAAAGATGGAGGTTGAAAGAGAAGGTAAGGGAAAGGAGCTTGGACGCATAGGTGTCAGAGGGGTTATTAATATGAAAATTGAAATCATCAAGAATAAGGGATGGGAAGGAAGAATCCAGGAATAAGGAGAGCCAAGAGTCAAAATCAGTGAGGAAGGTAGAAATGAACTTGTCAGGGGGTCTATAGATAACAGCAATCTGAAGAGGAATGGATTGAAAAGACAAATGGAATGTACTTCAAAGGAGGGAAAGGAAAAGGGACTGAGGTAGAAGTAGGGATTGAAATTGGCAAGAATGAGAAAGTAGAAACCCAACACCACCACCACCGTGGCCATTGGCACGAGGTTGTGGGAGAATTGGAAGCAACCGACACAGTATCATTGGGAGGAGCCAGGTTTCATGAAGAGCAAGAGGATGAAAAGCGTGAGAGATAAAGAGATCATGGGTAAAAGGAAGTTTGTTAGAAATAGAATCAGCATTCCATAAGACACATGAGAAGGGGAAAGAGGAGGGTGAAAGGAAAGGGATATGGATGAGGTTGCAGTGGTGGAGAGAGAAATATGAAGGGGGGGGGGGGGCAGGATTGGGATTAATGTCTCCAGAAGAGAAGGAGAAGAAGAGTGTGAGGCAGAGAGGAGGTAGCACAGCGGAAGCAAGGTTTATGTCACTGGCCCCGGCAGTCAAGGAGTGCTCGAAGTTCCTGTCTCGAGCAGCATACAATGTCTTTGAATCCTCTGCCAGAGCAGTGTGTCCAGGGCAAACTCATTGATGTCCCTTGTACTGGAGAGTATCTCTTTGGAAAACCCATGTCAGAAAAGGCTGCTGAGATAGAGACTGAGTTCCTGACCAGGACCAGACTCTCAAAGAAGACCTTGGTACACCTTCGTAAAAAGGCTCCAGGGAAGAAGCCATTCTTCGAGGAAGAAGGGGGTGTTTGGTAGTGCACCACAGTACCAGGCCTTCTCTGCTCCACAGCAGGGGCAACAGTCTAAGGGGGAAGGGCACAGCCCCCGCATGCCTAAGATCCCTAAGACCCAGGCACCGGCCCTGGCCCAGCCAGGAGGAAGTTTTTGTCTCCTTGGATACGGCCTCCTCTCCCCCAGGAGGCCCTCGGTAGCCACGGGGGCGTCTGTCCCTGTTTTCCCATAGGTGGTCCTCCATCATCACTGACTCCTGGGTAGTCAAGGAGGGATATCTCCTCTACCTACAATAGACGCCACCTTCGTTCTTCCCAGAAGAACCTGTAAGGCCTCTCCTGCACCAGACTCTGCTCCTCACAGAGCTTGCAGGCCTCCTCATGGACAAGGCGGTGGAGCCAGTGCCCAAACATCTTTGGGGCAAAGGCTTCTACTTTAGATATTAACTCATTCCTAAATGAACATGGGATCTCAGCCCCCATCCTGGACCTATGGGACTTGTACAGATTTCTGGTGAGGGAGTTCAAGATGCTCTCCCTTGGAACACTACTGCTTTACCTCCAGCAGGGAGACTGGCCATGTTCCTTAGACTGAAGGATGCTTATATACACATCCTGATCCATCCCAACCACTGACAATACCTCCGGTACTTGGTGGGAGGAGGTCACTATCAGTACAGGGTGCTACCCTTTGGGTTGGTGTCATCGCCAAGGATCTTCAATAAGTGCCTAGTGGTGGTCGCAGCCCACCTTAGCCTCAAAGGGGCCTTTGCCTTTCCCAACCTGAACGACTGGATCATAGGGAGACACAGCTGAAGAGGTGCACCACGCCACCAACCGCACCATCCACATCCTTCAGCATCTGGGGTTTCTCATCAACTACCTCAAGTCCCACCTCTCTCCAGCACAGTGTCTGGAGTTCATAGGAGCTCAGCTGGACACCCTCCAGGCCAAGGCTGCCTTCCCTCTGGAGAGGACAGAGTCCCTCAGGGCACTAGCTGCAGAAGTGCAACACTACCAGTTGGTGCCCGCTCACCTTCTCTGCCTGCTGGGCCACATGGCCTCCACAGTCCATATAACCCCATATGCCCATCTGCATATGAGGGTGGCTCAGAGGTGTCTCTGCTCCCACTGGACACAAGCCACGGGCAGACTTCCGGACAGCGTAAAAGTGACCCGCCAGCTGTCGGATTCCCTCCACCGGTGGCAGATCTCTGCCATCTTCAGGCTGGGATGCCCTTTCAGGCACTCACCCCCAAAGGGTCCTCAACACGGACGCCTCCCTCTGAGGATGGGGAGCTCATTGCAAGGACCTCTGCACCCAAGGCACATGGTCCCAGATGGAGTACCAGTTTCAGATCAACCTACTGGCGCTCTGGGCGATATTTCTGGCCCTCCGAGCCTTTCGCCATTGGTTACAGCACCAGTAGGTGCTGGTCCATATGGACAACCTAGTTGCAGTGTTCTATGTCAACAAACAAGGAGGCTCGGGGTCATACTTCCTCTGCCAGGAGGCCATAGTCCTCTCCTCATATGCGACACGCAACAGGATGCTCCAGCGGGCGGTCTACCTCGCGGGCCTGGACAATGCCCTGGCAGACAGACTGAGCAGAGTCCTCCAGCTTTTTTGACTGTGGGGTGTCCCCCTGGTTGATTGTTCGCCAGCTTGGACAACACACATTTGCCCTGCTTCTGCTCCCTCCAGCTGCACCCGTGGCTTATCCCATGGACAGAAGGCCTCCTTTATGCCTTCCTGCCGACACCGCTGGTCGCCAAGACCCTCTTCAAGGTCCAATCCAATGAAGCAACATTGATTCTGGTAGCCCCCTGTGGCCCAGGCAGCCCTGGTTCACGCTGCTGCTCTGTCGGCGGCGTTTCCGACTGGGCAAGCTGTTGCTTAAATGTTAGTGTGTTGCAGCAGGGCTGGTGCAAGAGTATTAGGTATCCTAGACGATCTTCAGCTTTGAGCCCCACTCAATTAACATTCAGATTGCTAGCTTCCCCCATCCCTGTGATTTCAATCATTAAATTCAGCAATTATGGATGCCCCGACACCACCATCACACAACAATCCTATACAAACTCATAACTGGACATAACACTTTTAATTTATAAACTTTGTAAATGAGGGCAATTTCCAAAAGCTATGTATCTCAGTAAATGGGCTATTTGAAAATGGTCCAAACCCCCGCCCCCCCCCTACCGGTAATTATACACATTTTTTCTTTGAGTTTCTGTGGCTGTTTTGCTTTGAGAGCAGCTACTCTAGGCTGCCTCCTCATTACAGTCCTTCTCCTCCCAGAAGCTGTTGCTCTAGTCTGCCTAATGGTTAAGCCGGCCCTGCACTAGAGAAGCTATCCCTGACCAAACACACATCAATTCATAGGATCTCTTAATTGTGACTATTAGAATATTATTTTTGTGCAGCAACAATTGTTGGTAAGTGTTGTTTCTTTCTAGCATTTCTCAGACTCAAATTATAGAGAAACAACACCTCCTAACTGGCTGTTTTTATCCAAAGTGGGGATTTCCATCTAATCCTTGAATGTGGCCCTTAAGAGACCTTCACTGCTCCTTACATAGCAGATCAGTGTTTCTCACAAGGGTCCTAGAGAATCCCAAACTAGACTGGCTTTCAAGATATCCACAATGAATATATATAAGAAAGATGTGCATTAACGGACTACTACTACTGATACTATTTATCATTTGTATAGCACTATAAAGCATATACAGTTCTTTATATATACAGGGTGGCCCAAAAAAAAGTGAGAACATCTCGTAGCATATAAGTTATTTAAAAATTCAAAAAGACAGATGTAAATGATTGGCAATTTAAAAAAAAGATGGCGACCGGAAATTGTCGAAATAAAGACGTTATATAGCTAAAAAAGGTAAATAAGTAAACTATTTAAGCTTTTAATTTACGAGATGTTCTCACTTTTTTTGGGCCACCCTGTATATATACATATGAGACATTCCCTGCTTCATAGAGCTTACAGTCTAATTGAGATAGACACCACAACAAACTAGGGATTAGGGTAAATCGGACAGGGTTCTCCAATTCCGGTCTTGGAGGGCCATAAACCAGTCATGTTTTCAGGATGCCCCTAATGAAGATGCATGAAATAAATTTGAATACAATGGGGGCAGTGCATGCAAATATATATCATGCATTCATTAGGGACACCCTGATAGCCTGACTGGTTTGTGGCCCTCCAGGACCAGAATTGGAGACCCTGATCTAGGGGAGTGATTAAGATACACTTAGGTGGTGAGTAGGAGAATAAGGGGATCAGAATCCAAAAGCTGATTGCTTGTAGATTTTTTTATTTATTTACATTCTCTTATATACTGTGCTATTCCACATCAGTGTGGTTTATATTGAACAAACTCAAATTACATTGAACAGGGCATTATAACTTGGAGATAACTATTTTACAGGGAATATGGGCTATGGAGGGTTAAGTGGCTTGCCCAAGACCACAAGGAGCACCTGTGGGACTAGAAACCCCAGTGCTTCCAGCCCAAGGTTGCTGTCCTCTAGTGGGATTTGAACCCCCGACCTTCCGGCCTGAAGTACCTTGCCCCAACCACTAGGCCCCTCCTCCACTCCTTATCTCATACTTGTGGCTACCTTAAAACAAGGATGGGTAAGAGGTGCTCCAGGATCACCTTAAACTGAAATAAGTGGGACCAATGCTCTAGTCCAGAAAATGACTTTTCTGGATAATGACTGTTGTGGATTGGGCCCTTCTAACCCACTTAAGCCCACCTACTTCCCACTTTTTCTTTGATGTGCTTCATCTACTACTACTTCTGATTACTCTCACATGGTTCACAGCTCGGATCAGCTGAATGAGCCCTGGGATGCTCTATAGATTAATGTATGGCGTATCCTGTGGTTCAAACAGCTTATCTGAACTGTTAACTATGCAAGAGGGAAAAGGGAACAGCAGCAGGGGCGAGTAACAGAAGAGCCCAGCTGGAGATCCATTTTCCGGACAAAGTCAGTTTCCGGATAATGGACCTGTGGATAAAAGATGTTGTACTTTATTATTGTAATAAAAGTGAATAAATAAATTGACACCATACTAGTGAAACTATTACAGGTCCTGATGTGAATTGGCAGGAGGTATAATTTAAAGAAAAATAGCCAATTTTATTTTAATAAAGGTTCTTCTTTCCTGTAATTAAGTTTTCCTTCTACTACTCATATGCAGTTTTAGACATCTTTCTTTTCCTTAATATCCAGCTGTATTTGTGATATATGTGGTGTATATCTGGTTGTACATAGTTGCCATACAGAAGCTAAAGAGAGTTCCAGTCTCCATTACAAGTAAATTATATTTGCACATCTAAGATACTGTATTTATATATTATATATCTAGCTACAGAACAAGCATAGCTTTAAGTTGTTTGCCCAGCAATAAATTGGGGAGATTAGCCTAAAGGTAGTGGGTTTGAACTTTTTTTTTTATACGTGCAGTGATTATTAAAGATTATACTAATACACTCCCTAAACAGAGCCATGTGAAGCATGGCACTTGAAAATAAAAAAAAAATAATGCTGAAGATCTGCTTAATTTTCATATTTTTCACATTTTCTCAGTTAAAAAAAAATTAAGAGAAAAAATTAGAAACCTGATATGTCACTGTTGTGTCATTCTCACCCCAGTCTATACCACAGTTTCATAACTCTTTGACTGAAGACTAACTTGATAAACTATCGTGATTAGGCTACTCCAATTACCTGATGACTTCTAGGGTCGACTGGCAATTCTGGTATTTGAGGCAAAAGAACAAGATCCTGATTCATTAGCACTTGGCTTGGGAGCATGAACACATCACCCTTCTGGCACCAACAGTGACTTGTTTGAGTAAAAATGACCAGAAATGTAAAACAGCTGCTGTGGGGTCAGTGTTTTGTAGCGTCTTGAGTCCACGTGTATGCTTGAAAGGTGAGGAAATACGTTTTGACAGAAAGAGAAGTGCTTCATAATTCTGCCCTAAGAGATGTTAAAATTTCTCAGGAGCCTGAGAATAAATGCACAGTAAAGGAGACTGGTAAGGTCCTAAACCTCCATAAGAAGTTTCAGGTTGAAAATAAATTTTCATTAAAAATCTTGTAGGAGGATGCTATGAGGAGGGAACAAACACAAACATCTTTTCCAGGCAATCGGAGATCTTAGTGTCCTTGTTATCTAGAAAGAAAGATCTTAAAACAGTGTTCTTCACTGTCATGGTCCCTGAGGGATGCAGTTTTGGGTTTTCAGGATAGCTACTACTACTTATTCGTATAGCGCTACAAAGCATATGCAGTACTGTACGGAGACATGCAAGAAACGGTCTCTGCTCATAAGAGCTTACAGTCTAGTCAAGACAGACAGCACAACTGGGGACTCGAAATATCTAGGGGAATGGTAAGGAAACACATAGGAGGTGAAGAGGAGACTAAGGGGGATCAGGATCCAAAAGCAGCCTCAAAGTGAGTTTTTAGCCTGGATTTGAACAGGGCCACAGATGGAGCCTGGCGTACCGACTCAGCTAGTTTGTTCCAGACATAAGGAGCAGCAAGGTAGAAAGATCGAAGTCTGGAGTAGGCAGTGGAAAGGTAGCAAGGAGCAGCAGAATGAATGCACTTATAGGTCAGCAGTAGAAGTTTGAACTGCATGAATATGGATGGATGGTTCCTCCATCGTGTATAAATCTATCTTATGCAAGTTCATTGAAGGTATCCTGAAAAGTCAAACTGAAGCCTTTAAGAGCAGCCAATGAATACCATTGATCAAATAGGCTTTGGGGAATTGACAGGATTTAGATGGTGTAAAATGTTGTTTGATGAAACTGATATTGACTTGCTAGTGTATTGGTTCTGGAGATTCAAAGGCTTAAACTATATTTAGGAGCAATTGAAATAGTGGGAGTGGAGGAGCAGCCTAGTGGTTAGAGCAATAGGCTGAGAACCAGGGAAGGCCAGGGTTCAGATCCCACTGGCACTTCTTGTGACCTTGGCCAAGTCATTTTACCTTTCATTCTCTCATTTACAAAGTTAGAACCCTGTTTGCTAATCCACTGTAAAAGAGCACATTTATGCCAGGGCCCAGGTTCAAGGGTATTAAGTACCCCAGGTGAAACTTCAGCCTTGCACACCTCACAATTAGCTTTTAGGTTTTAATGATTAAACTAAATTGTAATCAGCTCAAGGCATAAAATCTTTCCCTCACATCCACATTGCTCACCTAGATTAATCTTAATCTTGAATGCAATTTTGCTTATCGCTAATGTAAATAATTGTAACTAATGTAAATAATCCCTTTAATGTTGACATATTATGTTTTGAAACATTAACTAATGCATACCCAGTTTCAAACATTCCTACTTCTCCTGTTATCTTTTTTGTATTAGAGTTACATTTAATAGTTGAATGTTCTTTGTTCTAAATCTGTTCTATGTAAAATAATAGTATTCTACTATTAAAGTTTGTTACCTGTAAACCACCACTGATCTCTGGAAGTGGCAGTATAGAAAAGATGTATAAATAAATAAATAAATAAAACATCATCCCTTCCAGAACAATCTTATAAAAATGCATAGTTGGACATCACACTTTTTAAAATATTAACCTTTATCTTGTAAATAAACACATAATAGGGGAGATTTCAAAAAGCTACTAACAAGGGTAAATGGATTATTTGCCAATTGCTCTAGGGAGTCATTCTGAGCTGTGTTTAGCAGGGATGTACGTCCGGTTTGGAAGTACATCCCTGCTAAATGCCTGTATCAGATTCCCTGCCCAAAGCTCCCTGCACATACAGGGGGAGATGGATAGGGACGGGAGAGGTGGGCCAGAGGAGGAGCATGGGCGGGACACTAAACCTGGATGTACAGGGCCGATTCCAGTCGCGGCCCTGTATGTCCGGAGCTGCTAATGTAGATGGGGGGCTTAATCCACATCAGAGGTGGAATAAGTCCCCCCCAACATTGGAGGACAACGTGGTAGGGCAACACCGATGAGGTGAGGTGCAAGAAGGGAATCCCTGCAGCCCAATACTGGTTGTGGCAGACACGATTGGGGGTCGAGCAGTGGGGAAAGGCAGATCAGGGATCTGCATGGCATCCTGGTGCCATGGCAATGGGATGCCACTGCACCAGGGCTCCATGCAGGAGCCTTGGGAGGGTTGTATAGGGAGGGAGCTGGATGTGCAGTGGCACAGAATCGGGGCATGTCCTGAACGCCAAGGCCCACTGCACCCAATTCTGATCCCATGGGAATGTATAGCTGCTGCAGGTTCAGAATCCAGTGCCAATCTGGCCCATCCAGATTTTGGATGTCCGGGCGTGCCCCGATGGTAATATATCGTGCAGGTTAACATATGCACTAATGGCACATTGAATTTATGTGACTGCCAGAACGCACCTGCTTTGCTTGGACTGTAGCTTCTCTTTGCTTCCCCTTCTCTCCCCCACTAGGAATCTGATGCCCTAGGACTCTAAGCTGCATTATGGCAATAACATGCATTATTGGTCAATTAATGCATGCTGAGAATAACATCTATTTGCCAGTAATGCAGCTTCAAAATGCATGCAAAATACAATAATCAGCAACTTCACATTAAAAACAGATCATTATAATTCAAAATATATAACGCAGCTTTTGTTAAACTTTGCAAGTTATGTCATTCATGGAAAGCTAATATCTCAGAGATGGTGTTAATTTCTGCCAGAAGCAAATAAAAGGAGCCATTCTGTGAAAAAAAGTAACTTCATACCCCTCGAGTCCTTTAAAAAAAAAAAAAAAAAGAGTACCTCGTTCCAATTCTTTTTTTAAGCCTGTAGCATGCCATCAGCACCCTGCCCCAATTGATTTTTAAAATTTAGAACCCCCAGATCCACCCCCCACTCCCAATTGTTTATGGTTTATAGCAGTGTTTCTCAAGCCAGTCCTAGTTTACCCCCTCTGGCCAGTCTGGGTTTTAAGGTATCCAGAGTGAACATGCATGAAACAGCTTTGCATGGAGTGGACAAAGTGTATGCAAATCTATCTCATGCATATTCACTGTAGATATCCTGAAAGCCAGACTGGCTTGGGGGTACAGCAGGACCGGCTTGAGAAACACTGGTTTATAATTTCTTATTTTGATATACTGCCTTTAGAAATAACAAGGTAGTTTACAATATCAGGGATTAAAAGAAACAAAAACAGAATAAGTAGCCTTAAAATGAGACAATCGGTAACACAAGACAATCAATAACAAAATTAATGAAAATGCGTTATGAAGAAGGTGGGAGGAAGAAAAAAAAGATAGGTTACCCCAAATCCAAAGGCATCCGTATATGGCCAGGCCTTTACTTTATAAAGAGAAATGAAGGAAGACGGCCTATTCTTAAAACTATTAGGTAGAGAGTTCCAAAGAAGCAAAGTTTGTACGCTTAACACTGTTCTGCATGCAGTTTTCAGACTCTCACATTTCCAGGGCTCTGTCTCTCCCACCCCTCTCTGATGCAAAAAGTATGTGTTGGAGAGGGGCAGAACCGGCAGGGCTTTGGAAGCACGCAAGAGCCTCAAAGACTGCACGCTTCATGTTTAGCTTACTCTACCACTGCAGACCCCCAAGAGAAGCGGTTGCGACAGCTGGGGAGAAAATGCTGCGATGGGGTTAGGCAGAAGTGAGGCAGCTACTGTGGAGATATTTTAGGAACACTTGGCTGCTCCTAAAATTTTGCTGCCCAAGGTAGAGCCACCCCTGGTGACTGTATAGTGTCCTCAAGGAAACTATAGACAAGGAAGCTGAGTGCTGTTTGAACTTTAATTCATGAGTTAAATAATACTATGTTACAAGTGGCAATCTTTTTGTTTTCTCCTCACAAGGAAATCAGGTGATTCTTGAGCTAGGAAGGTAATGGTTTCTGTTAAGTCTCTGAATCCCCTAGAAGTGAAATTTCTTATTGCTGATGCTTATGACTAGATTACTTTTGTCATCTAAGTTGGTTGTATGTCGGTTTTGAAATCAGAAGGAGCCTCTGATTAGACAACAGTTTTTTTCAAATCCAAAGTTCGTTTAGGAGACAATTTTATGAAGTCATTCCCGCGTTCATGTGGCCACATAAATGACCTCGTATAAAGTGCTGACCAATATAAAAGTATGTGCGTTGGCATCAAGATGTGTCCTTTGTCAGTGTGCACGCACATGAGCGGAGTTTGCATGGAGCATGGGCAGTGTGTGCAAGTATGTGCATAGATTGTAAAATAGTATAATTTATGTGTGTACTTGAAAAATATGGGCATGAGCATTTATACAAGTTCTAGAGCTGTTATAAATGTCTATGCCTGCAATATAGGCAAGTGTTAGTCTACTTATGCTAGTATTTTTAAAAGACAAAAGGGTGTCTATTTTCCTTTATAAAATAGGCTTAACATATGTCCTAAAAACTTTTTTTAACTAGGTACTCCCTTTATACAGTTCCCCTCTATAATTTTCTGTGTAAGTAGTGCTTATATATACAGAAATAGGCACTTAAAATACTGCCCTCCCAATATCCAGGTAAGCTTACACACATACAGTCTATGCATGCTATTTATACATACATACATTTACTCCCATCCCCCCATGATGGACATGCTCTTTCAATGGGAGCTATTGTTTGCACCGTAATTAAAGAAAACTGTCAAGGATGCAGTGACCAACAATAAATTGTTTTATATATGCAAGAAAGGCTGAAAAACATTTTTTTGTTTGTCTTTAGTTCTCAGAATAAGATAGTGTCATATTTGGACTAGTTCTTACTGCTGGCCCCTCTCCCCCCTTTCCCCTTCGATCCTCTCAGACGGTCCAGTGTAATTGGCTGGAATGAGGGGGGAAAGAGCAACATATTTTTTTCTGGAAGCCATCTGCTACTTCTACTAATGTTCAAGGCTTTCTGACTGGAGAGACGCTCTGCTTCCTCCCAGGGCTTATTTATTTTTTGAGTTTATGGACATAATTGACCAATTGAAATGTTTTCTGTCTCGTGCTCCTTTACCTGGTTTTGGTTTGTTTTAGAAACCAAGCATGTGGTATTTCAACTCAAAACAGCGGTGAAATGGCCTTTGTGCTTCTAAGAAAGCAACAGGGGGTAACCTGCACACAGCAACAACCACAACGCTATCCTCCTTACCAGGCAGACTAGGGGGGACCTTTTTCTAGACTGCACTAATGATTAGTGTGCATTTAGTGCGACCCCTCAATGACTGCTGCTGTGTGCTAAAACCAGCCAGAATAGTACAATTCCTTTGCTAACTGCTGAGTGCACGATGGGGAGGGAACTAGACTGGTTAGGACGGGTTAGGGGCAGAGTAGGTATAGATGCACATTGCGGTTAGTGTTGGGGGCAGGGCCAGCCAAACTACTAGGGCCTAGGGCAAAGCTTTTGGAAGGGCAGTCAGAGCAAAGCAGTGATTCAGTCAGCTGCACATATTCAGTTATAAGTGCATACCTTTACCTGCAAGAAGAATGGGTAATATGTAAAGAGTCCATTTATCCTTCAAAGTGGCTTTTTGTAATCTCCCTCATTATACATATATTTACAAAACAAAGTATAATATTGAAAAGTGTGATGTCCAAATGTGCATTGTTTAGGATCATTCTGGCAAGAGTAGGGTTGAGTTGTTTAGAGTTGAGTTTGATGAATCTTTTTAGGGAGGGGGTTGCTAGGAGTCTAAAAACTAATTAAGAGGAGGCACAAAACTGAAGTTTTGCTTAGGGCACCTAATAGCCTTGCAGCGGCACTGCATGGGTGTAATTAACACCGGCTAGTTATGAATGTTGCGATTAACTTGGATGCACTTAATGCCACTTTTATAATGTTGTCGCGCATTAGGGTACTTTTCAGTGCAGTAAACTGCCGGGAACATTTTGGGTGTATCCCTGACAGCGTGAAGCTATTGCACTTACTACGCTACGCATTAGTGGTTTCTCGAAACACTTGCTAAGTGCAAAACTTTAGCACACATTAATGAGCTATTTAGCTCTCTGTCATCATTTACTATGTTAGGTAAGCACATACAAATGCATAAGTACTTTGAAATATTTTTTAAAAATGAGTGTTTAATTGCATGGCTATGAAATCGATGTAGTATAAGCTGTTCCAATAAATATATCAATTGCTGAGTTTGCATATTTCCATACCTTTAAAAACTCGCGTGTGTTCATACTAATGCTGGTGTTTTAATTTATAGCAACACACATTTGTCTGCGGCATCATTTATGATGCACTACGGTGCTAATAAATAGAAGCATTCCTGAGGAACCCAGTGATGCAGGCAGCATTTTACAGGGCTAACGTAGCTTGCTGTAGGGAATCAAAATAAACTAAGTAAAATAAAATCAATCTTACACTGAGTGAAGTTTTGATGTATAAGTGCTGGCAGCTTACATTGCCCAGAGCACTAAATGAATTTTGCTATTTGATAATTTGCTTGTTTCACTGCATTGCCCCATGCAGGACATTCTATACTTGATTTATGTTTAATCGCGTTTTTTTGTTTAGTATTAAGGCGGGCCATAGCTAAATAGTAGGGATATGAGCAAATAGGCCCCTATTTACTAAAATGCAGTAAGGTTTTGGAATACCCTCCCTTTGGGGGTTAGAACTGAGCAGAATCTCTTCGAAGGGAGGTGAAGGCATGTTTGGCAAGTGAGAAAGGTATGTGGAGCATGGTGGAGGAGTAGTCTAATGGTTAGAGCGCTGGCTTGGGCATTCCTTGTGGCTTTGGGCAAGTCACTTAACCCTCCATTGCCTCAGAAAAATCCAAGTTATCAACATCCCTTTTTAATGTCCATTACCAAGTTTAAGTTACAATGTAAACAGCTTTGACTGAAATGATAAAGCAGTATAAAAAACCCTGATAAATAATTCTTTTCAACTCCATTGGAAGACTGGGCATCCAAATGGCAGATGAAATTTAATGTGGACAAGTGCAAAGTTATGCACCTAGGAAAGAACAACCCACACTATGGTTACACAATGCAAGATTCCACATTGGGAACCACCACCCAGGAAAAAGATTTAGGAGTCATCGTGGATAACATGTTAAAACCCTCCGCCCAGTGCGCAGCAGTGGCCAAGAAAGCAAATAGAGTGCAAGGTATCATAAGGAAAGGAATGGAAAATAAAACAAAGGATATTATAATGCCTCTGTATTGTTCCATGGTACGACCGCACCTTGAATATTGTGTGCAATTCTGGTCACCGTATCTTAAAAAGGATATAGCGTTATTAGAAAAGGTACAGAGAAGAGCCACCAAAATGGTAAAGGGGATGGAAGGCTACTCCTATGAAGAGAGGCTACAAAGGTTAGGGCTCTTCAACCTGGAAAAGAGACGGCTGAGGGGAGATATGATAGAGGTCTATAAATTAATGAATGGAGTGGAACAGGTAAACGTAGATCAATTGTTTACACTATCAGAATATAGAAAGACTAGGGGACATGTAATGAAGCTACAGGGTAAACTATTTAAGACAAATAAGAGAAAATATTTTTTCACTCAACGTGTAATCAAACTCTGGAATTTGTTACCGGAGGATGTAGTAAAGGCTGTTAGTGTTGCTGGGTTTAAAAAAGGTTTGGACAAGTTCCTGGAGGAAAGGTCCATAAACCATTATTAAAAAGGGACCCAGGATATCAATGTTTGACTTAATAAAGCATTGTGGAACCTGTGTCTCTTGGGGAAACTGCTAGGTACGTATGACCTAGATTGGCCACTGTTGGAAACAGGATACTGGGCTTGATGGACCTTGGTCTGACCCAGTATGGCATATCTTATGTTCTTATGTTCCATTGTATAAGAGAAGTGGTAAGCTGGGGAAATTCCTGTATTCCTGTGCTGTACAAGTTAAGTTTCTGTGTTGTGATGGGAGATGGAAGACAAACGAAGCTGCCGCTTCTCTTCCTCCCTCCCCCCGAAGTTTTCTAACAGCTGTAACATAGGAACCTTGATTCTCATTCAGCACCCTCCGCCCACATACAGAAATTTCACTTGTAAAGAACTGTCAGTTTCTCATGCCCAACCCCCTCCCTTCCTTTTTTCCACAAATGTACAAAATCAACCGCCCAGTGCAACGGAAAACATATGGAGTGGCTGCCTTCATTAAAACATGTATGATGACATTTATGCACAACATGAACACTGTAATAGATCAGCCCACACCAAAAGCTATCCAATTTAACTGCAAAGTCATTTTCTATATTATACAAATCCCCCAAAGCAAACTGTACCACTCCCTTCAACCTTGCGGTGAACAGTTATCACAAAAGGCAGAAAATTGTAGCTGGAGACTTCAATATAGACCTCAAGGACAAGAGCCTTAGCAGTGGAGTTGAGGAGCCTAATGGTTACAGCCATGGGTTAAGAACCACGGAAACAAGCTTCAAATCCCATTGCTGCTCCTTGTGATCTTGGGCAAACCTTCATTACCTCAGGCACAAAGTTTTAGACTGTGGATAGGGAAATATCACCTGAATGTAACTTACCTTGAACTGCTACTGAAAAGGAGTGAGCTCAAATACAAATAAATATATATCCCCTTTCAGATTCAAAGTACCCATAGGGCAACTGAAATTACTAATAATATATCCAGGTGATTTGCGACTTTTTTGTTTGTGTATTAGCCCTATTAAATCTTCCAGGTTCACCTAAATATGTTTGTTTCTCTGAATCTATCACCATTAAATACCAATTCTGGTATGGGTACTTCCTTTCATCTTGCTCTGTAAATTCTACAGCAGAGAATTAATTAATGGGGCTTATTTTAGAAGCCTTGTTCGTAATTTCCATGTGGAATATCCAGCATCTGCATGTGGAGAAAAAATGGCTTCTATGTACAAATGGTGATTTTATAAAGGGCTGAATTTACGTGTGGATGTCCATGGCACACAGAAATTTCAAGGGGGTGCGCTTAAGGCATGGCCTGGGTGGGTCAAAAAATCTACATACGCTTTCTTCCCATTTTATATGGGAAATGCATGTGTATGACCAAAATTGTGCACAATGGGATTTACAATTGCTCCCTGGCACGCTAAGGTTTTTAGAAAGAGAGGCTTTTTGCAAGCCCTTTATATGAGGGATTAAGGAATTAAAGATAGTGGCCTCTGTAGTTAATTGACAGCATTTATAGGCTTGCAGAATGCCAATTTCGATGTTGCCAAGATGTTGCCAAGATGCCCACATTAGATTTGTAAAATAGCTCTTCCGGCTCTGTCTTGGTAAACCAGACAAAAAGGAGCGAGAGGCAAAAAAGGATAATCTTTATTGACAAAAAAGGCCCCTTTTTTGCCCCTTGTTCCTTTTTGTCTGGTTTCCTTTGCGAGTGTGTGTGCTCTTTTGTGGACCCTCTGTCTTGGTAAATATATACACACTCTTGCATATCCTTATACCATATTTTAGAAAAAGCTCTGCATGTAGCAGAGCCTTTTCTAAATATTGCCACCCTGGATATCTCAATCCCAATCACCACATACTATATAAAATTGCCTTGTTTTCCCAAAGTGCTCCTTTTACCCCTCAATCATCTGGATCCCAAAAAGCATTTTTCTACCAAATATGTGGAAATAGCCACTGAAAAACATTTTAAAAGGGCTATGTTTTTAATCTTTGGTTTAAAAAGCTCCTAGACAATCTTTCAGTAGTCCATATACTGTTCAGTTTTATTTAAATGGCCTGCCATTCTTTTTTTTATATTGTTTTACAATTCAAGTATGAGTAATATTTTTCTTATCTTTTTAAAGTCTTTATCTCAAATGTATAGCAACTGTATACAAAGCAGGAAGTCCCTTGGTCACCCTAAGGTCTTCCATTCTTTTTTTTAAAAATTCTTTAACAATTCAAATATGTAATTTTTTTGTTTTACTTATCTTTTGAAACTTATCTCAAATGCTCTGCCGCTATGTCCAAAGCAGTAAGAACCTTTGTCAACCGACATTGATCAACGTTTCATGCTGAAACTGCATTAAGATTTCTACATTTGTTTTAATCTGTGGACAGAGGACATTAGTCAAAGTTTTAACCTATCTACCAATTTTATCTGTAATGTCTTATAAGCAAACCTTCACGGTGAGAACAACAGTGTCTTTGTCCAAAAACGCATTCGATGATTTGAAATATTAGAGTGGTTGCCTTGACTAATCGTCATTTCCTCATTATTAGATTTTTTTTTTTTTGAATGATTGAGGAGGCAGTTATGTTTGCCTCTCAAATGTTTAAAAGCACCTTAAAATTAAAAGTTGAGATCTGAAGTTTGGCTTCCTAGTTAGCTTCCCTTGAATTCCACTTTTGTATATTTTAGTACTTATACATACAAGTTGCGAATTTGCCACTCACATGTGTATGTGCAGAGTCCCAAGTGTTTCTTTTATTTTCAAATGTATTTTTTCTAAAATATTTACTCTTATTTTTATGTTCCGGTGTTTGCATATGTATTTCGCACATCCTTCATTTTTTTTTCTCTAAAAGGCTCTGTATTTAGTTGGTCTTTTGTAAAATATTCTGCTAAATGTGAATGTCCAGAGTACTACTACTACTACTACTACTACTACTAATCACTTTGGATGTACCTGTTCCTAACTAGACAACGTTTATGTAAAATCGGTCTTTCTTTTTCTACATTGAGAGCTGTGGGAAATATTGCCTCTGGGGATAACGGAACTCTCTTATTGAATGAAGGGGTCAGTTTTGCCTAATGGAGCTGTGATAAAAATGAGGAAAACAATTTTGATGAGACCATCGACTATTGCTACTTAATATGTATCAAGTATTTTACATGAAACTTTTGAGGGCAATGATTCATTCTGCTTTCAGTCATGTAGAACAGTTCTTCCCAAACTTTACATTCGTTCTATTCCTTGGAAATTTCTGAGGCCGCTAATTCATCTAGACAGCTATATACTATCCTGCGTCGCCTCTCCTCTATTGTGCCTACCGCCCCACTTCAGGTTGCCGCGCCTACTCCCTCTTTGTTAGCTACTTTCTTCTCAGACAAGATTCATAACCTACGCTCTTCTTTTTCTAACCACCCACCTCCACCTTTATCTGTCGTCATATTTCTATGTTTCTATTCTAAAGGTAAAAAGGGGACTGTTGTAGTTATGGAAGGACAGACTAGATAGGCCATGTGATCTTTTTCTGCGTCATATTTCTATGTTTCTATGTTTCTATCTCACTCCTCTTTGTCGCTGTCCTCGGAGGTGACCATTCAGGGTGCTATTGCTTCCCCTCTGTCACCACCTAATCAAGCACTAGCTCACACTTGGTCCACTTTTCATGCTAATACTCCCTCAGAACTGCTTAAGACTCTCCAATTCTAGGAAGACTACTTGTCAACTCGACCCCATTCCTTCAGGGTGGCTGTCCAATCCTTCGCTTCAGCTTCTGCCTGTTATTTTAACAATTTTAAATACCAGTCTATCTTCTGGTTGCTTCCCTATGCCATGGAAATCAGCTATTATCCATCCACTCCTGAAGCAACCTTCTCTCGATCCCTCTGTTTTAGCACATTGGCGTCCTGTCTCAAATCTTCCCTTCTTAGCTAAGGTATTAGAATGGTTGGTGTTTTTTCAGCTAGCATCACATGTGGAAGTGTTCTTCATCCGAGACAGTCAGGTTTCCGTATGGGACATAGTACAGAAATAGTTCTTCTAGCCCTGCTAAATGAACTACATGTCGCCCATGATGGGGGGGATGTCACTCTTTTGGTGTCTCTCTATCTGTCCTCGGCGTTTGATCTGATTGATCACTGGACCTTGCTCTCGCGACTCTACGATGCGGGCCTGCGGGGCATGGTGTTAGAATGGTTTTGCTCCTTCTTGTCCACCCACACTTTCTCCGTTCACGTCAACAAGCAGTCTTCTCCCTCTTTTCCTCTTTCATGTGGGGTTCCCCAGGGGTCAGTTCTGTCTCCCCTGTTGTTTAACATTTTTCTGGCTCCCCTACCCCTTTTAATTCAACAGTATCCGGTTTCCACCTACATTTATCCAGATGATATTATCCTGCTCTTCCATACCTCCCCTATCAATGTGGATATCTCAGCTCTAAATGCTTGCCTCTCCCATGTCGCATCGTGGCTTGCCACAAACTATCTTCATTTGAACCCATCCAAATCCACTGCTATGTGGGTCTCATTAAGTACCTCCTGTCCAGATATTGCCCCTCAAATTGATTCCGCTTATATTCCTCTGACGTCTTCTTTTCGTTATTTCGGTGTGATCCTGGATTCTTCCCTTTCCTTTCATGACCATATCGCCACTCTCATTTGTAAGTCTTTCTATGCTCTGTGACAAATTAGAGCAGTCCGGTCCCTGCTGCCTCCTTCCTCTCTCACCACTCTGGTATTGGCTTTGGTTATGAGCCGCCTAGACTGTTGTAATGACAGCAGATAAAGACCAGCACGGTCCATCCAGTCTGCCCAGTATCATCTTCAATGTTTACAGTTATTGCAAAACACAGCAGCTCGGATTATCTCATCTGCTAGTCGATATGACCATGTCACCCCTTTCCTCCACCTCCTTCATTGGTTACCCCTTCGTTACAGATGTCATTACAAGTTCTTAATTTTCATTCACAAGGCTCTTCACACATCCATGCCACTTTACTTGGCTAACCTTATCTCCCTTCACACTCCATATTGCCAACTTCGATCTTTACATGCTAATCATCTATCTTTGCCCTCACCCTCTCAGGCCCATCTCGAACAAACTCGTCACGCTGCATTTTTCTTTCGTGGCCCCTCACTTTGGAATACCCTGCCATCTTCCCTCCGCTTGTAACCCTCCTATTCACAATTTAAAAGTTTACTGAAGACCCATTTATTCCAACAGACTTTCGACCTCCTCTGTGATACTACTACCTAATTGTTTTTTCTTCTTTTGGTCTGTCACTATTGACTTTATTTATTTATTTCAGGCTCTTATATACCGCTCTATTCAGAATCAGCGCGGTTCACAATATAACAACATACCATAACAACAAACTGTTAGGTTTTACAGAGAACAAGGTCAGAGAACTTGGATAAAACATGGGACGTCATTACTGCAACTATTTACAAGAGTATTTACAAGAGTATTTACAAGTATACATTACAGGATTTGTTCTTAGTTTGGGTAGTGATTAAGATTGGTTAGTTGGTCAAGTAATATTGGGGGAAGAGGTGGGATTTGAGTGCCTTTCTGAAAAGGGATAGATCATTGATAGCACGAATCTCTGGGGGTAGAGCGTTCCAGTACTTAGGGGCATAGAATCTGAAGGCCCTGTTAGATGTCACTGATAGGCATTTTGTCGCTGCTTTAGGGATGATTAGAGTATTTGTTGATATCGTTCTCCTGGATCTGTTGGGTGGGACGGCCTGAATGAAGTCTATTAGAGAGGAGGAGGTGATGCTTTTAGTGGCCTTGAAAGTTAGGAGTAATGTTTTGAATAATATTCTGCCATGTATGGGGAGCCAGTGGAGTTGCTCTAGGATGGGTGTTATATGGTCCCTTCTTGATGCTCCGTAGAGGACTCTAGCAGCGGTATTCATGGCGAGTTGCAGAGGGTTTAATGTGGAGTGTGGGAGGCCTTGGAGAATGGCATTGGCATAGTCAAGGTGTGGTAAGGTTAAGGCTTGAAAAATAGTTCTGAAGTCATCAGGATCAAGCAGGGGGCGAAGATGTCGAAGAGTCCGGATCTTGAGGTAGATTGCCCTGACTACGTTGGTTATGTGTAGTTTCAGATCCATGCGTTGGTCAAAAGTGACTCCAAGGTAGCGAATGGAAGGTTTTGATTGGAGCTCAGCTTCTTTCACCTTTATATGGGGTGGGGGGGGGGTGAAAAGTGAGTCCCTGGTGATGAAGAGAACCTCGGTCTTTTTGTGTTGAATTCGGAGGTTCTGGGATTGAAGCCATTCGGATACTGCATCAAAACATTTAGCTAGCGGGGAAAGGTCCATATGAACTGTGGAGAAAGACATATATAGGAGGATGTCATCTGCGTATATCAAGCATTCAACCTTGAAGGACCTGATGATGTTGCAAACCGGTTGTATGTATATATTGAAAAAGAGTGAGGATAGGGATGATCCTTGTGGTACGCCTTGCTTTTGGTGGTACGGTGTGGATGTTGTGGTCCCTGAGGTAACGTACTGCCATCTCTGATCAAGGTATGACTTGCACCACTCCAGGGCAGTGTTATTGATGCCTTTTTCTTTTAGTCGCCCTATTAACAGATCGTGATGTACAGAGTCAAAAGCCGCAGCAATGTCTAAGAAGATGAGAGCAAAGCCTTGGCGGATGTTATCAATGCCTGTGATGATGTTGTTGCAGAGAGTGGTGAGGAGGGTTTCAACACCGTGGAACTCTCTGAAGCCATGTTGGCAGTGGTCCAGAGGGGAGACGGTGTCAATGTGGTCCTGTAACTGTCTTTGAGCTTCCTTTTCAATTATTTTCGCTAGTAGGGGTATGCTAGCTATGGGTCTATAAGATTCAACCTTCTATTGCTTCTATTGCTTCCCTATGTTATTGCTTCTATTACTTCTATTGCTTCCCTATGTTATACTGGCGTTCTTTTCCTTTCTGTAAGCGTTGGCATATTTTATTATAAACTGCCCTAATGTTTCGACGTGGGCGGTATATCAAGTGTAAAATAAAGATAAAGATGCTCTGATGTGAGTCCATTTTAGCAGTTAACATTTATATGACTATATATTTATTTATTTATTTATTTATTTATTTACATCTCTTATATACCGCACTATTTGCGATCAGCGCGGTTTACATAGAACAAACAATATCCGACAATAAACAAGAGTCAGGTCATTACAATGAACAGGAGCAGTAACTTGGATAACAGGGGAAACTATCTACATATGTGGAACATTGAACAAGGTAACTGTATATATGAGAGATGGAGTTATTGTGTGTTGCTCATACATGGTGGCTGGGGTTCGGGGGAGGCTGTGAGGTATTTAATGAAGAGGAAGTGTTTTAAGACCTTCCTAAACTGGCTCAAGTTGGGGATAGCTCTGATGTGTGGTGGTAAGGAGTTCCAGAGGCTTGGGGCACTCAGACTGAAGGCTCTGTTTGAAGTTGATATGGCGCATCTTGTCATCACTTTTGGTATTGCTAGCATGTTGGCTGTAGAGGTTCTTCTTATCCTGTTGGGTGTGGGTGGTTGTATGAGGTCACATATTGAAGAGGCGGATAACCCGTTGATAGCTTTGAATGTCATCACTAAGGTCTTGAAGCTAATCCTGGCTTGGATGGGGAGCCAGTGAAGCTGCATCAGGAGGGGTGTGATGTGCTCTCTCCTTGGTGCTCCAAAGAGGATTCGCGCAGCGCAGTTCATGGCAAGTTGTAAGGGATGTAAGGTTGTCTGGGGGAGTCCTTGTAGGATGGCATTTGCATAGTCAAAATGAGGGATGATGAGGGCTTGGTAGATGGTACGGAAGTCGCTCATCTCGAGTAGAGGGCGTATGTGTCTGAGGGATCTGATTTTGAAGTAGATTGCTCTTACTATTTTTGCTATGTGCTGCTTCATGTTGAGGTTCTGATCCAATGTGACTCCGAGATACCGTATGGCTGATTTTACTTGTAGTTTGGCGTTGTCTACTTCCAGTTGGTTAGGTGGAGTGAATTCTGGATTTCTAGAGATGAACAGGACCTCAGTTTTCTTATGTTGGATACGCAGATTTTGGGAGAGGAGCCATTCTGATATTGCATTGAAGCAGTTGGTTAGTGGGTGAGGTCCGGGCAGTCCAGTGATATTGGCAGGTACAGTAGGACATCGTCTGCGTAAATCATGCAACTCACATTGAAGGACCTAATGATATTACAGATGGGTTGGATATAAATGTTAAACATAAGTGACGATAGGGAGGATCCTTGAGGGACTCCTTGACTTTGTAGGAATGGCTCGGATGTGGTCCCGTTTGTTCGTACATGTTGCCATCTTCCAGATAGGTAAGACCTACACCACTCAAGCGCTGTTTCGGTAATGCCTTTCTCTCTTAGTCGAATCAGGAGAATCTCGTGGCGGACTGAGTCAAATGCTGCCGCAATATCTAGAAAGATAAGTGCGAAACCTGTACGTGAGTTGTCGATGCCTGAGATTATGGTGTTGAAAAGAGTAGTGAGTAGTGTTTCCACTCCGTGTGACTCTCTGAACCCGTGTTGTGATGGATCTAGAGGTGCGTTAGTGTCCACATGATCTTGTAGTTGCCTGTAGACTATTTTTTCAACGATTTTGGCGAGCATCGGGATACTGGATATGGGTCTGTAAGACTCGACCTTTTGAGGGTCTAATTTGGTGTCTTTAAGCAGCGGTCTAACGGAGGTCTGTTTGAGCATAGATGGGAATGACCCGGTGCTGAATGATAATCCTATCATTTTAGCTAAGATTGGGGCAAGGTCGGATCGTAGATCTTTTATCCAGAATGCTGGACATGGATCTGAGTATGAAGTGGAGGTATTTAGGGTAGCAATGGTGTCTTCGATAGTTCTCTTAGACGGAGTAGTAAAAGAGGTTAGAAATGCTGTGCGTGCTTTGTCATCAGGAGGGTCTGGTATCATCATCTTGTCAGTCTTGCATAATTTTGATTGCATAAATACGGCGTAATCCTGTGGGTGTATAGATCCTGTGCGTTCCGGGGTCGGTTCTTTGGCAAGATATTTGACCAGGTTGAAGAGGTCATGCGGTTTGTTTAATGAACGTTTCAGAGTGTCAGTGTGATGTTGTTTCATCTTGTCTGTGACTGCCCTGCGATGTGTGTGTAGGAGTTGGATGTATGCTGCTTGGTCACTGCTGGTACGTGATTTCCTCCAGCGTTTTTCCAATCTTCGTAGGAGGGTTAGAGACGCCCTTAGGTCAGCTGTGAACCATGGTGCGGATGGTCTTTTCTTTGGGGCTTTGGATGTGGGGGGACGGATTGCGATCGAGCTGAGTCTGCTGTTCCACGTGGAGATTAGGACATCTAGGTCTTGTGAGGTGTTATGAAGGAGAGAGTTTGTTTCAGCCAGGATGCGTTCTTTGTTAAATGGGTGAAATCTTCTGGTATTTGCGGTTGTGTTTGTTTGTGAGTTCGTAATGGGTCTCAGTGACTTGATGGGGGTCGGAATTTGAAAGGAAATGAGTTTATGATCCGACCATGGAACTGCTGTTAGTGATAACGTGATGTTTTGTGCTTGCTGAAGCACCGTTTGTGGGGCGTATATCAGGTCGAGAACGTTGCCCTTTGTGTGTGTGGGTTCATGAACCAATTGGGTGTATCCTAAGATATCTAGGGCTTCTGTGAAGGCGGCTGCTTGATTGTCCTGTAGGGATGGTAAGTTAAAATCTCCTAGTATCCAGTTAGGTTTATGGGTATTTGATGCTAAGTTTATGATATTGGAGAGGTTGTCTGGATCCGCAGAGGGCGCTCTATAAATAAGGTTTATGGAGCAAGAGTGGTTGGAAATAGATAATGTTTCAAGGGAATTGGTGTTGCTGGCTTCTTCCAATTTGAATTGAAGGTCAGATCTGGCGATGATGGCAACTCCTCCACCCCTTTTGTTTTGCCTGTGGCTGGTGAAAGTAACGAAGTTAGGTGGGAGGAGTTGGTTGAGGATGGTATTGTCTTCTGGTGAGAGCCAGGTCTCGGTAATCATAATGATATCTAAATTATGATGAGTTATTGTTTCAGTGATTGCTGGCCATTTTTTGCGAAGTGATCGAGAGTTAATGAGTGCACACTTCAGGCTGTTAGTGTGTAGGCGTTTATTTTGCTTTAGTTTTGGGGAATTTTGTAGAGGGATATGAACTAGATGGGGGCGGCGTGGATAGCTCGCTCCATGATAAAGGTTGTTGGAGTCATTGGGCCATTTTCTTCCGCTAGTATAAAGCGTTGGGATGTGGTTTTGTGATGTCGTTAGTGCTAGTGAGCTGGGTGACAAAATGGTGAGTAGCAGGTAGAGACTCAATAGGGTGAGGATTATGTGCTGCATTTTGGGTCTATCTGTGCCGGTGCAAAGTGGAAGATGAAAATGTGAGACAATTGGTGTGGTTGCCGGTTGTTAAGTTGAGGTAAATAAGTATAAACAATGTTTCACTTTTCAACTTGGAGCATAGGATGTGTAGTAGAAACAATGTAATAAATATAAGATTGAGCAATGTAAACAATGTAACAAATACAATGTAACAAATGCTGTTAGACTTCCCTAACCACAAGCACTCATTAGTTAACTGGTGCAGTGAGCAAATACAGTACACATATGAGACAATATTGTTCAGGTAATTAATGTTAGGTGGAGTAAGATGGTCACATTTTATGTATGAATAGAGATAGCTCTGAGATATTCTTAACTCTATGTTTGCACAGTAAGGTTAAAAAGCATATGAAATCTGGTTTCCACAGGGGGTTGCCTGGTGTTGCGAGACAGAGCAGTCTTGTAGGATAGGCGGGCTAATTTGTTGCTGCCTCGTGGTGTTCAGCAGAGGTGTACAACTCGGAGGAGAAACAGTTCAGAGCCAGGGGAGCTCATGCTATACAATCGTCATTGAGGTTACCTTCTCTCGGTGCGCTGACGATCAGTGTTGTTGCCTTGATCTTCTGTCGTGCCACTCCTAAGGGCCACGCCAAAGGGCCCTCTGGCGAGTAACCATTGCAAATTAATACACAAACATAATAAGCATCACATTTAGGAAATATTATAAATGAATGTGTGAAGCCTGCTTTGCATGTGGAAAATGCCTTTTATAAAATTGTGTGGCTGTTTACAGGCATACAGTATATATACATGTACCAACTGAATGGCATATATATACAGGCATGCCATGTGAAGGTGTTCCTGAGGGCGTAGTTTGGGTGAAGAAGGGAAGGAGTTCCATGTACATACAAGGTGCTCTCAAAATGTTTCTGAACTGATCCCATAAAAATGCTACACTAACCTGAGATTTTAGTGGCCTCCATCCCCCTCAAAGTAGTCCCCTTGGTAGTTGATACAGTGGTCCCAGTGGTCTTACCATTGTTGGAACGCCTTCTGAAAGACATCTTTCTTCAGACTCTTCACAGCCCTCTTCCTAAATCTTTCACAGTGGTGTCAAATCTGTGCCCTTTGAGCTTCATTTTCATTCCAGGGAAGTGGAAAAAGTCATAGATGACCACGTTATCTAGGGGATAGATTCAGGAGTGATATGCGGAAATATTTCTTTACGGAAAGAGTGGTGGATCCATGGAATAGTCTCCCAGTGGAGGTGGTAGAGATGAGGATAGTATCTGATTCAAAGAAGCATGGGACAAACACAGAGGATCTCTAAAGGAAAAAAGGGGACTGTTGTAGTGGTTGATATGGAAGGACAGACTAGACAGGCCATGTGGTCTTTTTCTGTCGTCATATTTCTGTGTTTCTATGTAAGTCAGGAGAATAGGGAGGGTGAGAGAAGGAAGCCATGTTTCAGGCCAAAAACTGCTGCCCTTTGATGGATGTGTGCATTGGGGCATTGTCATGGTGGATCATCCAGATCCCAGTGGCCCTCAGCTCAGGATGTTTGTGCCTCACACGCTGAAGAATGCCATTGTAGTAGTCTGCATTGACTGTCCTTGAGGAATGAATTCCTGCAGAAGAAATGCTACACTTTCTTGGGACGTGGTGAAGATAGACTTTTCCATTGCGAAGACTGTTGTTTGGTTTCTGGGTAATACCCATAAACCAGGCTTTTATCCCCAGTAATGACATGTTTCAAAAAGTCATTGTCAGCATTCACAGTGTCCCTGAGCTCTTGGCACACACGTTGCTTGAGTTTCTCATTTATTTTCGGTGGTGAGAAAGTCGTGAAACACACAAAGAAGCACAGCGCGATCTCACGTACACCCAGCACTGTGCTGCTTAGCACACTGACTCACAAAGCTACCAGGTAGTGTCACATGGCGGCGCACTGCTATGCTGTGTTTGATTCTCATTCAGTAGCGCAGGTTCAGGAACTTTTTGATAGTGTTTCTTTAAAAAATACACGGCTACACATACAGAATACATGAACAATTTTACACAAATTTAAGAGCATATGTAAAGTGGAATTTGTTCACTACTTGGGCTGGTTCAGAGTGCCGATTTTATTAAGGCACATAGATATAATTTTTTATGATTTTTCACCCAAGCATGCTGTGAAAGAATCAGGCCTTTAGGGCAGGGGTGTCAAACTCCAGTCCTGGAGGGCTGCAAACCAGTCAGTTTTTCAGGATCTCTCTAATGAATATACTTGAGATATTTATGTGCACTGTCCTCATTGTATGCAAATATATCTCAAGAGCATTTATTATAAATGTCACCACAATGCTTTCAGACTTACAATCCCTTTATACACACAGCAAATACAAACTAAAATATTCACTAAAACCAATAAAACAGGTCCAAATCTCATATAGGAATCCAATCAAAAGGGCAGCAAATATTCACTCATACATTCAACCAGGGAGAAAAAGTCTCAGGACAATGTCTTATCCCACTATGCGGCAACATACAGCTGTAGGGGAAACAAAGAGCTCAACATCATCTGCTTCAAAAAAATCCCCCTTTTAAAATATATTTTATTTGTTACTGAAATTTATTAAAGTAAAAAAACTGGAAGGTATTATAAGATACCTCAACAATACTTGTCGTTCAAACAATAACAAGATATTAATACCGTATTTTCCGGCATATAAGATGACTTTCTAACCCATGAAAATATGCTCAAAAGTCGGGGGTCGTCTTATACGCCAGTATACGGCGGTATACAGCAACTTTCTGACCTGGACTGGGGAAGCTGACTGTTGAACGCGCTCTGCTGAATGTCAGTGTTGCCACGAGGCCGTGGAGCGCGGAGCAGTTCCGGCCCACTCGGCCCCGTCTCGCGCCCAAATGACCTCAGGCGCTCAAGCCGCCTCGGCAGAACCTCACCCCGCAGCCACGGCAGCCATCTTACGGTTTCGGCCTCCACAACCGCTCACGGGGCGGACCGAATCGCCGCCCTGTCACCGCTCCACTGCTCGGCCACATTGCGAGCAGTGTGCGCGGTGCAGGCCGGGCACTGGAATCCTTCATCTCCTTTCCGTTGCCTCGTGGACCGCTTGCCCCGTCCTCCGTCAGTCTCCTCTCCGATTTGTCCGGGAGAGGAGATCCGACCAACAGAATGCACTGAGAAAGCTCTGGGGCAATAAAAAGGTACAACGGCTCGAGGCAAAAGGCCAAAATAGCAGCGCACACCACCCGCCAAAACTAGGCAGAAGATAATCATCTTAAACGGGCATTTTTGGTGTGCACTGGAAGAGGGGTAGTCTTATACGGCGAGTATAGGCCAAACCCTATATTTTAACAGGAAAAGTAGGGGGTCGTCTTATACGCCCAGTCGTCTTATACGCCGGAAAATACGGTATATCAAATAATCAAATGCCAAAACAGAGACTGAATGAGCTCAAGCAGGGAACCCTTCAACAGAGCAAAGGTACCTGTGAATAGAGCAGACAGGGTCAGCGCAATTACACAAATTATCTTCGTACCCCTCCCAAACCAGTTTACTTATCTGAAGACAGCCAACTGGTGCCCAAACACCGTCCGATTACCTTCTTTTGCTTCATAGTTCACAGCCATTAGCTACTTTCACTAGTAGCAAATCACCACTGCAAAGCTCAAACACCACAAGGATTGACAAGCTTCTGTGGCACGGAATTTTTTTCTGGTTAATTGTTTTGCCCCTGAAGCAGCCTTTTTAGGTAAAACCAAAGTCTTTGTTGGGCAAACTTTGTGAGAAATCTACCTGTTAAAAAGGTAGCTGGTCAGTTGGGTATGAATCTTGTCAATTTTTTTTTCTCCCTGGATGAATGTATGAGTGACTATTTGCTGCCCTTTTTGATTGGATTCCTATATGAGATTTGGACCTGTTTTATTGGGTTTAGTGAATATTTTAGTTTGTATTTGCTGTGTGCATAGAGTAATAGTAAGTCTGATAGTATTGTGGTGGTGGTTGTATTTAACTGTGTGTGATATTTTGTATTGAAGAATATTTATTAGGGACATCCTGAAAATGAGCCCCACTAGGACTGGAGTTTGACACCCCTGCTTTAAGGGGATAATTTTATAAACCCATGTTCTGTGTTTTAAAGCATGTTTTACAGGCAGGAAATGGTTCCTATAAAATTGCATAGGTATTATATGTATATAGAAATATGCATTTTTATGTTTTCCGCATGTGGATGTTTCTGGAGGCATAGTTTGGGTGAAGCAGGTACACAGTGGTAATGTGTGTGCATATTTTATAAAATACATATGCATATGTGCACATTTTATACCTTTGGAGCAGTTTAAAATTGGAGGTTATTGTAGCAGTCTAAATACTTTAATAAAATAGGTACTTCTTTGAAAAAGAATTATGAGTACCCTGTTATGAAATTACCCTATTGAATTTCTTAAAGACTAACATGTAAGTATGTAAATCTGTGTTTTCTAATATACTTATCCACTGCATTCAACACACACACACACAACTCAACTTTGCACAGATCATTAAAATAGGCAAAGGGATATCCAACTCAAGACATTGACAAATTCCAGAGGATTTTATAAAAAAAAACAATGGATGAAAGTCTTTTGTGTAATACCTGTAAAACTGTGGGATATAGAGATGTATGTGGTGAGATGTATGGTGGGAGCAACTATTTTAGAAATAAACATGTTGGGGGGGAAAAGAGAACATCATTCGGAGGTTCAAATATGCAAACACTAATTTTGCAACCTATGCATGTAAGTGCTAGCAATTATACAAATAAGTTCTTATAGAGCTGGACATTCAAGGTGAGCCAGTTCAGGATCCAAGGCGCAAAACACAAATATTAGGATTTTTTAGGTGGTTTTTAATGTCTGAGAGATTAGCATAGTCACCCCTTCCCCATCTCTCCTCCAAATACCAGGCCCAAATGACATTTCTGTATGCCTCGGGGCATATGTAATGGTGACCTATAGATTTTATGAAGTAGACATGCATTTCCTATGATTTATTCATATTTTAAGTTTTTAGTGTTTTATTATGCATGCTCCTTTTTTGTAATTTCCCTAGAAGGTACTTAAAGGGCGAGGTATCAATATTTTTAATAATAGATAATAGTTTTCAGGGTGCTCCAAATGATGCCCAGAACACACTCCTTGGAAAATTGTGCATGCTGTGGAAATACATGTGAAAGTAGCATATGAACATAAGATATGCCATACTAGGTCAGACCAAGGGCCCATCAAGCTCAGTATTCTGTTAACAACAGTGGCCAATTCAGGTCACTGTATCTGATTGGCCACTGCACCTGTCAGGTTCCCAAAAGGGTAACCAATGTTTTTTCCTGGCCCTGTTTAATAATGGTTTATGGACTTCTATTCCAGAAACTTGTCCAAACTTTTTTTAAGCCCAGCTACACTAACAGCTTTTACTATATCTTCTGGTAACGGATTCCACAGTTTGATTATGCATTGAATGAAAACATATTTTCTCCTCTTAGTGTTACATGTGCTGCATTGTAGCTTCATTGCGTGTCTCCTATGAGTCTTTTCACTTTTTGAAGGAGTAAACAACTGATCTACATTTACCTGTTCCACTCCATTCATTATTTTATAGATCTCTAGCATATCTCCCCTCGGCAATCTTTTTTCCAAGTTGAAGAGCCCTAACCTTTTAATCCTTTCCTCATAGGAGTATTCTTCTATCCCCTTTCCATTTTGGTGGCTCTTCTCTCTATATTTTCTAATTCTGCTATATCCTTTTTAAGATATGGCGGCCAGAATTGCACACAGTATTCATGGTGTAGTCGCACCATGGAGCAATACAGAGACAATATAATATCCTTTGTTTTATTCTCCATTCCTTTCTTTATGATTTCTAACATTCTATTTGCTTTCTTGGCTGCCTCTGCACACTGGGCAGAGGGTTTCAATGTATTATTCACAATGATGCCCACATTCTTTTCCTGGGGGGTGATTCTTAATGTGGGACCTTGCATCGTGTAACCATAGTTTGGGTTGTTCTTCCCTAAGGGGTAGATTCCGATCCTCATTTAGCAGGTCTGGACATCCAATGTGGACGTCCAGACACGCTCAATGTATGAATCGTACTGGTGGCCAGAGAGCTCCCCGCACATATAACCGACTTGTGCGGGGAGCTCTGTTCATGGGCAGGAGGGGGTGGGCTGGGGGAGGAGAGAGGGCAGGCGGTGGGAGGGGAAGAGACCCTGGATGTACAGGGTCAATTCTGAGGTTGGCCCTATACATCCAGGGTCGGCAGGTTAGAGGGGGGACATATTCCACCTCAGAGATGGAATAAGTCCCCCTGGACATCAAGGGTGGCGGAGCTGGATCAGACTGAAGAGGTGAGGGGCACAGGAGGTTCTCTGCAGCCCAACCCCAGCCAGCTCGATCGGGGTTTGGGCTGCAGGAAAGAATGTTTTGAACCGGCTAGTGATCACGGCTCCTTCATGGTGCTGCGGTAGCATGGCAGCAATACACCATGCCACTGCTGCTCCATAGAGGAGCTTGGCTGAGTTAGCCAGGGAAGTGGCTGGAGGTCCAGGGTGCATGAATCAGGGCACCCCCCCTCCCCCCCAGATGTCCAGCACTGTGCTGTGATTCTGCTCCCGCAGGGATGTCTAGTCCCTATGGGAGCAGAATTGGGTGCATCCCTGGACCATCCATGTCTGAATGTGCCTCTAAGTGCATAACTTTATCCATATCAAATTTCATCTGCCATTGGGATACCCAGTCTCCCAATTTTTCAAGATCCTCTTGCAATTTTTTAAAATCCTCTTGCGTTTTAACAACTTTGAATAATTTTATCTCATCTGAAAATTTGATCACCTCACTCATTATTCCCATTTCCAGGTTATTTATAAATATGTTAAAAAGCAGCAAGCCTAGCACAGATCCTTGGGGTACTCCACTATCCACCTTTCTACATTGAGAAAATTGGCCATTTATCCCTACTCTCTCTTTTCTATCTTTTAGCCAGTTCCTGATCCACAATAGTAGATTGCCTCCGATCCCATGACTTTTTAATTTTCCTAAGAGTCGCTCATGATGGGCTTTGTCAAAGACTTTCTAAAAATGCAGATATAGTGGATGAGTAGCCTAATGATTAGAGCACTGGCTTGCGGACCAAGAGACCACGGTTTGATTCCCACTAGTTTTGGCAAGTCACTTAACTCTCCATCACCTCAGAAAAATCCAAGTTATCAATGTTCCTGTTTAACGTACATTACCAAGTTTAAGTTACACCGTAAACTGCTTTGACTGAAATGAAAAAGTTGTATAAAAAACCCTGTTAAATAGACTGGCTCACCTTTATCTACCTGTGTACTCGTACTTTCAAAAAAAAAAATTGAGATTAGTAAGGCAAGACTTTCCTTGGCTAAATCCACATTGGCTTTCTGCCATTAAACCATGACTATTTACATGTTCAGTATTTTTTTTTTTTATAATGGTTTCTATGATATGCCCAGTACTGGCATCGGGCTCACCAATCTATAGTTTCACAAATCACACCTTTTTAAAAATTGGCATTAGCCACTGTGCAATCTTCGGGTACTACATTTGATTTTAATGATAGATCACAGATTTCTAATAGTAGTTCTGCAGTCTCATATTTCAGTTCTTTCAGCACCCTGGGTGTATGCCATCTGCTCCAAGTGATTTGCTGCGCTTCAGTTTATCATTTACTATATTACATCTTCCTGATTTATTGAGATTTGTTATAATTCCTCTGATACATCACCTTTAAATATTATTTTTGGCATGGGTAAGTTTCCTACATCTTCTACAGTAAAGACTGAAGCAAAAAGTTCATCTAGTCTCTTCACTATGGCCTTGTCCTCTCTGTGCACCCTTTATCCCTCCATCATCTAATGTCCAACTGACTCTCACAGGTGTTTTCCTATGTTGCCGAGTTTTCTTTCAATCGAAAGAGTCTCTCCTCCTGTGCATTTATGAATCACTATCATATCTCCTCTCTCACGCCTTTCCTCCAACATATACATACTGAGATCTTTAAATCTGTCCCCATATGCCTTATGGCGAAGTCCACTGACCATTTTGGTAGCCACCGTCTGCACAGACTCCATCCTGTTTATATCCTTTTGAAGGTGTGGTCTCCAGAATTGCACACAATACTCGAAATGAAATTGCACCAAAAACTTACACAAAGGCACTATTATCTCCTTCCTGCTGGCCATTCCTCTCACTATGCACCCAAGCATCCTTCTGGCTTTTGCTGTTATATTTTCTACCTGTTTAGCCACCTTGAAATCATCAGAAACGATCTTCTCCAGGTCCCACTCTTCTTTCTTGGCCAGAAGTACTTTGCCCTCTATATTGTACCACTCCCTTGGATTTTTGCAGTCCAAATGCATGACCCTGCATTTTTAAACTCAGCTGCCAAATTCTTGGCCTAGCTTAGTGATATCCCTCCTAATGTTATCTAGTCCTACTCTGTTGCAGATTTTGCTATCATCTGCAGAGAGGAAAATCTTATCTGACAGTCCTTCAGCATTATCAGTAACAAAAATGTTCAAAATACAATTGGACCATGGACAGATCCCTGCAGCACCTCACTGGTTACATCTTTCTCCTCATAATAAACTCCATTTACCTGTACCCTTTGTCGCCTTCCACTCAACCAATTTCTAGCCTAGTCAGTCGCTTTAGGTTCTATTCCTAGGATGCTCAATTTATTTATAAGCTGTCTGTGCAGAACTGTATCAAAGGTTGAACTTAAATATAAGTGCACCCCATCTAGGGCTCGCCCTCATTCAAACTTTCTGTCAAAAAAATTAATTAGGGGGGCGGAGCCTGATGTCCAGCGGGTTAGACGCTTCGCGCTGAAGCTCCCGAGAGGCCTACACAGAATCCTGACTTAATACCTACATAAACTCAATTTTTTGCTCCGAACTCACCGGGGTACCTCGGGGGGGATGGCGGCCCATAAACCAGTGCGCTTAGACTTCGGGTCTCCTTCTTCTTCACACGGAAAACGCTCCAAAACAGAGGTGTCTTCCCCACAGAAGATGGTTCCACTTCGGGAACACCCCGAAATGCATCAGGAGCTCTTAGAGGAAATACGCGGAGTGAAGGAACTGGTGCAGTCCAACGGAGAAGCGCTTCGAGCCATGCGAGAAGACCTCGGTGTGCTCCAGGACAGACTTGAAAGCCTTTCATTACGGCAGGACAACATGGCGGGGGTCCTCGACTCGCACGAGGTGTGCTTGGTCAAGCTGGACAAGGCTGAGCGCCAGATACAGAATCTTCAAAAAGAATTAGAAGATAGCAATAATCGAGCCCGTCGCAACAATGTGAGGCTCCTTGGAATACCGGAGGGGGCGGAAGCAGGAGATATCAGAGAATTCCTGCTCAAAACTCTTCCCTCCTTGTTGAAGATCACATTTCATAGAGACCTGGAAATTGATCGAGCACATCGTGTTCCTACCCATATGGCGCTCAACCGAACGACCCCCCGGCCTATCATCTTTCGATTACTACGATATCAACAAGTGGAACAAATTCTAAATGCTGCCCGGGCGAATCGTCATCTGGAGTTTGAAAGTCATAAAGTCTCCTTCTTCCCTGATTTGGCAAAGCCCACAGTTGACCGTCGGAAGAGACTCCTTGCTTTTCGCCCTCGACTTCAACAGTTACAGGCTCGCTTAGGCCTGTTGTATCCAGCGAAGCTCCGAGTGACTCTCCACAACCAAACTAGGACATTCAAAGATCCTGATCTACTATCAACCTTTCTAGACTCCAAAGAAGCAGAGCAGATGCGTTAACTTAATAACTTGGACTTATTATCTGCCGGCTCTGTCCGCCATTTTGAAGGGCCCGACGCGGTGGTCATCGCCAAGTACAGAGACTGCCTGGACTTTTCTTTCTGTCTTTATATGACTTACTTGGTCTTCTATCCCTCCATGATGTGTGCCTCGGTTGGATTCGGAGCGCGTACAGTTATACAGGTTATATGTTTTCAATTTCGGCCTTCTCTGGGGTTTCTCCCCGCAGACACATGGTCGCCAGTAATTTTTGGGGTTCTGCTTATTCTCTACCGCGCTGCGGTTCTTATTTTTCAATGTGGGGCGCTTCATTGTATTACATTAGTTTATTTTCTATCATGTCATGTGTACAGCCAGATACAGTTACTATGAGGGACACTGTGAGCCTAGGTGCGCTATCATGTTTTCTTTCAGAATTTTTAACCTTGCTCAATGGCCTTATGTAAGATCTTATCACTTAATGTAAAAGGCATCAATAGTCCAATCAAAAGAAAGAAAATTCTTAGCTATCTTAATCATGAGCATGCTGATTTAGTGTTTCTTCAGGAAACGCATCTAAATTCCGCTGAAACACTGAAACTCAATGCTAAACCTTACCTGGTGGCTGCCTATTCTCCCGCCGTTTCCAAACGGTGTGGGGTGGCCATTCTGGTTAAGAAGTCTTTGCAAGCTACTGTTATAGATACTAGCTCTGATAAGGAGGGTAGATGGACCCGTGCACATCTTAAGGTTGGAGATAGTGAATTCACGTGTATTTTTATTTATGCCCCAATGTGGATAACCCTGCTTACTATGCCAGTATTGCGCAGTTGGCACAGGCCTCTGCCAATACTCCATTAATACTTGGTGGCGATTTCAATCAAGTGTTAGACCCTTTGATAGATAGACAACCGCCTAGAACGAGTAATCCACCCAAGAGTCTTGCTACCCTTACAGCTCTGATGCAAGACCTTGCGCTAGTAGATATATGGAGGCTGCTTCACCCCTCTGACTTAGAGTACACCTTTTTTTTCTGCCCCCCATCACTCACAATCTAGAATAGATTTTTTTCTCATTTCCAAAGCACTGATTTCTCAAGTGGACACGGCTAGGACTCATCCTCTCCATATTTCTGACCATGCTGCCATATCTTTTTCATTGCATGTCACTTCGCGAGATGATCATCCCCGTGCTTGGTTTTTTGATAGATCCCTACTGGATCAAAAAGATTTTCAGGTTGACATAAAGGCCGCTATCCAAGATTATTTCCATTTTAACTCACCCCATGACACAGCGAGCTGGGCTTGGTGGGAGGGTTTTAAGGCATCTATCCGGGCTACCATAACCAGTTATCAAATTCGACAGGGGAAACAAAGAACGCAACACTTACTGATTCTAGAGCAACAGATACGGGCTGGGAAGCGTCTCCTTACGTCCCGTACTGACCCATGTATTTTACTCCGTTTACAACGCCTCCGCTTTCAATACAATCAGCTTTTATATACTGCTGCTGCTGCTAAAAATATTGAATCACAACAAGGGTTGTATTACCGGGAAAATAACCGTGCTGGCAAATTATTAGCGAATGCTCTGAAAGGTAAAAAGGAAGCCAAGCGTGTTACCGCTCTCCGTAATCCGTCGGGGGGGGGGGGCCTGGTCACTAAAGATACAGAAATCTTAGAACTCTTTCGTGATTTTTATACTCGGCTTTATCAATCTGAATGTGATTTTGAGCCAGAAGTATTTGAACGATTGCTCTCAGGGGTACAACGACCGACCCTATCTGACGAAGATAGAGAGGCCATGGACAAACCATTCACTTTATCAGAAATTCATTCCGCTCTCAAGAGATGTGCCACAGGTCGAGCTGCCGGCCCGGACGGTCTCCCTGCTGAATTCTACAAAACCTTTAACGCTGACTTAGCTCCAGTTTTGAAACTTTATTTTTCTGCTCTGGCCGAGGAGGGATCTCCTTCTGGGTCCTTTTCTATGGCAAATGTAGTAGTTTTTGAGAAAGAGGGGAGAGATCCGCAACTAACAGCCAATTATCGTCCAATTTCCCTCTTAAATGCGGACTATAAAATATTTGCCACCATTCTGTCCACCCGGCTCTCTGATAGGATGTCTACTTTGATACACCCAGATCAATGCGGTTTCATTCCCGGTAGATCAACCGCTGACAATGCTCGGACTCTATGTCATGTACTGACTACCGCAGTTAATCTTGATCGACCATTTGTCGGCCTCTCACTAGATGCTGAGAAGGCCTTTGATCGCTTAGAATGGCCTTTCCTGTTTGCAACTCTCCGCTGGTATGGATTCGGAGAAGGTTTTCTCCGTTGTCTCCACGCCATGTACGCACAGCCTACAGCCAGTATCTGTGCTAATGCTTTAAAGTCTCAGCCATTTCCCCTTCAACGCGGTACTCGTCAGGGATGCCCACTGTCTCCACTTCTTTTCGATCTTGCACTCGAACCCTTAGCTTTACTGATCCGGCAATCGGAGGAGATTCATGGAGTCCCCTTCTCTCATAGAGAAATTAAAATTTCAGCATATGCTGATGACCTTATGCTCTCTGTCTCTTTAGACTCGGTGCCGGCTGTCCTAGAGCAAATCGGTAAATATTCACAACTTTCGGGGTATAAGATAAATTGGACCAAATCGGTAGCCTTCCCATTAAACTCTCTGATTCATCAAGCAGATATGCAATCCTTTCCCTTTTTATGGCAACCTCGCATGGTCAAATACCTTGGGGTCCACTATTGCTCTCCTTTGGAAGATGCTATCTCCTTTAATGCCAAAGACTTAACCTCTAAAGTTCGGGCGCTTACTCACCGTTGGACTCCTTTAACACTTACCTGGTGGGGTCGCCTAGAAACCATAAAAATGATGATTGTTCCTAAAGTGAATTACATTTTAGAAATGTTGCTCGACGTACATATAAAGATTTAGAGGGCCTTCTAACTAGATACTTATGGCAAAACAAGACGCCTAGGATAGCGAAGCATAAGTTGCAAGCTGATAAGGAAAATGGGGGTGTCCGATTCCCTGATTTCCTGAAATATCACCATTCTTTTCTTCTCAAACAAGGCGCTCGTTGGCTGGAAGATCTAGCACCGAGTAGACCTGTGTGGCTAGATATAGAGGAGAACCTTTGCAAACCGTTTCCTCTTACTTCTCTCCCTGGTATGACTCTCCCATCAGACTCCCACTATCCACCAATGCTTTTAGACACTTTAGGTGCCTTTAATACTCTTATTCCATCTTTAGACTCCCGATTCTGTCCGTTAGACAGACTCCCACTCTGGTACAATACTCGATTTCAAATACAAAATAAACCGATGGCGTGGAGCCCCTGGTACACTAGGGGCATTTGGACCCCTACCCAGTTGTTCCATGATGGTCGCTGGAAAACTTTTAGTGAATTGCAAATTGAATTTGGTCTCCCAGCGAAACACTACTTTCAGTTGGTGCAACTACAGCATTGTCTTCGGAGTGCTAAGGTGCTCCCGCCATCGGAATCCCCTACCCAAGACTTGTCGGAGACTATCCGATCTATCGGGAGCTCACCGGGTGTAGCATCTAACTTTTACAAAACCTTAAGTACTGCTGTAAATAGAGGTACCCCTATAGCACAGAAAGCATGGGAGCGGGAACTGCATGTAACTTTGACCCCGGAGCAATGGAGCCTTGTTTGGAGTAGAGTGACACGGGTCTCCAGATCCGCCTCACTCACTCAGACACTCTTCTTTCTTGCCCACCGGTGTTTCTATACTCCTGACAGATTAGCCAAATGGAACACCTCCCAGGGCAATAAATGCTGGACATGCCATGCGGCCATTGGTTCACTAACTCATGTTATGTATGAATGTCCCGCACTACAGTCTTACTGGCGTCGGGTCTGGGGTCGTATCCAATCTATTTTGCACTTTCAAGAGCCCCTGTCTTGGAGGATAGTGGGACTCCGCTCAGCTGCGGGGATCCCCTCTCTTCCAAAATCGGCTTACTTCCTTTTAGACTTCATGCTGGGCATTGCTATTTCCCTAATTACGAAATACTGGAAAAATAGCTCCCATCTGAGCCCCAATGAATGGTGGAATCATGTCTGTCTCTACAGTAAATATGAACAAATACCTCGTATGTTTGCTTCTTCCGTTCAGACCCCCCATCATCTGTCTAAATGGAAGATGCTCAATGACTATGTTCACACCGCTAAATGCTCTCATCTGACTGTTTAAATTTGTATAAATCTCTGTCACATGATCATTCTGTATCGCAGATGCTATTTATTTTCGTTTTGATGTACAATCACTGTTGTTTGGAAGCGCTCACATGCTGATACTGTCGACTCAGAGAAGAAGCAGGGGGGTGGGGGGTAATAGGGTTTGTTTTTCCTTATTGTATACTTGTTTTGTCTCCTTTGGTGTGTTGTTTCTTCTGTTTGTTGCAAAATGAAAATAAAAGTTAAAAAAAAAAAAAATTAATTAGATTTGTTAGACAGAACCTGCCACACAATCATGCTGTCTTGGATCCTGCAATCCTTTGGGCTCCGGAAACCTCAATATCATCTGTTTTAGCAGCGTTTCCTTTAATTACTCACCACAGAAGTCAGACTAATCAACCTGCAGTTCTCAACCTCATCCTTACTTCCGCTTTTGTGTAATGGAACCACATGTACCTTTCTCCAGTCCTCTGGGACCATTCCTGACTCTAAAGAAGCATTGAAAAGGTCAGACAGTGGAGCTGCTAGAACTTCCCCAAATTCCTCCAGTACTCTGGAATGTATCCCATCTGGCCCCTTAGTTTAGATATTTCCTCATGAACACAGTCTTCTGAAAATCATTGAAGATCCCCTTTACTGCTGTTCCTATTTGTGGATGTTTTCTGAGGTCCTGCACTTGGCCCTTTATCTGTGAACACAGAACAAAAATATTTGTTAAGCAATTCTACATATTCCTCCCCTTAACCTTTGAGCCTGACAATACCACTTTTGCACTTTCTCCTCTCACTAATATATCTATGGGCATTAATGCACACTGCTTTCTAAACAATGCCCCTTTACCTATTTCTACAAAGGTATTAAAAGTTTCACTTACCTGAGGGATTCGACTTACCTGGGGGCTTTCTTCACCCATCCATAACTCAGCCAGGCGACCAGCAAGTCGGCCTCGGGTGCTACCCTTCCTTCCTCCCCTCCCCACCCCCCCCTCGGCTCCCTTCCGCCCCCCCTCGCTGCCCGAATAACCATACTGTACAAGGATTGCGCCAAAATGCAACAACTTTATTTCGAACCACAACATTTGGAATTACAGTATCAAAAACTGTTGGCCACAGCATAATCAAGCATATCAATATATAACATTGAAATACCATTTAGACATACATCTCGAAAATAAACAACAACCTATTATCTTCACTTCTCAAGAGGCACAGCCCACTCTATCCCAGGTCTTCGACGTCCGGCAGGGATATTTGGAAAAATTGGCTGTCCCAGCCTTTTCCCCACTGCCATCAGTCCCTATTAGCATAGCGCCGTTAATGAGCGCTTGCCGTTGAAAACATGCCCTTTACAGCTTTGCTCCTCTTTTGCGGCAGTGTACACATCTACCTCTGCCCAAGTCCCGTCAAAGGCGTGAGCAGGGCTACATTGCTAATTGCCGTGTACGTCTCTCCCGCCGCGAAGACGTCGGGAGGCCCTCTATACACTGCTGCTGCCTCCACTCTGGGTCCTATTGGGGGACACGTCAGTTCCTCTATGCCCCGCTCCCCCTTTACATGTCTGGGCTGTGCGCTCTCTGGAAGGGGTGGTCCCTATCACTTCTGCCAATCCCTCCCGGCAGTGACTCCTCGCCCTTTCCAGCTGCTGTGGCCAACCAATGCTTCTGCCATAGCCGCTCCATCATATCTTGTATCGCACAGAGGAATATGTACATCCCAATGTCGGATAGATGTATCCCGTCTGTATGATACAGACCGGGGCAGCTCTCTTCTATTAACTCGTGTACGATGGTATATCCTCCGATGGATTCCATGAAGCGGCCCATCCATTTATTCACCTTCCGTCTTGTTCTCTCCACTGCCTGGTGAGACCATTCGCCCTTCCAGACCCGACGAGGTATGATGTGCGACCAGACCAACACCACTCCCGGGAAGGAACTCTTCATTGCCAGCAGATCTTTCTGCATTTTTTTGGTGAGCTCGACACTGCGGGTACCTGTCAGGTCATTGCCCCCCAAATGTATCAGTATAGCCCATGGGTTCCCACCCGCCCTTCGCAATTGCATGAAAAGCAGCATCAGCTGGTCCCACACCATACCCCGGCGTCCCATCCATTTCACTGCCACCTTTCTTTGGGCAGGCCCAAGTTAAGTCCTTGCGGTCTGTTCCTTGTCCTCCTTTCCGCCCAGTGAACGAATGAATGGCCGCATATCCATGCCTCGCGCCGGGGACTGCCACCTATGGAGAGGTGTTGTTAACATGACAGCTTGTTAAATAGCACATGGATGGAGAGCAACAATGCCAGAATAAATTGGTGCTTCTTTCACTTTTCTCTTTTTTTATTTTTTATTTTTTTATAAGGTTCATATGCATGTCCCTGTCTATCAGTCAAGCTTACGCAAGGCGTCATACCGGGCGTACATATGATTTATATCTATCAGATTTCCACCGTCCAATATGCATAATCTGTTCCCTGGTCATTCCTATATGGGCCTCCGTAGAAGCAGCCCCGATGCGGAAGGAATGCATGCCGTAAAAGCACGCCTCCAAACCTGCCGCCTCGAGAGCTATCTTGAAGACTCTGGCGAACTGGAAACGTGAAAGGGGGGCCCCGTTGGCGTGTATTAGCCATTGCTCCGCACCTGCTGGTCGCATTTCCTTGTAATCGCTGAAGGTTTGTACCGGGCAGGATGGGTCCCCCGGTAGCGGTGCCAATACCACCTGGGCCCTTTTTGCCTCGGTGTCGGTTTTGGACCTCCATATGTACAATACGAGTGTCCCGTTCCGTAGGCTTATGTCCTGCCCTCTGATACCACCCTCGGCGTGCCTACGACTCGCCGTGGCGACCAACTCGCCTATACGGAACGCTCCAAAGAACGCCCATGAAAATGCGCACCTGAACAGTCTGGTTTCGAAATGGTCGAAGCATACCTGGCCTGCGACTGCTATCAGTTTTTGCAATATCAGGTGGGTTATTGGGTGCCGCCAATCTTTGTTACTGCGTCACTCTGTTGTCCAACCTTTCATGACCCTGGTTATTACAAAGTCTTCTCTTGGGCTGCTCTTACCCATTGCTTTCACAAAGAAGGTAATTGCCGCCAGCTGCATCTGCACCGCTGATTTCTTCGCCCCTAGCCGCTTGGAGTGCAGGATCCATTGGAGAATGGAGTCTGTCGTGGGACCGGTCTCTTCGATCCCGAGCCCCCCGCAGAAAACTTGAAACCTTTCCCAAGCCGCCAGGTATTTCCGCCTTGTCCGCTCCGATAGTGAGCTCAGCACAAGCTCCCAAACCTCGGAGGACCAAGGTCCCAGACTTCTCCTGGGACAGCCATCTTGACTGCGTCGGCCTCTGGTGCAAGAGATCTGAAGAGCAGTATCTTGGAACGAGAGAGAGCGTCCGCGATGTTATTTAACTGGCCAGGGATGTGTTCTGCCCTGACTGTGATATTGTGTTTTAGGCACAACATCACTCCCAGTGTGTGCACCCTCATTCCGTTCATAGCATATACCACTGCTATATTGTCAGTGTGGAACATTACTGCCTTATTGCTTAACCTCTGGGCCCAGATGTATAAGGCTACGGTGATGGGGAATAGCTCCAGGAAAGTGATATCCTTTGTGATTCCCGCCGCATGCCATTCGCGTGGCCATTCCTCGGCACACCAGGCACCTTGGAAATATATCCCAAAGCCGTCCCCCCCAGCCGCATCCGTGAACAGGTTCAGGTCCTCATTGGACACTGGCGGTTCTTGCCATAAAGTCAGGCCGTTAAAAGTTTGTAAGAAAAGTTCCCACATTCGTAGGTCTTCCCTTATTCCCTTTGTGATCCTGATCTTATGATGTTTTTTTTTTACCCCTTTCATCGCCAGCGCCATCCGCCGGCAGAAAACCCGCCCCATCGGCATGATCCTGCATGCGAAACACAGCAGACCCAGCAGCGATTGAAACAGCTCCAGCGTTGCTTTTGTTCTCCCTTGGAAGTCCCGAATCGCTTCCCTCAGCTTCCTTATTTTGTCTGCTGGTAAGCGGGACCATTGTGCTTCCACGTCCAGTTCGATGCCCGAGAATGTAATTGTTCCTACGGGTCCGCAAGTCTCCTCAGCTAAGGGGATCCCAAAGCGGCTGGCCACTTGCTCAAAAACAGTGAGGATCCTTTGGCAGTCTGCACCGTCCTTTCCCACAAACAGGAAATCGTCCAGATAATGAACCATGGTGCCTGGACCTGCTATGTCCTCAACAACCCAGTGTAGGAATGTGCTGAACTGCTCAAAATACACGCACGAAATTGAGCAGCCCATGGGCAGGCATTTGTCATAGTAGTATTCTCCGTTCCAGGTGAAACCCAGCAACGAAAAGGATTCCGGGTGTACAGGGAATAGCCGAAAAGCTGACTCGATATCCGCCTTCGCTAGTCGTGCCCGCCGCCCCAGCGTCCGTATGCTGTCGATGGCCTGATCGATCGTCGCATATCGCACGGAACATAGTGATGGGTCAATGCTGTTGTTGACTGACCGCCATTCCGGGTATGATAAGTTATGGATCAATCGAAACTTCCCTGTCTCCTTTTTTGGGACTATTCCCAACGGAGACAGCACTAGGTTCGGGATGGGCAGGTCGCGGAATGGGCCTGCCACCCTCCCCAGTTCAATTTCTTTGGCTAATTTTTGTTGCACTACAGCGCTAAATTGCTTCACTGATGGGGAGTTGCGGGTTGGGTGCCCCAACGATGGGACAGAGGCTGGGATTCGAAAGCTATGCACAAAGCCGATCTCAATATTGAGAGCTTTGTCCCATCACAGGTAGGCTCGTAGCCACACCCGCATGTGGTCAAGCCTGATGGGTGTTGGGGCCAGGGCCATCATTGCCCCTCTGTTGTCTCTGCCTGAATGGCTTGTAGTCCCTAGCGGCTCGGCATGTGGTGGCCGGGTGACTGCCGCCGCAGCTGGAACATGAGTGGCGGAATTTACATGGCCGCCATGTGCAACTCCCCGTATTGTACTGACGGCACGCTCGCCGACCGGCCATCTGGGAGGTTGGCCGCCAAGAGGGCGCCGGAAAGGGCTGCGAGGTCCCCTCCAGGCACAATGGTCTGTTGGGGGACATTTCCTCGAGCCACATGTCCACTATCCTGTGTTGCCAGGTAATGGTTGGGTCCTCCGCCAAGCTATGTCTGAACTTGATATCATAATTGAGCCATGCCCATCCCCCTAATCGCTTATGCGCTTGGGTAATGGTGTCTAGATACTTGATTAAATATTGGCTCAACTCTGGCTCGCGCTCCAGCACCACACTCATAAAAATGTGGAAGGCCGAGACCCAGTTGTTTATGGATTTGGTGACTCTGGGCTTTCTTTCCCCTTTCCTGTCCTTATCATTATTCTCCTTCGCCTCCCCATCATGGTCCCTTATCAGCAAAGAGAATATATCAATGTATTCTCACCGCCAAATCCTCTTTTTTAGCTTTCTGGGCACAGCGCTGGATAGGGAGCTCACACCGCAACGCGGGACCCCGCTGACCGCCGCTGGGCTGGCTAACACGGCAGGAACCGTTGTCGCCGTGCTTGCACTGGGCTCGCCAGCTCCGGCAACCAGTGCGATTACCTCCCTGCGCCCTGACCAGACCTGTGCTAGCTGTTTGTCCTTGTGTGATTTACTCTTGTGTTTTTTAAAAGTCTTCAATAGGCTTTGCATGGCAGAAGCTAATGAAATGTCACCCTCCGTATCGGAGGAAGAATCCTCCGATGATGAAGATGACAATACCATTGCCCCCCTCTTTCCCGCTGGCTTACCATTTGCCGAACTGGTGCTGGCCGCGCTTCTGCTTGCTATTTGCATCTCTCCCACGCTGGCGTTTGCCGTGCATATGCTTGCTGCCTGTGCTCCTCCCGGACTCGCGTTGGACGCCTCTAGTCGCTGTCGGAAGGCGCTGACGCCATGTTGGTTCACCTGCTCACGAATAACCCGGAACAGGTCGTCCAGCTCCTGAATGGACGCCGCGGGCTGGGGTTGCTGCGCCGACTGTTGTGCTGCGTGCTGTGCACTCCGCCGTGCGGTCTTCCTTGCCTCGTTGTTGCGTGGTGCCGCTCCGCTTGTAGCCTTGCCCTTAGTCGCCGCTGTCGGTGCCCGTTTGCAAGCACAGCGCGTCGCTCTGCGCTCTGTACTCCGCATGGGCTCTGCTTCCCTCGGTTTCTTTGACTGCCCCTGCGCTCTGCTACTCCGGTCTGTATGACCTTCCGTGGCATACTGAGCTGCATGAACAAAAGCTAAAACAAGGAGCAATATGGAGACATAATGCATACATTAGCCATTATCGGACGCTGCTAGCTTTTACTGGAACCGCTTAGCGAGCATTGCCCCTCCCCTGTTAGCTTTATTCCTTCATTCACCTCTGTTTAATTTTTTTTTTTTTGGATTGCTTGCTGCCATCCCGCTCACCCCCCTTAGGAGTCGCCCTCTACTCCCAAAAGCATTATATATGTGGCAAGCCAGCCTAAGCTATACACCCCCCATGTGGCCACCAGATGGCCACTGCAGCACATGCCGACACCATCTTGCACGAGCACATGGCAGCTTTCTGCTTGAACATCAACAAAAACACGACTCGTGCTACGTTGCAGCTGGTTACCAACAAAGTATGATCGCGAAAACTCACCTCAGGGGCTCCGCAGGACACGCGTCCTGCGCTTGCCATACTCCGCACGGCAGTGGGTACCGTATCCCTTATAAAATCCTACCAATGCAAACCTTAATCTTTATTAGACACACAATTGCCCTATTCCGCCATCAAGCCCCGACTGCCAGCTAGCATATTCAGCGGGGCGGGTGTGCCTGTGCCCCGACATTTGAACACTTGCCTTACGACCCCCACCCCCCAATATCAGCCAGCCCGCCCCCCCCCCCCACCTACCGTGAAACACCTATGCCCGGGTGTTTCGCCCGGAATGGGATTGCTACATCCTGCAACTCTAGCCCACTGGACGCTTGTTACCTCGACCCCGCACCCTCCATGCACCTATATCACCGCGATATGCTTGCAGGGATGCCATTACAATTCCAATGTTTATTGGTGAGAGAGAAGAACACAAACGAGAAAAAACAAAACAAATTCCCCACTATGCTCCCCTGGGCTCAACCATGCGCTTACACTGTCCCCTTAACCACCATACCCCCGGTCTGCATCCAGCTGACCAGCAAACGGCACATGCGCCGCCACTTAAAAACCTCCCCGCTCTCACAACCCGTCCAAATCTCTTGGGGGGGGGGGATGTGATGGACCAACTATTGCGAGCAAGCCTAGCGCTAAATTATCATATATTCCCTGCTCTGGGCTCCGACTCAGGCCCAAATAACTGCCGTGAGCAGTCCCAGCGTTAAATTAAAGTATGTTTCCCGCTCTGGGCTCAGACTTAGATCCACGGTGCACATATCTCCCGCACGCCGCTCCTTTTTGCTGCACTCACCCGATTAACTGTTGAGCTCACCGCCGGCTGCTCCCGTAGACCCTTGCAGCACGCCGATTCCCCTGGACTCTGGCCCATGTGCCTCGCTGGCCCCTCCTAGTACCGTCATGTCCAACACACTCGTGGCCACGCCGATCCCACACGCGTCTCCCGACCTTCTGCCTGCTCGCCGAACTTCCCCTCCCGAGGATACACACGCGAGGCAAGACCTTCTCTCCTAGATTACCTCTGGCCTCTGCCGCCTGCGCTATCTACCCCGGAGCGAAAAAACAAGCAGGTAATGATGATTGCCCGCTTGCGCTGGCTGTCGGGAGGAGTGAAAAGAGGGTGAGCCGCGGCGGGACCGGCGCTTCTATAGCCCGGTCGCCCCACCCCTTCCTCCTCCCCCCCCTCTCCCGCCCTTTGCCAAGGTTTAACCCTCGGTCTGCCGGCGCCCGCTGTGTCCGGCCGTGTTAATTCACAGCCGGATCTAATTTAGTTTAACTCCCTCTTTAGTAGTTTAGCCAGTCTGTTGCGGAAGACACTTTGATCTTCCTTGGGATAGATAGACACCATCTCTGCTCAGCAGCTCTTGGAAAATAATCCTATAGTCCTGGAAACCAAAACACTCTTAATAACACCATCCATGCAGCTATGCATTCATCTCCAGGATGCAAGCTTTTCTGCCTTTGCCTTTACCCTCAACAGGGAGGATTGAAGAGAACACCACTGCACGCCTATTTGCTTCACCCACTCTCCCAGAGCCATGAAGTGATGCTTGATATACTCAGAGGGTACCTAGCAGTATCATTTGTGCTGACATGGATGAGCATCATTGGATAATAGTCAGTAGGCTTGATGAGGCTTGGCAAAATTTCTGTAACATCTCTGATTTTGGCACTTGGCAGAAAGCACATCTTCCTGGACATCGTCTGGTCGGCAGATAGACACTTCAGTACCCCTCAGAAGAAAATCACCAGCCACCGTTAACCTTTGCTTCCTTGTGGCCACTGATTCTGCAATGGGGTGCTTGAGATCTGGTTCCTCCCATTTGTGGGATGTTTTCAACTCCTCCACTTCCAGGGCTACATACTTGTTCTTCAATTCGAGGGCTAGAGGCATTGGATTGTCTACTTTGCAGGCTCTGCTGACTCATGTCCAACTCTACTCTTTCTGTAGCATACCATCTTCACCTCTGTTGGAGAGCTTGGATGCCTCGAGAACCATCTCATCAATGTATTCCTCACTGTCATGGATGCTTCTCAGCCTTGCCACCTCTTCTCTGAGCTCTTCTACTTGTTTCATGAGAGTTCAGCTTGCAGGCATCATGCACATGGAACTCTCCCTCAACTGGGATTGGACTGTCTATTGGGATGGGGGCAGAAGCAGTAAAAGGGGCAACAGCTTTGGCAACACAATTCTTCCCAGGCCATAGTTCTGTTTTTTTGAGCTGTGGTACCCGCTGACAGAAATAAGAAATACCTACCAAAGTCCCTAACCTTTTCTCAGAGAAAAATCGGATAGCCTCTTCTATGTGTGTTCTAACAGCTCTGTTCTGTATACCTGTGTGTAGTCCTGCTAGCTTGCTAAACAGCTATTTTTTACACTACAAAATTCTTATATTATGCATCTGAGGTATATCGTTTAATCATGTGTTCTCTTTGTAAAATTACCTAATCAAAGTTTGTTCAAGAATACCACTTTGTTTATTTTTAGTAGATATCCAAATATGGAGCTATTTAGTTCCTAGATTTTTCCTACCAATAAAAAATTATTATCTTTTCTAACAAACTGATCAGTTGCTCTATATAGCAAGAATTCTCACTTGAGGTTGGCGGGAGCTGTGGTGGGAAGGGAGGGATCTCACACCTGGCAAGGGCAGTGGGTTCAGTGATGGAAGAGTAGGTCAAGGAGATGTTAGGTAAGTGGATGGGGAGTTACTGGATAGCTGGGGATTAAGTGTGTGGGAGGTAGTGAATGGGTGAAGAGATGAATAGGTGGGTGGGGGTCTCATTGACTCCAGGATCCAAGGGCAAATTTTGTTTGACTTGGGGTTCCCTGACTGTCAATTATTGTATCAGGGATAGAATAAAGCTAGCTCACATTTCTTAGGGTAGTGTTAGTGTTAGGTAGTATGCCAACATGATTCCTCTAAGTGGACTTTCAAGGTAAAGTGATGGACTCCTTACCTGAGGGACCTAAGTCCAGAAGCTCCAGTTCTGGGACCATGCTGACACAGCACAATGACAAACACTAGACTCAGAAATACGAGTTAACTTTACTCCACCTCTGAGCCAGTAATTCAGTTTCAGGCTTTGTAGGAACATCCGTTAAGCCTTCAGTGGCATCAAAAAACTCCCTGTAATTTGTCTCGTGATTTAAATATTTGCCTAGAGGTCTGCTAATTTTAGCACACATTTTTTACTTATCTTTAACACCTTTAACACAAAAAGATGTGTTAAACTATAAGTAAAAAAAGCACATTAAGCTTAACCTACTTTATTACAGCAACCCCCGAGGGCCTATTTACCAAATGTTAGCATGTGCTAACGGGCATTAGCAGGAACTGTCTGCCACATGTGATTCCTATGGGTGCCGTGCAGGTTGTGCACGCTAATGCCCATTAGCACTTGGTAGCATAAACAGACTCTAAGTCTCACAATTACTGGAGTACTAGAGAAAAATACTGCCACTTGAGGCCACCCGAGCTGCTGTTCCAATATTTGTTCCATCAAAGAACTGAGTTGCATTACTCCAGAACTGGTGTCAAACCCCAGATATGCTGAAACATATAGTAAAAAAACAAACAAACATCGTAACAAATGTGGCATTATTTTCGGTACAGGTATGAACCCACTGAGCTTTGTAAAGCTTAACATTAATTGTGCTCATTTATTTTGGAGGTAATGCAAATAAACATTGCAAATTTTACCTGATTCTGTGCATTTCTAAAATTCACTGGAATATCATAGGTTTAGTGTATTTAGGATGTTTTTCTAATTAATACATCTTTTACCAGAAATGAATACTCCTATAAATATATCAGATGGCTCAGGAAATAAGAACATGGTGTTTGTGGAATTCATGAGGAAATTGTTGCTTTGCTGTGTGATCTTAATAAGAGAACGTAATTGCACAATAAACAGCTGGTACGCAAAGAAGGATTCCTCTTTTAGGAGGGTCTAATTTATTGTAAAGGAAATGATCAGTCTTTTTTTTTTTTTAGATTTGGTTTTTGGGCATTTACAAAATATTTGACTACTGCTCCTTTAACTAACACAGCGCAAGCCATCTGCCGCTTGGCTCATTTTATCCTGTGGGCTGTGTGGCAGATAGCTCTAGCTAAGTGTTAGTAAAAGGGGCCCCAAGAAATGTTTTCACCAAGATACAGCACACATTATTCAAAGCCTGTCTCTGCTTTTAGTAGGGTGTGTTATCTGTGCTTTTTCATCTGTTCAGTGACATACATTTTTGATTAAGAATAATTGAAGACAATTTCTTGTCTTTTATTTATTTATTATTTTACCAAGGAGGCTAACTTGAAAAAAAAACACCAACAACTGTTTTAAAAGTCACACATGGCTGTAATTTAAGATTTTTTTTTTTACTTCATCGTCCATAAATGTTGAAAGGAGCCTTCAATGAAAGTTTATTAACTAAGCCAGTGCCTGCAGGCATAAAGGTTCGTTTATTACCAGTTTCTTGACTGTTTTTCTTTTTCTCTGTTTGGACTAATCTCAGAGAGTAAGATAATACTTCAGAAAATTAAACCTTTGACCTTCTCTAGAGTTAACCATCCTTTGATTAGATAAAGTAAGAATTTATGGTAACAGCATAAGTTGCATACAAGGCGAATGTAGATTGAGAGTTTAGCATTGTTAAAAGGAACACTTTTGTCAAAGATGTTCCCTGTTAAGTTTTTTTATGACATTTTGGAATGCAATGTTTCCAGTATCATTCACACTTAAGAAGGGCAGTTATCAAAAGCCATTTGCCCATGTAAATGATTGAGTAAAAAAAAGCACTGTTTGAAAATTTCTCACTGCCTATGCAAATAAAATTACTTTTATTTGTATTTAGGTCATGCCTTTCCAGTGCAGTAGATATTTCCTCTATCCCCACAGTGTTGCTCCATAATTCATGTTCCTTTTATCTTTGTGGCGTTGTTCCGAGTGTGGTTAGATGGGAGAAAGCAACATAATGTAATTTTGGTGAGAAAAAGTACCTACAGAACAAGCTGAAAAGTGGACACTTGCAGTGTAACACAGTGCCACATTACCCCATTTGCAAAATTGGGCATATGGTGGCTATATGTGTGTGTGTGTGTGTGTGTAATGGGGATGTTGAGGGGTATGTGTGTGTATATCATGGGGAGTGTCAAAGGATGTATGTGTGCATGAGAGTTTTAGTATGTGCCGTGGGCGGAGTGTTATTGACTTTACCCACGGTTCTTGTACCTACTCCTTGTCACTCCCACTTGCACTGTTCCTCCTTCCTATCCTTCATTGCCCTCTCTTGTACTCTCCCTCTTTTCCCTCCCCCCACCCATGCACTCTCCCTCCCCTGCTACCTAACCTTACACTCTCTCTGGCCTTTCCCTTCATTCCCTTCCTTCTCTTGTCCCTTAATGCACTCAGTCTCTTCCTCTTTTCTAACCCTGCTCCTTCCCTTATGTTCTACCCTTCTCCTATCTTCTTCCGGCACAGTCCTTCCAGCATCTCCTCTCTCTCTCTCTCTCCCCCCTCCCCCTTTCTTCCACAACCCCCCTTCTTCCACCTCCCCCCTTCTACTGCTACCTCCATCTGCGTACCATGCTTACCGCATTGCTGGGCAGACTAGATGGACCATGCTGGTCTTTATCTGCCGTCATATACTGTGTTACTATGCTACCTTCGATGCTGTCACTCACCTTCTCTCACCCTGCCATTTCTACCTCTGACACTACTGCTTATGGGAGCTTTTGGCAGCATCAGCAAAGAACAAAAAAAAAAAAGCGCAGGGACATTTCCTCCATGCTGCTGCTGATAGCTTTGCTGCTCCCACCTCTCTGTTTGAACTATTCTTTGGCACAGTTACTCTTAACTGTATGCACAGTTTGTTTTGGGTTGGTATTTTTTTGAGATTTCGATCATAGCAGAGTAATGGCAGATAAATACCAACTGACTCATTCAATCTGCTCACTAATATTTTACAGCTGCTGACATGATCTTGTAAGAGAGATTGGGCCCAATATTCAAAGGGATTAATATGATTAGTATACCTGCTAAGTTAGCAGGTATACTAGCCGGGATAATGCCACTGAATATCCATGGGTGACACTGCTGCCCGCCCCAATGCTAACTGGGTACCATTGGAGTGTTACGGGGGCAGCACCTGGTGATAACTGAGCAGTGGCGTGTTATAGCAAAGCGGCAAGTCATTCACGGTGAAGGTTGGCCTAACTTTCACCACAGGAGCTAACTGGGCAGCAGCTGAATATCGTCACTGCCTGGCAATTGGGCAACTTTGGATATTCAAGGCAGAATATCTGGGCCCATTCTTTTTATGGTGTTCACCAAAGTTAAAATTGATTCTTATCTGTATTATGTAAAGGTTTGTCACAATTAGTGCTGTGATAATAGTAGAACATCTTTGGACAATTAACACATCAAAATAAACTTGCTTTTGCATTATCTCTGGGTTCTCCCTCCTTTGTCATCATGCCTTTTTCTAATCAACAGCACAACTGGGATTGATAGAATTTTCAAAAGGGTGTGAGTCTTGGACACATTGGCCTTTTTAAGGTTTTGGTCACTTCTGGGGAACCATACATATAGAAGGAAATTTTATAAAGCATTTTCTGCATGATAAGCAAGGAAATGACTGATAAAAGTATGAATTATATACACACGTGCAAGTCTGCATGGTGACAACAGTATGTGTTCTTATCACAAACCATGAATAGGCATTGCCAGAATTGTCGTCTGGACAAAGCAGGGGAGTGGTGTAAGTACACATGCAGTTTACTAAGGCCTACCATGGTAATGAGAGTGTGGGTTGTGTTACTAGCTTGTGAGGTCAACGTTAACTTCAGGGGGCATGTGCTTCCATCCCCCTGCAGTTAATGTGGGCCCAGGATATGACATCGTGAAAGCCAGAATGTGCAGACATTTAGGGCCCGATTCCAAGAAAAACGTGGAGGGCGGATGTAAACGGACAATATGTGCACGTTCCAAATGTAGACGGGATTCTCCTCCCGGACGCCTAGATGTGCACCCGCACAACGGAATCTGGGTTATACGCCTGCGCCGCTAAATGTCCAACGCCCGCATAGGCGGGGGTTCTGTGTATGTGCAAATGACACGTGCAACCATCGTGCCATGCCACGGATGTGTAGGTCCGAAAATGTGTCCAGCTGCATAGTTGTCCACATACGACAGGAAACAGTAACCCCCCCTCCACTGCCACCTCCAGAGCCTTGGAAAATGGCAACCCGACAGGTGAACTTTTCGGAGGCAGAGACCCGTCTGCTCTGCAGAATGATCATTGAGGTGCCTTGCTCCCCACAGGACGCTGAAGGCCAGCTCTAGCTGCAGCACATAGGGGCTGGGAAAGGATCAGGACCACCCTAGCACAGTAAGTAGGGCAAAGCAGGAAAGGGAGGAGGCAGGGGAAATGGTTGTATTGGGACAAGAACTGTGCAAAGAGCCAGGAAGTAGTGGCAAAGTAAAAGGGCAAAAAGAGTAGGGGTAAACTGGACCCACCACACAACCAAATGACAGTAAATACACAAAACAGGGCCCACGCAGAAAACAGGCAAACAGAAACACAATGGCCAAGAGGAAAGCAAGGTGGAAAAAAAGCAGAATGGACAAAAGGGAAAGCACATATGGAAAGGAAATCTGAACACAGTGGAAAAAAAACTAATATGTGTAACAGTGCAGCAACATGGCCCAGTACTGTCAGCCAAAACACAGCACAGTGGAAACGGATACATGATGCTAGTAAAGACAACACATGGCTGACCAAGGCCGTCCCCCACTACCAACCACCACACCATTCCCCTGAGAGAACCCTGTGTCTGCCCCATGCCCCATGACATCTGATACTATCCACAACACCACCTCCAATGGGAAACTACCCCATGCAGCTACCACTGTGTCTACAAAGGAACATCCCTGCATATGACACCTGAATATAACCGCTACCACCCCATCCCATGACACAATCAACCCCAGTGGCTGGCAACAAAGAGTCCAGGTAAAGGAAGCTCACTCTGAGGAGAAGGACATTACCAGTGGTGTACCAAAGGGATCTGTCCTTGGTTTGATTGTTAACATTTTTGTAAGTAATGTTGTGGAAGGACTGTCGGGTAAGATTTGCCTCTTTGCAGATATCAAAATCTGTAATAGCTTGACACGCAGCAAAGGGTAAACAACATGAGGAGGGATCTAGTGAAGCTTGAAGAATGGTTGCGGATTCGGCAGCTGAGATTTAATGCTAAATAATGTAGGGTCAAGCATTTGGGCTACACAACTCCATGGAAGTGGTATAGTATAGGGGGTGAAGAAGGGCGGGTCCTGGGGTTGATTGTTTCTGATGATCTTATGGTGCCTAAATAGATAGAAAACCCAGGAGGATGCTCAGATGCATAGGGATAGGAATGGCTAGCAGAAAGAAGACGATGATAGTTCCTCTGTATAAGTCTTTGGTGAGACCTCATTTGGTGTACGATGTGCAGTTCTGGAGACAAAACAGGATGGGGTTTGTGCAGCAAGCGGCTACTAAAATGGTCAGTGGTATTCATCATAAGGCATATAGGGACAGACTTAAAGATCTCAATATACGGGGCTTTTTTTTGAGGGGGTACCTGCAAAAATTGACCCATGGTCTTCATGAATTAATGAAAAAGCCCTGCATTGGGGCAACTCACACCTTTCTTTTTTCTAGGAAAAATACACTGTCAATATGTATACATTGGGAGAAAGGCAGGAGAGGGGAGATACAAGGGACACTTTTTAAATACCTTCATGTCATAAATGCCTATTTCAATTGAAAGAAAGCTCTGCAATGAGAGGTGAATAGGATGAAGGTGAAAAGGGATATTCCAGGGAGTAATCTGAGGAAATATTTTTTTATGGAAGGAGTGGTAGATTTGTGGAAGTGGTAGAAACAAGGACTTTATCAGAATTCGAGATGCATGGGACAGACACAGAGGATCTCTTAAGGTAAAAAAGGGATTATAAAGCTTGGTAATTGATATGGAAGGGACAACTGGATAGGCTATAAGCCGCCATTATTCTGTATTTTTGTGTCGTTCTGAGGTCTGAGATATTGATAGAATTTACAGTTGCCTCCTTTAAGATGCTTCCTAGGAGCATTAGATTGTACATTAGTGATTTATTGCTCCAAAAGAGGAAAAAAAATGCCAGCTCAAAGGTTATCCTGTCTTTCCATGAATAATGCAGCTTGAGGTCAAATGCAAACTGCATTATAAATTTTGCATAATTATCCGCTCTACACAGTTTGCAAGCTTTGCATCTCATATTACTTAACTTGCACTGTGCTGAGATAATGTGCATTAAGAACAAATGATGCATGATTTTGTCGTTTAATGTACATTATTTGGCAGAACACATGCATTATTCCATTAACATACATTAGTAACTCCCTCCGTGTGCCAAATTTCAAAATACTTTAGGCCGTTGCAACCTTATCAACAGTTGATTAATAATTTAATGAAAATGGTGTGGGCACTGATTGTGTTCCACCTAGAAGCCTATTTATCAAGCCGCATTACCTAGAAGTAAGTTAAAGCATGCTAACAGTTAATGCGGTGCCTTTGGGGTTAACATGCTAGTTTTCACATTAGCAGTTAACATAGTACAGGGTAAAGAATGGGGGAGAATAGGCAGGGCCTGTTACAGACTATTAATGCATTAACTTCAATAGGTGTACCTTAATTCATTGCATTATCTGTAATGCAGTTAATGCACTTTAAGGAAATTACGTTAACTGTATGGGATAATCCTGGGGATCACCTGCAGCAGTTAATGCAGAAGCTTGGCAATTACTGTTGTTAATTTTGGTAATTACTATGTGCACTTCAGTAAATAGGCCCTATAGATTATAGTAGTTTCTTGTTAGTGGACTCTCAAAGTTATTAAAAGAATCCAGTCGGTCCAGAACACTGGAGTCCAATTGCTGGCAGGATTAACAGTTGATTAACTGGTGACACGTTTTGATTTAGGAAACATTGGCTCTTTTTAGAAGCCAGAGTTTTATTTAAGTTATTAGTTTTGATATTTAAAGCCTTAGAGGATGGAATTGATATCTCCAGGAACAAGCAGGAATGTAGTCTTCACATATGGGTATCGTAGGTACCGACAGAGCCTGCACGGGAACGCTCCCCAGCGTCCAATTAGAAAGCTTTTGGGAGCATCCCACAGTGCCTGCGTGCAGCCTTCCCACCTTTCCCAACTGCCTCTCTCCAGTTCTTCATTTTCCGCGGAGCCAGCAGGTCGTTGTTCCTGTCACCGCAGAAACATTTTCCTTATTCCTTCTTTTTTGTGGTCGCGTCTGCCTTCCTCGACGCTATACTGGTACCGCTGGTTCTTTCTTTCTTTTAAAAAAAAAAAATATATATACTATTTTTTTCCAAACTTTTCTTTTACAGGTGCATGCGCCATTTTGGGCCCTAGGCCCAAAATTTCCTCCACTGTGGAAAAACCTGCTTCGGGTTTCAAAAAGTGCACCAAGTGTGACGGTACCATCTCTGTCACCGACACCCATGAGTGGTGTCTTAAATGTTTAGGTCCTGAGCACTCCATCTCCGAGTGTATGGTTTGTGCCATGATGTCCAAGAGGGGTCGACAAAACCGAGCTGCTAAGCTCAGCGCCCTTTTTCCCTCCGATGCAGCTTCTGTGGCATCGACGTCTTCCAGGGCTTCGTCTTCCTCCCATGGATCTCAGCTAACTAAACATAAGTCTGGCTGGTCCTCAAAGGGTAGATCTCCTTCCAAGCATCAAGATGCCTCTGGCGTTGCCCTTGAGGGTTCTGTACTGGCAAAATTGCCCCGGTGGGAGGCTTTGCCTTCCAAAGCATTATCGGGGCTCCAGAATGTTCTCGAGGCCTCGACCTCGGCAGAACTACTGGTGCCATGCTCTGGGGTACTGGCTGCTTTCTCCGGTACCGATACCTAGGCATCGGCAGCATCGATAGACCAGAGGTTCCTGGCTATTGAACGCAGTCTGGCGGCTCTCCTTGTGGTATCGACACCCTCGGAACCGCATCAGACAGTTCAACCGGTACCGGCACCGACGCCGGTATCGGTGCCGGTACCGACAGCATCGGCATCGACATCGGTGTCTGCTTTGCCGGCACCGAGTCATGCGATGCCTTCCGGTACTGATACACCGGTACCGATTCCCCCCCAGTACCGAATTCGGTCGGTACGGGTATCGGGCTCTTCAAGAGCATCCGGACAGAAGGTACTTCGAATCCTCGGAGGAGTCCGAGGATTCTGACAGCTCTGTCGGTACCGGAATACTTCTCCCGGAGGAGCCCTCCTCTCCTAAATGTAGGATGTCTCCTCCAGAAGATATCTCCTTTCAGGATTTTATCAGGGAGGTGGCTTCAGGTCTGTCCATTACTTTGACTACTGAAACAGAGTCCAGGGCAAAGGAGTTGGAGATTTTACAATCTCCAGGAACAAGCAGGAATGAGTCTTCACATATGGTTATCGTCGGTACCGACGGAGCCTGCGCGGGAACGCTCCCCAGCGTCCAGAAAGCTTTTGGGAGCATCCCACAGCGCCTGCGCGCTGCCTTCCTGCCTTCCTGCCTTTCCCAACCGCCTCTCTCCAGTTCTTCTTTTCCGCGGAGCCAGCAAGTCGTGTTCCTGTCACCGCTGAAGAAGTTCTTTATATTTCTTTATTTCTTTGGTCGCGCGTCTGCCTTCTTCGACGTCGGACCGGTACCGCCGGTCTTTTCTTCTTTAAAAAAACAACAACAACCTACCGTTTCCCACTTCTGTGCATTTTTTACTTTTGGGCCTTAGGCCTAGAAAGACCTTCCTCATGGAAAAGCCCGCTTCCGGGTTTAAAAAGTGCACGAAGTGCAGCGGTACTATTTCTATCACCGACACCCATGACTGGTGTCTATAATGTTTAGGTCCTGACCACTCCATCACCGATTGTGAGTCCTGTTCCATGATGTCTAAAAGAGGTTGACAGAATCGAGCAGCCAAGCTCAGTACCCTGTTTCCCTCTGATGCAGCTTCGGTGGCATCGACATCTTCCAGGGCTTCTTCTTCCCCCCATGGATCTCAGGTAACCAAACATAAGTCCAGCCGGTCCTCGAAGAGTAGATCTCCCTCTAAGTATCAAGATGCCTCCGGGCTTGCTCTCGAGGATCCCGCACCGGCAAAATTACCCCGGCGGGAAGCTCTGGCTTCCAAAGCTTTATCTATGGGGTCACAGGTTGACATCGATGGCGCAGCCTCGACCGATCACCTGTTGCCATGTTCTGGGGTACCGGTGGTTTCCACTGGTACCGACATCCAGACATTGGTTGTGTTGATGGATCAGAATATTCTGACCATGCAGCGTGCCATTACGGCATTCATACAAGCTGTGACGCCTCCGGTACCGCAACAAACTCCATTGTCGGTACTGGTTCCGGCACCGGCACCGATATCGGTTCCGGTGCCGGTACCGATTGCATCAACATCGGCTTTGGTGTCGACTGCAGCGGTACCCTGTTCTGTGATGCCCATCGGTACCGAATCGGTACCGATCACTCCCAATGTCGATACCACTCGGTACGCGTATCGGGCTCTGCAGGAGCATCCAGACAGGCGATACTTCGATTCCTCCGAAGACTCTGATGAATCAGAGGCTTCTGTCGAAGCATCGGTACTCCTTCCTCAGGAGCCCTCTTCTCCAAAAAGAAGAATGTCTCCTCCAGAAGACTTGTCTTTTCAAGACTTCATTAGGGAAGTGGCCAGGGGCCTCTCCATTTCAGTGGCCCCTGAATCAGAGCCTAGAGCCAAGAAATTGGATATTTTACAGTATCCTAAGGCTCCTAAAGAGGCAGCTGCTTTACCAGTTCATGAGATCCTTTATGATCACATGTTGGGCATATGGGAGACACCTCTCACTATCTCCTCTCATTCTCATAGGTTGGACACCATGTACCGTGTTCCTCCTTGTCCTGGCTTTCATAAGACTCTGCTTCCTCACCACTCTATTGTGGTGGAGTCTGCTATGAAGAAGATAAAGAGTGCAAAAAGACACTCATCTAATCCTCCAGGAAGAGAATGCAGAACCTTGGATGCTTTGGACCGGAGAATTTTCCAGGCCAATATGCTTGCTGCCAGAATCAACTCCTATAGTCTCTATATGGGGATGTTTCTAAAGGAAGTTACAGATCATCTGCAAACTTTATCTCCTTTTATCTCAGAAGATAAAAGGGAGGAGGTTCTCACCTGGCTTAAACATGCCCAGGATGTTTCCAAATTTTCCAACCGTGCAGCCTTTGACTCTTTTGAGTGTGCCAGCAGAGCCTCGGCTATTGCCATAGGTGCACGCAGAGTTGCTTGGTTACAAGCTTCTGATTTGGAACCCTGGGTCCAGGATGGATAAGGAAATCTTCCTTGTACAGGTGAAAACCTTTTTGGCAAGGATTGGCAAACAAAGGCCACTCAGATGGATGCTGAGAATTCTGCCTTAGATAGACTTTCAAAGTCTACTTCTGCTCCTGTTAGAAAAAGGTTGTTCAAAAAGGCTTTCTTTCCCAAAAAGGGGAAATATTATCCTGTTTATGGTCAGCAGGCATCTTCTGCAGGTCGTTTTGCTGCAAAGCGTCAGCAACAACCTAAACAAGCCAAGCCTAAGGCTGCAAGGACTGCTACCGCCCAACAGCCTCAGCCTCCTCAGGGCCTTTGACTTACATCTAGAGAACTTAGCCTTTCTGGCTCTAGAAGAACCAGAGCCTCTCACCATTCCAGGAAGGTTAGCCCACTTTGCTCCCAGATTTTATTTATTTATTTTATTTAACAGTATTTCTAAACCGCCTTATCTTATTAATCAAGGTGGTATCACAGCAAACAATCGGGTAAAGTGAGCGTGTTATTCATGCAGTGAGGGTGAGACTTCGACTTGAGTGTATGTTGTGTTGTGTGCGAGATTAGTTTGAGCTATGTACAAAGTGTGCTATATACATTGGGGCTATACAACATTTTCTATACATACAGTGTTAGGAGGTATCATGTGCTGTTACACGTTCTCTGAGGTTATGTGATGTGTCCATAGTGTTCTATGAACAGCATGGTCTTCAGCTGTTTTCTAAAGTCTTTGAGGTCTGTTGTTGCCCTCAAGTCGTTCGGGAGTTTGTTCCATATTGTTGGAGCGGCCATGGAGAGTGCTCTGTCTGTTGTGTCCTTGCGTGTGTGTTTGAATTCACTTGGGGTGCTTACTCGGTTTTGTGTTTGTTTTCTTCTTGGACGTGTGCTGGTGTCTGGTTGTATGAGGGTGTGCAGGCTGTTGGCTGATGTGTGCTGATTTATCTTAAATAGGTTTATGATAGTTTTGTATCTGATGCGTGAACTGATTGGGAGCCAGTGTAAGTCCTTCAGGATGGGTGTGATGTGCTCCTGTCTTGCTGTTCCAGATATTATTCGTGCTGCAGTGTTTTGTGCCAGTTGGAGTGGCTTGAGGGCTTGCTTTGGTAGTCCAAGGTATATTGGATTGCAGAAGTCCAGCAGTGGGGTTATCAGTGCTTGACAGACGGTACGGAAGTGTTCAGGGGCGAGGAGTGGTTTCAGTCTTCTGATGATTCGCATCTTGTAGTATGCTTTTTGGATTGTTTTGTCTATGTGTGGCTTGAGATTGAGTTTATTGTCCAGAGTAACTCCGAGGTATCTCACTTCTGATCTTAATGGTATAGTAGTGCTTTGTATCTTTATATTTGGTGGGTGTATGAAGCTTTGGTTCCGAGTTATGATTAGAGCTTCGGTCTTGCCGTAGTTGATTGCGAGGTTGTTGTTTTGACACCAACTTGTCATTTGGGTAAGGCAGTATGTTATCTTAGAGAAGTCCGGGTTGTCGACTGATATCGGGGTGTATATCATGATATCGTATGCATATATTGTGTATTGAATGTTGTTCTCTTTCATGAGGAACAAGTCACGGCAGAGCAATGGACCCTCTCCAACATAAGGGAGGGGTACAAGCTTCATTTCTTAAACCTTCCTCCTCACACCATGGTGAGACAGTTCAATTCTCCAACATCTCTCCTCGACCTTCTGGGTCAGGAGATTGCTACCCTTCTTGCCCAAAGGGCAATAGAAGAAGTACCCCTTCTTCAACAGGGCTCAGGGTTCTACTCCCCCTATTTTCTTATTCCAAAGAAAACAGGGGGCTACAGACCCATATTAGATCTCAGAGAATTGAACAAGTTTCTATGCAAGGAGAAATTCAAGATGATTTCTCTCGGTGCTCTCCTTCCATACCTTCAGAGTCAGGATTGGCTTTGTTCTCTAGATCTCAAGGATGCGTACACCCATATCCTCATCCATCCAACACACAGAAGGTTCTTTCGGTTCCTTTATCAAGGAAAGCACTACCAATACAGAGTGCTTCCTTTCGGTCTAACCTCTGCTCCAAGAGTGTTCACAAAATGCATGGCAGTAGTAGCTGCATTTCTATGCACTCTAGGAATATTTGTATTCCCATATTTGGACGACTGGCTCATCCGAGCTCCGTCCCAGTCAGAGGCCCAGACTTCCCTAGCCTGCACAAGGCGTGTTCTTCAGTATCTGGGACTTGTAATAAACATCCCAAAATCCCATCTCACCCCTACTCAGTCTTTAGAGTTCATAGGGGCCTTGCTGGATACCACAACTGCAAGGGCCTATCTTCCCCAGGCCCGCTGCCTACGCTTGGTGCAGTTAGCCTCACAAATTCAGTTAAAGTCCCATTTAACTGCTCGAGAAATGTTACAACTTTTAGGCCACATGGCATCCACCGTGCATGTGGTTCCTTACGCTCGCCTTCACATGAGGGCAGCTCAGTGGACTCTGTCCACCCAATGGACCCAGGCATCAGGGTGCCTGTCAGACAAAATAGCAACCTCCAGTCGCCTCTTCTGGTCTCTCCAGTGGTGGAAGTCCACTCAAAATCTGTTGCTGGGGTCCCCCTTTCAACAGTCGCCACCCCAAGCAACCCTTACAACAGATGCCTCTCCAAGGGGTTGGGGAGCTCATCTACAAGATCTCTCCACCCAGGGCATCTGGTCTCCACAAGAGACATCTCTACATATCAACCTCTTAGAGCTCAGAGCAATTCTTCTAGCTCTCAGAGTCTTCCACACCCTGCTCAGCTACAAGACAGTCCTCATCCACACGGACAACCAAGTAGCCATGTTCTACGTGAACAAGCATGGCGGGACTGGCTCTCTGTCACTTTGCAACGAAGCTTTGAGATTGTGGGCCTTCGCCAGAGAGCATGAAATTCATCTCGTGGCAGTGTATCTTCCTGGGGTTCAAAACTCTTGGGCAGACAGACTCTGTCGAGTTCTGCTTCCACACGAATGGTCCCTCCATGGGGACCAGATAGCCAGGATCTTCCGAATTTGGGGAACCCCGGACATAGACCTGTTTGCAAGTCCGTGGAATGCCAGACTTCCCCGGTTCTGTTCCAGGATTCCGTGTCAGGGAGTTCAGGCCAGGGATGCCTTCCTCCTCCATTGAGGGCAAGACTTCCTCTATGCCTTTCCACCCATTCCCCTAATTCCCAAGACACTGTTCAAACTTCAGAGAGACAATGGGTCTATGATCCTCATAGCACCACATTGGCCACACCAGGTGTGGTACCCTCTACTTCTGCATCTCTCTCAAGCTCCCTCCCTGGGCTTGGGATCTGCTCCAGACCTCCTGTCCCAGGAGGAGGGAACGTTGTGGCACCCAAATCCCCAGTCTCTTCATCTCAGAGCCTGGTTGCTGAAGGCCTAGACCTTCAAGATTTGCATCTTTCTCAGCAGGTGAAGGATATCCTTCATGCTTCCAGAAAGCCTTCCACTAGACGTTCCTATGCTTTTAAATGGAAAAGGTTTACCATTTGGTGTGCACAGAAGGGTCTTAACTCCCTTGCAATACCTCTGAATTCTTTACTAGAGTATTTGATGCATTTATCCCATGCAGGCCTTAAAACAAATTCAGAAAGAGTCCATTTGAGTGCTAATGCAGCATCCCTTAAGCCTCTCAATGGACAGCCTATTTCCTCTCATCCTCCTATTGCAAGATTCATGAGAGGCCTTCTTTTAACTAAACCTCCCATTAGACCACCTCCAGTGGCATGGGACTTGAATTTGGTTCTTGGCCAGCTTATGAAGCCACCCTTTGAACCCTTAGCCACTACCTCCTTGAAATTTCTTTCCTGGAAAGTTACTTTTCTCATTGCAGTCACCTCAGCTCGCCGCATCAGTGAGCTGCAGGCCTTGGTGGCTAATCCTCCTTATGCAAGGTTCCATCATGACAAGGTAGTCCTCATGACTAATCCACACTTTATGCCTAAAGTGGTCTCACCTTTTCATCTGAACCAGGAGGTGTATTTACCTGTCTTTTTTTCCAGGACCTCATGCATCAAGTGCAGAGAGGAATCTCCATACCCTGGATTGTAAGAGAGCGCTCGCTTTTTACTTACAAAGGACACAGCAACATAGAAAGTCTTCTCAACTCTTTGTTGCTTTTGATCCCTCTCATTTGGGACTTCCAGTCTCTAAGAGAACTCTGTACAATTGGATTGCTCAGTGTATTTCTTTCGCCTACCAGAGTAAGAACCTTTCTCTGAAGGGCCATGTCACAGCTCACAATGTGAGGGCCATGGCAGCCTCTATGGCTCATCTGAACTCTGTGTCCATCGACCAAATCTGGGCCTCGGTTCATACCTTTACAGCCCATTAGTGCTTGGACAAGGACTCCCGCCGGGATGCCTTGTTTGGTCAGGCTGTTCTCAAACACCTGTTCCATACCTAATCAACTCCTACCCCCCCATCCCTGGTTGGATGCCCGAGATCCATGGGGGCAGGTAGAGCCCTTCTCAGGGACTCACAACCTTGGAGATCTCCCTGGCATCTCTAGCTGGGGAGTCCCCATATGTGAAGACTCATTCCTGCTTGTTCCTGGAGATAGCACAGTTACTTACCTGTAACAGTTGATCTCTGGAACAGCAGGAATAAGTCTTCACAACCCACCCACCTCCCCTAGGAGTTGTATCTCTCTATCTATCTTTCCTTTCCTCTCTCTCTCTTTGTCTCAGCTTAAAACTCGAACTGGAGAGAGGCGGTTGGGAAAGGCGGGAAGGCAGCACGCAGGCGCTGTGGGATGCTCCCAAAAGCTTTCTTTCTGGATGCTGGGGAGCGTTCCCGCGCAGGCTCCGTCGGTACCGACGATACCCATATGTGAAGACTTATTCCTGCTGTTCCCAGAGATCACCTGTTACAGGTAAGTAACTGTGCTATATCCCAAAGCTCCTAAGGAGGCAGCTACCTTGCCTATCCATGAGATCTTACATTATCTCATGTTGAGAATGTGGGAGACACCTCTTACCACCTCTCCTCAATCTCGCAGACTGCATACCATGTATCGAGTCCCTCCTTGTCCTGGTTTCCAGAAAACTCAGCTTCCTCACCACTCTTTTGTAGTGGAATCAGCTATGAGAAGGATCAGGAGTGCAAAGAGGCATGCCTCTAATCCTCCAGGAAGTGAGTGTAGAACTTTGGATGCCTTTGGACGTCGTACTTTCCAGGCTTCCATGCTTTCTGCCAGGATCAGTTCCTATATTTTATATATGGGAATGTTCCTTAAAGAAGTCACAGGAGACTTGCAGATTTTAAGCCCTCTCCTTCCTGATGACAAGAGGCAGGATTTTCTCACACTGATTAAACATGCCCAGGATGTTTCTAAGTTTGTCATTTGTGCAGCTTTTGACGGTTTTGAGTGCATAAGCAGAACCTCTGCTATTGCCATAGGTGCACGTAGAATTGCCTGGCTCCAGGCATCCGATTTGGAGCTCTTGGTGCAGGACAAACTGGGCAATATCCCTTGTACAGGTGAGAATCTCTTCGGCAAGAATTGGCAAGAGAAAGCCAATGAGTTGGATGCTGACAACTACACTTTGGATAGGTTATCCAAAGCCACAGCTGATACTGCAAGGAAGAAATCTTTCAAGAAACCATTCTCAAAAAAGAGGTTTTACCCCTCTTATTCCCAACAGGGACGTTCTGTAGGTCAGCCTGCCCGAAAGAGTCAGCAACCACCTAAACAAAGGAAAGCAAAGACTGATAAGCCTCAGCAGTCTCAGCCTCCACAAGGCCTTTGACTCCCATCTAGAGAACTTAGCCTTCCTGGCCCTCATTGGCCAGAGCCTTCCACCATTCCAGGAAGGTTGTGTCACTTTGCCCCCAGATGGGGGCTAATAACAGCAGAACATTGGACACTCTCCATTATAAAAGAGGGGTACAAGCTTCACTTTCTGTGCATGCCCCCTCCCACAATGGTAAGACAGTTCAATTCTCAGACCTCTGTCATCAACCTGTTAGATCAAGAGGTCACTATGCTTCTTGCCCAAGGGGCAATAGAAGAAGTACCCATTCATTAACAGGGTACAGGGTTTTACTCCCCTTATTTCCTTATCACAAAGAAAACAGGGGGACACAGACCTATTTTGGACCTCAGAGAATTGAACAATTTCCTGTTCAAAGAGAAATTCAAGATGATTTCTCTGGGATCTCTGCTGCCATACCTTCAGAGTCAGGATTGGCTTTGTTCTCTAGATCTCAAGGATGCGTACACTCATGTTCTCATCCATCCAACTCACAGAAAGTTCCTTTGGTTCCTTTTTCAAGGAAAGCACTACCATTACAGGGTGCTTCCTTTTGGCCTGGCCTCAGCACCAAGGGTGTTTACGAAATGCATGGCTGTGGTAGCAGCATTTCTTCGCACTCTAGGAATATTCGTCTTCCCCTACTTAGACGACTGGCTCATTCGAGCCCCATCAGGTTCAGAGGCCAGGATTTCTCTATCTTGCACAATGCGTATCCTTCAGTATTTGGGTCTGGTCATAAACATCCCAAAATCCAGTCTAACTCCCACTCAGTCTCTAGAGTTCATAGGAGCTTTGCTGGATACCAGAAAAGCAAGGGCCTATCTTCCTCAGACCCATTGCCTTCGCATGGTGCAGTTAGCTTCTCAGGCAGTGAAATGAGGCTTTAGCACTGCTTGAAATGTTACAACTACTAGGCCACATGGCATCTAAAATGCATGTGGTTCCTTATGGCTCGCCTCCATGTGAGAGCAGCCCAGTGGACTTTATCCACTCAATAGACCCAGACATCAGGGTGCCTGTCAGCCAAAATAGCAAACACAAATCGCCTTATTTTGTCTCTCCAATGGTGGCAGTCCACTCAGAATCTGTTACTGGGGTCCCCATTTCAACAACCTTTACCCCAGGCAACTCTCACAACAGATGCTTCACCAATGGGTTGGGGAGCTCATCTGCAAGACCTGTCCACCCAAAGCACTTGGACTCCACAGGAGACTCATCCACATATCAATCTCTTAGAGCTCAGAGCAGTCTTCCTTGCTCTTCGAGTGTTCCACTCCCTGCTCAGCTACAGGACAGTCCTCATTCATACGGACAATCAAGTAGCCATGTTCTACGTGAACAAGCAGGGGGGAACAGGCTCTCTGTCGCTTTGCAACGAAGCTTTGCGACTATGGGCCCTCGCCAGAGAGCATCAGATTCATCTCCTGGCAGTGTATCTTCCAGGCATACAAAACTCTTGGGCAGACAAACTCAGTCGAGTTTTGCTTCCACACGAATGGTCTCTACATGCAGACCAGGTGGCCAAGATTTTTCAAATTTGGGGAACCCCGGACATAGACCTCTTTGCAAGTCTGTTGAATGCCAAACTTCCCCAGTTCTGTTCCAGAATTCTGGTTCAGGGCTTTCAGGCCAGGGATGCTTTCCTCCTTCACTGGGGTCTAGACTTCCTTTATGCCTTTCCACCCATTCCCTGTTCAAGCTTCAGAGAGACAGAGGCCATATGATTCTCATAGCTCCACATTGGTCACGGCAAGTGTGGTACCCTCTGCTTCTACATCTCTCTCAAGCTCCCTCCCTGGAATTAGGATCTGCTCCAGTTCTCCTGTCTCAGGAGGACGGAATGTTATGGCATCCAAATCCCCAGTCTCTGCATCTCAGGGCTTGGTTGCTGAAGGCCTAGATCTTCATGACCTTAACCTTCCTCAGCAAGTAAAGGATATCCTTTATGCTTCCAGGAAGCCTTCCACAAGACGCTCTTATGCTTTCAAGTGGAAAAGTTTTACCATATGTTGTTCGCAGAAGGGTCTTAACCCCTTTGCGATACCTCTGGAATCATTACTGGTGTATCTCCTTCATTTATCCAATGCAGAACTTAAAACTAATTCAGTAAGAGTCCATTTGAGTGCTATTGCAGCTTCTTTCAAGCCTCTAAATGGACAACCTATTTCTTCCCATCCTCTTATAGCAAGATTTATGAGAGGCCTTCTTCTAACTAAGCCTCCCATTAGGCCACCACCGGTGGCATGAGACTTATACCTGGTTCTTGGTCAGCTCATGAAGCCACCTTTCGAACCCTTAGCTACTACCTCATTGAAATTCCTTTCTTGGAAGGTTATCTTTCTCATTGCAATCACATCAGCATGCCACATCAGTGAGTTGCAGGCACTAGTAGCTGATCCACCTTATACAAGGTTCCATCATGACAAGATAGTCTTGAGGACTCATCCACACTTTATGCCAAAGGTGGTCTCGCCTTTTTATTTAAACCAAGCGGTCTACGTGCCTGTGTTTTTTTCCAAGGCCTCATGCATCTAATGCAGAAAGGAATCTTCATACTTTGGACTGTAATAGAGCTTTAGCCTTTTACTTGCAAAGAACACAGCAACATAGGAAGTCCTCTCAACTCTCTGTTGCTTTTGATCCTTCTCATTTGGGACTTCCAGTCTCCAAGAGAACACTGTCCAGCTGGATTGCTCAGTGTATTTCCTTTGCCTATCAGAGTAAGAATCTTCCTCTGGAGGGCCATGTCACAGCTCACAATGTGAGAGCCATGGCAGCTTCAATGGCTCGTCTGCTCTCTGTGTCTATCGACGACATCTGTCGAGCAGCCACTTGGGCCTCGGTTCATGCCTTCACAGCCCATTACTGCTTGGACAAGGACTCCTGCCGGGATGCCTTGTTTGGTTAGGCTGTTCTTCAACACCTGTTCCATACCTAATCAACTCCTACCCACCATCCCTTGTTGGATGCCAGAGATCCATGGGGGGAAGTGGAGCCCTTTCACAGGGACACACAACTTCTGGGGTCTCTCCCTGGCATCTAAAGCTAGGGAGTCCCCATATGTGAAGACTACATTCCTGCTTGATCCTGGAGATAGCAGAGTTACTCACCTGTAACAGGTGATCTCCGGGAACAGCAGGAATTTAGTCTTCACAACCCACCCACCTCCCCTAGGAGTTGTATCTCTCTATCTATCTCTTTCTCTTTCCCTCTGTCTCTCTTTGTCTCAGCTTTAAACTCAACTGGAGAGAGGCAGTTGGGAAAGGCGGGAAGGCAGCATGCAGGCGCTGTGGGATGCTCCCAAAAGCTTTCTAATTGGACGCTGGGGAGCGTTCCCACTCAGGCTCCGTCGGTACCGACGATACCCATATGTGAAGACTAAATTCCTGCTGTTCCCGGAGATCACCTGTTACAGGTGAGTAACTATGCTTATGTGCAAGAAAAATTTATGGGTCGATATTTACACTTTGAAGTTGACATTTTAAAAATAATGTGGGTATTTTGCACTAATGTCTGATTTACAGGTGGTGCTTAATATCCAAATAGAGTGGTTTACACCACTGCTATCCGGATAGCAGTGATATTGAAAATATATGTAGAACAGTTTTTTTGCTAAAACTTTGCTAAAGTTATCTAGATAGTGATCTGAGTGTTGCTGCTCTCCAGATAACTTCCTCCTCTATCCGCATAACACCCTGGCACTCACAGATAGTGCCACTGAATATCCATGATTAGTATTGCCTAGAGCAAATATCTGGTTAACAACTGCTGTTATCCAGATATATGCTTTTGAATATTGAAGTTAGTATTTATGTGCCATCAAGGCCTTTGCAATATTCTGCAAAGGGACTATTCTCAGTTCTGGATGGATTGAAGCTAGTAGAACGTCCCAGACATTTTCTAAGAAATGCTCTTTTGAATGAGATTCAACTACAAAGTATATTGTTTTTTTGCTGGAGGATGAATACTTATTTTTAAAAGAAATATAATGGGGATTTGCTGTTCTGTGATTGTATCTTGTAGCTGATATGATTTTAGTTACTATGTTGTACACCACATGAGTGTTTTCAGATTATGCAATTGACAGAGCTAAACGAAAAAAAAAAAAGTGTCACCTAGATTTAAATATACATTCAGAGCGGTAATTCCTTATCGTCCTGCTAGACCACTCCAGACAAGTGGGTTGTATTTCCCTACTAGCAGATTGGTGGAGACAAAGAACCAATGAAAATCCCAGGTTTCAATGACATCACTCCCATGCCTCTATTTGCCCCAGCCACCAGAGGTTCCTTCAGCATTTCTTTGTCTCGGGCAGATCATGCTTGGATTTTCTGAAGAAAATGTTGAGGATTTGAGAGGAAAATACTCAATTAAAACACTTGTGAATGACAGCTTGAAGGTTGATCTCTCACTAGAGTATGACATGGGAGACTCCACTAGACTGCAGTCTTTTTGGTAGCCATAGGAGGATGGACAATAAGTTTAGCTCCATGCTCTTACCCTGTATAAGGTTGAGGAGCCAAAAATTGGAAGGATATGGAAGAGTATGATTGACTCATGCAACCTCAACGCTCCCTCCCTCTTCCTCTGTCCTCCCACTCTCTCTTGAAGATTGTAGAAAGCACTCAGAGAGATCTGCCTGCTAGCCACTTTACACACAGTGCTGCAAATCCATCCAGATGATTCCAGAGGAGTAGAGCTGAGCCAAGGCATGGATTCTCTGCTTGGGACTCTCAGGGGGTAAGTATTAAAGCTTGACCTCGTCATTGTTCTTGTTGGGAGCTCCCAATTCAGTTTGTGGGGGATGAAGTTTGGGATTGACTGCTGGTAGCCAGTGGCACTGGGTGGAGGTTTCCCACTATTTCTACACATGTTGATAGTGTTTTCTCTTTGTGCACTTGGCAGTCACATGGTCCTTGTGTGTGTGTTCCACCCACATGGCTCCAACATGTGCTCCTACCCTAGAACCTGTAACATGCACTGTAGTAAAGACGCAGTTAATGAGCACCTATCGGGCCGTCGCAGCCTTAGTGCATCCTGTAATGACACTTGCTTTAACTCTTATGTCATCTTCCAGGTGATGTTGTTTGGCCAGTGGCAAGCATGGTGCCTCATATCTGGCTTCTGGATTCTGCTTCTGATTCATCCCTGGAGGGCCTAATCCTCTTTTCTCAGCCGGAGGATGCTGTTAGCACAACCTTGCCTTCCTCCGGGCAGGAAATGGCGGATGGCCCTATGGATAAGGATATTCAGCCAACCAGAGGATCCTGTGTCCATGCTGTGGGCTTCTCCTTTTCCTCTAGGGAATTGATGGTGACTATGCCCCCAAGTGTAGGGGGGTCATTTCCATAAGGAGAACCTCTGGAGTCTGGATTGTCCTTCCCTAGGTTCTTTCCCTTTGCAGCAGGCCTGGTCATTCCATAATGGACATGCAGATCCTGTGACCTTTTGTTTCCCCTAGGCACAGTCTCATAGGGGCAGGCTGAAAGTGGAAGTTGCTTTCAATCAGTGGCAAAGCATCCCTAGCAGGGGTGCCCCTTCCCGGGGGATGAGGTCAACTGCAGCTTGGATTGAAGTGTCTGATGTGAATGAAGAAGTACTCTTGCCTTTAGAGGATTGTGAAGAGGCCAAGGTTATTTGCCTGCTCCAGGAGTAGGAACTGGAGCTGTTGATCCCAGGGCCTTATCCACTTCGAGCTTGGTGGAGGATCTAATCATAGAGCAGGAACTGAAGAGCCATCTGTTCCTGCAAGTGGTTCGGAAATCCACTACTGTCTTCCCAGAGGAGCTCAAGAGCCATTTCTGATGGAGTGGGATTACCCCAACTCCCCGACTAAGGGGCTAAGGGTGTATAAGAAGATGCATGTTTACATCGAGAGGGAGCGCGCTGTGTAGTTGATATTTACAAGTTAGATACACAGGACACAGTGGATACCAGACTAACCACCATTCCTGTGGAAGGCAGATTGGCCTCAAAGGATATTCTTGAGCAAAAGGTGGATTCATGTTGAAGAACCAGTTTGCTGTGGTGTGGTGTTATTCTTCAGTTGTGGTATGTGCAGGCCTCATGTCTTGATCCCTGCTCTAGTGGATTCAATCTCTTCTGGACGTTTCTACCCCTCTTTCGTAGTTTGCTGGGGCCTTCCTTTCTGATGCCATGTATGATCTGGTACCTTTGGGGGCCAGGGATGGTGCCCTGAAAATGATGTCACTGCATTGGATTTGGCTCTGTCACTAGGTTGCGGATACATCTTCCAAAGCCTGGTTGGCCCACCTGGCTTTTAAGGGGAAGCTTCTTTTGGAGCCAATTTGGAGAAGCTGGTGAAGGACCTGGACAAAACAAAATCTTACTGCATTCTGGAAGACAGGTCCAAGGGTCCTGTGCAGCAGGCTGGTGTCCTTCTCTCACTAGCCTCCACACGTCAACCGAGGGTGGGCTGATCGGATCCCCAGAGGCCTTGGGACTCTCGAAGTTACCAACCTGGGGAAAACCCCCCCCCCAAAAAAACCCCTCATTATTCCCCTCTGCTTCGGGGCTTTCTCAGTCCCTTTCTGTAGAGCATGGGCCCAGGGACTTAGCTCTACTCAGAGGAGACCCCTCCAGTCTGTGCAATAAAGGTTTGGGAGCCCTTTCCCTGATTCCTGTGGTTGGAGGCAGGCTTTGCCTTTTCTTTCAGGAGTGGGCTCAGATTTCTAAGGATTGCTGGGTGTTATGGTTTATGGTTTATTACATTTGATATACCGCTCAGGCCGAAGCATTAGAGCGGTTTACAATACTATCTCATTTAAGAAGATATGAAAAGAATGCCATTTATGAGATAGGACAGAATAGAGGACAAGAATAGTTAAAAAGATAAGGGAAGGAGAAGGAAAGGGAACAGCAGGTTACCACGATATACAGGCATGATAATCCAGTCCACGACTTTAATGTAAACTTCAGATCAGACGCCACGGACTCACGCCAAAGGGCCCTCTGGCGAGGCCCTCAGGCGCGGGCACGCCTCTGAAGCGGCAGTTTTCAGCCGTTATGGCTGGATGCTGATTGGCAGGCTGAAGGGGGAAGGAGGGGCTCCTGCTCACACCTCCGGTGTCACTGCTGCTCTCCTGCGCGCCTCTGAAGTGGCGGTTTTCAGCCGTTATGGCTGGATGCTGATTGGCAGGCTGAAGGGGGAAGGAGGGGCTCCTGTTAAACACTGTTCAGTTCAGCTGTGTGCTGGGATGCAAGGAGCTGATACCAGACGCCTTCATCATCTCCCTTTGTGGGTCTGTGATCGAAAGTGCCACTGTGCAGACCACATTGGACAAGTTGCTTTGCCTAAAGGTTGTGGTGCTTGTCCCACTGGATGAGCGGAGCAAGGATTCATACTCCATCTATTTTGTTGTGCCAGAAAAAAGAAGCTGTTCCTTCCAGCCCATTCTGGACTTCAACAGGTTCAATGAACACTTGCGCATCCTGCGCGTTTGGATGGAAACCTTGCGCTCCATGATTCAAGCAGTGCTAAGGGGAGTTCTTGGTTTCTCTGTATCTCACCAAGGCATATTTTCATATCTCAATATGGGTGGATCAACAAAGTATCTGGATTTTGCCGTGCTTGGCTTTTACTGTCAGTTCTCCACATTCTCTGTTCGACTATCCACTGCTGAGAGGGCATTCTTCAAGGTCATAGTGGTGGTAGCTGTGGTGCCGAGGGATCTATGTTCATCCCTATCTGGACAACTGGCTCATCCAGGCCCGTTCCCTTTTGGAGGTGCCTCGGGTGGCACCCCGGGTGATGTCCTTTATGGAATGCCTCGACTGGGTGATCAATCAGGGAAAGTCAAACTGTTGGATTGCCTGGTGCTGTTCTGGCAGACTTCCAGAGTCTTGGATTTCTTTCAGCTCCTCTGATTGATGGTGGTGTCTTAGTGATTGTGCTATGGACATATCCCTCACATGGCAATCGTTCCAGCGGTCCTTGTTGGCTTGATGGTCCCCGAGTCCTCAGGTGTTCGAGTGCATGCCTCTGCTCCCATTAATGGTGAAGACCCACCTGCAGTGGTAGCAGCCCTCTCATCTGAGGAAGGGCATGCTGGTGGATGATTTCTCTTAGATGCTCCTGACAACGAATACCAGTCTCTGGGCTGGAGAGCCCATTGCCAAGACCATAGGACCCAGGGCCCAGGGCCATTGGAACTGCAGAGAAGCAGTGTGGTCGATCAACTGCCTTGAGGAGAGGGCCATCAGGTTGGCGGTGGCTTATGTCAATCGGTAAGGTGGCACAAGGAGTGTCATAGTAGCTCTGGAGATGGCTCTCCTGTTTGCCTGGGTGAAGAAGAACCTCTTAGCCTCATTGACTCAATACATTGCCAGGATGGACAGTGTGGAAGTGGACTTCCTCAGCTGTCACTCTGTGGATCCTGGAGAGTGGGAGTTGAGTCAGGAGGTGTTTCAGTTGATTCTGTGCTGCTGGGGTTGCCCTTAAATGGATCTGATGGTGATCCGCCAATGCCGACATTTGCTACTTCTTCAGGCACCATATGGAGATGGGATCCAAGGGCGTCAATGCCCCATCCCAGCCTTTGCCAAGTCAGCACCTTCTCTATGTGTTTCCTTTGTGACCCCTGGTGGGGCATGTGTTTTGGCGTATAAAATGCCACCTGGGCAGAATTGTTTTGGTGGTGTCAGATTGGCCTAGGAGGGTTTGGTTGGGAGATTTGATACAGCTCCTGAAGGTGCCTCGTTTTCAGTTGCTTCTGTCTTGGAGTCTATTGCAGCAGAGACTGATTATCCTGGAGGACCCAGTTCAATTCTCACTTATGGCTTGGCTCTAGGAAGGAGATGGCTAGCACGTAAGGGCTTTTCTCTGTGGACAAGCAGTAAGTAAGTCCTAAGGTATGGGTGAAGACATCGACGGAGCCCACGCAAAACGCTTCCCAGCATCCCTTGGAAGCTTTTGGGAGCTGCACTGTGCATATGTGTCTGCTGTGATGCCATCTTCTCCAGTCTTCCTTTTTCCTCGGAACCCATAGGACATGGGAAAAACATTTCTCTGCTTACCCCTTGCGGGTATCCTTTTTTGAGTGGTTTTCACTGCCTGTCATCGGTTAGTCAGCTCAGCCGATATTTTTCATATTTTTCTTGTTTTTGCTTTTTTTAAAATGCTTTTCCTTTTTTGGGCTTGTTTCCTCGCTGGCACGGTCTTCCCAGCCATGTCTAAGCCAGTGATTGACTTTAAGAAATGCACAAAATGTGGCCACAATATTTTGGTCATGGACAGCCACAATTGGCCTGCAGATGACACGGAGGAGCCTGCAGGGCTGGGAGAGCAGGAGTCCCCGCACCTATTCAGAACATCTGATTCAACATCCTCAGTTCCACCATTGTTGACACCGTTGCAGAGTCCCACGAAGGCGTTAACTGGGCGGGACGCCCAGGCGCAATTATAACTGTGGGGTTAGGGCATCAAGTGGTGATCCTCTTTTGATATCCAATAGATCTCCCTGTTGAACATATCGGGGTCTGATTTCCTGGGACACGGCCATTCTTCGGGGTGCCACAGATCCCACCACCGCTCTCCTCCTCCACATGACCAGAGTAGGTGACACTACTTTGATTTCCTCTTGGAGTCTGAGTCTGAGGACTGGGAAACTAAGAAGGGCTCTGCTATCTCAGACAGGAGGTCTCCTGACCTTCCCTCAGATCCAGCCCCTTCGTATGAGTGTCATAAATCGCCCCCGGAGGACATGTCCTTCCAGGACTTCGTGCGTGGTGGATTGGTTACTGGAATATGTCCTGCACTTCTCAGAGTCTGGCCCTGAGGGTCATTTCATGGCTTATAGGTTCAAGCCACTTCTGTCCCTATCCTATGCTCGGCTTCAACAGAGAAAATGTGCAAGGCTGCCATGTGATCCGCTGTACACACATTCACAGACCACTACTGTCTGGATGTGGATTCCCGATGGTACAGCAACTTTGGCCAGGCCGTGCTCCGGCACCCTTTCGGGTATTAGGTCCAACTCTTGCCCTCTGGCCCTTCTGTTCATTTATAAGAACATAACATAAGAACATAAGATATGCCATACTGGGTCAGACCAAGGTCCATCAAGCCCAATATCCTGTTTCCAACAGTGGCCAATCTAGGTCATACGTACCTAGCAGTTTCCCCAAAAGACACAGGTTCTGCAATGCTTGTACTGGGTCAAGCATTGATATCCTGGGTCCCTTCTTAATAATGGTTTATGGGCCTTTCCTCCAGGAACTTGTCCAAACCTTTTTTAAACCCAGCTACACTAACAGCCTTTACTATATCCTCCGATAACAAATTCCAGAGTTTGATTACACGTTGAGTGAAGAAATATTTTCTTTTATTAGTTTTAAATATTTTACCCTGTAGCTTCATTGCATGTCCCCTAGTCTTTCTATATTCTGATAAGGTAAACAATCGATCTACGTTTACCCGTTCCACTCCGTTCATTAATTTATAGACTTCTATCATATCTCCCCTCAGCCGTCTCTTTTCCAGGTTAAAGAGCCCTAACCTTTTTAGCCTTTCTTCATAGGGGTATCCTTCCATCCCCTTTACCATTTTGGTGGCTCTTCTCTGAACCTTTTCTAATAACGCTATGTCCTTTTTAAGATACGGCGACCAGAATTGCACACAATATTCAAGGTGCGGTCTCACCATGGAACGATATAGAGGCATTATAATATCTTTTGTTTTATTTTCCATTCCTTTCCTTATGATACCTAGCATTCTGTTTGCTCTCTTGGCTGCCGCTGCACACTGGGCCAAGGGTTTTAACATGCTGTCCACAATGACGCCTAAATCTTTTTCCTGGGTGGTGGTTCCTAATGTGGAACCTTGCATCGTGTAACCATAGTTTGGGTTGTTCTTCTCTAGGTGCATAACTTTGCACTTGTCCACATTAAATTTCATCTGCCATTTTGATGCCCAGTCTTCCAATTTATCAAGATCCTCTTGCAATTTTCCACAATCCTCCTGGGTTTTAACAACTTTAAATAGTTTTGTGTCATCTGCAAATTTGATAACCTCACTTGTTGTTCCACTTTCCACGTCATTTATGAATATGTCAAAAAGCAGCGGACCCAGCACAGATCCCTGGGGTACACCACTATTCACTTTTCTCCATTGGGAAAATTGGCCATTTAGCCCAACCCTCTGCTTTCTATCTTTTAACCAGTTCTTGATCCACAGTAGTACACTGCCTCCTATCCCATGACTCTTTAGTTTTGCCAAAAGTCTCTGATGAGGGACCTTGTCAAAGGCTTTCTGAAAGTCCAGATACACTATATCAACTGACTCACCTTTGTCCACCTGTTTATTCACACTTTCAAAAAACATAATAGATTAGTAAGACAAGATCTTCCTTGTCTAAAACCATGTTGGCTGTCTCCCATTAGGCCATGACTATCTACATGCTGAGTAATTTTATTCTTTATGATGGTTTCTACCATTTTTCCAGGTACTGACATGAGGCTCACCGGTCTGTAGTTTCCCGGATCACCCCTGGAACCCTTTTTAAAAATTGGCGTTACATTGGCGATCCTCCAATCTTCAGGTATTACAGATGATTTTAATGAAAATTCACAGATTACTAATAGCAGGTCTGCAATCTCATATTTCAGTTCTTTCAACACCCTTGGATGTATACCATCCGGCCCAGGTGATTTGCTACTCTTCAGTTTATCTAATAGTTGTAATACATCTTCCCGATGTATCGATATTTCCTTTAATTCTTCCGCACCTTTAAATACCACTTCAATCATGGGTAACATCCCAGATCTTCCTCAGTAAAGACCGAAGCAAAGAATTCATTCAGTCTCTACGCTATCGCCTTGTCGTCTCTTAGTGCCTCATTAACTCCTCTATCATCTAATGGACCAACTGACTCTCTCACAGGTTTTTTGCTATGAATGTACTTGAAAAAAGTCTTTATTTCACGTTTTTGCTTCCGCAGCAAGCTTCTTCTCAAATTCTCCCTTTGCCTGCTTTATCAATGCCTTGCATTTGACTTGCCAGTGCTTGTGCTGTTTCCAGGTTTCATCGTTTGGCTCTTTATTCCATTTCATGAAAGATACTTTTTTTGGCAACAACAGCCTCTCTGACCTCTCCTTTAAACCATGCTGGCAGTTTTTTGGACTTCCTTCCACTTTTCTTAAAGCGTGGAATACAGCTGGTCTGGGCTTCCAAGATAGTATTTTTCAACAACACCCAAGCTTGATGTAAGTCTTTAACCTTTGCAACTGCTCCTTTTAGTTTTTTATTAACTATTTTCCTCATTTTATCATAGTCTCCCTTTCGAAAGTTAAAAGGTAGTACTGTGGATTTCCTTACTATCCCTCCTCCACTAATTAAATCAAAGGTGATCATGCTATGATCACTATTGCCAAGTGGCCCCAACACCCTTATCTCTTGCACTAGATCTGGTGTTCCACTAAGGACTAGGTCTAATATGGCTTCCCCTCTGGTCGGTTCATGAACCAGCTGCTCCAAGAAGCAGTCATTTATATCATCTAGGAACTTTATCTCCCTAGCATGTCCTCCCGTGACACTGACCCAGTCGATACCGGGGATTCAGGCTACATGCAGATGTTGACTGACGTTGGTGCTGCTGTACGCTGAGAATGCTGAATCGGTGGAGTCCCTCAAAGGACTACCTTGCTGTTCTTCCTGTTATCCAGTTTTGTTGACCCTGATGGGTTTGGCCCGCCTTGGTCTTTTGGTAGCCTGTAGCTTGTGAGTCCTATACATGAGAACTTGCTTCCTGCCTGTCCACAGAGAAAGTGTAGTTATTTACCTGTAGCAGGTGTTCTCCATGTACAGCAGGAATAAGTCCTTGCAACCCTCCCACCTCCTCAGGTAGTTGTTCTCCTTAATGACTGCTTTGATATTTGACTGGAGAAGATGATGCCATGGCAGGCAGGAAGGCAGGTGCTCATGAGTGGTGCAGCTCCCAAAAGCTTCCAATGGAAGATGGGGAGCATTCTGCATGGGGTCTATCAGTAATGTCAGATATATGAGGACTTATTCCTGCTGTCCACAGAGAAACATGCTACAGGTGAGTATGCTCTCTCCAGCTTTAAGTAAAATGTCACCTTCATGTGTATTATTGTCTTAGTACTGTAGATTGTGCATCACACTGAGTTTTGAGAGAGTGTGGTTAGAGGTTAGAAGGATGGTTACAGTGAAGCAATCATAAGACCTCAGCATGAAGTCATTGTTCTGTGTGATGGTGGTGATGTGAAGGTGAGATACCAAGAATAGAATGAAGAATGGGTAGATAGAGAATAACGGCTAGAAAAGAAAGGGTAGGTAGGTTAATATAATACTGAAGAGGAAAAAAGGGGTGGATATGGAGGGAGTAAACTGAAGAAAATGGGAAGGAGGATAGAGAAATGCAGAGGGAGGATGGAAGTGGAATATAGGGCAAGAGAATGCAGCAGTAGGAAGAACATATGGATGAAATGAGAGAAGGCATGTGGCCTAATAGATAATGCATCTTATTTTGGATTAGAACATTAAGGGTTAAAGTCTCTTCATGGTAAGTTTGAGTCTTGAAGGATTTCCAAAACAGGAAAAGGAATTCTTTGGGTTAAAGATAAAACATGTGTGTATTTAGAATCCTGTGTATTTGCTAAGTAGGTCAGGGCTTAGTACCACCAGAGAGCATTCATTTAAATTTAAGCACAATCAGGGCTTAGTACCACCAGAGAGCTTTTAATTTAAATCAAATCAGATTATGGCTTAGCATAGGAGAAGGGGGTAAATTGTTCCTAGAGATCATTATAAAGAGAAAGAGGCCTTCCAGTTGGGAACCAAGAGATCTGTGAAATTGTTTTCAAAAGGTGTTAAAGCCAAGTGACAGATCAAGGGGCAATTTGAAAGGCTTCCTCTTTCAAATCAAGGGCTGTATGAATCATGCAGGAAGTTGTTAAAAGATTACCTTAGAAGCGCAAGTGAGGGCACTGTGTAGCAAGCCAGCTTTAATGAAGTGTTCTTTCCCTTCCACCCACCCCAACTCCCACCCACCCCAGGAATAATCTTAGTTTTATAGGCTCTTAAACCTATTAAAGGGGAAGAGGTGGTCAATTTCACTTTCAAGTTCAGCTGGTTATCCTCACTAGGAATAGATCAGTTAAGGCCCTGAAGTTAATTAATCTTGAAGTGAACAAAGTCCTTTAAACTTTATAGGTATAGTTTGTAAACGGGGGTGCTTGTTGTGAAAGTTCCACAATCTTGGCAAGGACATGAATTTACTTGACTTGCAAAGGATTGTGGGTGTTGTAGTTCCTTCACACAAAAACTAGCCGTTTAACAAGAATAAAGAATTGTAGTTGCTCGAGTGTAAAGCAGAAAACAGATTTTATTTATGAGGTGTTATTCCCTCGCATAGATATGCTTGGTAACATCAACAGGATAATTTTCTCCAGGAGTTTCATTCAGAAAACAAAACAAATAAGGCAACTGAATTACTTATGCAACAACTTAGTAAAGACCTTGATGGAACAGAAATGGTCTTTCTTCTAGCCCCTGCTAATAAACTTTCTTAGCAGTGCTGAAATGAAAAATAAACCCAAAAGGAAAATTCTCTTTATCAAAAAAAAAAAACAGATTTCTTCCTTCCACACAGAGAAGAAGTTTTTTTCCAAAGTCCCACGTGCACTTGTGCCTTGCTCTAATCACAGGTGTTTTACCAGCTACAAACCATTACTGGCCCACTCTCCACGTGGCTCCAACTTTCCCCAAAGCTTTCTCCCAAAGAAACTTTTCTGGGAAGTTAAAAATCAGTACAGTTCCTTTTGGTGTTTGATCCTTATCTGAGGATTACTTTAGAACAGCAGCTTAGAAAAAGAACAATCCATGCATTCAGCTTCCTTATCTGATATTTCCCCTTGCTCTTGAAATATCATAGGATCACTTTCAAACACTGGCTCAGAGAATTTCTCTAACTGATCTCTACCAGGATAGAAACTGTTTCCCTGCTGTCTTCCTTGTGCAAAGCTAGGGAACAGATCAGAGTTCATACCTGAGATCACGTTGTCATTAGGTTTCCTCTCTGGGTATTTTGGCCAGTAGGTAGCAAATCCTCTGTGCCCAGCTCTCCAGTCAGAATCTCTGGACTTTAGGTCTCTTTTCCCATACCTCCTTAAATAGGTATTAGAGCTCCTTCTTTCTGTAGATGCAGCCGTCTCCCTTACAGGTGCTGTCCGAGGGTTCCTGGTTGTATATCTCCAAGTCTCTGGCTTCTTCCAGTTCAATGAAGAATGCCTGCCCCAGGAATCTCTCCCAGTATACATACTGCCTTGGGCTCCTTTCTTAGACCTTCTGGATGTCTTGCTGTTCTTCCTTCTGTTCATGATCAGTCTCTCCTTCTCCAGCTCCCATTGCTGTCCTTGCTGTCTTTTTTTCTCCTTGCTTTTCTTGCTGTCTGTATGATGAATTTCTTCTAGCTTTAAAGTGCCTAGATGGCCACTCCACCCTAGCACACTGCAGGTGTTCTGAATTAAGCCCTGCCCTAGGAGATGTGTGATGAGGGATTACATCATTGCTTCTCTGATTAGGCACACGTTTCCCTACTTCAGCTCTCCTAGAGGCTTTCTGTAAACCAGTGCATTCTGGGTCTGGTAGTCTTTTAGGTAAACACTCTGTTTTAGTGCTTTTACCAGCCAGCACAGGTTGCTTATTCAGAGCCAATTCACCTCTTGTATTATTTCTTCCTGAACTATGATAAGCTTCCTTATCACAAGTTGTATCAGTACAAATATTCCTATCAACTTTGAGTAAACAACTTAAATAGCTAAACAAAACCTTACAACTAAGATGCAGACAGCAGTCTAGTACTGAGGTGAGGGCTATCCGGTGTTTTGCATTGAGTGTCACATGTACAATTTACTCCAAGATGGTGAGGGGTCTAATGTGTGCTCTAGGTGCAAGGAACTCTCTGCCTTCAGGGAATGAATCCAATGTCTAGAGGCTAAAGTAGCAGACTTGGAGGACCTAAGGAAGACAGAGGTATATAGATAAGACCTACAGGGACATAGTACTGAAGTCTCATCTCCAGTCTGGCAGCCCCTCTGTTGCTGTGGAGGAGAGAGGTCACATGAAAGGAGAGCAGCACCTCTGTGTGGCAGGAAGTGATACTGTCCACTAGGTGATGTAAAACTCTCTAGCATTGGGGAGATTTCTCCAGAGCCATGTGCCCATGAGGGAAGAGTTAGGACAGCTGTTATAATTGGTGATTCAGTCATTAGACATGTAGATAGCTGGGTGGCTGGATATGAGGATCACCTGGTAGCATGCCTGCTTGGTGAAAAGACTGCAGACCCCCACATAGGTAAGGTGTTAGATAGTGCTGGGGAGGAGCCTGCTTTATTGATACATGTTAGTACCAATGACATAGGAAAGTGTGGTTGGAAAGTTCTGGAGAACAAATTTAGACTTTTAGGTAGGAAATTATAATCTAGAACTTCCAAATAGCAGTCTCTGAAATGCTTCCCGTTCCACGCTCAGGACCCAAAAGGCAGGCAGAGCTCCAGAGTCTCAATGTGTAGATGAGTTGAATGGTGCAAGGAAGAGGGTTTTGGATTAGTTAACAACAGGACAACATTCTGGGGAAAGGAGGGGCTTTTCCAAAGGTATGGGCTCCACCTTAACCGGAATGGAACCAAGCTGCTGGCAATAACCTTTAAAAAGGAGATGGAGCAGCTTTTAAACTAGATAGCAGGGGAAAACCAACAGTTGCTCATGAGTGCATGGTTCAGAAGGATGTATCCTTGAAGGATACTAGGAAAAGAGGGAAGCTAAGATGTTCCAACAGAGAGGTTCCAATAAAGGTAAAAGTAACTTGCATGTCCTTAAGTAAAGAGCAGACAGAGCTGAACGATTCCATATCACTCCAACAACTGATAACCAGATTAATATAAATAAAATACAACCTCTAAAATGTCTGTATGCACGTGTTAGAAGTCTAAAAAATGAGATTGGAGAGTTAGAATATATAGCACTAAATGAAAGGTTAGATATGATTGGCATCTCGGAGATCTGGTGGAAGGAGGACACTGATACCTGGGAACAAACTATATCCAAATGATAGGGTAGATCAAATTGGTGGAGGGGTTGTCCTCTATGTTAGAGAGGACATTAAGTCACATAGGATTAAAGTTTTGCAGGAAACAAAATACACTGTAGAATCTCTATGGATAGAAATCCCATGAAAAAAGGGGAAGGCAATGGCAGTGGAGGTGTACTACCGACTGCCTGTCCATAATGAACACATGGATAATGAAATATAAGTTACAACACAGTAATAATGGGTAATTTCAATTACCCCTGTATCAACTAGGTCTGTGTTACAGCAGGACATGCTAGGGAGATAAAGTTTCTAGATGAAATAAATGACTGCTTCTTGGAGCAGCTGATTCATGAAAAGGTGAAGCCATTTTGGACCTAGTCCTTAGTGGAACACAGGATTTGGTGCAAGGGATAAAGATTTGGGGGCCACTTGGCAATAGTGATCATAGCATGATCACATTTGATTTAATAAAAGAAGGAAGGATGGCAATAAAATCCTCAGTACTACATTTTAACTTTTAAAAGGTGGTGTTGTTGTTAAGTGCTGTTGAGTCGAAGTTGACTCATGGTGACCCTCTGGATAGCTATCCTAAATTGTGTTCGGTCTTCAGTCAGGCGGCTCATTGTTGACAGACTGGTACCCATAGCTGCTGTTATTGTATCGATCCATCTCATTGGTGGCCTTCCTCTTTTGCGTTGACCTATCTTGCCAAGCATGATGTCTTTCTCTAATGATCTTTCTCTTCGCATGATGTGTCCAAAGTATGAAAGTCGAAGTCTTGTCATCTGAGCTTCTAAAGAAAGCTTAGGTTTGATCTCCTCTAGTACCGACTGGTTTGTTCTTCGGGCAGTCCATGGTATACACAGTATTCGCCGCCAGCACCATAATTCAAAGGCATCAATTTTCTTCCTGTCTATCTTTTTCACTGTCCAGCTTTCACATCCATATGATGTTATTGAAAATACCATGGCTTGAATAAGTCGAATCTTTGTATGGAGAGACATCTCTGCTCTTGAGAATCTTATCTAGGTCTTTCATAGTCATTCTGCCAAAAGCAATGCTTCGTCTGATTTCTTGACTGCTTGTTGCTTCTTTATTGATAGTTGATCCAAGTAGGTTAAAGTTGTTCACGATTTCAATTTCTTCTCCTTCAGCGATGAACCTGTTGATTATGCCAGGTAGACTGTGATAAAATGAGGAAAATAGTTAACAAACAACTAAAAGGTGCAAAGGTTGAAGATTTATATCAGGCATGGACATTGTTGAAAAATACTATCTTGGAAGTCCAGACCCAGATGTATTCCACGCTTTAAGAAAAGTGGAAGGAAGGCCAAATAACTGCCAGCATGGTTTAAAGGTAAGGTCTGAGTTACTGTTGTAGTCAAAAAAACATCTGTCAGGAAATGGAAAAGAAGCCACATGATGAAAACAGGAAACAAAATAAGCACTGGCAAATTAGATGCAAGGCATTGGTAAGGCAAGCAAAGAGAGAATATGAAAAAACGCTTGCTATGGAAGCAAAAATGCATAATAAAAATGTTCTCAAGTATATTTGTAGCAAAAACCTGTGAGAGTCAGTTGGACCACTGGATGATAGAGCTGTAAAAGGGATGCTAAGTGAGGAAAAAGCCAAAACGTAGAGGCTGAATGAATTCTTTGTTTCTGTCTTTACAGATAAAGATGTAGGGAAGTTACCCATGCCTGAAATGGTATTTAAAGGTGATGTATCAGAAGAATTGAAATAAATATCAATAAACTGGGAAGATGTATTAAAACTGTTTGATATACTGAAGACTAGAAAATCACTTTGACTGGATGGTTATACCTCCGAGAGTGTTGAAAGAACTGAAATATGAGATAGTTCATAGATTACTAATTGTAGATCTGCTATCATTAAAATCATCTGTAGTACTTGAAGATTGGAGAATGGCCAATGTAAAGCCTGTGAGCCTGACGTGAGTACTGGGCAGTATGATAGAAACCATTATAAAGAATAAAATTATTGAACATGTAGATAGTCATGGTTTAAGGGAGAAAGCTAATCTGTTGTATTTTTTTTGAAGGTGTGAATAAACAGGTAGATAAGGGAGAGCCGGTTGATACAGTATATCTGGATTTTCAGAAAGCCTTTGACAAGGTTCCTCATGAAAGACTATTGGCCACTAAAAAGTCATGATTTTGGATTCAGTGTAGTATTGTGGATCAGGAACTGGTTAAAAGATGGAAAGTAGAGAATAGGGCTAAATGGCCAATCTTCTCAATGAAGAAAGGTGAATAGTGGAATACCCTAGGGATCTGTGCTGGGCCTACTGCTTTTTAACGTATTCATAAATTACCTGGAAATAGGAATAATGAGTGAGGTGGTCAAATTTTCAGATGACATAAAATTATTCAAAATTGTTAAAACACAAGAGGATTGTAAAAAATTGCAAGAGGACCTTGATAAATTGGAAGACTGGATGTCCAAAAAGCAGATTAAATTTAATGTGGATAAGTGCAAAAACTATGCACCTAGGAAAGAACAACACAAATTACGGTTACACGGTGCAAAACTCCGCATTAGGAATCACCATCCTGGAAAAAGATTGACGTCATTGTGGAACATACGTTGAAACTCTGCCCAGTGTGCAGCAGCGGCCAAGAAATCAAATGGAATGCTAAGAATCATAAGGAAAGGAATGGAGAATAAAACCAAGGATATTATAATGTCTCTAAATCGTTCCATGGTGTAACTGCATCTTGAATATATTTTGCAATGCTGGTCTCATATCTTACAAAGGATACAACAGAATTAGAAAAGGTACAGAGAAAATCTACCAAAGTAAGAGCCATCCTTACTTGCCTGCATGCAGAGAGTTGGAGTGGAGGAACAGGCAAAGGATACCCATGAACATCAGCTATAGTCCCTTTAAGAATGGGTCCTTGTTAAGGCGCATGGACATGGTGTGCCCAAAGGGCCTTGGGCGCCCATTTGGAGCATCTGGTGTTTGTATCGCTGTATGCGAGTTCCATTTATGGGGAGCGCAAGAAAACAGTTTCCTGCAGCCAGAACAGTGCTTGGCCTGTGGGATAAGGATCTCCTACCCTTAGAAGCAGGTGTGTCTTCACCAGGTACTGTTTTTTAGGCTCCATCTCCTATGGGAGCTTCTTTAAGCTCACCGGACCGAACTCCACCTTTTCCCCTGATGATTAAGACTCCACTCGTGTCCACTTACAGTGAGGCACCATTACAGCAGAGTACCCCGCAGTCACTGCACTCCACCTATAAGGCAGTAACTTGGACTCCTTCTATAGTTGAGGTTGGGGAAATTGGGGAATCCCATGACTCCCTAACAGCTGTTTGGTGAGTTGTGATACGTATTGAGAGGTCTCTCGTGTCTACCGTCCCTCAGCTATGCCAATTCTCCCAGGAGACTGTGGCTAGGCTTGGGGATATGAAGGCAGGGTTGGATTCTTTAGCTAATTCATTACTTAAATATGAGATCCAATGCTCCTCTTTGCACGCAGTAGGCATTTCTATTGTTAAGGATAGCATTGTGTGGCAAAGTCAACCATTTTGAGCATGGGGGAGGTGAACAGCATAAGGAATTCACCTTAATCAAAGGGCCTCTGTTAGGTGTGCAGGGTCAAAAGGCCAAAGCCACAGTTCAAAGGCAGAAAAAACCCAGCTGGAACAAGTTCCAGGAAATGCTAGACAGTGTAAGAGGGATAGATTGCAAGCACGAGGACAAAAACCCTCACTCTAATAACTGCACTGATTATTCTGATGTCAGAAGGCAGGGGGATTACAAACACCTGGGAGAGAAAGAGGTGGGGTTGGATCCTAGTGAGTATAAACCTTGGTTAAATTATGGAGAGAGTAGGAGAAGGAGGAGTGATTGGAGAAGGAGCAGAGGAAGCAGCAGAGGACAGACTTCAGAGCAGCAAGGACGATGGAATGCTGGAGAAGCCAGAGCAGGTGCTAACTTCTTGAGACAGGCTGAGCTACCCATTGCTGAGAGATGTGATTTCCCTGAATCACGTTTGCAACAAAGGTGGGAGCCAGGAAAGAGAGCAGCTTTCAGACCACCAGAGAGGTTGTCAGCAGGGCACTCTGATCAAGTGGGTGAGTCAGAACCTATGCAATTGGGAGAACCAATGTCAGAGCTAGGGCCAGAAGAAGATATGTTGATGGATTGTTCTTTATGCCAAGCTCTAGACTTGAAGGGTTGAAAAGAGCCAGCCTTGAAATAACTGTTCCTCTTGCTGAAGAAACCTCAGAGCTAAGCAGTGATAAAGTAAATTCCTGTGTGTTTTGAAAGGAGGAATTTACTGCAGCATAAGCTAGTGAAGTAAGGCTGTGATTCATGCTTCTGTGTCAACTGTGTTGAAACTCCACAACGAAGAGAAAGTTAATTGGCTGCTATAAGAGTTTGTGCTTTGCTCCTGTTTATAAGAAAAGCCTGCTATAAGAGTCTTGAGGACACTGTGAATGCTTATTTCATAACCTAAGTTTGGTTCTTCACCTGGAAGTGCAGCCTAGAGAAAATTATGGCTGAGTGAAGATAAATTTGCCATAGAAGAAGTAAAGTTTGTTTTTCTATTGCTCTGATTGACAAAGGACAATAAGAAAAGTGGCATCTTATTATATGTGAAAAGGCTAAGCTTCTGCAGTGAAGAGGACTTTAAAAGCCAATGTTGAGTTCTGTTTGCTTTGCCACCAACTTGCTGAACCTTAAGCAAAAATCCTATAATTTAAAATTCTGTAAATGGTACCAGGAACCTGATCTGTTCTATTGTGTTCAAAATAAAATTCTTTTTCTGTCATAAGCCTTACCCTTGGGTTAACACGACTACAATCCTTCTACTTAAAGCATAAATATAACAGCTGATAGAAGAAGGTTCTCAACCACCACACCCTCAACAACTAGAAGACTAGTGGTTTTGGCATTGTGCTTGTGACAATTGTTAATCATTGTAAGTTGGAATCCTTTGAGAATACACTGAGAGCAAAAAATGTTCGGTTTTTAAATTTTCCCTGTCATAGGTTGCTTTCAGCAGACACTTTAGATTAAATACTTTAAGAAAATTTTGCTTATTTCAAATTCTGATTCAATAGGGGCTTCTAAACCTTATTACCTTACTGGTATGAGTTGTCTGTTGAGCCCTCAGGTGATTTTGATGTCCTACAATCACAATCTGAATTTGATTTTAACAAAGTTTCTTGAGGGACATACAAGACAATACCTCCACTGGAGCTACTTTAGTGGTCGCTCTTGTAAGTGACCAGGATAGGGTGCTGATATTTAAGAGCTCCTTCAAAAACAAAGAAAAAGTGTTTTGTGGAGCTAAAGTTCAGGTATTTTCAGATGTCTCAAGGGACACTCAAATGAGAAGAAGGGCCTTTTTAGCCCTGAAGCCCAGGGTAGCGGCTCTAGGGGCTATGTTTTTCCTTCGATACCCCTGTGTTTAATTACACTTCAGGGGATTTATGTGTTTCTTGAATCCTTACAGTTAGTCGTTCCTGTCAGATAGAGGGAGCCATGGCTGAGTTGGGGATTATAGATGGTGGTGATTAATTAGTAGGTCAGTGATTTTGGAATGTTTGTTTTTCTTCATTTCTTTGTTAGGGCTTTTTCCCTTTCTTTTGTTTATTTATCTCCCCATGATGTGGGCTAATTTGAATTGTAAGGTTTCTGGATCAAAAACTGAATTGCTTTTGTTTATTTTTTGTCTTTTTCTCCTTACTTGCCTGTAAGTATTGTTGAAAAATTCTAAATTAAAAAAAAAGAAGAGAAAAGCCATCAAAATGGAAAGTGGATGGAGGAAAGGCTTAAAAGGATAGGGCTTTGCAACTTGGAAAAAAAATGGCTGAGGGGAGATATGATAGAGGTCTATAAATTAATGAGCAGAGTGAAATGGATAAACATAGATCGGTTGTTTATACCATCAAAAAGTAGAAAGATTAGTGGTCATGCAGTGAAGCTACAATATAAACTTTCATCAAAGAAGCTTTCCTGGCACAAACCCTACCAAAACTCCAAACAAGCTCCAACAATATCGATAGCCTAATCCACAATTGGAACACCACAATCTCCTCCGCATCCAGTACAACAACAAACAAGACTAAAACTGGACACACCTCCACAAAAGCCAGATGGTTCACCCCCAACCTCAGGAAACTAAAAACCAAACTCAGAAGAGCGGAAAGAAGATGGAGAAAAACCAAAACAGAGGCCAACAAAACAAACTACATGTATGAACTAGATGCATACCATGCAGAAACAGACAAAGCAAAAAAAGCCTACCATTCGAAGATCATAAACACATCAATAAACAGACCACGAGAACTCTTCGAGATTGTCAAAAAACTGACAAAAACGCCCAACCATTCCGACCAACTGCCAAACATCCCGCCGGAATTACTAGCACGACAATACAAGCAGCTTCAACAACCACAAAATCCGCAATTAAACACAGAGACAACAGCAACAAACCACCCCACCACCATTGACAGAGACTGGAGCACTTTCGAAACAATCACGAAAGAGGAAATATCATCCACCATCTCCCGCCTGAATACCTCTCCGCTAGACCCCTGCCCTACAGATTGGATAAAGAAAACCAAAGAAGACCTGAGCACACCATTAACCCGCATTGTTAATGAATCCCTCAGCCAAGGACGTATGCCAGACCTCCTCAAAACTTCAATCATCCGACCAACCCTAAAAAAACACAACCTGGATCCCCTCGACCCCGCCTCCTACAGACCTATAGCAAAATCATTCACCACCAAAATCATTGAGAAGGTAGTCCAGCAACAGCTCCAAGAACATTTAGATACCAACAACATACTGGACCCACAACAACATGGCTTCCGTCCACTCCACGGAGTCGAGACCCTCATGACATCATTAATGAACACCCTCATCATAGGAACTCAAACCAAACACTCTGGATATGCCATGATCTTCCTAGACATATCAGCAGCCTTCGACACCATCTCCCACGACATCCTCATACATAGACTACAAGCAATTGGCATCAAAGATACCATACTTCAATGGTTCCACTCCTACCTAACCAATCGATAACAATTGATCCGCACAAACATATCAACCTCACCCCCCTTCCAGCAACACCAAGGAGTACCCCAAGGATCCACACTATCTGCCATGCTCTTCAACATCTATCTGCAACCACTCTGCACAATCATACGCACCCACAACATCAACTATCACATCTATGCAGATGACATAATGCTCTATGCACCAATCACAACCTCTAACCCAACAAATAAACACCTAACAGAATGCTTCACAGAAGTATCCAGCTGGCTGCAAATGAACAACCTATCCATCAACGTAAAGAAAACAGAAGCCCTTATAGTAACAAAGGACTCAGACTTCACCCCACCTTCACACCTCAACATTGGAACCACACAAATACAAATACAACCATACATAAAGTATCTAGGAATCATCATAGATCAAGCACTCACACTCAAGCAACAAATCAAAAAGACCGCTGGAACAATATTCCACAAAGCCAAAACGGTACAACACCTCAGACCTCTCCTTGAACCACAGGACTTCAGAACAGTGATACAAGCCATGACACTCCCCCACCTGGACTACTGCAATATAATCTACCATGGACTACCAGCCACCCACACCAACCCACTCCGAACTGCCTTAAATACCACAGCAAGGATTATCCAGAAAGCAAAAAAATGAGACCACATCACCCCTGTCCTGAGGGAGCTACACATACTCCCCCTCGAAGCAAGAACCAAATACAAAGCCGCCCTACTTACCCATAAAGCTCTCTACCAGACTCAGACCTCCCAGCTCCGCACACTACTACCCCGACTAACCCACAACAGAACAACCAGACAAACCTCCAACAACTCCCTCACCATCCCCCATAAACGAACCAAATGCAATCAACGGACCTGCAACAGAGCCTTCGAACTATATGCACCAACCCTCTGGAACTCTCTACCAAGTCACATCAGATGCAATAGAGACCCATCATCGTTCAGGAAACAACTAAAAACCGCCCTATTCCAGGAATACCTCGGACCAGAAACAAGCACCCACCACTGACCACCCCCCCCCTAGTTCACCTCCATGAACATATGCTCTAAGAGACTGTAACACAACGTTTATGTCTATGTCCCAATTATTTGTCAAAATCATTAATGTTGGACACCTGGTGATAGGCCCCACCCCCAGAAGTTGATTATTATCCCCCCCCCCCCACTCAATGTTGCACCGCTTTGACCCGGAGAAAGGCGGGATATAAATACAGTTAAATAAATAAATAACCCATTTAAGACTAATAAGAGAGAATATTTTTTCGCTCAACACCTCTGGAATTTGTTACCCAAGGATGTAGTAAAAGCAATTAGTGTAGCTGGGTTTAAAAAATTTTTGGACAAGTTTCTGGAGGAAAGGTTCATAAACTATTATTAAAGAGGACACGGAAATCCACTGCTTACCCTGGGACAAGCATTGTGGAACCTGTGTATCTTTTTGGGATCCTGCCGGGTACTTGTGGCCTGGATTGGCTATTGTTGGAAAAAGGATACTGGGGTTGATGGATCTTGATCTGACGTAGTATGGCATTTCTTATGATGTTATGTTCTAAGGGTTCAGGGGAAGAGGGACAGAAGGCAGCCAAGGGAGGGAATGCATAACAAGTAAATTTTTAACTACAGTTGGGAATTAATGAATTGTAATATTGTGTAGTAGTGTGTGTTTCAACTGCATCTGTACTAAGAACGAAATGTGAATTATGTTTTTTATTTTAGATTTTATTACCATTGTAAACCATTTAGAGATTCTTTGTTAGGTGATACATCAAGTGTGACAATAAAATACGTTTTCACTGAGCAATATTTCTAAGGTAAATATAGCAAACACTAATAGCATCTGCCATTTTAAAAGTCATATTTTTTGCATTTTTGTATTAACATTATGCAAGCATGAGTTTATGGTGACATTTTCTAACATGGCTGATCCCAGAAGCTCCAAGATGTAGTAAAGGAGCTGCTTAAATAATTTAAACATAATGATTCAGTGATTGGTTTTACCTGATGCAGGATAAGTATCACTGCTTTTTGAAGTATTATATGTATGCAGAGGGCAGACCTATCTCTTTAGGATGATAAAGTACATCTTTTATGTTAAAACAAGATAAAGGAAATGCAGACTGAAAAGTAAACATGAAACAATCTAGGACATTTATGATATTTGTTGACAGGATGCACAATTTCTTTTGATTGTTCAGATGTGGAAATTGAAGCTTGGTGCTGATCAATAATTGATTAGTCTTTTAATCAGTGTATCTTTTGTTGCCACGGTACCTTTTTTGTTGTGCTTCTTGAAAACAGATTTTGCAAATTTTACCCTCTGGTATTAACCGTTTCATAGAACTAAGAAAGCTAACCAGCATGCCAAAAAATTAAAGTGAACATTTTGCTTAAGAAACTTACTGGGTTATTTAAGATTATAGAATTCTGAAAAGGAGTAGCCAACCAATGCTTGTTTTTAAAATAAAATAAATGAAAATAATTTGAGGCAGAATGTTCTTCTGTTGTGGGTTTGTAATAGATCATTGTGCTATGGCCTGAAGTAGGTCAAGAGTTGACATGCATTATTTTCAAGTTAATAGAGCTGAAGTGAATACATTTTGTTTTACCAAACAGTATTTAATATTTGAGAAAAGAAAAAAGGTTTATTTTAGAGCTCTCATAAACGATTATGATTTCTTCCCACACAAAGAATGAGGGTTCTCTTATGCCAGAGAAAACACATAAAAGGAAATAAATATAACACCAACCTATTGACTATATTTTGGCTTTCTATATAAACACCAAAAATCCTATAAGTATCTGAAGAATAACCTGATAGTAAATAACAAAGGCAACCTGAACTATCCAATGTTCCCCTTACACCAGTGGAATAAATTATGCCCAAGTGGCCCCTGCATTGCAGGTGTGCCCCAAAGACAAAGAGGGCCGACTTAGAGCTTCTCCTGGATCAGTTCTAGTTCCTAAGATGCAGCATGATCTAGAAAACTGCTAAGGTCTGCTGAGGTGGCATCCCTCCACTCTGCGAGTCCATATTTTGAACTTTGCTGCTGCTGCCTTACACTAATCTTCTTTGGCAGGCAAAGTATGTGCATCAAGATCAGCGTTTTAGTCAAATGTGACAACATCTGAGCCAGCCCAACAAATTATCCCCCTTGCCCTCCAATATTGTCCTAGTAGACCATTCATTGTGTAGAGAGGTGGACTATCCGCAGGCCCTCAGACTGCAAGCATGTGTCTGCCAGGCGTCACGACTGTATGGGTGCCTACCATGCCCCAGGAAGGGCCTTTATTAGGTGTGACTGGATCCATTGTGGAAAGCCTGGTATGGGTGGTGCCAGTTTTGAAACTTGCCGGGGAAATATGCCTTTATCAATTCGGGTGAACCCATGTTTTCTATCTGGTTTGTGACAGTCTAGGTTCACCCTGTGGACATGTAAAGATAGTAGAAGGTTGGGAAATATCTTTCAACTTGAAGAGGAGAGATTCCCAACATTTGGTCATATAAACAGGAGTGAACAATACCTAATGGTCATTTGATTTCATAAGCAGTGGAATGGGATGGGCCACAGGGACATAGCCCCAACAATATTTTGCTCAAGACAGCATCAGAGAGGGAGATTGGTTTGTTTGGCCCCTTCAACCAAAAAGATGTTCCACTGCCCTTTTTTCATTCATTGTTTGCAGGTGACATTACTTTGGGTTCTTGGAATGCAGATCTAAGGATGAAGTCTCTTTGGGGGAGATGAATTATTAATTTTATTAGATATTAAATGTAATACAGCATCTCACTGGCTTACATATTGCAGAGGAGCTCTGGAGGATAGGCATGTGGAACAGTTAGAACAAGTTTGGTCCCTGGGACCTGAAATAACACTGAAGCAACTCTGAAATATATCAGTTGGTTTCTAGTGTACACTTAAAGGAATTGCTATTTAAAATTATCCATAGAATTTATGTTACTAGGGAGAAAAGTGCTCAAATGAATTTTTGAAAGGTGGTGGAATGTTCATAGTGTAAACATTTCTAGGACACTCTGCTGTTTTCTGTTTTGGAATGCCCAAAATTGCAGGGGTTATGAACACAAGCTATTGAGAAAATGGTGAGAGTGGACTTTGAGAGTGTTAGTTTATTGATATTGGGAGATTTTAGTAATCAAAAGGCAATAAACCTATGGAGAAATGTATTAGGCTGTCTTTTTTGCTAGTAAAAAACCTGATACTCCAGCATTGGATAAAGGAGGAGACATGATCTTATGAGAAGTAGGTGGCTTTGATGTTCTCTATGCAGTCATTCAAACTCTCTGCCCATAAGATGGATTATAGGCGAAGGGCAATACATTATAGTCATGGTTTTATTTCTGGCAGCGTCAGGGGGGGTACACTAATGCAAAGTGGGAGCACCCTCTTGGAACCATTAGTTAAGCTAGATAAGTGAAGGATTAAGGTTTAGGGAAGGGAAGGGATTTAGAAGGGGATTTGAGAGAGAATGTGTTCTGAGTTGAGTAGTTATGGTTATATGTATAATGATACATCAATGCCTTCTCTGAGGACTGGTCTCTGAGGACTGGTCCTGAGGACTGGTCCTGAGAGAATCAATTTACTATATGTTGTGGAAACACGTGGTTGTGGGATGAGGTGTTATTGATTAGTAAATATATGCAAAGTGGTTGTAACATATTTTTTTCAAGTTCTTTGTTCTGTTTGTACTTTGCTTGTTGCAGAGAATAGTGTGCCGTGATATAAATAAAATATTTAAAAAAAAAATACAATTTTTGCCAATGACTCATATCTCAAACTTCAATAGATATAGGAACTTGAGAAAATTACTATCATTTTATTTTTACAACCGGGTTGGTCGTGGGGTCTCTTGCACTTCCTCTTATTGGTTTTCACCTAAGTTCTTTTCTAGGATCTCATTTCTATTTTCTGTTTCTTCACTCTTTCTTCCTTGTACCTCTGATGTTCATCATTCTGGTTCATCCTTTTCTCTATATCTCTCATCTGCCCTTTTACCTATTTATAGCTAGATTTCATTCTTTCTTGTTTCCTCCCTCTCCTGTCTGTTCTCCCTGTTTTCACCTTCTTCTTACTTACTACCTGCCATTTCAAACTCTTACCTCTCCCTAGTCTTTACACTCACCACATCTTATTCCTTCCCCAGCCTCCTTTTAACCATCTTTCAAGCACTTTCTAGCCGCCCCCTCCCCCCCCCCCCAATTTCCACATTATCCAGTCATCCCCCTACCCTCATTTACCTTCTTCTGGTTCTCATCCATAATCTATCCCAGTTCCATCCCTGTCACTCATAAGTGGAGAAGGTAGAAATCGGGGGGTGGGGGGAGGGGGCTAGAAAATGCATAAAATATGGGTAATAGGAGGCTGGGGAAGGAAAAAGACATGGGGAGTGTAAGGACTAGGGAAGTAAGTGTTTGAAATGGAAAGCTGGTAAGTAGGTAAAAATAGGGAGAAAATGGAGGAAACAAGGAGGAATGAAATCTAGCTATAATTTGGTAAAAAGACAGATGAGAGAAATAGAGAAAGAAGAGCCAGAATGATCAAATGAATGAAATCTAGCTATAGTTAATCCCTTTCTTATCTCTAGGCTTCCATTTAGCTCTTGACCTATCCCATTTCTACCTACTCGCACCTCCTTCAAAGACCTGTCACCTTCCTGTGGCTCTGACTCTTTCTATAGCTCTCTGGCTTTTCAGCTGTCTCAAAAACCTCTAGGTCCTTAAAGCCCTTTCACCTCCCTATATTTCTGCACTTGGTCTTACAGCCCTACTCATACATCTTACCCAATATTCCCTCTAATTTTCTGTAGGCTGTGTGCACATAAAATATCAGCTGTGCAGCTTTTGAAGGAAGGTTAAATTTTTGTGCGCCACATAACGACACTCGGAGTTATATACTTAAAAATTTGACTACACATCAGAATACAGTATGTACACCACATTCATTTTAATCCAATTAGATGAAAATAGACGATTACTAAATTAAGCTGAAAATTTCTAGTAATTACAATCACAACTTTTACATTTTAAGACGTCTGTGTTGTTTTCTATCAGAATCAGAAATGTAATTTTTGTGCGCTCTGTTGTAAAGTATGTGCGCTCGCTCGATGAGGTGTGTGTGCGCGCACACGTGCACAGCTTAGAGGGAACAGTGATCTTACCCAATCACCTAATTCCCATTGTCCTAATCTCTAGTAAAATTTCTTGGTCTCCAATATCCCTACCAGCTAATCTCCAAGTCCCCACTTATTCTTCCAATATCCAGCGACTCTTAGAGCCTTTCTCCTTCTTTTCTCTCACTTACTATTAGAGTCTTGGACAAGTCTCCATCTGTTTGAGTTTCTGCTCCCCCCCATCCCCCTATCCGGAGTGCCTATAGTGCTCTCCTGTCCCCTACTTCCCTTCCCCAGCCTTCATCTAGCTAATTAATCCTGCTTTTCTAACCCCTTATCTCAGTATCCATTCTGTATGACCTTGCTTCTTCCTTCCCACACACAATATCTATCTCCATCTCCATCCTCACTCCCCCAGTTTCTGCCTTTTCCTTACCTGACCCAGCATCTGCCCTCTTTCGTCCTCCAACCTCGGTATCATCCCTCTCTATCCCCCAAGCATCAGCCCATTTTCACCCACTCCCCCAGCATTAGCACCCTTCCAGTCCAGGTCTCCCATCAGCTCATTTCCCCAACAGCTGACATGGAGGCTTGGTGATTAATATTTGTGAGATTGGTATGTTAATGTCAAATCCTTAGTGGGCTTTAGCCAAAGGGGCCCTTAAAGTAGATGCGTCGTATAACATTAGTGAAACCAAAATAATTTTCTTCCTAAATAGTATAAGCTATTTCTACAAATATCTTGAATATAATGAAAACCTCCAGAACTATTGCTAGCAATAAATAATCCTCAGAGCTGGTAAGCTGAAAATCAACTAATATGAAGAGGTATCATTCCTAATCCAGCATCTGTTACTTGACTGTTCATCAGTTGCATTGAGTATATATATATATATATATATATATATATATATATATATATATATGAGTATATATATATATTTTTTTTACCAAACTGTAAACTGTAACTGTAAACTGTAATCCATACTGTAAACTGTAACTGTATTTGAAATATCAGATCCTAAAATTTATATTTATGATGCTTTAAAGTAAAAGAATATATTAGTTGCTTGCTTAGCTATGGTAATTTAGAGTGGAGGAGTAGCCTGGTACTAGAAAGACCAGAGTTCAAATCCTACTGATGCTCCTTGTAACCTTGGGTAAGTCATTTAACCTTCCATTAACTCAGGTAAAAATTTAAATTGTAAGCCCTCTGGGGACATGGAAATACTACAATAACTGATTGTAACTCACCTTGAACTACTACTGGAAAGGTGTGAGCTAAATATTAATAAATAAATTTTAATTTTGTTTTATTCAAAACCTATTCATAAATCTCAGTAATATTTATATTATTTTTGTGACTCTTCTGATTTCTCAGAAAGTTGCATCGCGTTTCATAAATTAAAACATATTCTCTCCAGAGCAGACTTCTAAAGATTAAAAAAAAAACACCAAGACTATAAACATTTATGATTGAAGCAAACTAGATTGTTCAAATACTGCCATGATGTATCATGTATATCAATATGGCACTGATATCAGTTAGAATGCAAACAAGGTTTTAAATGATATGCCCCTTCATTTCAACTGAAGAATCAGCTTTACGCCATCTGCCTATCAGATGGTTAGGAACCAGGACTGCGTATTAATGCCACATGTTCGATTTTCTTCCCCTTGTGATGGCTAGATTCATATTGTTAATAGCTGTGCATGAGTGCTGTCGATGAAATTTCTGTGATGGTGGAGTGATGAGATATTTATAAAGCTATCGGTCTCGCTGAATAATCAGCAAGAAAAATGCCGGCTATAAACAGCTTATCAATTTTGCAGCATTAATGCTAACTACTATTGACTGTGAAATGCAGAGTATTTTCACACCTCTCTTTAAACTTTTTAAGCCTTGTCACTAAAGAATGAAATTCATTCATTATCCAAGCAGATAAATAGTCTCTAAGGCCTTCTTTCACCTAAATTCTTTTTTTGTCTGTGGATGCCAAAAGTAGGAAGCATTTGGATTTGGCTCAATGATGAGATACGTGGCACAAACAAAATATTCTTCATGTCCTGGAAGGAGAAAAGAATTTAAAATGTTCTTTTTAGCTCTTTCCAGAGACATGCCTTCAGTATTTTCAGATCATTTGAATATGAACACATGCATTTGTATTGAACAGCCCTTAGCCCTGAATATATTTCTTCTGCATGAAGATGGTTTAGGAGACTTTATTTTATTTTTTAAAAGTGCTTTTTGAGAGAAAATAGGGAAGGCAAGCAAGCTGCAACAATCCTCTTCTTTTTACTCTGCCATATTGCACACGGAAAACTCTTAAGCAAATTTGTTGCTTGCTGTTTTCGTTACCACTACCTCTGCTGGTAGATTATCACAAGCACCTACCATTTTCTCAGTAAAAATATATTTCATTCCATTTACTTGGAGCCCTTTTTCTTTTTGCTGCTGAATACTGGCTGTATTTCTTATACATGAGCTGTTTGTAATTGCTATTTTTCAAGCAAAAGATCATGCTGCTCAGCTTTTAATAAGTACTTTGATATATCCTGATGATTACAATCTTGTTTGTTTACTTATATTTTGTTTTATTAGTTGTAATGTAAGCAGTGCATTTTTACTAGGAAATAAAGGTGCCAGTACTCGTATGCAGGGCTCTTTCATTAATACATGAGGAATGTGGGTCAATTTTAGCAGGCAATGAAAAAGGCACCGATACTCCGTCCCACTGCGTACCCATAAAAACAAAAACAACCTCTGAATATGATATTGTTTTCCTACTTTACTTTGTGCATTGCAAAAATTAAAAAGGCAGATGATATATTTGTAAATTTAAATAAAATTAAATCAGATGCCAATCATTTTTCTTTTCATAATGTAAACCCTGCTTTTTTTATTATTTGCATCTTTACTCCCTCTGTCTCTCCTACTCAGTTGCATCTTTTTGGCTCATGGTTGCTCTTTGCACACTTTATACATATATGCCAACCATATTTATCAGCCTTTTATGCATTGAAAAATGCTTGGAATTCTGAAGGACATATGCTTCTATATTTTTGTTATACATTATCTACACCTATGATGGTATGATACATCAGTCTAGGCCAGGGGTGCACTAGTTTAGTCCTGGAGAGCCACAAAGATGTCTGGTTTTCAGGATATCCCTATTGAATGTGCATGAGAGTGATATGCATGCATACTAGCCTCTCTGTCTGCAAATCAGTCTCGTATTCATTAGGGATATCTTGGAGACCTGACCTAACTGACTTGGCATATCCCTCGTCTAGGATTTCTCAGGCACATGTCATACTGAACATTCAAGAATTCTACTCAGAAGGTTTGTAAGTAATGAGCAGTATTAATGCATATTGAAAATGGAATCAAGTTTGGGATGGTCTACCATGGAGGTATTTCATTGCTACTGAGCCAGTAGGAAAAGGGGCTGTTACTGTGGTCCAGGCAGCATCCCAGCCACAGAGAATAGGATGCTATTGCAGTCTGGTAACTGTCAGAGGTATTGGCATACAATGGAGTACTGCCAGGAGATGCTGTTGCAGCAACAGTCGGGGCAGCCCCTGAATCACTGCTGCTGTTTAGAAGGAGGGATGAGAGGGGCTAAATGATAAAGAGACTGAAGGGAGAAAAAAGGTTGAGACTGCGCTAAGAAAAGGAGTAGAGAGGATTGAGTCTGGAGAGAGGAATGAAGGAGAAGAATAAGTTGAAGGGAGGATGCGAGAGAATAGGGGGAGGGGTAGAAGGAGCAGAGGGGAAGAGAGAAAGAAGATGTGAAAGGGTAGAGGATAGCATATATAGAAAAGATGAAATGGGGGAGCAAGGACTGCATTTTCATCTCTTGTTAGCACAACATTGCTAATTAGATCTTGGTGGACTCTTATCTGTCTCTCTCATGGAAATGAATCTCTTAGATTTGTCAATATTTTGTTATTTGCATGCATTTTTGTGCTATTGTTTACTATTATATACTGATGAGAGGAAGAGGGATGTTTTCTAGATTCTAAGGAACACACATTTGAAAATTGATCAATTTTCAAGAATCTATCTATTTAAACTACTGATGGCCTTTGATTTCTGGCACACTAGACCTGTGCTTAGGCTGTACAACAGTTGAGTGTTGTCTGCAGGATCAAAGATTTTTCATCTTCCATTGATTGGTACAGGCTGCAGGGACTGAAAAGTACAGCCACCAGTACCCGCAAAGGGATGAAAACCTTAGATCAGCCATTGTTTGTGATCCTTCTGCTACCTTCCACATGGTTGTTAGACTGGGCCAGCAGGAGGAAGAGGCAAGTGATGATGTCTTAGGCTACATTGCCTTAAGCTACTATTTAGGTTCTACTACTAATCATTTGTATAGCGTTACAAGGCTTACACAGTGCTATACATATGGATGTAAGAAACAGTCCCTACTCAGGATCTTACAATATAATCAAGACAAAACACATAGTGAAACTGGGGACTAGAGTATGGTAAGATACACATAAGTAGTTGCCATGGAGGAGAGGGATCACATGACAGGAGAGCATCACCCTGTTGTGGCAGGAAGTGATCCTGTAGCAAGTCCTATCCTCCAAGTGATGTAAAACCCTCTCGCACCGAGGAAGTTTCTCCAGGGCCATGTGCCCACAAGGGAAGGGTTACGACAGTATTTATAGTTGGTGATTCAATCATTAGGCATGTAGATAGCTGAATAGCTGGTGGACGTGAGGATCGCATGGTAACATGCCTGCCTGGTGCGAAAGTAAAAGACCTCATGCGCCACCTAGACAAGGTCTTAGGTAGTGCTGGGGAGGAGTCAGCTGTCTTGGTAGATGCCTGTACCAATGACATAGGAAAGTGTGGTAGGGAGGTTCTGGTGGCTAAATTTAGGCTTTTAAGTAGTAAGTTAAATCCAGAACTTCCAGGGTAGCGTTCTCTGGAATGCTTCCCGTTCCACGTACAGGACCCAAAAGGCAGGCAGAGCTCCGGAGTTTCAATGCGTGGATGAGACGATGGTGCAAGGAAGAGGGTTTTGGATTTGTTAAGAAATGGGAAACATTCTGGGGAAAGGAGGGGCTTTTCTAAATGGCTGGGCTCCACCTTAACCGGGATGGAACCAGGCTGCTGGCATTAACCTTTAAAAAGGGGAGAGAGCAGCTTTTAAACTAGATAATAGGGGAAAGCCAAGTCACCCAAGAGCGCATGGTTCAGAACAATGTCTCCTTGAAGGATACAAGCAAAAGATTGACGTTAGGGCATATCAACAGAGAGGTGCCAATAAAGACAAAAGTAACCCAAATGTCCTTCAGTACAGAGCAGACAGTGCTTAAAGATTCCAAATTATCCCTGCCTACCGATAGCCGGATTAATATGAATAAAATACAGCCCCTAAAATGTTTGTATGCGAATGCTTGAAGTCTAAAAAATAAGATTGGAGAGTTAGAATATATAGCACTAAATGAGAGGTTAGATATGATTGGTATCTCAAAGACATGGTAGAAGGGGAACAATCAGTGGGGACACTGTAATACCTGGGTACAAACTATATCGTAATGATAAAGCAGGTCAAATTGGTGGAGGAGTTGCACTCTGTTAGAGAGGACATTGAGTCACAAAGGATTAAAGTTTTGCAGGAAACAAAATTCACTGTAGAATCTCCATTGAAATCCCATGTAAAAAGGAGAAGGGGAAGGTGATGGCAGTGGGGTGTACTATTGATTGTGTGGCCAGAATGAACAAATGGATGAAGAAAGCTAACCAAAGTTAAAGCACAATAATAATAATGGGTGATTTCAGTTACCCCGATATCATCTGGGTCAGTGTCATGGTAGGACATTCTAGGGAGATGAAATAAATGACTGCTGCTTGGAGCACCTGGTTCATGAACTGACCAGAGGGTAAGCCATTTTGGACCTAGTCATTAGTGGAACACAAGATCTTGTGCAAGAGATAAAAGGGTGTTGGGGCTACTTGGCAATAGTGATCATAGCATGATCGTGTTTGATTTAATAAATGGAGGAAGGACGGTAAGGAAATCCACAGTACTACTTTTTAACTTTCAAAAGGGAAACTATGATAAAATGAGGAAAATAAAGAAAAAACTAAAAGGAACAGTTGCAAAGGTCAACAATTTACATCAAGCATGGTTATTGTTTAAAAATACTATCTTGGAAGCCCAGACCAGCTGTATTCCACGCTTTAAGAAAAGTGGAAGGAAGTCCAAAAAACTGCCAGCATGGTTTAAAGGTGAGGTCAGAGAAACTGCTGTTGCCAAAAAACATCTTTTAGGAAATGGAAAAAGGAGCCAAATGATAAAAACTGTAAACAGGATAAGCATTGGCAAGTTAGATGCAGGGCATTGATAAGGCAGGCAAAGAGAGAATTTGAGAAGAAGATTGCTGTGTGGAAGCAAACACATGTAATAAAGACTTTTTAAAGTACATTTGTAGCAAAAAACCAGTGAGAGTCAGTTGGACCATTAGATGATAGAGGAGTAAAAGGGGCACTAAGAGGGGACAAGGCCATAGCGGAGAGGCTGAATGAATTCCATGCTTTGGTCTTTATTGAGGAAGATGTTGGGATATTACCAATGACTGAAATGGTATTTAAAGGTGATGCTGCAGAATAATTGAAAGAAATATCAATACACCAGGAAAATGTATTACAACTATTTGATAAACTGAAGAGTAGCAAATCACTTGGACTGGATGGTATACATACAAGAGTGTTGAAAGAACTGAAATATAAGGTTACTGACCTACTATTAATAATCTATGAACTATCATTAAAATCATCTGTAATACTTGAAGATTGGAGAATGGCCATTATGTAACGCCAGTTTTTAAAAAGGGTTCCAGGGGTGATCTGGGAAACTCCAGACCAGTGAGCCTAATGTTAGTACCAGGAAAAATGGTAAAATCATTATAAAAAACAAAATTACTGAACATGTAGATAGTCATGGCTTAATGGGAGACAGCCAACATGGCTTTAGCCAAGGAAGGTCTTGTCTTACTAATCTGTAATGTTTTTTTAAAGTTGTGAATAAACAGGTAGGCAAAGGTGAGTCGGTTGATATAGTGTATCTGGATTTTCAGAAAGCCTTTGACAAGCTCCCTCATGAGAGACTCTTGGCGAAATTAAAATGACATGGGATAGGAGGCAGTGTACTATTGTGGATCAGGAACTGGTTAAAAGATAGAAAGCAGAGAGTAGGGCTAAATAGCCAATTTTCCCAATGGAGAAAGGTGAATAGTAGAGTATCCCAGGGATCTGTACTGGGTCCACTGCTTTTTAACATATCCATAAATGACCTGGAAATGGGAAGAACAATTGAGGTAATCAAATTTGTAGATGACACAAAATTATTCAAAGTTGTTAAAACCCATGAGGACTGTGAAAAATTGCAAGAGGACTTTGATAAATTGGAAGACTGGATGTTCAAATGGCAGATGAAATTTAATGTGGACAAGTGCAAAAATATGCATCTAAGAAAGAACAAACCAAACTATGATTGCACGGTGCAAGGTTTCACATTAGGAACCACACCCAGGAAAAAGATTTAGGCGTCATCGTGGATAACATGTTGAAACTCTCCGCCTAGTGTGAAACGGCTCCAGGAGTGCAAATAGAATGCTAGGAATCATAAGGAAAGGAATGAAGAATAAAATAAAGGATATTATAATGCCTCTGTATTGTTCCATGGTGTGACCACACTTTGAATATTGTGTGCAATTCTGGTTTTGTATCTTAAAAAGGATATGGCACTATTAGAAAAGGTACAGAGAAGAGCTATCAAAATGGTAAAAGGGATGGAAAGATACCCTTATGAAGAAAGGCTAAAAAGGTTAGGGCTCTTCAACCTGGAAAAGAGACGGCTGAGGGGAGATATGATAGAGATCTATAAATTAATGAGTGGAGTGGAATGGGTAAACGTAGATCGATGGTTTATGCCATCAAAATATAGAAAGACTAGGGGGCATGCAATGAAGCTACAGGGTAACCTATTTAAGACTAATAAAAGAAAATATATTTTCATACAATGTGTAATCAAACTCTGGAATTTGTTACTGGAGAATATAGTAAAATCTGTTATTGTAGCCGGGTTTTAAAAAGGTTTGGACAAGTTCCTGGAGGAAAGGCCCATAAACCATTATTAAAGGGGACCTGGGATATCCACTGCTTGCCCCAATACAAGCATCGTGGAATCTGTGTCTTTTGGGGAAACTGCTAGGTACTTGTGACCTATATTGGCCACTGTTGGAAAACAGGATACTGAGTTTGATGGACGTTGTTCTGACCCAGTATGGCATATCTTATGTTCCTATGACTGAGGAGCATCAGGATCCAAAAGTGGCTTCAAATAGGTGGGGTTTTAGCCTGGATTTTAATAGGGCTAGAGAAAGAGCCCAACACACAGACTTAAGTAGTTTGTTCCAGGCATATCAAGCAGCAAGATGGAATGAACGAAGTTTGGAGTTGGCAGAGGAGGACACAGATAAAAGGGATCTGCCAGAAGAGCGGCTTTCCCAAGAAGGTGTGTAGAGTGAGATAAGAGAGGAAAGGTAATGAGGAACCGCAGAATGGAATGCACTTGTTTGTAGGTCAGTAGTAGAAGTTTGAACTGGATGCAGAAACAGGGAGCCAGTGAAGTGACTTGAGAAGAAGAGTTACATGAGAATAGTGACTCTGGCGGAAGATAAGCTGTGAAGCTGAGTTTTGAACAGATTGAAGGGGAGAGAGATTATTCAGAGGGAGACCAGCGAGGAGCATATTATAATAGTCAAGACTGAATGTAACTAGTGAGTGGATAAGGGTCTTAGTAGTGTGAGTACAAAGGAAGGGATGGATTTTGCTGATGCTATTGAGAAAGAAACGGCAGGTTTTAGCTATCTGTTGGATGTGTGCAGAGAGAGTCGAGTTAAAGATGACCCCCAAGGTTGAGAGCTGAGGAAATGAGAGAGGAGTGTAGTATCATCCACAGAAATGGAGAAGGGAGGAAAGGGGGAGATGGGTTTAGGGGGAAAGATGAAGGGCTCAGTTTAGGCCATGTTCAATTTCAGATGGCGGTGAGACATCCAGGCAGCAATGTCTGATATGCAAGCAGAGATCCAGGCCTGGATTCCTGGAGAGAGTTTAGGCATAGAGAGATTTATTTATTTATTTACATTCTCTTGTATACTGCGCTATTCTGCATCAGCACGGTTTACATTGAACAAACTGAAATTACATTGAACAGGGTATTATAACTTGGAGAAAACTATTTTACAGGGAACATGGGCTATGGAGGGTTAAGTGGCTTGCCCAAGACCACAAGGAGCACCTGTGGGACTAGAAACCCCAGTCCTTCCAGCCTAAGGTTGCTGTCCTCTAGTGGGATTTGAACCCCTGACCTTCCGGCCTGAAGTACCTTGCCCCAACCACTAGGCTACTCCTCCACTCCTCTGATAGATCTGAGAGTCGTTAGCATGAAGATGGTAATGAAAACTATAGGAGGAAATAAGTGCACCAAGGGACTGAGTGTAGGTAGAGAAAAGTACAGGCTCAAGACAGAGCCTTGAGGTCCACGAACTGAAAGTGAGATGGCAGTAGAGGAGGATCCATCAGAATATACACTAAAAGTGTGATGGGTGAGATAAGAACAAAACTCCACTGCTTGTGAGCTAGACACAGCTGTCCTGTTGCTCTGTCCACTTCAACTGTTTTTTTCAGCACTGTTGTGCTCCAGGTGATGAGCATACCTACTGCAATGAGGCTCCATTCTTTATTTTGCCTTATTGTTCCTTTTCCTGCTTCATCCACTGTTATCTATATTTGCATCATGTGTGCTTGCATTGTTTCATGATAGTTTCTTACCACTACTTCTGCTGGTAGGTTATTTCAGGCATCTGTCATTCTTTCAATAAAAATATATTCTTTATCTTGCTAAAGCAATCCAGACGAGTGGGTTATGCTTCCTTGCCAGCAGGTGGAGGCAGACTTGAGCAACTTTCACTGATGTCATTACATGGTAATATCCTCTGATGCAGCACTGAGAGAAGCCAGTATTGTCGGTGTCCAGCAGTAGTAAGGTGTGTGGACTGAGACAACACTGAAAGATTGGCTGACTCTCCTCATCCACACTATGTTTTTGAGGCCTTGGATTAAGTCATGAAAGGCCCAGCAACTTGGAGCATGCGTATGGACAGGTCTCCTGGAGTGGACAGCTGCCCAGTGCCCATGCTGTTTCCTATTGGCTATGAGCACTGGTTGACTGAAAGAGAAGCAGGAGAGTCCCATGGAGCCCCTAAGGGGGGAGGTGGAAAGTTGGACTCATGAACCCCCTTCCTTCTTGCTGTACTTATTTGATCTATTCTAATTTTTTTGCTCCTTTTTCCTAACGTTTGGTAATATTTTTCTAACTCCTCTTTCCCCATTGATTTCAACAGGAGTTCAATTTCAAAATTTCAATTAAAAAAAAAAAACAACCTTCCTTGGCTGTGTCTCCCCAGGATTTCCCTGGTCGGCCTGACAAGCCTCAGGATTCGCTTTTCGGGACTCTTGGTTTGCCATAGCTCTTAGCCTTTGTCCCATGTAGGGTTTTTTGCAGATTTATTTCTTTTTGCCATGATTCTCTTCCATGTGGCCCAATGCAACCTTTGGCCCCTAGTGTTTTTTTGCCATGGCTGCAGTTTTTGCACCACCATTATGGTTGTGATACCCAGGGCAGTCCTTGGCCAGCATCCAGAGACCCTCATTGTTTTTGTTTTCTTTTTCTTTTGGCCAGTGAGTGCCACAGCCACTTAGGGTGGTGGCATGGTCCTGGTGAGAGCAGAGTATGGCCTGAAGGGACCCTGCAGTGCATGAGGGCCCCACCTATGGGCTGGCTTACACTGTAGCTCCCAAAACAGCCCTCAGGCTGTGTTTGGTTGGCTAGGAGGGAGGGATTTGAGGTCTGGCTGTACCCTTGAGGTTGGGATCTGGGTCCCCTGAGTACTCTTCTTACAGGTAGTGAGAAAAATCATGGCTCTTGCTTTGCCCTTGCACTACTCCATTCTTCTGTGAGCCCAGCCTTCCCCTGTGGGGGTTTGGTTGAAGACTTGAGGACAGATCTGACTGTTGGAAGGTAAGTCAAAGGAGAATGGAGTGGTGGTTCCCCGAGGATCTGGGTAGGATCTTTGAAGAATCCATGTTTTTTCTCAGCTAGATCCTTTTTAGTTCAGCACAAGACATTGAGGTGGCTATCTTTGCAGGCTGTGAAACTGGCTTGCAAATGAGGCTAGCAGGCATTTCCCTTTATAACCTTGCCAGTGGTTGCCTGGGCCTTTAGGGTAAAAAAACCCTGAATTTGACCCCTGGAGTACAAAGGTCTTGTCTTAACCTACCTTGCCTAAATTGAGAAGACAGATAAGTCTTTGGCACCTTGGGGCAGAAGTCTGCTTCATCCTGATGGCAGGGGGTGTTACAGATTGCAGTGGATCCTCTCAAGCCCTTCTGGGTCCACTGCAATGTGGTTTTCATCCTTTACATTCTATTTAGTGGTTTTCATCCTTTACATTCTATTTAAACAGCTCTTGCCAAAGTCTCCAGTGACTTGTTCCTGGCAAAATCCAAGGACCTTTACCCAATCCTCTTTCTTCTTGACCTTTCTGCTACTTTTGACATTGCTGACCACCACCACCTCCTTGATACCTTGTCCTCGCTTGGTTTCGAGGACTCTGTGCTATTCTAGTTCTCTTATCTCTCCCATCACACTTTCAGCATTTGTGCTGGTGGATCCTCCTCCACTGCTATCCCGCTGTCAGTTGGGTCTGTCTTGGGCTCACTCCTTTTCCCTCTTTCTATACCCAATCTCTTGGTGCACTCATCTCCTCCCATGATTTTCAGTACCATCTTTATGCTGATGACTCTCAGATCTACTGTGCTACACCTGAAATCTCTCCGGCAACCCAGGCCCGGATGTCTGCCTGCCTATCTGACATTGCCACCTGGATGTCTCACCGCCATTTGAAATTGAACATGGCCAAAATCGAGCTTCTTATTTTGCCCCCCAAACCCACCTCCCCTCTTCCTCCTTTCTCAGTGTCTGTGGATAACACTCTACTACTCTTGTTTTTTTAACTTGCAACCTTGGGGTTGTCTTCGACTCCTCCCCCTCCTTCTCCACACATATTCAACTGATAGCTAAAACCTGTTTCTTCTTTCTCTATAACCATTAACGCAATATAACCCCCGTATATCTCCCACATAAATATCCAAACCACAAGGGAAACACACACATACAATTTTTTTCAGAACCTTCACCATGAAGAATTAACTTCCTCTCGCGGTGTAATGTTCCTTTTTTATCTTTTTTATCAGGGCCCCAGCCTCGTATGATCTTGAGAGAGAAAAAACCCTCAACACCAACTACTTTAGAGATCCCCAAACCCAAAGGTCATTTAACTGAAGCACTGTGGTATTATCCAAGCTGCCATTAACTTCAAAGCAGCGTGATTAAAATGCAATGCACAACGAGAGGAAGTGACGTCACCGGAGCCGATGGCGGCTTGAAAGAGCCGCTCCGGCACCGACCAAGCTAAAAGCCCTATAAATAAACCCCTCAGAGGTGGCCAGTGGGCGCAGTGATTGTATAAGGTGGGCTGGAGGCGCCGGGACCGACGAAAAGCCGACAGCGCTAAACGAAACTTCGGAGGGGCGGTGAGTCATCGGCAGAGCAAGGCGGCAGCGTGCTGGGCCGGAAATGGCGCCCGGAGGCAGCGTTGAGAAGGTGACTGGGGCAGGCGGATGTTAGAGGCATGTACCCTCGACAGTGTTGCGGCCCTCCTGCAGAGTGAAAGATCGGAGCCGGTGCCCTGGAGGTGAGCTGGATCGCGGTGTTTGGCAGAGCGGAGAGGAGCAGATCTGCTGTGCTCAGTACTGCCGGTGGAGAGCAGGGGCTGAAGAGCATAGCATAGCCTAGCAGTTTAGTGCGGGTTGCGAAGGCTGGGAGCTAACAGTGCGCAGTCAGAGCGAGCACGGGGCCTGGTAGAAGGAAACTGAGGGGAGCTGGAAGAAGCCGGCCACCAGAATCTGGGAAGCAAGCTGCGGGGATGGCCCGAAGGGCTCTGTAAATCAGGCACTCAGCAAAAGAAAAAAAAAAAACGAAAGAAAAAAGAAATAAAATAAATAAAGAAGAGGGGCTAGAGAGCCCAAATACCACAAATTTGCTGTTTTCTGCTGACCCTGCAAGAGGCATCCGTTTTAACGATGACCACCAGACGAAAGGCGGCGGATCTTAAAGAATATGCCTACTCAGGGGCGCCTGGAGGAAAAGGGGATGTTGGGCAGATGGAGAACAAAAAGCTCCCAGAGGTGTCAGGAGAACCGGGGGAGCAGGAGACATGGAGAATGTAAAAGCGCCAGGAACTGATTCTATGCAACCTATTACGAGAGCGGAGCTTCGAGACTGGTTCCTTGAAATCAAAAATGAAGTGCAGTCAGTAAAGACTGAGTTGAATGAAGTGCTGGCCCCCCTGAAAGAAGAAGTTGGCGAACTGGTCTGTAGAATGGGAGACCATGAGAATAGGTTGCAAGAGATTGAACTGCACCAAGAAGAAGAGACAACAAGAGTGGTGCAGTTGGGGTCACAATATGAGACTTTGTTATATAAATTAGAAGATTTGGAAAACCGCTCTCGCCGTAATAATCTGAGACTCCGTGGAATACCAGAGGAGAAAGAATTTCAAGATAGCGAGAAGGTAGCTTGCTCTGTCTGCATGGAGGCCCTACGCTTGGGAGGTGGGGAGGTGACTGATACAGATATACAACTTGAAAGAGCCCACAGAGCACTGGGGAAACCCGTGGGTAATAAGCCCCGCGACATAATCATTTGCCTGGCACGTTATAAAACGAAGGAAGTGATAGTTAACAAAATCAGGCGAGAAAGAGCTCTCATGTGGCAGGGCTACCCGGTGCACATCTACGAAGATCTGTCCGCAGGAACATTGCAGAGACGGAGGGCTATGCAGCCTGTCACACAACTCTTGCGTGGGAAGGACATTAAATATCGATGGCTGCACCCTTTTGGACTCTCATTTACCTACAACGGGCGGACATGGCGGGCGCAGACACTGGAGGAGGCCCAGAGAGCTCTCAAGGACGCGGGCCTGAACACCCACGGGGCGGACCTGGAGGCAGGTTCTTCCATTGGAAAGCGGCAAGAGCAGAGGGGAGGCAGCCCTGAGTGCAGAAAAATCGGAGGCCCGCGACATGGGCAGGACCTGCAAGAGGCCCAGAGGCTGGAGGACACTTGAACAGACTTGTGGACTGATAATATGATGGTCTATGAGGTGCAAGGTGGGGGAGGAAGGTTGTGTTTAGGAATGCTAACATGAGTAATATACAGGTATTTTGCAAAGTAACTGGGGGTGAGGAGGGTGGGGGAGGAGGCGGTAGGGAGGGAAGGGTATAGGGGGATGGGAGGGAGAGGAAGGGGGGGAAGTGGAGGAGTACCGGGCGGGAGGTATAGGAGCGGGCGGAGGGAGGGGGCGGTTGGTGTGGCTGTAGGGGAATACACAGAGAAGAAAGGGGGAAGGAAGGTATGAATGGCAGAAGGGGGGGAAGCGGTATGTAGGTGGGTGGGGGCAGGGGTGTGTGAGGGCGTATAGCTGGGAGGGTATGGGGCGCACTACTCCTGAGATATCCTCTGGAAGAGACGGAGGATGGGGATGGGGGGCGGAGGATGGGGGGGAGGGGGGACGTGGGTTGGAGAGGGTCGAAGGGGGGCGAGGGAAGAGGGGAGGGAGGGGGAGGGGAAGGGGTGGAAGGGAGGGAGGGGGGTATGGGAAGCGTAAAATGTTAAGTATTATGACCTTAAATGTGAAGGGGCTGCGCACTCGACAGAAACGCCAGTTGGTGGGGAGAGAGGGTAAGAGAATGGGGGCTGATATTATGTGTATACAAGAAACACACCTGCGGGTGGGGCAGGAATACATGTTGGAATCCAGGCAATTTCCCAAGGTGGTTTTGGCGGGTCAGAGACTAAATTCTAGGAAGGGGGGGTGGGTATTTTGGTGGGGGGGAGTACCACAACATGGTGAAGGAAGTTCGACGGGGGAAAGGGGGGAGATGGGTGGGGGTATTATTGCAAATTGAGGCGGAGGAGGTCTGGGTGATCAGTGTGTATGGACCTAATGAGAAGCAGGGGGAGATGTACGAGCAACTCTTGAAAGAATTGGAAGGCCTGGGGAGTACACCAATAATTATGGGGGGATTTTAATTTAACGTGTAATCCTAGGATTGATACAAGTGGGGGGCGGGGGGGAGGAGGAAGGGGGGATAGACGAAGCCTACACGTGCTGCGAGAGCGCCTGGGTTTGATGGATTTGTGGAGGAGTTGGCATCCGGGAGAACGGAAATATACTTACTACTCGCCAGTGCATAGCTCTTATAGTAGGTTGGATATGCTTTGGGGGGGAGGAATCTGGTTGGACAGGGTGCGGGAGGTGGAGCATGGTCAGATTACATGGTCGGATCATGCCCCAGTGAGTGCACGCTTTGAAATAGGCGGGCACGACGAGAGTTTAAAATTCTGGAGACTTAATAATTCTTTGCTGGAAGAGGCAAAACATGTGGAGCAGCTTAAGGCTCAAATAAAGGACTATCTCCAGCTAAATGATACGGGGGAGGTGTTTATGGGGGTGCTCTGGGACGGCTTAAAGGCGGTAATTAGAGGACAGCTGGTTGGGTTGGGGGCGCGGGTTTAAGCGTGCAAAAGGGGCCCTGGAATCTGAGTTATTGCAGCAGTTGAGACGACTAGAGGGGGTGCACCAGAGGGCGGCTGACCCCGGTACGCTTACGGAGTTACAGAGGGTGAGAGGGGAGTTGAGTAAACTGCGGGCCCAGGAAATAGCATTCCAAATGGCGGTTTTGAAGCAGGCCCATTTTGAGGGTGGGAATCGGGCGGGGAGGGTGTTAGCCAGTCGCTTGAAGGGGAGGAGGCAAGCAGGGTTCATTGGGGGCATTCGGAGCACTAAAGGAGAGTGGGTCCAAACCTCCAAAGGAATTAGGGGGGTGTTTCGGGAGTATTATAAAACTCTGTATGCAAGCGAACTGGAGGCGGGAGGGAGGGACGCTACGGACTTTCTGGCGGAATGTGGGCTGACACAGGTGACGGAGGAGGAGAGGGAACATCTTGGGCGGGAGATTCAGGAAGAGGAGGTACGGGGGGCTATAACCACACTGAAATTGGGAAAGGCGCCAGGGTTAGATGGATACACGGCAAAATTTTATAAGGTAATGTCGGATCAGATTACGCCCATATTTACCAAGGTAGTTAATAGGGTGCTTCAGGGGGAGGGTCTCCCGCGCTCAATGGCGGAAGCTGGCATAACGGTCTTGCCGAAACCAGGCAAGGACAAGGGGGTGTGTGGTTCGTATCGGCCCATATCGTTAATTAACCTGGATGCGAAGATATTGGCAAAGATTTTGGCCAACCGTATCCAGGACATGTTGCCGCACTTGATCCACCCAGATCAGACGGGTTTTGTGAAGGGCCGACAGGGTAGCGATAATGTGCGGAAACTTTTGAATATTATGTGGCATCTCCAGCGAACTACCGAAGAGGCTGTGGTAATCACTGTAGACGCGGAAAAAAGCTTTTGATCGGGTTGGAGTGGTCCTTTATGTTCCAGGTTTTGGAGAAAATGGGCTTTGGAGAGACGTATATCCGCTGGCTTAAAGCTCTCTATCAGGGGCCGAGTGCCAGGGTGCGGGTTAATGGGGGCTATTCGGAGAGTTTTGAGTTACATAGAGGTACCAGGCAGGGTTGCCCGTTGTCACCCTTGCTGTTCGCCTTGGCCATAGAGCCGTTGGCAGCATACATTCGGAGGCTGGGAGACATTCGGGGCGTACAGATTGGTGGTAGAGAGGAAAAGATTGGACTGTTTGCCGATGATATTATTTTCACCCTGACGCAACCACTTACGACACTACCCGTGCTGATGACGGCTATACAAAGGTACAGCCGCTTAGCGGGGTATAAAATCAATCAAGGGAAAACAGAAATGCTGGGATTCAATCTGGCACCTAGGGTGGAGGAGAGTCTACGGCATCATTTTAAATTTAGGTGGGTGGAGGGGAGGTTCAGGTATCTGGGGATCCAGTTGGGGGTCCCTCTCACTAAGATTAAGCAATGGAACTATCAGGGACTGGTTGAAAATATAAGACAGGACTTATCACGGTGGAGGGGGCTTTATTTGTCTTGGATGGGACGTCTTGCAGTAGTAAAAAATGAATGTTCTTCCACGGTTGCTGTTCGTTTATATGTCATTGCCGTATCGGTTGGTCCGAAAGGAAATAGCTAGGATGCAAAATTTGTTGCTGCTGCAATTTATTTGGGATGGAAAGCGACCAAAAGTAGCCAGGGCGACCATGTATAGGCTCAAAACGGAGGGGGGGTTTAGGGGTTCCATCGTTACTACTCCGATACTATGAAGCGGCGCAACTTAGGGCACTCTTTGCCTGGAAGGAGGGGGTGGAGAGGCCTGGGTGGGTGGGGATGGAGGGAGAGGTGGGGACTGAGGGGGGAGCTTGGATCTGGGACCCTGGGGGGGGTGGGAGGAGGAAGGAAGATGAGAATCCCTACAAAGATCTTACTAGACAGGTTTGGACGAAATGGAAGGGGTGCTTGCTAGGGGGGAAGAAATACTCCCGAGAAACTCCAATCCAGATAGCAATGAAGGGTAGGATGGGGGAGGAGGCAGGGATCTTTAGGAGATGGGGGACGGTAGGGTTACGGACGCTGGGACAATTGGTGGGGGAAGGGGGGAGGATTAGAGGCTTTGAGGAATTGCTGCAGAAATATAGTTTGGAGAGGCAAGATAGATATGCTTATGTTAGTCTGTGGTACTGGCTTCAGAGGAAGGAGGTGAAGCAAGATGTGCTGGCGAAATCCACGCCTTTTGAGGAGATGATGGGGGGGGGCTGGGATGCCAACTAGGATTATATCGAAGCTCTACAAAATCCTGGGGGAACCCGAGCAAAGGGCCGTACGGGGTCAGAAGCAGTGGGAGGAAGACCTGGGGGGGCACTGGGAAGATGACAGGTGGGATAGAATCTATATCAGAACCCATCAATTAGCACCGGGTACTGCAATGCTGGAAAACAGCTATAAGCTAAGGCTGAGAATGTATTGGACCCCGGTGTGGCTACACGCTCTATACCCGGCTAGTTCGGATCGCTGCTGGAAGGGGTGTGGGGCTAGAGGGGACTTGCTGCATATGGTGTGGGGCTGCCCGGTTGTTCAGGAATATTGGAGTGGGGTGGAAAGGCTCACGGCGGACATTACAGGGGTGCAGACAGGCTTTACTCCTAGTATGGTAATATTGAATGAGGGGGGGACGGGGGAAGGCGGGAAAGACAGGGGGAAACTACAGGGATATTGCGTAATTGCAGGGCGGATGAGTCTTCTCCGCTGGTGGAAGAAGTCGGATGTTCCCCCATTAGCGGAAGTGGTGGGGGGAATGGAGCAGCTTTGGGAATACTGTGCGATAGAAGCCCATCAAAACATATTGTTTCACGATATAATAAGGTGTGGGAAAGATATGAACAATGGAGGGTGGAGAGGAGGGGGAGGTCTCGAGGTGAGATGGGGTAGGGGGGGAGAAGGGGGGGGGAAGGGGGAGATTGGTGGCATTATGCTGGAGTGGGGGGTTTATAATGGAAAACTTTGGCAGGTGGGAGGGTGGGGGGTTAGTAGAATGAGGATGGATGGGTGGCGGGTGGGGAGAATTTTGGCTTGGGATATTGTAAAGTGGTAAAAGTAGGGTTAAATTGTCTATTGTATATAATTGGACACCTACGTATGCAGGGGGGGGGGGGCTGGGGGAAATGACGGATACAGGGGAAGGCATTAGGCACCGGGGCCTCCCCAAGGATCACTGGCTAAGGCGATTGATGTATAGAATGTATATTGGTTATAGGAGGGGGGGTTCACGGCTTCTGTTGTGTAATGTATGCTGTGTTGGTTGTTAATAAAATAAAAAATTATAAATTAAAAAAAAAAAAATGCAATGCACAACGCACCATAGCTTCAGATCAAAATTTCGCAAAACCCAAAGGGCACTTAACTGAAGCACTGTAATGCTATCCAGGCTGTCGTTATCTTCAAAACAGCATGATTGAAGTGCAATGCAGGTATCACTGTAACCTCAGTCCTGTTCCCAGAAATCCGGTGATTTAAAGCCTCCAGGCATTGATCACCTGAGCAGTTGGTATTAACACAAAGGCTTCTGGTAGTTGTAGTGAGTATCTGCCAACACTAGAGAAGACTCCACCATTCCAACGATTGATTCAATCCATCCGGTATTATCGAATGTAAGTTAAAAATCCAATATTGTTCCCGATAACAGAGTAAAGAATCTCTATCCCCCCCTCGAACTGGTAATGGGACATGATCCAAAATTCGCCAACGAAGATCAGCAAAATGATGGTGGAAATCCTGACAATGCATTGTCATCGGAGCCGACAGCACTGCATTTGTAATACGGGATTTGTGCTCCTGTAGGCGTCGCTTCATAGTCCGATTTGTTTTTCCAACATATATCTTAGAGCATGGACAAATTAAGAGATATACCACAAAGGAAGGCAAACAGTTAGTATGATATTTGCTATAAATCCGACGACCACTATTCGGATGTTCCCATACCGGGCCTTCCAAAGTAGAAACACAAAATTCACAAGTGGTACAAGGAAAATGGCCCGTGGTCATACTCTGATATGACTGTCCTGAATTATGTATTGTCCAATCAGCAATATTTCTACTCTGTTGAAAATCAATCATCAGTGGCTTATTAAAAACAGCATGCAAGGATAAGAAATGCCAATGAGATTTTAAGATCTTTAATACTGTGGTGGCATGTGGCATGTAAGGTAAAATACCTACATAAGAAGAATCATCAGCGCGTTGTTCTGTACCATCCTGATGGTCAGAGTGCCACCAATCACTATAATTAAATCGCGCACGGTGATATGCCCCAGAAACTATGGAACGTGGATATCCCCGTTGTAACAGGTGGCGTTTCAGATCTCTGGCCTGTAATTTAAACTCCTCCATGGAAGAACAGAGACGACATAATCGAATAAATTGTCCCACAGGAAGACCCCGCCGTAAAGGGCCAGAGTGATAGCTGGTATAATGCAACAAAGTATTTTGTTGTACAGATTTCCTATGTAATGTAGTATGGACCTCTGAATCAACTTTGAATAATCTCAAATCAAGAAATACAATAGTATCACGATGAAACGTCGGCGTAAACTTTAGATCAGGGGATAACGTATTTATCCATTTACAAAATTCGACTAACGTCTGTTCCGTATCCGTCCAGAAGAAAAAAAATCATCCAAAAACCTGGACCACATGAATATGTTCTTAAACCACTCAGAGGGGTAAATATGGACTTTTTCAAATTCAGCCATATAGAATGTCGCTATGGAAGGGGCCACCGTGGCACCCATAGCAATCCCATGTATTTGATGATAAAATTTATCTTCAAAACAAAAAAAAATTTTGTTAATACTAACCGTAATAATGATAGAACAAACTCCTTAGGTAATCTCATTGGCGGGACAAAGGGAACTTGAGCTGCCATCAACAATGCTGCCTCCTGGTTAATATTTGTGTACAAAGCTTGCACATCCATGGTGACAAAAAAACAGTCATTCTTATCCCCATCAATCTCCTGTACTTTTTGCAAAAAATGAAAAGAATCTCGTATATAAGAAGGGATCGTTGTTAACAGCTGTCGAAAAAACAGGTCACAAAATTTTGATAAGGGTTCCAACAAAGATCCGCGGCAAGAAACTATTGGACAGCCAGGTGGATTACTAAGATCCTTATGGATCTTGGGTACCATATATAGCACCGGCATTTTAGGAAATTGTTTATTCAAAGATTGATGTTCCTTAAAAGTAATCCAATTAGAATGATACGCCGCATCCGTATAGCTCTTAATTTCCTGTTGAAGTAAACTAGTTGGATCAGCAGATAACAGCTTATAGTATCTAGCATCCAATAGATGTTCATATACCACCCTCTGGTAGGGGCTCCGATCCTGTACCACGATGGCCCCTCCTTTGTCCGCTCTTTGAATAACAATATCTTGTCGCGCACTCAATGTCCGTAATGTCAAATATTGTTGTCTGGAAAAATTCGAAAATGGGGCCACTTGAACTCTATCTTCCATCACATCTAGGTCACGTAAAACAAGGCTCTGAAATGTTTCAAGTTTGGCATCCAATCGGCCCGACGGAATCCATTTAGAAGGATTAGAAATTAAAGACAAATCCGATGTCTGATGATCTTCCCGTCGATTTTGAAAAAAATGCGTAAGTCGGAGCTTTCTAAAAAATCGGTATAAAAAAACCCGAATCCGGAAAGGATCATATTGAGAGGTAGGGACAAATGACAGGCCCAATTGCAATACCTGCATTTGATCAGATGTTAAAGTCACCTTAGACAAATTTATAACTGATATCTCATGTGAGATCTGGTGATCGGTCCCCTCCGACTCTCTTCTGAATAATAAGGCCGGTGTGACTGAGGGTGGCCACTGGAAAAAGGACGTTGATGAGCTCCTCCCCGATATCGACTATCAGAAGAACTACTTTCAGAAGAATCAGTATTGTCCTCAGTAGAATCCTCAAAGGTCACCTGTCTTTGTCTAACTTATCTGTCCCCTTGGGATTTCTTTCTCCAGGTGTAAACCTGGTCCTTCTCATAATCTCCCGTATCTCGTTTAAATTTTGTAATCTTTTTTTGCTTCACAGATTCAGAAAATTGATTTAATTGTATTTCATACTCCTTCCATTGCAATTGAAACTGGTCTTTAGATAAAGAGGATATCAAATCCACTTCCATACCTTGTAATTGTTCCTTCACCACACGTTCCTCCTTCATCAAACGTTCCACTAATAGACCGATGAAATCCAGACCACATTTATTTAAAATACTATCCCAAGTCCCAGTGAACTTCTTATCTTTCTCTATAACCAGCAAAATTCACCCCTTCCTTTCTGAACACATACTAAGATGCTGATCCACTCTTTAGTCACCTCTCATCTAGACTATTCCAGCCTCCTTCTTGCTAATTCCCTCTGAATCATCTCTCTGCCCTCAAATCTGTTCAAAACTCAGCTGTGCGGCTAATCTTCCACCAGCCTCGATATGCTGATATAACCCCCTCTTCTCAAGTCGCTTCACTGGCTCCCTATCTGTTTCCGTATCCAGTTCAAACTTCTACTGACCTATAAGTGTACTCATTCTGTTGCATCTCACTACCTTTCTTCTCATCTCTCACTATACCCCTCCACGGGATCTCTGCTCTTCTGGCAGATCGTATCTATCTGTGTCCTTCTCTTCTACTGCCAACTCCAATCCTTTCACCTTGCTGCTTCTTATGCCTGGAACAAACTACCCGAGTCTGTTCATCAGGCTTCATCTCTGGCCCTTTTCAAATCCATGCTTTTGGACCCTGATCTGCTTGGTCTCCTATATGTTTCCTTACCATTCCCCTAGACATATTTTTGTCCTCAGCTGTTGTGTTGTCTGTCTTGACTAGACTACACAGAGTAAGCTCTGATGAGCAGGGATCATCTTTCACATGTGTCTTTGCAGCGCTGCGTATGCCTTGTAACGCTATACAAGTAGTAGTAGTAGCAGTAGTAGTTGAAGGTGAAAGTCTTATGAAGGCCAGTGCTGTGAGCACACCTGCAGTCTAGTTCTTGGAGGAGGGCTTCGCCCTCTGCTGGTGGTCTCTTGCTCCCAAAGTTGCAGATTTGATTATGAGAACATCTGGTTGGGGGGGGGGGTGGCAGTCAATTCATCATTTGGCCCATTCTCATTCCAGAGACTAGGGGGCTCACAGATCTTCTCCTGGTGGTGGATGCTGCTAGGTAATGTTGGTGCAGTCTCTCCCAGCATCATGGTAGTATTGGCCAGCCACAAATGCTGGCTTTATTCCAATGAGGGCTTTGTTTTGTGGCAAGTAATTCCTCTTAAGGGTCGTTTCATCTCCAAGTAGAGAAGCTCACCTGTAGAGACTCCTGGCAGGCAAGAATTGTCAAAAGACCTTCTAAGCCCCTATGTAAAACCAGAAGCTGCCCTCAGGAGAAGAATAGTACTGCGGGGCCTCTGTTGCAATAGTGGAAGTCCTGCCAGAATGTCTGGTGGGCTTTAATTGCCTCTGGAGACCTTGGGAACTTTTACTTCCCCTAAATGGATGTGGCCCAGCCTCCCAAGATGCAGCTGGTTGGGGTATATTTCACTCTCTTTGTCTGTGGAGTGCAGCCATACTGTATCAAACCAGTTAGTTTTGGGGTCTCTTGGTGGGCGCAGAGTTGTCAGCTCCTTTGATAAGCCAGCCTGGGACTTTGGATGCATGCTAGGTGAGTTACAGAAAAGCATAAACGGATTCCTCAGGAAGACTCTCCCTGAAGGTGGGGGCGTTAGAGGCCTTTCTTTTGCACTTTCAGCCATGACAGGTTGTTTCTCCCCTCCCCTTCACCGATGATCTTTGGACTCTGTGTCTCTCACCTTCATATGGGCCCCTGTGGGTCTGTCATTGCAGCTGTTGAGCAGGGCCACCTCCTGGACTTTGACATGGAATTTTTCACTTTCCAGGGTGAACATCATTAGCTATTTCTCCCTGTCTGCATAGTATTCCACCTTCATGAGTCTGGGCCTCGACTTGAAATGTAGATGCAGCTCCCCCATGCCTTTATCAAGGTGATGGGGGTAGTAGCAGCATCTCTTTGCATGCAGAGAGCCTGGTTGCCCATGCCTGGATGTCAGGTGAGCTTGGTTAGTATCTTTTGGGGTGCTCAAAGGTGGCATTGACTGGGGATCTGCCTGTAATAGCTGTATTTGGGGATAGGTTGTCCTGAAAGATCTAGTCCTACTCTCCTGAGTTAACTGCTCTCATAGCAGAGGGTTCGCTCAAGCCTCTGCCAACTGAGTAAGTGGTTCTTGGTCATCTCTGCTGGTGTGAGTATTTTTAGACCCTCTGAGTAGAGCATAAACCTTGGGGGCCAGATTCTGGTCTATAATGCATATGCACTAGATTTGGAGACACTGCCTTATCTTCTGGTCTCCATGTTCCTTGTTATTCAACCAGGCTGTTTCTCTCCTCTGGGAAATGAAGGAAGCAGGTTCAGTAGTGGTTGCGGTTTCACCTTATGACTGGAAGGCTATGGAATGCGTAAGGAGGAGATTCTTGTCAGCTTGAATCCCAGTTGGCCCAGGGACTCTGACTCCTTGGGTGTCTCTGGGGAATCTTCTGCTCAAAGGCGGAAGTTCTTAGGTTGACCCTGGGAATGTTCATACCTCCTTTAGTGGAAGCAGTAAACTATGTGCTCTTCAGCATTGTACTGACAGTCATGCATATGGCTTCTTCTGCAATAGAATTCACAGACCTGGTGCTCTTCTCGTGGCCCTACACCTGCGCTGTTGGGTGGAACAGCAACTGATCACACTAGCTGCAGTGCATATCATAATATTTGTGTGGGAACTCCAAGAGTCTGGGTGAAGTGAAAACTTAGCCCTCCCATGCTGGATCTCATAGTGCAAGAACAAGGTCTTCCAGTATCCCATGTATTGACCAACGGATGCTATTTGTGGAGCTATCTCATGTGCAGGGAGATTTCATGGATGGTGGACTTAGTCACCCTTCTTTGGAGTCGCCTACTGGAGGAATGCTATGTGGCTTCTTCCACAACCCTGGGTGAGCCATCTTCTGCACAGGCTGTTGGCCCATCTGGTCTTGGTGATCCTAGGCACTCTGGCTGGACCTTGTTACACAGAATCTTGGACCAACCAGTGTGGCCTTTCCCTTGCTCTTTAAGATATGGGCCTTCAGTGTGAAACACACTATGTGCTCTAGGTAAGGCATTTAGTTACCTTGTGCCTTCTTGCTTAGGGCTTGGTCCTTGTGAGTGCATACTGGTCAGTTTGAGTTGATGAGCCCCCATGTTTGGGACCCGGTGAGTCTTTGTCCTTTTAACAATTCAACCTGAACTGTGGCTTGTTCCTGAACCATCAGGGTTCAAACAACCTGCTGTGCTATAGGAATAGTCTCCAAGGGATTCCTTGGGAGTTATGTAGCCTTCTTTAGTAGGAGGTAAACAGTTCTTTATACCTGAGTGGCTTAAATCTCAGTGGGCTTTTGTGGTAGAGGTCCCTGGAAGGACCTTTTCTTGAGTCCGTGTGTAAGGGATCCCTGGTGGAGTTGGTTTCATAAGATCCATTCAGGGGGGGGGGGGATTATGGCATCTGCTGTTTGGTGTCCTTGCTGTAGTCCATGGCTTTGAGTACACTTTCCTAGTTCTTTTAATGGCTCCTTATGCTGTGAAGCCTTTGCCATCCTTCCTTCAATGAGGCTAGTCCCCCTTCTTTCTCAGTCTCCCGCATTATATCTGGCACAACAAAACATGATTACATCACACCTATACTGAAAGATTTACACTGGCTACCAATCATCTCACGCATCAAATACAAAACTATTATAAATATATTCTGTGTCAAACATCACACTTCTGCCATAAGCCTACACACACTTATACAACCCGACAGAAGCACGCGGCCAAGGAGAAGAGGCACCTCCAATTATGTAAACACCCCAAAAGACTTCACCAAGAACCGCAAGGACACCACGCAACGCACGCTCTCCCTGGCTGCTCCAGCCATTTGGAACACCCTCCCAGATGAACTGAGACTAACCACAGACCTCAAGGACTTCCGAAAACTGCTGAAAACAACCCTCTTCATCGAACACTATGGTCATACCACTTGAGCTAACCACTGAGACAGACCTTCAGTCCCTCCCCCACCCTAAAACTGTATAAATTCCTGTATAATAGCTCACGATGTATAATAGCGCACTATATAGATATCTCACTTTAATCATCCTCCCGCCTCCACTAACACACAACACACACCACTGCATGAAAACACTTACCCACCCCTTGATTGTTTGCTGTGGAAACCGCTTTGATTGAAGGATAAGGCGGTATATAAATAACGTTAAATAAAAATAAAATAAAATAAATAAATTGTGAACCTGACTCCTTCATAGAGAAGGATCTTCAAATGAACTTCTCATCACATCTGATAGATGGAAGATGTGCTAGAGTTCATCACAATTCTTCATTCCTCCCACCGATTGGACTTTTTACATCCTTGGCAGAGATCAAGTTCTCTATTGTCCCTTTTAGCCCTAAGGACCATGGGGGGGGGGGGGGGTAGGGTGCATCTTGCCTGGTAAGTGCATTCAGGAGTGAGTCACATTTCACTCAGTGGAGCACAACACTCTTGAATGGAGTCCACTGGTCTCCCCAGAGACCAGTTCTCAGTCTTCCTGGCCTTTTTTTATCACCTTGTGGGGGCCCTACAGAGGATGCTTGTGGAGGTTATTGAGATGACTCCTTTTACAAGATAGTCTGTCTTAAATGTCATCTTCCTCCCACCCCGGGTCCTGACTGCTTGGATACATCCCACTTATTTGGACTGATCCAGCAGAATGATAAAAAAAGGAAAGATTTTAATTGTACCTAATAATCTGCTTTCCTTGAATCCCACTGGACCAGTCCAGGACCTGCCCCCAAAGACTCCCTTTTCAGATTGGAAAGCCTGCCGTCTTTTGGTTGCATTAGCAAGGTCTCCGCCTGGTTGATTCTTTCAGTAGGTTTGGGTGTTCCAGCTGCTGTGAAAAGTGTAGTCAGCCTTGTGGACTGGCTCCAGGTTCCTCATATTAAGTGAGTCAAGCCTTTGCTCATGCTCTTTGTGCTGAAACAGTTTGTGTTTATTAACGTCTGAGTGTTTTAGATTGGCTTACTGTTTGGGAAATGTCATACTGGCTTCTCTCTGCTCTACGAGATATACCAAGTGATGGCATCATTGAAAGTTGCTGAAGTCTGCCTCCACCTGCTGGTTGGAGAGCATAACCCATTTGTCTGGACTGATCTAGCAGGATTCAAGGAAAGGAGTTTATCAGATATGATTTATATCTCTTCTTTTCTCCTATTTACTTTGATTTCCTTCATCTTAATTTCTGACCCCTCCTCCTTTATTTTCTTTTATGCAAAATATCTGCTTGTAGTTTACTGAAGCCTGATACATATTTGAATATTTCTATTATATCCCCCTTTCCCTTTTTTGTTCTAGTAACTAAATTTTGAGTTCTTTAAGCCTGTCTACATAAGATGCATGTTGCAGGTGTGTACTGTTTTGTAGCTTTTCTCTGAATATACTAAGTCTCAAAAATGAATATAATAATTCAGATGATCTATGAAAGGGCTGATCAAAGGGGCCAAAATATTTTGTTCCAGTATCATTTTAATGTATTCTAAGCTCATTTGTAGGTGACAGTCTGTTATGGATAGAGTTGGGGGAGAGGTAATTGTTTGTGCTTTTGGTTTCTGTGTTATTTTAATGTGGGTGGTTTGATTGTTTTTTTTTATTGTGCTCTTCCTCAGTGGGCTTTTTAAAAAGTTTTTTTTAACTAAATATTGCTACTGCTACTAATAATTATGTGTGACTTAGAGTGGAGTCAGCATAAAAATCTAAATATAGGGTACGTACATGCATTTTGTGAGATATGTAATCCTTTGAATTGCTTTTTAAAGAAAACATGATATAAAATAGATTTTATTTATGGAATCTTTCTTTCCTCCTAAATATTTCCAAATCTCAAATCTGAGTGAATTCAGCGTAATTTAAAAAGATATCTAGGCATTCTAGTCCTTTTCAAGCGATTGCGTCATTGTCTTGGTGAATATGCAGTTACATCACAGAGGGTGTTCTTTTCTTTAGGCGTGCTTTGGACTTGTTTTTTTTTTTTTTAGCAAATTGTATCCACTTTTACACATCAAGTATGTGTGACCTAACTATTTGAGAATGTCTCAAATAGCAGGTTTGCCCTCTGTGCCTTGCTGTGGCTAGGTGGCTTTGGATAATTATCCAGAAGAATTAAATATCTGTGATTTAGGCCTATTGGTTGATATTTTCATGATATTCACAAAAGCAATGGACAAGAAAACAAAGGAAGAAGACTATAAGAAGGATGACAAATGTTAGACATTTTTTCCATTTAAAAGTAAGAGGTTAAAGTTCTTCAAAGTTTATGCTAAATAGCAAGCACTCTTGAATAAGTATGGGATGATTTGCTACAGAGGCTAGCTGTATTGTACCATATTCATTGGTATTTGCAGTAGTCTTTTTCACTGTATACATCTTTGAAAAGAAAATGTATGATACTATATGATGTAATTCACACAAATGAAAACTTAACTTTAGAAATGTACTTCTGTTTTCTGTGAATATAATTAAGATGTGTTACAAACATATCTAACGTATTTGCTGTGATATCCATTCGGTAAATTTCAGTATGAGGCACACGTCTCCCAGGCCAAGTATTTTAAAATTAGCTTGAAGAACAAATGCCATGAGCTGCATATCTGTAGCTAAATGACCATTTATATGGCTCAAGAATTTTTGTAAATTAAAAACAATAGCTTTCCTTTGAAGCAAACTTTGGAACTGAAAATATCGTGTTACCCTAAATATCTTATTTCAGCCCTGTACCTTTGAGGAATTGCAGTAATATTCAAACAGGGTATTTTCTTTTATCTGTTTAGCTTATGAATAGCAATTTTAACCACTACAAAATAACAAACATTAATGCAAGATTGAAAAAAAACAGTTATGTGGCATTGTTAATTCAAGTGGTAATTAAGAAAATAGAGAACTGTCAAATTTTTCCCAAAAGCAGAATGAAAACTCAGAACTGCCAAAACTTTTAGCATAGATGGTAGTTTTATAACAGAGCCATCAATATGATTGATAACTCTGTATTCTTGTATAGTTGATGATGATAGAAATGTTTTAATGTAGAACCCTTAACTAGGGTTGCATAGAAAACTGTAATTGCATCCGCATTGAGGTTTACACTTGTCTCTTACAGGTTTGACAGCAGCCGCTGCAGCAGCTGCAGCTGCTACCAATGCTGCCATTGCAGAAGCAATGAAGGTGAAAAAAATCAAATTAGAAGCCATGACCAACTATCACGCTAGCAATAACCAACATGGAGCAGATTCGGAGAATGGGGATCTGAATTCAAGTGTTGGTAAGTTCGGGAAACTGAAGATACTATATAATTTCTTTATTTCTTTTTTTAAAATTTTCCATATACATTTGGATGCATACCTCTTAAGGATGTTTCCTTTGGCACTACATTACTTAACAGCTTAGAAAATTGCTTAGTAGTAACCAAGGTGTAATTGGGGGGGGGGGGGGCGCAATGGCCGCGGCTGTTTGTCTGCCTGTGGTGATCTGTTCTCACAAGGGCAGAAGAGAAGAGATCCCCTTCTCTTCTGTCCACAGGGGATGAGTTCCCCACGGGCAGACAGCTTCATGATAGCTTCCTCTCCCTTCTCTTCTGCCCGCAGTGATCCCATCCTTCGCAGGCAGAAGTGAAGAAGATGGCTGCAATAGCGGCAAAGACCTCTTCCCTGCCCACGGGAGATCAGATTCTCATGAGCAAAAGAGCAGAGGGGGCCCTGATCACAGTCCAGAGGCAAGGTGTCTGCTTGCAGGGATCCAGTTCCCTGTGGGCAGAAGAGAAGAAAGACCCTTTTCTGTCTGCCCACAGGAGCTCAGATCCCAGTGGGTATATGAGAAGAGGGAGGTTGTGGTTGCAGCCTGCAGTAGAAAAGGTATTTGGAGGGAGGAGGAAGTGAGATAAAGGAAGGGACTATTTAAAGGGGCAGTGGCTTATTTAGAAAAGGAGGAAGGAGATTTTAGGGCAGGGATGGGAGTGCTAGGGTGGTTAGTGAAGAGGGAGAGTCTGAAAGGTAACGGAGGAGGTTAGCCAATAGGAGAGGGGTTGGAAGGGGAGCAAAGAGTGCAAGGTAGTGTTAAAAGGTGCATTTCCCTCCACCTAGAACACACACAGGCATTCTACCTCTGCATGTCAGACACACACACACACACATATACAGGCATCTTCCCTGCACACCATACACACAAACAGACACCCCACTTCTGCATGACAGACACGCACACACACACACTGGCATCCTACCTCCACATGTCAGACACACACACACATCCCCTGCACACCACACACACACAGGCACCTCTCCTCTGCACCACTCAGAGAGCCTCCCCAGCTCTGCAGCATGCACACACATGCACCGCTGCCCCGCACCACACCCTCCAGAAAGGCACACACTGCCACATCCATGCACAGACAGGCACACTACCCTTGCACCACACACACATACAGACACTTAATATCTGAAGCTATAACTGTTATCTGTATTCTTGTCTAACAATGCTGCATGGTATAGGAAATCTGGCACAGGTCTAGTGAGATGAGAACATGAGACCATCGTGTGAGACAATGGTGTGGGGGGACAAGGAGATCACAAGCAGTAGCTCCTAAGATGCCCGCTGCAATATTTATGGTGCTTCTGTTTTTTTGTGTGGGCTCCTTATTGTGTTAATTTTACAAGCTGGTGTCATTATGATATGGTAGATTTACATTATGGGTCTTCAGTGACTTTTGTAGGGTTTTGTAATAGTTTACAATCTGCCTGGTACTAGAGAGGCTGTTAATGAGATGACACTGGAATCGGATTTTTTTTTCTTTTCTTGTATGTTGGATTCTATGGTGAAATGTCCTAGTTCTACTCTGCACCTACTGTTGCAGGAGGGATTTTGCTAGACGCAAAATAGATATTAAAAAAAAAAGAGAGAACCTTAGCACGGTTTCTAACACCAAAATAAAATTTGTTATAATTATATTTTGGAGTTAGAAACTGTGCTGTGGTTTTCTTGTTCTTTTTGTCCCTTGGCGTGCGAGCACCTTACATCTCCTCTGTTGGTTGGAGAATATATATTTACAGGTGTCAGTGTTTTTTTTTTTTTAAATCTTAAAGTGCCAGGCTAAATAATTAAACAGCCACAGGTTTTTGCTGAATTTTAATTATATAGCCTGGAAATATGTTTCTTTCCTTTTTTTTTTTTGGCAAAACCACTGAATGAGAGCCTGTGCTCCCTCTTTGAGTATCTTGGGGGCACCAGCTCATCCCTCGCCTGTTTGATATACTGGCTTCCTAGCCATCTAGTAATTTTGTTTAAAGATAACCATAGTGAATATGCAAATATGTTGTCCACCCTTTAACCCCCCAAATGAAATGGTAGCAGCTATCATGAGCATTCTTTTTTTGCAACTTACTATCTCAGACCGCAGTTCATATTTTCCTTGAAAGAAAGCAGTTTGATTGTTTAGAATGCATTTCTCAAACTAGAAGTAGTGTGACAGATGAAAGTGTCAGGGGGAAATTTCACCATGGCACCTTCTTTTATAAATTGTATCGATTTTCAGCAATTCACTATAGTAATCCGAGAAACATTCTGCATAGTTCCGTGCATCTCTTTGACAACCTTTAAACATGCCTGCACACACAATTGCTTTGGGACAAGTTTACTAAACTATGCTAATGGTTATCGGAGGACCGCGGGAACAGCTATACCGCACACTAAAAGCTGCCAACACAGTAAAATCCCCATGCCATTTAGCATGCAGTGAGTGGGGACTGGGAGGATTGGGGGTGGAGAGTGGGTATGGATTGCGCATTGTGGTTGGTGTCGGGGAAAGTATCGTGTGCTAATTGTGATTTACAGTTATCTTGGGTGCACTTAATGCCACCTCAATAGATGGCGTTAAGTGCACTCTGATAAATTGCAAATGATGTAACTGTATGGTAAGGAACTTTTCTGTGGACACGTCCCCATTTACCACATTTACTGTACGCTAATCTTTGCTTGTAGTGTGTGATGTGCCTAAACTTACTTGCACTTTGGTAAATATGTTTCTATATATGTTAACATTTCAAATAGTGTTTTATAAACAATTTCCTAATTCTAAGTGTCAAATTTAAAACAAATAGTATTGCTAGATTTACAGAAGTATACTACTGAGGCAGCATGTCATAATGCTATTAATGTGTGTTATTTGTAAATAGGTCCCTTTATACAAAATGGGATCTGTGATAAATGATGCACATTAATGAGGGTTAGTGTGTGCTATGGCTCTAGGGCGCCTTAGTAAATCTAAGCTATAATCAGCAAAATGTTTATTTCATAGACAGGGACAGATTTCAGTATATATTGGTGTGATTAGACAATATATATTCCTAAGAGTCCCAGTCCAGTCCAGTCCCTTTCCTCTAGGTTGTACTCCCCTTCCAGCAGTTTTGGAGACTGAGTACATCATCTTTTTGATGACCCAGGTATAAATAGCACTGGCACCTCCCCTCCACTCTAGTATACTCAGTCTCCATGCAGCTGGAAGGAGCATTAAGCCAGAGAGGGCTTCCTGGAGAGATGTTTAGAGAGTCTTAGTGGGGGGTCTTTCTTTGTTTATAAAGGTTTTTATCTTACTTTCTATAGTCACAGTTCAGAATTCTCTGTGAGGGCTTTAGAAGTGAGATTTGTGAGATTTTTCCGTTTCCCTCCCCTCACCCCCCTGGTTAACCTACCATGTGGAAGGAGGAGGCTTCTTGGCTATCTAAACAGCAGCGATATTCAGCCGCTGTCCAGATAGCTAAAGCACCGTTTTTCTGATCTAACTTTATGCAACCATTTTCCGGTTTAGCGGACTGAAAAGCACTTCCAATCGGATAAGCGGTTAACCAAATGAAATAAACCATAAATGCTGGAACAATCCTCGCTCTACCCATGCCATCCTAGCACTCTCCAGACAGAGCTTGAGCTGTTAGAGGTGTTATTCAGCGGCACTGTCTGGTTAGTTGCACTGAATAGACCTCTCAGCTGGGTTTATGCAGTTAGCAGAAATGGATATACCTTTTGAATATCAGCTCCTAACTTTTTAATCAGATTTAGCTACCGGTATACTAAAATAATTGTCATTCCATTTTATTGCACTTATATTTAGTGTTAGGGTGAAACTTGAATTAACATCATATTAGAGTAGTGAGACAGATGGTGACGTGGATATTTTTTAGCTGCTAAGCTTAGCTTATGTTCATATATACAGTAAATAGCTCAAGGCAACGGCATTAATTCTTCCACTCTCTAGATGCTATAGCACTGTTAAGCATTAATTCTATATGTAGCCAGCTGCCATTGTTATCATTATGGACAAATTCAGTATATCAACAGTATCATATATTTAACATTTTGTTTTGTCAAAATGATGGTGCAGTTTTGTGAAGCTTTAGGACTCAGTGACCTTGTAAAAACGTGTGCCTGCACGTTTACCAGTATTCTGCCCATTTAAGATCAAGTGTGTACTGTAAACCTATAACAATGCTTATGATAATTAGGGGCTACATTACATACATTTTTGAACAGGCTGCGGCATAGAAATAGCTAAAGGTCAGTAAGTAGAGAGTCTTAAAAGAAGCTAGCAGTGCTAATAGGTAATTATTTTAAATCCCCCAGTTTTTTATGTAACCTTGAGCTCTCATCTTCTCAGCAAAATTATCATTTTAGGAGGAAAAAGAGAGACCGTGGATGGATCATAGTGAGGTATTAGCTCACTGAGTAAAATATATGGCTGTGACGCCTTTCTTCCCCATCCACAATCAATTGAATTCTTTTAGTTTAATATTTACTTGCGAAGATGAGATGCTAGTCTGCATGGTGATAAACATTCTACTCCTGGCATCTGAAGGTGACCTGTCAGTTCATATGGACAAATCTCCTGCTTACTGAAATGTACAAAATAAATCATTAAAGCAGGCAGGTGCTCATTCCCAGATTTAAATCACCATAGATTTATGATTTGAATTAATGCTGTATTTGGTCATAGATATAGATGCAGAGACAAATGATATGCGCTGGTTGGGGCTTCCATACTGTAGCCATCCTGATATTGATTACTGAGATGCCTTTGCAATCTCTTGTTTATATCAAACACTGCCTTGTGACAGGTTGGCTGATATGAGCTACCACTACAGATAAGAAGGAAAAATGGTCTGGAATTTTTAGTAGCATCAGCATAAATAACTTGATATGTCTCATATTTATAATCAAATACGGACTGACAGTGAGGCTTAAAAGTGTGAACATATTGACCCTGAGAGAGGACACTGATGGCATTTCCCTGAAGAGAAAGCTGAAGATGATATTCTTTAGGAAATGATTCTGAAAACATGTGGAAAAAAGTACATTTGATAGTACCATGTTCATTCTTGCCTGTATTATTAGTGATCACTATGTCAGTAGGTAATGTATTTATTTATTTTTTTAACACTCTTGCTCCTTTGCTCTTTCTCCTAAATCAGAACTAGGGATGGCATCTGCTGCAAGAAACCTTCATTTGCAGGAATTCAGAGTTTTCTCCCCATTTGATATCACCTTCCAGCTTTCATTTTCTAGTCATTATAGCACCAGCTCTTGAGCATCTCCAAATCCAGTCATCTTGGTGATCAGAAGACACGAGCTGGGAGTTGAACCAAGGTCCCTCCATATGACAGTGCATAACACTGCTATGGAGTCATTCTTCAGTCCAGTAGATGCTTTTTGTAATCTCAGTCATTTGATCTCTGAATCCAAACTAACCAAATTTCCTATTGCAAATCAGAGATGAAATGTATCATTTTTGTCCGTTTCTCAGTGTTATTTTTATATTGATCTTATGGAGAAAATACAGCTCTAAAAAGTAGTCACAGATGCTTAAGTGCTTATAAATAAATTTAGACAATTACTAAGTTTAAGTTTGAGGTAGCTTTGAGCTGGTTTAATTAATTAAACAATGATTTTTGTAAAATTACTTTACTTACTTACGTCCCAGCCCTATCAACACCTCTGCATTCACAAAGCCCTATGGTCCAGAAATAACTCCACACTCGCAAACTTTCAAGCCCAGCAGTGTTCTCTGCACTTGCAAACCTTTCAGCCTTAGCAAACGATCTGCACTCCTAATCCTCTCTCATTGTAGCTACAGTTGCAGGCTGAGTCCCTCCAGTTTCAGCAACGACTCTGCACTCACAATCTCCACTTTCTTCACCAACAACTCTACCTTCGTGAAAACGTATCCACAGCATTGACAATTAACAAAAAACAGAAAAGAACAAGCCACAGAACTTGAATTTTTCCCCAGCCACAGCACTACACATATCCCCACCCCCTTCCCCTTCCTCAGCAACAGCTCTACACTCAGTTCTCCCTGCTTTAGTAATAGCTCTAGTCTCACATCTGATAATTTAGGAGAAAAAAATAAGCAAGCCACAGCACTCAAACTCAAACAACCCCACATTCACAATTCCCTGATATGGACCTCTTCATAGCTCTAAGTCATGTGGCTCACAAACAACTTAAATCTCCACAGTTTTGTAATCCAGTACCGTTTTTTGCTCAAATAGAAATTGTGAGAACTCCAATTCAGTTTTAGCAAACCAGCTGAGCTGCTTGGTTCAGCGAAATCAACTGCAGCAGCCCTGACTCAAAGAGAGAATCACAGAAGCAACTGCAACGAGCCCATGAGAGAGGAGAAGCAATTGAGGTCTGATTAATAATACTTATTGGTTAAAAATGATTAACCTAATTTTCAAATTGGGTGGTGTGAAGGGTTACCCCACCAGCCTTCCATCACCTGATCTATCTTCCCTAAACAAATGCCTTGATACCATTACCTATTGGATTTTTTCCTATAACCTGAAAGTTAATGCTGCCAAATCTCAAGCCATCTGATCTCTGGAAGGGTCGTGCATCCTTCAGTAGCACCTCAGCTTCTAAGTCATGATTTAGCTTTGACTCCCTCAAGATTTTAGGTCATCTTTTTGATCCCTCTCTCATTTTGATCGACAAATTTCTTTGGATGTCGCGTCCTGATTATTTTTTGCCCTGCAACTTTGTACTTTAAAATCCTACCTCAATCAGAAGGCCCTCACCATAGCAGCTCATGCTTGAATTCTTTCCAGATTTGACTTTGGTAATGTTGTTTACCTTGACCTCCATGTTTGTTCACTTAAATGTCTCCAGAATGTCCAAAATATTAGAATTAAACTCATTCATGGCTTTCATAAATTCAATCATCTTGCATCTCTTTACTTACATCCAAAATGGTCAATGGGCATCATTGTAAGGCATATGGGGACAGATGTAAAGATATCAATATGTATACTTTGGAGAAAGGTGAGAGAGGGGAGATGTGATAAAGATGCTTAAATACCTCCGTGGCATAAATGCACGGGGGGGGGGGGGGGGAGCAACTTTCAATTAAAAGAGAGCTCTGCAGCGATAGAGCATATGATGAAAGTGCAAGGGGATAGGCTCAGGAGAATTATGAGGAAATATTTCTTTACAGAAAGAGTGGTAGATGCATAGAATAGTCTCCCAGTGGAGATAGTAGAGATGAGGACAGTATCTGACTTCAAGAAAACATGGCACAAGATCTCTAAAGGGGAAAAAAAGAGTATAGAAGGGCAGACTGAATAGGCCACATGGTCTTTATCTGCCGCCATGTTTCTATGTTTTTATCATTACTGGCTCCCTATAATCTTTCATATCAAGTTTAAAATCCTATTCATTGCTCATAAGGTTTTTTTATACCAGTTTTCCTCTTTATCTTTCAGTTGACTCTTTCTTCTCATTCTCAGCATGTCAGTACCCTCTACCTTCCCTCTTTTAACTATGCCCATTATCTAACTACTCATTTGTCTACTTTTTATTTCTCCAGAAATAAGCAGGAAGTCAGTCCTCACATGTGGGTGATGTCAACACTGACAGTGTCCTCGTGGAAGCATCTGCCCAGCTTTCAAAGAAAAGCCTTTGGGAGATGCACACGCATGAGTGATCCCCATCACACCCAAGGGTGCCATCTTGTCTCAGTCTCCTTTTTTCTGCGGAGCCCTTTGGACATCTGTCCAGTTTCCCCTGGAAAAAGTGTTGTTTTTTTCCCCTTGTTTAATACGGTAAGCATACTGGTTCCTTTCCCGCTCCCGAGCCAGGTCACCTCAGCATCACTCCTGGGGTTTGTCTGTTTTTTTATCTTTGTTTTCTCAAGGTGTTCCTCGACCAGCTTTTGTGCTATATTTTGGCTGCAGGTCTCAGACCAGTGCCTGTGTGTCAGGGCCCTCTTTTTCTCGATGGCCTCCAGTGGTTTAAAAAAATGTGACCAGTGTGGTAAGATGATGCTCCTCACCGATCCATGTGACTGCTGCCTTGGGCCGGACCATGATGATTTGAACTGAAAAATTTGCAAGGCAATGACCACAAAGGCCATCAGGAGCTGTCAGCTGCAGCAGGAAAAGATCTTCCACAAGTCCAACTCTGTGCCGGAGTCTCTGGTGACACCACGCTCCAGGGCCTCCTCCAGTACCTCAGTGCTTCATGATGCCAGGGCCACCTCGGAGTACTGCGGCCATGGATCCTCCGAGGGAAAATTCCCATATGTGGAATGCAAGAAGTTGAAACCCTCAAAGACTGTCCTGGAGGACTGGTCTGGGAAATTGGGCAAATCCCATTACAGTTCTTGCAGTCCCAGGCGTGAGTCTCAGGGGTCGGAGTGGGAGCGGCCTCACAAGCTGCCCCAAAAGGAGTCATCAACAGCCTCAGGGCACGAGCCTTGACCGCGGGGCCTCAGACTTTTCCTTGGACTTTGAGTCCAATTGAGAGACAGAAGATGAGGAATCGCCGGACACTTGGTGACACCGAGATGTGCCCGTGGACCCATCTCCCCGGTGTCTCGGTGCCGTTCCTCGACTTTGTGCGGGACATGACTAAGGTGCTTGCCATCAAGACCGAAGTGGAGGAGGACCCCTGCACGGAGGAACTGGAGATTCTACAGTACAAGGCCCCTCTCAAGGAGGCCCTCACGTTGCCTGTCCATCCGATCCTCGAGTGCCACCACCTCCATATGTGGGAAACATCAGCTTCAGTGCCCATAGTAAACAGATGGCTCAACTCCATGTACTGAGTCCGCCGAAGCACCGGGTTCTAGAAAACCTAACTTCCCTACAACTCAATGGTCATTGAGTCCACCATGCTCAGGCTAAGTTAGACACTCTCCAGGTCAAGGCCTTCCTCTCTCTGGAGAGGTCAGGATGCCTCAGGGTGCTAGCCGCACAGGTGTAGCACCACCGGTCGATGCCTGCCTGCCTTTTCCTCTGCCTGCTGAGCCACATGGCCTTCATGGCCCACGTGATCCCATATGCTTGCCTACATATGAGGGCGACTCAGTGGTGCATCTGTTCCCAATGGACAGAAGCTACGGGCAGGCTTTGAGAGAGGTTAAGAGTGACCTGCCACCTGGTGGACTCCCTCAATTGGTGGTAGCTCCCCCCGCCACCTTCAGGCTGGGATGCCCTTCCAGGCACCTACCCACCCCCCCAGAGGGTCCTAACCATGGACACCGCCCTGCTGGGTTAGGGAGCTCACTGCAAGGACCTCCAAACACAAGGCAGTTGGTCCCAGACGGAAGGCCAGTTGCAGATCAACCTTCTGGAGCTCCAGGCGATATTTCTGGCCCTCTGAGCCTTCCGTCAGAGGCTCCAGTAACAGTCTGTGCTGGTCCAGATGGACAACCAAGTTGCAATGTTCTACGTGAACAAGCTGGGAGGCACGGGGTCATACTTCCTCTGACAGGAGGCTTTGACCCTCTGCTCATATGTGTCATGCAGTGGGATGCTCCTGTGGGCGGTCTATCTCCTGGGCCATCAGAATGCCCTGGCAGACAAGCTGAGCAGAGTTCTCCAGCCGCATGGGTGGCATCTGGACCCAGCGCTTCTGGCTGTGGGGTGCCTCCCTAGAGGAACTGTTCGCCAGCTGCACCCGTCCCGGGTGGCAGTGGATGTGTTCCTCATTCCATAGATGGAAGGCCTTCTCTATGCCTTCCTACCAACACCAGTGGTCGCCAAGACCCTCTATAAGGTCCAAAGTGACAGAGCATCACCGATATTGATATCCCCCAGGTGGCTCAGGCAACCTTGGTTCCCACTACTTCTCCGCCTGTCGTCAGTGTTTCCGTTTCTCTTGGGTCATACCCCAGGACTACTTTCACAGGAGGGAGGCTCCCTCCTGCACCCCAACATGGAGTCTCTGTCACTCACTGCTTGGCTGCTGAAAGGGTAGCTTTAGCTCCCTTCAACCTCCCATGAGACATGAAGGAGGTCCTTCTGGCCTCCCACAAGGCCTCCACGAGAAGGGCGCACATTTTCAAGTTGCGTCAATTTTCGGTGTGGTGCTTCAAGAGGCAGGTGAACCCATTTTCCTGCTTGGTGCAGCTGGTACTCCAGTACCTATTCCACTTGTCCCAGGTGGAACTGAAATCCAACTGTTAGGATGCACCTAAGCGCTAGTGTGGTGCACCTCCATTCTATGAAGGGCAACCCCCTCTCGACCCAGACCCTTATCTCTCATTTCCTGCAGGAACTTTTGTTGTCCAAGCTCCCATCTGCCCACCAACGGCAGAGTGGGATCTCAATGTGGTGCTCTCACAGCTCACTAAACTGCTGTTTGAGCCCCCTGGGTATTTGCCACCTGCGGTACCTCCCCTGGAAGGTTGTCTTTCTCGTGGCACTCACATTGGCTCACAGGGTCAGCGTGCTCCAGACTCTGATGGCAGATCCGCCCTACATGAGATTCTATAAGAAAAGGGTGGTGGTCCACCCCCCCCCCCCAAGTTTCTGCCAAAGGTGGCATCCCCCTTCCACCTCAGTCAGGTGGTGGTGCTCCCCACCTTCTTCCTAAGGCCTCACGCTGACAAGGCAGAGACCATTCTCTGGATTGTAATAGGGCCCTGTCCTCCTATCTGCAATGGACTCAGGGCTACCGGAAAGCACCTCAGCTTTTTGTCTCCTGTGACCTCAGTCAACTGCAGCTTCCAGTGACCAAGCAAACTCTGTCAACTTGGGTGGTGGACTGCATTGCCCTCGCCTGTGAGCAGGCTGGGATCTCACTGGACCCCTCCGGGTCATGGTGCACCGCATCAGAGCCGTGACTACCTCTATGGCACATCTGCGTTCCATACCTGTGATGGAAATCTGCCGGGCCATCACCAGATCTTCAGCTCACGACTGCCTGGAGAGGGAGTCCTGATGGGACAGCGCCTTTGGCCAGGCCATACTCTGTAATCTATTTGGGGTGTAGTCAACTCCTGCCCTTCTGTGTTCAGGCTACCAGAATGCTGGTTCTTCGCCGGACACTTGAGTCATGCGAGAGTCTCTCAGTGGGACTCAACTGCTGCAGCTCACAGCTCACCTTCTCTAACCACCATGGCATTTTGTACAGGTTCTTGGTAGCCTGTAGATGGGGAGTTCCATATGTGAGGACTGACTTCTTGCTTGTTCCCGGAGAAAGCATAGTTACTCATTTGTAATAGGTGTTCTCCGGGGATAGCAGGAATCAGTCCTCACAGCTCTCCCTCCTCCCCTTTGAGTTGTTTCTTTACCGTATTTTAATGTTTGCCGTCTTAGCTATGTCACTAGATGAGGCAAGATGGCACCCTTGGGCGGGAAGGGGACCATGCATGCGTGGTGCATCTCCCAAAGGCTTTCTTTGAAAGCTGGGGAGATGCTTCTTTGAGGGCTCTGTCGGCGCCGACGTCACCCATATGTGAGTGCTGATTCCTGCTGTCCCTAGAGAACACCTTTTACAGGTGAGTAACTACGCTTTTGCTGCTGTCTTCTTCTGGAATTCTCTTCCTTGACATTTACATGCAGAATCCAACCTTAAGAAGGATCTTAAAAACTTTTTTCTTTACTCAAACGTTCAGGGCCCAGCTAAACGGTGGTGTCTCCTACTAATAATGTTCCTTTCCTTTCTTGTATTCTCATTTTATATAATCCCTTGTTTCCCTTCCCTCTAATATGTTTTATCGTTGATTCATTTTACGCTTTTATTGCTTTGATAATAATTGCTAGAAAGCGGTATATCAAATGTACAGAAATACATAAATTATCAGGGTTTATAGACAATTGTAGGACATAGGTGTCTCAGTTTATTATGTAGAAATATAAAGGTCAACAAACTTGTTACAGTGAAAAGTTTTTTTTTCTTCCCCGCTGTGGGTACCAGCATGGTAGCTGAATGATTATCATGCTTTAAAGTCTAACTCTGAGGGTATTATTCACCATTAGAATTAATGTCTTCACCTTGTGGATTGCAATGTTCACTGTAACTTTACAAAATATTTTCTTAGTACATTAACAAAAAAAATAAAACCATTGTGCAACAGGGTGGAGCTGTCTCTCACTGATGTGGTATACCACTGTAATAAAGTACAAGAGAAAATCAGGTGTCTAAAGTTGCCACATGCCAAAGAACCTGCATCAGTATTAAGCCAAGCAGAGTGGAGGAGTGGCCTAGTGGTTGGGGCAAGGTACTACAGGCCAGAAGGTCAAGGGTTCAAATCCCACTAGAGAACAGCAACCTTGGGCTGGAAGGACTGGGGTTTCTAGTCCCACAGGTGCTCCTTGTGGTCTTGGGCAAGCCACTTAACCCTCCATAGCCCATGTTCCCTGTAAAATAGTTATTTCCAAGTTATAATGCCCTGTTCAATGTAATTTCAGTTTGTTCAATGTAAACCACACTGATGCAGAATAGCACAGTATATAAGAGAATGTAAATAAATAAATAAATATTATAACACTGCCTCTGGATTGGTCAAAATAACTTCTTGCATGTTTGTTGACATCCTTTACCTTTTATTTAATTGATCTTCCCAAAATCCAGTATGCACTTTACTGCATTCATACTTTGAGGACAGTGTTCAAAGCTATTTCTCTGTCGATGAGCAGGATGAATCAGCCACACAAGTGGATGTTGTCATCTGATGGCACAGAGATATAGTACCTTACCATAGTTACTACAGGATCCTTAAAGGACCAGCCTAAGAACAAATCGAAATGTCTGCATAGTGTGTACCCATGTGAGCCCCCTTTTTTTTTCTGCTTTGCTGACCAAACACAAGTCTGTCTCTGTCTATGACTAGTGATAAAACTGGATTAAGGAAATGTCCGGCCTGTAACAGAAAAATGTAATTTCCTAGGTTTGCCTAAAGTACAGTGTGTGTTCGTTTTCTGGGATCTTCACATGAAGAAAACTGCTTCAATTGTCTACTAGAGCCATGAATAAAGTAGTATTGTTGCCGTGCTGGTCCACTTCAAAAGTTAATAATAATAATAAAAAAAGAAAACAAAAGAAAATAAGGTAGTACCTTTTTATTGGACTAACATAATACATTTTTTGACTAGCTTGCAGAGGCCAACACCTCCTTTCTCCAGTCAGGAGGGTATCATAGGTCCAGAGCCAAAGGAATAGACCTAGCAGAGTTTCTGTCTTCACCAAAGGATTCATCAAAGCATAAATTCTTGTATATATATCTTGCCAAGGATCTGATTGCCTTGTCCAAGTATAAAACATTTTATAAATGTTCCTCAGACAAGGGAAGGTCATACAAAGGCTTTTTGAGCTCATTCATGAGAGAAGTACTGTTCTTTATCCACGGAATAAGGGAAGTTGGTTCTGGCCATGCTCAAGTGTGTAGATTCAGAGACTTCCTCTATAAAGGCAAAATGATTACTGACCGATTATAGACATCAGTCAAAAAGAAATATCTTTGGGCCTGATATTCAACTGTGGTGGCTAGTGCATTTGCCGCAGCTAGCCATTGCTGCTGATTATTAAATCTGGATATTCAATGCTGGGGCCATATCCAGCCACCGCATTGATGATCTGTGTCAAGACGGCTAAGCAGGAAGCTAAACGGGCAGCAGCATTATCCAGCCGCTGCACGGTTAACTTTGGTTGCAAAAATGAGGGCCTCCTTTAATTTACCTAACTTTTGCCACTGAGGGATAACTGGGCAGTGGCTGACTATTGCTGCCGACCAGTTATCGCCGGGTGCCACCCACGGAACATCTCTGGAATGCACTGATACTATAAGGTTAGCTTTGGGGTGAGTAGCAGCGGCACCCACAGAATCGGGCCTTGCATGAGACTGGCAGAGAAGTTCAGCATCATGCTTGCTGGTGTAGAAAATCTTCTTCAAAGTAATGGTGCAGAAAGTCAGTGCCAGAGCACTGATTCCATGTTAGGGATAATGTCGGGGTGCTAATTCAGAACCTTGGCACAGGAATGTCAGCAAGACAGTAGCGCAGTAAAGAAAGGTGGGATCACTCTGAGGAGGAGCTCTGCCAGCTTCAGATTCCCAGGGCCCACTCAACTGGCCAACTTGTGATTTTGCGCCCCCCCTCTCCTCCCAGGCTGATCTTGAAGTGCAAGCAGTGCAAATAGGTTAAATTTTCAGCCTACTGTCTTATTTACAGTAACTTAATATGTATTTTCTGTGCTACTATCTGTATAGATCAAAAAAGTGAAATCACCAATTGAACAAAATGAAGGCTGGTTCTCAAACAATTTTTTGTAGGACTGGCTGATGAGAGGAGAGAAAACGTCTCACCTTCACAACCCGGCCCTGTCCATTTTAATCAAAAAGGTTCTAAAAAACACTTGAAGCTAGGTGTGGCAGTAAAACCTTAACAGTACATATATCTGGAACAAAAAACTGTCTTCATCCTTTTCTTCCCTATATCTCTTTACAACATTGATCCTTCTGTTTTATTTTTTTTCTCTATTTCTCTCATTTGCCTTTTACCTAATTATAGCTTCATTCCATTCTTCCTTCTCCCTCCTTCAATCTTCAGTCTCCTTCTTTTCACAGTTCACCTGCTTACCATTTTCTACAACCTAACCACAGTCCTCACATTCACATCTTTCTTGTTCCTTGACCAACACCTATCCCTCCTGTCTTTCACCCACTTTCTAGTCCTCCATTTCCTCCCTCTATACTCATCTCATCCCCAGCCTCATCTGCCACCTTCTGTCTCTCATTCCGGAATCAGCCCCAGCTTATTCTCTAGCAATCATCCTCTCTCCATCTCCAGGCCCTTTCTTATGACTTATCGCCTATATAGGCCTTCCTTTTCCCCTTTCACTTCCCCCATTTCTGCCTTCTCTCAACTCCATCAAGGAAGACCTCTCCCTTCCTGTGGATCTCATCCACCCCATAGCACTCTGTCCTTTTCAGCTGCCTCCCAACTCTTCTCCAAACCCTCCAAGTCCTTCAAATCTTGTTCCCCCCTCCTCCCCCAATATTTCTGCACTTGATCTCACAGCCTACTCATATCCCTCACTCAGTCAACTTGTCCCTGCTATTCTCCTAATCTCTGGTCAATTTCTTAGTTCCCACTATCCCCCCAGGCAACTCCATCTCCCCACTCACAATCCCACCCGAGCACTGAATCCCCACTGACTGTACACTTCCAGTACTCATTCTGTCTTAGAGACTTTCCTATTTATTTTATTTATTTATTTAGCTGTGCTTATATACCGCTTTTCACCAGGTCAAAGCGGTTTACAACAAACAAGTTGGGGGAATACATTATAACAGGTCATTACAGCATTGTATGCGGGGTGGTTCTCACCCAGTCTGAGTCTTCTCCTGTCAGAGTCACTGCTTTCCCACATCCCCATGTTCTCAGTTCCTGCCCTCCTGCCTCCTACTACAGCACCCACCCATCTACATCCTCCTCCAATATTCATTAACTTTGCCTTCTCCTCCTTAACCCAGCATGCATTCTTATATCCCCCCCTTTCAATCTTCCCCTGGTTATGACTTTTTCTTCTCCTTTCCGCAAAATATATGTGCTCCCTCCTGTATCAGGTCATTTATAGTATTGACCCATTTCTAGTCTCCCCCAACAGCTCCAGTAACAGCCCAGTCAACCAGCCAGCTCTTCCCTCTGTCCCCTGTGTGCAGGGCCGGCCGAAGAGTTTCTGCCAAACTAGGCAGAAACCCCAGTCTCACTGTCCCCCCCCCCCCGACACTGCTGTTCCCTCCCCTCCCCTTCCAGCTGCTGCCTAGATTCTGTCTAGGGAGGGGGAGGTGGGAGCAGCAGTATTTCCAAAGCGATAAATCCATTTTTGTTCTAAATAATTCAGATGGCAAAGAGAATCCCCGCCTCTCAAATCAGTAACAATCCGATCAATCACTCGCCAACAAAATTGTAAAGCCTCATGTTTGTATTCAATAAAATGAGAAACTAAAAGAGCTGATAGCGTACCACTGGAAATCCTGCAAAAATATTTGTTCAAACACTTGCAAACAGGTTGGATAGTGCGACGTACATATAATTTAGGATATGGGAAAATGATGATATATAAGACAAAGGAACATAGGAAATGCCATATTGGGTCAAACCATCAAGCCCAGTATCCTGATTTCAACAGTGTCCAGTCTAGGTCACAAGTACCTAGCAGTTTCCCCAAAAGACACAGGTTTTGCAATGCTTGTATCGGGGCAAGTACTTATTTATTTATTTATTTACATTCTCTTATATACCACGCTATTCTGCATCAGTGCTGTTTACATTGAACAAGCTGAAATTACATTGAACAGGGCATTATAACTTGGAGATAACTATTTTACAGGGAACAGGGAAGTAGAGGATTTGCTGGGTTCCCTTTAATAATGGTTTATGGACTTTTCCTCCAGGAACTTGTCTAATACTTTTTTAAACCTAGCTACACTAACAGCTTTTATTACATTCTCCCTTAACGAATTCCAGAGTTTGATTACATGTTGAGTGAAAAATTATTTTCTCTTATTAGTCTTAAATAGGTTACACTGTAGCTTCATTGCATGTCTCCTAGTCTTTTCATATTTTGAAGGCATAAACAATCGATCTGTGTTTACCCGTTCCACTCCATTCATTAATTTATAGACCTCTATCATATCTCCGACAGTAAGGATATTGGTAAATTGATTATTTTGTCTGAAGAAGGAAGCATGATTAGGGGACTGTGATGAGGAACTTTCCTGGGTTTGCATCTGTTCAGTATGACCTCCACTCCATCCTATAACTGACAGTGTATTTGAGTGCATACTTATATGTCCAACCTCTTCCTCCTGCAGGAGTGCCTGTTAAAACAAAAATCTCTATGGTAGGCACCATGATAACTGCTGCTGCTGCTTCCACACCTTTCTTGCATTGGTTTAATGTGGGTGAGAAGTGAGGATCTGCTGAGGGAAGAGGGGTAAAGAAATGAGGTTTGCTATTTTGTTCTGATAGTGTAGATTTCCAAGTGTTAAGATCATATTGGACAGAATTTTGTATGGTGCTACTCTAGAATAAAAAGTCATAATATGAAACTACAGAAGGATTGGGGAGACTTACGTGTGCATAATGGCCATCTGCAGTCATGGTATGTTCTATATGTCTACAGACCTTGTGGAATCAAAGATATAGAAGGGAGAAACAGAGTATCTTGTAAATATTACCCAAAAGTTAGAGTCGGACTTAGCTTTTACCAAACAGGCTTAAAGTAATATTTATGTAAGCTTTTTTTGATCTATTAACGTGTTGTTCTGTAATGCACTTATTTTTGTAATAAGTATTTTTTCGCTGTCACTGAGATGTTTTTATGACCATTAACTCATTTAAATGAAACCAAGTACTTTTTAAATGTAAATATATTTCAGATGTTTTCCATCCAATTACTGCTTTCATTTGTCCGTGTAGATTGTAACTCTCCAAGAAACAGGAAAAGTCTGTGTTTTGCTTCCCTTTTCAATTTGTATAATGAAAACTATGTACACAGTTTAAGGAATGCTCTAAGGATTTGAGAGGACCTTTGCCACTAGCTAATATCTGACTCATGAAACTGGTAAACAGCTATCAACAATAGTTAATTGCCTGCTTAGTAGGAAATGAGTTCATATCTATTCAAAATGTGATCTCAAAACAGATGTCCCAAATCTCATTGTTTAAGTTATACTCGTACAACATAAAATGCTATTATATCTTCAAGGAAATGAAGCAATCATAAAGACTTAGCACAGTTAGGAAATGGTGCACAACATTTTACACTTTGCTTGCAGAACAGGATCATAAACAACCACAAATTATGTTGAAAACTGGAGGTACTTTGACTCGTGTTGCCTTTTTAGCTTAGAACGCCACAGTCTCCAAATTGTTTCTGCTGACATCCAATAACTTGCTTTGAACTATCAATTGCTTTATTGTTACCTATTCTCTGCCATGAGAGTGACAAAGAACAAAACAAAATTACACAGCTAAGCTAAACCCACTCAGGCTGTAGAAAGGTTGCAAACCGTAGCTGTCTTCTTTCTCTGAATCCATGAGTCTGCTTTGAGAGAGAGAGGATTACTTTCATGGTTTCTGTAAAAGTGCAAATAGAAGGAAACCAAGATTGCATGCCACCGATCACAGCTCTGCAGTTGCTCATCTGATTCTCTGCCTTGGCAATGTTAATGAACCTCAAATCCTCCCTATAATTAGATGAGGGAATTGGTTATATTTTCAAACAGATGATGCTGCTATAATGAAACGATTGACAGGGAATTTAAGAGTGTCTACAGTAGTCATTTGGTTTCAGTTTTTTTTTTAAAAAAAGGTAAAAAGATTGGCTTTAGACACAGGTCCTGAGAGAGGTGGTAATTTACATAGTATGCTATGACAGGTGTCTTTGCATAGTGAGGAAACAGAAGAGCAAAATGAGGGAATGATGGGCAGGTATGGCAATTCCTTTTTTGGGCATGGGGAGAGGGAGGGGGAACGGGTTGTGAGAGAAGAGCCACTATGCCTTTTCTGCTTTGGTTCTTTAAAAGGGGCCGAGACTCAAGAGAGAGAGCGCCGGATTGAGTGCACAGCTGTAACTGCTGATGAGCTAATTGCTCCTTATCTCTCAGCCCCATTCATCTTCATTTTTTACCAATTACTGAGAATTATCTGTGTTCTCAGTTGAATATGAGAGTTAATCCTTTTTGGTTAAGCTGGCAGTACTGTGAGCAGATTCCAAACAGTAGGGTGAAAAAGCCAAAGCAAGCAATGAGAAACTATCTTTAGGTCAATGACAGGATCACCGCTTAAGAAGAATTTTAATGTTAACCCATAGAACAGCAAAAGATTACTTTTCAACTGTGTTTAAAACAAAATTATTGAATAGATTCTTCAAAACCTCATTTCCAAGGCTCTGTTGCTTCTTTTTCCTAGGTCTCTTTTAATATAGTTACGTTATATCTTATGATTTTGACTTCTGTTTAGCTTTAAATTAAAGGCATGCAACTGTTATTGTCCAGCCTTCCTTTTGTAACCATTTTTATCCTTGACATTGTGAAGTTTTTCTGCTGTGTTGATCTGTATCTGCCTAGCGCTCTGGTGGGATTCAGCATGGCAGTATTCCTAGCTTGCTAAGATTCATGGTGGTGGGAGTGATCTCATCCTATAAGGAGTAGCTTTTAAATCTGCAGACAGTAATATTTCTGCATAAAAGATACAGAAGTGAGAGCATAAAGATTTTCTTTTTTAAAATTGTATTTCTATTATGTACTTGTAGGTACAATTACAAGAAATAAATCTTGTAACAGAAATTGGTTGAGTGGGAGGCAACAAAGGGTACAGATAAATGGAGTTCACTCTGAGGAGAAGGATGTTACCAGTAGTGTGCCACAGGGATCTGTCCTTGGTCCAAGTTATTGTTTTTGTAAGTGATATTGCGAAGGGGCTGTCAGGTAAGGATTTGCCTATTGGCAGATGATAAAACAAGAGGAGTATTCCAGCGAAGCCGGACATATGGTCAAGAATTTGGCAGCTGAGATTTAATGCATAAAATATGCAGGGTCATGCAATTGGGCTGCAAAACTCCAAGGGAGCAGTACAGTATAGGGGATGACAGGGGCAGCCCAAGGGGGGTGCGGGGCCTCGGTGCGGGGCCTCATTTGCATAAGGGGCCTCATTTGCATACATATTTGCATAATGTTACCATACACTAACTTTTAGTAAACATGCCTTTTCATGAGTGTATGGATAAAGAAAGACAAAGATTTCTACATTACTATAATCCAGTGCCAACCGCCAGGCACATTAGGAACTACTACAAACACTGCCCATTTAGAACCCATAGCAAACCCACCGTATCCTAACAGCACTACCAGGACTCATAAAGCACCATACCCTACCTATCAAAAGGCAACACTGCAAATATTAAACCAATACATTTCAGAGAATAACAATACATGACCTACTGGGGAAAGAGAACAAGTGACAATGTCAAATAGGAATTACATAAACAGAATACCTCAGCTCAGTTACACATGCAGAACATAGACCATCACCAAACAAGGAATCACAATTTAAAAACAGGAAGACAGTAATTAAACTGGGCACCCTAAAAGCCAAACTTGGAATGTACAACAACAATGTAGAAATAAAACTATAAATTAATTTCCTCTTGTACTAAACAAAGCACAGACATTAATGATGCACATTTCCCAGAGCTGACATATTCCAGTTAATAAATTCAAAATAAAGAGATATCTTTGTACCTTTTGTGCATTTTCTTTCAGTTGCAATTGTTCCAGCCACTTTCTTCTGGTTTATTTGTGTCTTCTGCTATCTCTCCATCGTCTGCTGTCCATTTGTCCTTTCTTCTAGTTTTTTTCCATTCTCTCTCTACATCTGCTTTAACATAATAATCTTTCTCCTTTTGCTCTTTCCTCATTCCTATTTCATCCACTCAAATTTTACCCCTCCATCCTCAATCCCCACTTAGTCTCCCAATACCCGGCCAATTGTACATTTTTCTTCCCTCCCACACAAAATATTTTTCCCCTCTCCATTTCACTCTCCCAGCCCCATCCCCTTCTAATCTCCCCCAACATCAGCTCCCTTTTAGTTCCAGCCCCACCCAGTATCCGCTCCCTTCTAGTCCCCACATCAGCCCATTTCCAGTCCTGGCCCCCCATCAGTCCATTTCCAGTCCTAGCTCCCCCATCCATTTGCAGTCCTATCCGAGTCCCTTCATCAGCTCATTTCCAATACCAGCCTCCCATCAGCCCATTTCTAGTCCTTTCCTAGCCCCACCATCAGCCCATGTTAAATCCTAGCTCCCCTCCACTTAGCCCATTTCTAATCCAAGCCCCCCATGAGCCTACTTCCAGTTCTAGCCCCTCCATGAGTCCATTTCAATCCAAGCCCCCACCACAGCCCATTTCCAATCTTAGCTCCCCCCAACACCCAATTCCCAGTCCTATCCTAGCCCCTCCATCAGCCCATTTCCTGTCCTAGCTCCCTCCCCTAAGAGCCCATTCCAAGCCCCCCTTCCCATCAGCTATTTGCAGTTCAAGCCCCCTTCCACTCAGCCCATTTCCATTCCAAGTCCCCCTCCCCATCAGCTATTTGCAGTTCAAGCCCCCCACTTCCCCTCAGCCCATTTCCATTCCAAGCCCTGTCTCCATCAGCAATTTGCAGTTCAAGCCCCCCACTTTCCCTCAGCCCATTTCCATTCCAAGGCCCGTCCGCATCAGCTATTTGCAGTTCAAGCCCCCTTCCACTCAGCCCATTTCCAGTCCTAGCAACCCCCCAACCCATTACCAGTCCTAGCCCCCCATAGCCCACTCCCAGTCCTAATCCCACCAGCCCATTTCCAGTCCTAATCCCCCATCACCCAATTTTCAGTTTAAGCACCACCATAGCCCATTACCAGTCCTAACCTCCCATCAGCCCACTCCCAGTCCTAATCCCACCAGCCCATTTCCAGTCCTAATCCCCCCAGCCCATTTCCAGTCCTAATCCCCATCACCCAATTTTTAGTTTAAGCCCCCCCATAGCCCATTACCAGTCCTAACCTCCCCATCAGCCCACTCCCAGTCCTAATCCCACCAGCCCATTTCCAGTCTTAATCCCCCATCACCCAATTTTTAGTTTAAGCCCCTCATAGCCCATTACCAGTCCTAACCCCCCATCAACCCACTTCCAGTCCTAATCCCACCAGCCCATTTCCAGTCCTAATTCCCCATCACCCAATTTTTAGTTTAAGCCCCCCCATAGCCCATTACCAGTCCTAACCTCCCCCTCAGACCACTCCCAGTCCTAATCCCACCAGCCCATTTCCAGTCCTAATCCCCCATCACCCAATTTTTAGTTTAAGCCCCCCCATAGCCCATCACCACTCCTAACCCCCCCCCCAGCGCCCATCACCCATCACCACTCCTAACCCCCCCCCCCAGCCCAGCCCAGCTCAGCCCAGGGAAAATTTAAAATAAAAAAAAAGCTGTCTGCTGCCGCTTCTGGGGCCGCCGCGGCAGAATCGAGTGTACTGCGGGGCCCCCCCTGTGCCCGGCAGAGCCTGCCCTCCCCTGTATCACCTCTCTTTCAGCTGCAGTCAGTCACACGCGCCGGCTTTCAGAGCGTGAATGGACTAGTTTCCCTTTCGCGGCTCTGTTAAGCCCGCAGGGGCTTAACAGAGCAGCGAGGGAGAAACTCTCCCCTCGCGCTCTGAAAGCCGGCGTGTCTGACTGCCGCTGGAAAGAGAGGTGATACAGGGGAGGGCAGGCTTTGCCGGGCACAGGGGGGGCCCCGCGGCACACTCGATTCTGCCGTGGCGGCCCCGGAAGCGGCAGCAGACAACTTTTTTTTTTTTTTTTTTCATTTTACTTTTGATCAGAATGTTTTTTGCGCGGGGCCACCTGAAACGCGGGGCCCTGTGCAAAAAACATTCTCGCTCAATGGACGGGGGGTGAAGTACCTCTGTCCATAAAAGAAGAGAGTGACCTTGGGATAATTGTTTCTGATGATCTTAAGATGGTTAAGCAGGTAGAAGGATGATGGCAACAGCCAGAAAAATGCTTGGGTGCCTAGGGAGAGGAATGGCCAGCAAGAAGAAGATGGAGATAGTCATTTAGAGTATTGTTTGCAATTCTGGAGACCATGCTTTCAATATAAACAGGATAGAGTCAGTGCAGAGGGTGGCTACAAAAATGGTCGGTGGGCTTCATCATAAAGCATATGGGGGTCAGACTTTGGAAGAAAGGTGGGAGAAGGGAGATATGATAGAGATGTTTAAATACCTATGTAGCATAAATGCACAGGAAGAGAGCCTCTTTCAATTGAAAGAAAGCTCTGCAACGATGGGAGATTGAAAGCGAAAGGGGATAAACTCAGGAGTAATTTGTGGAAATATTTCCAGAAAGAGTGGTAGACAATGTTCCTTCTCAGCAGCTTGAAGCTGCACTAGAGTCCTTCACCATCATTCCTGCCAGTGGGAAGAGGTGTGAAGTGATCACGCTTAGGATTGTGTGTCATAGGCAGGTCCCAACGGATCTGTCTATGCTGTGCGATCCTAAGTGTGAACTTTTTCACCTCCCCCCACTGGCGGGAATGCTGGCGGAGGACTCCAGCATAGCTTCAGGCTGCTTAGAGGGAACATTGGTGGTAAATGCATGGAATAGTCTCCCAGTGGAGGTAGTAGAGATGAGGACTGTATCTGAATCCAAGAAATCATTGGACAAACACAGAAGATCTCTAAAGAAAAAAAAAAGGACTGTAATAGTTGGTATAGAAGGGCAGAGTGTATAGGCCATATAGTCTTTATCAGGGAGTAGATGTTTCCATAACATTAGAGGCTGGAGGAACACCTCCCACCAGCCTAGAACTAAGAGAGTCAATAAAATGGGTTGGCTCACAGAAAATATATTTAAGGGACTGAATGTTTTTTTTTTGAATCGTGTTTTTTTTTTCTTAGAGAGGATAGCATACAAACAGATGTTCATTCACAATTACTGCTTACAGACGTAGCAGTGCTGCTACACCAAAACACAGAAAGGAGAAGATCATAGCATTATTCATAAGTCAGCACACCTACTCATATCAAAAGACAGGCAACAAGAAAAAAGTCCTGCTATAAAAGAATAGGATTAAAAAAGGAGAACGAATAGCAGCAAATGGTCCATTGCCTCGCATAACTAGCCACGTATATAACTGGAGAATTCCCTCACTAACCAAACCAGTGGCAAGGACAAATTCACATAACTTATCACCTATATCTAACTTGTGGATATTCCAACCACACATGGTTGAAGGTACCCTCCCTACCATACCACCTCCAATATCCTCCATCCCCACCTTCACTCACTATGGCCAACTGATCTGGAGTCAAATAAGTTTGAGTAGTTATTTTGTTTCCATGGACAAGTAGGAAGTAAGTTCTCGCATATGGGTGATGTCCCCCATAGATCCCCAGGTGAGAACATTCCCTAGCTTCAATTGGAAGCTTTTGCCTTCCCGCCTGCCATGGTACCATCTTCTCTCCAGTCTTATTTTTCCACAGAGCCCCTAGGACATGTTCCTGCCATTGGCAGAAAAAGTTTGATTTTTGACCCCCTTGTGGGTTGTTTTTCTTTCACTTCTCCCAACACATATCATCGGTTGTGTCTGCTCCAGGGCCATTATACTTTCTGCAGTTATTTTTTCTCTATTTTCCTTTTTTTTCACTCTTTGTATTTTTCTCGTGGCTGGTAACATTGAGCCATCTGACCTTGCCACAGCTGTATTCCTGGAAATGTCCAAGCCATCCAGCAGCTTTAAAAATTGCACTAAGTGTGCATACACCATTTCGATCACCAACAGGCATAATTGGTGCCTGCAGTACCTTGGGCCTAACCACCAGCCTGCCTCAAAAGAACGTAAGAAATGCCATACTGGGTTAGGCCAAGGTCCGTCAAGCCCAGTATCCTGTTTCTAACAGTGGCCAATCCAGGTCAGAAATACCTAGTAGTTTCCCAAAAAGCCACACAGGTTTCATAATGCTTGCAGTCTGTGCCTCCAGATGATGAGAAAGGGCCTAAAGAACAGGGAGAAACAGAGGGAGTCTCCCTTTGGACTGTCAGATTCAGCATCCTCGACCCCGGCATCGGCATTGACTGCCTCACAGAGCTCTGCTGAGGCGTCATCATTGAGAGGTGCTCGAGCACACTCAAAGCAGAAGGGCCACGGTGCCATGGAGCGGAGACTCTCCATTGACCTCCAGTCGGAACCAAGGAAGGATCTGTCATTGACTCCATTGACGTCGAAGGGGGGCATCCGAGCACCAGGCCAATGGTCAGGTACATCAGCATTGGAGCCTTCCCAGCATGATGTCGAGAGCGATGGCAAGGAGCGGCCTGCTAAGTTGTCCCGGAGGGAGGAATTGACTCACAGGGCCCAGGAGGGTCACCGGTTGTCTCCTGATGAACTGCCACCATGGAGTATCCGTCACAGATGCTGTAATTGGTGGCCGAAGTTGTCATCCCGGCCCCTATGCCTTTGGAGATGGCGGTGCTGGAGGAAAGCCTTTGAGCTTTCGAGGCCCACAAGATAGTAGTGCTTGGAGTCCAAGGATGAGCTGAGGCTGAGCTTCCTGCTCCCAAGGAGGCACTTACAGTGCCTGTTCTCAAATCCTTTAGAGGCTGCTATACAGAATGTGAGAGAATCCCCTTATTGTGCCAGCCATTAACCAGCGGCTGGACTCCATGTGCCAGGTCAGCCATGAAGCAGATTAAGAACACCAAGACCCATTCCTCAGTGACCCCGGCAGAGAGGCGATGACCCGCGACTCCTTTGGCAAGAGATGCTTCCAGGGCTCCAGACTGGTAGCCAGGATCCTCTCATACCAGCTATACATGAGTATGTTGCTCAAGGTTATCATGATGAACCTTGATTCCTTCTGCGCCCGGTGAGCCATGGCAAGGGCTGCTCTAATACATAGTCTGAGCAACCTACGATGCCTTTGAGTCAACTGGCAGGATTGTGACTGTGGGCATCGGCGCATGCTGTCTAGGTTGGCTCGATTCCTTTGAACTGGAACAGTTGGTCCAGGACAAGCTGGCAGATGTGCCTGGGAGAGAATTTCTTCAGGAAACCAATGGAGGAAAGAGCAGGTGAGATCGAGAAGGAGCACATGACCTTCTCCAGGCTCTCGAGAGAGACCGCTGACCCATCACACAAGAAGTACCAGGGCAAGAAGGCCTTTTACCAGTGCAAGCACCAGTACTACCAAAGCCCTGACTGCTCAGCTGAAGTCACAGGCCCCTCGCCAACAGTGACAGTAGAAACCTCAGAAAGCCCAACCTGCCCCTCAGCCAAAGCCGGGAGTGAGCTATTGACTGGTTCCTCAGAAGCATTGCCAATCTACTGGTGCTCAAAGGGGTACCCCCTCATGTGGCCTCTCATCACCTCAGACTCTTGGGTTCTGCAGAGCAGCTACATGCTGCATGTCATCCAGTTGCCGCCTCCCCTTCTCTTCTGGGGAATAGCACCTGGACCCCGCTGCATCGCAGCTTGCTACAGGAGGAGGTCTCAGCTCTTCTGACCAAGCTTGCCATTGAGCCAGTGCCCCTGGCTGAGGTTGGGTGGGAATTCTACTCCAGGTACTTCCTGGTCCCCAAGAAGGCGAGGGGTTCTGGCCCATCCTGAACCTTTGGAACCTCAACCGTTTGTTAGTGCCGTAAAAGTTCAAGATGTTCTTGCTGGGGATGCTGCTACCTTATCTTTTCAAGGGTGATTAGTTACATCCCATTCACATAAATATGCCCAAATCACATTCACATCCCTAGAGACATTTTAAAATATCCCATATTTGCACATGTCTGGCATAGTCGCATCCATTTGCAGGAGGCATGGCAGAGGTGTGGCCTTAGCTTTCCTGAAACGACTCACATGTGTGCCTGATTTCAGAACAAGGCTGACAGAAATGTCCATGTCTATACCTGCTCCTGGGCACAAATAGACATTTGAAAAGTGCTCAATTTTGCCAGCTATCAACAGTACAAAGACAAAGAGATGCCCCCTATCTCTTGCAATTTTTTTGCAAAATTAAAAAAACCCCAACCTATTAGATACATAAAAGGATTTATTGTCTACTGCTGTACCATTGCACTTCCCAGTTTCTAAAATGGCAGGTCAGGACATGAATATGGTAGCATATGCATGTGCATGTTCTGAAATACTGGTGCTTCTACATCTATAGGGCTGGTACTGCAAACATCTATAACTTGCACATCCATGTTTCTGAAATCGGCCGGTTTTATGCATGTCTGATCCCTTAACCTGCATATTCCTGTCCTGCTGTATATCACAATGGACATATTTTTCTTTTGGAGCGGAGATAGGGTGATTTTAGATGTAATTTACACGTCGTCCTTTACTGCTTCCCCTCCCACAGAATTTCAGACATTTTGACAAGGATGTCCCAAATTTCACTTAAACTTTCTAAAATGTGCCTTCACATGTTTTGCTGATTATATTATTGTAATGTTTTGATTTGTTTATTTGATGTTGTATGATCTTCTCTATGCTTTCATTGATTGAATGGCGTTACAAGAGTTGTTTAAATTAAATTTTGAAACACAGTTATTTTACTTTATTAGAAAACTTGAATCTTTTGCTTGGCTGGCAAATGAAACCATAAAATAGTCTTAAGAAGATAAGAGGTCCATTGAGCTGAACATCCCATCTCTGACAGTGGACAATCCATGACATAATTGGTCAGTATGTTCCCAACGTGTAGATCCATTCCTTGCTGCTTACTCTGAGAGATAAGTGATGGCTTTCCCAAATCTGACTAGTTAATAATTTTTATGAGCTTTATTCTAAGAAATGTCCAAACCCAACTGTGATAGATGCGTTGACTGCATCCTAGAGAAAGAAATTACATAGTTTGATTGTATGTTGTGAAACAATACAGGTAACCCAGCACTGTAAAGGCATAGGGCTGTATAACAAGCAGACTTTCCAAGGGCTGGTGGTGAGGGCAGCCTGGGCCATCGGGGGAGGGAGGGGCAGGCCAGCAGGAAGAGGGCAAATGAGCAAAAACGGGCCAAGTAGCCATGTTCTACGTGAACAAGCAGGGCGAGGACTGGCTCTCTGTCGCTTTGCAGCGAAGCTCTGAGATTGTGGGCCTTCGCCAGAGAGCATCAAATTCATCTCATGGCAGTGTATCTTGCAGGGGTTCAAAACTCTTGGGCAGACAGACTCAGTCGAGTTCTGCTTCCACACGAATGGTCCCTCCATGGGGACCAGATAGCCAGGATCTTTCGAATTTGGGGAACCCCAGACATAGACTTGTTTCCAAGTCCGTGGAATGCCAAACTTCCCCGGTTCTGTTCCAGAATTCCATGTCAGGGAGTTCAGGCCAGGGATGCCTTCCTCCTCCATTGGGGGCAAGACTTCCTCTATGCCTTTCCACCCATTCCCCTAATTCCCAAGACACTCTTCAAACTTCAGAGAGACAAGGGGTCTATGATCCTCATAGCACCACATTGGCCACGCCAAGTGTGGTACCCTCTACTTCTGCATCTCTCTCAAGCTCCCTCCCTGGACTTGGGATCTGCTCCAGACCTCCTGTCCCAGGAGGAGGGAACGTTGTGGCACCCAAATCCCCAGTCTCTTCACCTCAGAGCCTGGTTGCTGAAGACTAGACCTTCAAGATTTGCATCTTTCTCAGCAAGTGAAGGATATCCTTCATGCTTCCAGAAAGCCTTCCACTAGACGTTCCTATACTTTTAAATGGAAAAGGTTTACCATTTGGTGTGCAGAGAAGGGTCTTAACCCTCTTGCAATACCTCTGAATTCTTTACTAGAGTATTTGCTGCATTTATCCCATGCAGGCCTTAAAACGAATTCAGTAAGAGTCCATTTGAGTGCTATTGCAGCATCCCTTAAACCTCTCAATGGACAGCCTATTTCCTCTCATCCTCTTATAGCAAGATTCATGAGAGGCCTTCTTTTGACTAAACCTCCCATCAGACCACCTCCAGTGGCATGGGACTTGAATCTGGTTCTTGGCCAGCTTATGCAGCCCCCCTTTGAACCCTTAGCCACTACCTCCTTGAAATTCCTTTCCTGGAAGGTTATTTTTCTCATTGCAGTCACTTCAGCTCGCCGCATCAGTGAGCTGCAAGCCTTGGTGGCTTATCCTCCTTATACAAGGTTCCATCTTGACAAGGTAGTCCTCAGGACTAATCCACACTTTATGCCTAAAGTGGTCTCACCTTTTCATCTGAACCAGGAGGTTTATTTACCTGTCTTTTTTCCAGGACCTCAAGCTTCAAGTGCAGAGAGGAATCTTCATACCCTGGATTGTAAAAGAGCTCTTGCTTTTTACTTACAAAGGACACAGCAACATAGAAATTCCTCGCAACTCTTTGTTGCTTTTGATCCCTCTCATTTAGGACTTCCAGTCTCTAAGAGAACTCTGTCCAATTGGATTGCTCAGTGTATTTCTTTCGCCTATCAGAGTAAGAATCTTTCTCTGGAGGGCCATGTCACAGCTCACAATGTGAGGGCCATGGCAACCTCTATGGCTCATCTAAATTCTGTGTCCATCGACCAGATCTGTCGAGCGGCCACCTGGGCCTCGGTTCATACCTTCACAGCACATTACTGCTTGGACAAGGACTCCCGCCGGGATGCCTTGTTTGGTCAGGCTGTTCTCAAACACCTGTTCCATACCTAACCAACTCCTAACCTCCATCCCTGGCTGGATGCCTGAGATTAATGGGTGGAGGTAGAGCCCTTCCCAGGGACTCACAACCTGGGTGATCTCCCAGGCATCTCTAGCTGGGGAGTCCCCATATGTGAAGACTCATTCCTGCTTGTTCCTGGAGATAGCACAGTTACTTACCTGTAACAGGTGATCTCTGGGAACAGCAGGAATAAGTCTTCACAACCCACCCACCTCCCCTGGGAGTTGTATCTCTCTATCTTTCTTTCCTTTCCTCACTCTCTCTTTGTCTCAGCTTTAAAACTCGAACTGGAGAGAGGCAGTTAGGAAAGGCGGGAAGGCAGCGCGCAGGCGCTGTGGGATGCTCCCAAAAGCTTTCCTTTTGGACACTGGGGAGCGTTCCCGCTCAGGCTCCGTCGGTACCGACGATACCCATATGTGAAGACTTATTCCTGCTGTTCCCAGAGATCACCTGTTAGAGGTAAGTAACTGTGCTTTTTGGATTATGGGATAAGACTGATGACAGAGACAGGGCAGGGGAGGACTGGAGAGTTGGCAGCCCAGCTTGTCACAACAGAAACAACCAGCTGGCTTAGAGTTAGATGCCACAACAGGGCGGGGCAGTTTGGCCAAACTGCATCATTCAGAGAGATGGTTGGGCAAGGAAGGCACCCAGTGGTGGGATGTCACAAGGGGGCATACGCAGGGGCATATGCCGATTATTTATCTCTGAGATATGCCGTTTCCAGAACAACTACAAGTATAGACACAGTGCAGTGTGTGCGAGGAGGCTCATTTCCAAACCTGATGCAATAAGAGTTGCACAGGCCTTTCAGAGGCCAGGACACTTGTAGGGATGCGGAGTTTAGCAGGGCCAATTCATCAATTAATATACCAATATTGATAAACAATGTGGCGGGTTATGAGACGGGTTATGGGTTAGGGAGACACATTGGTTAATAAAGGGCTTTACAGAAGGTTTTTAAATTCCTTAGCAGGGTCCAATCGGCCCTAGAGCAGCTAGCAATTTGAAATCAACACTACAACAAGTGGAAGTGGTAGAGTGCAAGATTAAGAAGGAGGTGAGGTGAGGTAGAGTGGTGGACCCATTTAAGAAAAGCCCAATATACAACTTAAAGATTTCACCACTCAGCTTGGTGACAAAAAAGGCACCAGGGGAGTTTAGGTACATTCATTGCCTTTCATACCCTAAGGGTAGCTTGGTGAATGATTTTTATTGATCAGAAGCTGAGCTCAGTCACATACTCATTGGTTTATCAGGTGGTGGACATGGTGAAAGCTTTTAGAAGGGGAGTCTGAATGGCCAAGTCGGACATCAAGTCCGCCTTCCAGATATTGCCTGTTCATTTGGAGAGTTTCTCTTTGCTGGGTTTCAAATTCTGGGATCGCTTTAATTACGACAAATGTCCTCTGATGGGTTGCTCCTTGTCCTGTGCATATTTCAAGAAGTTTAATTCATTCTTGCATTGGGGGGACAGAACACAGGGTGGGAAGAGGCAGACTGGTCCATTACTTGAGATCTCTCCCATTTTAGAAATCTGACACCTATGAAAACTAAAGCCCATATCACCTTAATTTGAAAGCCTGGAAAAGATCCAATGGATGTCACCTCATGCCGCTCTATCTCCCTCTTTAATTGTGATTTGAAGTTTTACTCTAAAATGTTGGTGGACCGCCTGGAAATGTATGCCTCCGACCTGGTTTCGGAACACCAAGTCTGATTCGTGCAGGGAAGGCATGGCATTAGACATGTACGGAGAGTTCTGGCATTCTTGGAATGGGTCCGGTCCAGGTCTACCCCATCATTATTGGTCAGGTTTGATGTTGAAAAGGCCTTTTGATTGGGTGAACTGGCACTTCTTATTCATGGTGTTGGAAAATTATGGGATTGGGGAGGTTTTCTGGGGTTTCTGTTAGGACTGTGTATAGGGGGACCTGTGCATCCATTCTAGTTATCGGTGGAGTCTCTGACCATTTTGAGCAGGGATGTCCCTTATACTCTCTGCTATTTATTTTAAGTTTGAACCCATTGCTACATCGCACTCAGGTGTGTCCGGGGATATGGGGGGGGAGGGGGGGGTACGGATCAGGGCAGAAGAATTTAAAGTGGCTTCCTTTGCTGATGACATCTTGGTCAACCAGGTGGAGCCTCAGGAGTCTTTAAAAGCATTATTGGAGGAATTTCAGAGATTTGGGCCCATTTCAGGGTTGAAGCTCAATTATTTAAAATCAGAGACATTTGCTTGGACAGCAATGGTTCATTGGGTGGAGGGCTCCTTCCTCTATTTGGGGTACAGATCACAGGGGTTTGGAAAACCTATCCTCTGTCACTGTTGAGGTGCATTAGTTTGTAGAAAATGGTCCTGTTTCCGAAGTGGTTGTATATCTTGCAAATGCTGCCACTGTACCTACTATCTAAGGAACTATGGGCACTAGGCTGTTTAGTCTTGGCATTTTTTGAGGGGGGGGGGGAGGAGGGCCCGTATTCTCTTTAATCTTTTGGGAGGGGGGTGGACACGGAGATGCTGGACTGTCAGACCTGCACTTGTATAATATAGCCGGCTTGATGAGACACCTGTGGGTCTGTGTGGCGGAGGCTTTGGGCTATACTCCCCTTGAGTTTGAATCAGCATGGGGGTATCCCTAAACTTGATCTCTTTGCGGCATGCTCCTCTGGGCAAAATCCCATGGCACCTGCATTCCTCTTGCATCCTAGTACCAATGCAGAAAGCATGCTGCTGTTGGTGTTGAGTCACTATTCTAGAATGAGTGTGTATTTACCCCTATAGAGAAATGGGACACTTTCCCTGGGGTGGCAAACTAGAAGATTTCAGGTATCAGTGTAGAAAGTAGGTCAAGCAAGTGGGTCATGTGTTAGATGACTTGGGGAGGTTTTAGACATTTGAAGGCAGAGTATGGGCTGCAGGACAGGGATGTCTTTGTGTTCCTCCAGTTGCAACACTATATTGGCTCCTTGCTGCAAGAGGCTCTTCATAGATTTTGAAGAGAAATTACAACAGGTGTGGGACTTAAAGGAGGAAGATTGGAAACTAAGCATTTCCATAGCTCATAAAATAATACGATGGGAAACAACTGCAGTCAATTTGGACACCCGGGTGGAATTGGTGGACTGGGTGAGGGGCTGAATCACCAAGCGTGTTTGGCCAGCATTCTGAGTGGTTGGTAGTGTGAGGCTATGGCAATGCCAATATAAGCTTCTGTTGAGGGCATACTTTTCTAGGGTCAGGGCATACTGGGCGGGTGTAGTATCCTTGCCACTGTGTGTGAAGTGTACGGTTAGGGAGGGCATCCTCAGGCACATGGTGTGGTTGTGTCCACAAGTTTGGCTATTCATGCTATTGTGGGTCAGGAGGTGCAGGCAGAGGCTAAGGTAGTGATCATGATGCCCCTTGAGCCACTGGTATCAATGGATGGTTTGAGATGCTTTGGGCTAGGAAGGCCCTTTTTGTGGAGAAAGAAGTGATCATGCAGTAATGGTTTTCCGTAGAGGGCTCCTAATATTGGCACTGGTAGAATGCCTTACATGAGCTCTTGCTCATGGAACAAATGGATAAGGGTGGCTCTCCACAACACAGGGCCAAATTTATGTTTGTGTGGGAAATGTATCTGCAGTCTTTACCCCCGCATGCTCGTAGCCTGGTGGGGAACACATTTTGAAGAGTCTAGGTCTGAATAGTAGGAGATGGATGGGTGAATGGAGTGTGAATGGTCTGCACGTGATGCCCCAGGGCAGGAAGGGGGGGTTGAGGGGTGGGAGTGTGAGGTAGATCCCACAGGGTCCATCAGAACCACTGGATTCAATGAGGAAGGGGGAGTGGCATGTGGGAGGAATATGGGACAGGGGGTATATTGTAGAAAGGGGGGGTTAGAAAAATCAAAAATTGATTGTAATAGAAAAACTGTTTCCATGTTTGGCCTTGAAAGTTTGGAAGCTTATTACACTGTTATCTTCTTGATATAACCTTCTAATATGTATGGCAGAGTCAATAAACAGATTTAAATATAAAACATTCCTCACTGCACATGATTTTATATACCTCTTTTGTATTTCCTCTCAGTTGTCTCTTTTTCAAGCTAAAGAGCCCTACACCTGATTGGCCTCCCTTCGTAAGGGAGCTGTTAAATCATCATCATTTTGGTTGCTCTTCCCAACTTTTCTAGTGTTACTTTTTTTTCTTGAGATGGGACAGACATAATTGTACAGAACATTGTCGGTGCGGCTACATCATATAACAATATTCTTTGTTTTTTTCTCCATTCCTTTTCAAATGCTTCCTACCATTCTATTTGCTTTGATATCATTACTGCACACTGAGCTAACAATTTCAATGTATTGTCAACAATGACTCCAAGATACTTTTTCTAGGTAATGACTCCTAATATGGAGCCCAGCATTGTGTGCTTATAGTTCGGATCATTTTGCCCTTGTACATCACTTTGTACTAGTCCACATTAAATTTAATTTGTCACTTAGATATGCAGTTCCCTATTTCTGTCAAAGTCCTTTAGTTTTTCACAGTCCACTAGTGTTTTAACAACTTTGAATAATCTACTAGTTAGTTAATTTTTTTATTTATTGAGACTTGATTAATGAACCTGTACCAGAAATCCCACAGTGGTGCACCATTAAATTAAATTCACAATAAGTTATACTCTTTGGTTTATTAACATAAGACATTGTTAAACATAGTCAATTTAATAAAACATAATCAACTCAAGTAATGGTCAAATGCTAATCAGGAAATGGAAATTCCTTAGCAGATAACCTGGACTTTTGCTACCTTGCTAAAACAAAAATAATTAAGGGTTTAGTTACTAAGGTGTGCTAATGTTCATATGCATTACTTTAATACAAGTCCCATGTTGTTTAGTGGGACCCAGTTACTAATAATGCACATTAATGTTCAATTAAGGGGTATTCTCCAGGAACAAGCAGTAAGTCGGTCCTCACATATGGGTGATGTCAGTACCGATGGAACCTTGCCGGAGCTTCTCCCCTGCTTTCAAATAAAGCCTTTGGGAGATGCCACCACACATACATGGTCCCCTTCCCGCCCAAGGATGCCATCTTAGTCAGTCTTCCTTTTTCTGCAGAGCCCTACAGATGTCCGTCGTCTTCCCCCAGAAAAAAGTTGATTTTCTTGTGCATTAAAGTGCATTTTCTCTCTGGTTAGCACTGGTCCCTTTCCCGCCTCCGAGCCCCGTCGCATTGGCTTCGAGTCTCGGAACTGTTTTTAGGGGTTTTTTTCTCCAGTGCAGTTTTGTGCCCTTTTTAAACCGCTGGCCATGTGGAGGGTCTTCAATCTTGCAGGGGTCCTTTTTGCCCCAATGTCCAGTGGGTTCAAAAAGTGTGATTAGTGAGCAAAAAACATGTCCTTGACCGATACATACGACTACTGCCTCGGTTGTCTAGGTGCTGACCATGATTTAGAGGTTTGCACGCTGTGTCCACTAAGGCCATCCAAAGTCATCGGCAGTAGCAAAATGACTTTTTCCACAGGTCAGTTCTGCCCCGGTGTCTCTGGTAGCCTTGCACTCTAAGGCCTTGCACGGATCCTCAGAGTCACGTAAAGCCTCAGTGGTGCCTGATCGGGTCTGCAGACACTCTGAAAAAGGTTCTCTAGAGCAGGAGCACAAAAAGAAGAAATCTTTGAGGCCCTCATCCTGGGAGTGGGACACACATGGCAGGTCCCAAGTAAGGTCTCACAGTCCCCGGAGGGTATCTGAGGCATCGGAGCGGGAGTGGCCAGCGAAGTTGTCTGGAACAGACACTGAGGCCTCCAGCGATGGACCACGGACCCCCAAGACTTGTCCTGTCAAAGACTCCATCTCTTCATCGATGCTGGACCCTGTATATCAGCATTATTTCTGAGACCTAGCAAAAGAACTCGCAGGTTTCTTGGCAGATCACAGTAGAGATCACCTCCAGCAATTCCAAACCCTCACGAAGTGCATTGGGGAGTGCTCAAGGTACGTGTTTCGACCCGCCTATGATGGCTTCGAGTCTAATGCGAGGGTGCCTGCCACAGGCATTGGTGCCAGATGCCAGGCCTGGCTCCAGGCATTGAACCTTGAGCAATGGGTCCAGGGGAAACTCCTCGATATCCCCTGCCTCAGTGAAAATCTCTTTGGCAAGCTGATGGCGGATAAGGCTGTGGAGATCAGGACCCCGCAGCAGGGTCACCAGGGCAAAGGAGCGGGCTGGGGATAATGCAAGCCTAAGGGCTCTAAGACCCAAACTCCAGCCCCTGCCCAGGCTGGGATGGGATTTTGACTCCCTGAGCATAGCCTCTCCACCCGTGGGGGAGCAGCTGCAAACAGGGGGACATCTGATTCATTTTGCCCACCGCGCCACACATGCTTGGTGGTGTCTCCCAAAGGTTTTCTTTGAAATCTGGGAAGATGCTTCTGCGGGGCTCTGTTAGCACCGATGTCACCCATATGTGTGAACTGATTCCTACTGTCCCTGGATTACATCTGTTACAGATGAGTAACTACACTTTAATGTTGGCACACCTTAGTAACTAGACCCTTTAGCATCCAAATGAATCTTAACGGGGTGTAACTTCTACAGAAATACAGAATAAAAATGAAATGCACAGGGAGAGAAGAGCCTGTTGAGTGGCCTGGTAGAGGCATAGATACATAACGGATCAGAGAAATAAGAAGGACTGAAATGGATCAAACATTTGAAAACCAGGGAAAGTATCTTAAAAACTACATGACATCTAACCAGCAACCAGGGATGTTTGTATACAGGGCCAGTGCAAGGATATGAGGCACCATAGGCAAACCTAGTTCCTAGTGTCTCCATATTCCTGCCACTACTGCCACCCCTTTCTGGGATGTGCAACGGCAGCAATGCTTTTAAAAAGGTACAGCAGAAACTGGTTCAGCCGCTTCTGCCCCATGCTTTATTATTGCAATGCTCTTGATATTACAAGCTTAGGAGATTTGTTCAATCCAGATGATACAAAACTCTTCTGCAAGACTGTAGCCCATGATCCCAGATGACACCAGAGTTTCATTTGATTTAAGGATTGTTGTGATGGGACAGCTTAACTCAAGGTACTCTTGAGACTCTATAAGCCTGGTTGTATGTTGCGTTTGGCTAATTGATGTTTGTTGTCAGTGCCCTCACTACAGGAAGGATTGTTACCTCAGACTCAAGCTTCAGCCTTCTCGATCGCCGCCCCTCAGGTTTGGAATGCTTTGCAGGATTCCCTTGGGACAGAATGGCATTATTTCATGTTTCGAAGGCAATTGAAATTGCATCTATTTAGCTGTGCATTTGGGGGCTGAAGATTGATTAATTAGGTTTATTAATGCTTATTATATGCCTGTCATATAAATTGTTGAGTGAATTACAACATATAACATTCACAATAAGTATAATTAACAAAACATTTTAAAACATTACATATAACAGCCATTTTCAAGCCCAAACAATCCTAAAATAAAACATCTCAAAGGGAAAAGATACGCCTTCAGTTGTTTCCTAAAAACGGAATAATCCTGCATTTGACAAATAGTTACCGGAACAGAATTGCATAAACTAGGACCAGCAACTAGAAAGCCTGCGCTCGAAGCTGAGCCTTGCGAACCTGAGCACAGAGCGAATTTGTAGTAGTACCTGCTGACTCGAATGAAGCGTTCTCACCAGCACATACACTGCCAGCAGCGGAGTCAATTTAGTTTAGCACATTTGGTTCACTGATAAGGGAAGGCAGTTGTTTGGAGTGGTTTAGTCAGTGTCTCATAATAGCAATTTAATTGTCTGTGTTCTTATTATGTCAGTATTTTGTACACTACATAGATCAGCCATGGTTGGATGTGCAGTCTATAAATCGTGCTACAAAATTAGAGTTGCAAGGTTTAAAAAAGCACAAAAACCCCTTGCCTATTTATCTCTAAGTTCTTCCAGGCACTAACTATAAGGTAGGACAGGTGCTAAAATGTAGTGAGGCCTAGAACTCTGTATGGGGGTAGTGGGTCCATGGTCTGGTCTGTAGATGGTAAGACATCAATCCCCTCACTGCTACACATATAATAGGATGACTGAGCGACCTGGTTCTGGGCCTGCAGGAAAGCCTTGTACACAATAAATGATCAGCTGAGCCTTGAGTCCAACCAACATACATTTTTAATTCTTCTAAGCAAAATAAAACACCTCGCTTATCAACTGCAGGCATTGTAGCAGTTGTCCAGCTCATAGCTAAACATGCATAATACACTGGTATTGTATAGTGCTACAAAATTAAACTACTTTTTTTTAGCAGGATGCTATTAGGAAAGCAAAAAAAAAAATTGTTTCGTGTTTCTCAAAGTTGAGTATCACTAAAATTGAATGATTGAATTTTATCCCATTTTTTAATTGATAAAATCAATAAAATTGCCACTATTCAGTTGTCAAATCTTGTTCAGGTGGCTTGCAACTACCCTAGTAAGGGCAAATCAATGGCACTAAATTCCGTGGTGAATTAAGCCCCTTAGAATTTACTGATTTTCACAAAAACACTATCCAGAATGTGTTTAGTGAATTGTAGTTTCATTAAATCCTACAACTTCATTTTATGATCCAGTGCGATCATAAAACTAGTATGCTGCATTTCAGGTTAGTACTGATTATTAATTCTTCATTATCTCAGGGCCATTTCCTGATAGATTAAAAAAAAAGGGCAATGATTACCATTACACACCAGCTATTCTTAGGGAAAATTATTGAACAATTCACTGCCATATATTGAAATGATACCTTTACGGATTGAAATCCAGATCATCATCAGTCAGTCCAGATTTTCATAGGCGATATGGAATGGACTTGATGATATTATACTTATTGGACTATTTTCAAGTTCAGTGAGACAAAAACTGGGATTGTTTCTTAGCATTACTAGATTTAAGTGCTGCATTTTGACACTTTAAATCACTGCATTAGCGCAGTGTGTCCAGTCTTGGTGTAAGATAAGCTGTGTATAACTGACTTGCCTATTTCTTAGGTCATTAATATGTTGCTCAATGAGATGACATGATGTTCTCAGATCTTTAATTTGTGGGCTGTTTCAGGTTTGGATTTCATCACCCAGCTACCTTTTTGACACCCTTAGCTGATGTTGTCTACAATTATAATATTGAATGTTATATTTTGTGGATGACAATCTGCTGTTCATCGATATGGATCCTGACTATTCTTGTCTTGTGGTTGGTTCAGCATGGATTGAAACTGAATCAAGGCACATCTGAAGATTTTTAGATCTCTAGAAAAACAGGAGGATACTTCTTGCCCAGATTATTGCAGATATGATAATTATACCAAAGCAGATAGTGCCTAGTTTAAGGGTCTTATTAGATTTTGAACTCTTTTTCCAGCCCCCAGGTATCATACATGGTTTGTTCAGCCTTTTGTGCTTTCTGCAAATTCAGTTCATGTCACACTGTTTCGAGCAGGATTTAAGAACAATTTGTGTGCACTTGTGATATCAAAATTAGGTTACTGTAATTAATTGTATTCTGGACTATTGATATTATTGTAGAAATGAATTGCAGCTTATTTAGATTGCTGCTGACGGTATGATGGAGAAATTGCTTTGACTGTTCATTCAAAAGACACGTTAGGTTCAAGATATGTGCGCATTTGAAGTGTCTTAAGAGGTTGGGGCCAGAATATTTAGGAGAACTGTTATAGCATTGCTCTTCCTTTAGACCAGTGGTTTTCCATCTTTCTTATTCTATGACATATCTGACAAAATGTGTCCATGTACATGACACACTGAACACGACCATCTGAGGCTGAATAATAAGAGCCCAAACACAATTTTGCAAATGTGATGTGTGCCTTCAAGTCAGTGCTTACTCCTGGCAACACAGCACCTCCTGGGTTTTCTCTAAAGACCATTTTACTGTAGTTAAGAATGATGCAAGGAAAATATAAACTGAATTTACTATTTTAATAAACTGTTATTGAAAGTTATTAAATTTTATGTTTTTGTAAAAATGTATGACTCCCGCAGCATTTTTTTTTACCTTATATAGCAGACTATGATCACACCTGGTGCATCCCGGGATGCACCACAAAGGGTCAGATACTGTCATTTTCTAAGATGGCAGCACAGGGCAGGATCATGTGGGCATCGCTCCTGCCCCCTCAATGAGGGAGGTACGGGGAGGGGAGATTGGGGAGACGGGGACTTTCAGGGGGAGGGCATTGGAAGGGTTGTGGCTACCAAGGGGGGAGGTTATAGTGCAATGGGGAGTTATGGCTACCAGTGGGGAAGAGATCAAAGCAGGGGGTTGGGAGATATAGTGGCCACTCCAAGCCACCAATGTTATTTTTGTTAGTTCATGGGGGTAGGGTTTCAAGGCCACCGGGAGGCATATTGGTGGGCATGCGATTGGGGGCCTGCGCATTGGGTCATCAGAGATGAAGTGTCAAGCTTCACTGTAGAATGAGCCCTTTGTTCCCCACTGGATCTTTATGCCTGCCTGAAGCTAGCATAAATATCCAGTGCTAAGAGTAGATAAAACAGCTATGCTAAGTTTCAGTGTAGTCTTTTACATCAGGAGAAATTAAATGTGCACTCCTTTGCATGTGATTAGCATGCCTACTGCACTATAATTTAATGCAGTGTTGTTGCTCAGGATTCTCTTGAGCTGGCTTGCTTTCTGCATTGGAAACAAGACTAGTGTGGAAAATCTAGAGCAAAACCGTGCTAGAGCATAGCACGGTTTACTTTATCAAAGCCAGAGACTACATGCCAGAAAAATTCCTCCCCTTGGTCACACAGACGTAACACCGATCAATCCTTACCAATTACAGAATTTAAAAAGAAAGATCCCAGGAATTCATGGTCTCTATGAGTAGTACAACACAGGAGAAATACAGATAAAATGTATTCCCCTCATGTGGAGGAGTAGCCTAGTGGTTAGAGCACTGGCTTGAGAACCAAGAAACTAGAGTTTGATTCCGACTAGCACTCCTTGTAGCCTTGGACAAGTCACTTAACCCTCCATTGTCTCAGAAGAAGCCAAGTTATCAATGTCCCTATTTAATGTACATCACCAAGTTTAAGTTACAATGTAAAATGCTTTGACTAAAATGATAAAGCGGTATAGAAAAACTTAAACAAATTTTTAGTTGTACTAAGCAACTACCAAGATGTAAGAAATACACATTCCAAAAACTGATAGTTCTCCAATCTCTACAAACAGAAATAATTTTTCTAATTGGAGTAGTCACAATCTCTTTCCATTCTCATTTTGTTGGTCTCTCCTAAATCCTTTTCCAAAGTCTCCACTTCTAATTATTCTCTATCTTCTCCCTTCTTTTCCTAAATCTCTGTGACATTGATCTACTCTTTTTCTTTCATCTTTTTATCTTTTCCTGTCTTTTGTGCCTTTCTGTCCACTCATACTGTAGCTACATTTCACCTCTTTTTACTCCCTTTCATCTCCTTCCAGTCCTCAATCTCCCTCTTTTCCTACTCTTTCCATCTTTAGCACCCTGCGTCAAAATGCCCCAGAGTATCTCATCCTTAGTTATTCCATATTGTCCAGTTCGCCCCCCTACGTTCATTTCACAACAGTTATCTTTATTTTCCTTAACCAACCAATGCACGCTATGAATCAACCAGAAAATCTGATTCTTTTTCTTGGCTCCCATGCTCTGGAATAGTCTTTCCCTACATCATCGTTTACAAAAGTCCATTAAAAGATTTAAGGCTGACTTAAAAGAAAAAAACAAAAAACACCTCTTCAAGCAGGTATTTGGAAATGTGGGATAGCTCGAACAGTGTGACCCTCCCCCCCCTCCCCTGGTGTCTGGAAGAGATGCACAATCTCAGTCTTGAATACGTGGTTCTTTTTCTTAAATCTGTATGATGTGTGCTTTCTTCTATTTCTTTTTCTTGCTATTGCTTTCAAAACTTTTATGGGGTTCCTTTCATGCTTTGTTTTGTTTTAGAATTTAGAAGCGGAAGTAAGGATGTGGTTGAAAACTACAGGCCAGTTAGTTTAACTTTGGTGGTGAGTAAATTATTGGAAACATTGCTGAAAGAGAAAATAGTGAGGTTTCTGGAGTCCAGCAGATTACAGGATCCGAGGCAGCATAGATTCACCAGAGGCAAGTCTTGTCAGACAAATCTGATTGATTTCTTTGACTGGGTGACCAGGGAGTTGGATCGAGGGAGAGCCCTAGTTGTGGTGTATTTAGATTTCAGTAAAGCCTTTGACACTGTTCCTCACAGGCGACTTATAAACAAACTGAGCACCCTAGGGATGGACCCTAAAGTTACTGCTTGGGTTAGAAATTGGTTGGGTGGGAGGCGACAAAGAGTACAAGTAAATGGAGCTCACTCTGAGGAGAAGGATGTTACCAGTGGTGTGCCCCAGGGATCTGTCCTTGGTCCGATTCTGTTTAACATCTTTGTTAGTGATATAGCGGAAGGGCTGTTGGGTAAGGTTTGCCTCTTTGCGGATGATACCAAAATCTGCAATAGAGTAGACACCCAGGAAGGTGTAGATAACATGAGGAGGGATCTAGCTAAGCTTGAAGAATGGTCTAGAATCTGGCAGCTGGGATTTAATGTTAAAAAATGTAAGGTCATGCATTTGGGCTGCAGCAATCCAAGGGAGCAATATAGTATAGGGAGTGAAGTACTTTTGTCCACTAAAGAAGAGTGGGACCTAGGCGTGTTTGTGTCTGGTGATCTTAAAGTAGCTAAACAGGTAGAAAAGGTGACAGCAAAAGCTAGAAGGATGCTTGGGTGCATACGGAGAGGAATGGCTAGAAGAAAAAAGGAGGTGATAGTGCCTCTGTATAAGTCTTTGGTGCGACCTCATTTGGAGTATAGTGTGCAATTCTGGAGACCGCACCTTCAAAAGGATGTGAACAGAATGGAGTCGGTGCAGAGGGTGGCTACTAAAATGATTAGTGGTCTTCATTATAAAGCATATGAGGACAGACTGAAGGATCTTAATATGTACAACTTAGAGGAAAGGCGGGATAGAGGTGATATGATTGAGATGTTTAAATACCTCCGTGGCATAAATGTTCAGGGAGAGAGCCTCTTTCAATTGAAAGCAAGTTCTGCTACGAGGGGACATGGGATGAGGGTGAAGGGAGATAGATTCAGGAGTGATATGCGGAAATATTTCTTTATGGAAAGAGTAGTGGATCCGTGGAATAGTCTCCCAGTGGAGGTGGTAGAGATGAGGACAGTAACTGAATTTAAAAAAGCATGGGACAAACATAGAGGATCTCTAAAGGTAAAAAGGGAACTGTTGTAGTTGTTGATGTGGAAGGACAGACTAGATAGGCCATGTGGTCTTTTTCTGTCATCATATTTCTATGTTTCTATTGTAAACTGCTTTGCATGTGCTTAAAAAGGCGGTATAGTAAATGAAATGAAATAACTTCCCAATTAACTCATTCCTTCCTGCCTATCATGCCGTTCCCTGCCTACCATTCTCTCTCTGCTTTTCATTCAGTCCCTATAACTCTACTTCCAAACATCTGCATTGATCACCAACTCAGCCCTCATACACCTTACTTTGTCTCTTGTCCGCTCACTAGCCTTAGCTCCTGCCCAGTAACACATCTCACCTTCTTTGGCCTCCAGGCTTTTATTCTGTCTGTTATCTCCTATTAAGCTTCCTATATCCCCTTTCACCTTTTCAGTAGCTTCTCTATTTCCACCTTCTATCATCACTTCACAGATTGGCTCCTTCCCTCTCTCATACCCCTTCTTCAATGCCTCTACAGTCTGAATAGTTTCACAGTATCTCTCAAAGTCACCCACCTTTCTATGCACTGTTTTGAATACCTAATCCCGTCGAACACACGCTTACATATATCCCCAATTTAGTGCTTTCAGTCTCCACTTTCAACATCCGTAAGTCTCTTTTCAGCCACATACTCATGCCCAAACCCCTGAGTACCTATTCTCCCTCATCCCCCAATCCCCATCTAATCTCAGTCCTAAAAAACATATTTCTTGGGAGGAAGAACTTGCTGGCCCTGAGAATCCCCTCCTGTATTGAGACCACTGCAACAGGGTCACGCACAATCTCTCATGCCTCAGCAGGCTCATGCCACCTTTCTTAATCCTTCATGCTTCCCATCTGTATGTACATCCTCTCTATTTCCCCTTTCAACAACATTCCCCCTACCAGTCCTTCTTTAAAACTCATCCCCTCCACCTAATGATCAGAGTTGACAGGAGGAATAGTGCAGGGGAACTTCTTCAGGCTATCTTCTCTTCTGCTTCCAGCAGTGGCCAAAATTGTGGCCTTCGGGGAGGAAGCAGGAACCCGTATTTCTGGTCCAGGCTAGCAGCAGTAATTGTGTCCACACAGAGGGGAGCAGGATGCAGCAGTAATTCTCCAGGACCAAGCAGGAAGTCAGTCCTCACTTATGGGTGACGTCGGCGCCGACGGAGCCCTCGCGGAGCAATTTCCCCAGCTTTCGAAGAAAGCCTTTGGGATTGCAGCGCACATGCGCGGTCCTCTTCCCGCCCAAGGATGCCATCTTGCTCAGTCTTATTTTTTCCGCGGAGCCCTACAGACGTAGTTTGTTACCACCGCTGAAAAAGATGATTAATTCTTTGTTTTTTTCTCGGTTCGCGTGTCCTTTTCCTGCCCGGCCTCGATTTTTCCTTATCGAGTCCGTTCACATTTCTTTTTTTTTTTTTTAGTTTTCAGTTTTTAACTGGCGTTCCCGCCACTTATTTTCCACCCCTGGCGGCTCGGTCTTTCGACCTCGCGGGGGCCCTTTTTCCCCCGATGGCTGCCAGCTGGTTCAAAAAATGTGATCATTGTTCTAAATTAATGTCTCTTACAGACACGCATAATTTCTGCCTCCGTTGCCTCAGACCCAACCATGACTCTGGGAGCTGTGGTCCGTATGGCAAGATGTCCTCCAAGTCGCTGAGGAGTCGGCAATCGCAAAAGGACAGAATCTTCTCTGACCCCGAGTCCAGTCCGGCCCGGACCTCGTCGGAGGCTTCGACGTCTCGTGACTCTGGCCACGAGCTCCGTCGGAGTTCCTCTGAGCGGGGGTCCCCTGGCCGGGAGCATCGTCGGCAGAGGAAACTCGCGCGGGCGTCGTCGGAGGATGCACCTGGTCCCTCGCGGGCCGGGTCGCATAGCCCCGCCAGCCGCCCCGAGTCCTCGGAGGCGGAGAGACCTTCTAAACTTCCTCGACTCGAGGTGGAGCCGCACGTGAGTACTATTGTCCTCCTGGAATCCCCTACGGAACCGTCGTCGGGCCCGACGCCATCGGGGCCCGAGTCGGTGGCTGCCGGGTCTTCTGGGCTTGACCTCAGATTGACATCCTTGGAGCGCAGTATCTCTGCCTTCTTGGACCAGCAGCGGGTTTGGATGATCGGTATCGCCAGTGCATCTGCCCAGACCACCAGGACGTCGATGCCAAAGTCGACCCCGGAGGCCGAGTCGATCCTCGAGTCGATGCATGCTCGAGTTGATCCTCGGTCGAGGTCTCCCTTGGCCTCCCGTTCGGGACCGAGGTCGTCGACGCTGGCGTCGGCATCGGGATGAACCCTCGCCCACACGGAGCCCCTCGATTCCTCCACGGAGGCGTCGGACTGGGACACGGAAGGGGACGAGTCGCCCGGCTCTTTTCAGACCTGGTGCGTCCCCTCCGACTCGCCCGAGTCGGAGCCTCGAAGGCGATCCCCTCCGGAGGATACGCACTTCTCTGATTTTGTGCGGGATATGGCCAAGGCTTTGGCTTTCCCCGCGGATCCTGAGGAGGAGCCTCACGCGGAAGAGCTCGAGGCACTCCAGTACGACTCCCCCCGAAGGAGGCCTTTACTGTGCCGGTCCCTCCGATGCTGGAGCGGCTGCTCTTCCGCATGTGGGAAAGCCCGGCCTCAACACCGGTGTTAAGCAAGCGGATCGATTCGATTTATCGAGTCCGCAAGAGCCCCGGGTTCCAGAAGGCACAACTGCCACACCACTCCATGGTTGTGGAATCGGCAATGCATCGGCTTAAGAGTCAAAAGATGCACTCCTCGGTGCCCCCGGGTAAGGAGGCCCATAACCTGGATGCTCTCGGTAGGAAGTGCTTCTAGGGTTCCATGCTTGCCTGCAGAGTCCAGACATACCAGCTGTATATGGGCATGTTCCTCCGAGACCTGGCGAAAGAGCTCGCCGGGTTCTCGGCTGGTCTCTCAGACGAACCTTTGCAGAGATTCCTGGCCTTGTCCGATAGTATTCGAGAGTGCTCGAAGTTCCTTTCTCGGGCGGCCTACGACGGCTTCGAGGCGTCGGCCCGAGTAGCTGGAGCCGGCATCGGTGCCCGCCGACAGGCTTGGCTCCAGTCATCCGACCTCGAGCCGTGGGTACAGGACAAGTTAGTCTATGTCCCCTGCCGAGGTGACAACCTTTTCGGCAAGCCCATGTCCGATAAGGCTGCGGAACTCGAGTCCTAGACTCTCACTCGGACTCGACTGTCCTGAAAGACCTCCGCTCCCACGCAGAAGAGGAAGGGTCCGGGGAAGAAGCCTTTTTACCCGAGGAAGGTGCTTGCTTATAAGCAATCCCACCTTCAATACCAAGTACCGGCGGCTTCCACTCAGGGCCCATAGACTAAGGGTCAGGGGAATGGCCCCCGTAGGCCGTGGGCCCCCAAGCCCGCTACACAGACCCCTGCCACGCAGGGTGGGGGGTTTTGACTATGTCAGCATAGCCTCTCCCCCTCCGCGCCCGTCGCTCAGCACGGGGGGCAGGCTGATCCACTTCGCTCACCGGTGGTCAGCCATAACATCCGATTCCTGGGTGCTGCAGGTGGTTCAAAGGGGCTACCTCTTGCATTTTCACCAGGTGCCTCCCCCCTACTTTCCGGGGGAGCCTCCGGGGCCCCCTCTGCACAGAGACTTACTCCTTCAGGAGCTGCAGGGTCTACTGGAGGAGCAGGCTGTGGAACCAGTGCCCCAACCTCAGTGGGGTCAGGGGTTCTACTCCAGATACTTCCTGGTCCCAAAGAGGACAGGAGGCCTCAGACCCATTCTGGACTTGCGCAACCTCAACATGTTCCTGCAGCGGGAAAAGTTCAGGATGCTTACCCTTGGAATCTTGCTGCCCTACCTCCAGCAGGGAGATTGGCTATGCTCCTTGGATCTAAAGGATGCCTATACTCACATCCTGATTCATCCGGACCACCGACAATATCTCAGATTTGTAGTGGCCGGGAAACACTATCAGTACCGCGTGCTACCTTTTGGCTTGTGCTCCGCCCCCAGGGTGTTCACAAAATGCCTGGCGGTGGTCGCGGCCTTCCTGAGGCTTCAGGGCCTGTTCGTTTTTCCTTACCTGGACGACTGGCTCATACGGGCGCAGTCGGCCCCAGAGGTCGCTCAGGCCACGCAGCGTACGGTGGCTCTGCTTCAGCACTTGTGCTTCGTCATAAACGTCGGGAAGTCCACGTTGCGCCCCTCTCAGGATCTCGAGTTCATAGGAGCACGGCTCGACACTCTGCGAGCTCGTGCCTTCTTGCCTCGAGAGCGAGCCGACAGGCTCATGGCTTTGGCCAGCAGGTTCCACAGTGCGTCTCCAGTTCCGGCCCGGAGGTTCCTGCAGCTGCTCGGTCATATGGCCTCCACGGTCCATGTCACGCCGAACGCCCGACTGCATATGAGGCCTGTCCAGTGGTGTCTCCGCACTCAATGGCATCAGGCCACAGGAGGTCTGGCGGACCTTCTACAGATCTCCGACCGCCTGGTCTCCTCTCTGCAGTGGTGGCTCCACCTGCCCAACCTGGTACGGGGTATGCCCTTTCAGTCTCCCGCACCTTCCCAGGTGCTGACGACCGATGCCTCTCTCTTGGGATGGGGAGCGCATTGCCAGGGAGCGCGCACTCAAGGCCTTTGGACTCCTTGGGAGGCAACTCAACAAATCAACTTCCTGGAGCTGCGGGCGATCCGCCTAGCTCTGCGGACCTTCTCTCACCTCACCTCTCGCCAGTCCGTACTGGTGCAGACGGACAATCAGGTGGCCATGTTCTACGTGAACAAACAGGGGGGGCACGGGCTCCCTCCTGCTCTGTCAGGAGGCCCGGCGACTGTGCTCCTGGGCAGTCGACCACAACATCCTCCTCAAGGCTGTTTACCTGCCCGTGCAGGAGAATTGCCTGGCCGACAGGCTAAGCCGGGTCTTTCAGCCCCACGAGTGGAGGTTGAACCCCGGCGTTGCCCAGCAAATCTTCCGCCGGTGGGGCTCCCCCACCGTGGACCTCTTTGCCAGTCCCCTGAACCGGAAGCTCCCCCGGTTCTGCTCTCAGCATCTGCATCCCCTCAGAGTGGCCCCGGATGCTTTCCTCATTTCGTGGTCCACAGGCCTACTGTATGCCTTTCCTCCCACGCTGCTGGTGTCCCGGACGCTCTTCAAGGTTGCCCAGGACGGGGCCTACGTGATCCTGATGGCCGAGGCAACCCTGGTTTCCTCTGCTCCTGCAGTTAGCGGTGGACACCCCTCTCCCTCTGGGGTTTCAGCCCAATCTTCTGACCCAAGATCAGGGTACTCTTCTGCACTCCAACCTCCGGGCCCTTCACCTGATGGCCTGGCTGCTGAGAGGGTAGTCCTGGCCCCGCTCTCGCTCCCCCCGGAGGTGGACGCTGTCGTCCTGGCGTCTCGGCGACCTTCTACCCGGAAGTCTTACGCACTCAAATGGCGTCGCTTCTCCGTCTGGTGTTCTCAGCGTTCTGAGGACCCATTCGCCTGCCTAGTGTCGGTGGTACTGCAATACTTGCTGCACCTCTCCAATCTAGGCCTCAAGTCCAACTCTGTCAGAGTCCACCTCAGTGCTCTCTCTGCACATCATTCGCCGGTGGAGGGCCAGCCCCTTTCCTCGCATCCCTTGGTGGCGCGTTTCCTCAGGGGCCTGCTTCTGATTAAGCCCCTGTTGTGCCCTCCGGTTCCTGACTGGGACCTCAATGTGGTTTTACAAAGGCTTACTTGCCCGCCTTTCGAACCCATGGCTACCTGCCCCCTCCGCTTCCTCTCATGGAAAGCTCTCTTCTTGGTAGCCCTCACCTCCGCTAGGCGCGTTAGTGAACTACAGGCCCTAGTGTCGGAGCCCCCTTACACTAGGTATTACAGGAATAGGGTTGTCTTACGGACTCACTCTAAGTTTCTTCCTAAGGTGGTTTCCTCTTTCCACATCAATCAAGAGGTGGTTCTTTCGACCTTCTTTCCCAGGCCACATACCAGCAGAGCTGAGACTGTTCTGCATACCCTGGACTGTCGAAGAGCTTTGTCCTTCTACCTTGACCGTACGCGTGAGCATAGGAAAGCTGCCCAGCTTTTCGTTTCCTTTGACCCCAATCGGTTGGGGTTATCTATATCGAAGCGTACTCTGTCCATCTGGGTAGCTGACTGCATCGCCTGGGCGTATGGGGCAGCCGGCCTCTCTCTGGAGAGTCGAGTCACGGCGCACCGTGTCCGGGCGAAGGCGGCGTCTGTCGCACACCTCCGCTCTGTTCCGTTGGCAGACATCTGCCGGGCCGCTACTTGGTCTTCTAGCCAGACTTTTGCGGCTCATTACTGCCTGGAGAGGGAGTCCCACAGGGATAGTGCTTTCGGACAGGCAGTCCTCCACAATCTCTTTGAGGTTTAGGCAACTCCTACCCGCCGGCCCCGATGTTGGCTACCGGCCGGATTCGTATTCAGAGAAGATTCCTTCCTTCTGTGCGGTTGAGCTGGAGGGAGCTCTCTTTTTCGAGCTTGAGGTCTCCGGTAGCCTTAAGCTAGGGAGTCCCATAAGTGAGGACTGACTTCCTGCTTGGTCCTGGAGAAAGAGTAGTTACTCACCTGTAACAGGTGTTCTCCAGGAGCAGCAGGAATCAGTCCTCACTACCCTCCTTCCTCCCTTGGAGTTGCAGTCATTCTTATGGTTGCTGTCTTCCGCTATGTCATTTGACTGAGCAAGATGGCATCCTTGGGCGGGAAGAGGACCGCGCATGCGCGCTGCAATCCCAAAGGCTTTCTTCGAAAGCTGGGGAAATTGCTCCGCGAGGGCTCCGTCGGCACCGACGTCACCCATAAGTGAGGACTGATTCCTGCTGCTCCTGGAGAACACCTGTTACAGGTGAGTAACTACTCTTTACAGCAGAAGCATGGGTAAGTTCAGGATGCAGTGGAATTGATTGTCAGTGGTAGTGCAAGGAGAACTATTCTTGCAACATTTCCAGCCTTGGCTGGTGGCAACTGTGATCATTTGGGATAGGGTAAGCAGAAGTAGCTCCTTGCTTTGTGCTCTTCCCAGTCCGCAGGCAAAATATTATTGTTAAGTAAAGCATAGACTTACTCTCTGCCTGATTTTTGGTGACCCACCAGTGTGTCTTGACACACTAGTTGAGAATCACTGCTCTAGATCATTCAGTTCAAAGTGGATTTCTTCAGGTTTCCTCCTCTGCTTCTCCCCCAACCTCTGGAACCTACTGGAGCATCTCTGGTTGTCCTGTGGGCAGCAGGAGCCATCTGTTATTTCTGCCTTGGAAGAATGCACCATACTCATTTTGCCCTCATAGAAGGGTAAGTATGGTATTTCATTTCATTGCATCTTCTTCTCCAGCTGCCATGCTGGAGTTATGGAAGGATTCACACTTACTGTCTGCAGATTAAAAACATCCTCTGCATTTTTCATGTAGGCCTCCATTCCTGGTTATTCAAGGGCTAGAGATCTTAGAGGACTCTAGACTCCTCCTTGTCAGTGAGAGCACTCCCTTAGCTCTCCCACTCATAACCAGGGAGAATGGATTCTCTAAACATCTCCTCAAGCAGGTATTTCCCTTCTTGTTATTAGATGAATCTTTCTCTCTCCACATATCCCTATGTGGGGACATGGGTATATATATATGTATACATGTATATAGACATATGCATGTCTGTGCCCATATATATATATATATATATATTCATATAAATAGATATATCTGTATTTACCTATCTATCTATATATATATTGCAATATATGATAGTAGGTGGATATGTATCTATATACTTTTTTCTATCTGTCTGCCTAGGTTCATATATATATATATATATATATTTTGTCGGAGATCCCCCGTGTGGCCAGGCAGTTGCCTAGTGGTACGAGAGGGCTCCGATTGTCCTTTGTATAAAGGTTAGCCCAATAGCATGTAGTTGTGTCTTTCAAAAGATTAGAGCCAAGTTCAAAGGTCGCAGGAAATTTCTTTTATTTAAGAAATAAGGTTTTCCCCACCAAATTAAATTCTTTGGCAAGAATAGTTGAAAAGTACAAAACAAAGTTCAGGATACTTCTCCAGTTATAAACGTAAGCCTGTTAAACAGTCCTTGGCTTGGTTTAGTTTACACACCTTTTTCCACAAGTAAAAATCTTTTACAAGAGCACTCTGTTCTCCGGTCCCCAGGAGGCACTATAAATCTCCACTGTTCCTTTCACAGCTGGTATAGCAACCTTCCCTGGTCCACCAACAGACTTTCCAAATGCAGTAGTATTTCTTCAAGATACAATTGGAACTTTTAGCTTCTTCCTAGCTTTCTTAACCATGCAGCTTTATCTGCCAAGCTGTCATTGATTAGCCTAGCTAAAAGTTTATGGGCTTTGCATAGAATGTCTTTGTTAAGAGCTTCTGGGTTTTTCTCCAGCTTACTAAAACCCTATTCAGTTCCTATTCTTCTAGCACGGATAGCACATTCAATAATTAAGAACTCCTGGGTTTTCCTCCAGCTTACTAAAACCCTATTCAGTTCTTTATTCTTCCTTGGCACAGATAGCACAGTCAATTTCCATATCTGAAACACTGCTTCCATCAAAAGTGTCCCCCAGGTCCATTTCTTCCTCACTGGGCTCTTTCAGATATCTGCTCTCCTTAGTATCTGCCTGAGAAGCCTTTGCAGGTTGTAAAGCCTTCAACACTTGCTCCCAATTATGCTTTCCAGAACGTGCGCTTGTGGGGGAAGGGCAGGAAAAGGTTTCCCTGCTCAACAGCTTCTTTAAAGCTTGTAAAGGGCTCACCTTGCTAGCAGTGCTTTTCCTTCCTGTAGGCTCCTTACAATGAGAAGGGCCAGACCATGAGCTTCTGGAAAATATCTCCTCCTCAGAAGAATCCTCCCCTGAGCTCTCCACTGGCCTTCTCACCTCTCTGTTCCTGTCCTGGGTCAGCTTCCTTTGTTCCCCTGGCTCTGTAGCAACTCTGCTTGTCCCAGAGCCTCTGTGTCTGCTTCCAAACTGCGTCTGTGCACGCTGCTTCTGTGTCTCCTGTTTCTCTTTCCGTGTCTCCTTCCGTGTCTCTTTCTGTGTTTCCTTCTGTTTGTGAGTGCAACTTCCCTGCCTAAATGTTTGGGGCTGTCCTATGGCTCTTGACTCCGCCCCCAAACCACTCCCATCTCCTCCCTCGGTCTCCATGGGAACAGGGCGTGTCTCTAGCTCTGCACTCCTCTGCAGGGAATCTTTGTCTTTAGTTTGGGTGTTAACCCTTTCTGTGCCTGCAGTTTCTTTGGGTTTAGAAAAAAAAGGCTGCTTTCCCTTTCTTTTCCTGCATTCCAAGCCTGCTTCTCCACCACATAACCCCCCCCTTAAGATATTCCGGGCTGGCGTTTCTAGCGCACAGCACGGAATCCTTCTTTGTGTCTGTGGGCCTGCGGAATACCTATCTAACCTGTCCTCTGTTGCAGCCAGCCGGGCCAGTGCCACTCTTTCATGCCATGGCTGCAGTACATTAATGTGGAAGATTTGTTCTCGAATTTTGAAGTAGGTCCTGTCACCGTTAACAGTACTTTTTCACCCACCTCCAATTGACGTTGTCGGGTGTGCCGGTCATAGTAACCCTTCTGGTGGGCTTGACTCACCGTCATATTGCCTACCACCACTTGGGATGTCCGCTCTAAGCGTCCCTTTAAATCCCTTAAAAAGTTTGGTACTTCTATCTCCTCTAGCTCGGGTTCCACCCACTGCTCTCTTAAGATATCCAGTACCCCTCTGGGAGCTCTCCCGTACATCAGTTCATATGGAGAGACGCCCATTGAAGTCTGCCGGCGCGCCCTACAGGCATATAAAGTGAATGGTAACATTATATCCCATTCAGTCATGTTGCCTTCCAGACTCCTTCTCAACATTCGTTTGAGGGTCTGGTTCTGTCTTTCCACCAGGCCGTTAGTTTGCGGGTGATAGGCAGCAGTTTTTATGTGTCTGATGCCAAAGGCATCCCAGACTTGGGCAAGGTAACGTGAGAGAAAGTTACTGCCCCTGTCTGTTAAAACCTCTCTCGGAAAACCAATTTCGCAAAAGAGCTTTATGATTTCCGCGGCATGGTCCGCGCTGACACATTGCGTAGGGGAATGGCCCACGGAAAGCGCGTCGCCTAATCCACAATGACCAGTATATATTGGTATCCCCTAGGGGTCTTAGTTAGGGGCCCCACTATGTCCATAGCCAATCTGTCCACTGGTTTGGTTACCAGGGGCAAGGGAATTAATGGCACCTTTTTTGGATGAACCATGGTGACCTTCTGGCACTCTGGGCAAGCTTCACAAAACTTTGCAGTCTCTTTGAATACGCCCGGCCAATAGAAGCGGGCCATGATTTGATCTAGGGTGCTATGGAAACCCTTATGCCCCCCTACCGGGTGGTCATGTGCTAACCTTAGGACCAAATTTTTAAAAGTAGTAGGGACTACTAATTGCTTCCTTATGGTTCCTAAATGAGGGTCTAAACTTTCACGGTAAAGTATTTCCCTGTCTAGCACAAATCGTGGCAATGTCTTTGAGCCCTTGTTGGCATACTCAAACGCTCGCCTTAGGGCAGGATCCTCCCTTTGCTCATTGGGGAAAGAGGGGAACTTTCCTACCAGCTCTGCAGGAGCCCATGGTAATCCCTCTCCATTGGCTAATTCTGCCCGATTCTGAGCCCTGGCCTGCCTTCCCCGGCGTTTATCTGCCTTACTTTTTCTTTTCCTTTCCCTAGAGGGTGTTATTAATTCTTCGTGTGCGGGCAAACTACACATAGGATCTCCGCTTGAGTCCTCTTCTTCCTCCCTAGCCTTGGTTTTGGCCCTCGTAGACACTAACCCAGTCTTGGCCTCCAAACCCTTGGCTAGCCCATGTTTAAACTGTGGCCAGTCCCTCCCTAAAACTATGGAATGTGGAAGTTTTGGGACAACGGCTACAGTGATAGTTCTCTTCAAGCCTAGGCCTTTTACCATAACTTTCTGTAAGGGGTAAGCTGACGCTGCGCCATGCACACATCTAATCCTTATGTTCCCCTCTGAGTGTTTTCCTGTGTGACCTCCCCTGGCTTGTATCTCCGCCCACAGCTGTTGGGAGACCATCGACTGGTCGGCGCCTGATTCTAAGAGCGCCTCTACTGGGATGTCCTCCACCTCCACTGACAGCAAAAATCCCTTTCCTTTTTCCTTGGATGGATTAACCATTAATACTGTCTTGGCATGACAATTTTTTTTGAGAGGGCCCTTAGTTCCACAACCATAACATTTGCGCTGTTCATACCCTGACCTTCCTAGGGATTTACCTCGGGTAACTTCTCCTAGCATGGTCCTGCTCATTCTTTCCGGTTCCCTTACACTTGCTTGGCTCAACCCTGCACCCTTCATTTGGCCTACCACTCGAGCTTCTAAGAACCGCTCTGCCAAAGAAGTTGCATCTTTTGTGCTTTTGCAATCCTGTAAAACCAAGAAAGATCGCATTTCCTGTGGCACAGCCTCTATAAACTGTTCTAGAGCAATCACATCCAAAATGGCATCAACTGTTTTCCCTTCAGGCAACAACCACTTGTACATTAATGCTTTTATGCGCTGACACAAAGCACGAGGCGTCTCATCTGGCCTCAGTTTACAAGCCCGGAAAAGACGGCGGTAGACCATTGGAGTCAATCCTAATCGGTCTCTCACGGCCTTTTTTACCTCGTCGTAAGTGGAGGCAAGCTCAGCGGGCACGGCCCTATAAGCTGCGAGAGCTTCCCCTGTAAGGGAGGCTGCTATACGTATGGCCCATTGCTCTGCTGGCCATCCACTTAGGACTGCCACACGTTCAAAAACCTCGAAGTAATCATCCGCATCATCCTCTGGGGTTAAAGGCCCAAAGGAAAAAGTTCCTTTACCCCCATGTCCCAGTCCTGGCAAAGTTCCTAAGGAACCAGACACTGTCCTTAGCTCCTCCGACGTCTTCTTCTGTTCCCCCATCCACGCAGTCATCATGTCCAGGAGCGGCTGTTGCTGTTCCCTCATCATGGCAGCCATCCGTTCTTGAGACTTCACAGCGATCTCCTGCTGTTGCCGGAAACAGTCTGCCATCCAGTTGAGGAGTTCTGCTCGCTCCATCCTGAGATGCTGGAATGAGAACAGAAAGATAAAGACACACCAAGTGTGGCCCTTATAGACACAGCACCCCCTCTCCTCCAACTGCAGAACCTCCCCCACTTGCAGCAATCCTGGATCAACCCCTCTAAATACGGGATTACCTGCTGCAAGTGGTGAATCAGGCCTCTCAGCACCGTCGGTACCAGCTGGGCTCTCCAACTCTGGTCCGCTCTGCTGACTCTCTGGTTCAGGGTTTCTCTGCAGAAACTTTGAGGAAGGCTTTCAGGATGTCTCCTCTGGCCACCTTGTATATCCTGATGATTGTTGTAGCTTCCGTTGGTAGGTTTTTTCCTCATCCAATAACTACGCCACCTGTCGGAGCTCCCCCGTGTGGCCAGGCGGTTGCCTAGTGGTACGAGAGGACTCCGATTGTCCTTTGTATAAAAGTTAGCCCAATAGCATGTAGTTGTGTCTTTCAAAAGATTAGAGCCAAGTTCAAAGGTCGCAGAAAATTTCTTTTATTTAAGAAATAAGGTTTTCCCCACCAAATTAAATTCTTTGGCAAGAATAGTTGAAAACTACAAAACATAAAGTTCAGGATACGTCTCCAGTTATAAACATAAGCCTGTTAAACAGTCCTTGGCTTGGCTTAGTTTACACACCTTTTTCCACAAGTAAAAATCTTTTACAAGAACACTCTGTTCTCCGGTCCCCAGGAGGCACTATAAATCTCCACTGTTCCTTTCACAGCTGGTATAGCAACCTTCCCTGGTCCACCAACAGACTTTCCAAATGCAGTAGTATTTCTTCAAGATACAATTGGAACTTAAGAACATAAGAACATAAGATATGCCATACTGGGTCAGACCAAGGTCCATCAAGCCCAGTATTCTGTTTCCAACAGTGGCCAATCTAGGTCATACGTACCTAGCAAAACTTTTAGCTTCTTCCTAGCTTTCTTAACCATGCAGCTTTATCTGCCAAGCTGTCATTGATTAGCCTAGCTAAAAGTTTATGGGCTTTGCATAGAATGTCTTTGTTAAGAGCTTCTGGGTTTTTCTCCAGCTTACTAAAACCCTATTCAGTTCCTATTCTTCTAGCACGGATAGCACATTCAATAATTAAGAACTCCTGGGTTTTCCTCCAGCTTACTAAAACCCTATTCAGTTCTTTATTCTTCCTTGGCACAGATAGCACAGTCAATTTCCATATCTGAAACACTGCTTCCATCAAAAGTGTCCCCCAGGTCCATTTCTTCCTCACTGGGCTCTTTCAGATATCTTCTCTCTTTAGTATCTGCCTGAGAAGCCTTTGCAGGTTGTAAAGCCTTCAACACTTGCTCCCAATTATGCTTTCCAGAACGTGCGCTTGTGGGGGAAGGGCAGGAAAAGGTTTCCCTGCTTAACAGCTTCTTTAAAGCTTGTAAAGGGCTCACCTTGCTAGCAGTGCTTTTCCTTCCTGTAGGCTCCTTACAATGAGAAGGGCCAGACCTTGAGCTTCTGGAAAATATCTCCTCCTCAGAATCCTCCCCGAGCTCTCCACTGGCCTTCTCACCTCTCTGTTCCTGTCCTGGGTCAGCTTCCTTCGTTCCCCTGGCTCTGTAGCAACTCTGCTTGTCCCAGAGCCTCTGTGTCTGCTTCCAAACTGCGTCTGTGCACGCTGCTTCTGTGTCTCCTGTTTCTCTTTCCGTGTCTCCTTCCGTGTCTCTTTCTGTGTTTCCTTCTGTTTGTGAGTGCAACTTCCCTGCCTAAATGTTTGGGGCTGTCCTATGGCTCTTGACTCCGCCCCCAAACCACTCCCATCTCCTCCCTCAGTCTCCATGGGAACAGGGCGTGTCTCTAGCTCTGCACTCCTCTGCAGGGAATCTTTGTCTTTAGTTTGGGTGTTAACCCTTTCTGTGCCTGCAGTTTCTTTGGGTTTAGAAAAAAAAGGCTGCTTTCCCTTTCTTTTCGTGCACTCCAAGCCTGCTTCTCCTCCACAATTTCCTTACGGCCCCGACAGCATGCTTAGGGTTCTCCATAAACGACCACTTCCCTGTGGTAGTTAAAGGGTATCTCCAGGAACAAGCAGGAATGAGTCCTCACATATGGGTACGTCGGTACCGACAGAGCCTGCGTGGGAACGCTCCCCAGCTTCCCAAAAAGGAAAGCTTTTGGGAGCATCCTACAGCGCCTGCGCGCTGCCTTCCTGCCTTTCCTAAACGTCTCTCTCCCGTTCTTCTTTTCCGCGGAGCCAGCAGGTCGTGTTCCTGTCACCGCTGAAGAAGTTCTTTGTTTTAATTTATTTCTTTGGTCGCGCGTCTGCCTTCTTAGACGTCAGACCGGTACCGCCGGTCTTTTCTTTCTTCTCTTAAAAAAAAAAATATATATATATATATTTTTCCCTCACTTAGTGTGTTTTTCCTCTTTTGGGCCTTAGGCCTGACAAGAATTTTCCTCATGGAAAAACCAGCCTCCGGGTTTAAAAAATGCACTAAGTGCAGCGGTACTATTTCTGTTACTGACACCGATGAATGGTGTCTCAAATGTTTGGGTCCTGACCACTCCATTTTGGATTGTTCGTCCTGCTCTTTGATGTCTAAACGAGGTTTATGAACCGAGCAGCCAAGCTTCATGTTCTGTTTCCCTCTGATGCAGCTTCGGTGGCATCGACCTCTTCCAGGGCCTCTTCTTCCTCTCATGGATCTCAGGTAACCAAACATAAAACCCAGCCGGTCCTCGAAGGGTAGATCTCCTTCCAAGCATCGAGATGCCTCCGGGCTTGCCCTCGAGGATCCTGCACCGGCAAAACTACCCCGGCGGGAAGCTCCGGCTTCCAAAGCTCCACCTATGGGGTTACAGATTGACATCGATGGCACGGCCTCGACCGATCACCTGTTAGAATGCTCTGGGGTACCGGCACAACCTTCCGGTACCGAATTCCAGGCATTCATGGTGTCGATGGATCAGAATGTTCTATCCATGCAGCAGGCTATTACGGCCTTCATTCAAGCTGCGACGCCGCTGATACCACAACAAACTCCGTTGTCGGTATCGGCCCAGGTAGTGGCACCAATGCCGGTACCGGTACCGACTGCATCGACATCGGCCATGGTGTCGACTGCAGCGGTTCCCTGCCTAGGGATGTCCATCGGTACCGAATCGGTACCGATAACGCCCGATGTCGATACGGCTCGGTACGCATATCGAGCTTTGAAAGAGCATCCTGACAGTCGATACTTCGATTCCTCCGAGGATTCTGATGCATCGGCGGAGTCTGCTGAAGTATCCATAGCCCTTCCTGAAGAGCCTTCTTCTCCAAAAAGAAGAATGTCTCCTCCAGAAGACTTGTCCTTTCAAGACTTCATAAGAGAAGTGGCTGAAGGACTTTCTATTTCAGTAACTTCTGAATCAGAGCCTAGGGCTAAAAAATTAGATATTTTATGTTGTTCTAAGGCTCCTAAGGAGGCAGTCACCTTGCCAATCCATGAGATTCTTTATGATCACATGATTGACTTATGGGAGACTCCTCTCACTATCTCTCCTCATTCTCGTAGGTTGGACACCATGTACCGTGTCCCTCCTTGTCCTGGTTTTCATAAAACACAGCTTCCTCACCATTCTATTGTGGTGGAGTCAGCTATAAAAAAGATAAAGAGTGCAAAAAGACACTCTTCTGCTCCTCCAGGAAGAGAATGCAGGACCTTGGATGCTTTTGGTAGGAAAATCTTCCAAGCCGGTATGCTCATTGCTAGAATCAACTCCTATAGTCTTTATATGGGAATGTTTCTGAAAGAAGTTGCAGATAAGCTGCACACTTTCCTCCCTTTTCTTCCAGAGGATAAAAGGGAAGAATTCCTTATTTGGCTTAAGCATACTCAAGATATTTCAAAGTTTTCCAACCGTGCAGCTTTTGACTCCTTTGAGGGTGCCAGCAGAGCTTCGGCCATTGCCATAGCTGCACGCAGAATAGCTTGGCTCCAAGCTTCTGATCTAGAATCTTGGGTCCAGGATGGCTTGGGAAATCTTCCTTGTACAGGAGAAAACCTGTTTGGCAAAGATTGGCAAATAAAGGCTACTCAAATGGATGCAGAAACTTCTGCTTTGGATAGACTTTCAAAGTCGACCTCCATTCCTGCCAAGAAAAAACCTTTTAAGAAGTCTTTTTTCAAGAGAGCCAGATTCCATCCTGCTTCTGGCCAGCAATCATCTACAGGTCGTTTTGCTGCTAAGCGTCAGCAACCTAAGCAAGCCAGGCCTAAGCCTACAGGGGCTGCTGCAACTCAGAAGACCCAGCCTCCTCAGGGCTTTTGACTTGATGCTAGAGAACTTAGCCTTTCTGGCTCTGAAACAGCCAGAGCCTCTCACCATTCCAGGAAGGTTAGCTTATTTTGCACCCAGATGGGAGCAAATTACAACAGAGCAGTGGACCCTCTCCATCATAAGAGAGGGGTACAAACTTCATTTCTCAAACCTTCCTCCTCACACCATGGTGAGACATTTCAATTCTCCAACATCTCTCCTCGACCTTCTAGGTCAGGAGGTGGTTACCCTTCTTGCCCAAGGGGCAATAGAAGAAGTACCTCTTCTTCAGCAGGGGTCAGGGTTTTACTCCCCCTACTTTCTGATCCCAAAGAAAACAGGGGGCTACAGACCCATATTAGATCTCAGAGAATTGAACAAATTTCTATGCAAGGAGAAATTCAAGATGCTTTCTGTGGGCACTCTCCTTCCATACCTTCAGAGTCAGGATTGGCTTTGTTCTCTAGATCTCAAGAATGCGTACACCCATGTCCTCATCCATCCATCTCACAGAAGGTTCCTCCGTTTCCTTTTCCAAGGGAAGCATTACCAATACAAGGTGCTTCCTTTCGGTCTGGCCTCTGCTCCAAGAGTGTTCACCAAATGCATGGCAATAGTAGCTGCATTTCTACGCACTCTGGGAATATTTGTATTCCCATACCTGGATGACTGGCTCATCCGAGCTCCATCCCAGTCAGAGGCCCAGACTTCCCTGGACTGTACAAGGCGCATTCTGCAGTATCTGGGACTTGTGGTAAACCTCCCAAAGTCCCAGCTCACCCCTACTCAGTCCCTAGAATTCATAGGGGCCTGGCTAGATACTACCACTGCAAGGGCCTATCTTCCTCAGGCCCGTTGCCTACGCCTAGTGCAGTTAGCTTCCCAGATTCAGTCAAAAAATCTTTTAACTGCCCGGGAGATGCTACAACTTCTAGGCCACATGGCACCCACAGTGCATGTGGTCCCCTATGCTCGTCTTCACAAGAGAGCAGCTCAATGGACTTTGTCCACCCAGTGGACTCAAGCATCAGGGGGTCTGTCTGACAAAATAGTAAACTCCAAGCGTCTCTTTTGGTCTCTCCAGTGGTGGAAGTCCACCCAAAATCTTTTTGCTGGGGTCCCCCTTCCAACAGTTGTTTCCCCAAGCAACCCTCACAACAGATGCCTCCCCAACAGGTTGGGGAGCTCATCTACAAGATCTCTCCACTCAGGGCACTTGGTCTCCACAGGAGACCTCCCTACATATCAACCATTTGGAGCTCCGAGCAGTTTTTCTAGCTCTCAAGGTCTTCCATTCCCTGCTCAGCTACAAGACAGTCCTTGTTCATACGGACAATCAGGTAGCCATGTTTTACATAAACAAGCAAGGAGGAACTGGCTCTCTGTCGCTTTGCAACGAAGCTTTAAGATTGTGGGCCTTCGCCAGAGAGCATCAAATCCATCTCCTGGCCGTATACCTTCCAGGAATTCAAAACTCTTGGGCAGACAGACTCAGTCGAGTTCTGCTTCCACACGAATGGTCCCTACACATGGACCACATACTCAGAATCTTTCAAGAGTGGGGAACCCCGGACATAGACCTTTTTGCAAGTCCGTGGAATGCCAAACTTCCCCGGTTCTGTTCCAGAATTCCGTGTCAGGGAGTTCAGGCCAACGATGCCTTCGTCCTTCACTGGGGTCAAGACTTCCTGTATGCCTTTCCACCCATTCCTTTAATTCCCAAGACTCTGTTCAAACTCCAGAGGGATCAGGGATCTATGATCCTCATAGCTCCATGCTGGCCACGCCAAGTGTGGTACCCTCTACTTCTGTCTCTCTCTCAAGCTCCCTCCCTAGACTTGGGAGCTGCTCCAGACTTCCTGTCCCAGGAGAAGGGAACTTTGTGGCACCCAAACCCCAAGTCCCTTCACCTCAGGGCTTGGTTGCTGAAGGCTTAGACCTTCAAGGTTGCAATCTTTCTCAACAGGTGAAGGATATCCTCCATGCTTCCAGAAAACCTTCTACTAGACGTTCCTATGCTTTTAAATGGAAGAGGTTTTCCATTTGTTGTGCTGAGAAGGGTCTTGACCCTCTAGCACTACCTTTGAATTCTCTTTTGGAATATCTCCTGCATCTCTCTAATGCAGGCCTTAAGACAAATTCAGTAAGAGTCCATTTGAGTGCTATTGCAGCATCCCTTAAGCCTCTCAATGGACAGCCTATTTCCTCTCATCCTCTTATTGCAAGATTCATGAGAGGCCTAACTTTAACTAAACCTCCCATTAGGCCTCCTCAGGTGGCATGGGACTTAAATCTGGTTCTTGGTGAGCTTATGAAGCCACCTTTTCAACCCTTAGCCACTACCTCCTTGAAATTTCTTTCCTGGAAGGTTATTTTCCTCATTGCAGTCACATCAGCTCGCCGCATCAGTGAGCTACAGGCCTTGGTGGCTAATCCACCTTACACAAGGTTTCATCATGATAAGGTAGTCCTCAGGACCAATCCACACTTTATGCCTAAAGTGGTCTCACTTTTTCATCTGATCCAAGAGGTATATTTACCTGTCTTCTTTCCAGGTTCTCATGCATCAAGTGCAGAAAGGAATCTTCATACCCTGGATTGTAAAAGGGCTCTCGCCTTTTACTTACAAAGGACTCAGCAACATAGTAGGTCTTCCCAATTCTTTGTTGCTTTTGATCCTTCTCATTTAGGACTTCCAGTCTCTAAGAGAACACTGTCCAATTGGATTGCTCAGTGTATTTCTTTCGCCTACCAGAGTAAGAACCTTTCTCTGGAGGGCCATGTCACAGCTCACAATGTGAGGGCCATGGCAGCTTCTATGGTTCATCTTAATTCTGTGTCCATCGACCAGATCTGTCGAGCAGCCACATGGGCCTCGGTTCATACCTTCACAGCCCATTATTGTTTGGACAAGGACTCCCGCCGGGATGCCTTGTTTGGTCAGGCTGTTCTCAAACACCTGTTCCATACTTGAGCAACTCCTACCCTCCATCCCTGTTTAGATGCCTGAGATCCAAGGGGAGGGGTATAGCCCTTCTCAGTGTCTTACAACCCTGGGGATCTCCCGGGCATCTCTAGCTGGGGAGTCCCCATATGTGAGGACTCATTCCTGCTTGTTCCTGGAGATAGCACAGTTACTTACCTGTAACAGGTGATCTCTGGGAACAGCAGGAATAAGTCCTCACAACCCACCCACCTCCCCTAGGAGTTGTATCTCTCTATCTATCTTTCCTTTCCTCTCTCTCTTTGTCTCAGCTTTAAAACTCAAACTGGAGAGAGGCGGTTAGGAAAGGCGGGAAGGCAGCGCGCAGGCGCTGTGGGATGCTCCCAAAAGCTTTCCTTTTTGGGAAGCTGGGGACCGTTTCCGCGCAGGCTCCGTCGGTACCGACGTACCCATATGTGAGGACTTATTCCTGCTGTTCCCATAGATCACCTGTTACAGGTAAGTAACTGTGCTTTTTGCACCATGACCTTCAGTTTAGGTACATCTGAAGCCCTCCATATACCCTCTTTTTTCCTAAGTGACTTCAATTAGGAAGGACATTCTGAATCTTCAGAAAATAGAAGGCTACAATGCCTCATACTTCTGTCCTTCTTTGTTATCGGACATAAGGATCTTCAAAGCCCCTCTTCTCCTATAAGAACTATGTCTCTTAAGGTCAAAAGAGCTTCAGGCTTATCTAATAGGGACTTCTGCGTTTTCCTGCAAAAGTCCTGCCTCATTGAACTACCCCACTTTCCGCTGGGACTTTTTTTTTCTCGCCCTAAAGGTTCAGACCTCAACCTGTCTTTTGCACAGTTTATTTACCTCTGCTCTACATTGAGGTACTCCATTGGAATATTCTGCTGGTTCATATTAGCAGATCCATATGAACCTCCATAAACCTTTTTCAATACCACCAGGTGAGGTCCATATGGGTATATTGCAGTTCAATATTTACTACTAGATATTATCCACACAGGGTCTCCTATCTAGGCATCCTGTTTGGTCCAGCTGTTCCATAGCACATCTTTTTATTCCAACTCCTACCCTCCATCCCCAGGATGCCTGAGGTTCTGTCGAATAGCATGGCCTTTCTCAGATTCGCAACATGCTGGGACTCCTCCAGGCATCTTAGCTTGGGAGTCCCCATATGTGAAGACTCATTCCTGCTTGTTCCTGGAGATAGCACAGTTACTTACCTGTAACAGGTGATCTCTGGGAACAGCAGGAATAAGTCTTCACAACCCACCCACCTCCCCTAGGAGTTGTATTTCTCTATCTCTATCTTTTCCCTCTCTCTCTCTTTGTCTCAGCTTTAAAACTTAACTGAGGAGAGGCAGTTGGGAAAGGCGGGAAGGCAGCACGCAGGCGTGGTGGGATGCTCCCAAAAGCGTTCTAATTGGACGCTGGGGAGCGTTCCCGCGCAGACTCCGTCGGTACCGACGTACCCATATGTGAAGACTTATTCCTGCTGTTCCCAGAGATCACCTGCTACAGGTAAGTAACTGTGCTTTATGCGCAGATTTCAAAGAACTAGGGGGCACCTTTACTTAAAGTGCACTAAGGATCTAGCTCAAGATTTAGCATATCCTTACGGTTGTCATGACATGGCCATCATGTGCTATAAACAGCTAGTGTGCTAACGATCTACTTCAGGGGATGTGCTAGGCACGCTCTCAACAGTTAGCACACTATCTTTGCACTTGCAATGCATTAATCTTTGCTGTTAACATGTGGTAAGTACAGTAACTTACCACACATTGGTAAAACGGGCCCTTAAGTTAATAAGCAAATGGACAACACTACTGGTACCAGCACAGAGAAAACTGCGTGCATTATTTACGTGTGCAACCCTCCTAGTATATGAAGGCAAAGAGAGAGTTTGTAAATTTAAAATGGAAGTAATGCATCTTTAACACAAAGCCTGAAACTTAGAAAGTCGTAACTTTTAGTAGTGGGGCACTTTTTGTCATATAAGTCTAATGCTTAGATCTGAAATGCATGCTTTTACAAATATATATTTATTTAACAGTTTGTTTTCTATACCGCTTTATCTGGAAGTCAAAGCAGGTTACAATTAAATTCAATTTGTGGAAAATTGCAATGAACAGTTTAACTTAAGGGGTGTCATACAACAAACTAGCTATTTACATTTATTTATGTTGAAAACTTAAGTGGTAAAAGAGAATAAGATGGGGTAGGGCAACATGAAGTAGGCAAAAACAAAAACCAGACAAACAAGCTAGTTGGATTATGTACGTATCTAGAGGATGTGAGAATGTCTGCATAATATATAAAAATATGTTTGTTTAAAGTGTTTATACTCTCGGTAGGAACTTTGGTTGAGATTTGTCATCTAATTTTATTAGATGTTGTACTTGAAAGAAGCATATCATCCAAGGATATGCCCCCTTAGTGTGGAATTCACTTCCTTTTATATTAAATTTAAGTCTCTCTACTTTTCTTTATGTTCTTCATGATATTCCTCCTCCTCCTCCTCCTTCTCAATATGTTGAAGTTTGTTGCCATATTAACCGTCACTGTACTTCTGAAAAGGCCCACAAAACGGTTATTCACCTATCCTTTACATTTATCCGTCTCATGGAAGTTTCTATGCCAAAAGAATTTACCCCACTTAGGGCGGCATTGCTCTCAATGGGTTAGACTTACTGAAGTGTATTACTATGTTAGCGCTATACTAACACCATTAACACATGGTAATAATAAATTGGTCCTGTGGTAAATAAAGTGCATTAATGTAACTTATGCTAATATGGCACTGCACTTTAGTAAATCCAATTTATCATGTTCTATGGGAAAATGTTCAAGTTTTCTTTTTTTCCCATGGAATATACGAAAGTCAGGTCATCCTATATTCTGTCCTTTTGTTTTTCTGTATTCCATTTATATGGAGTGTGAAAGGGTCAGGACAGATGTCAAAAACACCACTTTCCTTACTGGGGAGCTTGGTACTCGTGTTTTTAAAACTACCATGGCAGGTTTGACCTATTACATTCTCACCAGCCACCCAGTCCCATCCTGTGATACTTTTTCTTCATATCCTTTCTCACGTGGAGATGGGGCCTGAACCTAGTCCGTATACATGCAATCATACTCTGCATTTATAACCATCAGTTTTCACACAACACAAACGGAACACAGGAGACAACTTTCAAATAACCAATATGCATTTTACAGAAAATATTTTAAGTTATCTGTTTATGTTTTTCTGATTTGATGTGATCCATGTGGGGCAGGGTTGTATTTGTTTCTTTATGCATGCCATGCTTGCTCTCAGTTTCGAAGCATAAATTGTTCTAGTTCTGTGGAAAAACATTAGGAAGTGTGACGGCTTCCAACAATATAGGTAACTTTATCATATTGTTTGATTGATGTGTCGGGAAAAATGAAAGCAGCACTGTGGAGGATGCTCTGTTTGACATCCTGCATGGTAATTCCGGCAGAGTCTGTGTCCCTCTGTGATGAGGTTCCATCACCCACTAACCCGGTCATTTCTGTTTTGTGTTGGCAGCTGTGGACTTACATGCTGCCATCTCCATTGATGTTCTTGCCAGTTTTGGGCAAATCACTCTATCTTCCATTATCTCAGGTACCCCCTTGAAATTGCGAACCCTTTGGATAGGGAGTCATTGTATTTGTATGCAAATTGATTTGCAGCTTCTAAAATAAAATAATTTAAGATCTATTTTATCAACTTAAAAAGCCACTGCTGCATCCTAATGTGCAGAACAGCTTTCGTTCAGTGATACAGTGAAACAATTATGTAGGTAGAAATAGATGTTTTATAATGCAGACTAGTGGAGGAGTAGCCTAGTGGTTAGAGCAACTGCCTCATACCCAGAAGATCAAAGGTTCAATTCCCACTGACACTCCTTGTGACCTTGAGCAAGTCACTTTACTCTCCATTGCCTCAGAAGAAAAAGCTGGCAATCTACTTCCAGTAATACATTGCCAAGAAAACCCAGAGGTAGCTGGGTCACTATGAGTCAACACTGACTTGATGGCACTAAAAAAAAAAATACAGACTACATTTAAATTTTAGGTGCTCACAAGCGGCGAGAGGGGGAGGGGGGCAAGAATGGCTTCCTTCACACCATGATCGCCACTGCTCAGATATTCCCCTCGATCCCCCTCACCTTCATATCTCTGCCAGCTCTGCAGCGTTAGCAGCAAGTTGGAAGAAAAACATTAGTTTTGGTTTTACCAGCCCTCGTGATCTGACAGTGACCTACCTCCTCCTCTTGCATGGGCTTCACATTACCAGACCCATCAGAGCACACTGAACTTTCTCTTCCAACTTGCTGCTCACACTGTGGGGCTGGTGCTGCTTTGGGAGAGAAACGAGCCTGGAGGGAGACACCAAAACAGTGAAAATGATCTGGTACATAATTAAAATTTGGCACCAAAGACAGTTGTCTTTTGCATATGCCTCAATGCAGGCCTATTATAATATTTTCATGCATGCTAACCTCCCAGTCTAGCAGTTCTTCATGTGTTGAACCTATGTCATTTTAGTTGCAGGGCCAACCCACCTATCAGGCAACAAGGCAAAGAGCAAGCCATTCAAAGTTATGTAATGGATTCTGACAGCCAGGAGGGGTGCAAGGATTAAGGTTTGCCATAAAATGCATATTGGTTATTTGAAAGTTGTCTCCTGTGTTCCGTTTGTGGTGTGTGAAAACGGATGGTTATAAATGCAGAGTATGGTTGCCAACACCTTGAACCAATTCTGGAGCTGACCCTGTTTAAGTGTTCTCCTCAACTCTAACAAAGCATTCTCTGTGTCTTTCTGCTATTTTTCCCCATGAAAACAGACTGTGCATCCTTATGCCCCCTTGATCCCACTCCCCCTGACTGGCTTGCTGAGCCTTCCTTTGGCTTTATCCTTTTCATCTGTGCTATGCTCAATGCCATTTTCTCATCTGGCTCTCTTCCTTCCCTGAGGAAGAAAGTTCTGGTTCGTCCCCTTCTTAAAGGCCCCAAACTTGATCCCAATGATCCCTCCCACTATTGTCCAATCTCTAACCTTCCTTTCCTTGCTAAACTGGTTGAATGTATTATCCTCCCCCAAGTTTCCAACCACCTGGAACACACCTTGGCCTTGCACTCAATCAGGATTCCGCACTTTTCACAGCATGGAAACTATTCTTAATGACATCCACAACATTCTTGACCAAGGCTTCATTGCACTTGTCAAGGGAAATAGCCCTACTGCTGCTTTTGATCTCATTGACCACGGCCTTCTTCTCACATACCTTCACAAGGTAGGTCTTTGGAGTTCTTTTTTTTTTTATTGTTGTTTTTACATTATACAACCATAACATAAAGCATTAAACATCAAAGAAATACAAGGAAACGAAAAGAATATACACCTTTCCCCTCCCAAAATACAACCATACTCAACTACAACCACATATTACATGTTATATATTACTCCCTCCCCCCTCCCCGACGCATTGCGGGCTACGTGTTAATACTAACGATGGTCAGATTATTCCCCATCATTAGTAGCTAGGGCTGTATACTAATCCAGAGCAGACCACCTAGAGAGTTTTGACCCTCTACCCTTTATACATGAGACTTTATCATGAGCCTTTTTATATTTGGTGTATAAACATAACTGGTTCCACCATTCCGACCAACTAGGTTTAACAGGGTTTTTCCAGTGGGCAAGTATTATTTTTAACGCAACCATTATCATGAAATTTAATAAAAAGAGATTTCCTTTGTCTATCGACAGAATCTCTGCTATGTTTCTTAACACTATTATACGCCACATCAAAATAGCAGTAAATTTTAATATTTGATGAATTTTGGCCCATACCGGGTTCCAAAAACTCTGAATGTAAGGGCATTCCATCATCATATGTCTTAGTGTGCCCGTTTCCTTATGACACAACCAGCAATGGCCATTCTCCTTCATGTTCCAATTAGCCAGTCTAACCAGGGTAATAAATGCCCGGTGAGCAAGGAAGTACATGGACTGAGTAAGAGCAGCAGATCTGGAATCCCGAACAGTAGTCTCCCAGAATATTTTCCATGTCTGTTGTTCTCTACTAACTCCGGTCTCTTCTTTCCATGTACTCAACGATCCTTTATTCTGCGGCAAAAAGTGTTCCTTGAACATTGCATAAAATCTTGATACAATTCCAGCTTTGGAACTTATTTCTTCAATGATTCTTCGTAGCTCCCATGTTTTGGAAAAATCTCCAGGACTCATTTTCAGGCTACCAACACAGTGCCACATTTGTATCCATTGAAAGTAGCATGCAGATGATAATCCTAATTCTCGTTGTAAGACCTCAAAGGGCTTCCAGGTAGATCCCTCTACTAATTGCCCTAAAGTCCAGATACCGCATCTTTGCAGATTCAGCCATGCACATGGGGCTTTGTTGATTTTAAATACAGGATTAAATCAAATTGGCAATAGGAGTGACAAGGGGTTATCCTTTTTTTTTTTTTTTTTAAACGTTTATTTTCATTTTACAACAAGCAAAAAGAAACAACACACCAAAGGAGACAAATACAAGCATACAATAAGGAAAAAGCAACCCCAATTACCCCCCACCCCTATGCTTCTTCTCTAAGCTGATAAGTATCATCATATAAGCGCTTACAAACAACAGTAATTGTACATCAAAACAAACAGAAATAGTATCTGCGATACAGAATGATCATGTGACAGAGATTTACACAGATTTAAACAGTCAGATGAGAGCATTTAGCAGTTTGAACATAGTCGTTGAGCATCTTCCATTTAGACAAGTGGTGGGGGGTCTGAACGGAAGAAGCTAACATACGAGGTATTTGCTCATATTTACTGTAGAGACAGACATGATTCCACCATTCATTGGGGCTCAGATGGGAGCTATTTTTCCAGTATTTCGTAATTAGGGAAATAGCTATGCCCCAAAAAACCAAGTACGGGGATGTTCACCTTGCGTAGTGACATGTAATGAGAAAGATATGGCAGCATGATCTGAAATATGGAGAGGATGAATCCTAGCCGTGTCCACTTGGGATATCAGTGCTTTGGAGATAAGAAGAAAATCTATTCTAGATTGTGAGTGATGGGGGGCTGAGAAAAAGGTGAACTCTAAGTCGGAGGGGTGAAGCAGCCTCCATATATCTACTAACGCAAGATCTTTCATCAGAGCTGTAAGGGTATCAAGACTCTTGGGTGGACCACTCGTTCTAGGCGGCAGTCTATCTATCAAAGGATCAAGTACTTGGTTGAAATCGCCGCCAAGTATTAATGGAGTATTGGCAGAGGCCTGTGCCAACTGCGCAATACTTGCATAGTAAGCAGGGTTATCCACATTCGGAGCATAAATACAAATACACGTGAATTCACTATCTCCAACCTTAAGGTGTGCACGGGCCCATCTACCCTCCTTATCAGAGCTAGTATCCATTACAGTAGCTTGCAAAGACTTCTTAACCAAGATGGCTACCCCACGGGAGAGTAGGCAGCCACCATGTAAGACTTAGCATTAAGTTTCAGTGTTTCAGCGGAGTTTAAATGCGTTTCCTGAAGAAACACTAAGTCAGCATGCTCATGATTAAGATAGCTAAGGATTTTCTTTCTTTTGATTGGACTAGTGATGCCTTTTACGTTCAGTGAGAAGATCTTACATAAGGCCATTCAGAAGGGTTAAAAATTCTGAAAAAGAACATGATAACGCACATAATTTCACAATGTCCCTCATATTAACTGTATATGGCTGTACACATGACATGATAGAAAATAAGCTAATGAAAAACAATGAAGCGCCCCATATAAAAATAATAAGCACCGAAGTGCATTAGAGAAGAAGCAGAACCCCAGAAATTACTGGCGACCATATGTCTGCGGGGAGAAACCCCAGAGAAGGCCTAAATTGAAACATATAACCTATATAGCTGTGCGTGTTCCGAATCCAACCGAGGTGCACATCATGGAGGGATAGGAGACCAAGAAAGTTATATAGAAAGAAAGAAAAGTCCAGGCAGTCTCTGTTCCAGGCTGTGATCACCGCGTCGGGCCATTCAAAATGGCGGGCAGATCCGGCGGATTACAGATCCAAGTTGTTGGATTAGCGCATCTGGTCTGCTTCTTTGGAATCTAAAAATGTTGCTAGTAGATCAGGATCTTCGAATGTTCTAGTTTGGTTATGGAGAGTCACTCTGAGCTTCGCTGGATACAATAGGCCAAAGCGAGCCTGTAGCTGTTGAAGTCTAGGGCGAAAAGCAAGGAGTCTCTTCCGACGGTCAACTGTGGGCTTTGCCAAGTCAGGGAAGAAGGAGACTTTATGACTTTCAAACTCCAGATGATGATTCGCCCGGGCAGCATTTAGAATTTGCTCAACTTGCTGATATCTCAGTAATCGAAAGATGATAGGCCGGGGGGTCGTCCGATTGAGCGCCATGTTGGTAGGAACACGATGTGCTCGGTCAATTTCCAGATCTCTGTGAAAAGTGATCTTCAGCAAGGAGGGAAGAGTTTTGACCAGGAATTCTCTTATATCTCCTGCTTCCGCCCCCTCCGGTACTCCAATGAGCCTTACATTGTTGCGACGGGCGCGATTATTGCTATCCTCTAACTCTTTTTGAAGATTCTGTATCTGACGCTCAGCCTTGTCCAGTTTCTCCAAGCGCACCACGTGCGAGTCGAGGACCCCCGCCATGTTGTCCTGCCGTAATGAAAGACCTTCAAGCCGGTCCTGAAGCATACCCAAGTCTTCTCGCATGGCTCGGAGCACTTCTCCGTTGGACTGTACCAGTTCCTTCACACCGCGTATTTCCTCCAAGATCTCCTGTTGCATTGCGGGGTTTTCCCGAAGTGGAACTATCTTTTGTGGGGAAGACAACTCTGTTTTGGAGCGTTTTCCGTGTGAAGAAGAGGGAGACCCGAAGTCTAAGCGCGCTGGTTTGTGGGCCGCCATCCCCCCCGAGGTACCCCGGTAAGTTCGGAGCAAAATATTAAGTTTATGTAGGTATTAAGTCAGGATTCTGAGTAGGCCTCTTGGGAGCTTCAGCGCGAAGCGTCTAACCCGCTGGACATCAGGCTCCGCCCCCCTCAGGGGTTATCCTTTTTAATAATTGGGAGAAGGGACTGAAATGCCCTTTGTGTGGATACAATTATACATCCCATTCTGGAATTCTCTGGATTAATCATTCCCATGAGCAAATTGACTGGGCACGGAGCAGCCTGTCACTCCTCCACTTTCAGCCAAGTAGGTTCTTGTTTTAAGAGGAAAGCCATATGATACCAGAAGAAATCTGGAAAATGTACACCTCCTTTAGATTTGCTGGCTTTTAGTTTTTTTAATGCTATCCTGGGTGTTTTTCCTTCCCACAGTAAAGCACTAACTGTACTTCCAGATTTCTATATACCACTTGGGGGAGCAAAACAGGAAGCATACCCAGTATATAATTTATTTTTGGCACTAGCATCATCTTAATGGCTTCTAAACGACCTCACCAAGTGAGATGCAGCGGGGACCATTTCAGGGTGAATGAGCGCACCATATCTTGGAGCTTCTCTATATTTAACCTCACCGTTTCATCTAAAGGTGTTCAATATTGTACCCCCAAGTATTTTATTGCTGTAGACTCCCACTGGAACGGAAAGCCCTCTACCAGAGCAGCATTCGCCAGATGATTTATCGGAAAAGCCATTGACTTTGTCCAGTTTACTTTATAACCGGATAGTCCTGAATACTGGGTGATTAACTTCAGCAGGGGTGATATTGATTTAGGGCTGAGAAACAACAATAAGTCATCTGCATATGCAGAAAGCTTGACTTGCATATCTGCAATTCTGATACCTTGAATCTCCTCTGATTACTGAATCAGTAACGCCAGTGGTTCCAGTGCCAGATTGAACAGAAGTGGGGACATAGGGCAACCTTGCCTGGTACCAGGCACAGAAAGAAAGGCTGCAAAAGAATTCCGTTGGCAAGGATCCGAGCAGAGGGGTTAACATAGAGCACTCATATCCACAAATTCTTTTGGCAAGCCGAACCATCCAAGCACATGGTATAGTGTGATGGCGCAGCAAGCGGAGAGCATATGGAAAGCGGGAAGAATCAGGCAATTTCCCCAGAGAGCAGAATAAAATCCAGAAGTTTAAGGGTTAAAACTCATGGGTTAAGAAAAAACTCTCCACAGAAGGCTGGTAGTAAGGAGACACGCCCCAGCTCCATGGTTACCAACCCTGCTCATGAGGGACAGGCAGGGGTGGGGCCAGGAAGCCCGAGGGGAAAGCACAGATATAAACTGCTAGAGAGTGAGCAAGGAGAGCACCGAGGCAGGAACTGGGACGGTGATAAAAGGAAACAAGAGAGATACCGAGGCAGAGAGAGCTGCAGGCAGAGATGCAGCCAGAGTTCAAGGAACACTGAATTCAGAGTGAGGTCTGAGAACAGTGAGAGGAAGTGCTTTATGAGGATTCCTAGTTCTGATTCCAGTGCAGCTTGGAACAGGCCAGAAGGTCCCAGAAGGGGAGGAGGCTTTGGAAGCTCTGGAGAACTAGACAAGCAAGGTACCCGGAGAGTCAAGGGAGCTTCATTAGAAACCTCTTGGAGAAGGGCAAGGCCAGCCAGAGGGATTGGAGCTAACCCAGTGACCTGTGAGAGAGACGGGAAACATACTTATAGAAGGGAAGCTTATCCAGGGGAGTTTGTCAGCCATGTGGGCATCAGAAACCGTTCCCCTGAAGTTTCCATGGAAGCTGAGCCTTCAGCAGTAAAGCCGGTGACGTGCTTACTTCCCAAAAGTAAGGTGAGCAGTTTTAAACCTTCTACAAACCTCATAGAAGCTAAGAGACTTCCTAAGTGTTGTAATACTCCTCAGAGGAGGAAGGACTCTGCCTTAACTAAGGTGTTAGAAATCCTGAGAGAGTTAAAACAAGATAGCTTTGAGTCGGAATCTTATGCCTCTCTAACAGACTCAGACATAGAAAGCATGGAATTAGAAATGCCCAGATTAACAGAAGAAAATTCAGATATGGAAATGGAATGTTCTGTAGCCTCCAGATACTAAGTAAAGGCTAGACCATTTCCAGTACCTGTGAAACTTGGCAGCTGTTTTTCAAGAGAGCACGGCTGGGGGAAAGTATGCAAATGAGCCTGCTGAAGTTCTAAGCCGTAGCTGTGTATCTGAGCTGCTATCTTCTGAAATGTATGGTTTGAAATACAGCAAGTGGAAACAAGTGTTTGATGAGAAGAAAGAAACCAATTTGTAACAGAAGTTTTACCCTGTTGGAAAAGTTACAGCTTGGTTTGTTCAAAGCCATGTGGGAAGCTGGTTTTTGTTCTTCTTTGCACCAGAGTTCAATGCTGTGATTTTTGTTATGGTATGAAGAAATACTGTGTTTCATTTGAGTGCCTAAGCTGAAGTAGGAGCATTGTTGGTTTGATTATTCTGGAAGATATCCTTACCTTATATCCTGATATTTTGGAACCTTTTTATAAGAAGTTCCGTTGGCTGAAAATAATAAAAATCCTGGGAGCCTATATATACCCTCGGCTGAATCATTTCACAACTACATAAATATAGGCACTTATTGGAAATAAAAATATTGACTGCCCACGTCCGAGTCCTAGGCAACCGCCTTGGGCAAGGGTGCGGTGACAATAGAAAAGGCCATTCTAGCCTCTCGAAGGCCTTTTCAGCATCAAGCGAAAGGCCCACCAAAGGCACATCGAGGTGCTCCGCCCTTTCGAGCAAGTTGCACAGGAGTCGCCCGTTGTCAGCTGTAGACCTCCCAAACATGAACCCACATTGGTCGGGATGTATTAACATGTGCAAAACCTTATTAAGACATCTAGCCAAGGTACTGGAATAAAGCTTGTAGTCAGCATTTAAAAGTTAAATAGGTCTATAGTTACTGACCAGCTTTGGATCCTTCACCGGCTTCTCCAACATGACAATCGTTGCATTAGCAAATGCACCAGTGTTACTATCTTGCACCCGGAGCGCCTGGTAGTATTTCTTTAACCGAGGGAGAAGATCTTTTGCAAAGATTTTATAAAATTCTGTTGGAATCCCGTCCGGACCTGCAGCCTTCCTAGCTTTCATGCCTGCTAGTGCCTCTTTCAATTCCATAAGTGTAATAGGTTCGCTTAAGGCAGCTACGTGCTCCTCCCCAAGCTCAGGTCGCGTCACCTTATCCAGCAATTTCTTGCAGACTGTTTCGTCAAACTCTACTTCTGATGTGTAGAGTTGTGCATAGAAGACACAAAACGCTTCCGTGATTTCACAACTATTGCTCAAGGATCTTTGCTGCTCATCATTTATGAGAGCTATATGCGATTTGGTACGCCGAGTCTTTAGTTTTGTAGCGAACAGCCTGTCAGCTTTGTTCTTCTCTGTGAAGTACCGAGCTTGTTGCGCAAACATACATTGCTCCACCTCAGCGCTTAGTATCATATTATATTGGTATCTTAATTTTTGAAGATGATTTAAGGTGACAGGACTGACTTGCCTTTGTAGAATTCTTTCTCCCACCCTAATCTGTTGATCAAGCTCTTTAAGTTTTCCCTTTGCCTTCCTGATCGCAGCAATAGAGAAGCTGGTTATATGCGCTCTTATCAATGCCTTAAAGGCTTCCCACCAAGCCCAGTTAGGTCTGTTCTCTGGAGAGTTATTGATGAAATATTCTTTTATAGCTTGCTTTATTTGATCTTTAAAGGCCTCATCTGCCAACAGCAATCTGTTGAAAAACCATGCCTGCTGCTTGGAAAGGTCCTCACATGGCCTTAGCTTCAGGACTATCGCTGCATGGTCTGAGATGTGGGTGCTAAGTATATTTGCTTTACTAACTTCTTGCACCAACGTTCTAGATGTTAGGAAAAAAACTATGTGGGAGTAAGAACTATGAGGGCAGGAGAAGAAAGTATAATCTTTTTCAGAGGGGTGTAAAATCCTCCATATATCCACCAGTCCTATTTCTCACATGAGTGACTTCAACACCACTATTGCTCTGCCACTTCTTCTTACCCTACTCGGTTTTCAATCTATTAAAGGGTCTAGGACCATTTTGAGGTCTCCTCCAAAAATTATTGGTAGTGAGGAATCCTCCTGGATTGCTTCTGCTAATGAGTGGAAAAAAGTTTGGATGATCACAATTTGGAGCGTATACATTCATTATAACTAGATGCTTTTTACCAAGAACCAGATGAGTTTTAGCCCATCGCCCTTCACTATCAGCCCTTGTAGAGAGGACCTGGGCATCCACCGAACTACTTATTAGTCCTGCCACCCCATTCTTCTTCCCAGTGGCCGGTGCATGAGTGATCAACTTGTAGCGGCCTGTGGCTAATTTTTTTTGTTTACTTAGTGGATAGATGTGTTTCTTGGAGCATTATTATATCCGCATTTTGCTTTTGACAATATACCAGTATCTTTTTCCTCTTTGCAGGATGCACTATGCCCTTTACATTCAGAGATAGTATTTTAAGGGGGTTCATAAGTAAAGAACATAACAGGGTTTAGTTTACTCTCTATAGTCTGATCCAGCTTACCCTTATGAAAAACAGCCAACATATTTGTCGTACCCCTACCATGCCCGCAGTGCGTCAACCCCACCCTCACAAAGAGGATCAACACAAATGGGTGTGTCAGTGTGGCTGCCGCATGACCCTGTGAAATATTAACAGATTTGCCCTGTGCATATGCTAAATTTAAGAGCTATAAATTCACACATCACTTTTATACATATTATCACTCTTGAGGGGTGTGGCTTTTTTTGTTTGTTTGTTTGTTTGTTTGTTTTATACATTTACATTTGAACTTCCCTATATGTAGTCTGCTTAATCAGGTAGTCCCATACTATACCCATAGCCCTTCCTATTAAATCAGAACATGAGGCTACAGACTTCCCTTATATGACTTGGGACCTTTTGCAGTCTTTTGCCACCCTGCAGATTGCATTGAGTTCTTGTTTTTTATAGCGATCTTTTTCATGCATTTTCAAGGCTACCTGATCTTCAATGAATGCAGTAACCCATTAGGATCCATAAATGTTTTAGTGTGATTGTCCAGTGTGACCTTGAGTCTAGCGGGATAGAGAAGCCCATACCTCGCCAGCAGCTGCTGTAGCCGGGGTCTCGGCGCTAGGAACTGCTTTCTTTTTTCCATCGTTGCTCTACTGAGATCTGGGAAGAAAGAGACTCTGTGCCCTTCATATGTCAGGGATGGAGATGCTCTTGCCGTGCCATAATTTGCATAGCATGTGTGATAAGGAAGCTTATCAGGACCCAGGAGACAGGGATAAAGAGAAGGAATTCACCCTTATCAAAGGACCTATTTTACAAGGTCAGAGACACAAAACTCCATTTACACCTAGAAAGCAGGTAATTCCTAGCTGCAATAGGTTGCAGAATGCCCCTAGTGGAGAAAAGGAGAGGGAATGCAGGCCCAGGGTAAGGAACCCTTACGTGACTGAATTCCCCAATTGCTCAGCTGCCACGAGGCAGTTTGATCTCCAACTCCTGAGAGGAGAAGGGGTGGGGCTGGAGCCTGAGAGGTTTAATTCTAGGTCAGATTATCCAGAGAGAGAGAGAGGAGGAGGAATGCTTACTGGAAGAGGAATGGAGCTGGAACAGTAAGAACAGCAGGAACAAGGAACACAAGTTGGAAGACAGGACGAGGAAGCTCAGGTGAATGGTGGCCAGAGCATGAACGAGGAGAAGCTGATACAAGCCTTGACCCAGGTAGGAGCATTAGAAGCTTATCTAATTTGGAGCACTACAGAGTTGCAAGAGACAGCTTTTGCCCTAATGGAAGGCAGTCAGCTAAGCCCTCTGAGCCAGAAACGAAGGTAGAGCCAATGCAACTGGGTGAACAGGACCTAGCTGTAGAAGAAGAAGATGACTCATACATGGATTGCTCTTTATGCCAATCTTCAAATACAGAAGGTTTGGAAGGCAGTCAACCGTAAGGAAAACATTCAGAGTCTAGTAACCCTGAGAGCCTGTTGATAACTTGTGAAAGTCCTGTATTAAAGGAGAAATACCTTTGTTGCTGAGCAAGCTGAAGCTTTCTAATTAAAACCAGCTGCTAGCCAGTGCAGTGCACAGCCTGAAGCTGTGCTGATGTGAAAGTAAGAAAAGCTGTTTGTTTGTTTTAAAACAGCACTGCTAGCCATATCTGATAGCATTGGCTGTTGAAAGGATTTTTCTTTATGCTGAAGAACATTATAAGCTGTTTTGTTTTGCGTTCAGTTATATCCTGATGTATTTCTGAAAGAATCCTGGAGAAGCAATCCAAAGGTGTTATTTTGTGAACTTTGCGTTACCCCATAAATAAATAAATATCTGTCAAAGCCTTACCACTCAAGCCAACTACAAATGTGTTTTTTTTACCTGAAGCCATGTACCTTCTGACTGGACTACATTTCCCATGAGGCATTACAAGGCAGCCAGTCAGGTAAAGGCTAAATGGTGAATCTCTCCTATGACAAGCACGCCCCTCCATACTGTCTGTAAGGGGCTAAGGGCGTTGACACATGTTGATGCCTTAACAGGCAAAAGATTAACGGCCTCGGCTTTTGATTTTGTAAACCAATCTGGGTAGGTATTCTGTGGGCCCATTCTATTTCCATCGGCCTGCTGAAATTTAGCCGAAGCAGCTTAGGTATCAACTTTTCTAGGAAGGCAATCACATTGGAACCTTCTGCTCCTTTTGGTATTCCAACTAGCCTGATGTTATTTCAGCGTGATCTGTTACTGAGGTCTTCTAAATTTAATTCCAAGCTTTCCATCTTTTTGAAGGTCTTGCTCAACTTCTTTATCTGTTCCTCGTGTGTTGCAACCGTGGTGTCCATTTTCTCCACACAGCCTGCCAGACCTCTGATTTGCGCTTTCATTTCTTGCATGTCTTGCATCTGAAGCAATGCGTCTCCGTTTGCTGAAACAAGTGCTCTCACCGAAGTACCTCTGCCAGCAGCTCTCACATCGCCTCATCAGGGTCCCGTGTTGTGGCCATCTTATGGGGGGAAGGAGGATCCGGTTTGGCTCGTTTGGAGCCCGTGTTTATACTTGATGAAAACTCCAATTTGGTTGGTTTACCGCTTGCCATTCTCAAGCAGTGTTCCAGGCAACCCGAGGTAGGATTGGTTGTGACAAATCACCGCCACACAAGGCAAATATTTGCAGGATTCCTTTCAGGTCCGCGGGAGCTAGCTCCTAAGCAGTCATCTCACTTCGCCACTCGCTCTACCTCCAGGTCTTTGGAGTTCTGTTCACTTGTGGTTTTCCTCCTTCCTTCACCCTCGTTCTTACCAAGTTTGCTGTCACAGTTCCTCCTCTGCTCCCTTTTCTTTCCCTTTTGTGTTCTCCAAGGGTTCTCACTTTCACCCCTCCTGTTTAATGTTTTTCTCAATCTCCTTGCAACCCATTCCTTAGGCATCACATTCTATATGTATGTGGATGACATTTTACTTGCTCATCTTGATAGTGTGTCACCTGACCCTTCAATTCTTAACTCCATCTCAGCATGACTGCACAGTGATGCGGTAAAACCCAACCCTTCTAAGACCACTGCCACCTGGATTATAGGATCATAATTCTTCCCTTTTCTTGCTCCCTCCCTTGGCACCACCACCATTACTTTGCTACCTTCCTTCAAATACCTCAGTGTACACCTTGATACTGAACTCTGCTTTTCTACCCACATTTCCCATCTTACTCGTTGTGCGTTTTCAGTCCTCCACACATTTCATGTCCTCCACCTTTTCTTTGACCAGACTGCCCTTGCTACCCTTCTCAGCACAGTAATCACCCACCTCGACTACTGTAACACCATCTTTACTGGACTTCCCCAACAGCAGTTTAAACACTACCATTCATGCTTTCACTCATGCTTGGAGTTTGATCATATCACGCCCCTGCTCATACATCATCACTGGTTACCTTTCCCTCAGAGAATCCAGTTTAAATGCCTCACTCTCACCCACAAAGCCCTTCACGACCATGCCCCACCATATCTTTCTTCCTTGATTATTTCTTATGTGCTTCAACGCTGTCTTCGCTCCCTCCAAGATAACCTCCTGGTCCTCCCATCCCCTGCACGTACCAAATATGAATCTACTCGCCGTTCTGCCTTTTTCTACATTTCCTCTTGCTCTGGAACTACCTTCACTCCCAGCTTTACTTGGAACAATCACTCTGTAAGTTTAAGAAGCTCCTTAAAACTTACCTGTTTACTGAGGCATTTGGAGTAGATGCCACCTGAGACTCGCCCCCTTGATAACCAGTCCTCCGTATATGCCTGGATTTGTTAATCTGCTTTCTACCTACACCTTGCTTTCTGCTTCTTCTGTCCTATCTTGAAATATAGTTCCTTTCTTTTCCTGTCTTTGTTTTATGCACAATATTTTTTTGTTTATGAACAGCTCTGTCTGCTCTGCCAAGGGCGGTCTATCAAATCCTAATAAACGATAAACAATATTTAAATGAAATAGGGCTGGGATTGAAGTGTGAGCAAGAGATTTCACTTCTTGTCCTTTGATTCTACTGACATCACTACTTGCAGGGCTTAATTTGTTCCACAAGTGACAGCAACCAAGCCTGCATGCAAAGTAACTCACGTCACACATTTTTTGTTGGACTAAATCATGCAAAGCTGCTTAGTTGTTGACAAAAAGGAAGTAGAACTCTGGAGCCCAGAGTAAGTGGAACTGTGAAGCCAGGGGAAGGGATGGGTGGGCAAGGGGCAGGAGCAGCATGAGAAGAGGGGCTAGATTAGGAGAGTAGAGTGACCATTCTCTGCTCTGCTCTGCTCTAGGCTCATCCCCTCCCCCCTCTTCCCTGCATGCTGCCTGGAAGGGAGGGCCACGTGCAGAACACCCTTGCTGCTCTGGAATCTGAAAAGAAGTGGTGGAACTGCTTTCTGGACTGTTCCCTTAGATACTAAGCCCTGACTACTTGAGAATGCTCTGTTAGTTTACCATGCTTGATTCCAGGTGTTGCTGACATCATCACAATAACTTTGCATGTCCAAAATGTAGTAATGTCATACACATTTAAATGAGACAGATAAATCATTCTGCCCCCTGGAGAGTGGCCCACCTAAAATATCCCATTACACACCCTCCATTATCCTATTTTGTCTCCTAAGAAGCCTCTTAAAAGGCAGGATAGTGTACAAATTCTTTACTTGAACCTCCCAACTAGCTCTTCACCTTAGTATCTTTATTGGTTTCTATATGAGTGAATTGACCTTTAGATTCATAAATAATCTGACAGAATAATGCAAAGAAGAATACTTTACACAGAAAAGTTATAGAGTAATAGTACAAGAGTCAGATCCACATTTTTGCATGGCTTCCTTTAACAGCAGGTCATAATGGAAACATGGACCCTTACATTTGTTCAGTGCTGAGAGAATTGCTTGTTTGATAACGACTAGGAATGTTGTTATTAAAACAGTATGTTCAGTTCATTTTCAATAGTTTTGAATTAGAGTCTGCACTAATGAAACGGATATGGTTTCTTTCACAAAGGGCAGAATTGTTAGTTAATATAGTTGCAACAGTGCCTTGTGGACCATGCCTTGAGTTCTATTTGTATTTCACAGCATGATAAGCAGAGAGTGTTGATTTTCAAGCATCCTGCTGATAAAAGGTAATGGAATTATTGCATCTTTATCTCAAAAATAAAACTGCATGATAAATGATATTTTTGTTCTTGTGCAAACATATTTTGGATTCTAAAACCTTTTTTAAAATTTTTAATCATTTTATCCTTGGAAATGATGTGTTATTTAATGTCTGCACAGCAAGCCTGAGAGTACCTAATAGCGGATGCATTGGAAGTGAAGTGCCTCCTGCTCACAGATATGGATCAGCTCAGTCACACGCTGTACCAGCTGTCATCTCAACCATACTGCTGTGATTTAATTAGTCTGTTTATGTCCTTTCTAATAATATTTCTATCTCTACGAAAGGGCAAATGCGACAGGAACTTTTCTCTCTCTGATTCTACAGAGCGAGGAATGTGGCCTAGATCTGATATGCCAAGATGCGGATTGAATCAAAGTAACTGTCACTTCAAACTGTTGATAAACTGTTCAGCCAAGAAGTGTACTTAGTTCCTTGGGATCTTCCTCGCGGACTCACCTGCACAGAGAATTTTTTTTGTTTGTTTTTATGTTAGCTTGAGCCAAAAACGGAAACAATGAAATATATTATTAGCTACTAGAACATGAGATATGCCATACTGGGTCAGACCAAGGTCCATGAAGCCCAGTATCCTACTTCCAACAGTAGCCAATCCCTAGCAGTATCTCCAAGAGAGACAGGTTCCACAATGCTTGTATAGGGTCAAGCAGTGATATCCTGGGTCCCTTTTAATAATGGTTTATGGACATTTCCACCAGGAACTTGTCCAAACCTTTTTTGAACCCAGCTACACTAACAGCTTTTACTACATCCTCCGGTAACAAATTTCAGAGTTTGATTACACATTGAGTTAAAAAATATTTGCTCTTACTAGTCTTAAATAGTTTACCCTGTAGCTTCATTGCATGTCCCCTAGTCTTTCTATATTCTGATGACATAAACAATCGATCTCCGTTTATCCGTTCCACTCCATTCATTAATTTATAGACCTCTATCATATCTCCCCTCAGCCGTCTCTTTTCCAGGTTGAAGAGCCCTAATCTTTTTAGCCTCTTTTCATAGGAGTATCCTTCCATCCCCTTTACCATTTTGGTGGCTCTTCTCTGTACCTTTTCTAATAACGCTATATCCTTTTTAAGATACAGTGACCAGAATTGTACACAATACTCAAGGTGCGGTCACACCATGGAATGATATAGAGGCATTATAATATCCTTTGTTTTATTTTCCATTCCCTTCCTTATGATACCTAGCATTCTATTCATACTAGGTCTCACTTAGAATGCCGAGTTGTTATATCTTATATAATTCCCCTCTCCCCTTGTTTCTACAGGGCAGGCAAGGGGCTACTTTTAGAAACTGTAGTAGGGGAAAACCTGCTGCAGGCCTATGATGAGGATTTGCTAATAGAGGGAAGAGCATACTCTTTCTCTAGAGAGCAGTGATTCTCATACCAGTCCTCTGGGACCCCCCAGGCCAGTCAGGTTTTCAGGATATTCACAATGAATATGCATGAGATAGATCTGTATGCACTGCTTCCATTGTATGCAAATCTATTTCATGCATATTCATTGTGGATATCCTGAAAACCTGACAGGCCTGGGGGTCCCAGAGGACTGGGCTTAGAACCACTGTTCTAAAGGTTTGTGCACAGAGATTCTTAATAAACGTTCACACGCAAGGAGTGGTATTCAAAAACAAAAGGAAATTTTATTGCCACAGAAATTGAAAGTAGAATGGTACAAAACAGGAAACAATTCTTCAGAGTTTCAGTAAACTACAAAAAGGACAGTTTAAGGTACTTAACGCACATGAGGAGGAATAACTTGGATTTCTACTGTTTCCTATCAGTCTCTTGTATCTCTGTGAACACTTCTCAGAATATTGAAATCCTTTTCTCCCATTCTTACTGATATCACAATACTTGAATAGCATGTTGCTTCCAGCTACCAGATGAGTCATATTAAACCTTGGGACATTAACTCTTCAGAACACTGCTTTCAGAATGCTCCTGGAACTCAGTCCAGCCTTTAATTTCCACAGATAGGAGACCTAACCACTACTGTCCCAATGGAGAAAAAAGGTAATCTGCCTTTTCCTTTCCTGGAACAAGGCGTGCACCATCCCCTTTTGGCTGCTGCTTTCCCCGTCAATATTTTCTCCTAGAGACTCATTGAGCCACCTGTATAGATGTGTAGACAAGGGGCTATACACTATTTCCACTACTGGAATGTTCTACATAGTGAACACTGAGCCTGCTATAAGATAAAACATAGAGTGCCACTCAAAAACTCCTATTTGGTCACGTGTTCATTAGAAGAAGCCATTTTATTTTGTATCACGTCTTCCGGTGACCTTCAATAGATTGAAATGACACAAGTGGTACAATCAGTTATTGCTACAATTTAAGAAATCTTATATTGAAATTGTGCAATTACATTTTTCTTTTACTTTAGATAGTGCAATTACTGCTATCTCCTGAGCAGATTACATGACTGTCAACACTGGGTGGTAAGCTCTGCCCCAGGTGGGTTGTATGGCATGCTGACAAAGGGGCATGCCCCTTTGGGTACCCCTTCATGCAGCTTTCATGTGGTTAATATAAAAATGTTGTGTTCCTTCAATCTGATTTGGTGGTATCTCTCTTTTTAATGATAGATGTCCAGTTTGTGGTTGCAGCAGGTATGGCATAGTAATTGTTCCAGCACACTCTGAGATACCACTAATTTGAAGGCATCCACTACAATATGGATTACTGGCTCTGATGATCGACTTGACCCTACTTTGGTACTGTCTCCTCTTATCCTTCAAAAATCATAATGTTTGGGTGGTCATGTGTTCCTGTAACTTTTCTTCGTGGCAAATATGTAGTATTCAAGTTATCCTGGACGATATTGTGCTTAGGACATTGATCTAGGCAATAGTACTTTCACGAATTGACTATGCTGGACTTAAATGTGCCTCTTTTAAAATTCTGTCATATGGTTACTTTATAGGAAACAGAAATTCAATCATGTGGCTCCACTATTCATTTCTGAAGACTGATTGCCAGTGGTCTATCATAGTTAGTTTAAGATTTTGCTGCTTGTTTAAGTTCTTGACAAAGGGTTCTCTGTAGTATCATATGGAGCAATCAATATCCTCTAAGCCATCTATGGTGTTGTGTTCCATGAATGACAATTTTCTGGTAGTCTCTGATTCATGCTAGGACTGATACGAGTCTACCCATCATTCAGCCTTTTTTTTTTGTTGCCTCCCACTTTATAGAATATGCTACCACATTATCTGTGGCTGGAATCTTCCCTAGAGAAGTTCAGAAAGATTAAAAGTCTTTTATTTTTAGCAAAGGTTTGGTGATCTGGTGAACAGAGACTGGCTTACAGATGTTTCCACTTGGCCTTATGACTTGTCTATTAAATTTTCTTATTTGCGTGGCATGGGGTTTTTTCCAAGATGGTAGATGAACACTGGTGAGCAGTGTCTCGATGGGAAAGCACAGTGGAAAACCTAAGGCGACAGCCCCCGCTCTGCCTGGATCTTCTGCTGGCACTGTGACATCTATTCTTCTCTACCTGACTCGCCAAAGCATGCAAAAAGGTGTCTTTGGTGTGCACCATTGAAGTTGTTGCCTGGTGCAGGAGGCACAGACTTGTCTCCTGGCTCTGAAATCTCAGCCCGGGTTCCTCTGCCCAGCTGCGAGCTTCCCTGGTGTTTTCTGGCCAGGCTGCTGAATCGAGCACCGATGCTGTTTGATTCGCTGCCCTGAGAGGGGGCTGACTCTGCCAGAGTGGGAGCTGCTTCCTTGCTTCCATGGACCATCATGTGACTGATCGAGTCACGGAGGGGATTCCTGTGCAGAACCAGGCTTTTGTTAGCTCAGCAACAGAAGTTTCCTCAATTACTTCAGGTGAACAGGGAATCTCCGAACTCTCATCAAGCCAGGCATCAGGTACTGTCTCACAGCCTAGCTTCTCTCTGAGGTGTCCTACTGAACTTTTTTGGCGTCAAGTTGGAAAGCATTTTCATATTTGGGCTCTGGTAACCGTCTATTGACACTTTATTAATGTCTCTTCATTGGAACATCATGTTAAGGTTGAGGAAGAAGTACAAGGGTTGAAGGTGTCATTACCTAGGTGTGAAGATCAAATTGCAAAAATTTCAAGTTCAGAGGCACTTTTGATTAAGGGTAATATCCTTTTGTGTAGTAAGGTTGAGGCATTAGAGAATGCTACTAGGCAGTCTAATCTTAGGATAAAGCACAGTTACTTACCTGTAACAGGTGATCTCTGGGAACAGCAGGAATAAGTCTTCACATATGGGTATGTTGGTACCGACGGAGCCTGTGCGGGAACGCTCCCCAGTGTCCAATCAGAAAGCTTTTTGGAGCATCCCACAGCGCCTGCGTGCTGCCTTCCCGCCTTTCCAACTGTCTCTCCTCAGTTGAGTTTTATAGCTGAGACAAAGAGGGAGAGAGAGGGAAAGGAAGAGAGATAGAGAGAGAGAGACAACTCCTAGGGGAGGTGGGTGGGTTGTGAAGACTTATTCCTGCTGTTCCCAGAGATCACCTGTTACAGGTAAGTAACTGTGCTATCTCCAGGAACAAGCAGGAATGAGTCTTCACATATGGGGACTCCATAGCTTTTGATGCCAGGGAGAGAGCCCATAAGTTGTGTGTCCCTGGGACAGGGCTGCACTTCCCCACCTGGATTTCTGGCATCCCCTGAGGGATGGTGGGGAGGAGTTGATTAATTATGGAACAGATGTTTGAGAACAGCCTGACCAAACAAGGCATCCCTGTGGGAGTCCTTGTCCAAACAGTAATGGGCTGTGAAGGTATGAACCGAGGCCCAAGTGGCTGCTCGACAGATGTCGTCGATAGACACAGAGTTCAGGTGAGCCATTGAGGCTGCCATGGCTCTCACATTGTGAGCTGTGACATGGCCCTCCAGAGAAATGTTCTTGCTCTGATAGGCGAAAGAAATACATTGGGCAATCCAGTTGGAAAGTGTTCTTTTGGAGACTGGTTGTCCCAAATGAGAAGGATCAAAAGCAACAAAGAGTTGAGAAGACTTTCTATGTTGTTGTGTCCTCTGTAAGTAAAAAGCTAGAGCTCTTTTACAGTCCAAGGTATGAAGATTCCTCTCTGCACTTGATGCATGAGGTCCTGGAAAAAAGACAGGTAGGTAGACCTCTTGGTTGAGGTAAAAAGGCGAGACCACCTTAGGCATAAAGTGTGGATTACTCCTAAGGACCACCTTGTCATGATGGAACCTTGTATAAGGTGGATTACTAGTGCTTGCAATTCACTGATGCGGCGTGCTGATGTGATTGCAATGAGAAAGATAACCTTCCAAGAAAGGTATTTCAAGGAGGTAGTAGCTAAAGGTTCAAAAGGTGGCTTCATAAGCTGACCAAGAACCAAATTTAAGTCCCATGCCACCGGAGGTGGTCTAATGGGAGGCTTTGTTAAAAGGAGGCCTCTCATGAACCTTGCCACAAGGGGATGAGAGGAAACAGGTTGTCCATTAGAGGCTTGAGGGAAGCTGCAATAGCACTCAGATGGACTCTTACTGAATTTGGCTTAAGGCCTGCATTAGACAGATGCAGGAGATACTCCAGCAATGATTCCAGAGGTATTGAACGGTGGTTAAGACCCTTTCCAGAACACCATATGGTAAACCTTTTCCACTTGAAGGCATAAGAACGTCTAGTGGAAGGTTTTCTGGAAGCATAAAGAACATCTTTCACTTGTTGAGAAAGAGGAAGATCCTGGAGATCTAGGCCTTCAGCAACCAAGCCCTGAGATGCAGAGACTGGGGTTTGGGGTGCCACAACTTTCCGTCCTCCTGAGAGAGGAGGTTTGGAGCAGACCCTAACTCTAGGGAGGGAGCTTGAGAGAGATGTAGAAGCAGAGGGTACCACACTTGCCGTGGCCAATGTGGAGCTATGAGAATCATGTGGCCTCTGTCTCTCTGAAGCTTGAACAGGGTTTTGGGAATTAGGGGAATGGGTGGAAAGGCATAGAGGAAGTTTTGACCTCAATGGAGGAGGAAAGCATCCCTTGCCTGAGCCCCCTGAGCCGGAGTTATGGAACAGAATCGGGGAAGTTTGGCATTCCATGGACTTGCAAAGAGGTCTATGCCCGGGGTTCCCCAAATTTGAAAAATCTTGGATACCTGGTCCATATGTAGGGACCACTCGTGTGGAAGCAGAACTCGACTGAGTCTGTCTGCCCAAGAGTTTTGAGCACCTGGAAGATAGACTGCCAGAAGATGAATGTAATGCTCTCTGGCGAGGGCCCACAGTCGCAGAGCTTCGTTGCAAAGTGACAGATAACCAGTTCCTCCCTGCTTGTTTATATAGAACATGGCTACCTGATTGTCCGTGTGGACAAGGACTGTCTTGTGGCTGAGCAGGGTGTGGAAAACTCGCAGTGCAAGGAAGATTGCTCTGAGTTCTAAGAGATTGATATGTAGACAAGTCTCCTGTGGGGACCAGATGCCCTGGGTGGAGAGGTCCTGAAGATGAGCTCCCCAGGCCATTGGAGAAGCATCTGTTGTAAGAATTGCCTGGGGTAGAGGCTGTTGAAAAGGACACCCCAGCAACAGGTTCTGAGGGGACTTCCACCACTGGAGGGACAAAATGAGGCGACTTGTGTTTGCTATTTTGTCTGACAGGCAGCCTAATGCCTGGGTCCATTGGGTGGATAAATCCACTGAGCTGCTCTCATGTGAAGGCGAGCATATGGTACCACATGAACGGTGGATGCCATGTGGCCTAGCAACTGTAACATTTCTCGAGCAGTTAGAAGGGGTTTTGACTCTGCTTGAGAAGCTAACTGCATCAAGCGAAGGCAATGGACCTGGGGAAGATAGGCCCTTGCCTTTGTGGTATCCAGCAGTGCCCCTATAAACTCCAGGGACTGAGTAGGGATCAAATTGGATTTTGGGATGTTTATTACCAGCCCTAAATATTGAAGGATACGCATTGTGCAGGTTAGATCAGTCTTGGCCTCTGATTGAGTGGGAGCTCGAATGAGCCAGTCGTCCAGATAAGGGAAGACAAATAATCCCAGGGTGCGCAGAAAAGCAGCAACCACTGCCATTCATTTCGTGAACACCCTTGGTGCAGAGGCCAGGCCAAAGGGGAGCACTCTGTATTGATAGTGCTTCTCCTGGAAAAGGAACCGAAGGAACCTTCTGTGAGTTGGATGGATGAGAACATGAGTGTACGCATCCTTGAGATCTAGAGAACAAAGCCAATCCTGACTCTGAAGGTATGGCAGCAGAGTTCCTAGAGAAACCATCTTGAATTTCTCTTTGACTAGGAATCTGTTCAACTCTCTGAGATCTAAAATGGGTCTGAAGCCCCCTGTTTTCTTTGGGATAAGAAAATAGGGGGAGTAGAACCCTGTGCCCTGTTGTTGAGAAGGCACTTCCTCTATTGCCCCCTGGGCTAGAAGAGTGGCAACCTCCTGCTCTAACAGGCTGAGGAGGGAGGTTGGAGAATTGAACTGGTGCACTCTTGTGAGAGGGGGCAAGCTGGAAAAATAAAGTTTGTACCCCTCTCTTATGATGGAGAGTGTCCAATGCTCTGCTGTGATTTGCCCTTCCTGGAATGGTGGAAGGCTCTGGTCCTTCTAGAGCCAGGAAGGCTAAGTTCTCTAGCAGAGAGTCAAAGGCCCTGAGGGGGCTGAGATTGCTGGGCTGGAGCAGGCCTCGCAGCCTTTGCCTTGGTCTGTTTGGAGGATTGCTGACGTTTAGAAGGAAACTGAGCCGCAGAAGATGCTCTCTGACTATAAGCAGGATAGGATCTTCCCTTTTTAGAAAAAGGTGTTTTCTTGAACAACCTTTTCTTAGCAGGAGCAGCAGTAGATTTTGATAGTATATCCAAAGCAGAATTTTCAGCATCCATTTGATTGGCTTTTGCTTGCCAATCTTTACCAAACAGATTCTCACCTGTACAAGGGATATTTCCCAATTCATCTTGGACCCAGATCTCCAAATCAGATGCTTGAAGCCAAGCAATCCTACGTGCACCTATAGCTATAGCTGAGGCTCTGCTTACGCATTCAAAGGAGTCGAAAGCTGCACGGTTGGAGAATTTGGGGATATCCTGGGCATGTTGGAGCCCAGTGAGAAATTCTTGCCTTTTACTGTCAGACATAAAAGGACTTAAAGTCTGCAAATGGTCAGTGACTTCTTTTAAGAACATTCCCATGTAGAGACTATAAGAATTAATTCTCGCAGCAAGCATGGAAGCTTGGAAGACTCTTCTACCAAAAGCATCCAGGGTTCTACATTCACGTTCTGGAGGATTAGAGGCATGTCTCTTGGCACTTCTAATCTTTCTCATTGGAGACTCAACCACAATAGAGTGGTGAGGAAGCTGAGTTTTATGGAAACCAGGAAAAGGAGGGACACGATACATGGTGTCCAACCTGCGAGAATGAGGAGAGGTGGTTAGAAGTGCTTCCCACATCCTTAACATGAGATCATACAGAATCTCATGGATAGGCAAGGTAGCTGCCTCTTTAGGAGTTTTAGGATATTGTAGAATATCTAACTCCTTAGCTCTAGGCTCTGACTCTGGGGCTACTGTAATAGAGAGGCCCCGAGCCACCTCTCTGATAAAGTCTTGAAAAGACAAGTCCTCTGGAGGAGACATCCTTCGTTTAGGAGAGGACTCCTCCTGTGGAAGAAGCATCGCTGCATTGACAGACTCTTCAGATTCCTCAGAGTCATGAGAGGAATCGAAGTATCATCTGTCGGGATGTTCTTGCAAAGCCCGATACCCGTACCGACTGGGATCAGTATCGGGAATCACCGGTACCGGGGTATCGGTACCGGAGGGCTGCAGAGGGCAGAGTACCGGCATAGTTGACACCGATGCCGATGTCGATGCCACCGGTTCCGGAAACGGTGCCGATGGCGATACCGGAGCCGGTACCGGCGGAGTAGTCTGTTGCGGTACCACGGGCGTCGATGCCACAAGGAAAGCCGCCAGACTGCGTTCGATGGACAGAATCCTCTGATCCATCTACGCCGCCAATGCCTGGAAGTCCGTTCCGGTGGAAGCCACCGGTACCCCAGAGCATGGCACCACGAGATCTGTTGAGGCCACGCCATCTAGATCATCCTGGAACCCCGATGATGATGCTTTAGAAGCCGAAGCCTCCCGCCGGGGTAATTTTGCCAGTGCGGAATCCTCGAGGGCAAGGCCAGGGGCATCTTGATGCTTAGAAGGAGATTTGCCCTTCAAGGACCGGCTGGATTTATGTTTAGTTACCTGAGATCCATGTGAGGAAGAAGAAGCCCTGGAAAACGTCGATGCCACCGAAGCTGCATCAGAGGGAAACAGGGTACTGAGCTTGGCAGCTCGGTTCTGTCGACCTCTCTTAAACATCATAGAACAGAACACACAATCTTTAATGGAATGGTCAGGGCCTAAACACTTTAGAAACCAGTCATGGGTGTCGGTGACGGAGATAGTACCGCCACATTTTGTGCACTTCTTAAAACCTGAGGCAGGCTTTTCCATATTTAAGGAAAAGGGTTTTGGGCCTAAGACCCAAAACTGAAGTACACCTGAAGAAAAATAAATGGAAAAAGGTCTTTTTTTTTTTTTTAAAGAAAAGAATAAGAACCGGAGGTACCGGTATAGCGTCGAGGAAGGCAGATGCGACAGAAAAGAAATAAAGAAAAAATAAGGAAATTCTTCTGCGGTGACAGGAACACGAACTGCTGGCTCCGCGGAAAAAGAACAACTGAGGAGAGACAGTTGGAAAGGCGGGAAGGCAGCACGCAGGCGCTGTGGGATGCTCCCAAAAGCTTTCTGATTGGACGCTGGGGAGCGTTCCCGCGCAGGCTCCGTTGGTACCGACGTACCCATATGTGAAGACTCATTCCTGCTTGTTCCTGGAGATATAATTTTCCAAAGGTGCTTCTAACTTCCCCACATCTGTTTAAACGTTACTTACTGGAAATTTCTCTCTGATACTATCCCTCCTATTTCAAAGATTTACTAATTGCCTACTGGAAACATTTACCAGGAGCAGTCACAGGTGCATTCTCTGTCTATGGATGTTCTTGATGTTTCCACTGGTTTGGAGTCCTCTGACTGATACTGCAACACCTGCGACCCTGTTAGTGACTTTTGCTCCTTCGTCAGACTGGGATGGGACTTTTTTTTTCTTTTTTTGTTTTTTTTACCATAAATATGATTTATTTCTTGCTCATATAAAATTTGGATGTATCCAGATGTCTCTAGAGACTCCCTGTTGTGATGGCTTGGTATATTGCAACTTGAAGCTCTGTCCTTAAAAGTTTCCATGCAAGTGTATTGTTAAATATTAATCAGTTAAATATGTATTTACAGATACTGCGTGACTTACTACTTTTGTTTACTGTGCTACTTTTTGTTTCAGCAAGCCTTATCTAGTTATGCTCTAGGAGTGGAAGTTCCATGACCCACACTATCTGATAGTCTTCTGCCTACAGCTTTCATTTCTCCTTTCTTTCAGACTATTATTTTCCTTTACAGTGCCTTGCAAAAGTATTCATTCCATTGGTTTTTGTCCTGGTTTGTCGCATTATGTATGACCTGGAATGAAAATGGAGGTTCATTTGGATGTTAAGTAATGGACCTAACAATATAGTCCAAATTGGTGAAGTGAAATGACAATAAAATACCTTGTATATATAAAAAGCACAAGTAACAACTGAAAAATTGTGAGTGCATTATGTATTCATCCCTTTTTACTATGAAACCCCTAAATAAGATCTGGTCCAACCAATTAACCCCAGAAGTCACATAATTAGTTGATTAGGGTTCACCTGTGTGTATCAGTTTCACATGATCTGTCACATGATGCCTGTATAAATATAGCTGTTATAAAAAAAATATCTCAAATTCTTAATATCCCATGGAGCACCATTTAATCCATTATAACAAAATAGAAAGAATATGGCACCACTACAAACCTGACAAGAGAAGGCCGCCCATCAAAACTCACAGACCGGGCAGGAGGGAACTAATCAGAGATGCTACACAGACACCAAGGATAACACTGATCCACAGCAGAGATGGGAGTATCTGTCCATAGGAACACTTTAAGCAATACAGAGCAGGGCTTTATGGAAGAGTGGCCATAAAAAAGCTATAGAAAGAAATGAGAAAACACGTTTGGAGTTTGCACAACAGCATGTGGTGGACCCCCCCCCCCAAACACATGGAAGAAGATTCTCTGGTCAAATGAGACGAAAATTGAACTTTTTGGCCATCATAGGACATGCCATGTGTGGTGCAAATTCAACACTTCCCATCACCCCAAGAACACCATTCTCTCAGTGAAACATGGTGGTGGCAATATCATGCTGTGGGGATGTTTTTCATTGGTAGGGACAGGAAAACTGGTCAGGATTGAAGGAACGATGGATGGCACTAAATACTGGGCAATTCTTGAGGCAAACCTGTTTGTCTGCCAGAGATTTGAAACTGGGACAAAGGTTCATCTTCCAGCAGAACAATGACCCTAAACATACTGCTAAAGCTGGTTTAAAGGGAAACATTTAAATATCTTGGAATGGCCTAGTCAAAGCCCAATTGAGAATCTGTGGCATTACTTGAAGATTGCTGTACACCAACGCAACCCATCTAACTTGAAGGAGTTGGAGCAGTTTGCCTTAAGGAATGGGTGGAAATCACAGTGGCTAGATATGCTAAGCTAATAGAGACATACCCCAAGAGACTTGCAGCTGTAATTGCAGCAAAAGGTGGCTCTACAATGTATTGACTTTGGGGGGTGAATACATTTGCACACGCTTGCTTTCAGGTTTTTTTTTTTTAAATGCGATAAGGTACCTTATCGCGTGTTAAAGCGCCATTATCGCGCGGTAATGTACCTTACTGCGTGATAACGGGACGCGGCGCAAATAGCGTTCTTTAGTAAACATGCCCCTAAGTTTAAATTTAAAACACAGAAGAGAACTTTCTGGTTACATTCCATACCCAGCAGAGAGCTTGTAGTTTAAATTTAATAGTCACTCAAATAAGAATATAACTTAGCATAAAAGGCAAAACAGGGTCAGTACTCTGTGAGCAACAAATAAAGTCTTCCAGAGACCTTTACAAAGAGGCCTTCTACCTAGGGGGCAAGAGACCTGTGAAACCTTTTCAATAGGTGTTAACACCAGGTGGCAGGTCAAAAGGCCATTTTGAAAGACTCTTTCTATCCATGCAAGGACTGTTAATCACCCAGGAAGTTGGTCAAGGCTTACATCAGAAGCACAGGACAGGGTACTGTGTAACAGCCCTCTTTTAATAGGTGTTATTTCCCTCCCTCCCTCCCTAACACCCACCCACCCCTGGGATAATCGTAGCTTTATAGGTACTTACACATCTTAAAGGAAAGGAGGTGCTCTCAGGTGAAGCTCGTTATCCAAATCAGTCATGCACTAAGGACCTGAGATTAAGCTTCAGGTGAACAAGGAATAATAAACGTATTAGGTACAGTTTTATTCGTTTTAATATCCATAGCAACCCTTAGTAACTAAAGAAATTAAAGATCTAAACACAAGCTTAAAACTAAGATGCAGACAGCAGTCCAGCAGCGAGATGGGGGCTTTCCAGTCTTTTGTATTGAGTGTCACATGTATGATTTTCTCCCAGTTGGTGAGAGGTTTTACATGTGCACTAGGTGCAAGGAGCTTTTTGTTCTCAGGGAACGAGTCCGTTCTCTAGAGGCTAGAGTAGCAGACTTGGAAAACATAAGAAAAACAGAGAGGTACATAGACGAGACCTACAGGGATATAGTCCTGAAGTTCCACCTCCAGTCTGGCAGCATCCCTGTAGCCATAGAGGAGAGAGGTCATGTGACAGCAGAGCATCACCCTGGTGTGGAAGGAAGTGATCCGGTAACTAGGACCTGTCTTCCAGGTGATGTAAAACCCTCTCGCACCGAGGAAGTTTCTCCAGGACCGTGCCCGTGAGGGAAGGGTTAGGACAGCCGTTATAGTTGGTGATTCGATCATTAGGCATGTAGATAGCTGGGTGGCTGGTGGATGTGAGGATCACCTGGTAACATGCCTGCCTGGTGCAAAGGTAGCGGACCTCATACGCCACCTAGATAAGGTCTTAGAATGTGCTGGGGAGGAGTCTGCTGTCTTGCTACATGTCGGTACCAATAACATAGGAAAATGTAGTAGGGAGGATCTGGAGGCTAAATTTAGGCTTTTAGGTAGGAAGTTGAAATCCAGAATGTCCAGGGTAGCGTTCTCTGAAATACTTCCCATTCCACGCGCAGGACCCAAAAGGCAGGCAGAGCTCCGGAGTTTCAATGTGTGGATGAGATAATGGTGCAGAGATGAGGGTTTTGGATTTGTTAGGAACTGGGGAACATTCTGGGGAAAGGAGGGGCTCTTCCGAAGGGATGAGCTTCACCTTCACTGGGATGGAACCTGGCTGCTGGCATTAACCTTTAAAAAGGAGATAGAGCAGCTTTTAAACTAGATAATAGGGAAAAGCCGACAGTTACGCAAGAGCGCATGGTTCGGAAGAATGTATCCTTGAAGGATACTAACAAAAGCAGAGAGGTTTCAAAAAAGAGTAAAGTAGCCCAAATGCCCTCAAGTATGGAGCAGACAGAGCTTAAAGATCCCAAATTACCCATGTCTACCAATAGTCAGATTAATATGAATAAAATAGAGTCTTTAAAATGCTTGTATGCAAATGCTAGAAGTCTAAAAAATAAGATGGGAGAGTTAGAATATATAGCACTAAATGAGAGGTTAGATATGATTGGAATCTCAGAGACATGGTGGGAGGAGGACAACCAGTGGGACACTGTGATACCTGGGTACAAACTATATCGTAATGATAGAGCTGATCAAATTGGTGGAGGGGTTTCGCTCTATGTTAGAGAGGGCATTGAGTCAGAAAGGATTAAAGTTTAGCAGTAAACAAAATTTGCTGTAGAATCTCTATGGATTGAAATTCCATGTAAAAAGGGGAAGGCGATGGCAGTGGGGGTGTACTATCGACTGCCTATCCAGAATGAACAAATGGATGATGAAATGCTCAGAGAAATCAAGGAAGCTAACAAGAGTTACAGCGCAGTAATAATAATGATTTCAATTACCTCGATATCGACTCGGTCAGTGTCATGGCAGGACATGCTAGGGAGATAAAGTTCCTAGATGAAATAAATGTCTTCTTCTTGGAGCATCTGGTTCATGAACCGACCAGAGGGGAAGCCATATTGGACCTAGTCCTTAGTGGAACATGAGATCTGGTGCAAGAGATAAGGGTGTTGGGGCCACTTGACAATAGTGATCATAGCATGATCACGTTTGATTTAATTAGTGGAGGAGGGATAGTAAGGAAATCCACAGTACTACCTTTTAACTTTTGAAAGGGAGACTATGATAAAATGAGGAAAATAGTTAAGAAAAAACTAAAAAAAGCAGTTGCAAAGGTTAAAGACATATCAAGCTTGGGTGTTGTTGAAAAATACTATCTTGGAAGCCCAGACCAGCTGTATTCCACGCTTTAAGAAAAGTGGAAGGAAGTCCAAAAAACTGCCAGCATGGTTTAAAGGTGAGGTCAGAGAGGCTGTTGTTGCCAAAAAAGCATCTTTCAAGAAATGGAAAAAAGAGACAAACGACGAAACCTGGAAATAGCACAAGCACTGGCAAGTCAAATGGAAGGCATTGATAAGGCAGGCAAAGGGAGAATTTGAGATGATGCTTGCTGCGGAAGCAAAAATGCAAAAAAAAGACATTTTCTAGTACATTCGTAGCAAAAAACCTGTGAGAGAGTCAGTTGGTCCATTAGATGATAGAGTGGTTAAAGGGACACTAAGAGGCGACAAGGCGATAGTGGAGAGACTGAATGAATTGCTTCGGTCTTTACAGAGGAAGATGTAGGGATGTTACCCATGACTGAAGTGGTATTTAAAGGTGCGGAAGAATTGAAGGAAATATCGATACATAGGGAAGATGTATTACAACTATTAGATAAATTGAAGAGTAGGAAATCATCTGGGCCGGATGGTATACATCCAAGGGTGTTGAAAGAACTGAAATATGCGATTACAGACCTGATATTAGTAATCTGTTAATTTTCATTAAAATCATCTGTAATACCTGAAGGTTGGAGGATCGCCAATGTAACGCCAATTTTTAAAAAGGATTCTAGGGGTGATCCGGGAAACTACAGACCGGTGAGCCTGATGTCAGTACCGGGATAAATGGTAGAAACCATCATAAAGAACAAAATTACTCAGCATGTAGATAGTCATGGCCTAATGGGAGACAGCCAACATGGCTTTAGACAAGGAAGATCTTGTCTTACTAATCTGTTATATTTTTTCGATGGTGTGAATAAACAGGTGGACAAAGGTGAGTTGGTTGATATAGTGTATCTGGACTTTCAGAAAGCCTTTGAGAAGGTCCCTCATCAGAGACTTTTGGCAAAACTAGGGATAGGTGGCAGTGTACTATTGTGGATCAGGAACTGGTTAAAAGATAGAAAGCAGAGGGTAGGGCTAAATGGCCAATTTTCCCAATGGAGAAAGGTGAATAGTGGTGTACCCCACGGATCTGTGCTGGGTCCACTGCTTTTTGACATATTCATGAATGACCTGGAAAGGGGACTAACGAGTGAGGTTATCAAATTTGCAGATGACACAACTATTTAAAGTTGTTAAAACTCAAGAGGATTGTGGAAACTTGCAAGAGGATCTTGATAAATTGGAAGACTGGGCATCAAAATGGCAGATGACATTTAATGTGGACAAGTGCAAAGTTATGCACCTAGGGAAGAACAACCCAAACTGGTTACACGATGCAGGGTTCCACATTAGGAACCACCACCCAGGAAAAAGATTTAGGCGTCATTGTGGATAACATGTTAAAACCATCAGCCCAGTGTGCAGCGGCGGCCAAGATAGCAAATAGAATGCTAGGTATCATAAGGAAAGGAATGGAAAATAAAACAAAATATATTATAATGCCTCTATATCGTTCTATGGTGAGACTGCACCTTGAATATTGCGTGATGTGGTGGCAAATTGGGCATTAAGGTAAAATAATGTATGTTGCTGCCCTTTTAATGTACATTAAAAGACAATAGTAATTATCCCCCTAAATTAATAATTAGTTTTAGTTTATTCAATAATTTGATATACTGCCTTCTGATTGATATGTAAACTGCTTTGTTGTGGTTTTTTTGAGTTCATTTATCAGATGTAGATGGCAAAATATTTATCGCACTACTGCGGAGATTTGCGGCCACATGAATAGCTAGGTGTCGGTCTTGATTCGGGGACTGGTGGTTATAACACCATGAGATCCCATGTTTCTGAAATGTCCGACAGTGAGTAGTCTATTTTTTCATGTCACCCACAGAACCACACGTTTTTCATGATTATCCACTACCACGTCCAAGTATAAGTTAAAGGTAGAATTTTGTCTTAATTGTCCACTGTTGACGTACTCTGTAAAATGTGGGGGTTATTTTAGAAGCTTTATTTGTGATTTTCAATATGTAAGATCAGGGCCTTTACATGTGGAAATGACATCCACATTTAAATGGTGATTTTGTGAAGGGCTCAATTTACATGTAAATACCCCTACTTTGTAGAAATTGCAATAATAGTGTTTGTTTAGGGAGTAGCCCGAGTCATTTGTATTTCCCATTTCATATAGGGAACACGTGTAGGACTGCCTTTTTTCATGTTAAGATTTACACCTGATCTCTGGTGCGTATTTTTTACAAAAGTACTTGGTTAGACCAGCGCTTTACGGGGGGTGATTGATGGGGTTATTCTCCTTATACCCTGCTGTTTATTTCCCCCTCAAAAGTTAAATTAGAGAGAGCGGCATCTGTTGTCAGTTGGCGGCATTTATACATGTAGGTTTGCAAAACAGCCAGCATACGTGTGCAAGTGTCGCCACATGTATGTGTAAGTTATGAAATCAAGCACTTACACATGTATGGCGACCATATTTACCATGTTGATTTTTCCTACCTGTGGATTTGCAAAATAGCTGCTCCAGCTCCACATATGTGCACATACACATACACTCTTGCACCTCCTTATTCCGTATTTTAGGCCCTTTTTACTAAAGCCTGGTAGCTGGCTACTGGCCATTTTAACACATGGCAACTGGTATTTGGAAATACTAATGCTCAATAGTGTCTGCCACTGCATGCTGACCTGCACATTAATCAGCAATGATGGGATGGGAGAGGAATGGGTGGTGCATGAGAGCTCGGGCTATACTTCGCAGCAGTGCATCACCTAATGTGGGTTCATATAACGACACCTCTATAGGAATTGCTAAGTGAACCCGCCCTAGTGGAGCTGAACCCGCCCTAGTGGAGCGCATGCTAGGTAAACCCTTTGTGCAGTAGCTGCCAGGTACATACTGGGCCCCCCTCCCCCCGACAGCTAACAGTGACCTTTTTCATTACCACATGTGAGATTGATGCATTAATGGCAAATCCTTAGTGGGCTTTAGTAAAAGAGATCCTTAGAAAAGGCTCCATGTTTAGCAGAGCCTTTTATAAAATACTGCTGGAGGTTTGAGCCTTACACCTGGATGTCTCTGTTCTGTTCTCCCTGTCTCTTAAAATGTGTCTTCATATGTCAGCAAATATTTACTCAAATAGACATAATTCCCCTGACAAATGCTCATATATTTGTTATCTTTATGCACAAGGATAAAAAAATGAGTGAAAGGAGGAACGTGATTCGACCATGTGTTAGCAGTTAGCAAGAGTGAGCAGGGCCATACCAAGGGAAGATCGCGCCCTGTGCAACTTGCACATTGGGCGTGCGACCCCCTCCCCCCAGTGGTGGGAGAGAAGAGGCGTGCCCAATGTGAAAATCGCTAGCATGCTAAGATCTGCTTAGCATGCTAGCGGAAGGCTTAAGGGGCACATTTTAGCTTTCTTCCGTTGCCTGCTGCCGCTGAGAGAAGAAAAAGTGGTGGTGGCAGGCAACGGAAGAAAGCTAAAATGTGCCCCTTAAGTCTTTGCACCCTGTGCGGCCGCACCACTCACACAGGGCTAGGTACGGGCCTGACAGCGAGTACCTCGCTCCTTCAGTGAATATATGACAGTCTATTCCATGTTCTTCAATAACTTTTCCTATTAAGTAGTACCGTGAACAGCGCTAAACATTGGAGATTTACACATGTAACCATGTGAACTATAAGTTACTGTCAAAGTTGTATCTATTTCAAAAACTTGGTACACCGCGCAAGGAATTAATAACCTCAGTGCGGTTCACAAAAGCGGACTAGCAAAGGAGGAGGGGGGGGCAAAGAGAAAAAGCATCAGAAATAGGGTAAATTATAATCACAGCAGGGCAGAGAGAGAAAGGGCTGTAAGAAGGGCTAGTACAGCCCAGGAAGGGAAGGATTTTGTTGTTTGGAAGCAAACCAAGCCATTTTCTTCCCACCTAACCCAAGATCCATTCATCATCTAAGATTATAGACCATGTCGAAAGCTAGGCAGCTAGATCCGTGGAGGTGAAAATTTCTCCCATGGAGTTCTTAAATTTTGCTACCCATTTCACTAAATGCCCAATGTTATCTGCTCAGAAAACAGGTATTTTTTTTTTAATCAGTCAGGTTGGTGCTAATTTTGGGTGCTAGATGAGTGACTGGAGGATCTAACTCGGAATGACAACGATGTTGGTGAGATTTAGGTAAATTTTCAGCTGCAGTCTGTCTGGTTAGATTGCACCTAAATGTAGCTTAACTTAGCCAGTGGCGTTGTAAATATCTAACCCTCTGTAGCTAAGAGATTTGCAGCCTCTTCAATCTCTCAACATTTTAATATTCTTAATAGATAATAATTTTGATACATCTGTACACGTTGAACTATGCAGTCTCTTTGCTTTTTCAAAGGCACTAAGATTTTGTAGGCCTCTTCTCACCAAGTTCACCAAATAAGAGTCTGTCAAAATGTAAATTAGACCAGGAATTTAAAGCTTTCCAACCTCATTTTACTTCAAAACTTTTTTTTTAATATCTAAATAGACAGTTTTTTCAAAACATTTATTCAAGCAGCTTTTGAGGCTTTACAGAAAATTTCTTTCACCTGCATTTTGCTATAAAATTGGCATATAAATAGCAGCGATTAAGTTGTCTTGACAGAAATAGTTTTGATGGCAGCAAACAAACTTACCAGTAAGCATCTGACAGCATTTTTTAAAAAATTAATTGGATAAATGAATTGTGAGATGTGAGGTTTGTATAATGATGCACTCATTTAGCTGTCTTTTTTTTTTCTTTTACTAATCTCTGTCATGTTGGATTTATAAATGGAATGGTGTGACCTTTGAAACTGTGATGGAAATGAAGAGATAAACAGAACTTGAAAGGACAAACCAATTAATATAAATGTGTTGCACATACAGTGCTCATTTCAACTCTTTGCTATCTCAATAAACCTTGTGGCTATGTTGTGCAGCAAAAGAGAACAAATAATTTATGTGCCATAGGTATATGCTTTTAACTTCATCTGTTTTACTTTTTCATGCAGCATTTGCATTGCACCACAGGGAAGTCAATGCATCTGCATGCCTTGTGTTGCACAGAACAATTAGAGTTCTGAAATAAACAGTCATTTACTTAATAGCGATGAAGTCTTTGCCTGGAATGAAATCATTGTAGTCATATCTTTGCTTTCCAACTGAATTGTTATAATTAGGTGGGACCTTTTTCTCTGTGTTACGGTTTCTGTCTTCAAGCAATTATTATTGATCCTTTGAAACACCTGCGTGATATAAAAAAAAAACTAGTGCAAGACCTTTGAAAATTGATTATTTTTCTTTTTTGTTCTGTGATGCAAAAGCCATTTATCTTCTCATTAGTCAATAGAGATATCTGCAATATTTTTGTATAAGTAAAGCCCTCTTATTTTTTCCTTTACTTACCTACTATGGCTGCTGCTGCCAGTGTCGCAAAAGTATTAAACATCTGTAGTTTTGCAGCTGTGCTCTGAAACCCCATGCGCCTACTAGTCCCCTTGCCAGTTTGAAAAATTTAAGGAACATGCTTTTCAAAATATTTTCATTGATGTGAAGCAAGATAAAAAAAAAAAAAAGCTTGACAATTTAACATTATTGCACTGAAATGCTGTGAGCACTAATTGATTTTTAAAAGAGTTCACTGGAAAAGTGAGCTCAGAAGTGTTTCGAAATGTCTTGGCAGTGTTCCAGAACATTTACTACAAAGCTTAACTAGGCACTTTCAGACGCTTTATAGCAACTAGAAATGAGACATTCTTGGGACTGCCTAATCTAATTTGATATCCCAACTGTATGTATGCATTGAAGTTAATATTTTCTGGGCACAGGGTAGCGCCGTAGAACAATTTTCTTGCTCTCACATGCAAGGATGTAATAGACACCTGAGCTTGAGAAGTGAGATATTGAAGTCTAGTAACATGGCTACAAATAAACCCGGCTATGCCTGCTAATATTGATCTAAATATTTTAAACTGGAGTTTGGACACCCTCTTCTGCTGGCATTTACTGAGCCCTGGCTGTGATCCATTCTCTGTAATCAGATGCTACCATACGATAATGACCTGCACCATCTATCCCCCAGAATTTCATGACTTTTTAGTAGTAGATGACCACAGGAAAAACAAAAAATAATCTTTTTATACACACTGGAAACCTTTCTGGACAGTTGAAATATTAATGGAAATGACATGTATTCTATTTTAGCAAAAGAACAGATCAACCGATAATGGCTAACATTGACCAAAGGCAATTACTTTAAATGGATGCTGCTAAGTGTCTGAGAAAAATGATTCCTGAGACTAGTTGTTTGTCAGATCCGGTGTTTTTTATTGATTGCTCTTGAATATATGTCTGCCTATGACTGAAAATGCTGCAGATAATGTCCTCCGTTTCACAGCATTGTGTGCAACTTACTGTGAATGATAAGAGACTGATTTATGCTGGAAAAAAATATACATTTAAGTTTTAAATTAGTTGAAGCCAAATATGGGTTGTTAATGTTGCTAATTTTCCAGTGCTTGATTTTCTGTTAAATTGATTACTGCTGCAGTTTGAAAATATTTTTGGTCTGCATTTGTTTAAATGATCATCTATCTATTTTGCTACATTGATAGCTGTTTGCCATGGAAGTTACATCCTATCCATTCTATTGAAATGATCTATCATAATGTATTAACTTTGAACTGTTTCTCTCTGGAAAGGACTGTCACTGAAGTTCAGTATCACCAGGTTTCAAAAGTATTTTAATATTTGCTATACTGAGTTTAGCACACAAACATTACATTCACATTAATGAAAACGTCTAGTACATTGTGAAGTTTTCTTTTAATAAATTTGTCATTTCCTAGTTTGAATATAATTAAAATGAACCATATTTATTAGAAGACTGTTCTAAATAGCATTGATTTAACCTAGTTTGCTCTAGGAAAAGTCATCAGTAAAAGTTGCAGATTTTTAACATATGATATTTAAATGCTTATGGAAACCACTTAACATATTGAGCATATAAACATATGTTAAGTGCCAGTTATCAAAATAAGTACAGTGCTAGTTGTTTTTAGTGGTCATGACTCTATTTATATCACATAAAGTTCCTTTAATTGCTTCTTAATAAGCTTAGTTTAAATGGGATTTAAACTAAGAACAGTGGTCATTAACATTAGCCAGATTATTTTGTTAATTACTACTGAAAGATAAAGTAATATGCAAACAAGGTTCTAAAATATTCTCACACATAAGCATTGAATGAGAGAACTTTTGCAATGAAATGAATAACCAAGTGTTTTTATGTAAAGTTAAAAAAAAAGAAAGAAAAAAAGAACTGATCAAATATGAGGTCTTTCATTATTTGCATGCTATCTGCTGCATAAAATGTATACAAATGGTCTCATACATAGAATAAGTCATGCTTGTTATATATGTTCCAGGTTGTTTTTCTTTATAAATCACATTTGTTGATTGCATAACATTTTTTAAAACACTAGCGTAGGCTCCTATGATGCCCCTGGCCTACTCACATTTGCAAATTCCCCCGCGTATTACCATCTGCTAAGAAGCACAATTTAATGGAAAAAAGAGGCTAAAGTTTTATGTATAATTTACAAGGGAAATATTGCATGGAATAAAACACCAGTTTTTCATTGATGTGCAATCTAGAATACAGGTTGGCTTAGACATCTCTCAAAACTGTGACATACTTACATTCCTCCGCCTCTGTACCCATCTGTCCTTCATTTACGTTTTCTTACTCCGGGGGAGGTGGGTGGTTAGCTTGCATAATAAGGAGAACAAGTCACCTGCTTGCCCCCTTTTATCACTCTGTGAAACTACCCTCCATCCTGTACCCACCACTGATGAAGATTATTTTGGCAGGGTTTCAAGTATCTGTAAAAGCTGGGCTGATTACCTATGTGTGCACATGGTGCGGGGGGAGACTGTTACATTATTCTGCTTTCCGAGCATTCCAGCCTCTCTTTCTTGTCTACTACTTTGGCGAAGTGTACTTTTATCATGTTCTGTTTCATAAACTAAGTTTTGATGCATATTTAGGGAATATATCAAGTCACAAATGATAACATTTTTCTGCAGGGATAGAATCATGTTGCTTCTTACACAGTTCTATGTAGTTTGTTGTGGTGATTGGTACCAGACATGATTATTTTTTTTTGTTTGCTTAATATCAGTTGTCATGTGGGTGTTTATGACAGAGTACCTATAAAACAATTCTCCTAAAGGCACTTATTTTATTCCTATCTTATAACAGCAAAAAACAAATGTCTCATCAAATCAGGGACCAAGTATCAAACAATGCAAACCACACCTCATGCCTGACAATACTTATAATAGAAAAAGGACTTCACATATAACTAGCAGATAATGCTTCCAGCAAGAGAGCCAAAAGAAACTTAAGGCTACAAAGCCAGGATTGCTCTTACGTCATCATCGGTCCAGATATGCCCAATGTGTCAACACGGGCATTAATTCAAAAAAACTTTTTTTTTTAAATCAGTTTTATCATTTCTACCATGTACCATTAAAGACTCAAGTTCAATAGCATAAATATTCAGTGTTCAGAACAGCCCAAAATATTCACTTCTGACACAATATTGTGTTTCGAAGGACTTATCTGCATCAGGGATTCTTAAACTTCAAAATACTCAATAGACTCCACTGAAGATCCATTTCAGATCCCGCTCCCACAGGCTATAGGAAGGCGGATCACCCCAACAGCATCCATCATTTGAATACTGACATGTTTTAAAGATGGCTCCACCAATCAGGGACTACATCAGGAGTAATGAAATTATTGACTAAATCAAAGTCATTCAATCGATAGCTTGATTTAATCCAAAGAGCTCTATCGATTGCAGTAGAAAGATCCACAAATGTTCTCGGGCATTCAATTTCTTCTCATAATTGCCACCTCACCAAATGAACACAAGCTGAACAAGCAATCGCCTTTGAATGTCAGTGATGGTATGATTACATTGAATCAAGTGAACTACCAGGGGGGCCGAATCAACTTTGTTCACAATCCAACTTTTATGCTCATTCAAACGTAAACCTATTTTCCTCTTAGTGCGCCCAACATGTATCAACAAACAAGGGCGCACAATCATATATATCACCCATGTAGAGTCACAGTCTGTAGACCCATGATGATCATAGGATATTCCATTGGTATGTGTCCAGGATCGACCCGTTAGTGCAAATTGGCACCAGTAACAATCACCACAAATGGAGTGACCCAATGTGGGAGAAAGATCCTCATCCAGCAAAGAAAATCTAGTGATCATTTCACCAAGATTACTCCCACGCTTAATAGACGATCTGTGGAAAAATAGTTAAAGTAGAATGTAAACTCAAAATCTCCTAGTCTCTCCTCATAGACTTAACAATAGTTGAAAAAGGTAAAACACGCACTAGGGAATCCTCCAGTGGCGGCTGTTATATTGCAACAGAAGATCACGCTGGGCATATTTCGCTCATCGAAAGGCTTGAACCACAGTTTGACGAGAGATCCCCCAGTGACAAACCGACAGAACAAAATATCAATTCAGCTGTATACACTCTCTTGTTCTCTTGCTGGAAGCATTATCTACTTGTTATATTTGAGGTCCTTTTTCAATTATAAGTATTGTTGGGGTATGTGGTATGGTTTGTATTATTTTCTAAAAGCAACAACTTACAACACCCTTAGCCCAGCATGTGTCCATATTTAGCAGGTATCTCAAATTTCATTAGTGAGCAGCTCAATTGTTCTTACTCATCAGTCCATAGCATGAAGAATACTGGTTCATAATATATCGGCATAGTTCAAGTTGATATAGTTAAAAAGTTCTTTTAAATATATATAAATATTAAAAGCCACTTATATATGTACAACACAATTCCGTGTTTCGATTACAAGCTTCTCCATCAAGGAATTTTAATCAGTTCCATGAAAAGATATCATAAACTCATTCAATTTCTTCAAACAAATCCATTGTTGCCTGCGTATTTTGCTCTCTCTTTATAAAGGTAACATGGGTTCCTATAGTCCTTTGTAAAATAAACTTCTACAATGATCCACAGAAGCACAACTGCTCTTTCACAACTTTAAAACTGTATAAGTGTGTGTGTATTTTATAAAGGACACAAAATACAGTACTTCATAAAACTGCTAATGTTCTGCTAAGCTTATACTCCCACAAACACATGAAAGTACATGTGCTCTTGTCAGCATGCATAGTTATAGGCTGATACACATCTGCACAGTTCAGTCAATTTTCCATATGTAAAACATGCTTTACATGCAGAAAATGCTTCACAAAATGATCCCCAAAATGGTTTATTTGTGGGTGGGTGGAAGTTTGGACGAGACATGATAAGCATGACCTTTGATTTGTCCCTCATCCACTCTACAAAGAGTTAATCGCCCACACCTTAGGGGCATGTCTTCTAAACTATGGTAGGGTTTGGCAGCTATTAATGGTGCGTTGGCTGCCAAAACCATGCAGTAAGGCAAAAGACCCCGTTTTATCTGTAGGGAATATTACCAGGTGAGTCCCTGCCGATGCTGCAGCAGTTCTGGATTTACCATGGAGACCCATGTTACTTGCCTCAGCCTCCTGAACTAACTCACCTACTGTATATTATTTTCTCAACTCTCCTCATATCATGTCAGATCACCTAGAAGCAACTTTCAGCCTAACCGGTGTGGACCTGATTTTCAGTGGCTGGTGGATAAAATAAGATTGGAATCCTTTACTTTACTTTTTTCAGTGATGGTGGCTGTTTTAATGGTACTACTAAACATATGTGTAAGTAGCCACCACAACACTGCTTCTATGCTTAAGTTAAATCCTAGGGGAGGGATGTAGTGATCAGGTGCATAGAGCTGTCAGTAGCTCTGTGGCCCGATTGCTACCATGCCCCCCCTCAAAGGAGAGATAGGATTTCCCCCCCCTCCACAATATTGTCGGTTCCGCGGTGTTGTGATTAGCAGCACTGGCAATAAAAATATAAAGTGTTGGCTTCCACCAACCCCCCTCCCCCGGACAACTGCCGATCCCCATCAGGAACTGTCTGGGAGGGCAGGGAGGGATCAGTGTACCATCCAGTCAATCTGACAAACCGGCTAGCTAGTTGGAGAAAGCCCCCTCTCTCCCTTCCAATCCTCTATAATTCCCAGAATTCATTTAGCTTTCTGCCACTGCACACTGAGCAAAGGATTTCAGTATGTCATCCACAATGATGCCTAGATCCGGGTGGTGACTCCTAATGCAGTACCTTTCAATGTGTAGCTGTAGTTTTGGGTGTTTTTCCATAACTGCATAACTTTGCACTTGCCCACATTAAATCCAATCTGTCATTGGGATGTCCAGTCTTCCAGTTTCTCAGTATCTTTGTGCAATTTTTCACAGTCATTTTGTGATTTAAAAATGAATATTTTTATGTTGTCTGCAAATTTGATTAACTCACTTGTTGTTCTCATTTCCAGATCATTTATAAATATCTTAAAAAGCAGTGGGCCCAGTACAGATCCTTGCGTACTCTACTATTAATTGTTCTCTATTGAGAAAATTGACCATTTTAGCCCTCTCTGTTTTCTTATCTTTTAACCGGTCATCAATCCACAGTAAGACACTATCTCCTATCCCATGACATTTTAATTTCCTCAAGAGATTTTCATGAGGGATCTTATCAAAGACTTTCTGTGAATCGAGATACACTACATCAACTGGTTCACCTTTATCTACCTGTTAATTGATACCGTGAAAAAAATGCTAAGCAGAGCACAAAAAGAGAATTATTTACTAATGATTGTCATGCAGTAAAGCAGTTATATTTTATATGTTTGATTAGATTTTTCTAATGATGCATTGCATGCAAACTCTGGCATTTTAGGGCTTCCATTTCAGTTTTTGTGTGCACATTTGTTTTCCATTATATAAGAATTGCCTGATTGGCTCAGACCAAACATCCATCAAGCACAGTATCCTGTTTCCACCTGTGGATAATCCAGGTCACAAGTAACTAACAGGATCCCAAAAGGTAGCCAGATCCCATGTTGCTTACCCATAGGGATAAGCACTGACTTTCTCCAGATTCATCTTAGTCTGTTGACTTTATCTACAGGAACTTGTCCAAACCTTTTCTAACCCAACAATGCTAATTGCTTTTACAACATCCTTTGGCAGTAGGTATGCTAAAGTTCTAGAACCATCTGGCAAGGCCAAGTAAAATATAAGACCAAACGAATGTCAGCATGACCAAATGCTGCTGGGAAAGAGGTTATGCATGCCAATAATAAATCCTTTAAAAAAATAGAAAGCAGTACCTAATAAGAAAAACACAAACACTGACAAATTAGATGTAAATATTAATAAAATAAGCCAAGAGAGAGTTCATAATCATAATGAAAGCATTTTGGATTTTTGAATTTTTTATAGTTCTCAAATTTTGCATTACAGATCACAAGTAATAATATTGTTTATGAAAAGGAGAGGAAAGAGAGAAAGAAGAACAGAAATAAAAATTAAAATTAAAAAAACAATTCAACGAAGTAATACAATATTCTCCCATCTCCTCTACTCCACAGTTTTAAGAGCACATTCTCAAATCCTATGAAACCAACAAAAGGAAATGTATCTGAGTCTAATTTTCACAAATGAACCAATTTAACCCTTAGTTGTTAACCAGACGCACAACAATTTCAACAGTAGTCACTGGGGTCTCAGTAAGTTGAGAATCCAAGGGACTTAGATATAAGCAATATTGATAACAACGGGGTTCATTGAAGACATAGCGAAGATCTTGATACATGATCAAGTTTATACAGAGAAATTGTAAAAAGAGTAGTCTCCCAAGCTGGAGAACCCTTCATCTAAGCAGAATAAATTGTTTTCTTCTCTTTGGGTATTCTTGGCAAAATCTGGAAAGATCCATACACTGCAGTTCATTAATTAAAACATAATTTGCTCTGAAGATACATCCTCCTTATCTAATCTTTATCAGGGTCTAAAGCCCAAGTGATGCGTGTGGATGTATAAACAAACTGTCCATGGTAATACACTCTAGCTGAGCTGAGCCCATAACTTTTTTTCCTTTTAGCTGATGGACAGTAATACACCTTTGATAATAGAGAAACAAATTCCTTAGGAATATTGAAAACTGAAGTAGCATATCTCAAAAGTTTCAGCTGGAGACAGTTGGAACTCTTGGAAAGTTCAACAAACCCTTTGCCCAGTGTGCAGTCCTGGCTAAGAAAGCACATGGAATGCTAGGAATCATAAGGAAAGGAATGTAGAATAAATCAAAGGATATTATAATGCCTCTGTTGTTCCATTGTGCAACCACACTTTGAATATTGTGTGCAGTTCTGGTTGCCGTATCCTAAAAAAGATATAGCGGAATTAGAAAAGGTACAGAGAAGAGCCACAAAATGGTAAAGGGGATAGAAGGATACCCCTGGGAGGAGAAGCTTAAAAGGTTAGGGCTCTTCAACCTAGAAAAGAGACAGCTGAGGGGAGATATGATAGAGGTCTACAAATTAATGAATGGCATGGAACGGGCAAACGTAGATCGATTGTTCATACCATCAAAAAGTAGCAGGACTAGGGGGACAAGCAATAAAGCTATAGTGTAACCCATTTAAGAATAATATGAGAAAATATTTTTTCACTCATCTTGTAATCCAACTCTGGAATTCGTTACCAGAAGTTGTAGTAAAAGCTGTTAGTGTAGCTTGGTTAAAAAGAGGTTTGACAACTCCCTAGAGAAAAAGTCCATAAATCATCATTGTGGACCAGGGAAATCTACTGCTTACCCCAGGACAAGCAGCAGGAATCTGTATACCTTTTGGGAATCTGACAGGTACTTGTGATCTGGATTGGCCTCTATGATCTGGATTGGCCACAGGATACTGGGCTTGATGGACTCTGTCTGACCCAGTATGGCATATTAAAAAAAATGACGTTTTCTGCGCCAACACTTGAACTTTGTTTTAATCCACCCAATTCTTGATCCATTTCTTTAATGGAGGACTGAAAGCTCTCAAATTTCCTTGAAATATCATTTAATTGACAGAAGAAGATCTCGAACAAATGTTCAGGTCTCACCAATTTTGCCTTCCCCTCGGAAGTCACCTTGGGTCTTTCAGTGCTTCTAGGCACTATGCCCTTTTGTCTGTCTCCACCAGGCTTAGACAAAATGTTCCTCAGCACTTTCCTTGTTTCAGCACACCCCCAGTTATTGCTGGGATTCAGTTTCTTCTTCCAGAGACTTGTCAGTCAAGGCACCTAAGGTGTTTTCCTGTTTGGTGTCCGAAGCAGTCGTCTTACTTCTGTCATGGATAACATCCCCAAAACAAAAAAAGGTCCAACTAAAAAAAAAAGAGCTGTAGCCAATAAATATTAAATATTGGCTTGTTCATTAGGAGAGGAAAATCCCTCAAGACCCGAACCTTCCTTTTAATATTGAAATGGTTGAAAAACAATCAACCTGTGAGTGTGTCATAAAGACAAAATATAGTGCCAAACACAAAACGTGATAATTAAACTGTTTTAAATTGCAGTATTCACTTAGGGGGTCATTCTGACCGCATTTAGTGGGTCTGGACGTCTGATCCAGATGTCCATACCCGCTAAATGACTGGATCATGCTGGTGGGAACAGGGCTCCTCACACGTATATATGAGTTATGTGGTGAGCTCTGTTCGTGGGCGGGCCGAGGGAGGAGCAAGGGTGGGCATGGGTGGCATCATGACCCCAGCCATATAGGGCCAGTTCCAAGGTCAGCCCTATACATCCAGGGCTGGCCATGTAAACGGGGGATGCCAGAACCAGGGTGCCAAAGGCAGGGGAATTCCTGCAGCCCGATCCTGGCCATGGAAGACCTGATCGGGGGTCGAGCTGCAGGGAAAGAAGATTTTGCAGTCTGCAGGGGATCGTGGCTCCAGAATGCCACCACGGTGGCATGACAGCAGGATGCCATGCCACCGCTATTCCACTCAGGAGCCTGGCTGTGCCAGCCGGGGAGATGCTGGACATCTGGCCAGTCAGAATCAGGGCATGGCCTGCACGTCCAGGCCGGTAGACCCGATTCTGATTCTGTGGGCACGTATAGCCCCCTCGGGATCAGAATCAGATCTACCACTGCATACCTTGATTCTGGCAGGCCAAACAGGTGGGAGACAGGCAGTACAGAATGACCTCCTTAGCCTGCAAAAACAGTTGCCAGGAACTGTTCGGGCTGTGGTCAAAAGATGTCCATAGAAGTGAGGCAGTAAAGAAATGGATTCCATAAGTATGCGACACAGCATTGTGTTTCAAGCTCAAAATAAAGAGCTCTATATCAAGCGATTCAGTTGGGCTTCATGCTCGCCAAATGAAAACATTCAATTCAACCATGTTGCAACAACACTCTTGTATAAATACCAAACTGGCATATGATGTCAAAGTAAAAGCTGTGTTAGAGTTGCCAATCAGAGCAGGCTCCACCAGTCAGTCTCCAGATAATATCCCAGCAGTCTTGGATGTGGGATTTGCATCTCCAGACTTAATGAAACTTCCAGGTCAGGAGAGGATGGGAGCCCTCCTTCCACCCCTGCATCTCCCGGACTGAATAACAAAACCTTCCATCTATCCCCGTTGAGGTTCTCTTGCCCACGGTTAGGAACGGAATTGCTTTTTCTCTACCTCTGCATCTAAATGGGTAAAAAATAAAACAAAACCCTCTAGTGGAATTAACCAGAACAGTGATGCAGAGTTCCAACTCTGTGCCACCATTTTGATGCCCTTCCCCCCTCCTAGCTTGTCTCCATTTTGGGATTTTTAGTCTGTCTTCCCAAATAATGCTCATGGCAATTTGATCCTCTCAACAGCATCATTAGTATTTAGGTACAATAAATCCCTACCATAAAGATCTTATAATTTCAATGGGTACCTGAAGCAATATAAGATGAAGTGACTTGCACCAATACATAAAAATGTCAGTAAGGGAAATGGGATTTGAATCCTAGTTTTCCTTTTTCACCCATTGCTCCAACCGGTAAATCACGTTTTTCCATGATGTTTTTCAATGAAGCAAAATATTTTTCTTAAAAGACCTCTCTTAGGAGGGAGGCCAAGATGGCAGACGCGTGTTAACTGCACTCCAAATGGCTCCAGTCTTGGTTTAAAATAATCTTTTCCTGCCCATAAATAATGCCTCTGAAGCAGAAGGCCAAGACGCTGAAGCCACAGAAGGTCCTCCTTGCTCCCCACCGCCAAGGCCAATCAGGCCGAAGAAAACTCCACCATTTGAACTTTAAATTTAAAGAGTTGCAGGTGCAGGAACATCAGCTGCCGCTGGCACAATCGACATTGGGGAAAGGAGCAGGCAGGTAAGCTCCTCCCTGCTCCCCACCTCCAAGGCCAATTAGGCTGAAGAAAACTCCACCATTTGAACTTTAAATTTAAAGAGCTCCGGGTGCGCCCATGCCTGGCAAGCCCATGCCTGACGGCCTCGCTACAGGGCCCTTTGGTGTGGCCCTTAGGCATGGACTTGACGGACCTGGCATAATGAGAGGTGCCTTACTTCCAACATAGCAAATGTAAGTTATATAGCTATAATCATTATCACAACTAATACCCACCTCAATTATCTCACTACCCACACCAACCATAGCCTGTTTACACGGCCTGTTTTCATTCAACAATTGTATTTGTTCTCTTCTCCTATAACTACCAAACCATCTCTTATAATGCCTCAACTGCCAACTCAACAATTTGTTGTTATTATAATCTGCTATAAAGCCTTGCTGTAGACTTTTGTTTATTGTCGGATACCATTTTGTTTTATGTAAACCGCGCTGATCGCAAATAGTGCGGTATATAAGAAATGCAAATAAATAAATAAATACCATTGTACTGTACCAGACTGTACATACCATTTTAAGCAACTAGTCTCACACTTTTACCTTAACTCTGACATTCCCATTTTGTTTGTTTCCTACATATTACCTTACCATACTCCACCTCACTTTAAGCCCTAGTATACCTCACCACATAATTGTTACCATTGAATCCATTGCAGCTCACACAATTTCCCCCACTGCATCCAGCACTGCTGTATCTTTTTTACCTTAAGCACCCTATTTCTCACTGCCTCTCAAGCTCTACCATACCTCTCGCTTGCTAGGCACAACTCTACCTTCTTGCATCTACAACATTTCATTTCACATTATCACCTGCATCCCCTCAAGACCTCCTTTTAATAACATCACTCAATCATGCCGCTCATTCTCAGCTGGCTAGCACTTCTGTACCTCTCCTCCCTCTTTACTCATAGTATCTCAACCCACCTCACTCTCCCTTCTCCTATCCCAATCATCCACCTCCCGAGGCCTATCACACCCTGTGCTCTATCTCAACAACATGCCCACCAATACAAAAAACCTCCTCGCCTCCTATACATCCCCACTTCATCTCAAACTGAGCTAACCAACCCCCCTTACCCCCCCCACCACACGCTCTGCCCACACAATCAAATGCAGCTTGATCAATGCTCGTTCTGACTGCAACAAACTGCAAATGCTTTCTGACCACATCACTGATGACACAGTAGATATCCTCTGCATCACAGAAACCTGGTTTACTGAAACAGACAACGTCCTGCTCAATCAACTTAACACCAGCACTCATAACATCCATAACTGCTCAAGATCCAAGAGTAGAGGTGGGGGAGGCTGCATCCTATCGAACAAGCAGCAAAATTTCACAACTTTGAGCGCTACATCCTCCAATGGCATGGATACCATCATCAAAAGCAATAAGCAATTTGTCATTTGCCTTGTCTATAGGGCACCTCACCACAATGCTGATCAACTTGACACAATCCTCAAAATTGCATGCTCCCACACTTCCCACCAGCACCACTTTATCCTCCTTGGTGACTTTAATCTCCCTTCAGCCAATGCTAACCAAAGCAACGCTTTCCTACAAGCCGTGGATGAGCTGCACTTGCTGCCCTTGTTCTACTTTTCACCCCTGATAACCTCCTCTCCTCTTCATACCCCCTCTCTCCCACATCTACTTCAGTCCCTTGGTCTGACCACCACCTAATAACATTTTCCTTACCTTCCTCCCTGCCCAAACGCTTCCCTACCCCCAAATCTCCCTCAGCAAGAAGATTTAGAAAGTTCAATGAGACATCCTTCATTCAACAAACCATCCACACTCTGAACCATGTATTTCTCCAATCAGACCTCGATACGTTCGTACACTCTTGGAACACCACCATCACTGAAGCCGCCAAAGCTTCACCATGCATCTCATCTAAAATTCATTGCCAGTATGCCCCCTGATACTCAGCTCACCTCAGATATCAAAAACGTTCCCTCCGAAGACTCGAGCGATGATGGAGAAAATCTAAGAATCCACAACTTCAAGCTATCTATCTAGAACATTGCACAACATACTCTAATAACACTCTCAAAGCCACGCGTGAATATCACGAAAATATCCTATGTTCTATAAATAAGCCAAGTGAACTTTTCAACCTTGTCAAATCCTTTACAAACGACCCATCTCAACCTCAGCACAGTGACACCATCCACCCACAATTAATAACTGATTTCTTAATGTCCAAGCACAAGCTTCCAGGCTCCTCCACCTTTATAATACCTCCTTCCACTTCTCCATCCTCCACCATAACCCCATGGGCGACATTCAGAGATGCCACCCATGAAAACTATTAAACATCGTCAACTACATCAATGCCAATGCCTCCCCACTTGACCCCTGCCCAGTAACCTGGATCAAGCAAACAAAAGCTACTATGTTACCATTAATCTCTACCATCCTTCAAATTTCACTCAACGGAGCCTATCTCCCACCTGCTCTTAAACTAGGTTCGGTGAGACCCCTACTCAAAAAAACTCAACCTTGACCCTAACTCTCCTGCATTCTACAGACCTATAGCCAGCATATCTTACCTCTTCAAAATTATTGAAAAGGCAGTCCAAATTCAGCTCCAGGAACACGTTAACAGATTTGCCCCACTTGACTACAAGCAACATGGTTTTTGCCTCTTTCATAGTGCTGATACCTTTCTTTCCTCCCTGCTAAATAAACTCATCATTAGAACTGAAAAACCATGCTCTGGTTTCCTACTATTACTCCTTGATATCTCCACTGCATTTGACACCGTATCCCATCAAATTCTGCTCAACCAACTCAACGCCATTGGAGTCCAAGGTGCCCCACTAAAATGGATTCATTCCTATCTATCCCACCGAACCCAAACAATAAGGATCTGCAACCAATCATCAGCACCTTACACCCTTCCTCAAGGAGTCCCTCAAGGTTCCACCCTTTCCGTCCCTACTATTCAACATCTACATAAGGCCACTGTGCTACATCATCCAGAAATTCAAAGTCGGCTACCAACTCTATGCTGGCGATATAATAATTTTCACCCCATTTCACACTTCTCCTGACTACTTCTGCCTCAATGAATGCTTCAAGGAAATTGTCTTATGGCTACAGCTTCACAACCTTACAATAAACTTTAACAAGACAGAAATTCTCCACGTTTTCAGAGACCTCAACTTCACACCTCCCCCAAGTATCAAACTCTGAGGCACAGACATACAAATAAAATCTCAGGCAAAATACCTTGGTATTACTTTGGACCAACATTTAAACTTCCATCATCACATCAAGAATGTCACAAAAAACATCTATTTCAAACTCCGAACCCTCCGCAACCTGTGACCCCTCTTATCACCTGACAGCTTCTGTACAGTCTGCCAAGCTTCCATCATGCCACTTTTTGACTATTATAATTCTGTCCTCCATGGGCTCCCTAAGGCCACAATTGCTCCTCTCCAGCTTGCTCAAAACACCATAGCTTGCATTATAGATGGTGTCTCAAGACATTCCCACATCATTCCCAATCTAAAATCCCTTCACTGGCTTCCCATCGCATCCTGAATTAAGTTCAAATTACTTACCACCATTCATTGAGCTTTTTTTCAACACCTTGGCTGAACAGCTCCAATCCCTAATTAAGCAACCTAATAACAACAGACTCCGCCAACAGAATGCATCCAATCTTCTCCTTCTACCAACACAAATTTACAAGAAGCCTCAACGCATTTGCACCAGAGCATTTGAATTCTATGCCCCCACTATGTGGAGCCAACTCCCCCCCCCACCTTACGCTGCATACCATCCCGCACCATCTTCAAGAAACACCTCAAGACATTCCTCTTTGAAGAATACTATGGCATATCCACCACGACCAACCCCCAGCAAGAACATCCCCCACTCTCTCAGACCATTCCCCTCTCTCCTCCATCATAACCCTTTTTTTACCTTTCTATTCTAGACATAATCAAATAAATCATGCTATCCCTTAGATCTTCAAGCATTTCTACTCCGCAGCTCCTCCCTCACCCTCTTCCTCCCTTCCCCTTCCCCCTTATTCATTATAACACACTGTTATCTAAATTCCAATTCTGATCCACTCTTTACTACCTCCTTTCTCCATATCAACTCCACCAGTCAACTGCCAGCTATCTATTCATAGCTGTCTGTATACAGTCACCACAATTGGTATATGTATATAGTTGCCTACATGGTATTGTTTGTATATGTTACCTGTACTGTTATCAACCTGTTCATGGTAAACTGTTTTGCCTTGTAGAAAAACGATATATTAAAATCAGTTAAATAAATAAATCAATCCCAGGTTAAGGGGCCGCTTGATGCTTTCATCCAGCCCGTTGGTGCGAGTGCAGTAACCCCTGTGCAAGAGGACTTGTTGGAGACGGTGGGAACGGAAGGAGGTTCTCAGTGTCACTCTGAGCCCGATGTTACTCTTAACCTGGAGGTAAAGTCAGCTCCAGCATGGCCCCCTATCTCCAACATTGATACAATGCTGGCTGATTCTTCCCGGAGTTTGGAAGTTTTGGTGGTGACGTCAGCAGGAGGGGAGCATCCTGCGGTACTGACTTGTGTGTTTGTGTTTCCCGCTGAAGCATTTGGGGCTATGGACTCTGTATTGGAGAGACCTTCGCTGCCCCCGATGGGCGAGGAATCATCTTCTAGCTCACAACTGGTGTCTGCTGGGTTGCTAAGACCTGCACTTGTTGCTGAGACCTGCAAAATTCACACTTGAGACTTTATGGGACAGCTTGCAGACATTGGGGTCTTCTTTTATCTCCCAATTTGCTTCTCTCCAGCAGAAGCACAAGGTTATTCAATTGACATTCAGTGTGACCAAGCTAGAGGTCAAATCAGATAAGGCTGTTGCTCTTTCAGTACTGTGGTTAAAGATTTATCTAATATTCACTTGAAGAATGAGTTTTTGGAGAATTCAGTGAGGAAGAGGAACCTACGCTTGCTTAATTTCCCATGGGTACCTACCATTTCTCATAAGAAGTTATTTAATTCATACGCTGTTTCAGTGTTAAAGATACCAAAGGAAACGGTTCCTCCTCTTGCTAGAATTGTTTACCTGCCGGTTGCTAAATATAAAGAAGCTGGATCATCCTCTCTGGCTCAAAAGCTTCCTTTTGACTCTTTGGACCTGACTGGGTTTCTGGACACTTCTGACCCTGGAGCTATTCAGCATTCAACTCCCAGAGCCTGATCGGGACTGGCTTTTGAGAATGCATAAGGCTAGGAATGAATTAATTATGGGGGCTACTATCTGTAAGTTTCCTGACGCCTCTAAGGCGACTCAGAAACCCAGACAGAAGTTTTTACTGTTACGTCCTAAGGTCTTGCAATGAGGTGGCCTTTTCCTTTTGCGTTACCCATGCAAATGCCTCATTAAATATTATACTTTTTTTGACCTTAGTCATCTAACCCATTTGTGGTTAGTAAAAGTATTGGTATTTCTCTGTAGTCTGCGGAATCCGTGAGGCCTCTTTATGAAGATCATAAAGGACCTTAAGTAGGTTTTGTCACACCAGTATGTGTTGCATTTCTTTATGTTTGATTTTGCTTGGCCTTCTCCATGTTGGTTGTGAGCTAGTGAATGATTACCTTAAGAGTATAGTATTATTCCTTTGTGTTCAGAGTTAGAAGCAATTGGCCCCATTCTGTACAGGATGTCCAGGCTCCTGTGAGCCCGATAGGAATCAGACACAGAGGGGCATACGTGATTCTGATCCCGCTGGGTATGTCTAGCCCCGTGGGATCAGAATCGCGACTAGGATTGTACGTGCAGGCCTGGGACCCAATCCTAGTCGGCCTGTACGTACAGGCCTCCACCCAGCTAACAGTCAGGGCTCCTGAATGGAGCCGCAAAGCTATGGCATCCAGTTGCCATGGCACCGTGGCTCCATTCAGGAGCAGTGATCCCTGGCCACTGACCTGTTCTGAAATTCCCTGCAGCCTGACCCCCAAATCTGGCTTCCCGGGGCCAGGGTCGGGCTACAGGGAATCACCCGCACTCCCTCTGAGCCCTTCTGCCGCCCAGGCCAGCCATTCCCCACCATCTGGGGAACTTATTCCACCTCAGAGGTGGAATAAGTTCCCCGTTCAGCCTGCCGGCCCCAGATATACAGTGCCGTACAACATCAGAATCGTCCCAGTACGTCTGGGGCCGCAGACCGCCCACTGCTTGCCCTAACTCCACCCCCTTCCCACCCCCATCTAGCCTCCTCGTACAAACACCTTGTTCGTTTGGGGAGCTTAGCCAGGGATGCAGAGGGGGCCCAGTAGCAGGGATGGACGTCCCAACTAGACATCCATCCCCGCTATTCACGGCTCTGAGTGACCCCAAATGTGTTCTCTTTCCTTTTTCTTTGTTAAACATTTATTACTGTAAGAAGTGATTTTCTTGTGTAATGATTTAAAATTGCATAAATAAAAAATAAAAAAAAAAGACCTAAAGATAGTAATTTTATCAAATTCCATGGAGTTAACACGCTTTGCCATGCAAATGCTTTCTGACCCTGGCCTACCCAGCCTCCGCCCCATTGTGTGCAACCCTGGTAGCGTGCGATTTTTAATGTGGGTCCCGTTTTACTTTTAAGTGCAGCGTCCAAACTGCATACTAAACCCCACATTGCCAATTAGCACACTTTAATAAACATGTGCTTTTATGCAGCCCCTTATAAAACCAGACCCAGAATGATTACAAAGGAGCCCATTGGATTGTTAGATGATCGGGAGTATCCAAAAAAAATCTTTGAATTAATTCCTTGCTTGGTCTTCATTGCAGAAGACATTCAGTCGACCCACGCTCGGAGCAATCGCCGGACAAAACAGCGGCCTGTTCAAAGGTTGCTTTTGCTACTCTATTTACCATTTGGGCTCACATGCTGTAAGACTTACAGACTGATTCAAAATAAGTGTGTCAACCTGCATTCCCCTTGGTTTTCCACCCAGAGTGGTCACTCTGCCCACACTGGGGGTCAGTGATGTTTTGGAGGAACTGAAGCAAATCACTGTAAATCTGAAAGAGGCGCACAAGTAAACTGACAAATGAAATACAAAAGCATGATGACCTAATTTTAGAGTCGCTAACAGTGATCCATAATTTTTCATTAAAATTTTATGCAAATTTATAGGCTACTACACTGACCCTAAAAAGTACTGGATGATAGCTTGTTCAATACCTAGACTAATATTCAAAGCAAGTATACATTCACTGGCCGTTGGTGAATGTATAACTTGCCTATCTTTGTATTTTTTTAAAAATATAGGGATAGTATTGGGCTGTTTAAATTGCTGAATGGCCCAATACTTTTCATATACCAAGGGTGGGCAAAACATGATCCAGACTGCAGCGATATTCAGCTGTTATCTGGGTATATAAGGTATATGTTTAGTTTAGGCCTCCCAAACAGCAGGCCTAAACTAAATGCATAGTGCTGGAACAGAGACAGCATTGGACATACAGCATTTATGACTGCCTAAATAGATAGCAGTGCTGAATATATGTCCTAAGTTATAGGCTGATGCTTATTTTAGAATGCTTATCATGCTAGCTGAAAATCTGGTCCACTAATTTTAAAAGGGGAATTCAGTGGGGTATCCAGAAAACTACAGACTGTTGAGTTTGATGTCTGTGTTGGGTAAAAGGATGGAAACTGAAGGGGAAAGGGAAATGGAATTGGATTTAGCTCAGGCCTTTTTCTGAAGTTCAAGCAGAGTTACATTCAGGTACAGTAGATTTGCTTAGATTTAGTTTGTCATTTTTCATAAATTACAATTATACTGCTATCACTGAATAGTTTCTCTTTCACCCTGTAAGCTGCAATTATACTACTATCACTGAAACAATGGTATTAATGTTAAGTTACTCTATCTCAATATAAGCCTTAGTAATACTACTATCACTGAAACTCTAGTATCATCACTAATATCATTATTACAGGTAATATCACTAATATTAATTAACAACACTATTCTGTTTTATTGGAACTCTACTAATTAAAACATAAAAAGTAAAACTAAATACAAAACAAACAATGCATAAACAATTCCTTTCTCCCATCAAAACTATACTTATTAGTATCACAATCCTGACACTGATAAATCTAATAAAATCCATAGATAATAAGAATAATAGACCAATCCCCATAATACAAAGCATATCAAAACTTGATAATCTAACAAACCCATTCAAAATAGGAACCAACCTTAGATCCAGACAATCTAGACTTATATATATAACAACAACAAAAATATGCAACACACCACACCCACCTCATATACAAAACTACACAAATCTTACCTGCCAACTCATTAATGCAAGATCTATGAAAAACAAACTACCAATTTTTATAGACATTATCAAAGATGATAAACCAGATATCCTTTGTATAACAGAGACCTGGCTCAAAGATACTGATTCAGTATTCTTAAACCAACTAAAGACACCTGAATATGAGATCTTCCATACTCACAGAATACAAAAAAAAGGAGGAGGAGTACTTATAATATTAAAGAAAAACCTCAATGCAAAATTAATATCATCTAATAATATAGACAATGTTGACATACTCACCATAAAAATTAAAAACATAAATATATCACTAATATATCGACCACCAGAATACTACATAGATAAAATTTACAACTTAATTGAATTACTAGCATCATCCACAGACACAAATCCTGTAATACTTATGGGAGACTTTAACCTTCCATCAACACCCAATAATCATTCTAATCACTTCTTAGAAATGATAAATAATTTGGATTTTCACCAAATAATAACTGAACAAACACACAATAAAGGAAAAACACTTGATATGGTCTTCCTACCAAACTCTATATACAACCTATATAACTCTGAATCCCTCTCAAACATTCCAGTCCCCTGGTCTGACCACTATCTTTTAAAATTCAATATAACCTTCACATACAACAATCATACTAAAAAACCACAACCTCCTCAAACTAAAAGATTCAGAAAATTCAATGAAGAGGAATTTTTAGATCAAATAATACCACACCTTACACAAACACCCACAAATCTCGAAGAATCTATCAAAAACTGGAACAATATAATCTCCAAAGCAGCAGAAAATAACCCAAATCAATCAAACCAAAATATAAACAATAAAATTGAAAAAAGACATACTCCATGGTTTAATACATCTATCAAAACATTAAAAAGACAACTAAGAAAAGAGGAAAGGAAATGGAGACAATCAAAATCATTAATAAATTATGAGAATTACACTAAAACACTACAAATTTATAAACAAACAATAAACAACTCCAAGCAAAATTATTATTCTAATATAATATCAAGAGCCACTAATCGACCAAGAGAACTATTCTGTATAGTACAGAAATTAACAAACAAAACTCTAAATAATGATGAAATATCAATAGATATCTCCCCACAAGAATTAGCTCAATACTATAGCAACAAAACAAACCTACAAATAACACCATCAAATATTACTCAACCACAAATTAAAACACAATTAAAGCAAACTACAGTTGATAACTGGACCAACTTCAACTTAATATCAAAAACTACTCTCAAAACTACAATAACTAACATTAATACAACAACTTCATACCTTGATCCATGCCCAGTTGATTGGATAAAGAAGACTTTCCCAATACTCTCTTCTTTCATTCTACCTTTAGTGAATCTATCCTTGCAAAAAGGCTATTTACCACCATCCCTCAAACATGTTCAAATACGTCCTATACTTAAAAATAACACATTAGATAAACTATCCCCAAAATCTTACAGACCTATATCAAGTATTCCTTTTATGGCTAAACTTATTGAAAAAATTGTACAAATTCAACTACAAGATTTTATTGACACATTAAACATTCTTGATGAACATCAATATGGCTTTAGACCCTTCCATGGAGTAGAAACCTTACTAACGATCCTTTATGAACCAATATTAAGAGGTATTGATAATACTAAACAAGCCTTTATTCTTGTTTTCCTTGACATATCAGCTGCCTTTGACAGTGTTGATCACTTAACAATGTTAAACAGACTTCAAAAAATTGGTATAACATCTACTGTTTATAATTGGTTCAAATCCTATCTATCAAACAGAACCCAAAATGTAAGAATCCACACCCAAATATCTAACACCTTCAAACAAACTCAAGGTCTTCCGCAGGGATCTGCTTTATCTGCACTATTATTTAACATTTACTTACAACCAGTTTGTAACATCTTTAAACGCCACAATGTCTTTTATCATATTTACGCCGATGATATAATGTTCTACCTCCCATTTGAAATCCCACACCCACCTCTCCAAAAAATAACAGAATGTTTTAATGAACTAACTGAGTGGCTCAAAGAACAAAATCTACTTATCAACTTTACTAAAACAGATATTTTATTTATCACTAAAAATCAAACATATATACCCCCAAACACGATTACACTAGATACTCATGAAATTAATATAAAAAAAGAAGTAAAATATTTAGGTGTGATACTTGACAATAATCTAAATATGGATTCACATATAAAATATTTAACTAAAAATATACATTACAAACTCAAAACACTAAAACAACTAAGACCTTTGATTCTTCTACAAGATTTTATTAACATAATTCATGCTATTATTACCCCACATTTCGATTTTGCAAATACAATACTTAATGGTATTTCGAAACAAAATATTAAAAAGATACAAATAACTCAGAACTTAGCTGCTAGAACGATTATGAATATAAGCCCACTTGAACATATTACACCAATTTTAGCTGAACTTCATTGGCTACCAATTTACTCCCGAATCAAATATAAAATTCTTGTCACTACATTTAAACTTATAAATAAACTTGCACCATCTGCACTAAATACACTGATTAACATTGACATTGATAAACGATCTCAAAGGAGCAGAAACATAAATACTTTAACAATACCAAAAGATTTTACAAAAGCCAGAAAACAAACCAATAAGAGAGCTTTCTCACACTCTGCTCCAATACTCTGGAACAATTTACCTGACAACATTCGCCTACTGTCTGACATAAAAGAATTTAAAAAAAATTAAAAACTCACTTATTTACATTACACTATAATACACTCCCAAAACAGAATTCTCAAAGGGATACAGGCTAACATTTATTTTTAATATTATATACCCTATTTTCAAAAATAAACGACACTAATACACTAATTTAACCATACTACACACTCATTTACATGATGATTAATAATTTAACTAGCAATGTATATATGTTCTAATATGTTATACTTGTAATGTTACAATTTTCCTTGTAATTTATAATTATCTGTTCTATGTAAAATGTCCTGGTATATCTCATACCAATTAACCTACTGTTACATGTAAACCGCACTTGAAACATGGGAAAGAGCGGTATATAAATAACTGTTAAATAAATAAATAAATAAATAAATTAGGATAAGCATAGCTTAATGGCAAAGATCTTGCCATTACTAATTGAATATCATGTTTGAGAGTATAAATAAGCATGAAGAGTGAGTCAAATGATATACTATGGGCCTCTTTTACTAAAGCCCACTAGCTGGTTAAAGGGCATTTTAAACGTGTGGCTGAAGGCTGTTGGGAACACTAATATACAGTAGTATCTGCCTTCCATGCTAAAATGCACGTTAATCAGCCATCATGGGATGGGGTTGAGAGAGTGGGCATGGAGAGTGCATTATTGCTTGTGTGTGGGCAGTTGCCATGTGTTCAATAGCAGCATGGCTCCTAAAAAGGAGTAGGAGTAGGAGTCGTAAAAGGAATCCTATGTAGTGTAGCGCATGTTAGGAAACCCATTCATGCATTAGCCGCAGAGGACATACTGAATACACCCCTGACAGCTAATGTGTGACCTTTTTCCATTAACGTGCTTGAGATCAAGGTGTTAATGGCAAATCCTTAGCGGGCTTTAGCAAAAGGGGCACCCTATATGTTAATTTTCAGAAGCCATTTAATACGGTCCCTCATATAGCGCGGTATATAAAAAATAAAAATAAATAAATAAATAAAAATAAATAAATAAATAAGAGGCTTCTGAGGAAATTAAGATAACATTAGATGTGGCTGGCCCTTGTTACCTTTGTAAAATAGACATCAGTGCTGCGGGAGTTCCCTGGTTTGATTCCCATGTGGGGTCTTCCATTCCTTGAGTCAGTCAGGGCTGGGTGTTCTATGAAGGCAGTGTTCATAGTCCTCAGGGATTGGATTTTTGGTCACTATTCAAGAATCACACCTAGTGGCCTAATTTAGATCCCTTTATTGCAAGGATACAGAAGAACCCTGGTAGATGACACCTTTCCCAGGAATGCTGCTGCAATGGTTGGACTAGATACTTGGGATTCCTCCCTTTATTTATTTATTTAGCGTATTTATATCCTGCTTTTCACCAGGTCAAAGTGGTCAATTGGGGATACATTTAACACGAGGGGATATGAGACACATATGCTAATACTTACAGGGAACATGGGCAATGGAGGGTTAAGTGGCTTGCCCAAGACCACAAGGAGTGCCTATAGGACTAGAAATCCCAGTCCCTCTGGCCTGAGATTGCTCTCCCCAGGTGGGACTTGAACCCCCAACCCTCCAGCCTGAAATACCTTGTCCTAACCACTAGACCACTCCTCCCTTATAGTTCCTCCACTCCTTCGCAACTCCGAAGGTAGCCAGTAGTTTTTTTTTGTTGTTTTTTTTTGCTGGAGGTCCAAGGAAGCAGGAGCAAACTGCAAGCTCAAAAAAACAAAACAATGTCCTGTCTAGAATAGCGTGTCTAGTTTTGAAGGATATAGAGAGGATAGCAGGGAATGTGATAGGCACATCAACTATAAAGGTATAAATGCACAAACAGCAATCTTTTTTTCAGAGGACAGTATGTCCTACTACAAGACTTCGGGGGATATTCTATTTAATAGCAACATCAGAAAATATTTTTTATTTCATGGAAAGGATGAAAGATAGATGGAATAATGTTCAAGTGTAGATGGTGGCTGCAAAAACTAACAGAATTATGGGATAGGCACATCTAATTGTAAAGATGTCATGGGAAAGCCAGACATTAGGGATGTATATTTGTTAGCATGCACTCAATGTTTTTGGATGCCTAAACAATTTTAGTGTATACAAATTGATTTGTACATGTAAAAAAGTTCTAGCATTCATACATTTTACACATTAGTTTTTAATATGAACAATGAACCAAAAAATTCGGAAAGTCATCTTTCTTCTTCTTTAATTCTTAGTTGGTGTTTGAGGGAGCAGGTCGTCCTCTCAATCAATATGCTGCTGAAGGTGCAGCTGGATTCTGTGTGTTGTGCACAATACGCTTCCAACCTTGACAATCAGTGATGATATTTCTGGCCTCAGCGATAGTCCTGTCGCTAGTTCCTTAGGTCTTCCTTGATGTGTTTGAGCCACTTTTTTTTTTATGCTGCTCGTTGAACCCTCCAGTGGACAGGTCACTCTCGCCAGAGGAGTTTGTATGGCAGCTGCCTGGTGTTCATTCTGCAAATGTGGCCAAACCATCGCAGTCTGTATTTTTGGATTTGTTTTTCGACTGAAGTTTGATGGTTGCACCTTGTCTGAATTGTCTCGTTTTGATGGTGATCATGAAGAAAGACACCCAAAATCTGTCTTGGACATCGCATTTGAAAGACCCCGAGCTTATTCATGTCAGATTTGAGCAGAGTCCATGTTTCTAATCCATACAGGAGAATTGGCAGGATCAGTATTCGGAAAAGGTGAATTTTGGTCTTGGTGGAGATATCGGTCTTCTTCCAGTGGCACCATTTGAGCGAGGCGAACGCTACTGTTGCTTGGCCAATCCTGCTGTGGACTTCGATGGTAGATGCCACCTTCTTCTCCTGCACCAGCAATCCCAGGTATTTGAATTCTGGGATCTGCTCGATTTGGATTCTATCAAGGTGAACATTGGCCTGTGATTTATCCGTGGACATAACTTTGGGCTTGCCGCATTGATTCTTAGGCCATAAGACTGGGCAAAGTGGTAAAGGATGTTGGTGACCTCTGCATCTGTGTCAGCAAATATGGCACTCTTGTCTGCAAACATTAAATCCATCAGGAAGTTGTTCAAATCATACTGGACCCCTCATTTGTCCTTGAATGTTTTCCTCATAATGGTGTTGATCATGATATTGAAAAGCAGGGTGAGGCGACTTCTCCCTGGTGGACTCCAGTTTTCATAGGAAATTCCTTGGACAGTTTATTTCGGAACTGCACACTGCTGGTTGAACCATTGTATGATGCTTGGAGAAGTTGGATGATCTTCAGCAGCATGTCCTCGTTCTTCAGTGCCCTCCACAGGGCGGGCCAGTGAACTCAGTTGAATGTGGATTTGAAGTCAATGAAGAAACTGCATAAAAATTTGAACAAACTCATTTGCTTATGCTACCGCATCCGTGGCAACTGATGTGCCAGCATTGGGAACACAGGGTGCTGGTGAGAAATGGGCTACTGGTCAAAGAATCAAATTTATGACACCAAAACTGAAAATCTGCATCGTTGCGTGGAATGTGGACACCACAAAGGAAAAAAGTAAATCATCGCCATGGAATTGTTGAAGTGCAAAAACTTAATCACCCCAGTATCCAAACTACATCTCACTGGATCTGGAACACTGACCATCGAACTGCCAGTGATTGATGAAACAACGATGCTGTTCTACTCCGATGGTGAAAAATGAGAAACTGGCATCTGTTTATGGTGGACAGATGTGCTGCCAGAAGTATAATTGTCTTCCAACCAATATCGGATCATCTGGCAGTTCTTACCATCGACGGCACAGTCAAGACCTATATTCTGTCCACCTGTGCTTCAACCGAGACCAGCCCAGATGCATCCAAGAATGACTTCTACAACCAGCTCCAACACACGCTAGATTCGATCCCACAGACAGAATTTATCATTCTGGCAGGAGATTTCAATGCTCTGAAAATTATAGAAATCTGAAAACAAACTGAAAATGTATTAGCCTTGCATATCCCTACCTAACATCAGTGGAGTGCAGAGTAAATGATGTCACAGTAATCTAACCAGGCTGTCACTGTACTAAGCAGGATGGAAGCCTGTGCTGGTGGATCTAAGAGAGGATGGATAGCTTGAAAATGATGGAGTGCAACAAATGAGGATTTGGTGATCTGACTAATCTGAATAGAGAACAAAATATTTTTATGGGTATTGGCTGAATTTCCCATTAATTTTGAATTCTACTTTCTAGTTATATCATCCAGTTAGATAACACAGGTACACTACCAAAAAGCTGCCTCCAGTTTTGCAACTGATTCCTATAGATTTTGGGGTGCTGAATCCAGGAAAAATAGCCAAAATGTTCCATCACGTCACGTTTTCTTGCAAAATTAGATTTCTTACCCATATAAGGAATGTTCACATAATTTCTTTTTAGCCGACTGCAGTTTATTTTCTTGGCCCAAAATAGAGGTTGTAATGGTTAACTAACTAGAAACACTCCCTCATGATATTTTAGAGTGTTTTGTATTCATTTTATACATTAACAGGACAATTGGGAGACAGGGGGCTAAATCCAGTACTCGCGCTGGCGCATGTTCTTTCTTGCTCGCCTCGCCTCGTTCGCTCGCTCAAACACGGTGGTTGCGACTTGAACGTTCCTGTCAAATTTCAGTTTCTTGCAAGTTCATTATTACCTTTTGTTTGCTCAGTCGTAATCCAGCTTTATTCCGAAGTGGTTCACTACAGTTGTAGTTTGCAGTGCTGTGTATTTGTGATGGCTCACAGAGCCAGAGGTTGCGTCAACTCTCCGGACAGTTTTTGTTTTATTTGTGGGGAATATACCGTGAAAAAGTGGCAGAGGAACATTTCTGCATTTATTTAAAAAGTATATTTCGCCTATTTCGGTTTGAAGTTAGGCGATCAAGACAAACCGTGGGCTCCTCACAAAGTGTTCAAGACATGTGAGGAAGATCTACGCTTATGGATGAAAGGTAAAAAACAAGCATTTCGTTTCGGAATACCTATGATGTGGCGTGAACAAAGAGACCACAGCAGTGACTGCTATTTTTGCTCTTGCATTGTGAAGGGATACAACTTAAAAAATAAGAACGTAATAAGTTACCCCAACCTTCCCTCAGCAATTAGGCCTATGCCTCATAGCAACGAAGCACCTGTGCCTGAACCACCAAAATCTTTGGATCATATTTGTGTGGACGGTTCTGATCATGATGAGACTCATCAGATGGCTTTTCCCGATGAGTCCAGTACTTCCGAGTTTGAAACTGAACCAGATCCGAAACCTGAACTTTTCTCTCAAGCTGAATTGAATGATTTAGTCCGGGATTTAGGACTCCCAAAAGATGCTGCCCAACTGCTAGGTTCTCGGCTTAAACAGAAAAATCTATTGTCACCAGGAACAACTTTTTATTGTTACCGCAACCGCGAGACACAATTTTTGAAGTATTTCAGCAAAGAGGAAGATTTGGTATTTTGCAACGATATATACGGAGTGATGGAAAAGTTTAAACTCAAGTATGATCCTGCTGAATGGCGGCTGTTCATTGATTTGTCAAAAGACAGCATAAAAGGTGTTGTTCTTCATAATGGCAACACATTCGCTTCAGTTCCTATTGCTCACTCTGTTATTCTCCAAGAAAAATACGAGAATTTGGCCCTGATTCTTCAGAAGATTCGTTATGATGAGCATAAGTGGATGATTTGTGGAGACTTTAAAATTATATCCATGCTATTAGGGCAGCAATCCGGTTTCACCAAATATCCCTGCTTCCTTTGCTTGTGGGATAGCCGGGCCCACGACCTACACTGGGGGAAAAAAAGACTGGCCAATTCGGGAGTATTTGAGACCCGGTGAGAAAAATGTTCTTCATGAGAGCTTGGTACCTCGTGATAAAATTCTATTACCACCTCTCCACATTAAGTTGGGTCTCATTAAGCAATTCATCAAGTCCCTTCCAAAAGATGGTGAGTGCTTTCGGTACCTTTGCTCAAAGTTCCCCCGACTTTCTGAAGCAAAGCTAAAGGAAGGAGTGTTTGTTGGCCCTGATATAAGGAAACTCATTTCAGATGGAGCATTCGCTGAAACGATGTCTGAGAAGGAAAAAGAAGCCTGGGATTCCTTCAAGGATGTTGTTCTCAAATTCTTGGGGAACAGGCGGGATGAGAACTATAAGGATATTGTTGCCAGGATGCTCAATGCCTTCAAAGAACAAGGCTGTAACATGAGCCTGAAAGTCCATTTCTTGCACTCCCATGTGAACTACTTTCCCGAAAACTTGGGGGCGTACAGTGAAGAACAAGGTGAAAGGTTTCACCAGGACATCAAGGACGCAGAGAGAAGGTACCAAGGAAGATGGAACACCACTATGATGGCTGATTTCTGCTGGTTGCTGCTGCGGGAAACCCCAGATGAAAAATACGCCAAGCAGCGCACCAAGAGAAGCATTCGGGGGAAGAAGAAACGGGCCCACCAGGAGATTGATTGACCCAAGAATGACTTTAAAATCTAAACTGTGTTGACAAATATCGTGTTTTTACTAAACTTTGAAATAAAAATTTGCTAGTTATTACCACAGTGTCGGATCTCATTTATTAGAATTTTATTTTCACACCATCGGGTGTTTGTCTTCATGTATTGCAATGGTGCGGTTTGCGTTTTCTATTCTTACATACATACCTGTACAACATTTTTTACACATTTCTTTGCTTTGCTTTGTGTCTAAGCTCGCTCTTATATGCTCAATGTTTGTGCACATGTATGTGGCTGTTTTAAGTGCAGACAATTTTGCTACCATCACAGTGTGTTTTGTTGACATTACTCTATTCTTATGTGCTGCCTTGTTACAATTTTCTTTATTCTTATTTGAATAACTGCTAAACAATTAGTATAAAGAATTCATCCAAGAAACTTTTATCTCGATCGCACTCAATCTGAAATGTTCACCTCAAACTGCTAACCCAATGTAGCAAAAAATCTGTACGTGATGGAGCAAATTGGTTACCAGATTTGGATTCAGCGCACCAAAAAACGTAAAAATCAATCGAAACATTAGAGGCAGTTTAAAAAAAAAATTTTTTAGTGTACCTGTGTAATTGGTTCTATAGATTCAAGCTTGCTATCTAATTCTTTGAAATTGGTGCAGAACGTATATTGTGTAAGCCACACATTTTGGATTTCACTGCTTGCTGATCTTAGATTGTTGGATCTTGTTGATTTCAGAAAAGTTCTCTTCCTTATCCTACTGGATCAGTCCATGTGAGAGGGTTATAATAACTTCCTTGCTAGCAGATGGAGGCAGATGAACAACTTTCAGTGATATCATCACTGGTATATCCTCTAGTGCAGCATTAAGAGAAGCAAGTAATTGTATGCCTCCAGCAGATGCCAAGGTTTGTGGGCTGGTGCAACAATGCAGATAGGCCAGACTCTCTTGGCCCACACTATGGTGCAGTGGTCACTGAGTCTTGAAGGGCAGAAAGGACTTTTAAATTTCAAAGCACCATCAAATGTGCAGGATACAACACCAGTGCCTGATTGGCATCGGGGGTGAAAGTGGGAAAGCTAGCCCCTCCCATCCCCCCCCCCCACCCCACCAAGGCCAATCAGACCCAGGAACATCAGCAGCAAGGACTTTTAAATTTCAAAGCGCCATCAGGCGTGCAGGACACAGCACTGGGAAAGCTAGTCTCACATTCCCGCCGCCAAGACCAATCGGGCCCAGGAACAGCAGTGGCATGGACTTTTAAATTTCAAAGCACCACACTTAGGCTCGTGCCAAAATTAAAAGAATAAAAGAAACCATAACTACCCTCCCATTGGACAAAAACAAAGAACACAATGCAAGAAGGACTTTAAATTCACAGCCTCCCCTATCGCGCTCCGGAACAGCACAGGAGACCAGCAAGAGAGATCAGGAACTCCCCTTCTTACCATTGCAATGGCCAATTAGCCAACCATCAAAGGAAGAAGGACCCACACTCTGATCCCAGCTGAAATACAGATCAAACCAACCACAGCCTACAGGCATCTACCTGTACCTCCATGATATCCTGTTAAGCAAGACACCAGAAACATTGGTCATCCTAGGTGAGCCTCCTTCTTCCTCACCTATACATCCAGAATTAAACCTCAAGAGCTCACCACCACACCCCCTACTCTCTGGCAACCCCCTAAAGATCACATTGAAGAGCTCATGAACAAAAGAGCTGCAACCCTGCCAAAACACCCTGGATCTCTGCAACACAGAGTCTCCTCTCTATGAGTACCCAATATACAGTACTACACACCACAGAATTCCACATTTTAACTTTAACCCCAGAACAATTCATCACAACAATCCTAAGAGGCTGAACACCATATACACCACCTAGTACTTACTGAAATCCATCAGAATGTGACCAAATCAGTATCTTGTCTACTGCTTCATAATAACATTTAGCACACATAAGAACACTTCTTCTATTTCACACTTTCAACTGCCTACTCCATACATCCTTTACCTATCCCCATACTATACACCTACATGTGTGACAGACCAACCCACATCCAACACAGAACACAACCCAGGCATCCATTCCAGCTCAACAGACTAATCAACATTCAAACAAATAACTCCTCACTCCATACACGCTTCAAACAAGATACCAAGGAACCCCTGGACACCTCGTCCCACCCTCCTCAGCTGAGATGCACACTCAGTAATGCATGCTCAGCAAGACACAAAATACATCTACTCTCAGACTTTATCATTGACAATAAAACCGACATTTTCTGTGTCACTGAAATCTGGTTTACTGCATCAGATAATGTGCTAATAAATCAGCTAATAAACCCCACCACGACATATTCCACTGTCCTAGAAGCAACCATAGAGTCGTTGGAGTCTTGATCATTTCCAGCAAGAACTAAAATTTCCAATTGCTGTCATCCAACTCAGAGGATACTTTGGAAACTACATCACAAACAAATCTTTAACACTCTGCCTGGCATATAGATCCCCAAACACTCACGCCGAAGAACTTACACGTCTACTGGAAAAAGTCTACAATCATACAACCAAATCCAAACAATTCCTTCTACTTGGTGACCTTAACCTCACCTCTGCATCCCTGAAGTCCTCAAAAGCATTCCTCAAAGCTATGGAAACCCTGGATTACACCCAAATTGTCAAAGCACCAATGCACAACAAAGGCAACACCCTAGACATCATATTCTCTCCTTGCCCACCATAACTTCTGCACCTTGGTCAGACCACAAAACAATCTCCTTCCACATCCCACAAACCCACCTTAACACTACATACACACAAGCACTCCCCATTACCCGTAGATTTCACCACCTGGAAACAAACGATTTTTTAGACCAACGTCTACCCAAATTGAAGCAAGCTCCAAGTGACCTAGGTACTCAAATATACCACTGGAACCAATCTATAAGTAAGATTGCCTCCAAACCTCATACCACAACTCCCCTCAGGAAACATAACACTGCACCATGGTACACCCCTCAACTTGAGAGATATAAAGCATAAAACTCATGATCTTTGAGCGAAAATGAAGACACTCCAAAACAACAGAAAAACAGAATATTTACATGGCCTACTTTCAAACATACCAAAAAATTACAAATAATGCAAATAGGAAATTCTTCACTAAAAGATTACAAAGTACATTTAATCACCCAAGATAACTCTTTGAAATAACAAAATCCTTAATAAAAAAAAACCCTCACAGAAAAAGGAAGAGATCCCTATTCCCCCTCAAACCTTGGCTGAGTTCTACCAAAAACAAACATCGCTTCAACACGCTTTGCCAGTAAGTCTGCTAGACTTAAGCAACACAAACACTTATAATGGATGGAAATCCTTATCAACCATCTCCTCAGAACATCTTGAGACAGTAATCAAACAACATCAACACAACAACCTCCTCGCTGGATCCTTGTCCAGTCAGCTGGATCAAGATTATCAGAGAAGCCCTAATTCCTACAATCCTCAAAATATCAAACAGCTTAATTGCACAAGTTTATATGCCAAAACCCCTAAAAGAAGCTTTCGTCTGACCCATAAAAAAAGGGCTAGATGCGTCGCTTCAGGGCAGAGAAGGGACGAGATGACTTATGTTGGCGGGGATGTGCCGAACGAGGGGACTGGATGCATATATGGTGGAAGTGTGACAGGTTACAAGTTTACTGGGGGCAGGTTTGGGAGGCGATCCATGGTATGACTGGGCAGAAACTCCATGGGAGTCCGGCAGCTTGTTTGCTGCATCAATTCGACAAAGGACTCTCGAGACGGGAGGAGGGGGTTCTGCATCATTGTATAGCCGCAGCTCGCTGTGAGATAGCCCAGCACTGGGGGGGGCAGAGCATACCACAGGTGGCAGGTTTTGTGCGAAGAGTGGCTGAGGTGAGTTTGATGTATAAACTAACGGAGCTGCGACGGGGAAAGGGAGGGGAAAGTGTGGTATATTGGCAGAAGGTCTGGAGCTGGATGGAGGGCTGGAAGGGGAAGGGGAGGGAGGGGGTGTAGGGAGCAGGTTGACTGTACTAGTGGAAATGGGGCTTGGATGCCTGGCGAGTGGTGGTGAGTGGAAGGAGGGGCTATGGAGACTATGAAGGGATGGGCGGGGAGGGAGGGGGGTGGGGGGGTAGGGGTAATTGGTTAGTTAGTTTTGTATACTGGGAAGGGACAAGCGGGCTGGGGTGGGTGGGGAGAAGGGGTAGATCAGGTTGGTCTATATGCACTGATGTATGGAAAAAATTGGGATTGCTGACAGGATTGATTTCTCGTTGTTTGTTGGTTGACTATACTGTTAATTAATGGTTTTCCACTGGTATGCATTTGTATTTTTCTTATAAAATCTCAATAAAAATTTTAAATGGAAAAAAAAAAAAAGGGCTAGACAGTGATCCCAATCAACCGAGCTCATACAGGCCCATAGCCAGACTGCCATTCCTAGTGAAAGTTATAGAGAAAATAGTTCAAATCCAGCAATAAGACTACATCGATTCCCACTGCCCACTTGACCCTCAGCAATATGGTTTTAGACCCAACCATGGTGTCGAAACCCTCCTAATAGTCCTCACCGATAACCTACTAAAAGGCATAGACAAACTATACAACAGATTTACCCTAATATTCCTTGATACCAAGGCTGCTTTTGACTCTGTCCCCCATCAGTTAATACTACAGTGACTTCATACAATCGGACAACAGGAAACCATGCTAAAATGGTTCACCTCATACCTCACAGACCACCAACTCTGAGTCAAAGTTAACCACAAGAGATCAGTCCCCTTCCGTCAACTCCAAGATGTCCCACAAGGATCTGCCTTATCAGCACTACTCTTTAATATTTTCTTCAACCATTATGCACAATAATTCAAGAACACAACATATATATGCAGATGATACATATGCTCCATTCAACACCATCAACCCCACAACAACACCAGTATCCATGAAGAAATGTCTCACCAAAAACAATATGATCATCAGCTACAAGAAAACTGAAAACTGTTCCATCCATTATGTGTTTGTGTAAGTATTATGCATAACCAGAGACTCCATTTATACCACCACCTACCATTTCCATTGACGGAACAACTCTAATCATAACACCTGAAATTCGCTACTTAGGCGCCACACTTGACCAGCACCTAACCCTAACAACCCTCATCAGCAATACTGCCAGAGCCATTTACAGCAAAATCAAAATAGTGCAACACTTGAAACCACTACTCAATCCTCAAGACTTTCATACCATCTTCCAAGCTCTCATCTTCTCTCATGCAGATTGATGCAATCCCTCCTTCAAGGCCTTCCCCAAAATACTCTTCACCCCATTCATCTTGCTCTGAATACAGCTGCCCACATACTCTGTAATGCCACCAGGACCACCCATGTATCCCCCTCTACAAACAACTTCACTGGTTACCCATTATGGAGCGAATCAAATACAAGGCCATCCTCACCATCTTTAAAATCTATCATGACCTCTCTTCCATTTACCTACAATTTGCTTCTACAAAAATTACCCAACAACAGATCAAAAAGAAAAATCTCTCAGAATACACTATCCATATCAGCAAGCAATACAAGATCCAGTGATGCCGCATGAAGAAAGGCTTTATCCTTATATGCCCCTACACTCTGGAATTCCCTCCCACATGACTTGAGTACCACAGATGACCTAATGACATTCCACAGAAACCTAAAAACTTACATATTCCTGGAACGCTTTCCCAACAATACCTGATCACCTCTAAATGAACACCCCAATCCACCCCTTCCCCACCACAACCTACAACTTAAAACATTTTCCCTCATCCCTTCTACCCCCACCCCCTCAAGTTAATGTCTTGTTCATGTTAAATTAATAACCATGTTTTATCTACATTGTACTTTGTTCAACTGTTAATTCAAGTTCTCTGTAAAGCCCTGTTGAGCTGTATTTCATGTAAGCCGCTGTGACTCTGACACAGTGGTACAGAAAAATAGCTAAATAAATAAATAAATGTTGCTCAGAGCGCGGGTATGCCCGTGTCTCCTAGATCTGACAGCTGCCCTATGTCTAGTGTGGTTTTCTAGGGGTGACTAACACTGGTGGGCTGAAGAAGAGAGAAGGACCACATAGGGCTGCTGAAAAGGGGTGGTAAGGTGGGCCCAGGACCCCATTCCCTCTTGCTCTCCTTATCTGCATGCTGTCTATATTTTAGGAATGTTTTTCAGATTTTTAGGAGGGACTGTATTTGATTCTTTGCTACTTTTAATAAAGCAGCTACAAATTAAAAAGAAAAGACAAGGCCTTGATCGGCAGCTGGACCTCCCAGGCTTCCATGGGCTTCCAGGTCTTCCTTACTCAGATCTTCCTGGTAAGCACAACAGGCCCTGGGATTTCCTTTTTGGGACTCCCTTTTTTGCTACGGCACTGCTTCTTTGTGTGATTTTTTTTTTCACAGTCTTTTTTTTTAAACTTTGCATTGCCTGCACTCCCTAGTGGGTTTTTTTTTTAACTGTGTCTGCTTTTTTTGGCTCCTCTATGAGTGCAAAGCCTGGGGCACTTTTTGTGGCATTCTGGGACCCCCAGAGGGGGGACCTGGGGCCTGATACCATTCTTGTGACCCCTGCTGTTCCTTTCTTTTTTTTTGTTCCGCTGGTGGGAACTGTAGCCATTCAAATGATGGCTTGAGCCCGGCAAGGATGGAGTGTGGTAAGGAGTGGCCTTACCTGCATACCTGGTAGCCCCTGGGCTCTCCTTGTCAACCGGCTTTGGTTGCAGCTCCTGAAACAGCCCATGGGCTGTATTCAGTGTGGCCAGCTGCTTGGCAGCCCTTTTCATGCGGGTCAAGGCTTAGGCTTGGGCTTCCCCTTTGTGGACCCAGGGCCGAAGAGCACTCCTGTCACAGGCAGCTAGTGTCATCTCCAAGTTTGCCCTTGTGCTCCTTCATTCATCTGCCCACTAGTCTTGGTCTTAAACTTATATCCTAAAGCACCGTGGTATTTTTAAAAAAAGAAACCCAAACAGTTTAATTTTGTAATAACACTATCCCGAGTGACTGTGTGATTTGTCATAATGGGAAGTTTGGCCAACCAAAGTCTTTCATGAAAGACCATCTTCTTTACCCCTCCTTCCCCCTGCTAGGAACAGTTTGGTGGCCTTACAGCTCCTAGTATGCCTCTCTGTTAGGCCAGAGAAAGGAGCAGGAGTTACACATAACATAAAAATGCTTTCTAAAATCCGCTATGTACTTGGGATCTGAACTGACTGCTCTTGGAGACAGGATGCTTCATTCTGTGGACATTGGTCTGATTCAGCATGGCTTATCTTAGGTTCTTATGTTGTTGTTAAGGGCTATCGAGTCAGTGTCGATTCATGGCAACCCTCTGGATAGTTAACCTAAAGAGTGTTCGGTCTTCAATCAGGCGGTTCATTGTTGACAGACTGGCACCCATAGCTGCTGTTATTGTATCAATCCATCTCGTTGCTGGCCTTTCTCTTTTACGTAGACATTCTACCTTGCCAAGCATGATGTCTTTCTCTAAGATATTATAGTCTAGCAATAATACAGAACGCTATATCGCCAAACTAAACAAAGGTGCAACACCTAACATCATGTTCTAAAATATAAATAACTAAATGCCCTTACAAATAAATACACTTTCATTCTTTTCATGAAAGACAAATCGGTCTTTACAAAAGTAATAGCTGCACACAACAAAATGAACAAGTTGAAGCTAAGTAGTAGATTTTAAAGCCTTCGGGGAGGTTTTAAGATATCTGAAATGCTAATAATAGTATTAGTTTGACCAAATAAGCAGGGGCGATCTGGTTATGAGATCATAGACAGAATTTTAAACTACTGTTACTGGGCAACCAATGCAGCTCTTGCAGAATATTGCAACATGACCCTCACCCAAAAGTCTTGTAGCTGTAGAGCCCTGTCTTGGTTCATAATCATGATTTGGACATCTGAAGACGTGCACGTGGATGTCAGAATCATGCACATGTCTCCATAGCCATTCCACAAATAGCATTCTCAGATGCCTCTGGTGCAGGGACATCCAAATAGGCACGGGGTGTGGAAGACATGTATCCAGGGAGGAGCAATGGATTTAAGATGCCCCCATTTGATCTCAGAGATAGTGGAGATGACTGCAGGCACATCCATGTTTATACCTGCTCCAGGCACAAATAGGCATCAGGAGAGCACTTGTTTTCATCTTAAAACATCCATAGAGATGGAGAATTGTGACTAGCCTTAGACCTCAAAGGCCCTCGAGTGGATAACATGAGGAAAGATCTACAAAAGCTGGAAGAGTGGTCTAATGCTTGGCAGTTAAGATTTAATGTGAAGAAGTGCTGTGCCATACACTTTGGATGCAGAAATCCAAGAGAATTATATGCGAGATGGGGTGAGAAGTTGGTGTGCATGAACCAGGAGAAGGACTTTGGAGTAATTGTTTCTGAGGATCTCAAGGTGGCGAAAGTGTGACAAGGCGGTGGCCAAAGTCAGAAGGATGCTGGGTTTTATACAGAGCGGAATTACCAGCAAAACGGAGGAGGTACTAATGCCACTGTACAAGTCGCTGGTGAGGCCTCACTTGGAATATTGTGTTCAGTTTTGGAGACCATATCTCGCAGAGGAATCTCATCTATTGCGCCCCTCCCTCCGGCGCCCATTGCTGCCTCTGCCACCCCTCTCTGGGATGTACAGCAGGTGCAATGGGCATAAACAAACCCCTTTTACGTACCTTTAAACTTCAGCGCTGCTGGGCTTTTTGTGTCTGCCCCTCTCTGACGGCCGATGCTGACTTGCTGTTTTTCAAATTCACTTTCTGTATTATTTTTAGGGTTATGTTTTTGGACTCTAGGCTTGTTAACCTCTTTTCTCATCTGAATGTTACTCTTAGGGGCCCTTTTACTAAAGGCTTTAACACATATTAATGCAGTTAACATACGTTGCGTGCCCACAACTCTTTTATTTCTATAGACACAATAGCACTTAATGCACGTTAACCTTTAGTAAAAGGATCCCTTAGGGTCTGTTTACTAAGGCTTTTCTCTTGTGTGTGTCAGAGGGGATAAAAGCTTAATGAATCAGGTTTCTAACTTTGTAATGCTTCTACATAAACTATCCTGGCTGACTTTCATATCTTCTACCCCAATATCTGGATTGATGTTTCAGTTACATAGTAACATAGTAAATGACGGCAGATAAAGACCAGCATGGTCCATCTAGTCTGCACAGCAAGATGGCAAGAGTAGGTGCACCTGTTGCTCTGTGCAGGCCACCCCTCCCCACGTCTTTGTTTAGGGGTGAACCCACCACTCCATGTAGGACACCCCTATTTGTTGAGACATTAGATGGTTCAGAAGTTAGATGGTACCGTTTATTTTGTTTTTATACTGTTTCTGTAAAGGGATCCACTGTGTTTGTCCCATGCCGTTTTGAATTCCGTCACTGTGTTTGCCCCCACCACTTCCATCGGGAGGGCATTCCAGGCATCCACCACCCTTTCAGTGAAAAAATATTTCCTGACATTGCCTTTCAATTTACCACCTTGCAGCTTCATGTTATGCCCTCTAGTTTTACAGCTTCCCCGTCTTTGGAAGAGGTTTGTTTGTTCATCATTTCTCTTTAAGTATTTAAAGGTCTGAATCATATCTCCCCTGTCCCTCCTCTCCTACAAAGTGTACATATTTAGGTCTTCAAGTCTCTTCTCATAAGGCTTCTGATGCAGGCTCCAAATCATTTTGGTCGCCTTCCTCTGAACAGTTTCCAGTTTTTTTACATCTTTTGCAAGATATGGTCTCCGAAACTGAACACAGTATTCCAAGTGAGGCCTCACCAGTGACTTGTACAGTGGCATAAGTGCCTCTTCCTTTCTGCAGGTAATCCCTCATTGTATGCAGCCCAATATCCTCCTGGCTTTTGCCACCGCCTTGTCGCACTATTTTGCCAGCTTGAGATCATCAGAGATAATCACACCAAGGTCTTTCTCCTGAACCGTGCATACCAACCTCTCGCCCCCTATCGCGTACATTTCCCTTAGATATCTGCTACCCAAGTGCATGACACTGCAGTTAATGTTCTATACTTGCCTAACATCTTTTAATGCTTGGAATTTACAGACATAACAAAATTGTATCATTACCACCATAAACCTCTCTTAAAAGATTCACATGCCTTAAACCTATTATGCTGTAGTGCTAACTGCTAGTTTTTGAAAGAACCATTTTAGTTACTGATAACGGGATTTTCTTCTAAATGATTATGCTGAAAAACAATAATGAAATGAATTTTATTGCTTAAGGTCAGGCGTAAAACACTTAAACTAGCCTAAACTGAGAAGCTGCAGTGATTTCCTACATTAAAACATACTAGGGGTGTGCATTTGCTTAGTGCACATTTGGCTTGCTAAAGCACTTTAGAAATTTTAGTGTGCATTAAATTGATTTCATATGCATTAATCAATGGTGTACCATAATTCATCAGTTAGTTTCCTTAAATCAATTCGGTGTGCATTAAAAATTCCCTGTGAAATGAAACAAAAAATAATACCCAAAAATCATGAAAATTTCATGGAAAAAAATGAAAATCAACCATGTTTTTCTTGCTTGTGCATACCCCTACAGGATGCAAGTTTCTTTTAGTAGTGTAAAATTATGTTGGACGCTTGTATCCTGCACAGAATTTTAGAAACACAGTGACAAGCCCAATGCAGATTTTTCCAGATGAAAGGGAGCCCTGATGTGTTTAGCCTGATGAAATGTATATCTGTGAAGTTCCAACAGGGTTCTGCCCTGTGGTATATGCACACTTCTCTCATTGTTAAGAAATCTTTTATAACTCAGCCTTACTCACATTGACTTCACACTGTGTTGCGTATTGAGACTTATTTGAATCATACTCAGCATGAAGACTACCTCATTATGACGTGATTCTGCTTACATCTACCATGATCAAGGAAAATGGAATTGTTGTTAAAAAAGAAAACATTTCTTAAAGACCACATAATGACATGCTGTCCACTTTGTTTACATTAAACCATTGCACACATTAAAGATGTGAGATTGGCCAGAAAAGGGTGATACAGATATATGAATGCGCAAGAAGTTAAAATAAACCCTAGGTTTTGAAATAGTTCTGATACCATTAAACAATATTGCATGAAATCCTACTTAGGTAGTGGCAAATGGTCTTTTATATATAGATACATGCATATATATATATATAGATATATAGATATAGATATATAGATATAGATAGATAGATATAGATACGTGTGTATATATATATATATACACACACACACACATACAATTAATCTGGCATCAAAGGAGCAAACATTTTTGAGGTATCTAATGGTATTACCCTATACTGTTTTACTCTGGATCAAAAAGATTTGCATGCTCAAGCTGTCCTACTCAGATACTATTTTCAGAAAATACATTTAATCTTTTATTGTGTACACATTAAGCATGAGGGACTGTTAGCATGTCTGAGGTAACATCTGCTCTGTCTTTTTGCTGCTGGGTTCATGGTATAATTAGCACTTTATTTCACCAAGTACATTTTTGTTCCCATGGCAGACAGAGCAGCATGAAGAAAACATAAATAATTGCAGATTAAAGAAGCAGAAGAGAATGTGGCTGTAGGTGTCTGATTAAAAAAGGGTTAAGGAGAAAAGAAGGTCATCTCAAGACAGAGAAAAATAGTTAAATTAATAAATATTCATAAACTGCTTATCCAGTTAAGCCTGTGTAAGGAAACTTTATTTTTGTAATGTGTATGTTGCTAAAACACATGCTAACTTTGAAAATAGAATTATGTAATGCCTATTTCTATTATTGACCAAAGCAAAAATGGAGGAATTAGTAAGAAATTTCAAATAACAGAAAAACTCCCAAAACAAAACAAGAGAACAAAACAAAATATAAAGTATATCCTGCACCAAACAAAATCAAAGCAAATAATCAAAAATACCAATAGTAACAAAGGAAAAAAGACCTCAGCCAACCTCCCGCCAATATACTTAGAGAGGATGAGCACTTCAAATAACACCACAACAGTGCTTTAACTCGAAGTATGCTCTGAGTGACATCAGCGGTCAAAAAAACCTCTGTACTGGGGCATGCAAAATGAACTAGAACCAGCCCCAACTATTGGTATTTAAACAGGGAGAAACAGAATCCTACTTAACTCAAAAGGCAGCTGCAGGCAGTAGAAACAGGCAGCAGCAGGCAGTAGGTACAGGTAACTGCAGGTAGCAACAGGCAACATTTCACAGCATAAAGCAGCGTGAAGCAGCATAAAGCAAGAAAACAATGCTCAAAAAACTTCCAAAGCGTCTGTCCGCAGGAGCACTGTTGTGGTATTATTTGAAGTGCTCATCCTCTCTAAGTATATTGGCGGGAGGTTGGCTGAGGTCTTTTTCCTCTATTACTATTGGTATTTTTTATTATTTGCTTTGATTTTGTATGGTGGAGGATATACTTTATATTTTGTTTTGTTCTCTTGTTTTGTTTTGGGAGTTTTTCTGTTATTTGATATTTTTCTGACTCCCTGGAGTACATTGGAATTAGTAAGAAACCAGCTCAATAAATAAAACTTTCAATAAAATAACAACCATTGACCAAAATCAGTTAAAACTACACATCTGGGACTCAGGATCATGCCTACCTATTGGCATGGGTCTAGATAATGCTCTCTTGTGGAACTTTGTTGCTACACTGCTATTTCATGATGGAAAAACAAAAGGAGTATTAAAACAAACACGGTTTCCTCAAGTGGATCACAGCAAATTTCCATCTGAAGATATCCAGTGCCTGGTCCCATGGGATCTTCTTTGAGAATGTGTGTTGACAATGTGGGAGATGGTAGGGTCTCCCTGCTCAACTTAGTTTCATTCAGTCCCAAAGAACCTACATGACCATTGCAACCTGGAGAGATGAGTGTCAGTTCATTTAGTTTAGTGGGGCTGGAGCTTGGTCTGGCTGTATTAGCAGGCACAATTAATCTCCGGGCTGGTGTCATCCCAGAGGCTGTAGTGGATGGGGCTGAGACCATAGAGCAGTTGGGAGCTGAAGGTCTTCAGGACCAGCTTGTGTTGACTGGCTCTGGGGAGATGAATGCCATGCCTGTTTCAGCAGTCCCTCAGAAAATTTATTTATTTATACATTTCTTCTATACCGCCCCTTCCAGAGATCAAGGGCGGTTTACAGTTAACAATTGAACAACTTTTACATGGAACAGTGGTATTAACTATTTACAGGGAATATATTGTACAAACAAATTTATTGTGTCAACTTTCTATTTACATATATACAGGAGTCAGCCTATTCTAAACTTAGCTTTTTCTTCGGATGTGTGGGGCAAGGCTCTGGGGTTGTTTAAGTAGGGGGCGAGGGAGGGGGGGGAGTTAGTAGTTTGGTTCTGCATTTGTTGAGAGATTGTTCGTGGGAGGTGAGGGTTTTCAGCTGGGTTTTCAAAGTGTTCAGTGAAAAGGAGTGTTTTGAGTCCTTTTCTGAATAGTTGGAGGTCTTTTGTCATGCGGAGAGTTAGTGGAAGTTCATTCCAGAGGGTGGGGGCAGCAAAAGAAAAGGCTCAGGAGCTTGTGGTTTTCTTTGTCCTGCAGATGGTTTTGGGTATGACAAGTGAGTGACTTGCATTTTGTCTGCTCTGGATTCTGGTGGGAAGTGTAGCAAGGTGGTTAGGTAGGAGGGGGAGATGTCGTTGAGCAGTTTGAATGTTGTAAGGAGTATTTTATATTTTATCCGACTGTTTATTGGGAGCCAATGTAGTTCATGTAAAATGGGGGTTATGTGATCAGCTAGGCGAGCTTTTGCGACCACCCTGGCAGTGATGTTCTGGGCTCTTTGTAGTATATTTGTGTTTTTAAGTGGCAGACCATTCAATAGACTATTACAATAGTCGAAGTGGGGGGGGGGTAATTAATGAGTTGACTACAGACTTGAAATCATGGGTATCGAGAAGAGGTCTTAGGTGCTGTACGGTTTTTAGTTTAAAGAATGCAGTTTTTACTGTTTGCTTTATGTGGGGGAGCATACTGAGTGTGTGATCTAATATTATCCCTAGGTATTTTACCTCTTGTTTAACAGGGATGGCTGTGTTGTTGATTATGATGTTTTTTTTGATGGATTGCATTGTGGTTTCTCGATATAAACATAGCTTCAGTTTTTTTAAAGTTAATGCTGAGGTAGTTGGTCCCTAGCCAGGATTCAGCCTCTCTGATGCATTCAGATAGATTGTGGTATGAGGGGTTGCTCGTATTTATGGGGATAGAGAGCACGATGTCGTCGGCATAAATGTAATGGTTAATTTTTAATTTTCTAAATATATTTGTGATGGGCTGTAGGTGTAGGTTAAAAAGAAGGGCTGAGCCTTGTGGGATTCCCTGTCCTTGGGGGAATGTTTCTGAGGTGTCTTGGCCTAATTGGACACATAGCATACGGTGTGATATATATGACATAAACCATTTAAGGACAGTGCCTCCTATTCCCATATTTTCCAGCTTTTCGATTAGTGTCTTATGGATGATGTTATGGAATGCGGAGGCTATATCTATGAAAAGGAGGATGAATCCTTGTTTATTGTCATCTGTACCTCTAATGAGGTTGTCCATCAGTGTTATTAACAAGGTTTCAATGCCGTGGAAGGGGCGTAACCAGAATTGGTGGGAGTCTAGAGGGGCATGGAGGTCAATATAGTCTTGCAATTGGAGTTGGATGATTTTTTCTATTAACTTAGCAATGAACGGTATACTGGCTATGGGCCTGTATGAGTTTGGGTCTTTTGGATCCAGTGAATTATTTTTTAGGATGGGCCGGATGGACGTGAGTTTGAGTGAATCTGGCATGATGCCTTGTGAGAGTGATTGATTAATTATGTGTAGGATGTTTGAGGCGAGTTCGGCTTTGGTGGACTTGATCTATGATACTGGGCATGGGTCAAGGGAGGGGAGGTTGTGGTGTTGATCATTGTTATGATCTTAAGAAGGCTTTTGATCAACTATGTGAAATCTTTCCCATTTGTTGGGGTTTTCTGAGCCTACATGTATTGCAGTGATAGTGTTAGAGGACTTGTTTTTTAGTTTCTCTGCAAAATGTGTAGCTAAGGTTTGTACACATATTGTGGAGTGTTCTGGTTCTGGCTTTTGTGTTTTTGTTAGTGATCTTACAATTGTGAATAATTCCCTGGGTCGGTTAATGGCCATGTTTATTATTTTTGGGTGATAGTCTCGTTTTGATTTGTTGATTGCTTCTTTAGATGTGTTGAGTAGGTTGAGGTATTGGGATTTGTTTTCGCTCGATTTAGTTTTTCTTCATCTTTTTTTCTGTTTTCTCAGTTGTTTGGCCATGTCATCAGCTTTCTCAGCTCATCATGGGTCATTTTTAAAAACTAGTAGTAACCCTGGACTCAATCTGGGCTGCAATAACTACTTAAGTAGGCCTGAATGTAATGTAACCAAATGAATAAATATTAAATTCATTTACCTCTCCAGAGGTTTGGAGGGAGTCTAGAGCCCAATCCAGGGATGTTGTTGGCAGCTGTGCTTTTTTTTTTCTTCCCGGTGGGGGGGGGGGGCTCCAGCAACCAAAGTAGCAGAAGATTTTGTTTTTAAATAAATGAGGGAGAGAGTTAAAAAAACACCCACTTAAGTAAAAACATGTCAAAAGATATAACATAAAAAGAGTATGTATCTATATGTATATATAAAAAGAAATGGAACATATAATGACAGTAATAATTAAACAAACTATAAACTCACCATTAATAAAAATCATATATGATTAAAACAAAAACATCTCTATATTAAAAGCATAGCACAAACATACTTGGGTGGAGGACTATAATTGCATGAGCCAAAAAATGAATTAGCTAATCAAAGAGCAAACATATGAACATATACATATCTAAGTATGTCAAGAAATCAATATAAACATATGGAGGCACTTTCCAATGAGTGTGTGTAGGCCCCTGTGCATCCGATCGGAAACGGGATGCACAGAGGCAGACCCGATTCTGATCCCGCTGGGGCTAGACATGCATGTAAAGACCCCTGCATGTAAAGACCCCTGCCTGGCATAGACCTCTTTGCAAGTCCACTGAATGCCAAACTTCCCCGGTTCTGTTCCAGGATTCTGGTTCACAATTGTCAGGCAAGGGATGCCTTCCTCCTTCACTGGGGTCAGGACTTCCTTTATGCCTTCCCACCCATTCCCCTCATCCCCAAAACACTCTTCAAGCTTAAGAGAGACAGGGGTCACATGATTCTCATCGCGCCACGATGGTCACGCCAAGCGTGGTATCCCCTGCTTCTATATCTCTCTCAAGCTGCACCTCTGGAGCTAGGGCATGCTCCAGATCTCCTTTCCCAAGAGGACGGGATACTATGGAACCTGAGTCCCCAGTCCCTGCATCTCACGGTCTGGTTGTTGAAGGCTTAGACCTCCAGGATTTCAACCTGTCCCAACAGGTAAAGGATATCCTTCAGGCTTCTAGAAAACTTTCCAGAAGAAGATCTTATGCCTTCAAGTGGAAACTTTTTACTATATGGTGCTCCAAGAAGGGATTAAACCCTTTTCTCATACCTTTAGAATCAGTACTAGAGTATCTCCTTCACTTATCGAATTCTGGTCTAAAGACCAATTCAGTAAGAGTGCATCTTAGTGCAGTTGCAGCTTCTTATAAGCCTCTGAAAGGACAACCAATTTCCTCTCATCCACTCATATCCAGATTTATGAGAGGTCTTCTGTTGACCAAACCTCCCATTAAGCCACCACCGGTGGCATGGGATCTAAATCTAGTTCTCGGGCACCTCATGAAGCCGCCTTTTGAGTCTGTAGCTACTACAACCCTTAAGTTTTTGACCTGGAAGGTCATCTTTCTAATTGCAATCACCTCTGCACGTTGCATTAGTGAACTTCAAGCTTTAGTGGCTGATGCTCCTTATACTAGGTTTCATCATGATAAGGTTGTTCTTAGAACTCATCCACACTTTATGCCAAAGGTGGTTTCGCCTTTTCATTTGAATCAATCAATTTATCTTCCTGTATTTTTTCCGAGACCTCACGCCTCTAATGCAGAAAGAAACCTTCATACTTTGGATTGTAAAAGAGCCTTAGCCTTTTACCTACAGAGAACACAGCAACATAGAAAGTCCTCGCAACTTTTTATAGCTTTTGACTCTAGTCATTTGGGACTTCCAGTCTCCAAAAGAACTTTAAATGGATTGCCCAACACATATCCTTTGCTTATGAGAGTAAGGGTCTTCCTCTTCAAGGCCATGTCACAGCTCATAACGTGAGAGCCATGGTAGCTTCCATGGCTAATCTCCACTCCGTATCTATCGATGACATTTGTCGAGCAGCCACATGGGCTTCGGTACACACCTTCACAGCCCACTACTGCCTGGATAAAGCCTCCCGTTGGGAAGCCTTCTTTGGCCAAGCTGTTCTTCAAAAACTCTTTCAGACCTAATTCAACTCCTACCCACCAAACCTGGTGGAATGCCAGAGATCCATGGGAGGAAGGATGCCTACCTTTCTAGGGTGGCACCTTCTTGGGGCCATCTCCCTGGCATCTTCAGCTAGGGAGTCCCCATATGTGAAGACTACATTCCTGCTTGTTCCTGGAGATAGCGTAGTTACTCACCTGTAACAGGTGATCTCCGGGAACAGCAGGAATTTAGTCTTCACAACCCACCCACCTCCCCTAGGAGTTGTCTCTCTATCTCTCTGTCTCTTTCCTCTCTCCCTCTATCCTTTCACTCATCTACAAACTTAACTGAAGAGTTACAGTTGGAAAGGTGGGAAGGCAGCGCGCATGTGCTGAGGGATGCTCCCAAAAGTGTTCCTATTGGACGCTGGGGAGCGTTCCCATGCAGGCTCCGTCGGTACCGACGATACCCATATGTGAAGACTAAATTCCTGCTGGTGGTCCCGGAGATCACCTGTTACAGGTAAGTAACTACGCTATATCTTATAATGTGTTTTTTGAAAATGTAGCATAAGGGTTGTAGATAAAATTTGAACAGGAGGGCGGAAAGTGCAAAGCCTTGTGGAATTCCTTGTTCTTGAAGGAAGGGTGATGAGTCCTGGTCTATTTGTACATATTGAACGTGGTTAGAGATATATGATTTAAACCAACTGAGAATTATTCCTTTTATACCTATTTGATTAAGTCTGGTAAGGAGAATGTTATGATTTACACTGTCAAAAGCAGAGGAGATGTCAAGGAAAACAAGGATGAAGGCTTGTTTAATGTTGTTCTTACCTCGTATGAGGGTGTCAAAAAGTGCCAGGAGGACAGTTCTGACACCATGAAAAGGCTGAAACCCATATTGATGTTCATCTAATGGAGCTGATGTGTCTGTGAAATCCTGTAGCTGGAGTTGATCAACTTTCTCAATCATGAATTTGTTCTATATATTTAGCTTTTGACGTCTCCTTTCTACTTTGTCTCTACCAGAAATGTTTAGCTCAGTTTTTCTACTGCCTTTTCATATGCCTGGCTGGTTGCTTGGATCCATACCTTCTGAATGTCACCTCTCTCTCCACGTCTAGTCAAACTATGTATAGTGCATTCTGTTTTTTGTCTAGTGTTTTCTTGAACAGTAGTGGTATATAGCATCTACTTTTGACTTCTACTTATTCTTCCTTTGATCTGTCTTCTCTTGATGCCACAGGCACTTTTCTAAGTCCGTAATTCTGCCTCCTCTTCAAATTGGCTAGGCTCTTACACTCCTCTCCTGTCTGTTACCTGAATGGTATTCCAAACAGTGGTATATACAATAGTCAAACCAATGACCCCACAACAACCCCAGAAAACCCTTCACTTTCAAAACCAAATCACGCCATTCACTTTCAAAACCCAAATCACACTGTTCTCGATGGTTCTAGACAAAAATAGGTTTTTTATCAGGCCTTGCTCACATCTAGCGATGTAATAATCACAGCATTTTTACACTTGAGCCTATTTTACTTTATTTAGTCTTCAAGTATTTAGTACTTTTAGGCCTGTTAAGTATGATGGATAAGTTAAGCCATATCTGAGACATGCTATGTGAAGATAAGTATGAATTCCTTTGAACTCCTGAAGCAGGACATTGAGAGTAACATGTTTTTTGGTCCGAAACACAATACCTGTGCTGGGGAGTTGAGTATAAGTTGAACACTATTTAGGGAAACTGTGTGTTATTGGACATTGTTTGCCTGGGCAAAATATTTAAGGTCTAAACATACTAACATACTTGAACAATAAATAGAATAAAGTGGGCTCAGGTGTAAAAATGCTGTGATTATTACAACACTAGATGTGAGCGGGGCCTGATAAAAAAAAAATATTTTTGTCTGCAATAGTTGAGAATGGTGTGATTTTGGTTTTGAAATGGTACATTTTTCTATAATGTCTCCAAGCATTAACTTCTCTAAGTAGTTCTGCTTTTTATTTTTTAATAACCCCTTCCAACCTCTCCCTCAGTTTGGCTTCTAACTTGTCAGCAATAGCTTATAGCATTGTTTATATCAATGGAGCCACTATGAGTCTGTTACTCCACAATGATGCCACTTTGCTGTTCCTCAACAATAGTTGATTCACTCTTGGATATCAGCAGAATTGTAAGTTATTACCAAATGTGCCCTTCACCATTTAACCAACATAGCCTCAGGAAAGGCAATAGGGGAGCTCATCAGTAACATTGTCCCCTTTTTCTTTCTGTTGATAGCCTCTGGGGCTCTGATTTTGTCATCTGTTCTTGTGTATGCACCTTCCTCTTCACCATCATCTCCATAATATTCTCCAATATGCATATTCCCTGCTTAGACTCTACAAAATAGTAGGGTTCCCTAATATGATCAACTTGATCATGCATGGAATACTTGGGGTTTTCTTTGTAGTTACTGAACTCTTATTTCCTGCTTAGGAGCAGTTGGCTTGGTGTCTCCATCAGAAGACCAGGCCTGCAGTGTGTCCTGATACTTATTCTTATCTCCTGACGTTTCTTATTTGCCCTGTTTATTCCAGGATTTCTGCTGAACTTCCTTTCAATTTATTTCCTTTAGTAGCTTTGCTACTTCTGCAGATGGTACTTTGTACTTCTCAGCTGTCCCCTGAAGTTTCTCAACCAAGAGACTCTCCCAAACTCTGTCTCGGAAACAGACCCCAAAACGACGACTTCACTATAGCTTTCCTGCATAGGCTGCACAGGCCCAACTTGCCTCCTAGATTTCTACAAATTAGTGCATTATATCCTGTCTTTTTGCCCCCATCCACAGCACTGATCTCTTCTTTCAGTGCACATGTCTAGAAGAGAAAGAACATAATATACAAATGCAGAGAGCTTTTCTATGTTCCATCCTTTTGATTTTCATTTAAACAGCTACAACCTTTCTTTTAGATAGACGCAAACAACTGGTGACGGGTCCAAGTTCCGTTTAAATTTACTGAGACAGCAAAAACAGTACAACAGAATAATACACATACGGAATATTTAACGCAGTGCTCGCTTTGGCAGCACATGTACTTGAAATATATAATTGAGGGCAGACAGATTATTCATTTCTAAACCCAAACTCAAGAACAAGAATGCTCTCCCCCTCCCTCCTTTCCATCAACACATACACATGTAACAGTACATCATAGGTACCAACAAAGACAAGAATCGCTTCAAATGCTGATTGAATTGGCTGTTAAATTTTGGAGTTTGGCAGTTAAATACATTGAGAAAGGATCATAAATTTTCAGGAATTACTGCTTTTGAGTGCTACCTCTAGTTGCTGACATAATCTTCAGCTGCGGTAGCTCATGCGTTTGTGTTCTCCATAAGGTTAAGGATGGGGAGGTTTTCTCAACCTGCAGTTGTGGTCACCATTATTGGCACCCTTGCAGATCAACCCCTTAATGTCCAATATCTCCTAAAAAAAAATGTGGCCAGTGAAAAGGCTTTGGACTAGATGTGCACACACATTTGACACATAAAAGAATCACATAAGACCAATTAAAAGAGGGAATAGTATAAAAACTGGGACATTGCCCGGACATGATTATTAAATTAATTTTCTGATTTGAAGTGGTGGGCCATTGATCATGTCCCACAAGATCGACGGGGCAGTGTTCGTGAGTCTTGCCTGCAATTGTTGGAACAATCATGGATATTTAAACTGCAGACTGTGACATCTAAGGGATTAAATCTTGGACTTGATTGGTGGAGCCTTTTAAGAATAAGATTTGTTCTGGATACAATCAGCTTTCACCTTTTTGCATTAACAAATAATTTTGTTTATATCTTTGTCACACACCGTAAATGGTACTTTTATATAAGAGCTTTTTTGCTATATGGGTACATTTTAGTTTGATGCCGGATGAGCAAGAAGCCCCCTTATGCAGCAGAGCTCATATTCATGTATTGGAGCTCAAAATGCAGTATTGTGTTCACATCTAAATGGGATTGGCTTCTTTCTGCTCACAAAGATTACTGACTGTTATAAGATAGAAAGATGAATTATATAAGTGGATAAGTACCAGTCTTTTTACTTTTTACATTTTGTGTTTTGCAGATAGTTTGTGTCAAGCTCTTAACATTGTTTTGTGGTTTTAATACCACTTTAAAAATATTAAAAGGAAGAGTTTGTTCTTCGAGTGGTTTTTTTCCCTTTTCAATACAAACGTTCTGCCAAAAATTTGCATCTAGCTCATAGTTTTGGTCTGATTTTTTTGGGGGTGATATTTAAGTGGTTATGAACTCCGTTTTTTTGGATTTATATAGGACATGACTATCGGCACCCTTATAAACAATTAAAATCAATTTGAACAGAACCACATTCCTATTACAGTAAACGTAGATGCACCTGTGATCAATTGTAAGTACTCACATGACTTGAATCAACCAATGAACGATGGCTCTAATGTTTAAAATAACCACATTAACTCCCTGCTCCATTTTCACAATGGTGAAGACTAGAGCTGCATGATTTCATCATAGAAGCCATTATTACCAAACATCAAGCTTAATGGGATTCAAGGCCATCTCCAAAGACCTTGGGATTTCTGTGTCTGCAGTGGGCAATGTTGTTAAGATGTTTTCTGCTCATGAAACTGTCAAGAACCTCCCAGGAATTGGTGGGAAGAAGAAAATTAATCTAAAACATCTTCAAGGGTTAGTGTGAACTATTGGAAAAACACCACATAAAACATCCAAAGAGCTTAAAGCTGACCTGGAGCACTCTGCATCATACGTCGCACACTTAACAAAGAAGGATTTCATGGGGGAAGCTCAATGAGGACCATACTGCTCAAAGACACACATAAAAAGACACATCTGATCTTTGCCCAAATCACAATCCTTCTGGGAAAATGTTCTGTTGACAGATGAAATCAAACGAGCTCTTTGGAAATGCAGACTAGCTGTATATTTACAGACGAAGAAATGAAGCTTTTAAGGAAAAAACAGTCTTCCTACAGTTAGATGTGATGGAGAATCCATAATGTTGTGGGGCTGTTTTGCTGCCTCAGGAACTGGAGGCCTGGAACGTATTAAAGGAATCATGAAGTCAGAGGACCACCAAGGTATTTTGGAGTGAAATATGCTACTTAGTGTCAGAAAGCTATGTCAGGGTCGAAGGTCATGGGCCCTCCAACAAGACAATGACCCAAAACATACATCCAAATGTACAAAAGAATGCTTAAAAGGGAACAAATGGACTGCTTTAAACTGGCCAGCGATGAGCCCTGATCTTAATCCAATCAAGTCTTGAAGGACTACCCAGAGGGACTACTACAGCTGAAAATAGATGTGCATTTGTAAATATTTATCTTCTGGATATATATTTTAAATCTTGGGGAAAAGGGGTAATCTTTGGGTTAAAGTAGAGAAATCTGTGTATTTTAGAATTCAGTGTGTTTGCTGAGTCAGTCAGATCTTAATACTACGAGAGAGCTTTTCATTTAAATCATATCAGAGTAGAGCTTAGCATAGAAAGAACAATGGAGTAAATAGATCTGCAGGAACAAGCAGGAATGTAGTCTTCACATATGGGTATTGTCGGTACTGACGGAGCCTGCGCGGGAATGCTCCCCAGCATCCAATAGGAACATCCGCGCTGCCTTCCTGCCTTTCCAACTGTCCCTCTTCAGTTATTCATTTTCCGCAGAGCCGACAGGACACATACGCTGTCATCGCATAAAATTTCTTCTTTAAAGTTGTTTTCTTGTGGTCGCGCCTGCTTCCGCATGACATCTACCGGTACCGCCGGTTCTTTCTTTCTTCTTTAAAAAAAAATATACATCTATTTCTGACCTGTTTCTCTTCAGAAACTTTTTCTTTTGGTGCTAGGCGCCATTTCGGGCATTAGGCCCCATTTTTCCCAAAATATGGAAAAACCAGCTAGTGTTTTTTAAAAAATGTACTAAATGTGGCGGTACCATCTCCGTCACCGACACCCATGACTGGTGTCTAAAATGTTTAGGCCCTGACCATTCTCCATCTGAGCGTTCCTCCTGTATGGGGATGACTAAAAGAGGAAGACAGAACCGAGCTGCAAAGCTCAGTGCCCTCTTTTCTTCGGATACCAGGTCCATTGTATCAACGTCTTCAAGAGCCTCATCTTCCTCCCATGGATCTCAGGTAACTAAACATAAGAGCCGGTCCTCAAAGGGTAGCTCTCCTTCAAAGCATCGAGAGGCCATTGGCATTGCCCTTGAGGAAACTACACTAGCAAAACAGCCCCAGCGGAAGGCTTCGGCCTCCAAAGCATCAACAAGGTTCCAGGATGTTCTCGAGGCTTCACCCTCAGCAGAACTACTGGTACCATGCTCAGGGGTTCCGGCCGCTTTTACCGGTACTGATACCCAGGCATCGGCAGCGTCGATAGACCAGAGATTCCTTGCTATCGTACGCAGTCTTGCAGCTCTCCTTACAGCTGCGGTACTGTTGACACCAGTGGTTCAACGGGCACCAGTTCCAAAACCGGTACTGATGCCAGTACCAGCACCGGTACAGATACCAGTACCAGCACCCACGGTACCAGCCCTGGTGGGAATCCTTCCCATGCAGACTTTTGCTGGCATCGACAGATCGGTACCGGACCAATTCGGTACTGACTTCGATTGATACCGAGACCGTGCTTTGCATGAACATCGGGATCAGAGATACTTTGAATCCTCCAATTCCAATGACTCTGATAATTCTGTCGGTACCAGAGTGTTTCTCCCGGAAGACTCCTCTTCTCCCCAACGCAGAATGCCTCTTCCCGAAGACATGTCTTTTCAGGATTTTATTCATGATGTGGCCAGAGGCCTTTCAATCACAGTAGCTCCTGAAAAAGAACCTAGAGCAAAGGAATTGGAAATTCTCCAGTACCCTAAGGCTCCTAAGGAAGCAGCCACTCTGCCCATTCATGAAATTCTTCATGATTTGATGCTCAGAATGTGGGAGACACCTTTAACCACATCTCCTCATTCTAGGAGACTCGCTACCATGTATCGAGTTCCACCATGTCCTGGTTTTCAAAAGACTCAGCTGCCACACCAGTCAATGGTAGTGGAGTCAGCCATGCATAGGATGAAAAGTGCAAAGAGACATGCATCCAATCCTCCAGGTTGTGAATGCAGGACTCCTGATGCTTTTGGGCGTCACACTTTTCAGGCTTCCATGCTTTCAGCTTGGATCAGCTCATATATTTTATATATGGGAATGTTCTTCAAAGAGGTCACAGGAGATTTGGAGCTTATGAACCCCCTTCTCCCTGAGCACAAACGACAGGACTTTCTCACTCTGGTCAAGCATGCTCAAGATGTCTCCAAGTTTGTAAACCGTGCAGCCTTTGACTGCTTTGAATGCATCAGCAGAACCTCTGCTATTGCCATTGGTGCACATCGGATTGCCTGACTTCAGGCATCAGACTTGGAGATTTGGGTACAGGATAAATTGGGAAACATCCCTTGCATAGGAGAAAACCTCTTTGGCAAGAATTGGCAGGAAAAGGCTAATGAGATAGATACTGACAATCTCACTTTAGACAGATTGTCAAAATCTACTGCCATGCCAGCCAAAAAGAAACCCTATAAAAAAACCCTTTTTCAGCAAGAAGAGGAAGTTTTATCCATCCTATACCCAGGAAGGGCAAGCTCATTGTCAAGTTGCCCAGAAGGGTCAACAACAACAATCCAGACAAAAGAAGCCAAAAGGCCTTAGAGCTCAACCAGCTCTACAGGCCCAGCCCCCTCAAGGGGCTTTGACTCCTTCATAGAGAACTTAGCCTTCCTGCCTCTGAAGGGGCCAGAACCCCTAAACATTCCAGGCAGGTTGTGTCATTTTGCCAACAGATGGCACCAAATAACAACAGAAAACTGGACTCTGTCCATTGTGGGAGAGGGGTACAAGCTTCATTTTCACAGCATGCCCCCTCCTACAATCGTAAGACAGTTCAATTCCCAGACCTCTACAGGCAATCTACTGGATCAAGAGGTCTAATCACTCCTTGCTCAAAGAGCAATAGAGGAGGTGCCCATTCTTCAGCAGGGTGCAGGGTTCTACTCCCCCTATTTTCTTATTCCAAAGAAAACAGGAGGACACAGACCCATTCTAGACCTCAGAGAACTGAACAAATATCTGTTCCGAGAAAAGTTCAAAGTGATTTCTGTAGGAACTCTTCTGCCATACCTTCAAAGTCAGGATTGGCTATGTTCTCTAGATCTAAAGGATGCATATACTCACATTCTGATCCATCCAGATCACAGGAAATTCTTACGATTCCTTTTCAAGGGAAAACATTTCCAATACACACCTTTACAGCCCACTACTGCCTAGATAAAGCCTCCTGTCGGGATGCCTTCTTTGGCCAAGCTGCTCTTCAAAATCTCTTTCAGACCTAATTCAACTCCTACCCACCAACCCTGGTGGGATGCCAGAAATCCATGGGAAGAAGCATGGCCCATCTTACTATAGGTGGCAACTTCCTGGGGCTATCTCCCTGGCATCTTCAGCTAGGGCGTCCCCATATGTGAAGACTACATTCCTGCTTGTTTCTGGAGATAGCGTAGTTACTCACCTGTAACAGGTGATCTCTGGGGAACAGCAGGAATTTAGTCTTCACAACCCACCCACCTCCCCCTAGGAGTTGTCTCTCTGTCTCTTTCCTCTCTCCCTCTATCCTTTCACTCAGCTACAAACCTAACTGAAGAGGGACAGTTGGAAAGGCGGGAAGGCAGCATGCATGTGCTGAGGGATGCTCCCAAAAGCATTCCTATTGGATGCTGGGGAGCGTTCCCGTGCAGGCTCCATCAGTACCGACGATACCCATATGTGAAGACTAAATTCCTGCTGTTCCCGGAGATCATCTGTTACAGGTGAGTAACTACGCTTTCCTGAAATAACTTTGCTTGTAGAGTTTTTTTTTTTTTAATTTAAATCAAATCTGAGTATAGCCTAGCATACAAGTAGAATAAATAGTCTCTAAGTACAAAGAACTAAACTTGTTTCTAGTGACCTTTAGAAAGAGGCCTTCCAGTTAGGAAGCAAAATATCTGTGAAGTTGTCTCAAACAGGTGTTAAGGCAAGTGACAGATAAAAGGGCCAATTTGAATGGCCCACTTTATCAAATCAAGGGCTGTGTTAATCCCTCAGGAAATTGATAGAATTTTATCTTAGGAGCACAGGGCAGGGTACCGTGTAGCAAGTCAGTTTGTAAGTCTTCTTTCCCTCCCTCCCACCCCGACTCCCAACTTATTAAAGGGGGTGATGCCCATAATCACTTTCAGGTGTGGCTGGTTATCCTCATTGGGAAGACATTTATTAAGGGCAGGGAGCTTTATTATTCTTGAGGTGCACAAAGTCCATTTAACATATAAGGTATAATTGTATTAGAATAAGTATCCCCTGAAAACCTAAGTAAACATCTTTAATATCTGAACAAAACCTTAAAACTAAGATGCAGACATCAGTCCAGCAGTGAGATGGGGGGTTTACAGTCTTTTGCACTGAGTGTCACATGTATGATTTTCTCCCAGTTGGTGAGGGGTCTTAAGTGTGCATTACATGCAAGGAACTCTTTGCTTTCAGGAAATGAGTATCATCTCTGGAGGCTAGACTAGCAGACTTGGAGGACATAGGGAAGACAACAAAGTATATAGACGAGACCCACTGAAGTCCCACCTCCAGTCTGCCAACCTCCTTGTTGCCATGGAGGAAAGAGGTCATGTGACAGGAGAGCATCACCCTGTTGTGGCAGGAAGTGATCCTGTAGCTAGGACCTGTCCTCCAGGTGTTGTAAAACCCTCTCCCACTGAGGAGGTTTCACCAGGGCCATATGACAATGAGGGAAGGGATAGAACAGCTGTTATAGTTAGTGATTTGATCATTAGGCATGTAGATAGCTGGGTGGCTGGTGGACATGAGGATCGCCTGGTAACATGCTGCCTGGTGCGAAGGTAGCAGACCTCATGCGCCACCTAGACAAGGTATTAGATAGCACTTAGGAAGAGTCTGCTGTCTTGGTACATGTTTCTACCAATGACATAGAAAAGTGTGGTAGGGAAGTTCTGGAGGCCAAATTTAGGCTTTTAGGTAGGAAGCTGAAATCCAGAACTTCCAGGGTAGCATTCTCAGAAATGCTTCCCATTTCACGCAGAGAACCCAAAAAGGCAGGCAGAACTTTGGAATCTGAATGTGTGGATGAGACAATGGAACAGAGAAGATGGTTTTGGATTTGTTAGGAGCTGGGAAACTTTCTGGGGAAAAGAGAGGCTTTTTTTGAAGGGATGGCCTCCATCTTAACCGGGATGGAACCAGGCTGCTGGTGTTAACCTTTAAAAAGGAGATAGAGCAGCTTTTAAACTACTGTAGATAATAGGGGAAAGTCGACTGTTGCCCAAGAGTGCATGGTTCGGAACAATGTATCTGTGAAGGATACTAGCAAAAGATTGAAGTTAGGGCATATTGACAGAGAGGTTCCAATAAAGACAAAGATAACCCAAAGTACAGAGCAGATAGAGCTTAAATATTCGAAATTACCCCTGTCTACCGATAACCAGATTAATATGAATAAAATACAACCTCTAAAATGTTTGTATGCAAAAGCTAGAAGTCTAAAAAAATAAGATGCGTTAGAATATATAGCACTAAATGAGAAGTTAGATATGATTGGTATCTCAGAGACCTGGTGGAAGGAGGACAACCAGTGGGACACTGATACCTGGGTACAAATTATATCTCAATGATAGAGTAGATCAAATTGGTGGAGAGGTTGTACTCTGTTAGAGAGGGCATTGAGTGAAACAAAATTAAAGAATTGCAGGAAACAAAATACACTGTAGAATCTATATGGCTTGAAATCCCATGTAAAAAGGGAAAGGTGATGGGGTGAACTACTGACCACCTGGCCAGAATGAACATGAATGATGAAATGCTCAAAGAAATCTGGGAAGCTAACAAGCGTTACAATACAGTAATAATAATGGGTGATTTCAATTACCCTGATATGGACTGGGTCAGTATCATGGCAGGACATGCTAGGGAGATAAAGTTTCTAGATGAAATAAATGACTGCTTCTTGGAGCAGCTAGTTCATGAACCGACAAGAGGGGAAGCCATTTTGGACTTAGTCCTTCATAGTACACAAGATCTGGTGCAAGAGATAAGGGTGTTGAGGCATTTAATTTCATAAATGGAGGAAGTCTGACAAGGAAATCCACAGTACTGCCGTTTAACTTTCAAAAGGAAGTCTATGATAAAATGAGGAAAACAGTTAAGAAAAAAACAAAAGGAGCAGTTGCAAAGGTTAAAGATTTACATCAAGCATGGGTGTTATTTAAAAATACTATCTTGGAAGCCCAGACCAGCTGTATTCCACACTTTAAGAAAAGTAGAAGGAAGTCCAAAAAACTGCCAGCATGATTTAAAGGTGAAGTCAGAGAGGCTGTTGTAGCCAAAAAAGCATCTAAATTAATGAATGGAGTGGAACAGGTACACATAGATCAATTGTTTACGCCATCAAAATATAGAAAGACTAGGGGACTTGCAATGAAGCTACAATGTAACTCGCTTAAGTCTAATAACTGAAAATATTTTTTCATTCAATGCATAATCAAACTCTGGAATTTGTTACCAGAGGATGTTGTAAAAGCTGTTGGTGTAGCTGGGTTTAAAAAAGGTTTGGACAAGTTCCTAGAGAAAGGTCCACAAACCATTATTAAAGAGGACCCACATAATCCACTGCTTGCCCCAATACAAGCATTATGGAACTTGTGTGTCTTTTTGGGAAACTGCTAGGTATTTATGACCTGGATTGATGGGCCTTGGTCTCACTCAGTATGGCATTTCTTATGTTCTTAAGAACCTTTGGAAAGAGCTGAAATCTGCCATTGGTAAACGGAATCCTGGAAACATTCTTGAGCTGGAACAAATCACATTTGAAGAGTGAGAGAAACTACCAGTAGACAGATATATGAAACTTACAGATGGCTATAAGAAATGTTTGGAGGCTGTCATCGCTGCCAAGGGTTGTGCAGTCAAATATTAGTGAAAGCTGCCATTAATCCTATCCAGATCATATTTTTTTTCTCAGAAATCACTACATCTGAGTTGCACAGACACATTATTTCTTTTTTGTTGTATATCTTTGAATGTACTATTAGATTATTATGATGGCATAGAGTTGGAATATTTCCAATTATTTCTAAAGATATTGTAGAAAACATACCTAAATCACAAGGGTACCAATAATGTTGACCAGAACTGTACATAACTAAAATATGTTTCTTGGCTACCTGAAAAATATAACCAATGCTGGACTGGATATAAGCAGCTTGTCAGTCAAACTTTAGCATGCTGCCTAATTTGTTATTTTCAGTAGGTGAGAGAGAGATATGATTGGAGTTCTACCAAAATAAATATATAGGTGGACAATCTCACACACAATGAAAGTACAAACCTGTTGTTGCAATTGATGCATAAATTTGTGGTGGCTATTCTTAGCTTTATGTGCCTATGCAGGTGTCATGTAAACCCTGTGTAGACATTTAAAATGCATTTCTTGTAAGAAGGCACATTCTACCAACTTTTGTGCTCTGAAAAAATAGCTTTGAAAAAAATAGTTTTTTATCAATAGTTTTACTCCCACGTTTTCCACCCATTTCTAACCATTCTCATTTTCCCCTGGCAAGCAAGACTGAATCAGACACACAGGTGGATAACATCATCTGATGGTGCTGAGATGACTCTGTTCTCAGAGTGTAAACGTTTGAGCATGTGTGACCTTTCCAGCACCAAGTAGTCTTCTTAGAGCCTCTGTTTTGTTTTTCTGCTCTGCTGAACAGAGATGTCTACCAGTAATTTTTTCACTATTATGATGAAGCTTTTCAGTCTCTTTGAGTTTATTTTTCTTTTATTTACTTTCTTAAAGTAATCACAATGAATTTTGGTGAACTTTAATTTTGCTATAAAGTTGACAGTTTGTATTGTGTTGAAACTTTCCACCCTAGGAAGCTTCATCTAGTTTGCTTCAGGAGCCCACCCACAACTTTGAGTCCTTTGTCTTTTGCATGGTCAGATCTATTAACCACCATAGTGACCAAGTTGCTGTCATTGTGACTATCTCAAAGAGTTTTTCTCTACTGTAGTAGTTCAGCTAACTTCACAAGTTGCGCTGAGATCATCTGATTCTCTGTGCTGTTTTGGACTGATTCCTCCTTTCTGTGTAATAACCTGAGAGGTCCTTTTGGATTCTGACCCTCACATTTTCTCTTAGATCCTAGTCCCCTGATTGTTGTATTTATCTGTTTTGCATAGATTGTAAGTTCTATTGAGCAGGAACTTTCTCTCACATATATACGTACAGCACTATGTATGTCTTGTAGCATTATGCAAATTATTAAACTACACAAATTCCATTATCACCTTTATGCTGATGACATAATGGTATATACCCCAATTGTTTTACAGTCTTGACTTCTCAGCAATTTCTAGATGTCTCCAAGATATGAATACCTGACTTTCAAATGATAACTTTACATGAACACTAACTTCATTCCTCCAAATACTATTGATGTATTAAACAGGCCATTCATAGTTAGAAACATAGAAACATAGAAATATGATGACAGAAAAAGACCACATGGCCTATCTAGTCTGTCCTTCCATATCAACAACTACAACAGTCCTTTTTACCTTTAGAGATCCTCTGTGTTTGTCTCATGCTATTTTGAATTCAGTTACTGTCCTCATCTCTACCACCTCCACTGGGAGACTATTCCATGGATCCACTACTCTTTCCGTAAAGAAATATTTCCGCATATCACTCCTGAATCTGTCTCCCTTCACCCTCATCCCATGTCCCCTCGTAGCAGAACTTGCTTTCAATTGAAAGAGGCTCTCTCCCTGAACGTTTATGCCATGGAGGTATTTAAACATCTCAATCATATCACCTCTATCCCGCCTTTCCTCTAAGGTGTACATATTAAGATCCTTCAGTCGGTCCTCATATGCTTTATAATGAAGACCACTAATCATTTTAGTAGCCACCCTCTGCACAGACTCCATCCTATTAACATACTTTTGAAGGTGCGGTCTCCAGAATTGCATACTATACTCCAAATGAGTTTGCACTAAAGACTTATAGAGAGGCATTATCACCTCCTTTTTTCTGCTAGCCATTCCTCTCCGTATGCACCCAAGCATCCTTCTAGCTTTTGCCGTCGCCTTTTCTACCTGTTTAGCTAGTTTAAGATCATCAGACACAACCACGCCTAGGTCCCGCTTTTCTTTAGTGGACAAAAGTGCTTCACCCCTTATACTATATTGCTCCCTTGGATTGCTGCAGCCCAAATGTATGACCTTACATTTTTTAACATTAAATCCCAGCTGCCAAATTCTAGACCATTCTTCAAGCTTAGCTAGATCCCTCCTCATGTTATCTACACCTTCCTGGGTGTCTACTCTATTGCAGATTTTGGTATCATCCGCAAAGAGGCAAACCTTACCTGACAGCCCTTCCGCTATATCACTAACAAAGATGTTAAAAAGAATCGGACCAAGGACAGATCCCTGAGGCACACCACTGGTAACATCCTTCTCCTATGAGTGAGCTCCATTTACTTGTACTCTTTGTCGCCTCCCACCCAACCAATTTCTAACCTAAGCAGTAACTTTAGGGTCCATCTCTAGGGTGCTCAGTTTGTTTATGTCGCCTGTGAGGAACAGTGTCAAAGGCTTTACTGAAATCTAAATACACCACATCTAGAGCTCTCCCTCGGTCCAACTCCCTGGTCACCCAGTCAAAGAAATCAATCAGATTTGTTTGACAAGACCTGCCTCTGGTGAATCCATGCTGCCTCGGACCCGGTAATCTGCTGGACTCCAGAAACCTCACTATTTTCTCTTTTGGCAGCGTTTCCAATAATTTACTCACCACCGAAGTTAAACTAACCGGCCTATAGTTTTCAACCACATCCTTACTTCTGCTTTTGTGTAAAGGCACCACTTGAGCCTCTCTCCAGTCCTTTGGCACCACTCCCGATTCGAACGAGGCATTGAAAAGGTCAGTCAGTGGAGTTGCTAGAACGTCCCCAAGTTCCCTCAGTATTCTAGGGTGTATCCCATCCGGTCCCATCGCTTTGTTTACTTTAAGTTGAGCTAGTTTCTCACGAACACAGTCTTCTGAAAATTGTTGAAGATGTCCCTCGCTTCTCTTCCTATTTGTGGGTATTTTCTGAGGTCCTGCTTCTGGTTCTTCATCTGTGAACATAGAACAAAAATATTTGTTAAGCAATTCCGCTTTATCCTTATCAGCTTCCTCTTCTCACTAATATATCTGAAAAATATCTTATCCCCCCATTTTATTGCATTGGCTATTTCCTCCTCCTTTTGAATCTTTGCCTTCTTGACTACTTTGCTAGCTTCTCTAAGTTTTTCCAAATACAGATGCCTGTCTTCCTCTCTCTGTGATCTCTTGTATATCATGAAGGCCTCCCTCTTTTTCTTCACTTTTTCTGCTACTTTCGAAAACCATAGCGGTCTCCTTTTCCTTTTACCTTTATTTACCATTTTAACAAAAAGGTTGGTTGCCCTTAAAATATCCCCTTTCAGTTTTGCCCACTGTTTTTCCACATCCCTCAGCTGTTCCCATCCCCACTAACGACTCCCTGAGGTATTGGCCCATCTTTGCAAAGTTAGTCTTCCTAAAGTCTAAGATCCTCACCTTTGAATGGATTCTAACAGCCCTAGTCCTAATACTGAACCACACCATCTGGTGATCACTGGATGCAAAATGATCTCCCACTACAACATCAGAAACACTTTCACCATTGGTAAGCACCAAGTCCAGTATGGCCCTTTCACGTGTGGGGTCTGTTACCAATTGCCTGAATAGTTCTCCCTGTAGAGAATCCAGGATCCTCTTACTTCTAGATGATACTGCAGCAGGAATGTGCCAGTCAACATCTGGCATATTTAAATCTCCTATCAGTAGCACGTCCCCTTTCCTAGCAATGCTGCGTATGTCTTCAATTAACTCTCTGTCCACCTCTTCCTCTTGTGAGGGAGGTCTGTATATCACACCAATGCAAATAGATTTCTCTTTCCCTCTTTCTAGTTTAACCCACAATGCCTCCTCTCTCCCTTTTAAGCTCTGTAAAGCTCTGTAGTTAAAAGCGAAATCAAATACCTTGGCATAATTTTGGATAAGGCATTGAACCTTAAATCTCACATTGCTAAAACTGCTAATAAGGCCTATCATCATCTAAAGATTGTGAGAAAACTAAAGCCATTACTCCTTCAAGACCATTTCTGTACCATTTGTCAGGCTCTCATCACCCCCCCCCCCCTCCTAGACTATGGAAATCTGGTTTATCAAGGCCTCCCTCAGCTAACTCTACACCCTCTCCATATGGTTCAGAATACTGCTGCACATATTATTACTGGTTCAGCAAAAACGGATCATATCTCCCCTGTCCTATAACAGTTCCACTGGCTTCCAGAAAGCGTCAGGTCAAAATTCAAGAAACTTTTAATTATCTTTAGGATTTACAATCACCTGTCAGCAGATGCATTAGAAAATATTATAACTAGAGATATTATCAATAGACCAAGAAGAAGCAGCGCCAATAATGACAACATAATTAGTACCCCTGCTGAATACTGTAGGACTAAACAAGCAACTTCAAAAAGAGCTCCTTCTTTACTGGCTTCCAAACTTTGGAACTCCCTCCCGATGGACCTCAGAATTATGACTGATATCAAAGACTTTCGCAAGGCCTTGAAGACCCTGCTATTTGCTAAAACTTATGATTTGATATATAATCAATAGTTTTTACCAATAGGCCCATTTTATTACGTTAATTCATCTTAGTTTTGTTTGTTAATGTCTTATATACCATATGTTATTTGTAACCTTCCATTTGTATTGTGACCACTTTGATTGAAGGATAAGGTGGGATACAAATCTGTCCAAATAAATAAATAAATAATAGTGTTTATAGCAGTGGTTCTCAACCCATTCCTCTGGGACCCCCAGGCTAGTCAGGTTTTCAGGATATCCACAATGAATATGCATCAGATAGATTTGCATGCACTGCTTTCATTGTATGCAGATCTATTTCATGCCTATTCAATGTGGATACCCTGAAAAACCAACTGGTTTATATTATTCTGCAGCTCTGTGTTAGCTGTGTTTTTTCAGCTCCAAACTTGACTGTCATCATTACTTTTTGCTATTTTGTTAATTTTCTTTTTCCCCTAAAAGCTACCTTGTAACTTCTATCTGCAAGCTGTCTAAATGGCCCTCCCTTCTTAATTTTATGGCATATTAGTACTACAGCCAGACTTCAGTACAGGACAGTGGCTATGATCCCCTGGTGCTGGATGGGTAGTCTGCATTCTCACATTCTATAGCTGTGGTCTGTTTTTAGCCTGTTTTGGACCAATGTATGTTTTACATACATAAGGTTTCCATACTTACTACTCAACTGTTTACTAATTAATGGTTACAAATTCAATGGAACTATGTTTAGCTATTATCGTTATGTCAAAAAGCGTTATATACAGATTTTTTTTTATCTGAGATCTAGTTAGTTTAATAGGTATTCGAAGTTTGCTGATTTTGACGGTACTGGCGGCTCAACATAAAAAGATCACAAAAAATAGAAGTAGCTTATAATGCTGTAATAGCTGCTATTTTGCAAATAAAAGTATTTGTAGACTTTAGAAAATAGGTTTAGATAATTATAAGTTACTTAGTGTCAGAATTATTGGTGCGTATATCGGCCTTGTATGTTTTTCATATGCTGGGCTAATATGTTGTCGAAACTAATTGCTGTCAAGCATTCTGTTCTAGGTGTTTCAATGGTGCAATATCGACACACTGCATCAGAAGTGTTTTCACGTGTATCATATTCCGCCGTCAGAATGGACTGTTGACAAATTATATTATATCATAATAAAGTGTTTTAAATGAAAACTGCAGTTTCAATAGTATCATACAGTATGTTTATGTCAATGAATATTGGAACTAAATCCTATCTTTTCTGAAGACAGACAATATACTATATTGGACCAGTGTATGAAAAACATACACTATGTGAAACTTCTATTTTCTGCAAAGTTTTAATATTTTTTATATTGCTGGTATTTCATAGTTGTTTGTAACAAATCTAGTAAATCATCCAGAACAGAGAAAGAATATGCAAGCTGTCCAAAACGGGTTAATATCAGATTGATGCACAAATTCCAAACAGTCGTAAGTTTGGGCGTCTCCCACTTGTGTGTCTGATTCAGTCCTGCTTGTCAATGGAAAAAGCAATGCTGCTTACCTGTAATGGTTATTTTCCATTGACAGCAGGATTGATAAGACACATAATCCCTCCCACTTCCCCAGCGGACACATGAATGGTTAAGGACAGGTAAACTGAAACCAAGGGATGAGAAACTGTTAGGTGCAGTCCAGGACAGTGGGTTATGTATGAGATGGTTTACAGCGAGCACTGAAAGAACTGGCAAAATGTATATATGTTGATTCTTTAAGAAAGACCTGGAAAGAGCGATTCGCCCCATAGCTGGCTGATGGCGGAAAGTTTCTATACAGAAAGGCACAACAGAGTAGCGTGTTTCACATACTGGAACCACTACAACATCACTGTATCTGAAAAGCACTGAGATTATGACCTGCAGAGAATGAAGAGGTTATGAGATTACCTGAGACATTCACTTTCTGACAGATAAGAAACTGGAAGCGTGGAAACCCAACATAGTGGTAAAGGAGAAAAACACAAGAACGGCATTGATAAGAGGTGTTGGTTCCAAGTGATTATTCGGTGAATTGCGTGGAGAAGCAGAAGATCCTGAAGTACCAAGAAATGTCAGAAAGATCCAGAAATATTTCCCATTGTATTGGGAGCTGCAGGCCTGATAAATAAGAATTTCCGAGCACATCTTGACAAACTGCCCATACATGTTACGTCTTATGAACTCCAGAAGGAAGCTCTCTTTAACACGATGAAGCACTATGCTGAACATTAGCAGTAAACTTTGAGAGACTGAAATCATACTCCAAATACTCTGGCTTAGAAGTGAGCTTCATGATTGTCATGGTATTTTATTTATTTATTTTCATTATCTTATATACCGCGCTATTCTGCATCAGTGCGGTTTACATTGAACAAACTGAAATTACATTGAACAGGGCATTATAACTTGGAGATAACTATTTTACAGGGAACATGGGCTATGAAGGATTAAGTGGCTTACCCAAGACCACAAGGAGCACCTGTGGGACTAGAAACCCCAGTCCTTCTGGCCCAAGGTTGCTGTCCTCTAGTGGGATTTGAACCCCCGACCTTCCGGCCTGAAGTACCTTGCCCCAACCACTAGGCCACTCCTATGCGTAAAGCTAATCCATTTGCAGAAAGTGCCCCAAGACTTGTTTCCTTTCTTGCACTCTGGAACATACTGAGGTGGTGAGGAGACTGCTGCATGTGGGAAGGGGAATGCATGCTCTGAATTTAGCACTAAAGTTCTGAGCTCTGGGAGAGCAGCTCTTTTTTGGCGTTGTTGGATAACATCAGCCACTTGTATACCTTATCAATCCTGCTATGTACATAAAACACACATAACAGATAAGCAACATTGCTTTATTGCCAATAAAAAGCTCAACGCAAGGGAAACGCGATATAATGGTAAAGAAAAACTACAAGGACAGCATTGGTAACAGAAGTGTCAGTGCCAAGTGATTTATTCTGTGTATCGCAGAGAGAGAAAAGATCCTCAAGTACTGAGAAATGCAATCAGAGACTAAAAATACAGGCAGAAACAGAAATATTTTGCATCAAGCTTGGTGCCACAGGCATGATTTAAAGAAATGTCCAAGCACACCTGAATAAGTTACCTCTACATGTTACATCTAATAAATTCTAGAAGGAAGCTTTCTTTGGCACAGTACAATTGTTAGTAGAAAATTTGAGAGAATGAGATCATGCGCGTCATACCCCAGCTTAGGAGTGAGGTTTATTGCATAAAACTGTGGAGGAGTAGCCTAGTGGTTAGAGCGACTGCCTACAACCCAGAAGATCAAGGGTTTGATGCCTACTGGCACTCCTTGTGACCTTGGGCAAGTCACTTTATCCTCCATTGCCTTGGAAGAAAAGGCTGGCAATCTACTTCCACTGTTACATTGCCAAGAAAACCCAGAGGTAGCTGGGTCGCTATGAGTCAACACTGGCTTGATGGCACTAAAAAAAAAAAATGCACAAAACTAACCCTTTGGGAAACATTGCCCAAGAAATACTGTATCATAGAGCCTAATATTTAGAACTAACAGATTCACATCCTCCCTTTTTTTTTTCTTTAGTGAATTTTAAAATTAGGAAATAAACCATATGGGTTAAATTTTCATGATAAAAAATGCTTGACTGCTTCTCCAACCACTGCAGGTTAACTGAGGTCAAAAAGCAGCTATATCCACACCTGCAAAACAGGTCAGAGTGGAATTATGTATTTATTTACATTCTCTTATATACTGTGCTATTCTGCATCAGTACAGTTTACATTGAACAAACTGAAATTACATTGAACAGGGCATTATAACTTGGAGATAACTATTTTACAGGGAACATGGGCTATGGAGGGTTAAGTGGCTTGCCCAAGACCACAAGGAGCACCTGTGGGACTAGAAACCCCAGTCCTTCCAGCCTAACGTTGCTGTCCTCTAATGGGATTTGAACCCCTGACCTTCCAGCCTGATGTACCTTGCCCCAACCACTAGGCCACTCCTCCACTCCATTTACTGAATTTACTGAAATAGTATTTGAACAGTTCATTCCTATGTGTTCAGTCACTGGACTTTCTCCATGTGATATAAACATACACAGCACCCTACACATGACCTGATATCCAGGGATTACTGAAAGTGGGGAGGCATCTAAAGTCCTTTAAAACTGAGAACAAATTAGGCAAGGAAGTTTATGGTTGGGTAACAATGACCAGTAAGTCATCAGCAAACAATGTTTTAATAGGAATATTACCAAACCAAAAGCCCTCTGTATCTTCTGTCTATAAATTTTTTCTGGCCAGAAGTTCCATGGAAAGCACAAAATAGTCCTGGAGACAGAGGACATCTCTGCCTAGTGCCACATTCTAAGGGAGATCAAAGGGTTTCTCCATTTGTTAGCTCCATTGCCTGGGTTCTGAGTAAAGTGCTTTAATTGAAAGAACATTAGTGTCCTCAAACCCAAACCTTTGCAAGATCGAAGGTATTCCCAAGACACCATGTCAAATGCTTTCTCAGTATCAACTTCCCACTGTCAAGGACTGTAAGACTTACACCTGCACCTACTCTGTGACTCTCAGTAGCCTTCTAATAGTTCTTACTTCTACCCTGCCTTGGGAAAAGCCCATCTCTTTCTTCTGAAGTATTCAGTAAGGCACATTAACAAATGGAATAAATAAAATGTATGCTTATCAAGACAGGCAAAAAGCATACTCACTTTGACAAAACGTCTGTGTAAATTTTCACATCTACAATGTGCAACACAAGAGGTAAGAGGGGAGGACTGTGAAGTAATGTGCCAGAGTGACTCTTTTGTATCGTGTGCCTTGCATAATACTGGCAGTACCCGAGGCTCCAAAAGCTTGAAAAACTTAGAGGTAAATCTATCCAGACCTGGAGCCTTGTGATTCTTTGGAGTCTTTTTACGTAATCTGCATTGCTTCCCAGCATTTAATTCCTCTAAATGTGGATCCAGACTTAAATGCAACACTGCCCCCATCCTCCTTGCTAAAATATACCTTAGCCCCACCCACCAAGAATATATATATCAAACATGAAGATTGCACAGGTGACCAAAGACAGTGCCTAGAATTTTAATTAGAAACTCATAATTACACACAGGGTCCTAACACATTCGTATTTTGGCCTGGTGTGGGGAGAACGGTTCAGGGAGATGCTTGTTCAGTTTTCTGAGGTCCAGGATGGGTCTGTATCCCCCTGTCCTTCTTTGGAATGAGGAGGTAAGGAGAATAAAGGCCAGACCTTGCTGGGAGAGTGGCACTTCCTCTATGGCACCCTGTGAGAGAAGGGAGGTGATCTCCTGCAACAACAGAGCGGTGAGAGGGGGTTGAGAACTGAACTCTCTTGGAGGAGACTGGCGGGGTAGACTTTGGAAGTGAAGTTTGTACCTCTCCTGTACTATGGAGAGAGTCCAGTGTTCTGATGTTACAAGATGCCAACTGTGGGCAAAGTGACATAGTCTGCCAGGAATGCAGATGGGATCTGGAATCTCCAGAGGCAGGATGACTATGTTCTCCAGAAAGGAGTCAAAGATCCTGAGGAGGTTGGATCTGCTGGGGTGGCTGAGACTTGGGAGTCTGAGCCTTTCTTTGCTGTTTTGGTTGTTGCAGCCCCTTCTGGAGAGCATGGATGGGACAGTGCACCGTAGGGGTATAAAAAGGGTAGTCCTTTTTCTTATTGAAAAAAAGGTTTCTTCAATGTCTTTTTCTTAGCTGGGTTGGCAGTAGATCTAGAAAGTCTATTAAGAGTGGTGTTCTCAGATTCTAACTGAGAAGCCTTAATCTGCCAGTCTTTGCCAAAAAGGTTTTCATCCATGCAAGGTATATTACCCAGCTTATCTTGAACCCACTGTTCAAGATCAGATGCTTGGAGCCAAGCAATCCTGCGTGCACCAATGCAGATAGCTGAAGTTCTGCTGATGCATTCAAAACAGTCAAAAGTTGCCCTGGTAACAAATTTGGAAACATTTTGGGCATGTTTCACAAGGGTGAGATAATCAGCTCTCTTGTCATCAGGGAGAAAAGGAGCCATCAACTCCAAATCCCTAGCCACCTCCCTAAGGAATATACCCATATAGAGTATGTAGGAACTGATTCTGGCCGATAACATGGAGGCCTGAAAACATTGATGACCAAAATCATCAAGGGTTCTCGATTCCCTACCTGGAGAGTTAGAGGAGTGTGCCTTAGCATTTTTAATTTGACGCATTGTCGATTCCACCATCATGGAATGGTGTGGTAATTGCGTCTTCTGGAAGCCGGGACACTCCAGTACCCAGTACATTGTATCGAGCCTTCGAGTATGTGGAGAGATGGTTAAGGGTGTCTCCCACATACAAAGTATAAGGTCATGAAGTATTCGATGAATAGGGAGAGTAGCAGCTTCCTTTGGGGCTGCAGGGTATTGAAGGATTTCAAGCTCTTCAGCCCTAGGTTCCTTCTCCGAAGTCACCATTATGGACAGGCCCCGAGCAACATTGCGAATAAAGTCTTAGAAAGACATGGCCTCCGGAAGGGACATGCGATGTTGTGGGGATGGAGATGGATCCTTCGGGAGAGTTCTCATTTCCCGGGTAAAGGCCGATTCGTCATCCGACAAATCGGAGTCGGAAGACTCAAAGTATCAACAGGCAGGGTGCTTGTGCTCTGCATGTACTCGATACCGCTCGAAGCCAGTATCTGAAAGTTGCAGTGCTGGAACCTTGGTACCGGACACAAATTCAAGGGCCGGCATGAGTGGTAGTGTGGTAAGTGGCAAAAAAGTCAATGTAGGCACTTTTGCTCTGTACTGATGGCTGAGGAATCGACTGTAGAGGCCTTACCGATATGGAGGCCGCCAGTAAGGCCGCTAAGCTCTGCTCGATAGCCAGGATACGTTGATCCATGGAGGTTGCCGATGATTGGGTATTGGTACCGGAGTTGTGGGCCACGATTCCTGAGCATGGCAGTTGTTTGGCTGGTGTGTGCCCCTCCAGGGCAACACCCAAGGCATCTCGATCCTTAGAAGGAGATCCACTCTTGGAGGGTTGGCTAGTCTTTGATGAAGACCTTGGTTTTGATACCTGAGATCCTTGAGAGGAAGATGAAGCTCTCAATGACTTTGATGCTACCGACATTGCATCAGTGGCAAAGAGGGTGCCGAGTTTCGCAGCTCTGTTCTGTAGGCCTCGCTGTCATCTTCCTACAGAGAGGACATTCTGATGGTTGCTGATCTGGTCCCAAACATTTTAGACACCAGTCATGGGTGTCCGTGGCTGAAATTGTACTGCCACATTTGGAACACTTCTTGAAACCACTGGCTGTTTTTTCCATTTTGGGAAAAGGAAAAAGGCCTAAGCCTAAGATGGCATTGATGTGCCCTGAGGGAAGAAAAGTTTCTCCCCTCAGAAAAAAAGTTTTTAGGGGTTTTTTTAAGAAAGAAAGAAAGAAAGTACTGACAGGGTCGGTACCAGTGTTGACGGGAAGGCAGATGCGACCAAAAAAATAAGAAAAAAAACAAATTTTCTGTGGTGACAGGAATTGCTTCTTGTCGGCTCCACGGAAAATGAAGAAGAGATTGCGTTGCAGTGCATAGGCGAGAAGAATGTTCACTTAAACGGATCTTCACCGAACGGGTGGTACGTCCAACATTGCTACAAAAATTGCATGCACCACACTCCAAATGACCCACATCTCCTTCAGAAACCATGCTCGGGCGGTCCTTCAAGGCTGCTCTAACCAGTCTGTCCCTTATATTCAGGCCTCTGGTATGAGCTATCATCAAAGGTTTTCTGAAACAGGGGTGTAATTGCAATGTCGTCCAGTGTTTCCTCAACACTCCAATCACTTTAGTCATATTCTGCATAAAAGGCAGAATGCCCACAATCATGTCAGTGTCGGAAGAGCTGTCAACCCAATCCCCTGACAGCAGCCACTCACGATGGCAATAGTGTGCCCGAGTATAAGCTTGTTTGATGATATACGTGGGATACCCGTGTTCCAATAGCCTACTCCATAAAGCATCCACCTGGATCCAAAAATTCATCCAATGTAGTGAAAATTTGGTTGAGCCTCGAAAAATTGCCCAAAAGGAAGGTCCCTGTGCAAGGGGCCAGGATGGTGGCTGCTATAACATAACAAGCTGTTGCGTTGCACCGCTTTCCTAAATAAAGTAGTATATAACTATCCTTGTTCCTTATCTATCGTAATGTCCAGAAAATCAATGGACTGGGTGTGACTGTGTGCTGTGAATTGTATGTTGGGCTTGATGGTGTTCAGCCATTGCAAAAACAACTGGAGCTCATGGCTAGTTGACCTGCAAAGAAAAAAGATGTCATCCAAGCCAAAAATTTACATGTTGAAACTAGACGGAGACATAAATCGATGTCTCCTCCATTTCAGCCATGTAAAGAGTTGCTATGGAAGACGCTACTATGGCCACCATAGCAATACCAAAGGTCTGTTAAAAAAAAAAACTCCATCAAACAAAAAATAATTATGGACTAGAACCATCCTAACCAATTCCAACAAAAACTCCCTAGTTGGTGCCATGTGCAAAAAGGAATGGAGCAGATGCACCACCCATTCGGCAAAGATCTGTTGAAGTGAAGATTCTTCTCTCCTATGCATGGCAACTCATCTGCGCCTATTGTGAAACATTATTACATCATCATGCTTTCTCGGATCTACATTGGTGGATTATTGACCACATTCCCTTTGATCCTCGTGGTGGCAATTGGGTGGAGAAACTACAATGGCAGGAACAAAATTTGATTTTTAAACTTAACACTGTTGAACCTAAGGGTTTGAATTTTCAAATTGAATGGCAGAGTTTGCTCTTACTTTCTCTAATCAAGCGAGGGCATCCCCCGGTGTCTGAGTTTTCCCTTGTTTCTAACAGATGGTTCCATCATAGTGATGCACATTGTTTGTGGACCAATCTTTAATTGTGCAAGTATTTAATTAGCGGTTTGTTTGGCAGGCTTTTTATCTGACGGATTTGGCGGAGGCTTTGGATGATACTTTTTACATCCCGCGGCACCTGAGGCAGGGCCAGCATTGATGGCCTGAAACATGTATGTCATATGATGGAGTATGCAGGGTCCATTTAGGAAGAGAGTTCCATCATTCAGATAAGTGTGTTGTTATGGAACTAAATTGAGTCAAAAAATACAGTGATTGGGGAGTGTGACATTGTCCATTCCTCATCGTGATATGCAACAAAAAAGATTGCACTGCTCTTTTATATTGAGGAGGTTTTATCTTTATCATTTAATATACCGCTCGGGCCGAAGCATCAGAGCGGTTTACAATATTACATCAATGTTACAGAAAATATGAAAAGAATGGCATTTATAAGATAGGACAGAATAAGAGATACAGTGATAGTCAAAGGAATAGGAAGAAACAAGAGGGAAGGAGATGGCAGGTTACATCCACAACATACGGCATATCAGTTAAACTCAAAGCTCAGTTAAACTCAGCCCTTCTGCTATATCACTAACACAAATGCTAAAAAGAATCAGATTAAGGACAGATCCCTGTGGCACTCCACTGGTAACCTCCTTCTCCTCAGAGTGAACTCCATTTACCTGTACTCTTTGTCGTCTCCCATTCAACCAATTTCTAACCCAAGCAGTAACTTTAAGGTCCATCTCTAGGGTGCTCAGTTTGTTTTGTTTATAAGTCGCCTGTGTGGAACACAGGGACTTGACTTACCTTTTTATAGACTTGAGATAAGAGAAATAAGTGAGGGTATTTAGCATGTTTTATTATAGTGAGATTGCCTATTTTGAGAGCTGTTGTGTCTGTCCATCTCTGCTGCTCACTTAGAAACGCTCATACAAAAAACATCTAAAAGAAGTAGAAGATCAAGCTCCACCAAAAGGTTATGCATACCTATACTTAACACTAAGGGGTATGTTTAGTAAACCGGGCTAACGGTTAACCCGGGCTATCTGCCCCTAGGTCCCATATTATTCAATGGGACCTAGTTGCAGATAACCCGGGTTAACCGTTAGCCCGGTTTAGTAAACATACCCCTAAGACTACTGTTTCAACCTCAAGAAGGGTATTTTCCCTCTTTGCTCCAACTTTATGGAATGCTATCCTCAATGTACTTCATGGCACTACTGACTTATTGACATTCAGAAAGAAACTAAAGACTTTAATCTTCATCAACCACCTAGCAACCGATGAGGCACCCAGACATAGTGTTTTGCAGTATATGTAAATTAGACAAACCTTCAATGTTGTTCCCTTTATTTTCCCTTAATTTAAGTTATTTTTCTTTGTAAACTTTTTTGAATTTTAGTTTTCTCTAAACCGCTTTGACTTTTAGACTAAGCAGTATATAAACTTAGCTAAATAAATAAATATGCAGTGGATTTGTCATGAAGTTGTCAAGCACATAGCACATCAGAGAGCAGGAAACCAGAAAGAATGTGGGTTGAGTTATCGACGTCTGTGTTGCTGCTGCCACCACTCCTTATCTCGGAATTCACAATAGTTTCAGTGGGAGATGAGGAAGGGCCATTTGTGCTTCTTCTGCTGATGCTATTACAACTGGTGTTTCCTATCTCTTCTGACCACAGTAACTCTTGTAACTTGAACAAATGGAGTTGTGCCATGTGCACGGTTTCTAGTAGACACTTTATAATGTATTTGCTTTATTTTCACTCAGCTGTCTGAGACTTTATCATCGCAACATTTCAAGCATTTGTATAAGATTAAATCTCCAGGAACAAGCAGGAATGTAGTATTTACATATGGGTATCGTCGGTACCAATGGAGCCTGCGCGGGAATGCTCCCCAGCGTCCAATAGGAACGCTTTTGGGGACATCCCTCAGCACATGCACACTGCCTTCCCGCCTTTCCAACTGTCCCTCTTCAGTTCTTCATTTTCCGCAGAAAATTCCATCTTTAAATTTGTTTTCTTGTGGTCGCGTTTGCCTGCCGCACAATGCTTACCGGTACTGCCAGTTCCTTTCTTTTCTTTTTCAAAAAAAAAAAAAACTTAGACTTTAAACTGTTTCTCTTCAGAAACCTTTCTCTTTTGGTGCTAGGCGCCATTTTGGGCACTAGGCCCCATATTCCTAAAACATGGAAAAACCAACTAGTGGTTTTAAAAAATGTACTAAGTGTGGCGGTACCATTTCCGTCACTGACACCCATGATTGGTGTCTTAAATGTTTAGGGCCTGAACATTCTCCAACTGAATGTCTCTCCTGTATGGGGATGACTAAAAGAGGAAGACAGAACCAGGCTGCAAAGCTCTGTACCCTCTTTTCTTCGGATGCCATATCCATTGCATCGAATCATCAAGGGCCTCTTCTTCCTCCCATGGATCTCAGGTAACTAAACATAAAAGCCAGTCCTCAAAGGGTAGCTCTCCTGCTAAGCATCGAGAGGCCATTGGCATTGCCCTTGAGGGAACCACACCGGCAAAACAGCCCCGGCGGGAGGCTTCAGCTTCCAAAGCATCGATGGGGCTTCAGGATGTTCTTGAGGCCCCAACTTCGCGAGAACTACCTGTGCCATGCTCAGGGGTTACAGCTCCTTTTACCGGTACCGACACCCAGGCATCGGCAGCATCGATAAACCAGACTTTACCGGCCCTGGTGGGAATTCTTCCCATGCCATCTCTGGCAAAAATCGACAGATCGATATCGGGTCAACTCGGTACCGACTTCGATCAATACCGGGGCCGTGCTTTGCAGGAGCATCGGGGTCAGGAATACTTCGATTCCTCCAATTCCGAAGACTCTGACAATTCTTCTGGTACTAGAGGGTTTCTCCTAGAAGATCCTTCTTCTCCCCAATGCAGAATGTCACCTCCAGAGGACATGTCTTTTCAGGATTTTATCCGTGATATGGCCAAAGTTCTTTCAATCACAGTAGCTCCTGAAGAGGAACCCAGAGCAAAGGAGTTGGAAATTCTCCAATATCCTAAAGCTCCTAAGGTTGCAGCCACCCTGCCTATCCATTAAATTCTGCATAACTTGATGCTCAGAATGTGGGAGACACCTCTGACTACTTCTCCTCACTCTAGGAGACTTGATACTATGTATCGAGTTCCGCCATGTCCTGGATTTCAGAAAACTCATCTGCCACACCATTCAGTGGTAGTGGAGTCATCCATGCGTAGAGTGAAAAGTGCAAAGAGGCATGCATCCAATCCTCCAGGTCGTGAATGCAGGACTCTGGATGCTTTTGGGCGCCAAACCTTTCAAGCTTCCATGCTTTCAACTAGGATCAGTTCATATTTTCTATATATGGAAACGTTCCTCAAGGAAGTCACAGGAGATTTGGAACTTAGAAACATAGAAACATAGAAACTTATGAGCTCATTTCTCACAGATGACAAGAGACAAGATTTTCTTGCGCTAGTTAAGCATGCTCAAGATGTCTCCAAGTTTGTTAATCACGCAGCCTTTGACTGCTTCGAATGCATCAGCAGAACCTCTGCTATTGCCATTGGTGCACGACAGATTGCCTGGCTACAGGCATCGGAGACTTGGGTACAGGACAAGTTAGGCAACATTCCTTGCACGGGGGAGAATCTCTTTGGCAAGAACTGGTAGGAAAAGGCTAACGAGTTAGATGCTGACAATACTACTCTAGATAGACTGTCAAAATCTACAGCCACTCCAGCCAAAAAGAAGCCTTATAAAAAACCCTCTTTCAGCAAAAAGAGGAAATTTTATCCTTCCTATACCCAGCAGAGTCAAACTCAGGGTCAGGTTGCCCAAAAGGGACAAACTAGACAGCAAAAGAAGCCAAAAGGCCCGAGAGCCCAACCAGCTCTCCAGGTTTTGCCCCCTCAAGGGCTTTGACTCCTTCCTAGAGAGCTTGGCCTTCCTGCCTCTGAGGGGTCCCCAACCCCCCAATATCCTGGGCAGGTTATGCCACTTTGCCAACAGATGGCATCAGATAACAGCAGAAGATTGGACTTTGTCCATGGTAGGAGAAGGGTACAAGCTTCATTTTCACAGCATGCCCCCTCCTACAATTCTAAAGCAATACAATTCTCAAACCTCCGTAGACAATCTGCTAATTCACGAGGTCTCGTCACTTCTTGCCCAAGGGACAATAGAGGAGGTACCCATTCTTTAAAGGGGTGCAGTGTTCTACTCCCCCTATTTTCTTATTCCAAAGAAAACAGGAGGACACAGACCCATTCTGGACCTCAGAGAATTGAACAAATATCTGTTTTGAGAGAAGTTCAAGATGATTTCTCTAGGAACTTTTCTGCCATACCTTCAAAGTCAGGATTGGCTATGTTAAAGGATGCATACACTCACATTCTCATCCATCCAGATCACAGGAAATTCTTACGTTTCCTTTTCAGGGGAAAACATTTCCAGTACAGGGTTCTTCCCTTTGGTCTGGCTTCAGCACCAAGGGTATTCACGAAATGCATGGCAGTAGTAACCGCATTTCTACGAACCCTGGGGATATTTGTCTTCCCTTACTTAGACGACTGGCTCATTCAAGCCCCTACAGTTGCAGAGGCCAGCACTGCACTGTTCCGTACAATGCGAATTCTCCAATACTTGGGATTGGTAATAAACTTACCAAAATTCCAACTTGTTCCTTCCCAATGCCTGGAATTCATAAGAGCCTTTCTAGATACCAGACAGGCAAAGGCTTTCCTTCCACAGGCGCGGTGTCTTCGCATAATGCAGCTAGCTTCTCAAGCAGCAGGCAAATCCTCCCTCACTGCTCAAGAGCTACTACAGTTACTGGGACATATGGCATCCACAATTCATGTAGTCCCATATGCTCGTCTCCACATGTGAGCTCCTCAGTGGACCCTATCCATACAGTGGACACAGGTCATTTGTCGGACAAAATAATAAACTCTCAACGGCTAATTTTGCCCCTGAAATGGTGGCAATCACTAGAAAACCTGACAGTGGGGTCTTCCTTTCATCAACCCCTTTTTCAGGCCACCCTAACATCAGATGCATCACAGGTGGGTTGGGGAGCACACCTGAATCATCTCTCTACCCAGGGAACCTGGACTCCACAGGAGGCTGGTTTACACATAAACCTCCTAGAATTAAGAGCAATCTATTTAGCTCTTCGAATATTCCACGCCCAGCTCAGCTACAAGACAGTCCTAGTCAGAACGGACAATCAAGTAGCCATGTTCTATGTGAACAAGCAGGGTGGAACAGGCTCTCTGTCGTTATGCAACGGAGCTTTACAACTGTGGGCCCTCACCAGAGAGCATCATATTCACCTTCTAGTGGTATATCTTCCAGGCATTCAAAACCTTTGGGCAGACAGACTCAGTCGAGAACTGCTGCCTCATGAGTGGTCCCTCCACCTAGACCAGGTGGCAACGATTTTTCATCTCTGGGGCACTCCAGACATAGACCTCTTTGCATGTCCACTGAATGCCAGACTTCCCCGGTTCTGTTCCAGAATTCCGGCTCACAATTGTCAGGCAAGGGATGCCTTCCTCCTTCACTGGGGTCAGGACTTCCTTTATGCCTTCCCACCCATTCCCCTCATCCCCAAAACACTCTTCAAACTTCAGAGAGACAGGGGTTGCATGATTCTCATAGCACCATGATGGCCACGCCAAACATGGTATCCCCTGCTTCTACATCTCTCTCAAGCGGCACCTCTCGAGTTAGGGCATGCTCCAGATCTCCTTTCCCAAGAGAACGGGATGCTATGGCACCCAAATCCCCAGTCCTTGCACTTCACGGCCTGGTTGCTGAAGGCTTAGACCTCCAGGATCTCGACCTGTCCCAACAGATAAAGGATATCCTTCAGGCTTCTAGGAAACTTTCCACAAGAAGATCTTATGCCTTCAAGTGGAAACGTTTTACTATATGGTGCTCCAAGAAGGGATTAAACCCCCTTGTCATACCCTTAGAATCGATACTAGAGTATCTCCTTCACTTATCAAATTCTGGTCTAAAGACCAGTTCAGTAAGAGTCCATCTTAGTGTAATTGCAGTTTCTTATAAGCCTCTGAATGGACAACCAATTTCCTCTCATCCACTCATATCAAGATTTATGAGGGGCCTTCTATTAACCAAACCTCCCATCAAGCCACCACCGGTGGCATGGGAGCTAAATCTAGTTCTCGGGCAGCTCATGAAGCCGCCTTTTGAGCCTTTGGCCACTACAGCCCTTAGGTTTTTGACCTGGTAGGTCATCTTCCTAATTCCAATCACCTCTGCACATTGCATTAGTGAATTGCAAGCTTTAGTGGCTGATCCTCCTTATACTAGGTTTCGTCATAATAAGGTTGTTCTTAGAACTCATCCACACTTTATGCCAAAGGTGGTTTCGTCTTTTCATTTAAATCAATCAATTTATCTTCCTGTATTTTTTCTGAGGCCTCACGCCTCTAATGCAGAAAGAAACCTTCATACTTTGGATTGTAAAAGGGCCTTAACCTTTTACATACAAAGAACACAGCAACATAGAAAGTCCTCACAACTTTTTATAGCTTTTGACCCTAGTCATTTGGGACTTCAATTCTCTAAAAGAACTTTAACTAAATGGATTGCCCAATGCATATCCTTTGCTTATGAGAGTAAGGGTCTTCCTCTTCAAGACCATGTCATAGCTCATAATGTGAGAGCCATGGCTACTTCCACGGCTAATCTCCACTCCGTGTCTATCGATGACATTTGTTGAGCAGCCACATGGGCTTCGGTACACACCTTCACAGCCCACTACTGCCTGGATAAAGCCTCCCGTCGGGATGCCTTCTTTGGCCAAGCTGTTCTTCGAAATCTCTTTCAGACCTAATTCAACTCCTTCCCAACAACCCTGGTGGAATGCCAGAGATCCATGGGAGGAAGGATGCCTATCTTTTTGGGGTGGCACCTTCCTGGGGCTATCTCCCTGTCATCTTCAGCTAGGGAGTCCCCATATGTGAAGACTACATTCCTGCTTGTTCCTGGAGATAGTGTGGTTACTCACCTGTAACAGGTGATCTCCAAGAACAGCAGGAATTTAGTCTTCACAACCAACCTACCTCCCCTAGGAGTTGTGTCTCTATCTCTTTGTCCCTTTCCTCTCTCCCTCTATCGTTTCACTCAGCTACAAACTTAACTGAAGAGGGACAGTTGAAAAGGCGGGAAGGCAGTGTGCATGTGCTGAGAGATGCTCCCAAAAGCATTCCTATTGTACGCTGGGGAGCGTTCCCGCGTAGGCTCCGTCGGTACCGACGATACCCATATGTGAAGACTAAATTACTGCTGGTGGTCCCGGAGATCACCTGTTACAGGTGAGTAACTATGCTATTCATGCAAACATAACTTTTTGCAGTGAGTAAACGACAAATGGGATACAAAAGCTGCAGTTGGGATTTTGCTCAGGCCGGACCAAAGAGAAATATAATTCATAGGCTGGTGCCTCCGATTGAGCTTATGTAGCTCCACAGAAGGTGATGCATCCGTGTAGTGTCACAGACAACACCGTAAGAAGGTCAAGAGCAGCCACAAACTTTAAGTAGCGACCTAGACACTGATGAACTGCAAATTGTCCCAACATTTGGCTGTCCCAGACTTCTGAAATGTAATTTTCATATCGGTGTATTTGGTTCTTGAATTATCTTGCCCCACTGTAGTGAGTCCATGGCCATCCTGATCTTAGTCTGGGTGCTCTCATTTATTTATTTATAAATGAGGCAGATACATATATTGATTGCACTGGTTTTCCTTATGTAATTTCATATGTAAAGTATAAGTAGAAATCATGAAAATGGAATACATAGGGGAGGGGATGAGTATGATGACAATCCTTAACTTTTAAACATAAACAAAAGGAGGAGCACATGAGTTGAGAAATAATTGGGGCAAATACACTGAGGGCCATAAGTATTCTAATATAGAAATGTTTCTTATGAAAATTTTCTGTGCTAACATCCAGTGGCAGAGAATTACAGAGGAGAGGAGCCTGATATGCAAATGTTGCTTCCTTTGTCCAGACAAGTTTAAAATATGTAAGCAGGTGAATAGTGAAAAGGTCAATCTGCGATGATCTTAATTGTCTCATTGGTGGATATGGGATGAGGATAAATATTGTGGGTACCAGTATAGAACGAACGTGCGCACATAGAAGGATCTTAATCTTGTTCCTATTCACTATGGCAACCGGTGCTGTGCAGTTAATAGAGGTGTGAAGTGATTTGATCTTTTTGCATTGTTAATAAGCTTAATAGTTGTGTTTTGAAGTGATTGAAGATGTTTAATGCTATACTGAGGAATTCCAATCAATAACATATTTAAGATGAATGCATTAATATTTTAAGAGCCTTCATATCAAGATAAAGTTTAATCGACCTATCAATCTTAGGGCAAAAAAAAATAGATTTCTTTAGTTGTTATAGCTCTATGTGATTGATAGGAAAGATCTTTATCCAAAATTACTCCTAAAGATTTGATGGAATCTGTAATAGTGATAGAACTTCCAAAGATAGAAGGATTCAGTTTATAAGGTGAGTTATGTCTAGAAGTCCAAAGAGCTATGAATTTCTTGCTGTTAAGAATGAGTTTGAGATTTAATCCATTTAGCTATGAACTCTAAATGAGACTCTTCTTTCACAATTCTCAACACAAGTAACATGAGAAATAATAATTTGTACATTGTCCACATAGAAATGGGCACTGAGCCCTAAACTCTGGATACTGTTTGCTAATGGGGCTACAAAGAGTTTAAACAGGTGAGCTCCAGGGTATACCTTCGTGGGACACAATGTATCATAAGCAGATCTTAGATACTACAAAGTTATGAGACCTTAAGTAACATTGGAAAGCATTTCATGTTCTATCTCTCTCGACTTATTCCTTGTCAACCATCATTTCCTTAGTTTCCAAGCCAAATTCCCAATAGTCACAAAGCTCCTACCAAACTATCCATTAGTGATGACATCTCTCAGGTATGAGTGCCATTTCGCGCCCCCCCCCCCTTCTCCCTCTACTTATCACTAGAGGCATGCATACTTGTTAAAGGGACATTCTATAAACTAATAACACATTTACATTTTTATGTTAAAACTATCGTCAATTCACAGTTAAACTGTGAAATTCCTTATCAGAAGATGTAGTCAAGGTTTTAAAAAAGGTTTAGAAAAGTTACTGGAGGACAGGCCCACTTACTGTAAAATTTGCTTTAGTGAGGTAGACTTGAAGAAAACATCTTCTTACTACCTGTGTAGTTTTCTTTTGGAAAACGTTACAAGCATAAAATAGATGCACTTAAAGCACCCATGTACCTTACACCTGCTGTTTGTGCAGATGGTCATCCACCTTTGGATATGATATGTATGTATATGTGCTACTTTACCCTCCTAACCCAAATACCCCTTTTCTCTGGCTACATCTGTTTTTAACCCATCTAAAAGTATACATGCTGTTATCCTATGCATGCTTTTAATACTTTTAGCCGGATTGAGAAGGGTAGTTTTCGAATCACTTTACTCTGATAAATGATTTTTTTTTTGCCATGGTTATGATTAGTGTTACAGCTGTTTCTTGTGTTCTATATTGGTCCATGTGATATTGTTTTCTATAGCTACAGCCATCATTTGTTCTGCATGTCAAGGTTTTTTTTCAAGAACAAAATTATTAGTCTTAATTCCTTATAATATGACTACAGGTATTGCCATTCATTTTAGTTGAAAATTAGTCTGAGCCTAACTGATTTGATAACAGGTACTGCTATATTTTTAGCTAGTGAACACATTTGTAGATTAGCTCTATTGCCTGCAGGGCTGCACTCTTAGCAGATGTTTTTTATGCAGCTATAGTATTTTTGTTAAGTACTGTATGTGTGCTTCTTTTTCATCCTGCTAGACTAGTCCAGGCAAGTAGGTTTGCTTCCCAATAAGTAGGTGGAGGCAGAGAACATGGACTTTTAGTGATGCAGCACTGAACCCTGACAGTATTTTCTGCCCCCCAGGAGATGGTTGCAGGTGCAATGGTGCGGCAGAATTCAGTCCTGGCTCCTAGATGCACAGCTATTTCTGTTTGCAGACTGGTTGAGTGTCTAGCTCATGGGATTTTACCCTAATTGAGTTCTGGGAAGACTGCAGTGCCATGACTTCGACTTATGTGGAGTGCCCCAGGGCTCTGTCCTCTCCCATTTGCTATTTAACATCTTCCTCTCTCCCCTGCCTCTCCTGATTCAACAGTATCCAGTCTCCTCTTACATCTATGCAGATGATATTGTCCTCCTTTTTCACACCTCGCCAGTAAACTTGAATATCTCACAGCTTAACTGTTGCTTCTCTCACGTTGCCTCCTGGCTCTCTCTGAATTATCTTTATTTGAATCCCTCCAAATCCACAGCTATGTGGGTCTCCTTGAGCGGCCCCTGCCCAACCATTGCACCGCAGATTGACCTCATTCCCATCCCCCTCGCCTCTTCCTTTCGTTACTTGGGGGTAATCTTGGCTTCTTCTCTCTCCTTTCATAACCACATATCCACCCTTACTCGTCGTTCCTTTGTAGCTCTGCGGCAAATCGGGGCTGTTCGATCCTTTCTCCCCTCCAGTTCACTGATCAATCTAGTTCTGGCCCTAGTCACCAGTAGACTCGACTACTGTAATGTATTCTTAGCCAAACTACTAGCTTATCAGCTTCAGCGCTTACAGCTTTTACAAAACACTGCAGCTCGCCTTATCACATTCACCTGACGGTTTGATCATGTCATTCCCCTCCTCTTCCGTCTCTATTGGTTGCCTCTTCGTTTCAGATTTCAATGCAGATTTCTTATTCTGACACATAGAGCCATTTATACATCAAATCCTCTCTATTTAGCTAATCTTATCTCTCTTCATACACCATACCACCAACTCCGCTCATTACATGCTAACCGTTTGTCCTTACCCTCCCCTTCTCAGGCGCATTTAGAACAGACTCGTCACTCGGCCTTCTTTTTTCTCAGTCCTTCACTCTGGAACGCTCTACCATCTTCCCTCCGTCTGGAACCTTCATACCCTAAGTTTAAAGAATTGCTAAAAACCCACCTGTTTCAACGGGCCTTTGACCTCCCCTATGACATCCCCCCCTAATTATTTTCTGTTTGTGTTTTGTTTATTTATTGTTTTTGATTCTGCTGATGTTTCTTCCTCTTTTTTTATGGCGTTCCTTTTCCTTAGTTAATGGCGTAGACCTGTTTATTGACAAGAGCGGTATATAAAATGTAGAGATAAAGATAAAGATAGGTCTCAGTCTTGAAAGGTTGAACAAATATATTAGTGCCTTGGTGGGGGTAAGTAATTGATTCTGGATCTCTTCCCTTTTTTTTCCACCCCCTTTGGTTTCTAGTTGCCATTTCAGTGCTGTGATTTCTTGTTAAAAAATAAAATCTAAGACAGGAGCACAAGGCAGGGGTGAGTGGCTGTGCACAGGTACTGTGGGTACTGTCATGCAGCAGGGGTTGATGAAAGCAAAAATGCAGGAGAAGAAGCTGTTTTTCATGAGGGAAAAGATGTGCACAAGATGCAATATCCGCACAGAACAGCTAGAGGGAGCAGGCGTGCACTCACAGAGCCTGAGTGGACACACTTAGCTAATCGAGAGCACCTGACAGTCAGCCCGGAAAGCTCAAACACAGGAGAGCTTTATAAATGGAAGACTGGAGACTGGAGAAGGCAGAGCAATGCTTGCAGGTGTGGAGCTGGAGGTAAAGCTGAAGGTTTACGAGAGAAATGCACCACAAGCAAGGACCAAGCAGAAAGCAGCACTTGGGAAACTAGTGCTGGGCAAAGGAACAATCACCTTTGGAGGCAAAGCAGAGTGAAAGAAAGAAGCCTGCTTGTACCAGAGGAACCTGGTGCTAAACCGAAAGGTAACAGAAGCTTTCAGAGAGGAGACTGGCACAGGGATTGTGTTCCTGAAGAACTGCGGGAAGGAGGAAATTCCAGTTCTATATGCTGCTGGAAGCCAAGGTATGCTGACTCTGTTTCTATGAAGAAAACCTTACCTTATAAAAAGCCTTTTGAAAGTAATGCTAAACCTGTGAGAAAGGAAAGCAAAGATACCTCTCATAAGCCAAGTAGCCAACGCCCGAGGGTAGGCCATGCTCATTGGCAAACACTAGAGGAACTCTTTAAACATCCAGAGAACAAGACTAGGGCCTGGCCAGAAATTATAGCCAGTGAAACCACTGATACAGACAGAGATAATTCTGTGCCGATGCAAGTGGAACTTGTAGAGCCAAGCCTTTTATCTCAGGAAGAGATGGACTGTTCTTTGTGTATTTCAGGCAGTGCAGAGCCACTGTTAAACCTGTGAATGATATATGTTATCTTCAGAATGTTATTCATTTGCTAAATGGAAGAAGAGTGCTGAAACATTTGCTTTACTCTGGAAAGCTTAACTAAGCATTGTTATAACTGTGAAGCATAACAGTTTTTCCGTTAACCTGAGTTGATTTCATTCCTGAAGTTAAGGACTTTTTCTTTAGGTTGTAACCCAGCTGAATCTTTTGCGTAAAGGGAAATAAATTGTTAACCCTCTACTCCGCATTCACAATTTTTCTTAGTTAGGAGCTGAACTGCTAAGACCAGGTTACACCTGGCTCTTAAAAGACCCTCCTCTCATAATAAAATAATTTTTGTGTCCCACCTACCCTTACGACCACTGGCCACCAGGGCGGTGCACAACAGTACTCAGTGGATCTTGTGGGTCCATATGGAGGGGGGCCTGTTTGTGTTGAGGCTTTGCACTGGTACGTTTTTGGCATTGCGGTTAGCCTCTGAAGTTCAGGAAGATGGCATGATGTGAGTGCTCCCAAGCTGCTGTGTTTTTCATGATTCCAGGTAGCTGATACTGCAGTACATGGGGGAGATGCTGTATTAGTCCCTCAGCGGGGTTGTTTTGTCCATCCTGCAATGGTGAGCAGACAGGGATTTCAGAGTTTCACCAAGGCTGTGGTCATGCAGAGAAGCTGCAGGAGACCACGAGGGGGCTGCTACAGAGCTGTTGCTGCTAGTGGAAATAGCAGCCATGTCGGCTGCAGGTCTCCCAGGTGGGCTGGAGCTCTGGAGCGGACTCCAGTACTGCAAGAGGGCCAGAAATCCCAGACTTCTGTGGTTCCTGACTCCAGTGTTTTAGGACAGTGTTTTTTTAAAGACTAGCTGTTTACAGAAAGTTCTGACAGGACTGAGGTTCTCTCCTCTCTTGGCCCAGTTTGCAGGCTCTGCAGCTTAGAGAGCTAGTGCTGCAGCAGAGGTGTAGAGCACAGGGTTCTCAAGTATCCCAGGTCAGAGAAGGTGATGTTTTATTGTACACCGCAATGGATGGGTTTCCAATGGTGCGGTTAAAAAGTTTAAGTATAGTAAATAAAGGCTCCTGTGGGGGACTAAAAGGGTGCTAGTCCAGTCTTGGTCCTTAATGAAGACTGGTGTTTGGAGAATGATGATGGAGAATTGCTGCCTTCAGGCAGTTGATGATTTCCTGGTCATTCGCTCTGTAGAGCGGAGCGTTCCTCCACCCTCCGAATTGCTGAACCAGCAGTGGTAGACAAGGCAAGGTGACTGCATCTTGGAGACTTGTATAAACTTTCTAGCTCCTTTCCTTTGCATAATGCTCTGCACCAGATGCTTTCTGCTGAATGGAGAGACATTTGAGGCAGTGTTGAGGGGCACTTGTTTTCTGGGAAAGCGCCATACCCTGGCTGCCAAAGATTGCTAAGATGGATGCCTGGGTAATGGCAGTGACTAAGAACCATTATTCCAATGGACGGTGGTTTGGCCTGGAAAGATTTGCAGGATAGGAAGGTAGAACATCTCATGAAGCAGGCCTTTGCTTCCTCTGCCTTGGAAGTGCAGACAACAATTGTTGGCAGCTGTGTTGCTCAAGCCCTGCTCCAGTAGACCAGCAGCTTCCAGAATCCCAGGAAACTGCTAGAGTGGAATTTGCTGTGGTTATGTTTTTCTTGGCTAATACCCTCTATGACTTTATTTGGATCTCTTCCAAGTCAGTAACATTACAGGCGGTGGCCCATAAGTGGCTCTGGCCCCACCACTGGTCAGCAGATTCAGCTTCTAAAGCATGCTTTTGTAGATTGCTCTTCTAGGACCATCTCTTGTTTAATGAGGATTTAGAGAAGCTGATGATAGACTTGGATGAGGCTGAGCTCCAGGGTCACTCAGAGGATCATCCTGTACTTAAAGAAAGTGTTCCTCTCGACATTTCCAATCTAGATACAGGAGTCATTATTGCTAGGGCTTGATATCTTCAATTTTGTCCTCCTCCTATGTATGAATAATTTAGAAAGACCCAGTCCTATCATGGAGCATACAAAGACTAGGAAGTGGAAGAATCCTTACCAAAGGTTCCAAAAGTTTCCAGTGTGTCATAGCTGACCCATTATAAAGTGATATGTGTTGGTCAGTTTAATCTTTTTTTACTCAGATTAGATCTGAATCACTTAGGATTGGTGGGTATGCACTATCATTTGCAGAACCCTTCTTAGATATCCTTTTGGAATCACCTTGCAGTTTTGTGTCCAAAAAGGTAGCAGTGGTCAAAATCTTAGCTCGCCTTCAGCAGTTGGGAGCTGTGGTTACATCACCAGTCCAAGACTGGGGGACATCTACTCCCTTGGTTCCCAAAGAGGGGGTTACATTTCAACCCCTACTTGGACCACTGCAAAGTCAAAAAGGTGCTGCATGTGATAGGGTTTCGCATGGAGACTTTGTACTCAGTATTGGCAGCAGTCTGGCTGGATGAGTTTCTGACTTCTGTAGATCTTTGCAAGGCCTATCTTCATACTCTCATTCACAGTCCTAGAGATTTTTGCATTTTGTTTGCTGAGTAGTAATTTTTATATATGGGTGTTGGGTCGTCAATTTTATATTTAAAGGCTGATTTTATAAGGGAGTCGTGTAAAGATATACATTATTTATACACATAAATTCCTATTTTAAAGGACTCTAAAGCATGTGCTTTAAGTGGTCGCTATTCTGTGAGTATATCACATACTTTCAGTGTGGACATGCACAGGGATAGAGCAGAAATTTGCACACGTAAGTTATAAAATACTATAACTTAGCATGCTTAGGAAAAATCTAAGCCTGGGCATTTATGTTTGCCATAGAGCAGGAGTAACTGCCATGACTAGATTGAGGCTCATTTTTAAGCCCTTATTTTACAAGGTAAAGTAAGTTCATACTTAATAAAATAACCCTCAAATATACGTGTGGCAATGTGTTAACTGCGCAGGACTTATGAAATTACCTTCATAATATGTGTGTGCGTGTGTGCATATTGACTTGCTCATCAATTGAAAACTTCAGTAGGACATACTAAGCGGCTGGGAAGCATTCTGTCATGCAAATAGTAGGCTTTTACTGATGGGTTTAGCAACAATTCCAGATCAATTACAGCTAACAGAATTGCTTTTTGTGAGCTTCTTTGGGATATAGAACCAATGATGGGGCTGACTTGTAAGCAAGAAAATGTAATTTTCCTCCTTTTGCTTTCAGAGTACAAATGATAAATCATTTAGTTGAAAAGATAATAAAACATCAATGGCGAGCTTTTTAAATTCATATCAGAGGGACATCTTTGGTAGACTTCTAGGAGAATATAATTAGAGACAGGGTCATTTTTTGAAAAAAAAGGACTGGATATGTGATTTTGGTATACTACTTCTTTTCTTACAGGTGTTAATCAGAATAGTATAAAAAGGTTAAGAGCTGTGAAAATAAATATATTCTGGATCCACTATTATATCAGAGGCATAAATTGATTAATGTGATTGCAAAACATAATAAAACATTCTATAAGCAACAATGTGGCTGAAAAATCAGCCAGCATGGTAAAGGAGTTAAGTTAAGCACCGGTGTTCAACTTAATCTATATATTCATTACCATTAGCCATATAGGTAACGAGGATGAATATAGATACTGGGGTCAATGTGCCAGCACTGCCTCTTTTATTTAGACCTGCTATCCAGCAGGCCTAAGCTAAGTGCATATTTATTTGTTGGTCATCCAGCAGCCAGTGCATTTAGGGTCCTGTTAAAGTGCAGTAAGGTGTGCCCAGCATCTGCTCTGAATTTACCGCCCAAGGCAGACTTATTGTGTAGGCCCACATTCCCTGCCTCAGCAGGTAGCACAGGAGTACCTATGCTACCTGCCGAGGCAGAGAACATAGCCCTGGTGCCAAAAATGTTGTCATAAAACTTGCAGTTGGGGACAAGATGACCTCCACATCTGATCACATCCACTCACCCTCTCAAACCTTTCAACCCTAAGCAACTCACTCAGAGCCAATTCCCCACCCCAGCATCAAACTCCCCTTTATCCAATCCATGTGCCTCCATAGTGAACAGCCAACCCACCCCAAAGTCTTTCAAAAGAGGTCTGCTCCACAACATGCCCCCGGCATGTGACTCTCCCTCCTCATGGGAACCCCCCCCCCCCCCAAGAAACTAGAACTTGCAATGAGAACCCCTGGAACCACCAGTGCTATAGAGCAGGGGTGGGCAATTCCGGCCCTCGTGCACCACAATCCAGCCTGGTTTTCATGATGTCCCTAATGAATATTCATGGACCTATTTCCATACAATGGAAGGCAGTGGATGCAAATAGATCTCATGAATATTAATTAGGGACATCATGAAAACCAGACTGGATTGTGGTGCACGAGGGCCGGAATTGCCCACCCCTGCTATAGAGCAAGCACATCACCGAAAGACCCAGTCCTTTGACATTCCCTTGGGTATTATCTGGGGGGGGGGGGCGGTGCTCCCCAATGATGTGAGTTAAGGGGGCAGGAGCAGTCCCCCTCTGCTTCTGCCTCTTTTCTGTCAGCTTTCAAAATGGTGGCATTAACCCCTAGTGGTATTTTTACTGTACTGTCACAAGGGATTGCCACCACCATTTTGAAAGCTACCAGGGCAGAAGCAGTTCTCATTGCAAGTGCTGGTTCTTGGAAAGGGGAAGCCATACTGGGGAGGGCATAATCTGCAAGTATTTTTTGAAAGGAGGATGTGGATTGGGATTGGGTTGAGGGGGGTTCTTGGCTGTGAAGGGGTGATTGGATGTCGGGGAGGAGGTGTCATTGATCCGAGGAAGTATTTTGCATCCCTGTTTTGGGCAGCGGCCACACTAACAGATTGCGGGTAGCACTTATGCAACTTCTTGAGGTGGTGTTAGCGCAGCTACACCTATCATCAGTGTTAGTATGCAATACTGCCCATGCACTAGCTGTCACCAGCTACCACATCCACTTTGCCCTGATCCCACCCAAACTTGCACTTAACTCTGGGTTTTTCCTCAGCAGTGATTTTAATGGTTGCTTACTGTTAGCATTGGCCTGCACTAATGGTTAGCACTTGCTAAAACCCTAATGATTAGCACTTGCTAAAACCCTAATGAGGACTTGTTCAATCAGAAATTCTCAATTAATCAAAGCTAAAATGAAAAGGTCTGAGTACTGAGATATTAACGCATGAGTTTTCATTGAAAGTTCAGAGTTACTTTCAGTACGGTATATAGTTCCCTGTCTCCAGAGGTTTTGCAGTTTATTAAGCCATGTTAATGATGATAGCGCACATTAAAGAGCAGTTAAAGTATGCTAAAACCATATAGTGTGCATTAATTCTTCCTAGAGCACACTGTTTTACAATAGCATATGAAAATCTGATCCAATGTACATTGTGTTGCATGCATATGCAAGCAAAGCAACTCATTTTTATGTAAACTGAATAACATACCTTGGGTTTAATTTCTCAAGCTGTATTACTCATTTTAAGTTAACACAACCTTCAGGTGGTGGTTTCTCCTGGGAACATTGGATCTCTGACACCTAGCCAGATACTCCTAGGGAGCAAGTTGAAGGGGTTGCATATGTTTAAAAAATATGGATATGCCTCCCGATACTTTTACAGATAAGTGCAACATCCCAAATCCACCCTGATCGCTTTTAAACATAAAGCCCCCCCCCCTGCTGCTCCCTGCTCCCCTACCCACCCAGTCCCTATAAATAAGTGAGGTGTCCCACAAACCCATTCTTCCCTAGCACTCCTGTGTCTCCCTGGTAGGTAGTGGGGGGGGGGGGGGCAGGAGCAATCTCTGGTTGCATCTGCCCTGGTGCCAGTTGCTAGCATTTTAACCTTGCATTCTGCTATCTGTATTGCATAGAACTGCTACTTACATACACATGTCAATTCACACATTACTCTGCTTTATATACACGTGAACAGCACCTAGGATTTCTAAAGTGTTACTCAATGCTAGGCTACTAGGAGTAGCCCAGTGGTTAAGGCAGCAGCTTGAGATCAGAAAGACCAGGGTTCAAATCTTCCTGTGGCCTTGGACAAGTTGCTTAACCCTCCACTGCCTCAGAAACTTAGATTGGAAGCCCTCTGTGGAAATACTTACATTAACTGAATGTAACTCGCCTTGATCTCCTACTGGAAAGGTGTGAGCTAAATATATATACTGTAAATAAATAAAATATTGACCTTTCACAACAGTAGTTCCTCAAATTCAGTAGCTTGCTAGAGTACTGGCAATTTTTCTATCTATAATAAGCATTACTTTAATATATGGAAATGTGCTTTTCTGTTCCTATCAATTCTTATGGAACTGGATTGAATGTGTGTCTGTTTTTTTTCAAATGAGGCTATACGGAGATAGTATTGTAGACAAACATTTTATGCCTTCTTTGCTCTTAGATTGAACTAATGTTAGGGCCCAGGCATACTTGATGCAATTTCCCTGGTTATTTTTCCCTCCAAGAGATTGACAGCTCATATATGAGAAAATAAGGCAACTAATATATTTGATGGTTTTGAGAAGGATGAATCTAAAATGCTTAATTTAGGAGCATGTTTGCTAAAATGCAAAAGTTCATAATTTAGTGTGATGGTAGCACTGGGCCTGCCCTGGCACATGGGGATTTGTAAGGCATGTCTCCACGCAATTAGCTTGGAGTCCATGCTCAATTTGTCCTGATTAATGCAGGTGCACTTAAGCCACCCAGTTAGCGTCCGCAGTGTGCACATTCTGCCCCTGAATCACCCAGTTTCTGCACCAATCCATACAAACTAAGCAACTAGCATGGAATTTTTAGCATGGCTGCATTTTTGTGCATAACTGGTACCGTGACATGCTTAGCATGTCTTAAATATCCTATTAACCATTAGTGTACTTAGTAAACATGACCCTAAATGCTTTTTCTCCAGGAACAAGCAGGAAGTCAATCCTCACTTGTCAGTGACGTTGACACTGATGGAGCCTGCACAGAGCAGATCTCCAGGAACAAGCAGGAATGAGTCCTCACATATGGGTACGTCGGTACCGACGGAGCCTGCGCGGGAAAGCTCCCCAGCTTCCCAGAAAGAAAGCTTTTGGGAGCCTCCCACAGCGCCTGCGCGCTGCCTTCCCGCCTTTCCTAACCAACTCTCCTCAGTTCTTCTTTTCCGCGGAGCCAGCAGGTCGTGTTCCTGTCACCGCTGAAGAAGTTCTTTATTTTAATTTATTTCTTTGGTCGCGTGTCTGCCTTCCCCGACGCCGGACTGGTACCGCCGGTCTTTTCTTTTCTTTCTAAAAAAAAATAAAATTTTTTTTTTCCTCACTTGGTGTATTTTTCTTTTTAGGCCTACAGGCCCACAAGAAAATTTTCCCTCATGGAAAAACCAGCCTCCGGGTTCAAAAAATGCACTAAGTGTAGCGGTACAATTTCTGTTACAGATACCCATGAATGGTGTCTTAAATGTTTGGGTCCTGAACACTCCGTTCCGGATTGCCAGTCCTGCTCTCTAATGTCTAAACGAGGGTTACAGAACCGAGCAGCCAAGCTCCATGTGCTGTTTCCCACGGATGCACCGGCGGTGGCATCGACATCTTCCACGTCTTCCTCTCCGGATGGGTCTCAGGTAACCAAACATAAACCTAGCAGGTCCTTGAAGGGCAAATCTCCCTCTCAGCATCGAGATGCCTCCGGGCTTGCCTTCGAGGATCCTGCCCCAGCCAAACAACCCCGGCGGGAAACTCCAGCTTCCAAAGCTCCTCCTATGGGGTTACAGGTTGACATCGATGGCACGGCCTCGACCGATCACCTGTTAGACTGCTCTGGGGTACCGGCACCTTCTCCCGGTACCGACATCCAGGCAGTCGTGGCGTCCATGGATCACACTGTTCAATCCATGCAGCAGGCTATAATGGCTTTTATTAATGCTGCGACGCCGACGGTACCGCAACGAGTTCCATTGTCGGTACCGGCGCCGGTACTGGTACCAGCGCCGATACCGGTACCGACTGCATCAACATCGGCCAGGATACCGACTAAGGTTCCTTGTCCAGGGCTATTTCTCGGTACCGATCCGGTACCGGGAACGCCCGATGTCGGTACCGATCGATACGCGTATCGATCATTGGAAGGGGACAGACGATACTTCGATTCCTCTGATGATCCTGATTCATCAGATGAGTCTCCTGAAGTATCCATTACCCTTCCTGAGGAACCTACTTCTCCAAAAAGGAGAATGTCTCCTCCAGAGGATTTGTCCTTTTAAGACTTCATAATAGAAGTGGCTAAAGGACTCTCTATTTCAGTAACCTCTGAAACAGAGCCTAGAGCAAAGAAAATTGATATTTTAGGATACTCTAAGGCTCCCAGAGAGGCAGTCACCTTGCCAATTCATGAAATTCTTCATGAACATATGATTGACTTATGGGAGAATCCTCTCACCCTTTCTCCTCATTCTCGTAGATTGGACACTATGTACCGTGTCCCTCCTTGTCCTGGATTTCAAAAAACTCAGCTTCCTCACCACTCCATTGTGGTGCAGTCAGCTATGAAAAGGATAAAGAGTACCAAAAGACACTCTTCTGCTCCTCCAGGAAGAGAATGCAGGACCTTCGATGCTTTTGGTAGAAAAATCTTCCAGGCCAGCATGCTTATTGCCAGAATCAACTCATATAGCCTTTATATGGGTATGTTTCTAAAGGAAGTTGCACAAAAGCTGCACAACTTTCTCCCTTTTCTTCCAGAGGATAAAAGGGATGAGTTCCTCCTTTGGCTTAAGCATACTCAAGACATTTCAAAGTTTTCCAACAGGGCAGCCTTTGACTCCTTTGAAGGTGCCAGCAGAGCCTCAGGCATTGCCATAGCTGCTCGCAGAATTGCTTGGCTCCAGGCTTCTGATATAGAGCCCTGGGTTCAGGATGGTTTAGGAAATCTGCCCTGTACGGGTGAAAATCTCTTTGGCAAAGAGTGGCAAATAAAGGCCACTCAAATGGATGCAGAGAATTCTGCTCTGGATATACTTTCCAAGTCAACCTCCATTCCAGCCAAGAAAAAACCTTTCAAAAAGCCTTTTTACAAAAGGAGCAGATTTCCTTCCACTTCTAGCCAACAATCTTCTACAGGTCGCTTTGCTAGTAAGCGTCAGCAACCTAAATAGGCCAGGCCTAAACCTGCAGGGACTGCTACAACCCAGCAGTCCCAACCCCCTCAGGGTTTTTGACTTGATACTAGAGAACTTAACCTTTCTGACTCTACAAAAGCCAGAACCTCTCACCATTCCAGGAAGGTTAGCTCATTTTGCTCCCAGATGGGAGTTCAGGCCAAGGATGCCTTCCTCCTTCATTGGGGTCAGGGCTTCCTGTATGCCTTTCCACCCATTCCTTTGATTCCCAAGACTCTGTTCAAACTCCAGAGGGATCAAGGATCTATGATCCTCATAGCTCCACGCTGACCACGCTAAGTGTGGTACCCTCTACTTCTGCATCTCTCCCAAGCCCCCTCCCTGGACTTGGGAGCTGCGCCAGACCTTCTGTTCCAGGAGGAAGGGACTTTGTGGCATCCAAACCACAAGTCCCTTCACCTCAGAGCTTGGTTACTGAAGGCCTAGACCTTCAAGACTTCAGTCTTTCTCAGCAAGTGAAGGATATCCTCCATGCTTCCAGAAAACCTTCCACTAGGCGTTCCTATGCTTTTAGGTGGAAAAGATTTTCCATTTGGTGTGCTCAAAAGAGTCTTGACCCTCTGGCACTTCCTGTGAATTCTCTATTGGAATATCTCCTGCATCTCTCCAATGCAGGCCTTAAAACAAATTCAGTAAGGGTCCATTTGAGTGCTTTTGCAGCATCCCTTAAGCCTCTCAATGGACAACCTATTTCCTCTCATCCTCTTATTGCAAGATTCATGAGAGGCCTAACTTTAACTAAACCTCCCATTCGACCTCCTCCGGTGGCATGGAACTTAAACTTGGTTCTTGGTCAGCTTATGAAGCCACCTTTTGAACCCTTAGCCACTACCTCCTTGAAATTTCTTTCCTGGAAGGTTATTTTCCTTATTGCAATCACTTCTGCTCACCGCATCAGTGAACTGCAGGCCTTAGTGGCTAATCCACCTTATACAAGGTTCCATCATGATAAGGTAGTCCTTAGGACAAATCCTCACTTTATGCCTAAAGTGGTCTCACCTTTTCATCTTAATCAAGAGGTATATTTACCTGTCTTTTTTCCAGCTCCTCATGCATCCAGTGCAGAGAGGAACCTTCATACTCTAGATTGTAAAAGAGCTCTTGCTTTTTACTTACACAGGACACAGCAACATAGAAAGTCTTCCCAGCTTTTTGTTGCTTTTGATCCTTCTCATTTAGGACTTCCAGTCTCTAAAAGAACACTGTCCAATTGGATTGCTCAGTGTATTTCTTTTGCTTACCAGAGTAAGAACCTTTCTCTGGAGGGCCATGTCACAGCTCACAATGTGAGGGCCATGGCCACCTCTATGGCTCATCTTCATTCTGTGTCCATCGACCAGATCTGTCGAGCAGCCACCTGGGCCTCAGTTCATACCTTCACAGCCCATTACTGTTTGGACATGGACTCCCGCCGGGATGCCTTGTTTGGTCAGGCTGTCCTCAGACACCTGTTCCATTCTTGAACAACTCCTGCCCTCCTTCCATGAATGGATGCCTGAGATCCATAGGAAGACGAGTAACCCTTCAGGGTCTCATACCCTTGGGGATCTCCCAGGCATCTTAGCTAGGGAGTCCCCATATGTGAGGACTCATTCCTGCTTGTTCCTGGAGATAGCACAGTTACTTACCTGTAACAGGTGATCTCTGGGAACAGCAGGAATTAGTCCTCACAACCCTCCCACCTCCCCTAGGAGTTGTATCTCTCTCTCTATCTTTCCTTTCCTCTCTCTCTCTATTGTCTCAGCTTTAAACTTGAACTGAGGAGAGTTGGTTAGGAAAGGTGGGAGCAGGTGCTGTGGGAGGCTCCCAAAAGCTTTCTTTCTGGGAAGCTGGGGAGCTTTCCCGCGCAGGCTCCGTCGGTACCGACGTACCCATATGTGAGGACTAAGTCCTGCTGTTCCCAGAGATCACCTGTTACAGGTAAGTAACTGTGCTTTCCCCAGCTTTCAAAGAAAGCCTTTTGGATTGCTGCCAGGCATGCCTGATCCTCTTCCCGCACAAGGGTGCCATCTTGCTCAGTCTCCCTTTTTCCGCGGAGCCCTTCGAACATATATCTTCATCTCTCGGGAAAAAAAATTTCTCTTTCGGCCTTTTGGGCCTTTTTCGAGTTGCAGCAGTCCTCTTCTGCCAGGTATCCCTCGAAATGTATCAAAAGTGACTTCATGGCTCTGGGACAGAGGGTGAAGCAGTTAGGTGCACAGGTGGTGTTCTCTTCAATCCTCCTTTTGAGGGTAAAGGCCAAGGCAGAGAGGCTCGCATCCTCGAGATGAATGCATGGCTGTGTGGATGGTGTCATCGAGAGCGTTTTGGTTTCCTAGATCATGGGATGCTGTTCCAAGGGTTGCAGAGCAGAGATGGCATCCATCTGTCTAAGAAAGGTCAACGCATCTTCGGTAGTAGACTGGGCTAATCTACTGAAGAGGGCTTTAAACTAGATTCGTTGGGGATGGGTGAAGAAAGCCCCCAGGTAGGTGATACATTAAATACCTTTATGGAAATGGGTAACAGGGGAAACATATGGAAAGCAGTGTGTATAAATGCCCGTAGCATGGGAAATAAGATCCCTGATGTTGAAGCTTTGGTGGGAGTGGCTGACTTGGATTTAGTGGCAGTTACAGAAACATAATTCACAGAAAACCATGATTGGGATGTAACTATACCTGGCTATACTTTATTCAGAAAGGACAGGGTGGTAAGAAGGGGAGGAGGAGTGGCACTATATGTAGAAACTACTATTAAAGCTTTGGAATTGCAGAGCTTAAAGGGAGAGAGGAGGCATTGTGGATTAAACTAGAAAGAGCGAAAGAGAAATCTTTGCATTGGCGTGATATACAGACCTCCCTCACAAGAGGAAGAGGTGGACAGAGTGTTAATTGAAGACAGACGCACCATTGCTAGGAAAGGGGAAGTGCTACTGATAGGAGATTTCAATATGCCAGATGTTGATTAGCACATTCCTGATGCAGTATCATCTAGAAGTAAGGAGATCCTGGATTCTTTACAGGGAGAACTATTCAGGCAATTGGTAACAGACCCCACACGTGAAGGGGCCATACTGGACTTGGTGCTTACCAATGGTGAAAGTGTTTCTGATGTTGTAGTGGGAGATCATTTTGCATCCAGTGATCACCAGATGGTGTGGTTCAGTATTAGGACTAGGGCTGTTAGAATCCATTCAAAGGTGAGGATCTTAGACTTTAGGAAGACTAACTTTGTGAAGATGGGCCAATACCTCAGAGAGTCGTTAGTGGGATGGGAACAGTTGGGGGATGTAGAAAAACAGTGGGCAAAACAGAAAGGGGATATTTTAAGGGCAACCAAACTTTTTGTTCAAAAGATAAATAAAGGTAAAAGGAAAAGGAAAAGGAGACCGCTATGGCTTTCGAAAGAAGTAGCTGAAAAAGTGAAGGAAAAGAGGGAGGCCTTCATGAAATACAACAGATCACAGAGAGAGAAAGACAGGCATCTATATTTGGAAAAACTAAGAGAAGCTAGCAAAGTAGTCAGGAAGGCAAAGTTTCAAAAGGAGGAGAAAATAGCCAATGCAATAAAATGGGGGGATAAGACAGTTTTCAGATATGTTAGTGAGAAGAGGAAGGGCAAAAGTGGTATTGTCAGACTCAAGGGTGCAAAGGAGAATTATGTAGAAGCTGATAAGGATAAAGCAGAATTGCTTAACAAATATTTCTGTTCTGTGTTCACAGATGAAGAACCAGGAGCAGGACCTCAGAAAACACCCACAAACAGGAACAGAAGCGAGGGACATCTTGAATAATTTTCAGAAGACTGTGTTCATGAGAAACTAGCTCAACTTAAAGTAGACAAAGCGATGGGACCGGATGGGATGCACCCTAGAATACTGAGGGAACTTGGGGACGTTCTAGCAGCTCCACTGACTGACCTTTTCAATGCCTCGTTGGAGTTGGGAGTGGTGCCAAAGGACTGGAGAGAGGCTCATGTGGTGCCTTTACACAAAAGCGGAAGTAAGGATGTGGTTGAAAACTACAGGCCGGTTAGTTTAACTTCGGTGGTGAGTAAATTATTGGAAACGCTGCTGAAAGAGAAAATAGTGAGGTTTCTGGAGTCCAGCAGATTATAGGATCCGAGGCAGCATGGATTCACCAGAGGCAGGTCTTGTCAGACAAATCTGATTAATTTCTTTGACTGGGTGACCAGGGAGTTGGACCGAGGGAGAGCCCCAGATGTGGTGTATTTAGATTTCAGTAAAGCCTTTGACACTGTTCCTCACAGGCGACTTATAAACAAACTTGAAATTCTGAGGAGAAGGATGTTACCAGTGGTGTGCCCCAGGGATCTGTCCTTGATCCGATTCTTTTTAACATCTTTGTTAGTGATATAGCGGAAGGGCTGTCGGGTAAGGTTTGCCCCTTTGCGGATGATACCAAAATCTGCAATAGAGTAGACACCCAGGAAGGTGTAGATAACATGAGGAGGGATCTAGCTAAGCTTGAAGAATGGTCTAGAATTTGGCAGCTGGGATTTAATGTTAAAAAATGTAAGGTCATGCATTTAGGCTGCAGCAATCCAAGGGAGCAATATAGTATAGGGGGGTGAAGTAGTTTTGCCCACTAAAGAAGAGCGGGACCTAGGCGTGGTTGTGTCTGATGATCTTAAAGTAGCTAAACAGGTAGAAAAGGTGACGGCAAAAGCTAGAAGTATGCTTGGGTGCATACGGAGAGGAATGACTAGCAGAAAAAAGGAGTTGATACTGCCTCTGTATAAGTCTTTGGTGCGACCTCATTTGGAGTATAGTGTGCAATTTTGGAGACCGCACCTTCAAAAGGATGTGAACAGGATGGAGTCAGTGCAGAGGGTGGCTACTAAAATGATTGGTGGTCTTCATTATAAAGCATATGAGGACAGACTTAAGGATCTTAATATGTACACCTTAGAGGAAAGGCGGGATAGAGGTGATATGATTGAGATGTTTAAATACCTCCATGACATAAATGTTCAGGGAGAGAGCCTTTTTCAATTGAAAGCAAGTTCTGCTATGAGGGGACATGGGATGAGGGTGAAGGGAGATAGATTCAGGAGTGATATGCCGAAATATTTCTTTACGGAAAGAATAGTGGATCCATGGACTAGTCTCTCAGTGGAGGTGGTAGAGATGAGGACAGTAACTGAATTCAAAAAAGCATGGGACAAATACAGAGGATCTCTAAAGGTAAAAAGGGGACTGTTGTTGATATGGAAGGAGAGACTAGATAGGCCATGTGGTCTTTTTCTGTCATCATATTTCTATGTTTCTTCTGTTTTTCTTACTTTAGGCCCTTTTTGCGCCCTTTATTCTAACTGCTGGCCTCGAGGGTTTTCAACCTCGCAGGGGCTCTTTTTGCCCCCCATGGCCACCGGCTTCAAAAAATGTGACAGATGCTCCAAAAACATGTCGCTCATGGACACCCACGACTGTTGTCTGTAGTGTCTGAGGGCTGACTGAAACCCAGATCTCTGTTCGTTTTGCAAGAAAATGTCCGCTAATGTCTTAGAAAGCCGTAAGCAGAAGTCTGACGACATTTTCTGTAGGTCAGCACCAGAGTCCCGGGTGGTGCCCCAATCCACCGACCCACCACTTGCAGGGGCCTCCGCAGTGACTCCGCATCCCAGGCATCATTCTGACCAGGGTTCGCCTGAGGTAGAATGGCGAAAAAAAGAAGACAACCTCAAAGACGCTGTCGGGGGCTCTGGATAAGCATGAGTGGTCTCGCGCTCGTTCCCTTAGCCCTCCCTGGCGTTCCCGAGAGTCATAGAAGGAGTGGCCTTGAAAGGTACCTTGTTCAGATCCGGAGGCCTCCAGCAATGGTGCCCGGTCTCCTGAGGGTTGTTTTATTGAGGACCCCCTCTCTTCCTCCACGTCTGACCCGGTAACCGCAGCATCGGTGTCCCAGGGACCCACTCCTGAGTGGGAGTCCCATATGCTGGCACTAGGGCACAGCATTTCCGCCTTCCTAGCCGCCCAGCAGGTGTTCTTGCCCAGCACAGCTGGTTCGCGCCTCGAGACCAAGGGTCCCTTAACTGTGGTCCTGAAAACTGCCTTGGAAATCCTCTAGAGCCATGGGCCTCGCGAGGGTACTCTGCACCGATCTCACTTGCTGTCCCGTTCCTCGGGGGCGAGGTCTTCCAGAGTCAGTGCCTCTGGCTCCAGATGGGCTTCGGGCACCGAAAGTGGGGATCAGCCTGATTCAAAGTCCTTCTCGGACCTCTCGGGTTGAGAATCAGATGGGGACACGTCCCCTAAAACCTGCGCCCATTGGGACCTTACTTCTGCCCTGAAACCTGTGCGCATTGGGACCTTACTTCTGTCCCATCCTCGCCCGCCTCAGGAAGGCGGTCACACCCCCCCCCCCCCCCCAGATACCTCCTTCTTGGTATTCATGTGGGATATGGCTCGGGCCCTCAATCTGCCCACGCAGACTGAGGAAGAGCCAAGGGCAGAGGAACTCAACATTTTGTAATATGAGTCTCCTCGAAGGAAGTCTCTCACTGTCCCTGTGCCGTCCATCCTGATCCGACTGCTCCTCCGCATGTGGAAAACACCTGCTTCGGTCCCTATCATCAGTAAAAGACTCAATGCCAAGTACAGAGTCCAGCGCAGCCCTGGGTTTCGGAAGGCCCAGCTTCCTCATACCTCCATGGTAGTGGAATCCGCAATGCGGAAACAGAAGAGCCCAAAGTCTAACAAGATAAAGAAAAATGGGTTGCAAATCAACCCTTCTAAATCTGCAACAATGTGTTTTTCAGGTAGTTTGGCATATTTGTGTAGCATATTACTTATTTATTCTTAGGCGTGATTTGATGTAGTTCTGTCATTTGAAAAACAGGTAAATACATCCATAAGGTCTCGTATCTCCAGGAACAAGCAGGAATGAGTCTTCACATTTGGGGTACGTCGGTACCGACGGAATCTGTGCGGGAACGCTCCCCAGCGTCCAATTAGAACGCTTTTGGGAGCATCCCACCATGCCTGCGTGCTGCCTTCCCGCCTTTCCCAACTGCCTCTCCTCAGTTTTCGTTTTTCCACGGAGCCGGCAGGACGTCCTCCTGTCACCGCAGAAAATTCTTCTTTTATTTTTTGGTTTTCTTGTGGTCGCGTCTGCCTTCCCCGACGCCACCGGTACCGCCGGTGTTTCTTTTCTTTTTTCTTATGAATTTTCCTTATTAAGGAATACCTTTTTCCTTGTTAGTGCCTGACGGTTTTTTCGGCCTGCTAGGCCTACTCACTTTCCTTCATGGAAGCGCCAGCCACTATCCCTAAGAAATGTTCAAATTGTGGCGGTACAAAATTGATTTTAGACACTCATAATTGGTGTCTACCCTGCTTGGGTCCTGACCACTATCCGTTGGAGTGTCCCTCCTGCAACAGTATAGTCAGAAGAAGTCTTCAGCATCGACTTCATCTCGATACGTGGTCCCCATTCAACTTTAGGGCACCGACCACCATTTCTTCTTCGCAGGATCAGGTAACCCAAAAACAGTCTGTTAAGACTAGCCAGCCCTCGAGTGGTAGATCTCATGAACAGCATAGAGATGCCTCTGGCCTTACCCTCGAGGACACACTGGCTTTAAAACCCCGGTGGGAGTCTTTGGCCTCCAAATCCTCAATGGGGTTTCAGGTTGTTCCTGAGGTTCACCCCTCTCCGAACATACCTGAGCCATGCTCGGTAGTGGCATCCGCTTCGAGCGGTACCCATACCTTGGCATCGGCAATGGTGTTGGATGAAACATTCCTCACCGAAGATCGTAGTCTGGCGCCCTCGGTTCCTTCGGGCCTGTTAGAGACGCTACAGACCGATCTTCCAGTATCGGTATCGACCCCGGTACTGCTACCGACGTCGGTACCCTCCAGACATGCATCGATAGACTCACTGCCTTCGATGCCGAGTCTGGAATCGATCTCCAGTCTGGATGACTGGGTACCAACTCGCCTTGGTACCGACACCGGACGGTACCGAAGGCACAGTTCCGATAATCCAGGTCGGGCACTCTCGGTTTCTTCAGTACCGTTAGAGTTGTCACCGACTGGTCTTCATGTATCGGTATCGGATACCGGTACCGGAGTCGGTAGCGGTATCCGCATTAGCATCGCTGTCAGTACCTTCCATGCTTGTTTCAATAGGCTCGCTTCCCTCGGTACCGAGTTTGGAATTGATCCCTAGCATGGACGATGCGCTACCGACTGCTTGTGGTCCCGACCTCCTGTGGTACCGCCGACCATCCTGTAAAGACAGTCCGATGCGCCACCCCTTAGGGTCTTCTATTCCAATGAATTTGGATAGATCCCTGGGTGCCAATGCTAGTTCTTCAGCAGATCTAGCCTGTACTCCTCTTTCTAGAGGACTTCCCTCTGGGGATTTTTCTTTTCAAGCATTCCTGCTTGATATGGCAAAGTCACTTGCCATTTCCTTACCTGGTCAAGATCCTGCACCAGGGAATACAGAATCTCTGTATATTCCCTGGAGTCCAAAGGAGGACATCATGCTTCCTTTGCATCAAACCTTGCTGGATCTGCTTTTTCGAAAGTGGGAAACTCCTTTAACAGTATCCCCACCTTCTAGGGCAACTGATCTTCTATACAAGGTGCCCCCTTCTCCAGGTTTTCAAAAGACTCAACTTCCTCATCATTCCATTGTTGTAGAATCAGCAATGAGGCGTGTTAAGAGTACTAAAAAGCACTCTTCTTATCCACCAGGTCGTGAGTCTAAGACTTTGGATGCCTTTGGACGCCAAACCTTCCAGGCATCCATGCTTTCAGCAAGAATTCTCTCATATATTTTCTATATGGGATTATCTCTTGAAGAAGTCACAAAGAAATTACTACCTTTGACCTCTTTTCTTCAAGAGCCCAAAAGAGCAGACTATTCCTTATTAGTTAATCATGCTCAAAATATCTCTAGGTTCCTTACTCGTGCTTCTCTAGACTCCTTTGAGTCTGTTAGCAGAACTTGTGCTATAGCTATAGGGGCACGACGTAAAGCCTGGCTCCAAGTTTCAGACTTGGACAAATGGGTACAAGAAAGACTGGGAAATACTCCTTGCACTGGAGAAAATCTCTTTAACAAGGAGTCTTTACTCCAAGCTGCTCAGTTAACCACTGACATTGCTGTTTTCAGAGGCTTGTCTACACCTTCTTCTTTCCCAGTTTGTAGGAAATCTCCTAACAAACTTTGTTCCCCTAAGGGGAAAAAGATTTATCCATCTTCTACCCATCATACAGATGTTCCCAGACAGGGGAAACATCAGACCAGCCTAAAGAAACCACAACCTCAACAGGTTCAGCAAACCCAGCAGCCGCAGGGTTTCTGATAGATTTTCATTACATCTCCTGTTTGGGGGTTAGAGTTTGTAGTCTGCTTCTTTTCACTTGAAGCATCTACACTAATTTCATCCTAAATTCTCATGAATCTCTTTTCACGAGACATCCTTTCTTTTTGCTCTAAGAGTTTTTATGATGATCATGCCTATAGTTAACAGGTTTCTCCTCTTATTCCTACTAGGAAAAAGAGGTGTAACAACTATCAATAAGACAGTTTTCCATGTACTAGCATGTATCATCTTTCCTTTCAGAGACTTACTGCATCGTGAGTCTCCTTCAACTCTGTCTTACCTACCCTCTTACTACAACATTCGGTTTGTAAGAGTGGTTCTATTACACTGGTAAGCCCCTGTGATTCTCTACCTATTCCAGTAAGGGGTTTCCTTTTCAGAGTTGTCTCCCCTTTTCACAATCTTACTTTAGGGCAGCTTATCAGACAATAAGAAAGTCTTACCACTCCTGCTTATATCTGTTCTTTTTTTTTCCAATCTGGAAAAATAAAAAGAAAAGGGATTTTTTTCCACTGCCGTGGTAATTGCTGCAAATGCAGCAGTTCCTAGTGGTTAAACCACTGGTTATGTTCACCACACAACCAGGGTTTCTCCTCCACTAGCAATCCTTCTGGCCTGGGTAGTAAGCCCAAAACAGGTTATCAACCTTTTTTGGAAACCCTATCATCATAGGCTTGTTGGTTTGACTTCTATTCTTCACCTTCTCCAATTCCCTTGTTTTTGGCAGAATAGTTTGTTACCTACTGGCTTTAAGCGGCCAGTTTTTTCTTCTAACCAACCTGCAACATGCTCTCTGCAACTCTACAGAGTAGCTTTGCACTATGGGCCCTTGCTAGAGAGCATTAATATCTTGTCTAGCAGATAATCACAGATGGTTAGGAGGGGTTCACCCAGTCATGCCCCATGACTGGCAGGTGTTCCCTACCCTTACCATCTCCTGTAAAGTCTCTTTTCAAAACAAAGGACACAGGCCTTACATCACGTGAAAACTTAAAGAATGGGCAGTTCCCTGGCTTGGTCTACATCTTCTTTGGACTTCTCACCAGGGATAGTTTTCTTTTCATTGCAGCTAGTCCTTATATGCTTCCTTCCCAATACTTCATGGGAAGCTCATGTTCAAATGAAGGACGCATGATACCCATCTTGCCCTCATAGGCGGGTCAATATGGTATCTTATTCCATTAGCGTCTTCTATCCATTTACCATACTGGAGTTATAGAGAGATCTAGACTTGCTGCCTGCAGACTGAAGTTATCCTCTGCACTTTTCACGTAGGCCATCCTGGTTATTCAAGAGCTAGAATTCTTAAAGGAATCTAGACTCCTCCTTGTCAGGGAGACCATTCGCCTGACTCTGTCAATCATAACCAGGGAAAGAAGATTCTCTTCTGCATCTATTCAAGCAGGTATCACCCTTCTTGCTATTAGATGAATCTTTCTCTCTCCCCATATTCCTATGGGGATCTAGTTATATAGGCATGTCTCCATCTACATATGTGGAGACATGTGTCTATATGTCCACATATTTATATACATATATATTTCTATATGTATCTGTGTATCTTCTGCCCATGTATATCTCTGTATATATATATATATATATATATATACATATATACATATATACATATATACTCCTATATGTATATATATTTCTAAATATCTATCTATCTATCTATCTGTCAAGATAAATCTTTTAGGTAGATATGTATCTACGTACTTATCTATCTGTCTGTTTAGGTTCATATATCCATATATTCCTATATGACTCTGACAGATGGCACTACCCCTATCAGTGCTGTGCCAGCATGCTTAGGGTTCTACACATACAACCACTCCCGGTGGTAATTAGCAAATTTTTTCTTACCATAACCTTTCAGGATTAGGTACCTCTGAAGCTCTCCATGTTCCTTTTTCTTTCCTAATTGGCCTCATTTAGGAAAGAGATTGCGGATCTTCAGTTAATCTAAAACTGTAACACTTCATAAGTCTGTCCTTACTTTATTGGATACAGGGGTCTTCCATACCCCTTCTCTCCTACATGGACTATTTCTATTGTCAGTCCAAATCGGTCAGACTTATTTTTCGTTTGGTCCTAGGATTGTACTGTTCTTGGGCCAAAAGAGCTTAAGCTTTGTCTAATAGTACCTTCTGCGTTTCCCGCTGAAGCCCTACCTCATTGTACTACCCCAGTTTCCCCTGGGGCTATTTCTCACCCTGAAGGGGTCTGACCTCCACTTGTTTTTTTTATACAGTTTATTACCTCTACTTCACAGTGAGGTACTCCTTGAGGATCTTCTTCTGGCTCTTCCAACAGATCCATATGAACTTCAATAGACTTTTTACAATACCACCAAGGGAAGTCCATAGTAGAATATTGCACTCAATATTTTTACTACTAAATATCATCTACACAGGGTATTCCTCTATAGAAGCCCTGTTCTAGTCCAGCTGTTCCATAGCACCTTTCTGTAATTCAACTCCTACCCTCCATCCCCAGGATGCCTGAGGTTCTGTCGAATAGCATGGCCTTCTCTGATCCGCAACATGCTGGGACTCCTCCAGGCATCTTAGCTTGGGAGTCCCCATATGTGAAGACTCATTCCTGCTTGTTCCTGGACAGTTTGCACAGTTACTTACCTGTATCAGGTGATCTCTGGGAACAGCAGGAATAAGTCTTCACAACCCACCCACCTCCCCTAGGAGTTGTATATTTCTGTCTCTATCTTTCCTCTCTCTCTCTCTCTCTCTTTGTCTCAGCTTTAAAACTTAATTGAGGAGAGGCAGTTGGGAAAGGTGGGAAGGCAGCACGCAGGTGTGGTGGGATGCTCCCAAAAGCGTTCTAATTGGATGCTGGGGAGCGTTCCCGCGCAGACTCCGTCGGTACCGACGTACCCCATATGTGAAGACTTATTCCTGCTGTTCCCAGAGATCACCTGTTACAGGTAAGTAACTGTGCTTTCTATGCTATCAAGTCTTTTCTTGGTCTGAAGGAACTGCAGGTGTTAATGCAAGCGATGGCAATTGCTTGACTTGATTACTACAATGCTTTGCTCAGTAGGATCAATGTGAGCCTATTCAGGGGACTGCAGACAGTGGAGAATACAGCGGTTAAACTCCATACAACTTGTGAAGAGTGATCATGCCATACCATGCCTTATTTAACACTGGCTGCTGGTGGTAGCTAATGCCTTGATTCCTCATAGGCCAGGGTGCCTTTTGAGACCTCAGGAATATAATATCTCCAGGAACAAGCAGGAATGTAGTCATCACATATGGTATCGTCGGTACCGACGGAGCCTGCGCGGGAACGCTCCCCAGCGTTCAATTAAGCTTTTGGGATCATCCCACAGCGCCTGCGTGCTGCCTTCCTGCCTTTCCCAACTGCTTCTCTCCAGTTCTTCTTTTTCCGCGGAGCCAGCAGGTCATTGTTCCTGTCACCGCAGAAGAATTCTTCTTTATTTCTTTCTTTTTTGTGGTCGCGTCTGCCTTCCTCGACTCTTTACCGGTACTGCCGGTTTTTTCGTCTTATTTTCTGTCTTAAAAAAAAAAAAAAAAAAAAATTTCTACATTTTTTCCTATTTTCTTCAGGTGCACGTGCCTTTTTGGGCCTTAGACCCAAAAACTTTTTCTTACAATGGAGAAACCTGCTTCAGGTTTCAAAAACTGCACCAAGTGTGCGGTACCATTTCCATCACCGACACCCATGAATGGTGTCTAAAATGTTTAGGTCCTGACCACTCCATCTCGGATTGTATGTCCTGCGCCATAATGTCTAAAAGAGGTCGGCAGAACCGAGCTGCTAAGCTCAGTACCCTGTTTCCCTCTGATGCAGCTAAGATGGCAACGACGTCTTCCAGGGCTTCCTCTTCCTCCCGTGGATTTCAGGTAACTAAACATAAATCCAGCCAGTCCTCAAAGGGTAGATCTCCTTCTAAGCATCGAGATGCCTCTGGCGTTGCCCTTGAGGATTCTGCATCGGCAAAATTGCCCAGGCGGGAGGCTTCGGCTTCCAAAGCATTATCGGGGCTCTAGGATGTTCTCGAGGCCTCGACCTCGGCAGAACTACTGGTGCCATGCTCTGGGGTACCGGCGGTCTTCTCCGGTACCGACATCCAGGCATCGGCAGCGTCGATAGACCAGAGATTCCTGGCTATTGAGCGCAGTCTGGCGGCTCTCCTTGTGGCATCGACGCCCTCAGAACCGTGACAGACACTTCCGCCAGTACTGGCACCGGCCCCGGCATTGGTATCGGTACCGGTACCGGTACCGATAGCATCGGTGTCTGCTTTGCCTGTACCCAGTCATCCAATGCCCTCCGGTAACGATACCCCGGTACCGATTACTCCGGTACCGATTTTGGTCGGTACAGATATCGGGCTCTTCAAGAGCATCCGGACAGACGGTACTTCGAGTCCTCAGAAGAATCTGAGGATTCTGACAGTTCTGTCGATGCAGGAATGCTTCTCCCAGAGGAGCCCTCCTCCCCTAAGCGCAGGATGTCTCCTCCAGAGGATATTTCCTTCCAGGATTTTATCAGGGAGGTGGCTCGGAGTCTGTCCATTACTGTGGCCCCTGAAACAGAGCCAAGGGCAAAGGAGTTGGAAATTCTACAATATCCCAAAACTCCTAAGGAGGCAGGTACCTTGCCCATTCATGAGATTTTATATGATCTCATGTTAAGGATGTGGGAGACACCTCTTACCACCTCTCCTCATTCTCGCAGACTGGATACTATGTATCGAGTCCCTCCTTGTCCTGGTTTCCAAAAGACTCAGATTCCTCACCACTCTATTGTAGTGGAATCAGCTATGAGAAGGATCAAGAGTGCAAAGAGGCATGCCTCTAATCCTCCAGGACGTGAGTGCAGAACCCTGGATGCTTTTGGACGTCGGGTCTTAAAAGCTTTCATGCTTTCTGCCAGGATCAGTTCCTATAGTCTCTATATGAGAATGTTCCTGAAGGAGGTCACAGATGATTTAGAAGCTTTAAGTCCTATTCTTCCTGAGGATAGAAGATAGGATTTTCTCACTTTGGTCAAACATGCCCAAGATGTTTCTAAATTTGCAAACCGTGCAGCCTTTGACTGCTTTGAGTGCGTAAGCAGAACCTCTGCTATTGCCATAGGTGCACGTAGAATTGCTTGGCTCCAAGCATCTGATCTGGAGCTCTGGGTACAATACAAATTGGGAAACATCCCTTGTACTGGTGAGAACCTGTTTGGTAGAGATTGGCAAGAAAAGGCCAATGAGATGGATGCTGAAAACTCCACCTTGGATAGATTATCCAAGTCCACCGCTGATCCTGCTAGAAAGAAATCTTTCAAGAAACCATTCTTTTCTAAGAAGAAAATATATTATCCTGCCTATGCTCAGCAGGCACATTTGGCAGGTCAGTTTGTCAAGAAGGGTCATCAACCACCCAAACAGAAGAAAGCAAAGACTGCTAAGCCTCAGCCGTCACAGCAGTCTCAGCCTCCACAAGGCCTTTGACTTTCAGCTAGAGAACTTTGCCTTCCTGGCTCTTGGGGGACCAGAGCCTTCCACCACTCCAGGAAGGTTATGTCACTTTGCCCCCAGATGGGGGCAGATAACAGCAGAGCATTGGACACTCTCCATCATAAAGGACGGGTACAAGCTTCATTTTTCAAGCATGCCCCCTCATACAATAGTAAGGCAGTTCAATTCTCCGACCTCTCTCATCAACCTGTTAGGGCATTAGGTCGCTATCCTTCTTGCCCAAGGGGCAATAGAAGAAGTACCCATTCATCAGCAGGGTACAGGGTTCTGCTCCCCTTATTTCCTTATTCCAAAGAAAACAGGGGGATACAGACCTATCTTGGACCTCAGAGAATTGAACAAATTCCTTGTCAAAGAGAAATTCAAGATGATTTCTCTCGGGTCTCTGCTGCCATACCTTCAGAGTCAGGATTGGCTTTGTTCTCTAGATCTCAAGGATGCATACACCCATGTCCTCATCCATCAAACCCACAGAAGATTCCTTCGGTTTCTTTTTCAAGGAAAGCACTACCAATACAGGGTGCTTCCTTTTGGCCTGGCCTCAGCACCAAGGGTGTTCATGAAATGCATGGCTGTTGTAGCAGCATTTCTCCGCACTCTAGGGATATTCGTCTTCCCCTACTTAGACGATTGGCTCATTCGAGCCCCAACAGATTCAGAGGCCAGGACCTCTCTATCCTGCACAATGCGTATCCTTCAGTATTTGGGTCTTGTAATAAACATCCCAAAATCCAGTCTAACTCCCACTCAGTCTTTAGAGTTCATAGGAGCTTTGCTGGATACCAGAAAGGCAAGGGCCTATCTCCCTCTGGCCCGCTGCCTTTGCATGGTGCAGTTAGCTTCTCAAGCAGTGCTAAAACCTCATCTCACTGCTCGAGAAATGTTACAACTACTAGTTCACATGGCATCTACGTACATGTGGTTCCCTATGCTTGCCTCCATATGAGGGCAGCCCAGTGGACTTTATCCACTCAATGGACCCAGGTATCAGGATGCCTGTCAGACAAAATAGCAAACACAAGTCGCCATATTTTGTCCCTCCAGTGGTGGAAGTCCACTGAAAACCTGTTGCTGGGGTCCCCTTTTCAACAACCCGTACCCCAAGCAACTCTCACAACAGATGCTTCTACAATGGGTTGGGGAGCTCATCTGCAAGACCTCTCCACCCAAGGCACCTGGTCTCCACTGGAGAGTCATCTACATATCAATCTCTTGGAGCTCAGAGCAATTTTCCTTGCTCTGCGAGTGTTCCACACCCTGCTCAGCTACAAGACAGTCCTCATTCATACCGACAATCAAGTAGCCATGTTCTATGTGAACAAGCAGGGGGGAATAGGCTCTCTGTCACTTTGCAACGAAGCTTTGGGACTATGGGCCCTCGCCAGAGAGCATCAGATTCATCTCCTGGCAGTGTATCTTCCAGGCATTCAAAACTCTTGGGCAGACCGACTCAGACGAGTTCTGCTTCCACACGAGTGGTCTCTGCATGCAGACCAGGTAGCCAAGATTTTTCAACTTTGGGGAACCCCGGACATAGACCTCTTTGCAAGTCCATGGAATGCCAAACTTCCCCAGTTCTGTTCCAGAATTCTGGCTCAGGGGGCTCAGGCCAGGGTTGCTTTCCTCCTTTACTGGGGTCAAGACTTCCTGTATGCCTTTCCACCCATTCCCCTAATTCCCAAAACCCTGTTCAAGCTTCAGAGAGACAGAGGCCATATGATTCTCATAGCTCCACATTGGCCACGGCAAGTGTGGTACCCTCTGCTTCTACATCTCTCTCAAGCTCCCTCCCTGGAGTTAGGGTCTGCTCCAGTTCTCCTATCTCAGGAGGACGGAATGTTATGGCATCCCAATCCCCAGTCTCTGCATCTCAGGGCTTGGTTGCTGAAGGCCTAGATCTCCATGATCTTAATATCCCTCAGCAAGTAAAAGATATTCTTTTTGCTTCCAGGAAACCTTCCACAAGACGCTCTTATGCTTTCAAGTGGAAAAGTTTTACCATATGGTGTTCGCAAAAGGGTCTTAACCCTCATGCGATACTTCTGGAATCATTGCTGGAGTATCTCCTTCATTTATCCAATGCAGGTCTTAAGACTAATTCAATAAGAGTCCATTTGAATGCTATTGCAGCTTCCTTTAAGCCTCTAAATGGACAGCCTATTTCCTCTCATCCTCTTATAGCAAGTTTTATGAGAGGCCTTCTTCTAACTAAGCCTCCCATTAGGCCACCACGGGTGGCATGGGACTTAAACCTGGTTCTTGGGCAGCTCATGAAGCCACCTTTCGAACCTTTAACTACTACCTCCTTGAAATTCCTTTCTTGGAAGTTTATCTTTCTCATTGCAATCACATCAGCACGCCGCATTAGTGAGTTGCAAGCGCTAGTAGCTGATCCACCTTATACATGGTTCCATTATGACAAGGTAGTCCTTAGGACTCATCCACACTTTATGCCAAAAGTGGTCTCGCCTTTTCATCTAAACCAAGCGGTCTGCCTACCTGTGTTTTTTCCAAGGCCTCAGGCATCAAATGCAGAGAGGAATCTTCATACCTTGGACTGTAAAAGAACTTTAGCCTTTTACTTACAAAGAACACAGCAACATAGAAAGTCCTCTCAACTCTTTGTTGCTTTTGATCCTTCTCATTTGGGACTTCCAGTCTCCAAGAGAACACTGTCTAACTGGATTACTTAGTGTATTTCCTTCGCCTACCAGAGTAAGAACCTTTCTCTGGAGGGCCATGTCACAGATCACAATGTGAGAGCCATTACAGCCTCAATGGGTCATCTGCACTCTGTGTCTATCGACGACATCTGTCGAGCAGCCACCTGGGCTTCGGTTCATACCTTTACAGCCCATTACTTCTTGGAGAAAGACTCCCGTCGGGATGCCTTGTTTGGTCAGGCTGTTCTCCAACACCTCTTCCATACCTAATCAACTCCTACCCACCATCCCTGGTAGGATGCCAGAGATCCATAGGGGGAAGTGGAGCCCTTCTCAGGGACACACAACTTCTGGGGTCTCTTCCTGGCACCTAAAGCTAGGGAGTCCCCATATGTGATGACTACATTCCTGCTTGTTCCTGGAGATAGCATAGTTACTCACCTGTAACAAGTGATCTCCGGGAACAGCAGGAATTTCATCCTCACAACCCACCCACCTCCCCTAGGAGTTGTATCTCTCTATCTATCTCTTTCCCTTTCCCTCTCTCTCTCTTTGTCTCAGCTTTAAAACTCAACTGGAGAGAGGCAATTGGGAAAGGCGGGAAGGCAGCATGCAGGCGCTGTGGGATGCTCCCACAAGCTTTTTAATTGGACGCTGGGGAGCGTTCCCGCACAGGCTCCGTCGGTACCGACGATACCATATGTGAGGACTAAATTCCTGCTGTTCCCAGAGATCACCTGTTACAGGTGAGTAACTATGCTTTACTGTCACTTTCATCATTGAATACTGTTCACCTGGAGTCTATGCAGAGTACAGCTGCCTTCTGTGACTGCAGCTCTGTGGTACAGTATCCCTCGTTATGTGTGCTTAGAATCCTCATCAGCAAAATTCAGAGTAGGTTTGGAAAAGTTTTTCTTTAAAATAGCATTTGGCTATAGACTGTGGTCTGGTCTGTTCTGTAAGGGGGATGTGGGATCTCATATTCTAAAATGGTACAGTCTGTATGTTGTTAATTTTATGTTTGTCATGGCTATTTTTTTTATTTCATTCAATTTATACTGCTTTGTTGTCATTTAAATATCGCAACATGTAAATAGTTACCCTGTATGGTCCAAGTTCTAACTCCTGTTATAATGTAAACTCAAACAGTCTTGACTGCACTGAGCTCTCGTTGTTGAATGTAAACCGCACTGATAACAAATAGCGCGGTATATAAGAATTGTTAAATAAATAAAATAAATAAATTTGCTGAAAGGTGGTGTATGAAATACATTATTAAACTAAACTATTACAACATTCTTGCCTAACAGAATTCAAAAGTTGGACCGCAAAAGGAAAACTATTTTATGATTATACAATTCACCTTGAATATTTGGCAACCAAAATAAACCAATAAAACTTCCTCACAAAGTTCTAGGCTATTCCATCATTACATTTGTAAGCCTGCTGTATTATATGCTATAAAATAAGAATGTTTTATATCCCTGAAATTCTGCATAACTTGATGCTCAGAATGTGGAAGACACCTCTGACTACTTCTCCTCACTCTAGGAGACTTGATACTATGTATCGAGTCCCACCATGTCCTGGATTTCAGAAAACTCAGCTGCCACACCATTCAATGTTAGTGGAGTCAGCCATGTGTAGGATGAAAAGTGCAAAAAGACATGCATCCAATCCTCTAGGTCGTGAATGCAGGACTCTGGATGCTTTTGGACGCAGAACCTTTCAAGCTTCCATTCTTTCAGCTAGGATCAGCTCATACATCCTATATATGGGAATGTTCCTCAATGAAATCACAGGAGACTTGGAACTTATGAGCCCATTTCTCCCAGATGATAAGAGACAAGACTTTCTTACTCTGGTTAAGCATACTCAGGATGTCTCCAAGTTTGTCAATCGTGCAGCCTTTGACTGCTTCGAATGCATCAGCAGAACTTAACTTCTGCTATTGCCATTAGCGCACAACGGATTGCCTTGCTACAGGCATCAGACTTAGAGACTTGGGTACAGGACAAGTTAGGCAACATTCCTTGCACGGGAGAGAATCTCTTCGGCAAGAACTGGCAGGAGAAGGCTAACGAGTTAGATGCTGACAATTCTACCTTAGATAGATTGTCAAAGTCTACAGCCCCTCCAGCCAAAAAGAAGCCTTATAAAAAACCCTCTTTTAGCAAAAAGAGGAAGTTTTATGCTTCCTATACCCAGCAGAGTCAGACTCCATGTCAGGTTGCCCAAAAGGGACAAACTAGACAACAAAAGAAACCAAAAGGCCCAAGAGCCCAACCAGCTCTCCAGGTTCAGCCCCCTCAAGGGCTTTGACTCCTTCCTAGAGAGCTTTGCCTTCCTGCCTCTCAGGGGTCCTCAACCCCCCAATATTCCCGGCAGGTTATGCCACTTTGTCAACAGATGGCATCAGATAACAGCAGAAGATTGGACTTTGTCCATTGTAGGGGAGGGATACAAACTTCATTTTCACAGCTTACCGCCTCCTACAATTCTAAAGCAGTTCAATTCACAAACCTTTGCAGACAATTTGCTAGATCACGAGGTTTCCACACTTCTTGCCCAAGGGAGCAATAGAGGAAGTACCTATTCTTCAACAGGGTGCAGGGTTCTACTCCCCCTATTTTCTTATTCCAAAGAAAACAGGACGACACAGACCCATTCTAGACCTCAGAGAATTGAACAAATATCTGTTTCGCGAGGAATTCAAAATGATTTCTCTGGGAACTCTTCTGCCATACCTTCAAAGCCAGGACTGGCTTTGCTCTCTAGACTTAAAGGATGTATACACTCACATTCCTATCCATCCAGATCACAGGAAATTTTAACGTTTCCTTTTCAGGGGAAGACATTTCCAGTACAGGATTCTTCCTTTTGGTCTGGCTTCAGCATCAAGGGTATTCACGAAATGCATGGCAGTAGTAGCTACATTTCTACGAACCCTGGGGATTTTTGTCTTCCCTTACTTAGACGACTGGCTCATCCAAGCCTCCACAGTGACAGAGGCTAGCACTGTACTGTCTCGTACAATGTGAATCCTCCAATACTTGGGATTGGTAATAAACTTCCAGAAATCTCAACTAGTTCCTTCCCAATGCCTAGAATTCATAGGAGCCTGTCTGGATACCAGACAGGCAAGGGCTTTCCTTCCACAAGCCCGGTGTCTTTGCATAATGCAGTTAGCTTCCCAAGCGGCAGGCAAATCCTCCCTCACTGCTCGGGAGCTACTGCAGTTACTGGGACACATGGTATCCACAGTTCATGTAGTCCCATATGCTTGCCTCCACATGCGAGCAGCTCAGTGGACCCTCTCCACACAGTGGACACAGGCCACGGGTCATTTGTTGGAAAAAATAACAATCTCTCAATAACTAATTTTGTCCCTCCAATGGTGGCAATCATTAGAAAATCTGACAGTAGGGTCTCCTTTCCATCAACCCCTCTTACAGGCCACCCTAACAACAGATGCATCAAAGGTGGGTTGGGGAGCACACCTGAATCATCTCTCTACCCAGGGCACTTGGACTCCACAGGAGGTTGGTTTGCACATAAAATTCCTGGAGTTAAGAGCAATTTATTTAGCTCTTCGAGTGTTCCACGCCCAGCTCAGCTACAAGACAGTCCTAGTCCAGATGGACAATCAGGTAGCCATGTTCTATTTGAACAAGCAGGGCGGGAAGGCTCTCTGTCATTATGCAATGAAGCTTTACGACTATGGGGCCTCGCCAGAGAGCATCAAATTCACCTTCTAGTGGTATATCTTCCAGGCATTCAAAACCTTTGGGCAGACAAACTCAGTCGAGTACTGCTACCTCACGAGTGGTCACTCCACCTAGACCAGGTGGCAAAGATATTTCATCTCTGGGGCACTCCAGACATAGACCTCTTTGCAAGTCCACTGAATGCCAAACTTCCCCGGTTCTGTTCCAGTATTCCGGCGCACAACTGTCAGGCAAGGGATGCCTTTCTCCTTCACTGGGGTCAGGACTTCCTTTATGCCTTCCCACCCATTCCCCTCATCCCCAAGGCACTCTTCAAGCTTAAGAGAGACAGGGGTCACATGATTCTCAGCACCACGATGGCCACGCCAAACATGGTATTCCCTGCTTCTGCATCTCTCTCAAGCGGTACCTCTGGAGTTAGGGCATGCTCCAGATCTCCTTTCCCAGGAGAACAGGACACTATGGCACCCAAATCCCCAGTCCCTGCACCTCACGGCCTGGTTGTTGAAGGCTTAGACCTCCAGGATTTCAACCTGTCCCAGCAGGTAAAAGATATCCTTCAGGTTTCTAGGAAACTTTCCACAAGAAGATCTTATGTCTTCAAGTGGAAACGTTTTACTATATGGTGCTCCAAGAAGGGATTAAACCTCCTTAGAATTGATACTAGAGTATCTCCTTCACTTATCGAATTCTGACCTAAAGACCAATTCGGTAAGAGTCCATCTTAGTGCAATTGCATCTTCTTATAAGCCTCTAAATCAGGGGTCACCAACCTGCGGCCCGCGAGGTCCCTCCGTGCGGCCCGCGAGACTCTACCCCGGTGCGGCCCGCCAAGGCAAACTCACCAACTCCTTCTTCTGCAGCCGTGGCTCCCTGCCTCTTAGGGAACCGCGGCTGTGCTTGTAAAATCATCGCGGAGCCCTTCCTGTCTTGACGGGCTCCGTGCAGCATTGTCCCGCCTCCAAAGGAAGTGGTAAACAACTTCCTTTAGAGGCGGGACAATGCTGCACGGAGCCCGTCAAGACAGGAAGGGCTCCGCGATGATTTTACAAGCACAGCCGCGGTTCCCTAAGAGGCAGGGAGCCGCGGCTGCAGAAGAAGGGAGGGAGCTGACATGGAAAAATAAAAGTACAGGTATGAGCAGGTTTGTTTTTTCGCGCGGGGGGGAGGGGGTGCGGCCCGCGAGTCTGCCGGTAGTCGGCTGTGCGGCCCGCGGCCCTCTGGAGGTTGGTGACCCCTGCTCTAAATGGACAACCAATTTCCTCTCATCCACTCCTATCAAGATTTATGAGAGGCCTTTTATTAACTAAACCTCCCATCAAGCCACAACCGGTAGCATGGGATCTAAATCTAGTTCTCTGGCAGCTCATGAAGCCACCTTTTGAACCTTTAGCCACTACAGCCCTTAAGCTTTTGACTTGGAAGGTCATCTTCCTGATTGCAATCACCTCTGCCCGTCGCATTAGTGAACTGCAAGCTTTAGTGGCTGATCCTCCTTATACTAGATTTCATCATGATAAGGTTGTTCTTCGAACTCACCCACACTTTATGCCAAAGGTGGTTTCTCCTTTTCATTTAAACCAATCAATTTATCTTCCTGTATTTTTTCCAAGGCCTCACGTCTCTAATGCAGAAAGAAACCTTCATACTTTGGATTGTAAAAGGGCCTTAGCCTTTTACATTCAAAGAACACAGCAACATAGAAAGTCCTCGCAACTTTTTGTAGCTTTTGACCCTAGTCGTTTGGGACTTCCAGTCTCCAAAAGAACTTTATCTAAATGGATTGCCCAATGCATATCCTTTGCTTATGAGAGTAAGGGTCTTCCTCTCCATGACCATGTCACAGCTCATAATATGAGAGCCATGGCAGCTTCTATGGCTAATCTCCACTCTGTATCTATCGATGACATTTGTCGAGCAGCCACTTGGGCTTCGGTACACACCTTCACAGCCCACTACTGCCTAAATAAAGCCTCCCATCGGGATGCCTTCTTTGGCCAAGCTGTTCTTCAAAATCTCTTTCAAACCTAAACCAACTCCTACCCACCAACGGTGGTGGGATGCAAGAGATCCGTGGGAGGAAGGATTCTCACCTTCGACGGTGGCACCTTCCTAGGGTTATCTCCCTGGAATCTTCAGCTAGGGAGTCCCCCATATGTGAGGACTACATTCCTGCTTGTTCCTGGAGATAGCGTAGTTACTCACCTGTAACAGGTGATCTCCGGGAACAGCAGGAATTTAGTCCTCACAATCCACCCACCTCCCCTAGGAGTTGTCTTTCTCTTTGTCTCTTTCCTCTCTCCCTCTATCCTTTCACTCAGCTACAAACTTAACTGAAGGAGGGACAGTTGGAAAGGCGGGAAGGCAGCGCGCATGTGCTGAGGAATGCTCCCAAAAACGTTCCTATCGGACGCTGGGGAGCGTTCCCACGCACGCTCCATCGGTACCGACGATACCCATATGTGAAGACTAAATTCCTGCTGTTCCCGGAGATCACCTGTTACAGGTGAGTAACTACACTTTTCTGTTCTATGCACAGAAGCAGCCTTTTCTAAAACTGGCTGGATCTCACATGCTTACACCCTATGTGCACATAAGCTTGTTTGACCTGGCAGGAGTCATTCCTGGGTGCACAGGGGACTTGAGAGCATTTTATAAAATACACCCCTAAGTGCATAAAACAAAATGGCAAATTTCTATGTGCCTTTGAGAAGGTTTAAATGTATGCATGTATTTCCCATGGAGTTTTTTAAAAGGGAAAATATACTATGAGAATATTATTTGCTTTTAAATTTAGTGTAATTTATGTGCATACCTGCTGCACAAATTAAGCAGCCTGTTATAAAATTACTCTGTTTCCAACCATTTACAGGTTAAATAGCTTCTTCATTCACCTAATGAAAGGATCATTGAAAGCTAGTGACAGGTGCATTGAGGTAGTCCAATATAAATGTCTCACTTACAACTTCTTTGTTTCTTTGTTATTTCTACTCTTTCAGATGGACTGAGGCAGCAACTACAATATTTTGCTAAAAAGCTTAAAACTAAAATCATATTCGGGATGTTTTAAATTATTTATTTATTTATTTAGACAGATTTGTATGCCACCTTTTCCTTCAATCAAGGTGGTCACGTCACGTCACATCACAATTGGAGGGTTACATTTAACATTAGGGTACATGTAATCATTTAGACAGCACAGTTACGTAATAGTATTTAGACATTTAGACAATGTTTAGACAGTACAATTGAAGTAACATATAACATAAAGGTATTTACTAATGATGTGTGTTGAATTTGTGTGTGTGGATGGGATGGGTGTGTGTTTAGTTGGCGGAGGTAGTAGTGTTGCTGTTTGGATAAGAGATGTTGCTTGAATGCTCATAGATTTCTATACATAACCATGTTTTGAGGTCTTTGTGGAAGTCTGTGAGGTCGTCTTATGGCATCGATTCACCCATTCTGAGGCTAAAGGGGAAGCCAATGTATAACTATTCAAGCAGACTGACATATAATTTAATATAATAACATATCTATATCAAACATTTTACACAAAGTTTTGATTACTACACAAACATAGAGCAGAGGCTATGCAGAAAGCCAAGTAAGAGTTAATAGGATAAAAAGTGTAGTTACTAACCTGTAACAGGTGTTCTCCAGGGACAGCAGGAATCAGTCCTCACTTATGGGTGACGTCGACACCAAGAGCCTGTGTGGAGCAATTTCCCAGCTTTCAAAGAAAGCCTTTGGGATTGCTGCCACACATGCGTGGTCCTCTTCCCGCCCAAGGGTGCCATTTTGCTCAGTCAGGTCCCATAGCTAGAGCCTTACTAAATGGATGGCAAAGGAAGAAAAAAGGGATGGCAACTCTTAAGGGGAGGTGGGAGGGTAGTGAGGACTGATTCGTGCTGTCCCTGGAGAACACCTGTTACAGGTGAGTAACTACGCTTTCTCCAGGAACAACAGGAAGTCAGTCCTCACTTACAGTATGAGACTCCCCAGCTACAAGCTACCAAAGTCTATAAGCAAAGCACCTCTGTGAAGCCATGAGCAGATGCCAACGATCTGAAGGAAGCCCGAGTCCATGGGGCCAAGCTCCCGGTAGCCGTAGGAGGAGGTCTGAAGGCAGGAGTTGCTTTTACCCCAAACAGATTACGGAGTACAGCCTGGCCGAAGGCACTGTCCTGGCGGGACTCCCTCTCCAGGCAGTAGTGTGTAGCAAAGGTATTCGCTGAAGACCAGCTCGCAGCCCAGCAGATGTCCATCAGAGGCACTGAGCACAGCGAAGCCACCAATGCCGCCTTGGCACGGACACCGTATACAGTGGCTTGTCGATCCAGTGAGACCCCAGCTTTGCCTGGACAACAGCGATGCAGTCCACCACCCAAATGGAGAGAGTGCATTTGGTGACTGCAAGCCCAGACGGTTGGGATTGTAGGCAATGAAGAGCCGGTCAGACTTGCGATGACCCTTGGTGCGCTGCAGGTAGAAGGCGAGAGCCCTCTTGCAGTCGAGGGTATGCAGAATCGCCGAAGCCCGGTCGGCGGGAGGTCTCGGGAAGAAAGTCGATAAGACTATCTCTTAGTTGAGATGGAAATCCAAGACAACTTTCGGTAGGAACTTGAGGTGGGTGTGAAGGACCATGCTGTTCCCATAGAACCTGGCGGCCATGAGGGCTTGAGGTTCGCTGACTTGCTGAGCCGAGGTCAGCGCCACCAGGAAGACTACCTTCCAAGAGAGGTGCCAAAGCAGCACGTCACCATCAGCTCGAAGGGTGGCTGCATCAGCTGCATGAGCATGATGTTCAGGTCCCACTCTGTTGGTGGAGGCCGCACGGGGGGCTTGGAGAGTAAAAGGCCCCGCATGAAGTGGGAGACCAGAGGCTGACCCGAGAGGGGTTTACCTTCGATGAGAAAGTGGTTGGCTGAAATGGCACTCAGGTGAACCCTGACTGAATTGGATTTCAGCCCCACCTGCAAGAGGTGGAGGTGGTACTGGAGAATCCACCAGGTGGAACAGGAGAATGGATTGATCTGAAGCCCAGAGCACCAGACCTAGAAACGCTGCCACTTGAGGGCATAGGTCCATCTCGTCGAGTCTTTCCTCGATGCGAGCAGGACTTCCTCGATCTCCTCTGGGAGGTGCAGTGAGGCTAAAGAGCCCCATTCATCTGCCAGGCTGCTAGGGATAGTGAGTCCAGGTTTGGGTGAAGTGTCAGGAGACCTGGAGCACTGCCCGTGGGAACCAAGGCTGTTGAGGCCATGAGGGAGCCATGAGAATCACTGATGCTCGGTCCCGCTGAATCTTTTGGAGGGTCCTCGCTATGAGGGGAGTGGGGAGAAATGCATACAGAAGCCCGGAGGTCCAATTCAGGAGGAATGCATCCAGGGCTACCCTGCTCGGGTGCGGTATCAGCCCACAAAAGCGGGGAAGCTTTGCGTTTGCTGGGCTGGTGAACAGGTCTATGGACTGAGTCCCCCAGCGGTGAAACAGGTGGAGAACCACCTCCGTACTCAGGTGCCGTTTGTGCGGGCGGAGACGCCTGCTGAGCCTGTCCACGAGGACATTGTCTTGGCCCGGGAGGTAGACAGCTCTTAGGGTCATGCCCCGGCGCACTGCAAAGGAGCAGAGGAGGACTGTCTCCCGGCAGAGGAGGCGGGAGCCCATGTCCCCTTCCTTGTTTATGTAGAACATTGCGACCTTGTTGTTGGTCTGCACGAGCACCGACTTGCCTTGCAAGTGGTGCTCGAAGACCTTCAAGTCTAACCGGATCGCTTGAAGTTCGAGCAGGTTGATCTGCTGCCAGGATTCCTCACGTGACCAACATCCCTGGGTATGGCGGTTGTTACAGTGGGCTCCATAGCCCGACAGTAACCATCCCGGATGACCTGGAGGACCCAGGTATCTGATGTGATGGCCTTCTGCTTGGGGGTGAAAAGGGACAGACGTCCTCCTACCAGCAGGAGCACCACTGGAAGACGAGAGGCTATGCATATGGTGTCAAAACCCCAGAGCTGGCTGCGGTGGCGCCGGTGGTTGGGTCTTGGGTCCCTTAGGTTTCCGGTGGTGGCCCTGAGCTCCACCCTTGCCTTGGCTGCTGGCACCAGAGCGGGCGGATAGGGTGGGTATCCCCGGTAACGAAGCCCCTTCCTCTGGAAGAAGGGCTTCTCTCTGTGTTTTTCCTTCCGAGGAAAGGACAAGGTTTTCCGAGAGAGACGGTTGTGGGTTACAAATTCCGTCTTGATCTCGGCTGCCTTGTCCTCCATGGGCTTGCTGAATGGTCATTCACCGTGGCAGGGAACATCCAAGAGTTTCTTCTGGACCCACTGTTCCAGGTCTGAGGACTGGAGCCATGCTTGACGCCGGGCTCGATGCCAGTCGCTGCTACATGGATGGAAGGTTTTTAAACCTGAGAAGGTGGTCACCTTTGAGGCCCGCGGCAAAACTGCCAAGCTCTTTAGCGAGATCACGAAGGAACATACCCATATATAGTTGGTATGGCTGGATGTGGCATGCCAGCATGGATCCCTGATAAGCCTTACGCCCAAGGGCGTCGAGGGCACGGGATCCCCTTCCAGGTGGAAATGAAGAATGCCAGCAGGTGGAGACAGACTTGAACAACTTTCAGTAATATCATCACTTGGTATATCCACAAGTGCAGCATTGAGAGAAGCCAGTATTTGCCTCTAGCAGGTGGCAAGTTGTTTGAATTGATGCAACAGTGCAGATTGGCCTATCTCCCCTGGCCCACACCATGATGCTATGAGGTCTGTGACTGAGTCCTGTAGGCCCAGTGTTGCTCGAAGCTTGGGAATGTGGGAGACACTGACTTCGGTACCGTGGTGAGCAAATGACTCAACATGATGTATCGAGTCCGCCGAAGTCTGGGCTTCTAAAAGCAAGGTTCTCGCACCCCTTTTGTTCAATATCTTTTTCGCACCGCTCGCTGTCCTTATTCAACAATCCAGAATCTCTGCTTACTACTACACTGACGACATTCTCCTTCTGCACCACACTAATCCATTAACCCTTTCAAGGCCTACTTTAAATTTTTAGTCCACATTCTGCATCCGGGTTAATTTTTGCATATTTCAGGAAAATTGTACCCGTCTTATTCAATATGTTCTAATAGTGATTTTCCTTCTGCTATGGTCATGTATTATATACCATTTGATAGGAATATTTAGTCAGAATTTTGGATCCCAAGAGTTTTGGGCTCTGCCTGGAAAGGGTTAAAGCCAGACCTCTTTTCCCTCAACATTTGCTTCTCCTCGGTTGCTGACTGGTTAGCCACGAACTGTCTGCACCTTAACCTTGCAAAAACATCTGCCATCTGGTTCACTCATGGAAGTACAGTGGTGTGCAAAAGTCTGGAATCACTTGTAAATTTGAGGTTTTGACCTTATATCTTAATTTCTTTTTCCTCCCAGTGGCTTTTTCTGTGTATCTCATAATAAGTGATAGATTTGGCTATTAGGGCCAACTTTTAGTATTGGTTTGGCCCTTATTTTCTTTGTTTGTTCCCCATAGTTGTCCTGTTGATAGATTTTCTGTGAAAATCGCGTAATGTACATCGTTGGCCAATGATATATTATTGTAAGTATGCTTTAAAATATTATGGACGCACGCCAGGTTTCCTTCAAATTAATGTATGTGGCCTTGAAAAAGGCCATTTTTATGTGTCAGTGATGGCTTAGTATTTGATGTGCCACCCTTTGTTCTTGATCACCTGACTGCACCTTGTCGGCATTCAATGAACCAGTCTGACAAGGTGATCGTTGGTGACAACGCGGTTCCAAGCTGTAATGAGTGACTCAATCAGCTCACGCTTTAAGAGAAAATATTTCTTCACTCAACGTGTAATCAAACTCTGGAATCTGTTACCGGAGGATGTAGTAAGGGCTGTTAGTATAGCTGGGTTTAAAAAAGGTTTGGACAAGTTCCTGGAGGAAAGGTCCATAAACCACTATTAAAAAGGGACCCAGGATATCAATGCTTGACCTAGTACAAGCACTGCAGAACCTGTGTCTTTTGGGGAAACTGCTAGGTACGTATGACCTAGATTGGCCACTGTTGGAAACAGGATACTGGGCTTGATGGACCTCGGTCTGACCCAGTATGGCATTTCTTATGTTCTTATGTTCTTATGTTTTGATGTCGGATGCCTCTTGGATATTTCCAAGGCCACCTTGTGCCACAGGTTCTCGATTGGATTCAAATCTGGAGATTGGGCAGGCCAGTCCATTGACTTGATGTTGTTCCGCTGCTTGCAGCTGATCACTTGTCTGGAACGATGGCAGGGTGCATTGTCATCTTGGAACAGGAACTGGCCAGGAAACAGCTGGTGTGCTGATGGCACCATGCACTTTTGCAGTATGGTGATGTACTTGGCCCTGTTGACCATTCCATCGACAATGTAAGGACGTCCAACGCCACTGGCAGCCCCAGACCATGACCTTCAAAGGATGTTTCACAGTGAGGTTGAGACACTCAGGCTTGAATTCCTCTCCAGGAAATCTCCTCACATAGGTATGGGCTTGGTTACCAAACAGGCAGAAGGTGCTTTCATCGCTGAATAGCACCTTTTCCCACATTTCAGTCGACCAGGTTGAGTGCTTTCTTGCCCACACGATCCGGTTATGCCTTTGTATGTCAGTCATCAATAGCTTATTCCGTGCTTTGCAGCCCCGGAGACCAAACTGCAGACACTGGTGACGAATTGTTGATGAGCTGATACTGACTTCACTCTTGTCTGACCACTCTCAAAGTAGCTGAGGAGAGGTCAACTTGCGATTAGTCAGTGAAATGTGTCATAGTGCTCGGTCCTGGCATGATGTTGATGCACGTGGACGACCTGAACGAGGCTTGTCCACCACTGAACCTGTTTCTTTCTTTCTTCTGTACAATCTTAACAACAGCGCTCTGACTGCAGTCAACTTTCCTGGCTATCTGACGGCTTGAAAATCCTTCCTCGCTCATAAAGGACACACGGACATGCTCCTCCAACATCAGGGTCCACGTCACCTTCATGGTCAATCCAGAAAGCGTATGAAATTCAAAAATTCCACGCATTTTTATAGCTGCACTGTTGGCTAGATATCTGCATTGTGATTGGTTAATGAAACTAGCCTCCTGATTGATAATCTCGATCCAGTTTTGACGCAGGATCCACAAAGATTGCAGTAGCTATCTCCCAATGTCTAAAGTATTTAAATTGGAAGCAAGGCATGCAAAAAAGTAAACTCTAATAGCCAAATGTATCCCTTTTAACGTGATAGAAAGATGAATATGCTGGGCTAACGCAAAATTTTAAAAAACCTGAAAGTATGAAAAACGCAAAACTCACAAGTGATTCCAGACTTTTGCACACCACTGTACTTGTCCTACTATAACACCACTATTTGCAGGTTCCCCCTTTCCTCTAGTGCCCACTCTCCGTTATCTCTGGGTCTTTCTCGACTCTGGTCTCTCTTTCAATGATCATATCTCGCAACTCGTAAGGAAATCCTTTACCATCTCTGCCAAGTTAGGGCTATCTGTCCTTTCCTCACCCCCCAGGCACTAACCACACTCCTGTTGTCTCTAGTCATGTCCCATTTAGACTTTTGCAACTCTGTTCTTGCTGGTGTTCCTCGTCCTCAACTTCACAGACTTCAGCTTGTTCAAAACACGGCAGCCGGTATTAGTATCATTCCACCTGCCATGAGCACATCACCCCTCTTCTCTTTCAACTCCACTGGCTCCCATTGGAATATTGCATACACTACAAGATTCTTACTACAGTTCACCAGGCTGTCTGCACTCACACTCCACAATATATGGCAGATCGCCTCCAATTCCACGCTCTCAGCCATCAGCTGCACTTAGCACACATAAATCGTCTTCACCTCCCCTCTCCAGCCCATGCCCATTTACAGTCCACACGTCATTCAGCCTCCTTTTTCCTTGGACCTGCCCTCTGGAATTCTCTTCCTACCCCCCTCAGATTGGAACAGAACTACAGTACTTTTAAATCACTCCTCAAAACCCATTTGTTCTCCTCTGCCTTCAATCTCCCAGCTTCCGCCATGTGACCTTGTGTCTCTCAGATTGTTTCTTCCCCCTGTCTTGTCTGCTCAACTATCTCTCTTTCCTGTCTCGAATTGCAGTTCCTTTTCCTTTTCTGGCCTCTCTGTTCTTCTGTTTTTGATTATTGTACACCACCTTGTTGTTACGAAGGGCAGTCTATCAAATTGAATAAACATAAACATACGTCTCATCTGCCTCATAACTCCATGGTGGTGGAGTTGGCCATGTGTCGGCTGAAAAGCCAGAAGACACACTCCTTGGTGCCCTCCAGCAGGGAGGCCCACACCCTGGATGCCCTCGGCAGAAAGTGCTATCAGGGCTCAATGTTCATCGGCCGCATCCAGGCCTACCAGCTGTACATGGGCATGTACCTGAGAGACCTGGTGAAGGAACTCGTCGGGTTCTCAGCTGGTCTCTCCGAGGAACTCTTGCAGTGGTTCAAGAACCTGGCCAAGGCAGTACGTGAATGCTCCAAATTTATGTCTCGAGCGGCCTATGATGGGTTCGAGTCGGCAGCTCGAGTAGCAGCGGCTGGCATCGGTGCATGCCGCCAAGCTTGGCTACAGTTGTCCAACCTCGAGCAGTGGGTTCAGGACAAATTGGTCGATGTCCCCTGCCAAGGAGAGAACCTGTTTGGCAAACCCATGACCGACAAGGCTGCTGAGCTGGAGACTGAGTTCATGACAAGTACCAGGCTCTCCAAAAAGACCACTGCCCCTCCCCAATGGAAGGACTCAGGTAAAAAGTATTTTTACCCAAGGAAGGGAGCTGCTTACAGAAACTACCCACCTTTTCAGGCCTCACCAGCTCTCCAACAGGGTCAGCAGGCCAAGGATATGGGCATGGCCCTCGTAAGCAGAAGGCTCCAAAACCCCAGGCATGGCTCCGGCCCAGTCAGGGGGGAGTTTTTGACTCCTTGAGCATAGCCTATCTATGCCAAGGAATCAGCAACCCACAGGGGGACATCTGGCCTTCTATGCCCAGAGGTGGTTGACCATCACCACTGACTCTTTGGCACTTCGGGTAGTCAGGGAGGGTTACCTCCTCCACCGGACTCAGACTCCTTCCCCTTATTTCTCGGAGGAGCCCCTCCGCTCTCCCCTCCACTGGGACCTTCTACTGAAGGATAGCAGGTCTTTTCGAGGACAAAGCGGTGGAACCGGTGCCCCACCATCTCAAGGGCAAGGGGTTCTACTCCAGGTACTTCATGCCAAAAAGGACAGGGGTCTAAGGTCCATTCTCGACCTGCGCAACCTCAACAAATTCCTGGTGAGGGAGAAGTTAAAGATGCTCTCCCTTGGAACATTGCTGCCATACCTCCAGCAGGGAGATTGCCTATGCTTATACCCACATCTTCATTTACCCCAATCACAGGCAGTACCTGCGATTCATAGTGGGGGGCAGGCATTTTCAGTACAGGGTGCTTCCTTTTGGCTTGGCCTCTGCCTGAAGAGTCTTCACAAAATGCCTGGCAGTCATTGTCGCCTTCCTCCAGCTCCAGGGGGTCTTCATCTTTCCCTACCAGGACGATTGGCTCATAAAGGGAGGCACAGCCTCAGAGGTGCAGCAGGGTACTGCATGCACTATCCAGGTCCTGCACCAATTGGGGTTTGTCATAAACTATCCCAAGTCTCACCTCCTCCTGACACAGTGTCTGGACTTCATCGGGGCAAAGATTGACACTCTCCAGTTGAAGGCATTCTTGCCTAGGGACTGGGCCAGCCATCTAAGGAGTCTGGCTCAGGACATACAGTACCGTCCCTCGGTGCCCGTTCAGCTTCTTCTGCGCCTCCTTGGGCACATGGCCTCCATGGTCCACGTCACCCCCAACGCTCACCTCCACATGAGGGTGGTGCAGTGGTGTCTCCGGGACCAGTGGTCTGAGGCCATGGGTCGCCTCCAAGACAGTCCCTGTGACCCACCAATAGGCAGACTCCCTGGTCTGGTGGTAGTCTCTCCAGCATCTCGAGGTGGGCATGCCTTTTCAGGCCCCAAGCTCCTCAAGGGTTCTCACCACGGACGCCTCCCTACTTGGCTGGGGAGCCCACTGCAGAGTTTCTGCACCCAGGGCACCTGGTAACCAGATGAGAGCACCCAGCAGATCAACCTCCTGGAGCTCTGAACCATACACTTAGCCCTGCGAGTCTTCTGTCTGCACCTGCGTCGCCAGCCGGTGCTGGTCCAGAAGGACAATCAGGTGGCGATGTTCTATGTGAACAAATAGGGGGGCACGGGGTCTCTTACCCTTTGTCAGGAGGCACTGGTCCTCTGCTTGTGCGCAATCCAACAGGGTATCCTCCTGCGGGCAGTGTACCTGCCAAGCCAGGACAACAGGCTGAGCAGAGTCCTCTAGACGCACAAGTGGCAGCTGGACTCCAGGGTAGCCAATCAGCTTTTCCAGCTCTGGGAAGATCCCGTGATGGACCTGTTTTCTAGCCGGAAAACTTACAGTTGCCCTGCTTCTGCTCACAACAAGCCCACCCCTCCAGGGTGGCAGCGAACACATGTATGCCTTCCCTCCTATGCTGCTGATTGCCAAGACCTTATTCAGGACCCTCCGTGACAGGGCCTCGCTCATCCTGATAGCTCCTCGGTGGCCCAGACAACCATGGTTTCTGCTGCTCCTCCGGTTGATGGTGGAGACCCCCATTCCCTTGGGGACTGACCTGGGAGTCCTATCTCAGGAAGGGGGCGCTCTCCTGCACCCTAACCTGGGGTCCCTGTCGCTGATGGCGTGGCTGCTGAGAGGGTGACCCTGGCCCCTTTCAACCTTCCAGTTAAGGTGGAATACATTCTGCTGGCCTCTCACAAGGTCTTTACTAGGAAGGCTTACACCCTCAAATGGCATAGATTCTTGGTTTGGTGCGCTGAACACGGAGCTGACCGTTTCCTCTGCCCAGTGGCACTGGTGTTACAGTACCTTATCCTCCTCTCTCAATCCGGGCTCAGGTTAAACTCCGTCCGAGTGCACCTTAGTGCCTTGGCAGCACACCACCATCTGGTGGATGATGAGCCTCTCTCGGTCCAACTTTTGGTGACCCGTTTTCTTTGGGGCCTGCTCTTATTGAAGCCTCCAGTTCACCCTCCAGCAACCGAATGGGATCTCAATGTGGTGTTGGGACAACTCACTCACCTGCCCTTCGAGCATCTAGCTACCTGGGACCTTCGCTACTTCTCTTGGAAGGTGGTTTTCCTGGTCGTGCTTACCTCCGCTCTCAGAGTTAACGAGCTTCAAGCCTTTGTGGTGGAGGCACCCTATTCCAGGTTCTACAAGAACAGAGTGGTGCTTCGCATGCACCCCAAATTCCTGCTGAAGGTAGCATCACCCTTCCATCTGAACCAGGAAGTGGTACTCCCCACCTTCTTTCCAAGACCTCACTCCAGTCAAGCGGAGACACTCCTTCACACCTTGGACTGTAAGAGGGCTTTGTCCTTCTATATCCAACAAACTCAGGGCGACAGCAAAACTTCTCAGCTTTTCATCTACTGCGACCCCAGTAGGCTTGGGAAGGCGGTGACCAAGTGTACGCTGTCCACATGGGTGGCAGACTGTATCACCCTCGCTTATGAGCAGACGGGACTCCTGCTGGAGGGCTGCATCACGGCACACCGTGTCAGGGCCTTGGCGACCTCGGTGGCAAACGTACGCTCTGTCCCAGTGGTGGACATCTTCCGGGCCACCTCCTGGTCTAAAGTTCATACCTTTGCAGCTCATTACTGCCTGGAAAAGAGTCTCGACAGGACAGTGCCTTCGGCCAGGCTGCACTCTGTAACCTTTTCAGGGTCTAGGTAACTCATACCCTCCGACCCTTCTGTGTTCAGGCTACCGGAGTGCTGGTTTTATCGGACACGGGGATCCTACTGTGGTCTGTGTACATGGACTAAATTGCAGCTGCTTGCGGCTCCCTATGAGGGAGCCCCTATTTTTGCTATGGGCTTTCTGTAGCCTGTAGCTGGGGAGTCCAGTATGTAAGGACTGACTTCCTGCTTGTTCCTGGAGAAAGCATAGTTACTCACCTGTAACAGGTGTTCTCCGGGGACAGCAGGAATCAGTCCTCACAACCTTCCCTCCTCCCCTTGGAGTTGCTCCTTTACCATCTTTTATTTTTGCCATCTTTTAGCTATGTCATCTGACTGAGCAAGATGGCACTCTTGGGCGGTAAGGGGACCACGCATGCATTTTGGCATCTCCCAAAGGCTTTCTTTGAAAGCTGGGGGGATGCTTCCGCGAGGGCTTCATCGATGCCGATGTCACCCATATGTGAGAACTGTATCCTGCTGTCCCTGGAGAACACCTGTTACAGGTGAGTAACTCCTCTTTCTCTAAAGGGAATGGCTTCTTCCACATCCACAAACTGCACATATGTTATCAGTCCTTTCTCTGCCCACCTCCGAAACACCGCTTGCTCCCTTCCCTTCATAAACTCATAATCTAGGCTTACTGGCATCAATAGGAATCTTTCCTTTCCCAATTCCTTTATCATTAACACCCCTACCTATACCTTTAATACATACTTAGTGATTGGGTTAACCACCTTTCTCAGTATCCCACCCTGTTCCGCAACCAAGTCAAATGCTTTAGCCATATCCCTTCCCATCCTTCCTGCTGTATCTTTATTGATGATTACCCCTCCCCTGCTACCCAGTCTGCTATATGTTTTACTTGTGCCAGTCGGTAAGATCTCTGACAATTTGGCAATGCCAGTATCCCTTCCTCTTATATAGGATTCTCCTTGCTACCTTTGAATTTTTCCAGCCTCAAATCGACTTCCCAGTTACCCTCTGTGATCTATATAGTACCATCTTTAGTATCTCTTTTGGTAGAGACTGGAAACCAAAGAGCAGTCTTGACATCACATTCATTTTCATTGCGGATTTTCTACCCCACCAGGATAGAAACCCCTTATGCCATTTATCTAGTTTCCTCTCTGTTTCCTTAATTAGCCTTTTAAAATTGAATTCATATAATTTAGAGGTGTTCGGGCTAATGTGAATCTCCAAATATCTAATTTGTTTTCTTCCCCAAAGAAAATTAAATACATTTTTCGTTCTCTGCACTTCCTTTTTCCCCTAGTGTGAGGTTCAAAATCTCTGTTTTGTCCATGTTCATCTTGAAGTCTACCAAAATATTGAAACTGCCTCATCTTTCTCAGTATTACTGCAGGGTCAGCTCAGGGTTTTCTAAATATAGCAATATATCTTTCTCCCTTTCACTGTCCATATGAATTGGAATATTCTCTTTTATATTATCAGCAGCATTCCTACCCTGTTTGAAACCATTATAAAGAACAAAATTACTGAACCATGTAGATAGTCATGGCTTAATGGGAGACAGCCAACGTGGCTTTAGCCAAGGAAGGTCTTGTCTTACTAATCTGTTTTCTTGAAGGTGTAAATAAACAGAAAAAGGTGAGCCGGTTGTTATAATGTATCTGGATTTTCAGAAAGCTTTTGACAAAGTCCCTCATGAGAGACTTTTGGACAAAATTAAAAAGTCATGGGAGAGGAGACAGTGTACTATTGTGCATCAAGAACTGGTTAAATGATAGAAAGCAGAGGGTATGGCTAAATGGCCAATTTTTCCAATAGAGAAAGGTGAATAGTGGAGCACCTCAGGGACCTGTGCTGGGTCCCCTGCTTTTAAACATATTCGTAAATAACCTGAAAATGGAAATAACTAGTGAGGTAATCACATTTGCAGATGACACAAAACTATTCAAAGTTGTTAAAACCCAAGAGGATTGTGGAAAATTGCAAGAGGACCTTGATAAATTGGAAGACTGTGCATCCAAATGGCAGATGAAATGGAATGTGGACAAGTGCAAAGTTATGCATCTAGGAAAGAACAACCCAAACTATGGTTACACAATGCAAGGTTCCACATTTGGAACCACCACCCAGGAAAAAGATTTAGGTGTCATTGTGGATAATATGTTAAAACCCTCTGCCCAGTGTGCAGCTGCGGCTAAGAGAGCAAATAGAATGCTAGGTACGTATCATAAAGAAAGGAATGGAGAATAAAACAAAGGATATTATAATACCTCTGTATCTTCCATGATGTGACCGCACCTTGAATATTGTGTGCAATTTTGGTCACCGTATCTTAAAAAGGATATAGCATTATTAGAAAAGGTACAGAGAAGAGCTACCAAAATGGTAAAGTTGATGGAAAGATACCCCTATGAAGAGGCTAAAAGGGCTCTTCAACCTGGAAAAGAGACGGCTGAGGGGAAATATGATAGAGGTCTATAAATTAATGAATGGAGTGGAATGGGTTAACATAGATTGATTGTTTTCTCCATCAAAATATAGAAAGATTAGGGGACATGCAATGAAGCTACAGGATAAACTATTTAAGACTAATAAGAGAAAATATTTTTTCACTCAACGTGTAATCAAACTCTGGAATTTTTTACTGGAGGATGTAGTAAAAGCTGTTAGTGTAGCCGGGTTTAAAAAATGTTTGGACAAGTTCCTGGAGCAAAGGTTCATAAACCATTACTAAAGGGGACCCGGGATATCCACTGCTTGACCCAATACAAGTTCCAATTGTGGAACTTGTGTCCTTTGGGGAAACTGCTAGGTACTTGTGAGTTAGATTGGCCGCTGTTGGAAACAGGATACTGGGCTTGATGGAACTTTGTCTGACCCAGTATGGCATATGTTCTTATGATCTTGAATCATTTCTGACAAGGCTCCCATCAGCCCTTGTGCCAATATTCAGGCCTTTACATTTTCATTTAATAATGATATAGGTATGTAAAAACACCCAAGCTGCTGGGTCCCTGCCAGGCTTGGGCAGTACCGTAATTCCTGCCCCTGCCATAGATCTTGTGCAAAACTATTAAACAAATTGTTCATTTTTCCTACCCATTCCTCTTTAAACTTTTTATCCAACCTAGGTGTTTTTGTCAGTCAGTAGCATTCCAATTGCTCATTCCACCTCCAGTTGCGATCTTGGTTTCTCTATCCCTTCACTTACTTTTTCTGTTAATTTGGGGAAAGTTCACCTCATCCAAATATTTAGCAATTTCCTCCTCACTCACTCCCCCTCTCCCCCCATATACCTTCTTTGTAATACCTGAGAAACTGCTTTCCTATCTCCCCTTCACCATAATACAATACTTCGTATCCCCTTCCCTTTTTATATTTTGCACATTTGCTATGCCCCCCTTCCCTTCAGGGTTCTGGCTAATAGTCAACTTGATTTGTTGCCATGTTCAAACACCTTCTATAGCAATCTGTTTAAACTAGAATTCTTGCAGTTTTCTCCTCTCCTGCCATGGCTGCCCACCCCCCCCCCCCCCCCCCACACACACACACACCTTTTTAGGCTCCCCTTATTTAATTTTTCCAGACTTACCAGATTTTCCCAACATTCATTTTGTTGTTCTCATTTTTCCTTTTTTTCTTTGCCTCCCCCCCATTTTACAAGAACTCTCTTAATTACTGCTTTCATAGTATCTTACACCATCCCCACCGCTACTTTTCTTCCCATTGTTTTCAGTTGACTGTATTTAGCTCTCTTGCTATTTTCAATAAAGCAGCACCAAATAAAAATAGATAAATAAAACCTTTCATTCGGCAGCTGGACAGCTTTCCCAATTCACCGATATAGCCTACGACCCCTAGGGTTTTTTCCCACTGCTGCTTCTTTTTACCCCAATGGTGGTAGAGATCCCGGGGTTGGTGATCAGCTATCCGAAGAACAGCTTGATTCTGTCCTAGGAGTACTTGCAGTTTTGGTTCCATACTCTCCTGGATCAAGTGTCCTCACAGTGGAGAGGTCCTTCGAACTTCAGAACAAACTCTGGGCATTTGGTGCTCAGTCAGCTCCACGGGCCTGGCACTAACTCCAGATCCTTGGATCCATGGCAACGACCAAGGAGCACGTTCTTTAATTCAGGGCACACATGCACCCACTGCAGAGGCACTTTAATATCCTTCTGGTCTTCTTGTTCCCACTTGTTCAACCAGACCTCCCTTCTCCTTTCGGAGATCAAAGAGCTGTTCAGGTGGTTGTAGGTCTTCCAGGGCTGGGATGCTGCTGGAAGAATTATATATCCATTCATATCATAACCATGAATTAAGATGGCCCATGGATTAATAACAGATTAAATAACAAAGGGGCCAAAACTGAGCCTTGTATTCCACACACAAGCTGAAAGCTGTCTGAAACAGAAGCATCTGTGTTACTGTTTTAAATGTTGGTTTAGTCACATGGATTCAGAAGGATTAGTTAGGTTTTTCCTTTCACATTTTACAATGAATTTGTGTTATCAGATTTCTGTTTGTGGTTACCTCATTAATCCTCATGGTAATTTTTTAGAATTTTAGTATTGGCTATATCACAACATAGGAGTAAAATCAGAAATAAAAAAAATGTTCTAATTCAGTTGTAAAAATAGCCAGCTATATAAAAACACCATTCCCCATAGCTGGGGCAAGATCAATTTGTGAAAGCAATTTGTTACTTTATTTTACAAAGTTTAAGTAGTAAAAGAGGTTGCACCATTGTTTTAACAGCTTTCCTGACAAATTCTAATGGTTTCTTAGATATGCTATGCTGTTCTAATAATTTTAATTTGCACCTTTTTAGATTTACACATAGATCATTTGTACTATCTGTACCGTAAACACTTTTTTTTTTGTTGCCATAATAGAAGTTTAACACTTACTACCATTACAGCCACAAAGCTATTCTGGAACTCATGCTTTTGTTTCCAGGAAAGTGTTGTAAAGAAGCATTTTTCTTCTACATTGACAGTTCACCTTTTGTATAAAACACTGGCATGCATTCCAACGTAATGAGTGCCTTTGTGGTCATTTATTTATTAGTTTGCTTGCAACAAAACTGATTTAAAAATGCCGTAACACATACTCATTACACAGAATATTTGAGACTTATGAAAACATTATCAATATTTTATAATTAATATTTGCTTTTTCCTTTGAGCTGTTATAAGGATACTTAATGCACTGCTTAAAATTAGAGTTGACAATTGCAAATACAAAACCAACCAACACAGCTATAAAATCAATACTTACATTTCCCTTAGGGTCACTATTTACTGTTTGTAGTGCCATTTCCATAATGGAATGGCAGTTATGTTTGCAGAAGCCTTGTAACTACCATTTTTATGCTTTAACTAACAGCAGCTTTCTTGAGGAGCACAAATGTATTTTAACTCCATAACTGACAAATTTTATCTCCAGGAACAAGCAGGAAGCCAGTTTTCAAATATGGGTGACGGCACCGATGGAACTCGACATGGGAACACTCCCCAGCATCCAATAGGAATGCTTTTGGGAGCATTCCTCCATGCATGCGTGGCTGCCTTCCCACCTTTCCTTCAGTTCTCCTCAGTCATTTTTTTCCGCGGAGCCTTTGGGACTTATTCCCTGTTTCACCGCGTTGACGTCTACTTTTTTCTGCTACCGGCAGTACCCTTCTCTTTGCCTTCCAGGCAACCGACTGGGCTCCCTGTCAATTCCGGTTCCCATTTTTGTCTTTTTTTTTGTATTTTTCAATAATTTCTTAGTTTTCTTTTAGGCCCAAAGCCTAAGTGGGCATCATTGCCCAATTGGTTTTTGCTTCCCTCCTTTTCCCAAAGATGGATAAGCCCAGGAGTAGTTTTAAAAAATGTTCCAAATAGTCCAGTATGATATCCATAACAGATGAGCATGACTGGTGCCTAAAATGCCTAGGCCCAGACCATGATGTCAAGTCCTGCACTTCCTGTTGCCATATGACCGCCAGAGGTAGAAAGAACTGGGACAAGCAGGAGGCTAAGCTATTTCCAACAGACTCAGCTTCTTTGGTCCACTCCTCGGGGTCATCGACTCCTTCCAAGTCATCGCATGATTCAAAGTCTTCCTCTTCATTGAAAACTAAGAAGCATCAACTGGAGTCCCCAGAGCACAAGAGGAAAAAGACATCGGCATCGACATTGAGGGCATCCCATTCCTCTAGATTGGCAACGGACTCTGATCGCCATCCTCGGCACCAGCATTCTTTCCACTCTGATGCAGGAGGTTTCACCCTCCAAAGCCTCAAAGGGGTTTGGGGATGCCCCTGATGTTCAATCCTCGGTGGAGCCCCCGATACTGGCATTGGGATTTGTAGCCCATTCTGTAGTGTCTGGAGCTGCTCCTCCTCTGGTACCAGCGCTCAATGACTACATCATTGCTATTGAAAGGAGCATTGTGGTTATCTTAGCAGCAGTTGTGCCGGAGTCCTCCATTTTGCTTCTTATGGCATTGACATCGGCGATGCCCATAGACCCTGCTATACAGATCAGTGCACCACCGCTTCCTCCAACACTGACAACTTCGCACCAATCATCAGAACCGCCAATACCCAAGCTCTGGTACAATTGGCTCCACTGCAGTCTTCACAGCATGTTACGTCCGCACAACACCGACTTTATCGAGGCCCTGACAGAGATTGTTTTGATTTTTTACCAGACTCCGATACTGGTTCCGATGTCTCTGAACAGGAATCAATCGATTCTGGTGCAAATCGAGATCTGCTGTCAGATCCATCACTTCCATATGAGAGTCGACGGTCATTGTCTGAGGATATGTCCTTTCAGGATTTTACTAAGGACATGGCGGCAGCCCTCAATATATCAGTAGCCACCGAGTCAAACGGAGGACAGAGGAGCTAGATATCCTTCAGAATTTGCTAACTAGAATGTGGGAAGCCCCCATTTCAACACCAGCTGTTAGCAAATGCTTAGATACCTTTTATAGGGTTCCATCATCTCCAGGGTTCCAGAAGCCACAACTTCCTCACCACTCCATGTTGGTGGAGTCTGCCATGAAGAGAATTAAGAGCCAGAAAAATCACTCCTCTCTTCCCTCAGGCAGAGAGGCCAGAACCCTCGATGCCTTTGGCAGAAAGGCATTCCATACAACTATGCTGGCCTCCAGAATAGATTCCTACTTGCTCTATATGGGCATGTTTCTAAGGGACATCTCTAGAGATCTAGCAGAGTTCACATCTCTACCAGCCACTGATAAGCAGCCATCTCATCAGGTACTAGTATCCCACACACAGAATACTTCAAAGTTCCTAATGAGAGCTGCTTTTGACACCTTTGAGGCCAATAGCAGGGCAGCTGCAGCCTGGCTCCAAGCTTCTGACCTGGAACAGTGGGTCCAGGATAAACTGATTAACATCCCCTGTAATGGGGAAAACCTCTTTGGACAGCGATGGAGATAGAAGAATGTAGGAGAAATAGAGACTGATGACCTCACAGTGAAGTGGCTTTCAAAAAAAACAGCAGATCCTTCAAAAAAGAAATCTGCACCTAAAAAGCCCTTCTATCCAAAGCCCTTCTACCTCTCCTATTGATATACATATTCTGCTCCTTAAACACAGGTCCCAGGGTCCCAAGCAACCTTGGAAACAAGGTCCCAAGCAGCCTTGGAAACAACAAGGTTGCAAAACCACAGCCTGCCACTACAAGGTCCCAAGCAACCTTGGAAACCCAAGGTTGCAAAACCACAGCCTGCCATTACTACTCAGGCCATTCAAAAAATGTGACTCTTTCATAAAGAGCATAGCCAGTTGTCAAATAAGCTTACCTGTCCTTCCACTAATTTTAGGCAGACTAGCTCATTTTGCCCAGAGATGGGCCTTCCCTTACCTCAGAACCCTGGAATTAGTCAGGAAGGGCCTTCAGTTTCATTTCAAGAGCCCACCACCAACTCATTTTTGAGGGCTACCAGGCCTGGACCTCCATCACACCTCCTTACTTTATTGGGAGATCCACTCTGTCTCAGCAAGGTCTAGGGTTTTACTCCTGTTACTTCTTTATAACAAAGAAAACAGGAGGATACAGACCTATTTTGGATCTCGGGAACTTCAACAATTTCCTTATCAAGAAATTTCAAGATGATTTCTCTAGGAACGTTTTCCTTATCTCCAAGCAAACGATTGGCTATGCTCTTTGGATCTAAAGGATGCATATACTCACATCCTCATACATCCAAATTTCAGAAAGTACCTCAGGTTTGTATTTTAAAACCAACATTATCAATATCGAGTCCTCCCCTTCAGACTGTCTTCAGAACCTCGGGTCTTCACAAAGTATCTGGCTTTCATCACAGCCTACCTCCGGACCTTGGGAATCTTTCTCTTCCCATGCTTAGATGACTGGCTGATAAATGCAGATACCTCCCAGTCAGTCGCAATTGCCCTTCAGCAAATCATCCACATTCTACAAGACATAGTATTCGTTATCAACTATCCAAAGTCGCACCTAGTTCCATCTCAAAACCTAGAGTTCATAGGAGCTCGACTGGATACCATTCAAGCTCGAGCTTTTCTGCCAGAAGACAGATGTATCAGGCTACTTTCCCTAGCTTCTCAGATCCAGCAGCAGTCAACAGTGACAGCCAGGACATACCTAGGCTTATTAGGTCATATGGTCTCAGCAGTTCATGTTGTTCCTTATGCCCATCTCAACATGTGAGAGAGTCAATGGAATGTCTCACAGCAGTGGAAATAATCCAGAGATCACCGATGAAAGACTCCCTTCTCTGGTGGACCATACCAGAGAACCTCGATGTTGGGCTACCTTTTCAAAAGTCTTTACCGCACTGTATTCTGACAACAGATGCATCACAGCACGGTTGGGGGGGGGGGGGGGTCACCACAAATGTCTGACACCCAGGGCCTGTTGTCTCATCCAAAGACCCACCTGCATATCAATCTACTCAAACTCATAGCCATATTCAATGCCATTCAGGTGTTCTCTCATCACCTGCTGGGCAAGGCAGTCCTTATACAGACCGGCAATCAGGGGCCATGTTTTATATAAACAAGCAAGGAGGAACAGGCTCTCACCCATTATGCAGAGAGGCATTAGCCATATGGACCAGGGCAATAGCCCACAAAATTCATCTACATGCAGTATATCTGCCAGGGGAGGAGAACAAACTAGCAGACAGACAGCGTTGCTTTCTCCACCCACACAAGTGGAGGTTAAACCCAGTAGTAGTGCAACAATTATTCCACCTCTGGGGGTTCCCACTACTTGATCTCTGCTTCTCCAGACAACATTCAGTTGCCTCATTATTACTCCAGAATTCCATTTTCTCACAGGGAGAGCTTGGATGCTTTTCTCCTACATTGAGGTCAAGGCATTCTTTATGCCTTTCCTCTCATTGGAAAGATGCTTTTCAAGCTCTGGAATGACCGGGCGAAATGATTCTCATTGTGCCTCACTGGCCAAGACAACCATGGTTTCCTTTTCTCCTTCAGCTAGCTCAATATCTTCGTGCCACCTGGGGCATTCTCCCTATCTCCTGACTCAAGAACAGTGCACTCTCTTACACCCCAGACTCCAGTCCCTCTGTCTGACAGTCTGGTGGCTGAGCGCATTGTCCTCTCACATCTAGGACTTCAGGAAGATGTGCTAAAAGTTCTACTATCTTCCAGAAAAGATTCCACCAGGCATTCTTATGCCTTCAAGTGGAGAAGATTCTCGCTCTGGTGCTCACAAAGGATCCTAGATCCCTTTACATGCCAGTTCTGGAACTTCTACAATACCTCCAACACTTATCAGGTCTTAAAACTAACTCAGTACAAGTTCATTTATCTGCCATATTGGCATCTCTCTATACTTTAGATAACCACCAGGTGTCCATGCACTCATTGGTTTCAAGATTCATAAGGAGTCTTCTTTTGACTAAACCACCCCTTCGCCCACCGGCTACAGCATGGGATCTAAATGTTGTTTTGGCACAACTAATTCAACCTCCTTTTGAGCTTTTAGTGTCTACTACTTTAATGTTCTTAACATGGCAAATACTTTTTCTAGTAGCCTTGACATCAGCTTGAAGAGTGAGTGAACTTCAGGCTTTGGTGAACTACACACCATATACCAGGTTTAACCATGACATGATTGTCCTATGGGCACATCCTAAATTCTTACCAAAAATTGTTACTACTTTTCACTTGAACCAATCCATTTCACTACCAACTTTCTTTCCCAGACCTCACAGCTCTCCTGCTGAGGCGAAGCTGCATACACTTGATTGTAAAAGAGAACTTGCCTTCTATATTGACTGCACCAAGGATCATCATCAATCCTCTCAGCTGTTTGTCTCCTTTGACCAGAGTCAAATGGGGTTACCACTCTTCAAGAGAATTCTCTCTAACTGGATTGCAGACTGCATATTCTTGGCTTACTCGCAAGCGGGTATTTCTCTACAAAACCATGTCACAGCACATAATGTCCATGCCATGGCTGCTACCATAGGCAGCCTCCGATCTGTGTCAGTTTCAGACATCTTCCAAACAGCCGCATGGTCTTTACTGCACACTTTTGCTGCTCACTATTGCCTGGATAAGGACTCCAGAAGTGATGCTCAATTTGGTCCATCTGTACTACATAACCTGTTTCAAATTTAGACAATTTACCCTCCGCACATTTGACCACCTTCCGATGAGTGCTCCAAATAAGCTGAGTCTTTTGGATCCCTGCTGCAACCTCTGTACACAGAGCAGGTCATTTTAGAAGCATCTAGATATGTAAATAGTGTATGTGTAAATAGTGGTATTTGTATGTCTAGATTACATACACATCCAGTTTTAGCATAATGCAGTTTTGGATGTGAATACCTCCCAGGATATGGAGATTTAAAGGGGGCATGGCTTACAGTGGAAAGGCATGTATAGATTTAAAATATCCATGTTGGCTTTGGCATTTGCCCTGAGGCACATGCAAGTGCCAGCTCCCAGTTAAGATCTGGGTCTTAAGCAGGGGACAGATTCAAATACCAGTGACATCCTTCCTCCTCCTCCCGGACAGAACCTTGTACATCTCCCACCCTTTTGTGGACCTTCCCAATAACATAAGAATAATCCTTTCTCTTCTCCTGTACCACCTCCTGGCTCTTACCAGAGTCGGGGAGAGCTTATAGTATTTGTCAGGATGGCTTCCAGAGGTGTTATTTGATTATACTATTGATCCCTTCTCTGGATTTGAGCCTGACTTGGGACCCACTCTTTATCTTTGTTTCTTTATATACTGCCCACACCAGGGGCACCAGAGCAGTTTACAATAAGCAAAACTGAATCAGATTGGCTACTGGAAAAGAAAGAAAAAGGAAACTGAACTCCATTAGTATGATAGGAAAGGGACAGAATCAAAGATAAAGAGAAGGCAAAGAATAGGCAGGAGAGGAACAGACACAATCAAGGCAGACAAACCAGGACTAGAAAAGGGGACTGCTACTTCTGGAGAGAGATCTGCAATTGTGAGTATATACTTCTGGGAATGTTTCTGAAGGGACTTCTTTGGATTAAAGCTGATTAATCTGTCAACCCAGTGTATTTGTTAAATCAGTCACAGCCTAGTAGCAGCAGTTTAAGTTTAAATTTAAAACACAAGAGAGCTTTCTGGTTAGATTTCATACCCAGCAGAGAGCTTGTAGTTTAATACTCACTCAGGGCCTAGTATCAGCAAAGTACTTTTAGTTTAAATTTAAAACACAGAAGAGAACTCTCTAGTTAAATTTAGAACCCAGCAGAGAACTTCTAGTTTAAATTTCATAATAAGTCAGAGCCTATCAGCAGCAAATAGCTTTAATTTAAATCAAATCAGAATATAACTTAGCATAAAAGGCAAAACAGGGTCAGTATTCTTTGAGCAACAAATAGTCTTCTAGAGACCTTGACAAAGAGGCCTTCTACCTAGGGGGAAAGAGACCTGTGAAACCTTTTCAATAGATGTTAACGCCAGGTGGCAGGTCAAAATGCCATTTTGAAAGACTCCTTCTATTCAAGCAAGGACTGTTAATCACCCAGAAGTTGGTCACAGCTTACCTCAGAAGCACAGGACAGGGTAATGTGTAGCAGCCCTCTTTTAATAAGTGTTATTTCCCTCCCTCCCTCCCTCCCTCCCCAACACCCACCCACCCTGGGATCATAGCTTTATAGGTACTAACACATCTTAAAGGAAAGGAGGTGCTCTCAGGTGCAGCTCATTATCCATATCAGTCATACACTAGGGACCTGAGATTAATTAAGCTTCAGGTGAACAAGGTATATTAAACATATTAGGTACAGTTTTATTAGTTTTAATACCCATAGCAACCCTTAGTAAGTAAAGAAATTAAAGATCTAAATACAAGCTTAAAACTAAGATGCAGACAGCAGTCCAGCAGCAAGATGGGGACTTTCCAGTCTATTGCATTGAGTGTCACATGTATGATTTTCTCCCAGTTGGTGAGAGGTCTTACCTGTGCACTAGGTGCAAGGAGCTCTTTGCTCTCAGGGAACGAATCCGTTCTCTAGAGGCTAGAGTAGCAGACTTGGAAGACATAAGAAAGACAGAGAGGTACATAAATGAGACCGCACATTCCCACCTCCAGTCTGGCAGCATCCTTGTTGCCATGGAGGAGAGAGGTCACGTGACAGGAGAGTATCACCCTGGTGTGGCAGGAAGTGATCCTGTAACTAGGACCTGTCCTCCAGGTGATGTAAAACCCTCTTGCACTGATGAGGTTTCTCCAGGGCCATGGGCCCATGAGGGAAGGGTTAGGACAGTAGTTATAGTTGGTGATTCGATCATTAGGCATGTAGATAGCTGGGTGGCTGGTAGGCGTGAGGATTGCCTGGTAACATGTCTGCCTGATGCGAAGGTAGCGGACCTCATGCGCCACCTAGATAAGGTCTTAGATAGTGCCGGGGAGGAATCTGCTGTCTTGGTACATGTCGGTACCAATGACATAGGAAAATGTGGTAGGGAGGTTCTGGTGGCTAAATTTAGGCTTTTAGGTAGGAAGTTGAAATCCAGAACTTCCAGGGTAGCGTTCTCCGAAATGCTACCCATTCCACGCGCAGGACCCAAAAGACAGGCAGAGCTCCGGAGTCTCGATACGTGGATGAGACAATGGTGAAAGGATGAGGGTTTTGGATTTGTTAGGAACTGGGGAACATTCTGGGGAAAGGAGGGACTCTTCCAAAGGGATGGGCTTCACCTTAACCGGGATGGAACCAGGCTGCTGGCATTAACCTTTAAAAAGGAGATAGAGCATCTTTTAAACTAGATAATAGGGTAAAGCCGACAGTCGCCCAAGAGTGCATGGTTCGGAAGAATGTATCCTTGAAGGATACTACCAAAAGCAGAGAGGTTCCAAAAAAGAGTAAAGTAACCCAAATGCCCTTGAGTATGGAGCAGACAGAGCTTAAAGATCCCAAATTACCCATGCCTACCAATAGCCAAATTAATATAAATAAAATACAGTCTCTAAAATGCTTGTATGCAAATGCTAGAAGTCTAAAAAAATAAGATGGGAGAGTTAGAATATATAGCACTAAATGAGAGGTTAGATACCTGGGTAGAAACTATATCGTAATGATAGAGCTGATCAAATTGGTGGAGGAGTTGCGCTCTGTTAGAGAGGGCATTGAGTCAGAAAGGATTAAAGTTTTGAAGGAAACAAAATTTGCTGTAGAATCTCTATGGATTCAAATTCCATGTAAAAAGGGGAAGGCTGGCAGTGGGAGTGTACTATCGACCACCTGGCCAGAATGAACAAATGAATGATGAAATGCTCAAAGAAATCAAGGAAGCTAACAAAGGTTGCAGCACAGTAATAATAATGGGTGATTTCAATTACCCCGGTATCGACTGGGTCAGTGTCACGGCAGGACATGCTAGGGAGATAAAGTTCCTAGATGAAATAAATGACTGCTTCTTGGAGCAGCTGGTTCATGAACTGACCAGAGGCGAAGCCATATTGGACCTAGTCCTTAGTGGAACACCAGATCTGGTGCAAGAGATAAGGGTGTTGGGGCCACTTGGCAATAGTGATCATAGCATGATCACGTTTGATTTAATTAGTGGAGGAGGGATAGTAAGGAAATCCACAGTACTATTTTTTAACTTTCGAAAGGGAGACTATGATAAAATGAGGAAAATAGTTAAGAAAAAACTAAAAGAAACAGTTGCAAAGGTTAAAGACGTACATCAAGCTTGGGTGTTGTTCTAAAATACTATCTTGGAAGCCCAGACCAGCTGTATTCCACGTTTTAAGAAAAGTGGAAGGAAGTCCAAAAAAACTTCCAGCATGGTTTAAAAGTGAGGCCAGAGAGGCTGTTGTTGCCAAAAAAGCATCTTTCAGGAAATGGAAGAAAGAGCCAAACGACGAAACATGGAAACAGCACAAGCACTGGCAAGTTAAATGCAAAGCACCGATAAGGCAGGCAAAGGGAGAATTTGAGAAGAAGCTTGCTGCGGAAGCAAAAACGTGTAATAAAGACTTTTTCAAGTACATTTGTAGCAAAAAACCTGTGAGAGAGTCAGTTGGTTCATTAGACGATAGAGGGGTTAAAGGGGCACTAAGAGTGACAAGGCAATAGCAGAGAGACTGAATGAATTCCTTGCTTCAGTCTTTACTGAGGAAGATGTAGGGATGTTACTCATGACTGAAGTGGTATTTAAAGGTGGAGAAGAATTGAAGGAAATGTTGATACATCAGGAAGATGTATTACAACTATTAGATAAACTGAAGAGTAGCAAATCACCTGGGCCGGATGATATACATCCAAGGGTGTTGAAAGAACTGAAATGTGAGATTGCAGACCTGCTATTAGTAATCTGTGTACTATCATTAAAATCATCTGTAATACCCGAAGACTGGAAGATGGCGAACGTAACACCAATTTTTAAAAAGGGTTCCAGGGGTGATCCGGGAAATTACAGACCGGTGAGCCTGACGTCAGTGCTGGGAAAAATGGTACAAACCATCATAAAGAACAAAATTACTCAGCATGTAGATAGTCATGGCTTAATGTGAGACAGTCAACATGGCTTTAGACAAGGAAGAGCTTGTCTTACTAATCTATGTTTTTTTGAAGGTGTGAATAAACAGGTAGACAAAGGTGAGTCAGTTGATATAGTGTATTTGGCTTTCAGAAAGCCTTTGACAAGGTCCCTCATCAGAGACTTTTGGCAAAACTAAAAGTCATGGGATAGGAGGCAGTGTACTATTTTGTATCAGGAACTGGTTAAAGGATAGAAAGCAGATGGTAGGGCTAAATGGCCAATTTTCCCAATGGAGAAAGGTGAATAATGGTGTACCCCAGGGATCTGTGCTGAGTCTGCTGCTTTTTGACATATTCATAAATGACCTGGAAAAGGGAATAACGAGTGAGGTTATCAAATTTGCAGATGACACAAAACTATTTAAAGATTTTAAAACCCAAGAGGATTGTGGAAAATTGCAAGAGGAGCTTGATAAATTGGAAGACTGGGCATCAAAATGGAAGATGAACTTTAATGTGGACAAGTGCAAAGTTATGCACCTAGGGAAGAACAACCCAAACTATGGTTACACGATGCAAGGTTCCACATTAGGAACCACCACCCAGGAAAAAGATTTAGGCATCATTGTGGATAACGTTAAAACCCTTGGCCCAGTGTGCAGCGGCAGCCAAGAGAGCAAATAGAATGCTAGGTATCATAAGGAAAGGAATGAAAAATAAAATAAAGGATATTATAATGCCTCTGTATCATTCCATGGTGAGACCGCACCTTGAATATTGTGTGCAATTCTGGTCGCCGTATCTTAAAAAGGATATAACGTTATTAGAAAAGGTTCAGAGAAGAGCCACTGAAATGGTAAAGGGGATGAAAGGATACCCCTATGAAGAAAGGCTAAAAAGGTTAGGGCTCTTTAACCTGGAAAAGAGACGGCTGAGGGGAGATATGATAGAAGTCTATAAATTAATGAACGGAGTGGAACGGGTAAACGTAGATCGATTGTTTACATTATCAGAATATAGAAAGACTAGGGGACATGCAATGAAGCTACAGGGTAAACTATTTAAGACTAATAAAAGAAAATATTTTTTCACTCAATGTGTAATCAAACTCTGGAATTTGTTACCGGAGAATGTAGTAAAGGCTGTTAGTGTAGCTGGGTTTAAAAAAGGTTTGGACAAGTTCCTGGAGGAAAGGTCCATAAACCATTATTAAGAAGGGGCCCAGGATATCAATGCTTGACGCAATACAAGTATTGTGGAACCTGGGAAACTGCTAGGTACATATGACCTAGATTGGCCACTGTTGGAAACAGGATAGTGGGCTTGATGGACCTTGGTCTGACCCAGTATGGCATATCTTATGTTCTTATGTAAGGAGGGGGCTGCGGGAGGGGGGGAGGTAATTGGGAGGTCGAAGGCGGTACAGAAGAGATGGGTTTTTAAGCCTGTCTTGAACTTGGCAAATGACGGTTCAAGGCGGAGGGCGCGGGGGAGCGAATTCCAGAGCCTGGGGCCAAGGAAGAAAAAGGCTACAGACGGGTGGATTCTAGACAGGCAGAGGCGGGGGAGGGGAGAAACGTGCGGTTGGCGTGGATGGAGTGGAGGGAATGTTGGGGAGCATGAAGGCAGACCAAGTTGGAGAGATAGTGGGGGACACCAGTGTGCAGGACCTTATGAACAAAAGTGAGTACTTTGAACTGGATCCGGAAGGGTATGGGAAGCCAATGGAGACCGATGAGGAAGGGAGTGACGTGGTCGAAGCGGGAAGCATGCATGATGAGCTGAGCAGTGGTGTTTTGGATGAGCTGTAACCTACGCAGTTGATATTGGGGGAGTCCGGCAAAACAGACATTACAATAGTCTAGGCAGGAAAGAGAGAGGGAGAGGAGCAGAGTACTCCGGGAAGAAAGAGGGAGAAAAGGATGAACTACTGAGGAAATATGTGGGTTGATGCAGCCAGATACCTGTGATATTCCTGGCTGCAACAATAAAAATATGTGAGATGGGAACACTTTTCAACATCTCCATTTCTAAAATCACTGCTTCTGTTGGCAAATAGATGTGCACTCCTGCGTGTCCTAAGTCAGACCTCGACATATTTTCTTGGTCTCTAGTAGCCAGATTAAACATTTAGGAGCCGGCCGCTGAGACCTTGATAACTGTGCCCCCCCTCAGCACTTCATCCCTAAAAAGGTGTATAGAAGCTCCTTTTTTTTAAGGGCCTGGTTTACTGTTTTCTCATTTTCTATGGGAAAAGAAAGCTTAATAAATCAGGCCCTTAACATGCCATTTGACGGAGTCAACAGAAGACAGTGACCCTTCTCCCCCTCCCATCAACACCAGTCAGTATGGTGTCAGCTATACTGTAGGAAATTTCCTTTTTTGCTTCACATATCACCACGGCCTAGTAATACGTAAAGCAAAAAGAAATCTCCCATAGCTCCTGCACGCTGACTTTACATGCTTTCTTTCACAGCCCCCCACCATCACCCCAGTCTCTCCCCAAGTCTCCCCTGCCATCGTCCAGTTTCTATCTCCTTGCCCCTTCCCAAGCCATCACCCCATATGTCTCTCTCACTGCCTCACTCCTCTAGTCAGTGTTTCTCTCACTGCCCCTCCCCCAACGATCACTAGATGTTTCTCTCACTAATCCTTCTCTAGCCATCACACTATGTGTTTTTCTCACTGCCCCCTCCTCTAGCCATCACCCACTATTCGTATCCTTCCTGATCATACAAGTTTGAAACCATGAGATCAGCAGTCTTTCTCCACCCCATGACTCAAGGTATTTGCAGAGCTGATCACGGTGGAGCAGCAAACAATGTGGCAGGAAGCGTGAAATATCAGATGATGGCTGGGTGAAGGGGGGGCATGAAATCCTGGGTGCCAGAGTGCAATTTATAGTTGCCATGGCAACCTGGCACCTGGGAGATATCGAACCCTATCCTAATTGATATTTTAGAAAATGTTTTGCACACAGCACTCTGTAAAATAGAGGGGGAATTGAGCACTTCCTGACCTGGATGCCTCAGTTCTCCTCTCCATCACCTATCTAAACTGGGCCTTATAATTTCTTTAGGGTAATATTCAAAGTGGAAGGAGACACATACTTGTGCTTTGAAAATCCAGTCTGGCCCACACAGTGAAAATTATGCACATAAGGGGTCATTCCAAGGCACAAATAGCAGAGCTCCATCCCCACTATTCGGGCCCTTTCCCGATACTGTCTACCTTCCCCACACGTTGTACATTGTCATTTTTCTTCTTAGCTGGCCTAATATTCCTTTTTCCCCCACCTTGGGGCATTCTTACGGCCTTAACCAGGGACCCCTAAGGCCCTGAAATGGCACCAAAGGGGCGTACCCCTTTGGTCATGGCCCCTTTGGCACAGGACTGCGAAAAGCTGCACAGTCTTTTAAAGCGCTGCGGAATGCCCAATGACATCAGAACTAAGGCTGCCCCATTCCAGGAACTTTCCACCAGTGAATCCTTTAGGGTTTAGCGCTGCAGTCGCCACAACAAGCAAGGTAAACTCCCCTGTTTTTCTAAAATCAGAATTATTTACTGAATGAAGATGTATTTTACACCAAATTAAAATGGTATGTATCTTGATAAGCCAAGTTCCAGGCAGTGACAAAAATTAGATTTCACAGTTAACTTGAAGGGACTTTGTGATTTTCCACTCCCTAAATTGCTCCTAAGTGTCCTACATTTTCAGGAAATTTCTATTTTCATATTTGAATTTTATGGGTGACTTTTCCAGCTCAGCAGAAGATTGTCTAACATAGGAAATCAACAACTCTCTGCCACAGGAGATCTATCCTATCAGTGTCTCTATTCCAGACTTCTCTTCCCTGTATGGATTACAATTGAAGGTAATTGCTGCTACTTTTCATATTTGCAGAACTCTTCAGCTGTTGCTACTTCACTCCATACTCTCTAGTAAAATTCCACTGATCTCTACTTAATAATCAGTTTTATTCCTCATTACATACCAGATATCTGTGGATGTTTCAAATCTTGCTGCAATTTTATGGTAATTGACCTTGTCTTTTCTTTTTGGGAGCTTGGTATAGCCATATCACTGCTTTCTAGATTGCTTGTTATCTTCCCATTCTCACCCTGTACTATTCCAAGTGATAGGTTTTCATGCTAAGTCCAAGACTCAGCTCCCCCATTTCCTCTTCCAGTTTGTTGCACTGCTTCATAGAAACATAGAATATGATGGCAGAATAAAGACCGTAGAGCCAATTTGCTTCTCTTCACTATTCACTACCTGCACTCACAGCTGTCCTCTTTCTCAAGCATGTGAAAAGTTGTCTCTAGATGTAGAAGTCATCTTTGATATGCACAATAACCTATTTTCAACAGTGGCTAATTCAGGTCACAAGTGCCTCTAAGGTTCCCAAAATGTACACTGGTTCCATGCTGCTTATCCTAGGGGTAAGCAAGGGATATCCCTGATTCTCTAATAATGGTTTACGGACTTCTTCCTCCAGGAATTTTTCCAAACCTCTTTTAAACCTAGCTACACTACCAGCTTTTGTTATATCCTCTGGTAACGATTTCCAGAGTTTGATTATGCATTGAGTGAAAAAAATATTTACTCAGACTATTAATTTATTTATTTGAGAGTTTTATATACCGCCTTATCAGATTATCAAAGCGGTTTACAATGGGTGCAACACCCCTATTACAAGAAACATAGATTATTCTTAAATGTGCTACATTGTAGCTTCATTGCGAGTCCCCTAGCCTTTCTACCTTTTGAAAGAGTAAACAACTGATCTACGTAGACCTCTATCATATCTCCCCATAGCCATCTTTTCTCCAAGTTGAAGAGCCCTAACCTTTTAAATCTTTCCTCACTTCCATCCCTTTTATCCTTTTGATGGCTCTTCTATGTACCATTTCTAATTCTGCTATATCCTTAACATATTGCAATGAGAAGTGCACACAATATTCAAGGTGTGGTTTGACCCGGCGAAAAGCAGGATATAAATGCAGCTAATTAAATAAATAATAAAAGTGGTTGCACCTTGGAACGATACAGAGGCATTATAATATCCTTGGTTTCATTCTCTGTTTCTTTCCTTATGATTTCTGGCATTTTATTTGCTTTTTTGGCTGACACTGAAAACTGGGCAGAGGGTTTCAATGATGCCTAGATCCTTTTTCTGGATAGTAATTTCTAATGTTGAACCTTGCATCATGTAATCGTAGTTTGGATTGTTTTTCCTTAAGTGCATAATTTTCCACATTAAATTATAACTGCCTTTTGGATGCTCAAAATCCCAGTTTCTCAAGGTCTTCTTGCAAACACAATCCTTTTGTGTTTTAACAAATTTGAATAATTTTGTTTCATCTGCAGATTTCATCATCTCACTCATTATTCCCATTTCCAGGTCATTTATAAATATGTTAAAAAGCAGCAATCCCAGCACAGATCTCTGGGGTTCTCTACTATTCGCATTTCTCCAATGAGAAAATTAGCCATTTAACCCTACTCTGTTTTCTATCCCCTAATCAGTTCCTAATCCACAGTGGTACACTGTCGCCTGTCCCATGATTTTTTTAAATTTTTACAAGATTTTCTCATGAGGGATTTTGCCAAAGGCTTTCTGAAAATCCAGCTACAATATATCAACCAGCTCACCTTTATATACTTGTTTATTCATACTTTAAAAAAATAACTGATTAGTGAGACAAGACTTTCCTTGGCTGAATCCATGTTGGTGCTTTCCCATGAACCCATGGCTATCTACATGTTCAGTAATTTCGTTCTTTATAATGGTTTCTACCATTTTGCCTGGTACTGACGTCAAGCTCACTTGTCTGTAGTTTCCCAGATTACCTCTGGAACCCTTTTTGAAAATTGGCATTACATTGGCCACTCTCCAATCTTCAGGTACTAAAGATGATTTTAATGATAGTTCACAGATTACTAAAAGGAGAACTGCAATCTCATAGTCAGTTCTTTCAGCACCCTATCAAGATTTGTTTCATTTCCTCTGATACATCACCTTTAAATACCATTTCAGGCATGAGCAACTTCCCTCTTCAGCAATAAAGACCAAAGCAGAGAGTTAATTTAGTCTCTCTGCTATGGCTTTGTTCTCCCTTACTGCCCATTTTACCCCTCTATTATCTAATGGTCCAGCTGACACTTGCAGGTTTTTTGCTACGGAATGTACTTGGAAAAAAATTGTGGTTTTGCTTCCATGGAAGGCTTCTTTTCAAATTCTCTCTTTGCCGCCATATCAATGCCTTGTATCTAACTTGCTAGTGCTCGTGGTATTTTCTGTTTTCATCATTTGGCTCCTTTTTCCATTTCCTGAAAGATGCTTTTATTAGCCTCTATGACATCACCTTTAAACCATGCCAGCAGCTCTCTGGCCTTCCTTCTACCTTTGTAAAGTGTGGAATACATCTGTTCTGGGCTTCCAGTATAGTATTTTGATGCTTGATGTAAACTTTTAAACTTTTCAGCTGCTCCTTTTAGTTTTTTTCTTATCCATTTTTCTCATTTTGTCATAGTCTCTCTTTTGAAAGCTGAATGCTAGTGCTATAGATTTCTTTGCTGTCCTCCCTTCATTTATTAAATCAAATGTGATCATGTTATGATCACTGCTGCCAAGTGGCCCCAACACCCTGATCTCTTTCACCAAATCTTGTGTTCCACTACAGGCTAGGTCTAAAGTAAAGTTCATGAACCAGCTGCTCCTTGAAGCAGTCATACTATATATTTAATCTAGAAACTATCTCCCTAGCATGTCCTGATGTGACATTGACCTAGTTGTTACAGTTGTGGTCCTTGTATTTTAGGTATGTTGTGTACAATATCTTGAGAAATAATTGGAAATATTCCAATTGTATGTCATTATAATATTTTAATGGTATGTTCACAGGTATACAACAAAAAAAGAGATGTCTATGCAACTTAGACGTGGAGCCCGATTCAGAAAGGGCCACGTCCAGGCCGTCCAGACAGCCTTGAGCAGGATGGGCATATCAGAACCTGATTCTGTAACGTGGGAGCAAATCGTTCCCACGGCATACTGAATTGGGCCCGAGGATGGCCTGGCATGCCTGTGGGGACGACATCCCTGCAGGTTCCCTTCTCACACGTGGCACCGACCACCTTCTTCCCTGCCGCCCGACCCATGGCTGGGCAGTTGGGGCCTGGATTGGGCAGCGGCAACCCACCTGCCCCTGGCCTCTAGGGGCGTCTGGTCTTGATCACCAGGTTCACGCTGCTTATTCCACCTTTGAGATGGAATAAGCAACATGCTCTCCCTGACCCCACAGGACATACAGTGCTGTGACCTGAATCAGCCTTGTACATCCTGTAGCCTTGGCCCACCTCCACGCCACCCAGACTCCACTCCCTCCCATCCCTCGCTGGTTCTCCCCATACTGCTGCTCTAGCTGTGTGGGGAGGGCCTGAAGAGGAGTAGGGGCAGGACGGCTTGCAAGTCGCCTCTCTGAATCGGGCCCAAAGTATTTTCTGAGAAAAAAACCAAAATATAATCTGGACAGGATTAATGGCACCCTTCACTAATATTTGGTTGCACAACCTTTGGCAGTGATGGTAGCCTCCAGACATTTCTTGTAGCCATCTATAAGTTTCGTACATCTATCTGCTGCTAGTTTCTCCCACTTTTCAATTGTGATTTGATTTAGGTCATGAATATTTCCAGGATTTCTTTTATCAATGGCAGATTTCAGCCCTTTCCAAATGACGACTATTATAGTTGATAGGGAAGGGCAGTCTAGATAGGCCATGTGGTCTTTTTCTGCCGTCATGTTTCTATGTTTCTTGATTGGATTGAGATCAGGCCTCATTCCTGACCAGTTTAAAGCAGCCCATTTGTTCTTTTTTTAACCATTCTTTTGTACTTTTGGAAGTATGTTTTGGATCATTGTCCTGTTGGAGGACCCATGACCTTCAACCCAGACCTAGCTTTCTGACACTAGGTAGCACATTTCACTCCAAATACCTTGGTAGTCCTCTGACTTCATGATTCTTTTAATATATTCCATGCCTCCAGTTTCTGAGGCAGTCAAACGTCTCTGCAACATTACGGAACCTCCACCATATTTAACTGTAGGAAGGGTGTTTTTTTTTTCCTTATAAGCTTCATTTCTTCGCCTGTAAATGTATCATTGGTCTGCATTGCCAAAGAGCTCAAGTTTGGTTTCATCTGTCCACAGATCATTTTCCCAGAAGGATTGTGGTTTCTCAAGGTGGGTTTGGGCACAGATCAGACCTTGGCCCATGAAGTCATTCTTTATTTAGTATGTATGGTGTAGGTTGAAACTACCACTTCAGATCGGTGCAGGTCAACCTTAAGCTCTTTGGATGTTGTGCATGGCGTTTTTCCAACAGTTTGCAGTAACCTTTGAAGACTTCTTGGATTAATTTTCCTCTTCCCACCACATCCTGGGAGGTTCTTGATAGTTCCATGAGCAGAAAAAACCTTCTTAATAACATTTCAAACTGTAGACGCAGGAGATGGCCTTGTCCCCCTTTGAATTTTGATGTTTGGTAATAATGGCTTTTCTAATGGTCTCAGGCAGCTGTCTTGTCATTACCATTGTGAAAATGGAACAGGGAGTGAATGTGGCCATTTTAAACATTAGAGCCATCATTCATTGGCTGATTCAAGTCATGTGAGTACTGACAATTGATCACATGTGCTTCTAATTTTACTGCCATGGGAATGTGGTGTTCTGTTCAAACTGATTTGAATTGTTTATGAGAGTACCAATAATCATGTCCTAAAACTTATAATGGGGTCCAAAAATATCAGAATAAAGAAGAGATATATCCATTAAACGTACTTCATTCTACACAGCAACAGTATTGAGGATCAAAACATTTCACCACATTAAAGGGAGTAAAAGGATCTCAGACCCTCGAGTCCAGGCATATCAATCTAGGCCATGGATTAGGCTCTGGAACATCAAAGATCCTGTTATAATATGTATTATTTGATTTACCTTCCATGAATTAGTGTCACACTACAGATTTACCTCCCCCCCCCTCCCCCGCCAGATGAAGCAGTTGCAAAACGTTGTAAGGGTGTCTACAGTGGTGTTGGGGTTTTAGGCAGATAAGTGTGATGCTGTGCCTTTATGATCATTATGCCAAAATCAAGTGCTGCAGTTTTTTTTCCTGTGCTACATGCTTTAAGGGCAATGATTTTTAAATGTGAGAGAAATTAGGTAAAAGTATAGAAAGTTAAATTATGAGATAAATAGTAAGTGGGAATAAGTTCTATAGCTGCCCTTTGAGGAGTTTTTTTCAGGTTACTTGATGTTCCAGAGCCTAGTCCATGGCCTAGATTGATATGGACAGTTGTGCTCGATGGTCTGAGATCCTTTTTCTCCCTTTAATGTGGTGAAATGTTTTGATCCTCAATATTGTTGCTGTGTACAATGAAGTACGTTAGTGAATAATCATGTTCTGGCAATGTTTGAGTTTTGATACTACTTCCTATGATTTTCTTTTCTAATTGGTCTTGTTTAATTTGGATTCTTTTATGTGTCAAATATGTGTTAATATATAGTCCAAAGCCATTTTACTGCCAATTTTCTTTTAAGCAGATATTGGAAATGAAGGGGTTGAACTGTAAGGGGGCCAATAATGTTGATCAAAGCTGTACAAGGGTAATTGAAATAACCCATTATTACTGTATTGTAACTTTTGTTAGCTTCCCTGATTTCTTTTAGCATTTTATCACTCATCTGTTTGTTCTGGCTATGTGGATAGTAGTACATCCACACTGCCATAGTAGTACATCCACACTGCCATAGCCTTCCCCTTTTTATATGGAATTTCTATCCATAGAGATTCTACAGTATCATTTGTTTCCTGCAGAACTTTTATCCTATTTGACTTAATTCCCTCTCTTAACATAAAGTGAATCTCCTCCACCAATTTGGTCTACCCTATCATTGCAATATAATTTGTACTCAGGTATCACATTGTCCCATTGGTCATCCTCCTTCCACCAGGTATCTGAGATGCCAATTATCTCTAACCTTTCATTCAGTGCTATATATTCTAGCTCTCCCATCTTATTTCTTTTTTAGACTTTTAGCATTTTCATTCAAGCATTTCAGAGTTTGTATTGTGTTCATATTGACAATCTGGTTATCAGATGAAAGGGGAATTTGGAATCTTTTAACTCTGTCTGTTCTTTACTTTAAGGCATCTGGGTTACTTTTACTTTAAGGCATCTGGGTTACTTTCATTGGAACCTCTCTATCTCCAGGAACAAGCAGGAATGTAGTCATCACATATGGGTATCGTCGGTACTGACGGAGCCTGCGTGGGAACGCTTCCCAGCGTCCAATTAGAACACTTTTGGGAGCATCCCACAGCGCCTGCATGCTGCCTTCCCGCCTTTCCCAACTGCCTCTCTCCAGTTCTTTTTCCGTGGAGCCAGCAGGTCGTGTTCCTGTCACCGCAGAAGAATTTTCTTTTTCTTTATTTCTTTTTGTGGTCGCGTCTGTCTTCTTCAACGCTCTACCAGTACCGCCGGTCTTTCTTTTCCTATTTCTAAAAAAAATAATAAAAAATTTGTTTTTTCCATTTTCTTCAGGTGCACCCGCCTTTTTGGGCCTTAGGCCCAAAAACTTTCCTTAACATGGAAAAACCTGCCTCAGGTTTTAAAAAGTGCACCAAGTGTGGCGGTACCATTGGGCTTTCCTTGCAGCATCGACGCCCTTGGTACCGCAACAGACAACTCCACCGGTACCGGCACTGGAACCGGCATTGGTATCGGTATCAGTACCGGTACCTATATCATCGACATCGGCATCGGTGTCTGCTATGCCGGTACTCTGTCCTTCAATGCCCTCCGGTCGGTAGAATCAGTTCCTATAGTCTCTACATGGGAATGTTCCTAAAGGAGGTCACAATAATTTACAGACTTTAAGTCCTTTCATTTCTGAGGATAAAAGACAGGATTTTCTCACTTGGGTCAAACATGCCCAAGATGTGTCTAAGTTCTCCAACCGTGTAGCCTTTGACTGCTTTGAGTGTATAAGCAGAACTTCGGCTATTGCCATAGGTGCACGTAGAATTGCTTGGCTCCAGGCATCTGATTTAGAGCTCTGGGTACAAGATAAATTGGGAAATATCCCTTGTACTGTTGAGAACCTGTTTGGTAAAGATTGGCAGGAAAAAGCCAATGAAATGGATGCTGAAAATTCCACCTTGGATAGATTATCCAAGTCCACTGCTGATCCTGTTAGAAAGAAGTTGTTCAAGAAAACATCTTTTTCTAAAAAGAAAAGATTTTATCCTGCTTATGGTCAGCAGGCATCTTCTGCAGGTCAGTTTTCAAGCAAATGTCAGCAACCACCCAAACAGAAGAAAGCAAAGACTGCTAGGCCTCCACCGACCCAGCAGCCTCAGCCTCCTCAGGGCCTTTGACTTTCAGCTAGAGAACTTAGCCTTTCTGGTTCTGGAGGGACCAGAACCTTCCACCATTCCAGGAAGGTTATGTCATTTTGCCCCCAGATGGGGGCAAATAACAGCAGAGCATTGGACACTCTCCATCATAAAGGAGAGGTACAAACTTCATTTTTCAAGCATGCCCCCTCACACAATAGTGAAGCAGTTCAATTCTCCGACCTCTCTCATCAACCTGTTAGGTCAGGAGGTTGCCATCCATCTTGCCCAAGGAGCAATAGAAGAAGTGCCTCTTCATCAACAGGGCACAGGGTTCTATTCCCCTTACTTTCTTATCCCAAAGAAAACAGGGGGATACAGACCTATCTTAGATCTCAGAGAATTGAACAAATTCCTTGTCAAGGAGAAATTCAAGATGATTTCTCTCGGAGCTCTGCTTCCATACCTTCAGAATCAAGATTGGTTTTGTTCTCTAGATCTCAAGGATGCGTACACCCATGTCCTCATCCATCCAACCCACGGAAGGATCCTTCGGTTCCTTTTTCAAGGAAAGCACTACCAATACAAGGTGCTTCCTTTTGGTCTGGCCTCAGCACCAAGGGTGTTTATGAAATGCATGGCTGTGGTAGCAGCATTTCTCCGCACTCTAGGAATATTCGTATTTCCCTACTTGGACGACTGGCTCATTCGAGCTCCAACATAGTCAGAGGCCAAGACTTCTCTATCCTGCTCAATGCGTATCCTTCAGTATTTAGGGCTGGTAGTAAACATCCCAAAATCAAGTTTGACTCCCACTCAGTTTTTAGAGTTCATAGGAGCTCTTCTGGATACAAGGGCAAGGGCCTATCTTCCCCAGGCCCGTTGCCTTCGCTTGGTGCAGTTAGCTTCTCAAGCAGTGCTAAAGCCTCATCTAACTGCTCGAGAAATGTTGGAATTGTTGGGCCACATGGCATCCACTGTGCATGTGGTTCCATATGCTCGCCTCCACATGAGGGCAGCTCAGTGGACTTTATCCACCCAATGGACCCAGGTATCAGGGTGTCTGTCAGACAAAATAGCAAACACAAGTCGCCTCATTTTGTCTTTCCAATGGTGGAGATCCACTCAAAACCTGTTGTTGGGGTCCCCCTTTCAAAAACCCTTACCCCAAGCAACTCTCACAACAGATGCTTCTCCAAAGGGTTGGGGAGCTCATTTGCAAGACTACTCCACCTAGGGCACCTGGTCTCCTCAAGAGAGTTGTCTGCATATCAATCTCTTGGAACTCAGAGCAATTTTCCTGGCTCTGCGAGTGTTCCACTCCCTGCTCAGCTACAAGACAGTCCTCATTCATACGGACAATCAAGTAGCCATGTTCTATGTGAACAAGCAGGGGGGAACAGGCTCTCTGTCGCTTTGCAATGAAGCTTTGCGACTATGGGCCCTCGCCAGAGAGCATCAGATTCATCTGCTGGCAGTATATCTACCAGGCATTCAAAACTCTTGGGCGGACAGACTCAGTCGAGTTCTGCTTCCACACGAATGGTCTCTGCATGCAGACCAGGTGACCAGGATATTTCAACTTTGGGGACCCCAGACATAGACCTCTTAGCAAATCCGTGGAATGCCAAACTTCCCCGGTTCTGTTCCAGAATTCTGGCTCAGGGGGCTCAGGCCAGGGATGCTTTCCTCCTTCACTGGGGTCAAGACTTCCTGTATGCCTTTCCACCCATTCCCCTAATTCCCAAAACCCTGTTCAAGCTTCAGAGAGACAGAGGCCACATGATTCTCATAGCACCACATTGGCCACGGCAAGTGTGGTACCCTCTGCTTCTACATCTCTCTCAAGCTCCCTCCCTGGAGTTAGGGTCTGCTCCAGATCTCCTATCTCAGGAGAACGGAATGTTATGGTATCCCAATCCCCAGTCTCTGCATCTCAGGGCTTGGTTGCTGAAGGCCTAGATTTCCAAGACCTTAATCTTTCTCAACAAGTGAAAAATGTTCTTTATGCTTCCAGAAAACCTTCCACTAGATGCTCTTATGCTTTCAAGTGGAAAAGGTTTAGTATTTGGTGTTCGGAAAAGGGTCTTAACCCCTTGCGATACCTCTGCAATCTTTGATGGAGTATCTCCTCCATTTATCTAATGCAGGCCTTAAGACAAATTCAGTAAGAGTCCATCTGAGTGCTATTGCAGCTTCTCTTAAACCTCTAAATGGACAACCTATTTCCTCTCATCCTCTCATAGCAAGATTTATGAGAGGCCTCCTTCTAACTAAGCCTCCCATTAGACTACCTCCGGTGGCATGGGACTTGAACCTGGTTCTTGGGCAGCTCATGAAGCCACCTTTCGAACCTTTAGCTACCACCTCCTTGAAATTTCTTTCTTGGAAGGTTATCTTTCTCATTGCAATCACATCAGCACGCTGCATTAGTGAATTGCAAGCACTAGTAGCTAATCCACCTTATACAAGGTTCCATCATGACAAGGTAGTCCTTAGGACTCATCCACACTTGGTCTCGCCTTTTCACCTCAACCAAGAGGTCTACCTACCTGTCTTTTTTCCAGGACCTCATGCATCAAGTGCAGAGAGGAATCTTCATACCTTGGACTGTAAAAGAGCTCTAGCTTTTTACTTACAAAGAACACAGCAACATAGAAAGTCCTCTCAACTCTTTGTTGCTTTTGATCCTTCTCATTTGGGACTTCCAGTCTCCAAGAGAACACTATCTAACTGGATTGCTCAGTGTATTTCTTTCGCCTATCAGAGTAAGAACCTTTCTCTGGAGTTCCTTGTCACAGCTCACAATGTGAGAGCCATGGCAGCCTCAATGTCTCATCTGAACTCTGTGTCTATTGACGACATCTGTCGAGCAGCCACTTGGGCCTCGGTTCATACCTTCACAGCCCATTACTGCTTGGACAAGGACTCCCGCCGGGATGCCTTGTTTGGTCAGGCTGTTCTCAAACACCTGTTCCATACCTAATCAACTCCTACCCACCATCCCTGGTAGGATGCCAGAGATCCATGGGGGGAAGTGGAGCCCTTCTCAGGGACACACAACTTCTGGGGTCTCTCCCTGGCACCTAAAGCTAAGGAGTCCCCATATGTGATGACTACATTCCTGCTTGTTCCTGGAGATAGCATAGTTACTCACCTGTAACAGGTGATCTCCGGGAACAGCAGGAATTTAGTCCTCACAACCCTCCCACCTCCCCTAGGAGTTGTATCTCTCTATCTATCTCTTTTCCTTTCCCTCACTCTCTCTCTTTGTCTCAGCTCTAAAACTCAACTGGAGAGAGGCAGTTGGGAAAGGCGGGAAGGCAGCACGCAGGCACTGTGGGATGCTCCCAAAAGCGTTCTAATTGGACGCTGGAGAGTGTTCCTGCGCGGGCTCCGTCGGTACCGATGATACCCATATGTGAGGACTAAATTCCTGCTGTTCCCGGAGATCACCTGTTACAGGTGAGTAACTATGCTCTCTCTTGGGATGCCCAACTTCCTTTGTTGTACAAGTATCCTTCAAAGATACATTATTCTGACCCATGCTCTCTTTCCCTCATAACCCAATGCTCCCTCTACTCTCTCTGCTGTTTCAGAGCTGTCTGATCTCTTCTATTTGTCCCGGCTCTTATTACCCTTGTTTTGTCTCGTCTCGCATTGAATATTGTAATTCAGCACTTGCCGGTCTCCCTCAATATTCCCTGAAATGGCTTCAACTTATATAGACTACTGCAGCCAGACTCATCTTTCATGCCTCTCGTTACAATCATATAACTCCTTTACTCATACATCTTCACTGGTTTCCCATATCTTTTCACATTCATTATACAATTCTTATTTAGATTCACAAGTCTTTTCATACCGGCTCCCCTCAGTATTATTTATTTAAAAGGGTTTTTTTATACCACTTTATCATTTCAATCAAAGCAGTTTACATTGTAACTTAAACTTGTTAATGTGCATTAAACAGGGACATTGATAACTTGAATTTTTCTGAGGCAATGGAAGATTAAGTGACTTGCCCAAGGCCACAAGGAGGCTATTGGGAATTTAACCCTAGTCTTTTGGCTCCCAAACCAGTGTTCTAACCGTTAGGCTGCTCCTCCGCTCTCATCACTCCTTATCCTGCAGTTCTCTCTCATCACTCCTCATTCTCAATGGACCTCAGCGCTCTCTCTGGTCTATATACTTAAATATTATCTTCATAACTTCCCCCTCACAGGCACATCTTGTTTCAACATGTCATTCTGCCTTTTATTTTCTTGGTCTCATACTTTGAAACAACCTCCCTCCTTCCCTTAGGCTAGAACCCTCCCTCCATAAGTTCAAAGCCCAACTCAAGACACATGTATTTAGTATTGTCTATGACATTGACTTATCCCCTGATCCGCCTGGCTACTGATTTTCCTCTGTGTTCCTTTGCTGTTCTTACTGTCATTTTCTGTGAGCTTTTCTGAGTTTTCTCATTGTTGTTTTTATTGTTAACCCTCTGCTTGTTAACCACTTAGGGTGGTATATCAAGTTTTAATAAATGAAATGAAAATGAAATTATCTGTTTTAAAAGCTGCTGTAGCTCTTTTTGAAAGGTTAATGCTAGCAGCCTGATTCCACCCCATTTAAGGTGGATCCCATCATTTCAGAAAAGACACCCCTTCCCCAGAATTTTGCCTAATTCCTAATAAATCCAAAACCCTCTTCCTTGCACCATCTTCTCATCCACTTATTGAAACTCTGGAGCTCTGCCTGCCCTCTTGGATCCTTTGCGTGGAACAGGAAGCATTTCTGAGAACACTACCCTGGAAATTATGGATTTCAGCTTTCTATGTAAAAGCCTAAATTTGTCTTCAAGAACCTCCCTTCTACACTTTCCTATATCATTGGTGCCAAATATGTACCAAGACAGAAGGCTGAACTAGGTGGCATGTAAGGTCCACCACCTTGGTACCAGGCAGGAATGTTGTCAGGACAATCCTCCTATACATCAGCCCCCCATCTATGTCTTGTAGGCATAACCACTCAAGGACTGTGGTTCCAGCATGAGCCCTGCCAACACATCAAATTCTAGAGCTCAGAACTGTATACAATTCTATCGGAATCTTCAAGGCATGACTATAAGGAAAAGTATTCACAAAAACAAATGGTCACTGAACGATATAGATCTCTCAGAAAACAAAAACAGTTATCATTCGATTTTAACTATGCAGACAAACTCAGTAACACCCAAAGAGGTCTCAGTATAAAATAACACTACTGCTGCTAGGTATCACACCCAAATGGCAGTATAAGTGTTGTATCACATCAATGACCACTGGCTGTCACTATAAAAATTTATTTTGAAATTTATTTTGAAGACATCAATCAATCAATCAATCCTTATATGCAAAATGTAATATACTCAGCTTCTCTATAGGACTAAGTGAAGTCTTTCCAAGTGCTTTAGATCCCAACGTGCAGTCCCGGTACCAGCCAGACGTTTCAAGCCATTTCATCAGGGGACCAATAAACAACTAAACAAAACCAACAAAACACCAAAATGAATCACTCATACATTCTACTCTACATAGCATTCCTTACTACTTTTTAAAAAAAACTTAATATCACAAACCCAGACCATAACACTATCTTACCAAGATGATGCTGCCCGCGTCCACTCACTATTATCTACTGGCTGTCAAACGATCTCCTGCCAGCGAAAAAACGCCGCGCATGCGTAAGAGGCCAACAAGCAGCCTTTTAAACATATCTATTCCCCCAGCAACCAATCAGTCCCATCGTTTATTACTAAACCTTTTATAATGCGAAAGTAGTTTTTTTCTTAACTACACTTAAACACATGCCAACCATTCAATTTGTCCATTTAAACCCAATGGAACCAATGTATTCAGATGGAAAATCAACCGCTGCTCACACTTAATCAGTGTTTGGTCCAGGGACTTGCCCTGGATGCCCACTTTTATTTGCTCCAAACAGACACAACGCAAATCTTCAAAGGTATGATCCCGATCAATACAATGTTGGACCATTGGGGCCTCTATACATTTCTGATGTAAACGACTACGATGCTCTCTCATGCACACACAGAAAGAACGAAAGGTTTTTCCGATATAGCACAGACCACACGGACACATCACTGCGTAAACCACATTTTTAGATTCACACGTGGTCCGGCAGCGAATCTGCACCGAAACCCCTTTATAGGAAAAAACAGCACAGTGCAGCGTAATGGCACAAATATCACATGCACCACACGCCGAATGGCCCACTTCCCGAAAAGTTTGATCCCCCTCTATATTCGATGGCATTATTGCTGGACTAAGTAAATCCTTTAGATTGCGATCTCCCTGCCAAACACACCTAATCTTCCTATCGCCTAAACCTGGTACTGTTGCTAAAACATTACTGTGTTTACACAAAATCTTCTGTATATCTTGACTCAAAGGAGAGTATTTAGTGATCAAATTAACCGAAGTGTCAGTGGCTTCCTTCTGGCTACCAGACCTATTTCCTCCCAACAATGCTGAGCGAGGATTGTATAATGCTCTAATATAAGCTTTATCGACAACTTCTTTTGGATATCCCCGTTGCACAAAATTAGACTGTAAAACTCGAGCTTTACGTTTAAAATCAGCTTTATTCGAGCAATTCCGTCGAAACCGCAAAAATTGAGAAAACGGAAGCCCTATCTTCAGACACGGAGGGTGCATGCTGTCAAATGTCAAATAGGTAACCCTATCTGTCGGCTTTTTATAAACTGTAGTGGCCCAACCCTCTGGTGACCTCTGCACACTGATATCCAGATAATTTAAACTGTCAGGATGATAAACAAAAGTAAACTTTATATTAGGGTCACAAGTGTTTAACCAACCCAGAAATTCCTCCAATAATTGCGCCGTACCCCTCCAAAGGAGAAAGACATCATCTATGAACCGTTTCCATAGCGCAATATGGGAAGACTATCTGGATGTGTCTACCCACTGTTCTTCAAAAAACCCCATATAAAAATTAGCTATGGACGGAGCACAGGTCGCGCCCATAGCTACTGCTGACTTTTGTAGGTATAAGGTATCCTGAAACACAAAATAATGATGACAGATGGCCAACCTAGCTATTTTAAGAAGGAAAGCTTTTCTGGCTTCTGACATATCATTGCGTTCACTAAGAACTTTGTCAACTACCGCTACAGCTGCCCCCTGCGGTATGTTTGTATATAGAGAAACAGCGTCCAAAGAGACCAGCAAAATATTAGGCTGAGCAGCTAGCAAATGATGTTTTTCAAGAATATTCAAAAAATGCGTAGTGTCTCGCAAAAACGAGGGTATCGAGGATAACAACGGTCTTAAATCCAGATATTCTTCCCATATTGCGCTATGGAAACGGTTCATAGATGATGTCTTTCTCCTTTGGAGGGGTACGGCGCAATTATTGGAGGAATTTATGGGTTGGTTAAAGTGTAGTTAAGAAAAAAACTACTTTCGCATTATAAAATGTTTAGTAATAAACGATGGGACTGATTGGTTGCTGGGGGAATAGATATGTTTAAAAGGCTGCTTGTTGGCCTCTTACGCATGCGCGGCTTTTTTCGCTGGCGGGAGATCGTTTGACAGCCAGTAGATAATAGTGAGTGGACGCGGGCAGCATCATCTTGGTAAGATAGTGTTATGGTCTGGGTTTGTGATATTAAGGTTTTTTTAAAAAGTAGTAAGGAATGCTATGTAGAGTAGAATGTATGAGTGATTCATTTTGGTGTTTTGTTGGTTTTGTTTAGTTGTTTATTGGTCCCCTGATGAAATGGTTTCAAACGTCTGGCTGGTACCGGGACTGCACGTTGGGATCTAAAGCACTTGGAAAGACTTCACTTAGTCCTATAGAGAAGCTGAGTATATTACATTTTGCATATAGGAAGCTGAGTATATTACATTTTGCATATAAGGATTGATTGATTGATGTCTTCGAGTTCAAAATAAACTTTTATAGTGACAGCCAGTGGTCATTGATGTGATACAACACTTATACTGCCATTTGGGTGTGATACCTAGCAGCAGTAGTGTTATTTTATACTGAGACCTCTTTGGCTGTTACTGAGTTTGTCTGCATAGTTAAAATCGAACGATAACTGTTTTTGTTTTATAAGGAAAAGTAGCCATAAGAAGAACCAACAATAAAGTAGTAATGCTTTATTTAAACAAAGAAGGCATGTTGCATTCCCTCCATTTGTGTCTAGAAGCAAGAAAAATTTGTCATTTGGCGTGTGCTCTCTGCATATTTGTACATGCAGTTTATCTACCTGGCCATCAGAATCAGTTGGCAGAGTTTCAGTTGTCAATTGGATTAATACAAGTGGTCTTTAGACCCGAAGATTACAGCCAATCTCTTCTGAACATGGAGGGACCCCCAATATAGATCTGTTTGCCATGGTAGACAACACAAAGCATGCTCACTTCTGCTCTTTTCGTCCCAAGCTGACGTGGATAGCACATGTCTTTGCAATATGATGGTCTATGGGGCCTTCTATGCATATTTCCTCCATTTCTACTAATTTCAATAGTGTTACAAACGTTTTCACGAACAAAGCTCAAATCATTCTAATCACTCCATGATTAGACCTGACCCAGACACCAGAACCAGAAGGAGAGGCACATCAGACACTATCAACATACCCAGAGCCTTTGCTAAAACAAGAAAAGACACTTCAAGAAGAGCACTATCCCTGGCCGCACCCACGTTTTGGAACTCACTCCCCGACAACCTGAGATCAAAAACAGACCTCAAAGACTTCCGGAAGATGCTCAAAACAGCGCTCTTCACAGAACACTATAAGGACATCACATGAACTGCCCAACGACCTCTCTCTCTGCCCACCAAAATGTAAAAATGTAAATAGTTCCTGTACATACGTAGCTCATACTGTCTACAGCTCACCACGCAATCAACTGCACACCACTCACACACACACTCCTCGATTTATCACTGCATGCCCATGCCCACGCACCCTGCCACTTGATTTGTTTGATGCGTAATCCGCTTTGATTTCAGGATGAAGCGGTATATAAATCATTTTAAATAAAATAAAAAATGATGGCCCAGGCGGATCTGGTTTCCAAAATTATTGGCACTAAGCTCAGCTCCAGTGATATGTTGGATCAACATCAATCTCTACTCAACTTATTAGAGGAAATAATCCATTCCAATCTCAAGAGTTTCTTCCTGATAGCATTGAGATTGAGTAGCAGTTCATAGAATGCCTTTTATTCTCTCAGGAGGTGAACAATATCATTCTAGCTTCCAGGCAGCCATAAACCTGCAAATCCAGAAACTTCCCCACCCGCTGCTTCCCACCCTTAGCCCATAATCTGTCTAATTGCATATGTTGTTGCAGCATACTGTGCCAGTGCCAAAAGCTCTGTGGTTCATGAGAAACCCAAACTGACAAGAAAGCCTTTTTAGCCAACATCCATTCACTCCTAAGCCACCTCTGCCATCCTTAACCCACAACAGCTACCGTTTCCAGCAAGTGAAATAAGACTTCCTTAGAAATAAAGGGTCTATTGACAATGTAGAACATGCCCTACATAGACATGCACCTCCTTCCAGTACTGCTGGATGAGGGGGTATTGCCAGAATATATCAATCAATGAAGCCCTTGGCTGTCCACATTTCAGACAATCCACAGTTTCTGAACACCCCATAGCGCAAGCGCAAACCAGCGCAATATAAGCCCTGTAAACAATTTGATATAACATATCACATAAAGACACCTAACCTGTGGACTTGGGAATGTTTGCTTAGAGCTTCAACAACCTCTTACCCGTCAGAGCAACGTGCAATTCAGCATTTCATTTTGCAACGAAGACATCACAGCCAATGCTATGGTTCTCATAGACAAGCTATGGACTCAGGAGACTGTAATCCAAGCCAAACCCTAAGTTAGGAAGAAATATTCAAGTTCTGTACAAAAGTCACTGGACAGATTCTCTACCGAATTTACCAACATAGTTGCACAGTTGAAGATACGAAAACACATCCCCAGGAGTCGAACCTTATTGAGTTTAAATTTCCTCAGAATAAAGTAATCACCTTTCAACTGTAAAGACCTGGTATAATTGACTAATGCCCTGCCTCTTCCAAGTCTGAAATTCCCTAGTAGAAAGCCCTGGAGAAAAATTAGCATTGTCCCGAAGGGGCAGGTATACAGAGTGCTGTAACCAGAAACCAATCCATTTCCATGTTTTCCTGATGGGCAATATCAACACTGAGTGGCACAAGTGCATGAGCAGTCTACCTTTCTTAGCATGAAGGAAATATTTAAGAGACAGGGGAGCCACCAAGGCCTTCTTGCAGTCTGGTGGCATAAAATCACAAGAGTCAAAAAGCAAGTCATGTAGATGCTGCAATAGACATGCTAGATTATAGCATTTCAAATCTGGAAGAGTCAGACACCCCCCCCCCCCCTTGCACCAAGAGCCCATGAGAAGACCTAAAGGCAAAATGAGGTTTCCTCCGAATCCACAGAAATTGGGACAACAACCACTCATGCTTCCCAAGATCTTGCATTGACACCCAAAACGAATATAGAGCCATCTCGGGAATAGGACCATTTTAAATAATGCAATCTGACCCCCCAAAGAAGGGGGAGGTCCAGCTACTTACACAAAGATGTCTCCATCGCCTGGAGCAGTGGAGTAACATTACAGTAATATAGCTTAGCAAGGTCTGCAGGGAGCACAATCCCTAGGTATCAGAATCTTGCACCCAGCGCACCAGAAATTCTCCCAGCCAGCAGCACTGCAGATCGTGGCACATCATTAAAGCCTCGAATTTGTCCAAGTTCAGCTTATACCCCGATAACCATCTAAATTGAGAGAACTCTTGTAGGAGTGCCTCAAGGGAGCTCAAAGTTTTAGTAAGAGGTACCAGTAGATCATCGTCAAATGCCACAATCTTGAAGGAAAAGGGCTCCATTTGCACTCCCTTAATACTCCCATTTGCTCTTATGTTAAACGATAGAGGCTCAAGGGCCAGCAAGTATAACAGAGGGGAAAGGGGGCAATCCTGGCATGCTCCTTATTGCAGAGAAAAAATAGCTGTCTGGAACCTGTTAACCAGTACCAACGCACAAGTGCCATCATACAGAGTGTGGACAGTCCACAGAAACAAACCCTGGAAATCAAACCGCTCCAAAGCAAAAAATATATATTCCCTATCAAATGCTTTTTCAGCATCAAAACGAATAAGTAAAGATTGAATATCACAGGCAGAGCAGTGAATCATACAGTAGATGCCAAAATCTGACTTAAATTAACCACTGCATGTGTACCCTGTATAAAGCCCACCTGAGGGGGATGAATCAGACTAGGCACAATAGGTGCCAGACGATCTGCTAAGATCTTAGAAAAATATCTTCTGGCCCACAAAGAGATTGGCCTGTAAGATGCTAGCAGCAAAGAGTCCTTGCACGGCTTAGAAATCACAGTAATTAGCTCTTCATTAATGTTATAGGCAAATCCTATTTGATAAATATACTGTGCATACATTTCAGCCAGGGGAACATTTTAAAGAAATTGCTACTAAACCTATCTGGGCTAGGAGCTTGGGCAGTGTGTAGATCCTTGATGTCAGTCTGCACTTCCAGAGCAGTTATAGGTGCATTCAAGATCGCAGGATGCTCCACCGATAGCACCGGTGGAGCCATGTCTTGCAGGTAAGCAAATGCTGTCTCCCCATCTATGGTGTCAGCTTCATAATGCTGCTGGTAGAACCCACTGAAAGCCTCCTCCAGCTCAGCTTTGAGTCTTTCATATGCCCCCACTGGGGCTTTTCACAGCCGCAACATATCTAGGGCCTCTCCTACTCTTAATCAGAGAGGACAACAATCTCCCAGGCTAGTTACAAAACTTACATAAGAAACACCTAAAATGGAGCAAAGATTGCTGGGTAAGGGCATGCATAAGTAGGTTAAATTCACTCATGTCTGAGTAGTCAGCCCTTCAGTGCTCATAATTGCTTCCCCAGAGCCATTACTCATTTTGCCATTGCCCATTTTCGCTGACCAGCCATGTCCTGGAACAGGGTCTGGTTATCCTTATGAATGCCATTAGTCTTTTCAAAGATGTTCCATTGGTCCTTTTAAAAACTGCCTAAAACCCCTTGTCTCCATACAGGTAAAAGGGAAAGTGCCAGTGGCGTGGTCACTCTATCCCTTCCTCCAAGTGAGTAATGTGTTATCTCCAGGAGCAAGCAGGAATGTAGTCTTTGCATATGGGTGACGTTGGTACCGATGAAGCCTGTGTGGGAACACTCCCCAACGTCCAACAGGAAAGCTTTTGGGAGCTTCCCACTGCATCTGTGTTGCTGCCTTCCCACCTTTGTGACTCTCCTTCCTCAGTTCTTTGTTTTCTGCGGAGCCAGCAGGAAGAAAATCCTGTCACTGCAGAAAATGTCTTCATTCTTCTTCTTTGTTGATTTTTGTGATCACATCTACCTTCCCATTGATGCTGTAACCGATTTCTTTGATTCTACTTCTTTCTTTCTGTTAACCCCCCTCCCCCAAACCTCCCCCCCAAAGAACCGTAATTCTTTCAGGCGCATCAATGCCATTTCAGGCCTTAGGTCTTCCATCTGGTCTACTGGCACGATGGAAAAACCAGCCAGTGGTTTTAAAAAATGTTCCAAATGTGGTAGCACTATTTCTGCTTCTGATACCCATGACTGGTGTATTAAATGCCTCGGCCCAGATCACCAACCATCTGAGTGTCCCCTATGCAAAAATATGACAGAGGCAGGCCTACAGAATCGGGCTGCAAAACCTAGCTTCCTTTTTGCCTCAGATGCGGTTTCACTCGCTTCAAGGGCATAGTCTTCCTCACATGGATCTCAGGTATTGAAACATAAGTCATCTTCCAGGATAGGCCATCCTCCCAAGGATAGATCTCTGTCTAAACATAGAGATGCCTCAAGCGTAGCCCTGGAGGTGGATCCACCGGCCAAACTACCCTGGTGGGAGGATCTCCCCTCCAAAGCCACAAAAGGGGTCCAGGATGTTCCTGAGGCCTCCACCTCAGGAGAGCTCCTGGTACCATGCTCTGGAACAGTAGCCCAAGCTTCCAATACTGATACCTAAGGATCGGCAAGCTCGATGGATCAGCGTATGTTAGCCATTGAGCGAAGTCTAGTGGCTCTGTTAGCGGCGTCGATACCGGTCAAGACATTACCGGTGGTATCATTGGTACTGGAACCATTAATGCTGCCAATACAGTTGGCATTGGGGTTCATGCCACTTGACAAACTCCCGCCCATACCGGCCCTCGAGTCCGTTCCGGGTTCCAAGGTACCGGTATGGCAGGTCTCTTGCACTGATGCTGATCTCGATTGGTACCGGTCCTTACAAGAGCAGGAGAATCACTCTCAACGATACTTTAATTCTTCAGATTCCGATTTTTCGAATGATGAATCGATCGGTACCCAAGAAATGCAGAGTCTTCCGGAGGAACCCTCGCTGTTGCCACAGCGGCATGTGTCCCCTCCCAAAGATATGTCTTTCCAAGAGTTTATCAAGGATATGGTGAGGGGCCTATCCATTACTCCTACATTGGAGAAAAAACCCAGAGCAGAGGAGTTGGAGATTCTCCAATACCCTACAGCTCCTGGATGTGGGAAACTCCTCTCACCATTTCTCCCCATACTTGATGACTCAATACTATGTATCGGGGACTGGAAAGCCCCAGGGTCCAGAAAACGCAGCTTCCACACCACTCAATGGAATTGGCTATGCATTGAATTAAGAGTTCTAAGGCACACTCCTTCAATCCCCTGGGCAGGGAATCAAGAACCAGAACCTTTGATGCCTTTGGCCATCGGTGCTTTCAAGCCTCGATGCTTTCGTTCCACATAAGTTCATACATATACTCTACATGGGTATGTTCCTTAGGGAGGTAACTAGAGATCTCAAATTGATGTCTCCTCTTCTCCGAGATAAGAGGGCAGACTATCTTGCATTAGTCAAACATGCCCAAAATGTTTCCAAGTTTGTCAATAGGGCAACCTTTGACTGTTTTGAATGCACTAGCAGAGCAACTTCTATCTGTATAGGTGCACGCAGGATTGACTGGCTTTAGGCATCCGACCTTGAACAATGGGTTTAAAACAAGCTGGATGATAATCCTTGTACTAGTGAGAACTTGCTTAGAAAGGATTGGGAAGATAAGACTTCTCAGTTAGAATCTGAGAATACCACCCTCAATAGTCTTCCCAAAGCTACTGCTAATCCTGCCAAGAAAAAGACAGCTGCAAAAAAGCTTTTCTTTGGTAAGAAGAAGAAATTTTACCCTTCTTACCCCCTAGCTACTCAATACCAACCTCAGGGTGCCCAGAGGAAGCAACAGCCTCCCAAGCAACAGACGAAGCCACAGGCTCATAAACCCCAACCAGCTGCGCAGACCCACTCTGTGCCTGGTTTTGACTTCTTCCTAGAGAGCATAGCCACCCTGCCTCTGGAGAACCCCCACTCTCTCCACATAGCAGGCAGGCTTGCCACTATGCCCACATATGCCATTTTATCACCTCAGAGCATAAGACGCTATCCATAGTGTGAGAGAGGTACAAGCTTCATCTACAAGTATACCCCTTTCCATTCTAGTGTGGGAATATCATTCTCAACCCCCACTCACTGCTCTCCTGCAGTAAGAGATCACCTGTCTTCTGACAGAGTGTGCCATAGAAGAAGTTCCAACATCTCAATAGGGGAGGGGGTTCTATTCCCCGTACTTTCTTATAACAAAGAAAAATGGAGGGTACAGGCCCATCTTGGGTCTCAGAAACCTCAACAAGTTTCTAGTCCAAGAGAAATTCAAGATGATCTTACTAGGAACTCTTCTTCCTTATCTCCAGAGTCATGACTGGCTCTGTTCTCTAGATCTAAAAGAAGCATATAAACATATCCTCATTCATCCAGAACACAGGAGGTAGCCGCATATCTAAGGACTCTCGGAATATTCATCTTCCCTTATTTAGATGACTGGCTAATAAGAGCAGCCACTTCTCAGGAGGTTCATCTATCCCTCCTTTGTATAGTACAGGTACTGCAGGATCTGGGATTTGTGATAAATCTTCCAAAATCCCATTTAGTTCCCACTCAAACACTAGAATTCATAGGAGTCTTCTAGACACTCGACGGTCAAGGGCATTTCTACCCCAGGACTGTTGTACTCGACTAGTACAGCTAGCATCTCAAGCAAACTCAGAGACAATCTCTTAGCCAGGGATATGGCCAGGGAGACAATCTCTTACCCATATGGCCTCTACAGTGCATGTAGTTCCATATGTCTGTCTGCACATGCAGACATCTCAATGGACTCTTGCCTCCCAGTGGAAGCAGACCTCCGGGACCCTCAGAGACTAGAACCAAGTCATAGACATTCTCATAGATTCCCTTCTGTGGTGGTCTACCCCTGAAATTCTCCTCGTTGGGTCACCTTTTCAGATGCCTCCACATCAATGCATCCTAACAACAGATGCCTCCAAGCTTGGCTGGGGAGCCTACTTGCTCTCTCTCTCCACTCAAGGCCTTTGGATGTAGCAGGAGTCACAGCTCCAGATAAATTTACTTGCTATCATGAATGCCCTCAAAGTGTTTCAACAACAACTACAAGGCCACAGAGTTCTTGTCCAGATGGATAATCAGGTAGCTATGTTCTACATGAACAAGCAGGGGGTAATGGGTTATTGGGCCCTTTGCAGGGAGGCTCTGTCCATCTTTGGTCCTTTTCCCATTGCTCATCAGATATACCTCCAAGCAGTGTATCTGCCAGGACAGCAAAATGTCTTAGACAGGTTGTGTCGGGTCCTCCTTCCACAAGAATGGTCCCTCCATCAGGAGCCAATCTCGTACATCTTTCAGACCTGGGAAAGTCTGGCGATAGACCTTTCTGCCACTCTGGTAAATGCAAAACTACCTCATTTTTGCACCAGAACCACAATGTTCAGCTTCCAACAGGTGGATGCTTTCCACCTTCACTGGGATCAGGATTTCCTGTATGCCTTTCCTCCCATACCCCTGATTCCCAAAATGCTTTTGAAGCTTCAGGCAGACAGGAGCCACATGATCTTCATAGCTCCCTACGGGCCACGTCAACCGTGGTATCCTCTCCTGCTACATCTGTCCCAGACTCGCTCCCTGAGTCTTGGGTCAGCTGCCGATCTCCTTTCACAGGAGGAAGGGATGCTACTCAATCCCAACCCGCAGTCTCTCCATCTCATGGCTTGGCTGCTGAAAGTGTAGTACTGCAAGATCTTAACCTTCCTCAGGAAGTAAAGGAGATCCTGCTAGCCTCCAGGAAACAGTCTACCAGACATTCCTGTGACTTCCAGTGGTGTATGTTCTCCACTTGGTGTTCCCAAAAGGATATTAATCCCTTCTCAGTTCCTGTGGAGGCTCTTCTTCAGTATCTCCTCCATCTTTCATCCTCTGATCTCAAGACAAACTCGGTGAGGGTTCACCTCAGTGTTATTGCTGCTTCTCACCATTCCTTGGATGGGCAGCCTATCTCTTCATAACCGCTAATGCATTTCACGAGAGGGCTCTTATTAACCAAGCCTCCCATAAAGCCATCACCAGTGGCATGGGATCTTAATGTCGTGTTAGGGCAGCTCTTTAAGCTGCCTTTTGAGCCTTTAGCCACAGTCTCACTAAAGTTTCTTTCTTGGAAGGTTATCTTTCTTATTGTACTCACTTCAGCTAGACGCATCAGTGAGCTTCAGGCGTTGGTGGAAGACCCGCCTTATACCCGGTTCCACCATGATAAGATGGTCCTTTAGACTCACCCCATTTCGTGCCCAAGGTGGTGTCTCCTTTCCATTTGAATCAGTCAGTCTACCTTCTTGTCTTTTTCCCTAAACTACATTCCTCTAGGACAGAGGCAACCCTCCATACCCTTGACTGCAAATGAGCCTTGGCATTTTGTCTTCAAAGAACTGCTGAGCACTGTAAAGGTTTTAAGTTATTCATCTCCTTTGATCCCAGTCACTTGGGGTTGCCAGTATCAAAACATACCCTTTCTAGTTGGATAGCAGATTGCATCTCATTTGCTTATGGTAAAGCAGGGCTATCTCTTCAAGGTCATGTCACTACCCATAATGTTCATGCCATGGCTGCCTCAATGGCAAACCTATGTTCTGTAGTCATTGACGAAATCTGAAAAGCAGCTACATACCTTTGCTGCTCATTACTGTCTGGACATGGACTCCCGCAGGGATGCCATGTTTGGTCAGGCCGTACTCCATCACTTCTTTCAGACTTAGGGCAACTCCTACCCTCCATCCCGGAACGTTGATGCTAAACATCCATGAAGGATCCATGCCCTCTTGAGGTCTGCTCTGAGGAAAATCTACTGATTCTGGGGACATTTCTCTGGCATCTGGGAGCTAGGAGTCCCATATTTGAAGAGTGCATTCCTGTTTGTTCCTGGAGATAGCGTAGTTACTCACCTGTAACAGGTGATCTCCAGGAACAGCAGGAATTTAGTCTTCACAACCTACCCTCCTCCCCTAGCAGTTGTAGGGTTTCTCGCTCGCTCTGTTCTCTCCTTTTATCTCAGCTACAAACTCAACTGAAGGGGAAAGGCGGGAAGGCAGCAACACAGGCACAGTGGGATGCTCCCAAAAGCTTTCCTATTGGATGCTGGGGAGCATTCCCTCGCGGGCTCCGTCGATACCGATGTCACCCATATGTGAATACTAAATTCCTGCTGTTCCCGGAGATCATCTTTTACAGGTGAGTAACTACGCTTTATTATATTTGGCACTTGCTAGCTGGAATTTTCAAACATTAGTTCATTTATGTTACTTTGGAACCTTAATTTTATTTATTTATTTTTAAATAACTGCATTTGCATTTTTAGAAGTAATTTTCATACAATAAAAATACTCATTCTCTCTCTACCTTATTCTTCTATTGATTTAATCTCCAGGAACAAGCAGGAATGAGTCTTCACATATGGGTACGTCGGTACCGACGGAGCCTGCACGGGGATGCTGCCCAGCTTCCAATCAGAAAGCTTTTGGCAGCCTCCCTTGCGCCTGCGCGCTGAGTTCCCGCCCTCTCCAGAGCCTCTCTTCAGTTTTCGTTTTTCCGCGGAGCCGGCAGGACATCGTCCTGTCACCGCAGAAACTTATTTATTTACTTACTTTAATACTTTAGTTTTTTTCTTTTCTTGTGGTCGCGGCTGTATTTCCCGCTCCCACCGGTACCGCTGGTGGATTTTTGACTTAATTCTGAGAAACGTTTTCTTCAGTTTTTGCCTTAACTTGTTGGGCCTACCAGGCCTCTTCATTATGGAGCCTTCTTTTCCTAAGAAGTGCCTTCGGTGTGGAAACACCTGTTTCTTTTTAGATACCAATGCTTGGTGTCTCAACTGTGTGGGTCCTGACCCTTTTTCCCCTGGCATGTCGGGGGATATTTCTGTGAAGAAACCTTCAACTTTTAGAATTTCCCTCGATACCGTTTTTTCCTCGGCAGTGAGGGTACCAGGTTTCTCTACTTCACAGCATCAGGTAACCCAAAAACAGTCTGTTAAGACTAGTCAATGTTTGAGTGGTATGTCCCATGCCCAGCATGGTGATGGCTCCGGCCTTACCCTCAAGAACCCATTGGCATTACCCCTGCGGGAGTCTATGGGTTCCAAAGCGTTAAAGGGGTTTCAGGTTGTTCCTGGGGCTCACCCCTCACAGAACATACCTGAGCCATGCGCGGAGGTGGTATCCGCTTCGAGTGGTACCGAGCCTCCGGCATCGGCACCGGTGTCGAGTAGCCTACTCTTCACCAAGGATTGTCATCGGGCATCCTCGGTACCTTCGGGTCCGATCCATTCGCACCGCATTGACTTCCTTCAACCTCAGCCATGCTCCGGGCCGGTACCGGCGTCGATCGGTTCCGATACCCTGGCATCGGCATCGAGGTGGACCACCTTTCCCTTTGAAAAAGGTGTTCATCGGGTATCCTTGGTACCGTCGGTATCGGTCGATGTGACCCAGTCTGCCTTAGGGGTATCGGCATCGCCGATACTGCCATGGGCGTCGGCGCCTTCGCGACACGCATCGATAGTATCACTTACTTCGATGCCGAGTCTTGAGTCCATATCTAGTCTCGATGACTCCGTACCGACGTGCCCTGGAACCGACTCCGATTGATTCCAGATCGGCAGTTTCAAAGATCAGAGTCATAACTCTCTCATGATCTCGCTACCACTGCAGCAGTTCCCGATGGCTGCTTCATCTGCTACTCCTGTATCAGTATCCATGCCTCTTCTGGCACCCATGCCTACTTTAGAACCGATACCTGGCATTGGTGTAGTCCCCTGTGCCTCCTCTGGAGCCCCAGCTTTTTCTTTAGCCGGGCCAGGGATGGTTCCCATAGGAGATCAGTCTTTTCAGGCTTTTCTCAGGGACATGGCAACCTTTCTCAATATATCTATCCCTGGTAGTGGTCCTACTCAGGCCTCACAGGCACAGATGGAAAATATACAATTTCCTTTACATCCTGCTCTGCAGGATCTCCTTCTCAGGGTCTGGAAATCACCCTTACGACTTCCTCCAGTTTCTACAAACATTGAGGGTCGGTACCGGGTGCCACCCTCTCCAGGGTTCCAGAAGCCTCAACTTTCTCATCGTTCCCTTGTAGTGGAATCGGCTCTGAGAAAAGTTAAGAGCAAGAAGAAGCATTCTTCTTATCCACCAGGTCGTTCTTCAAGAACACTCGATGCTTTTGGTCTTCAAGCCTTCCAAAACTCTATGTTGGCCTCCAGAGTTCTCTCATATATTTTTCACATGAGTCTAACACTCCAGGAAGTCACAGAGAAATTGTCTCTTTTGACCCCTTTTTTACCAGAGCCCAAGACTACTGATTATTCCTTACTCATCAATCACAGCCGGAATATATCTTGGTTCCTGTCTCGTGCTTCTATAGACTCGTGTGAGTCTATTAGCAGATCCTCTGCTATTGCCATAGCAGCACGTCGCAGAGCCTGGCTTGAGGCTTCAGACTTGAGTAAATGGGCACAAACTATACTGGCTCATTCTCCTTGTACAGGAGAGGGTCTCTTCAATAAGGAGGCTTTAAGTCAGGTTGCTCAATGCTTCACTGACTCTCCTTCCACTAAGGACCTTTCTAAGCCACCTCCTTCTTCGAGAGGTAGGAAATGTCCTACCAAACTTTCTTTCCCTAAGAGAAGAAAGTTTCATTCCTCTCCTGCCCATCATTCGGCTGTACCTAAACAGGAGACACCTCAACCTAGTCTGAACTCCTCCAGCTCTAACCAGTCTCAGCATTCCCAGCAACCATAGGAGCTGGGACTTATACTCTATACTTTCCTTCTACTTCATTAGAAGTTTATACATTATGTTTCTTTCAGGGTACTACCTTGTGAAACATTTTATGTTCAGGGACTGCTAACTTCTCCTCTTCTTATCCTCTAGAAGAGCAGTTGCACCTATCCCATGATGGTTTTGTCCCAATTGAACATTCTTCCTTCTGTTGACTTACCCTATGGGTATGTCGCCCTCTAATTACTTGCTACCCTCTCCAATGGGGTTTCTTCCCTAACGGAGGGGTACCATACTAAAAAGTTTTTACCAAGCTTATTCCACAGACAGGGAGAAGTTATATCTCCTCCCTCCTTATCTGTTTTTCTTTATGGGGCACAGGGCAATCTTTCTGCTGATTCTGTCAGCTGCTGTGCCTGCAGGAGTTACAGTGATTGTATTACTGGTACTTTTGCCAAGTTCCAGTCTTTTGTTCAATATCTGTCTAGCCTTGGTAGTATTTCCAAGCTATTCGTTAGCTACCTTGGATCCTCCTACTCCCTTAGGCTTTCTCACGTTATTCTATCCATCTCCTCTCCTAGGATATGGTAACAAACCTGACTTCAGTCAGTTTATCTCTCCTGCACAATGCTCTCTACAATCTTCAGAGCAGCTTTCTACTATGAGGGCCTGCTATAGAGCATTGACCTTGTCTCTGAACCTTCGCTATTAGTAGGGAAAAGCTTGTTCACCCTTCCCATGCCTGTGAAGGTTCTCCACACCCTTTAACCTGGGGTGTTAGCACGAGATATATTCTTCTGCGTGCAGATCCAAGGCGGACATTCATGTATGGTACCTCTGGGTCCCTCTAATAGGTCCCTCTGGTATCTTCCCCTGCATTTTGCACCTCTGCCGTGTCAGTGCTCGGTGGAACTCACGCCTTGTTCCTTACAGATTCATCTTATAATCTGTTCTCACGCAATCATCACGGTTATTTTGTTGGATTGCCTTCCTGCATCCCTCAATTCATAGAAATAGATTCTCTCTACATATCCCAAGTGGCTTTACCCTCTGGTAGTATGCAGAATCTTTTTCTTTTTTATTTCCCATGTCACAATCATGGGGCTGGGTGCTAGACATGTTCTTCAACCTGTCATCTTGTATGTAGCATCTCTATATATGTCTACATACCTATATCATTTCTCTGGTGGTGCAATCCCATGCCCCACAAAGATATCTATAATTACGTATTTCATATCTATATTATATATATATATATATATATATATATATTTTGATATATCTCTCCACCCATGTCCCGATTTCTGCATCTGGACATATCGATTCAGGTTTAGATCCACCCACATATATATATAAACATCTGTATATGTATGTGTCTCTTGGGCGGTTTCTTAAGGGTTCATATCTCTATACTCTCACCCTTACTGTCTATACTAAATGTTACCTCCTAAAGGATTTAGACAGTCCATCGCCCTATTTCGCATACCATATTACCATGCAGAAACTGTTAGACACCATTACCATTGTGGTGCTAACTTCTCTAATTTTTCTTAAACCCTTGAAGCATCAAGCTTCAATATTTTTTCCTATTTCTCGACAGTTAGGAAAAACGGTGTACATCTTTATCTTTGAGTACATAGCTCTTCTCCTTGGGAATAGGGATTTTTTTCCACTTCCCTCTCCCCGTCAGGACTGGGCTAGTTCTCCAACTCCGTCAGTCTTCTTCCTTAGTCCTCCCTGTTAATAACATTATGACTAAAGGAGTTTTTCAGCTTTTTCTCATAAAGCTCTCCATTGAAGACATGACGTCTCATCCTACCCAGTTGACACCTGGATCGTCTACTACCTCCAGGTCTGGACCTTCATCCTCACTGCTGGGAGGTCCCTTCAAGATTCCGCCACTGCTTCTCCAGCAGACTACATCAGGTGTTCTACTTCCTACAGTGCAGTAGGTAAGTGACATATCTAATGGTACGTTACATGTGTTCATGTGCCTCCTCATATACACCAAGGACTCCTACAATCTGTACGGCCCTCTAGTCCTTGGCTATGCTGTTCTTCCTCACAGCTCCTTTATTGTCAACTCCTACCCTCCATCCCACATTGGATGCCAGGGATTTCTGGAAACAAAATGCACCCCTGGTCCAGCCTGCTGCATTTTTATGGGATCTCCCCCTGGCATCTCCAGCTAGGGAGTCCCCATATGTGAAGACTCATTCCTGCTTGTTCCTGGAGATAGCACAGTTACTTACCTGTAACAGGTGATCTCTGGGAACAGCAGGAATTAGTCTTCACAACCCTCCCACCTCCCCGAGGAGTTGCATCTCTTATCTTCTTCTCTTTTCTCTCCTCGCCTTTGTCTCAGCTTTGAAACTCAACTGAAGAGAGGCTCTGGAGAGGGTGGGAACTCAGCGCGCAGGCGCGAGGGAGGCTGCCAAAAGCTTTCTGATTGGAAGCTGGGCAGCATCCCCGTGCAGGCTCCGTCGGTACCGACGTACCCATATGTGAAGACTAATTCCTGCTGTTCCCAGAGATCACCTGTTACAGGTAAGTAACTGTGCTTTCTTTCAGTATAGGTTTCTGAAAGGATCTTTCTTATGGGAATACAGTTTTTTAAATTTGAACTCACTTTCTACCATTAATGTATTCATTCAAGTGTCCTATTATACAGAGCTAGCAGACTCTATCTAGTGATATTGTCTTCAAAAAGCCAAGCTAAATAGTAGAAGGAATTAATTTTTAGGACAGATGGAAAGTTAGTTTGCGGGGAGGAGAGAGGGTGTTGAGATAATTATTAGAATAAATAACCAAAACAAAAACCGCTGAATCTATCTGTATTAGATAATCTACCAGAAGTGGAAATGTCAAATTTAATTTCAGTAGTGAAATATGCATACTAGCATGGATAATGGTATGAATGTTTTCCAATCATACATAATATAACAACATAGCTCACTGTTTGTAGTAAACCTTAACATGGTTTTTGCGTAGTCTTTGTCTCTCTAAGGAAGCTGTGAAACTTCAGAAAAGGGCATTATCCACTGCAATTTCTTGCATAAATCAGACTGGAAATAAGACACGTTTTACAATTCAATTTAAGATCCCACTGAGACAATAATGTTGCAAGCTGTGCATTTTGCAAAGTAATATAGTAATGTCTAGTTTGCATTTTTCAAAAACCAAATTAATCACACTTTATTGAATATGCTGGAACAAACCTAAAATTCATCTATTATTAAATAATCTTGTGTAACAAACACAAACTATATTTTATACATAAAGGACAAACTCATTTATTCATTAGGATACAACATTTGGCGTTTGCTGTTTATAACTATAAAAAAAATGTTGTTTGCTGTCAGGGCTATGCTGGATTTTTAAAAGCATTATGTACATAGTAATCACTTGGAAAAATTGATCTAATCTTTTAAGATGTTACCATTCCTGAAAGCCAAGAACCGACACATGGAGGATGTATCCCAGAACAAGAAAAAATGTACCCCCAACAGATTTCACTCCACTAATCTGAAAATGCAAAACTAAAGTGGGTCCATAAAGAATTCTTTTTTTTATTTGCATCCCTTAATCTATTTTCACAAAAATGTAGATAACTTGCACATTTTTACATACCTATCATATAGGAGTAGCCTAGTTGTTAAAGCAGCTGCCTAGTAGCCAGAAGATCAAGGGTTTGATTCCCAATGGCACTCCTTGTGACCCTGGGCAAGTCACTTTACCTTCCATTGCCTTAGAAGAAAAGGCCTGGCAATCTACTTCCAGTGATACATTGCCAAGAAAACTCAGAGGCAGCTAGGCTGCCAGGAATTAGCACTGACTTGTCAGCACTAACCCCCCCCAAAAAAAACAAAACCAAACATACATTTGTGCCCAGTTATTCTTCAGAAGGTTAGTTTCATATAGACACTCTCATGGATAGAAACATGCAACAAACACAGATCGAGCTATTCTGAGAACTGTTTTGGTGTATTACAGAACCAATTTATTTGTGTGCTTCAGACTAAGGCCACCTTTTGCTATCAGCTGCATGCAAGGCTGGCACCACCACTAGGGAGTTGCCTAGAGTTCTGGCCCTCTGGGAGTGCCCACCACTGCCCATTGCTACTGCTGCCAACCCGCTCTGGGGCTGGCAGTGGTGACAGTAGCTCTGAAATTGAGACACAGTACTTATCTACTGTTTCTGGAGCTCCACATTTTCTCTCTTGCGCAATCTAATTCTTTCGCCCTCTCCAATGCAGACCTCTGGTTTATGCAGAACTGGGAGTCAGCATTGGAGGAGGGCGGCAGAAGCAGCAGATAGTACAAGAGCAAAACAGTGACGCAGCCCTGAAGACGGTCAGTGGTGCATCACAGTTTCAGAGCCATCACTGCCACTACTAGCCCTGGAGAGAATTGGTGGTGATGGCAGTGGGTGCAAGGGGGTACAGCAGGGGCAGCCGGATGGAGAGCCCACCTAGGGTACCTCCAGTCCTTGCACCAGCCCTTGCTGTATGGCCCATTTTTATTCCTTTTGGATGTGTATCAGATAGCTTGAGCTATGTGTTAGTAAAAGGAGCCCCAAGTGCTGTGAATGTTAGGGAGCCTTTTACCAAAGCCCATTAATGTTGCACCTAACTCATGTTTAGTGTGAAAACTAATGTGCATTAAGTGCAAAGCCTCCGTGATAATTGTGAGGGGTCACAAACATGTTCCCGGCAGTTACTGCACAGATGCATACCCTAGCTTGTGGTGCAGTTAATGTGAGTGCACCTAAAGCCACCTACAGAGATATTGCTATGTAAACCCACACCTGCAATGTTCTCTCCATGACCACATTCTGCTCATACCCTGGCTATTCTCTGGCCCTTCTTGCAATGGGCAATTAACATGCGTTTTAGTGGCTGATAGCTGTCATGCTCGCACATTAACTGTCACCACGGGCTGTTATTGTCCACTAAAATACACAATTGCTCCTGGTGGCCCAGTGGCATTTTATACCTTACATGGTAGTCTGACCTCACCTGGGGCATCCCAGGATGCACTCTGCAGGACCAGGCACCCCCATTTTTGAAGATTGTGACGCAAGTGTGGGAGTGTGTGGGCAGAACTCCCACTCATTTGTAAAGTTACCTGGAGGAGGGTGGGAGGGTTCAGTGCTGCTGGATCACCAGGGTTATTTTCAGTTGGACTGGTGGGGGGGATCATGGCCACTGCTGCACCAGGGATTTTTTTTAGTTGAGTGGGAGGATCAGGGCCGCTGGGCCACCAGGTTTAATCTTAATTGGAAGGGCGGGATTGGGGTAGCTGGATCACCAGGGATTCACTTTCTGTCAGGGACATCTGCCCCGACAGTATTTTGATGGCATCGAGGGCTTTCTTTGATGCCTGGATCATCTGAGGGGAGTTTGACATTTCCCCTGAGATGATCCAGGCATTTGAGAAAGCCCCCAATGCCATCAAAATACTCAGGGCTCATATGTCCCTGCTTCTCTGGGATAGCATGCTAAATTTGCACTGATTTCTGTACGCATATATGTGGCTTGCTCTCCCACTTTAATGCTGGCATTTGTGCACAGTTTAACAAATAGCAATCATGTGGCTAATTTGCATAAGAGCCCTTTTCTGCATGCTGGCATTAAAGTCGCTATCAGTGCGCTGCAAATAGGCATAAAAAGTTGATAGCGCGCAACTTTAGTGCTAGCTTTCTTCATCGGCCTGTAAGATATTTCCCGTCATGTTGGGTACCATAGGCTTGATTAAAAGGAATTTCCAAGCACACCTTGATAAATTATCCATACATTTTACATTGTATGAACTCCATTAGGCTCACTTTGTCATAATGCAAGTATTATGCCAACCATTAGCAGTAAATTTGAGAGACTGAGATCGTTTGCCACATACCCTGGCTTAGAACTGAGGCTCATGGCTGTCTTGGTATGCACAAAACTAACCTATTTGGAGAAATTGTTCCCCAAACGACATTACACAGCCCAAAGGACATTCCTAAATATTCATAATGCCAATCTGAAGTGTTGAAGACTGGCTTGTACAATTCTCTCTTCCTAATATGGATCAGGTTGTATGCCCTCAGAGGCCCAATCTCATATATATTTGAGCATCTTTTACTTGATTGAACAGTTCTGAGGGCAGCTCCTCCAAATGGATTAGTTTTATGTGTACCATGAAAGTCGAATTACCAGATTGTTAGTGAGCAAATCTGAGACATCTGGGTAGGGCTGAGCTGGGCTGGGAGGGGCAGGAGTCCTTTCTCCTCAGGCTTGTATTTTGAAATGACCTGTCTGTCGCATTCAGTAAATTCAAGAGTTTAAAAAAGACAGTGGTGACGTTTCTCGAGTTAGAAAGAGTAGTTACTCACCTCTAACAGGTGTTCTCCAGGAGCAGCAGGAATCGGTCCTCACATATGGGTGTCATCGACGCCGATGAAGCCCCAGCGGAGCATTTCCCCAGCTTTCTATGAAAGCCTTTGGGAATGCAGGCACGCATGCGTGGTTCTCTTCCCGCCTGAAGGTGCCATCTTACCTCAGTCAAATGACATAGCAAAGAACAGCACACAAAATTGAAAAATAAACTATGTACAACTGCAACTCAAAGGGGAGGAGGGAGGGTTGTGAGGACTGATTCCTGCTGCTCCTGGAGAACACCTGTTATAGGTGTGTAACTACTCTTTCTCCAGGACCAAGCAGGAAGTCAGTCCTCACATATGGGTGACTCCCTAGCTCTGGGCTACCAAGGAACCCAGGCTGAACAAGAGGACTCCCTCTAGTCCCAGCTGCAAAGAAAGGCTTTTCACTGACACAACATCCACCGGTAGCCCAACAGAGGGCAGGAGTTGCCTAAACCTCAAAGAGATTCCGGAGTACTGCTTGGCCAAAAGCACTGTCCCTACGGGACTCCCTCTCCAGATAGTAATGGGCCGCAAACGTCTGGCTTGAAGACCAAGTTGCAGCCCTGCAGATGTCTACCAAGGGCACAGAGCGGAGATGAGCCACCGAGGCAGTCATTTCCCTGACACAGTGGGCCGTGACCTGACCCTGCAAAGGAAGGTCAGCCGCCCTATAAGCCCAGGTGATACAGTCAGCAACCCAAATGGACAAAGTATGCTTGGACACAGCCAACCCCAACTTATTAGGGTCAAAAGATACGAAGAGCTGAGTAGCCCTTCTATGCCCCTGCGTACGGTCAAGGTAGAAGGATAAGGCCCTCCTACAGTCCAGGGTATGCAGAACTGCTTCAGCCTGGCTTGCATGAGGCCTAGGGAAGAATGTTGGAAGAACCACCTCTTGGTTAAGGTGGAAGGTGGAGACAACTTTGGGGAGGAACTTTGGATGAGTCCTAAGGACTACCCTGTTCCTATAGAAGCGAGTGTAAGGCCTATCACAGACCAGGGCCTGAAGCTCACTCACTCGCCTAGCCGAAGTAAGGGCCACCAAGAAGAGTGTCTTCCAGGACAGGAAGCGTAGAGGGCAAGTAGCCATTGGCTCAAAGGGTGGGCGAGTCAGCTGCTGCAAGACCACATTCAGCTCCCACTCAGGAGCAGGAGGACGGATTGGAGGCTTGAGCAAAAGCAAGCCCCTGAGAAAGCGGGACACCAAGGGGTGAACCGACAGAGAATGTCCTTCCACCAGTGAGTGGTGAGCTGCTAGAGCTGAGAGGTGGACCCGAACAGAATTGGACTTAAGTCCCTGATTGGACAAGTGCAGTAAGTACTGAAGCACTACTGGCACAGTACAGGAGAAAGGATCCTCTGTACGTAGCTGACACCACACAGAAAACCTTTTCCATTTGAGAGCATAGGTTTTCCTAGTGGACTGTTTCCTCGAGGCTAGGACAACCTCCTCAACTTCCTGAGGTAGGCCCCAGGGAGCCAAAACTACCCTTGCAGCCTCCAGGCCATCAAATTGAGAGCTTTGATATTGTAGTGCAGAAGGGAACCCTGCTCCTGTGAGAGAAGGTCGGGTTGCAACCCCAGAGGCAGTGGGGGATCCACCGCCAGTTGAAGCAGAAGTGGAAACCAAGGCTGTCTCGGCCACCTGGGAGCCACCAGCAGGACCGAGGCCTTGTCCTGAAGAATCTTGAAGAGAGTTTGGGCCACCAAGGGCGTGGGAGGAAACGCATACAGGAGGCCCTGAGACCAGGGAATCAGAAAAGCATCCACTGCCATTCGCAGAGGATGCGGTTGCCTGGAGCAGAACTTTGGCAGTTGCTTGTTCAGTGGGCTGGCAAAGAGATCTATGGATGGAAGTCCCCATTTCAGGAAAATCTTCTGAACCACCAGAGGATGGAAATTTTGAATTTATTAAACAAGCAACAAAAGACATACCAAAAAGCAAAAACAAAAACAATAACAAGCACCCCAACCAAATCCCACACCCCCCCAAAACCCCCACCCCCCGACATAGCACAAAAACAAGTATCTCCACCCCCCCGTGACCCACCTCCCCACCACCAAACCCAACAACCAGCACACGTGCCCCTTCCCCCCGACATCATCAACCCGCAATAGTTCAGCATGTCCAATGTCTGTCCCAACCCCCCAACAGCAACCCGCAGCAGTCCAACAGAAATGCAATGTCCTTCCCAACCCCCCCCCAACCACCCACAACAATCCCAGCACAGTCCAATGTCCCAAATGTCCATCAGGGCTGCCAAGCCCTCACTCACACCCACAAAAACAAAACGCATTCCCCCTTTCCCACCCCCGTCCCCACAAAGGAGCAACATCTCCTCCGCCCCCACCCCAATCCCTACCCCACCCCCACCCTCCCCATAAAGAAAGAAAACCCCCACCCCCCTAAACAGAAACATACAGGCATGTGCCGTCCCCAACGAAAACCCACCAGAAACAAACCATACTACAAATCAATAAATGAACACAAAAACCCAACCCTATCGGCCGAAACAGCGGAGCGGGATGCGCAGAAACACAAAAACAAAAACAAAAACAAAACAAACACACACCTGCTCCAGGGAGAAAACGAAAACAAACATCCCCCATGGAGAGAGAGGGAGAGAGCGGACAAGTGGCCAACAACCCCCCCAGCCCTAGTGCAAACCCCCCTCCCCCCACCGGAAGGAAAGCAACCCCAGATCCCTAAACCTAGGAAGAAACCCCAGGGACTAAACCCCCCCCCCCTCCTGTCTCACCTCCCTCCTCCACCCGGGAGACAAAAACAAAACCCCTAACCTCTAACAGGGAGGAAAAACCCCAGGGAACCCCTCCCCCTCATGGGGGGCGGAGGGTGAGGTGACGCCACAGACGCTCCCAACGATGGACCTCCACCACCCGCCTTTCGCGTTGCGCCATGCTGGACACTTCCTCCAGAATGTCCCGCACCACCTCGTCGAGGGGCAGGACCAACCCCCCGGGTCGAGACATGACAGCGCGCTTGCCACAGGTGGTAGCGCACTACAGCCGTGACTAGGTAGAGGGTCCCGGAGTCCTGCCTTAGAGGAAAGGACCAGGCCCCGTACACCCACTCCGCATATGTGAGGAGGGAAAGGTCGCGCAGGTGAAGAGCAGCGGACACCAACCGGCAGGCCTCCACGTTGAAGGGGCACTGCCGGAGAAAATGGTCCATGGTCTCCGCCTGCCCCTCACACCCGGCCCTCGGACAGACCCGCTCGGCCTGTGACCTGTACTTGAGGTTGTCCCTCACGTACAAACGCCCGTGGAAAGACAACCAGGCTACATCCCGAACCTTCTTCGGTAGCCGAGGGGAGTTCAACAGCCGAAGGCCCCGCTGCATCACATCCGCCGGACAGTCCCGCAGGGCCCACCGTGGTTGATAGTGAGAGGTGAGTACCATCCGGTATAATCCTTTCCGCCCCAAGGACTGGGCGAGCGGGTCAGTCACCCCCCACCGCCGAATGAGCCCCACCATCACAAATACGTACGATGGGGCCTGTTCCCCTCTCCGGCGCACACGTGGGACCGAGGACGCCCCCTCCCACTGCTCCCAGAAGCGGGAGAAACCATTCCCGATAGGAGGCCACCCACCAAACCCCACCCCCTTCCCACAACCTACCTAAGAGAAACGCCATAGACAAGACTGACAGGAAGACAAGGGGGTGCAACATACCCAAACCACCCTCTGCCCGATCCAGGCAGACGATGTTGCGCTGGACAGGGTTCAAGCGGTTACCCCACAGAAAACAGAAAAAGACGGCACAAACAGACGCCTGATGGGACAACGGAAGAACGAAGACCGTGGCCACGTGCAGAAAGAGAGGAAGCAAGAAGAAACGTCCCGAGGAGTTTGATCTTCTCCTCGTACGTACACCTCCACCCCCTCCACCGCAGCACCCGACACCGTGCAGTCTCGAGACAACGGTCCCAATTGGACTCCGCACAGTCCTCCGACCCGAAGACGAGGCCCAAAACGCGGACCTCCCCCACGGGAGGAGGAAAGGGGGCGCAGGAAGGCGGGGAGGCCTCCGAGGAGCCCAACCACAGCGTCTGGCACTTGCTGTGGTTTACAACAGAATGGGCTACCTCCGAGTACTCCTCCACGGCCTCTCGCAGGGCCTCTACCCCATCAGTGCCGTCCACGTAAACTGAGATGTCGTCAGCGTAAGCAACGACGGACACCGGGGGCGCACCGGGCGCCTCCAGGCCCCGCAACCCACCTGAGGACAATCTCCGGAGGAAGGGGTCGAGGGAGAAAACATACAGCAGGGGGCTCAAAGGGCACCCCTGCCGCACCCCCGAGGCGACACCAAATGGCCGTCCGAGCCACCCGTTAATAAACGGGAAGCTCACCCCCCTCGGTACAGCGCCTGCACGACGAAGAGGAAACCTGCGGGGAGGCCGAAGTGCTGGAGCACCACCCACAGGTACCGGTGACTGACTCGATCAAAGGCTTTGGACTGATCCAAGGAGACCAACCAGTGGTCCCGTTGGAGCGACCGGCCTCTTTCCACCATCTCCCGGACTGTGGTGACAGCGTCCAGAACCCCTCTCCCCCGAACGGAACAATACTTGGAAGGGGGACAGCAAATCGCCCGACACCTCCACCAGTCGGTTGGCCAAACACTTGGCCAGGATCTTCCGGTCCGCGTTCAGAAGAGAGAGCGGCCGCCAGAAGTCCAAGGAGCTATCGTCCTTCCCCTTGGAGAGCAGCAGCAGGACAGACTCGCGAAATGACCGCGGGAGATACCCCGTGTCCATGATCTCCTGAAACAGGGAGGTCAGGAAGGGGGCCAGCTGGGCAATGAAAGTGCGATAGAACTCCACAGGGAGCCCATCGCGCCCAGGCACCTTCCCCAACGGCATGGCACGAATCGCCCTCTCCACCTCCACCTGCTGAATCGGAGCAGCGAGTGCATCAACCTGTGCCTGGACCACAGCCGAATACACCGGGGGAAGGCCCAGGTACGTTCGGATATGGGTGAGGTCCACGGGGCGATCCCCAAACAGGTCCGAGAAGTATTCCCCCACTATCCGCAAAAGGTCCTCCTGGGAGGTATGAATGGTACCGTCCTCGCCCCGCAGGGCCATGACCTCCCGACGCTGAACCCTCTCCCTGCAAGTCCGGAAAGGGTCTGGAGTGGCGCCCCCACCGGCCGCCCCTCGAAGCATAGGGAGGCATGGCGATCGTAAAGCAGGCCACGGAGCTGGACACGCACCTCTTCAACCTCCTCCCGCGCTGCCCCTCGGGATACCAAACGATCCAGCGACCTCCGGAGGACAGTGTAGGTGAGGTAGCGGGATCGAGCCATGGAGGTACCCCGGGAACGGAAGAGTTGTCGGGCACGCGTCTTCACCTCATCCCACCAGGCGCCACGGGAAGGAAAAACACTCAGCAGGGTCTCCTGGTCTGCGAGAAAGGCCAAGAACTCCTGGACCACCTCTGATGTTGCCAACAACTGCACATTCAGTCGCCACAGGCCAGGACCCCTGCTAAGCTCCTCGTGGTTGGCCAGGAAGGACACAGAGAGGACGCGGTGGTCCGAAAAGTCAACCGCCTGCAACTGCGGAGGGGAACACTCCACCCGGGCACTCACATATATCCGATCGATACGACTCCTGCAGGTCCCATGGTAGTAGGTGAACCCCGGCGACCTAGGAAAGGCCCGGTGGAAAACATCCACGAGGTCAGCCGTCCGGGTCATCTCGGCCAAAAAGAGGCCCTCGTAACTGGGTGGGCAACGCTCCCCCCCTCGGTCCTTCAAAAAGGTGGTGGTGTTGAAAATCCCCGGCAAGGACCACCAAACGGGAGGTGTGTAAGTAGGGGCGGATGACCCCAAACAGGGTCTTCCGCCCCAACTTAGACTGGGGCCGTAGACCACCACGAAACGAAACCGATGGGGCCCGCAGTAGCCATCTAAAAGCAAGCACCGGCCCTGCTCCAGTTCCCACACGTACTGCACCTGAAATCGGTTGGACGTGAACAAAACCGCCACTCCTGCATAGGGCTGTGCCGCAAGGGACCAGTATGAAGGGCCCCACCTCCACTCTCGCTTCGCCCGATGAAGGCTAGCGAGCGAGGTGAGTCTGGTCTCCTGCAAGAAGATGACATCCAGCCCGCTCGTAGAAAGAAAATCATAGGCTGCAGCCCGCGCCTGGTCTGTCAAAATGCTAGCCACGTTGATAGTGGCGCACGAGAATGCAGGAGTGCACGCCATACCTATTTCTTGTGTAGTGACCCCTTCCTCCTCTTCTCCCCAACCCGGGATCCCGGAATCCCGCTTACAGGAGATGCCCGCAAGCTGAAATAACTCCTCCGGTCCACGTCGACCACCTCGAGGAGCTCCCCCTCCTCCTGTTCGACCCAGTCACCCCAGCGGGTGCTGGCGCCCTCGGGACCACCAGGCAAAGCTGTCGCGAGGGCAAGTCCAGTCCCCACGGAACGAGGGGGCAGAGACAGGTCAGGGGTCGGAGGAATGACCTCCTCCGTGGGGTCCACCACCGGTGCCTCCTCCCCCTTCCCTTCCCCAGACAGAGACTGAGACAACAAAAACAGTGCCCACCCTGGCGGGGGAGGTCGGGGCGGCCGGGTCAGCAGGGGGCCCCTGAGAAGGCCCAGCACCCAAACTGTGGAGGCAAACGCCTGTCCTCCCTCACCCTCCCCGGTAGCTTTTCCAGGGCCACTACCGGAGGCCGGGAGCCAGTTTCCACGCTCTTAGGCGGACCCTGACTGCGGCGTGCCCTCGGGACCTTCTGAGGCCGCCGCTGAGGAAGAGGGGCTGCCTCCGCCGCTAACCGCACCGAACGCCGCACAGGAGGCCCTGCCTCCACAGGCAAGCCCTCATCTGCCTCAGCCACATCAGTAGTCAAGAAGACGAAACGATTGACGTCCAACACGGGCTCTAACTCCAACAATGGGGAGGTCTCCCGTTTCTTCCTCTTGGACTTGCCACCCTTGGAAGAGACGGTAGTCCATTCCTCCGGCGGCACCACCCGCAACCCCCTATCCTGTTGTGCACCAGCAACCTCCACCACATCAACCCTCTCCTCCGTCCTACCCGAATCCCCTCCCCCTGGTGGCTCCCTCGGCTTGATGGATTCCTCTGCACTAGGGCCACCGGTCTCCTCCTGAGGGAGAGGGGCCTCTACAGCCTCCTCCCGCACAGGAGCCCAAGGTGGAGTGACGGCAACCCCCCCCGGTCCATTGTGTGACGCGGAGGGGCAGCGGGCAAAGGGGTGGCCCAACTCCCCGCAAAGGTTACACCGAATTAGCAAACACCCGGCCGAAGCGTGACCCCGTCCACCACAACGGGTGCAGACCTGCTCGGGACAGTTCATGCTCAAATGGCGAAATGAGCCACAGCGGTGACACTCGCGGGGTTGCCCAGGGTAATAGCACAAGATGCGATCCCGACCGAGGAAACCGGCCGAGGGCACGTGCTGCACCACGTTTCCCACCTCACGCAAACGGATCCTGCCCTTCCACGACCCGTCCCACACCCCTAGGGGCCCAGCGCCCTTAACCAGGGGTGCGAGAAGCACCGCATGGCGCGACAACCAAAACTGGATGTCCTGCCCTGGGAGCGACTCATTCCTGGATAGGATGGTCACAGGTACCGTCCCCTGGCGAGAGATAGGCACAACACGAAAGTCAGCCCACCCTCCCTGCCCCCTCTGCTGCTGGTATCGGTCCCAGAAAATCTCCAGCCCCCGTCTCAGCATGAAACTAACATCATATTCAATGGTGTTGTTCATGTGGATAAAGGCGTAGAGATCTCCTGGGAGAAACCCCAGCCCAAGGACCATCCTCAAGACCTGTTCCCTGGCTGGAGGGGACCCCTCCCCAGCCCATCGGATCTGCGCCACGTTGCGCCGTCGGACCTCACCCCCTACTCCTCTTTGAAACCCGCCCCCTCCACCTCCGCCGTCCCCGCCGGCGGGCCCATTACCCGGAAAACCAACCCGCCCCCGACCCGCACCCGACGGCCCCGGAGTGGTGCCCGACCCCTTCAGAGCCTCCGCAAAGGTACGGAGGGGGGGAGCCGGCCCCCCAGCCCCCATCTCCTGCCCTCCTTGATCTGTTCCTGCATCCATCTGCGGGGGATCCTGCTGCTGGACCGCAGGATCCGTAACCTCCTCACTTAGATCAACCGGAGGACTGGGGAAGGTCAACTCCGCAAAGACAGAGTCCGGGATGCTACCTCCTCCGGATCCCTGAGTGCCACCGAGAACCCCTGGACCACCACTTATCTCTACCTCCGGCTGCCGAAAGGCAGTAAAAGCCCCGGGAGGGCCCAACGGGGCCTCCAAAGCCAATCGTAGGGCATCACAGACCTGGTTCTCGGTAACACCCAGGGAACCGGAAGGCTCCCCCAAACCTCCTTCCCGCATTCCCGACCCAGCGCAAGGCTCCTGGGTTTCGGCCACCACTACCGGGGACGGACCCCGCTCCCCTTCATTCCCGGGTTCCAAGGGGACCACCGCCCCCCCTGACCCTACAGAAAACAAGTCCTTCCCTCGTCCTGAAGCAGCCACTACCTCCTTCCCCACTATATAACCAGTCGTCCGCTCCCCCCCTTCCTCCATCAGCCCGTCCTGTAGCCCATCATCCGCCACCCCCTGTATGGCTATCGACAACAAGGCAGGACCCGCCCGAGACAACAGGGCAGATCCCCCACCCAGCACCTCCCCCACACCCCCACCCCCCTGCCCCTTGTCCCTCCCAGGTCCTACCTGGTTGTCGGTGCCAGACGTGGCACAAGGATCCAGAAAAGTTTGGCCGGTAGTCAGGGCTCCAACAGAAAGGGCGGACACCCCCCTGCGAGCCAGGTCTCCGTCGGCCGCAATAACAGACAACAAAGGCAGCTGCGCATCCCGCTCCTCTACCCCCGGCCGCAGTGACAGCTGACTAGCACTTTTCTTCCCCCTCTCCCCCCCGGGGACTGCAGAAAAGAAAGAGCAGCCCCCATCCTGCCCCTTTCTCCTCCTTCCAGCACCCCTCCGGCCCCAGTCAGCCACCTCAGAACATACTGGGCGAGTGCCCTGTAGCTTTCTAGGGGCCGGGAGGGCAGCCACAATAGGGGAGTCCTGCCCACCAGCCATCCCCCTACCAAACCCCTTCCCAGTAACCTGGACAGGCATCGTAGCTGAAGGAGCAGGATTCCTATTACAGGTGGAGAAATCCGCCACCCGTGGATCCTCAAGTGGCACAGCAGAATCAAACGGCTGAGGCCAACCAGTCTTCCGCCGCCGGGGATCCCGTGCAGAAAACCCCTCAGAGCCGGAAACATCCAAAGACAGTGGATCAGCAGTATGCTGAAAAGGAACCGCCGAATACTGCTGCCTCTCTACAACACCCCCTCCAATCGAGGGGCATGAAAAAGAAGCTCCCTCTGTGCTTAAAGAGTGCCGTCGAAAATCCCGCAGCAAATCAGAAGATGGGGAAGGTCGTTCTGCAGACTTCCTGGGTTTCCCGGAAGCGTCAGTACCCATTACTCGGCGGCCATCTTGTGATTGTAATCTGGCTGGGGGAAGTCCTACAGGCAGCTCCTGCAACGACCTCACTTCCGTAATGACGTCATCAGAAAGACCCCGGCGGCCATCTTGCGATTGTAAGCTGGCTGGGGGAAGTCCTCCAGGCAGCTCCTGCAACGACCTCACTTCCTTAGTGACGTCATCAGAAAGACCCCGGCGGCCATCTTGGATGGTCCCTTCAGTGTTACACGACTGTTGGTGAGCCACCAGGATCAACGGAGCACCCTGGGGACGTGCAGGAACAATCTGGGCAGACAGCATTTCGGAGGGAGGAACCAGCGCATTCACAACATCACAACCATCACCCTGCTGCAGGTAAGACACAGGACATCCAGGAAATGCTTTAGAAGAGGAAGGCAGGGAACGGGTGGTTGGTAGACTTCCCAGGAACTAGAATGGGAGAGGGCATACTTCTAGAGGAGGATGGACCCCCCTGCTGACCCACCCCCGGGGGCCTCCCCTGGACTGCAGGTATCTTCCAACGATTATAATTCTGGTAAACTTCGGCAAGGGACCCACAACCCTGGTTCTGATAGTACTCAATCTCCAAGTACTTGGCCTTCAGGGCCCGCTTTACCCCCTTCCGATAGGTAGCATAGGCCACCCATTCCTCCCCGGGAATGGTGGCCTGCAGGCTCTCCAGGTGGGAGAGCTGGGCTTGCAGCTGGGCCGCCTCCTCCTGGAGACCCCGAAGCCGTCGCACTGCCGCCACGATGTCATCTGGGGCCCTAGCTGACTGCTGGTAGGACGGCAGGCCCGACCCCCCGTCCTCATCCTCACTGGAGGAGGTAGAGGCCTCCTCCAGGACCCAAAGTGGAGGGGGGAACCTGCCTCCTCCAGTTCTATACTCCACGGTCCTCCAGGGTCTCCCCAGGGCCTCTCCCTGCTGCCACCCAGCCTCCACACCCTGCCTGGGGAGGAGACAGGAGCCTCCTCCCTGGGGTAGCGGGCCCAAACCTCCATACCTGTGGGTCCCTCCTTCCTGACCAGGTGCAGTCCTACCTGGGGAGTCCCCCTCCTGGGGCTCCAGCTGTTCCAGGTTGCCAGTTTCTCCATCCACTGTCCGAGTAGGAGGCCCACCAGGCTTGGCAGGCCTTTGGGCCTGGGCCTCCCTTGCTGGAGGTGGCCCAGGGCCCGACATCCAGGCACAGGCAGAAAAAGGAACTGCTCCCTAGCAGGAGCTCTGCACAACTGATCCTCTCAGTACGACAGCCAAACAGGAAGTGGGTGGAGCTGCCACTCGTGGGGCTGCAGAATCCTGCTCAACCTGTCGGCCAGGTAGTTGTCTTGGCCTGGAAGGTACACAGCCTTGAGGAGCATGTTGTGCTTGAGGGCAAATGAACAGAGGTTGTGAGACTCCAGACAGAGGAGTCTGGACCCAGTCCCACCCTGTTTGTTCACATAAAACATGGCTACTTGGTTGTCTGTCTGAACCAGGACAGGTTGATGAGCCAGGGTAGGAGAGAAAGCTTTGAGTGCTAATCGAATAGCTCTGAGTTCTAGGAGATTGATCTGCTGTGCAGCCTCCCAAGGAGACCACAGGCCCTGGGTGCACTTGTTCAGACAATGAGCTCCCCAGCCCTGCAGGGAGGCGTCTGTGGTCAGTACCACTGTGTACCCAGGAATTTGAAAGGGCACCCCTGTTTAGTAGATTGGGTGGGTGCAACCACCAGCTGAGGGAGTTCAGAAATTGTCTGGACACCCTTATCCTGTCCCTGAGGCTGCCCGTGGCCTGGGACCACTGAGTCCGAAGGCACCACTGTGCAGGCCTCATATGGAGCCTGGCATTGGGGGTCACATGTACTGTCGAAGCCATGTGGCCAAGAAGCCTCAGGCAGAGTCTGGCGGAGACCAGTGACCTGTGGAGAAACTGGTTTGCTAAGGCTATCAGTCTTTGTGCTTTGTCTTCTGACAAGAAAGCCTTTGCCAGCAGAGAGTCCAGCCTTGCTCCTATGAACTCCAAGTTCTGGGAGGGGAGCAAAGTGGACTTTGCGAAGTTTATTACGAACCCCAGGCTTTGAAGAAGAGCAATAATTGTGAGGGTGGCTTGTCTGGCCTCCTGGCACGTCTAACCCCTGATGAGCCAGTCGTCCAGATAGGGGCAGACAAAGATTCCCTGATTTCTCAGGTAGGCCGCCACCACTGCCAGGCATTTGGTAAAGACCCTGGGAGCGGAGGTGAGGCCAAAAGGCAGTACTCTGTACTGATAATGGTTTACTCCCACAATGAACCTGAGGTACTTTCTGTGGTCTGGATGAATGAGGATGTGAGTGTACACATCCTTTAGATCTAAGGAGCATAGCCAATCTCCCTACTGGAGGTAGGGCAGAAGTGTTCCAAGAGTAAGCATCTTGAACTTTTCCTTCTCTAGGAACTTGTTGAGGTTCCTGAGGTCCAGAATGGGTCGAAGGCCACCGGTTCTTTTGGGCACCAGGAAATACCTGGAGTAGAATCCGTGACCTTGCAAGTGGGGAGGCACAGGCCCCACCGCCCTGTCCACCAACAGACCTTGAAGCTCTTGAAGGAGAAGGTCTGTGTGCAGGGAAGGCCTTGGAGGCTCCCCTGGGAAGTATGGTGGAGGCAGTTCGTGAAAATGCAGTGCATAGCCCCTGTGGACTATGTTCAACACCCAACTGTCCCCAGTGATGTGGGGCCACTGGTGGGCAAAGAGGGCGAGGTGACCTCCTGTGCAGGGTTGGGAGAGCAGGGGTGGAGAGGCTACGCTCAAGGAGTCAAAAACCCCCACCCTGCTGAGTGGGAGCAGGGACCGGAGGCTTGGGGGTCCTCTGCCTATGGGGCCCATTACCCTGCCCCTTGGCTTTCTGACCCTGGGGGGCAGCTTGGGCAGCCTGATATTGAGGGTACTGTTTGTAGGCAGTGCCCTTCCTCGGGTAAAAGGGCTTCTTACCCGAGGCCGCCTTCTTGTGAGAAGGGGCAGAGGTTTCCTAGACAGCCTTGCCCTTGTAAGGTGCTCAGTCTCGAGCTGTGCGGCCTTCTCGGCCATGGGCTTGCCAAAAAGGTTTTCACCTCGGCAAGGGACATCGACCAACTTGTCCTGAACCCACGGCTCGAGGTCTGATGACTGCAGCCATGCCTGGCGTTGAGCTGCGATGCCGGCTGCTGCAACTCGGGCCGAAGCCTCAAAGCCATCATAGGCGGCGCGGGACATAAACTTCGAGCAGTCCCGAATCCCCAAGGATAAGGACTTGAATCTCTGCAAGGGTTCCCCAGAGAGACCAGCAGAGAACCCGGCCAACTCCTTGGCCAGGTCCGCAAGTACATGTCCATGCACAGCTGGTAAGACTGGACACGGCAAGCAAGCATGGAGACCTGGAAGCACTTTCTACCGATACCATCGAGGTTCTGGGCCTCCCTTCCAGGGGACACCGCAGAGTGCATCTTCTGACTTTTCAGGCGATGCATGGCCGATTCCACAACCATGGAATGGTGTGGTAGCTGCGCCTTCTGAAAGCCAGGGCTCTTCCGGAGTAGATAAATCGAATCGATTCGCTTGCTTAGAACCGGCGCCGAGGCCGGTGCCTCCCACATCCGGAAGAGGAGCCGTTCCAGCATCGGAGGAACCGGGACAGTAAAGGCCTCCTTCGGAGGAGAGTCGTACTGCAGGGCCTCGAGCTCCTCGGCTCGAGGCTCTTCCTTGGGGTCCGCCGGGATAGCCAACGCGGTGGTCATATCCCGGACAAACTCCGAGAACCGGGTATCCTCCGGAGGGGATCTACTCCGGGGCTCAGACTGCGGTGAGTCCGACGGGACGCACCGAGTCTTGAATGTGTCGGGGGACTCCTCATCCTCTGTCTCCGAGGTGGACTCGTCCAAGGAGGAGTCAGGATCCGACCCTGCAGGGCCCTGGAGCACCCGCCCCGACGCCAGAGGCACCGGTGTCAACGCCCTCGGTTCCGAACGGGAGGTCGAGGGGGACCGCGACCGAGGTCGACTTCGAGCCATGATCGACTCGAGTATCGGCTCGGTCTCCGGGGTCGACTTTGACGTTGATGTCCCGGTGGTCGGGGCAGATGCACCAGACAGGCTGGCCATCAGTGCCCGCTTCTGCTCCATGAAGGCAGACAATCTGCTCTCCAAGGTTGTCATCCTGAGACTCAGCTCGGGAGACGCAGCAGCCACCGACTCGGGCCCCGGTGGCGCCGGGCCCGACGTCGGCTCTCTGGGAGGAGAGTCCTCGAGGATCACAGGGCTTACGTGTCCAGCAGACTCCGGCTCGACGCGATGAACCTTTGCAGGCTTCTCTTGTTCCACGGGTCCAGGGCAACGGTCGGGGGTTTTAGACCTGGCCCTTGAGGAGCCAGGGACCTCTTCCGAAGACGCCCTCACGAGCCGCTTCTTCCTCTTGCGTTCCAGGTCGGGGGACCCCCTGTCCGAGGAACTTCGGCGCTCGGGATCCGAATCCCGAGATGTCGAGGCCTCAGACGAGGTCCGGGCCGGCCGGAGGCTGAGTCCGAGAAAAGCCTTTCTTTCTGCTGCTGACGACTTCGGAGTGCCTTGGAAGACATCTTCCCACATGGTCCACACGTCTTAGGGTCGTGATCAGGACCGAGGCACCGAAGGCAGCAGTCGTGTGTGTCGGTGAGAGACATTAACTTCTTACACCGATCACACTTCTTGAAACCTCTGGAAGCCATCTGGGAAAAAAGAGTCCCCGCGAGGTCAAAGGACTGGCCTTCCAGGGAAAAATCAAAAAAGGGCGCGAACGCCAGCCACGAAGGGCAAAACCCGAAAAAGAAGAATCGGGCTCGATACCGGTGTACCGAACCCGGCGGGAGGGGAACCGGCGTCGAACCGGGAAGAAAAAACAAGCGAAAATCGCCGAAAAATCAAACTTTTATCCGGGATGACAGGACACACGTCCGGTGGGCTTCTCGGAAAAAGAGAGACTGAGGTAAGATGGCACCTTTAGGCGGGAAGGGAACCACGCATGCATGCCTGCATTCCCAAAGGCTTTCATAGAAAGCTGGGGAAATGCTCCGCTGGGGCTTCATCGGCGTCGATGACACCCATACATATATGCTTAAACTTTATTTTTGATGTAAAGTTTATTTTATGCATATAGATAAATATTCTGTATATTTCTAAAATGCCTATCTTTTTTTCAGAAAAGTTAATTTTACATAGAAACACAGAAACATGATGGCAGAAAAAGACCACATGGCCTATCTAGTCTGCCTTTCCATATCAACCACTATATTTTTCCTTTAGAGATCCTCTGTGTTTGTCACATGCTTTTCTGAATTCAGACACTTATCTCCACTGGGAAACTATTCCACGGATCTACCACTCTTTCTGTAAAAAAAATATTTCCGCGTATTACTCCTGAGTCTATCCCCTTTCACCCCCATCCTATGTCTCCTCGTAGCAGAGCTTGCTTTCAGTCGAAAGAGGCTCTCCTACTGTGCATTTATACCACAGAAGTATTTAAATGTCTCAATCATATCTCCTCTATCCCGCCTTTCCTCTAAAGTATACATATTAAGATTCTTAAGTCTGTCCTCATATACTTTATAATGAAGACCACTAACCATTTTAGTAGCCACCTTTTCTATCAACTCCAACCTGTTTATACCCTTTTGAAGGTGCTGTCTCCAGAATTGCACATAATACTCCAAATGAGGTCACACCAAAGACTTATATAAAGGCACTATTACCTCCTTTCTTCTGCTGGCCATTCCTCTCCCTATGCACACAAGAATCCTTCTAGCATTTGTTGTTGCCCTTTCTACCTCTTTAGCTTCTTTAAGATCATCAGACACAATCACGTCTAGGTCCCGCTCTTATTTTATGGACAGAAGTACTTCACCCCCTATACTATATCGCTCCTTTGGATTGCTGCAGCCCAAATGCTTGACCTTGCATTTTTAACATTAAATCTCAGCTGCCAAATTCTAGGCCATTCTTCAAGCTTAGCTGGATCCCTCCTCATATTATCTACACCTTCCTGGGTGTCTACTCTATTGCAGATTTTGGTATCATCCACAAAGAGGCAAACCTTACCCAACAGCTGTTCCACAATATCACTAACAAAGATGTTAAAAAGAATTGGACCAAGGACAGATTCCTGGGGCGCACCACTGGTAACCACCTCCTCCTCAGAGTGAGCTCAATTTACCTTTACCCTTTGTCGTCTCCCACACAAGCAATTTCTAACCCAAGCAGTAACTTTAGGGGCCATCTCTAGGGTGCTTAGTTTATTTATAAGTTGCCTGTGCGGAATGATGTCAAAGACTTTACTGAAATCTAAATACACCACATCCAGGACTCTTCTTTGGTCCAACTCTCTGGTCACCCAGTCAAAGAAATTGATCAGATTTGTCTGACAAGACCCGCCTCTGGTGAATCCATACTGCCTCAGATCCGGTAATCCGTTGGACTCCAGAAACCTCACTATTTTCTCTTTCAGCAGCGCTTCCAATAATTTACTCACCACAGAGGTTAAACTAACCAGCCTGTAGTTTTGAACTACATCCTCACTTCCGCTTTTGTGTAAAGGGATCACTTGTGCTTCTCTTCAGTCCTCTGACACCACTCCATACTCCGAGGCATTGAAAAGGTCAGTCAGTGGAGCTGCTAAAACGTCCCCAAGTTCCCTCGGTATTCTAGGGTGTATACCATCTGGTCCCATCGCTTTGTCTGCTTTAAGTTTAGCTAGTTTCTCACGAACAGTCTTCTAAAAATTGTTTGTTGCCCCTCATGTCTCTTCCTGTTTGTGGGCGTTTTCTGACATTCTGCTCCTGGTTCTTCATCTGTGAACACAGAACAGAAATATTTGTTAAGCAATTCTACTTTATCCTCACCAGTTTCTACATATTCTTCCCCTTCTCCCTTGAGTCTGACAATACCACTTTTGCCCTTGCTCTTCTCACTAACATATCTGAAAATGTCTTATCTCCCCATTTTATTGCATTGGCTATGTCCTCCTCTTTTTGAGGCTTTGCTTTCCTGACTACTTTGCTAGCTTCTCTAAGTTTTTCCAAATATAAATGCCTGTCTTCCTTTCTCTGTGGTCTCTTGTATTTCATGAAGGCCTCCCTCTTTTTCTTCACCTTTTCAGCTGTTTCTTTCGAAAACCATAGCAATATCCTCTTCCTTTTATCTTTATTTACCATTTTAACAAAAAGATTGGTTGCCCTTAAAATAACCCCTTTTTACATCTTCTCCTACTAGGATGGAGAAGACTGCATGGGAGGGGGGGGGGGGCGAGAGCGACATCCTTTCCTTCTGTCTGCCATGAAACTGGGGAGAGGAGGTGATTATAGTCCATGGAGTCTGAGACACTACCTCAAAATCAGGGACAACCACTTAAAATCAGGGACAGTAACAGTCATGAACATCAGTCTTATGCCCCAGGGTATGTGAAGTATTTTCAAAGTCTCTCAAATTTACTGCTAAGGCCAGTGTAGCACTTGCATTGTGCCAAAGAGAGCTGCCTCCTAGAGTTAATAAGGGAAGGGAATAATGCCTTTCTAGGAACAAGCAGGAAGTCAGTCCTCACATATGGGTGACTGAAGGAGCCCGAGTGGAGCATTTCCCCAACTTTCAAAGAAAGCCTTTGGGACATGCTACCATGCATGCGTGATCCCCTTCCCACCCAAAGGTGGCATCTTGCTCAGTTAGATGACATAGCTAGGACAATAGTAAAAACTAAAACAAGGTAGGGAGGCAACTCTCAGGGGAGGAGAGAGAGTTGTGAGGATTGATTCCTGCTATCCCTGGAGAACACCTGTTACAGGTGAGTAATTCCGCTTTCTCCAGGAACAAGCAGGAAGTCAGTCCTCTTATTTGGGACTCCCTAGCTTCAGGCTGCTAAGGACTGAAACCACGACAGCACCAACGGCGACCGATCAAATATCTGTGAGTTGCAGAAGGTGAATCCCCACTGAGAGACTCTGCAAGACCATAGCGTCCAGCGGCACTATCACTCCAGTAGTCTGAACACAGACAAGTCAGAGGGCAGGAGTTGCCTATACACTGAGAATATTATGGAGCACTGCCTGGCCAAAGGCACTGTCCCTGCGGGATTTGCTCTCCAGGCAGTAGTGAGTTGTGTGTCAGCATACATCAGCATGATATTCCCAGACATGGTGATTGCAAGCATCATGTCTGGGAATGTCATGCTGATGTATGGAACGTATGAAGACCATGCCTTGCAGATTTCTGTCACTGGCACTGAGCAGAGGTTGGCAACTGACGCGGTCATCACTCTCGTGCTGATGTCACCCATATGTGAAGTCTGATTCCTGCTGTCCCTGGAGAACACCTGTTACAGGTGAGTAACTATGCTTTCTTTACTGTGATTTTATTGAGACCCTGTATTTGATTCAGGGACATAGGCACCAATCCTTCTTTGCTACAAAAAAGAATCCTGCCCTAGCTGGCAAAAGGGAGGGCCTAATGAACCCTTTCTCAAGACTTTCCTGAATGTGGTCCCTCTTAGCTTTAGATTCAGGTTCCGAATGGGAATATATTATACCCCTGAGAGGAACTGCTCCAGTAGGAGGTTGGTGGGACAGTCATAGGATCTGTGAGGGGGTAGAATAATAAGAGAAAATATTACATATAAAATAAATTTTAAAACATATCCTAACTCTCCATTCTTTATCCTCTCAGCCCCTTATTTTACTGTGGGAATAGGAACATTTTTTAAACTTTCCTAAAATGACCAAGTATAGAACATCTCCATTTATTTGGAGATTGTATTTCAAAATACCAAGGCATTTGTTCTAAAAGTCCTTGCCCTCCATTGAATGTTTCCACTATCAGCTGAAGACGGCTCAGAGTAAGTTCCATCTCTGAAATGACAGAAGTAACTAAGTCTTTGGATAATGGCCTTTTGTCAATTGCCACTATTTGAATGGGAACAGGCAAGATCTCCAAGGCAACTTCTAAAAAATTGGCACGTGCTATGTCCATAAAGTGCCCACAGCCCCATAGTCCAAGAAGGTCCAAGCTAAGATAGATTGATCTTGACACTGGAATATAACCAACAGTGAAACCCTACACACATTATGCGAGGGAACTAAATTCTTGTTGCCTAGGTGGGCTTCCCTAAGCCCAATCTGCATGAGTTTCTCAATATCAGTGATCCCAGAAGCTTTAACAGAGGGCTAAGCTGCAGATCCTGGCATTTTCTGCGCACTGTTAGCAGTCTATTTATTTATATATATATATCATTTTAACAAATAAATCAAGCATATTACAGTACTTGTAGAAATAAGGAGCCAAAAGAGAAAAACAAAGTAAAATTCCACAATATGGAAGGAGAACAAAATCTAGGAAATACTAACCCAAAAATGCAAGAAATAAGGCAGGTGTTAACCAGGATATTTCATACTATTATGCAGGGGGGGGATCACTTCCCATACTAGCTCTATGCACATCCAACAGTGCCAGCAGCTGGGATGGTTAAAAAAAAATATAGGAAATAGACTGAAGTTTAACCAAGTGTTTGCAAGGGAACCTTAGTAAAAATTGCCCACCCAGCTGTTGGACTCCTGGATGGAGAAGGAGGACCTTAGCTGTTGTGTTGCCCGAGAAAAGTCTGGAAAAATCCAGACATTAAACCCTCTTGAATTCGGTATCCCTCTTATGAAAATAAATCCTAAGAAACCAGTCTTGGTTTGATGGGAGTGAACACGATACTAACAAAGTGGCAGAACTAAAAGTCTCCGTATCCGATGATTCCAACAATGCATAAACATGTAATTCATCTACCAAATGGATACCAGGAATCTCTACACCACCAGGAGACCTCCTCCCAGTTGGAAGATAATACATTTTTGTCACTGGCGGATGGGATTCAACTGGTATACCAAGTACCTCCAGTAAATAAAATTTACTGTAAATAAAATTCAAGGTTATCCATAAAATATTTAAATCCCTCCAAGCCGATTCATCCACCTACAGTACTTCAAAACGCTGATGACACTCACTCCGGATAACAGACCAAGGAGAAGTAACAATAAAGAACTCCTCGTAGTACCAGCCGAATTTAAGAACTGCAAGTCCACTACCTCTTAGAGAGCCTTCTCACTATAAGCACCACAAATATGGAATTCTCTTCCTGAAAATTTAAGAGCCACCAAGGATCCAGTAGCCTTCCATAAGCTTCTAAAAACATATTTATTCAACTAACATTTTGATGAACTAATTGCCTAAACAGAAAACCCCTACAAAATAGCCACTCCATACAAATTAATTAGAAAAGATTTATTCATACTCAGACTACAAGTTGGCTATTAGGAATATACCATCACCGACGAGATTGCCACAATTTTATAGCTATCAGAGGACAATAGCAGTTGCTAATAAGCTGTTTTTCCCTTCCCCTTATCACCCCAAGTTAACTGTTCATTCATGTAAAACTGATTAATGTTTAATGTATAATTCTGTTAACTCTGTTTAATGTAAATATTTAGTTCTATGTAGACCGCCTTGATTCACGAAAGGTAACAAATACTTATAAATAAATAAATATGATTTAAACAGTTCTCTAGCGCTTATAGCAGCTGATCGTGGAAAATTAATAATATGCAAGTTAGAATATCTAGCATAATTTTCTAATGTCTCCATCCTAGCCTGAAGAGCAAGAGTGTCTTTAAAGAAAGCACTAGCAGATTCCTCCACAACAGCTGTCTTTATTTGAATCTCTGCTGTAAGCCTGACTGTAGAGGCAAAATTGCTTCCGTATGTTGCTGTAATTGCTATTTATTCTCTTGAACTTGCACAGACTCAGCCTGAACCTGCAGGAACAACTTTTCCCCAAGGCTGACTATGGCTGTCCAAGTTGCCTCTGATGTAAAAACCTCTGGGCAAACAAGAGCAAAGGTGCCTGGAGCTCCAACCATACCCAGTCCATCCTCTGAAGTTTGAAGGGAGAACACCGGTAGTGGCCAAAGAAAAAGCCATATCTTCCGCAACTGGTTGTAGGCTCTCAGCATTGGCAGGCTGACCCGGAAGAGTCCCTTCACTCTCACGCTCCTCTCCACCGTGCTCTGCAGCCAACCCTTGAGCAGCCAACGACACACTGCTTTGGGCCCCTGCTGATGTTGTCAGGCTTACAGAAGCACTTCCAGTCGCTGTTGCCTTAGGCAGGTGCCACTACTCCGGTGACATGATTTCCGGCCCTGAGATGCTGGACAAGTGCTCCCACTATACTCTGCTGCCAATGGGGCTCTCTGTTACTTGTACCCCTCACTGTGAAGCACCAACAAATTCAAAGGCCCAGCAGATAAGGGGGAAGACATCATTGGCGCTGATTTTACTTTCCTTTTCCTCATTCATGAAAACACAGCTCACATCTGCCTACAGCCTATCTATTTTATTTACTTAACAGGTCTTTTATACTGCTTTATCATTTCAATCAAAGTGGTTTACATTGTAACTTAAACTTGGTAATATACATTAAACAGGGACATTGTTAACTTGGAATTTTCTGAGGCAATGGAGGGTTAAGTGACTTGCCCAAGAAGTGCTAATGGGAATCAAACCCTGGTCTCTTGGTACCAAAGCCAGTGCTCTAACCATTAGGCTGCTCCTCCATTCTGGGATGTCTTAGGTAATGTGGGGATCAACTACTTGGGATAATCCTCTCTATCTCCCTCTGTCAACCCCACCTTATACTGTTTAATCAGGGCTCTTGAGTTTCAATTTGTTTAAAGTCTCCTTTGCTTGAACTCAATGGAAAATTTTATTTATTTCTTTAACATTTCTTATATACCACCTTTCATGATATCAAGGCAGTTTACATTGAACAGGGCATTATAACTTGGAGATAACTATTTTACAGGGAACATGGGCAATGGAGGGTTAAGTGGCTTGCCAAAGACCACAAGGAGCACCTGTGGGACTAGAAAACCCAGTACTTCCATCCCAAGGTTGCTGTCCTCTAGTGGGATTTCAACCCCTGGCCTGAGGTAACTTGCCCCAACCACTAGGCCACTCCTCCCTCCTGATTTTCCCTAGTGGGGTGCACATGGGTCCTTGAATAAAGATTTGTGGTTGTGGAGATATTCTTGATGTGGCTGTGGTTCTTTTCTGTTCCTTTGGTGTTCTCTTTGCAGTTTGCAGAGGATTTACTCTTTTCTGTTTTCCCTGCACTGATTGCAACATCGCCAGTTAGCAAGCATTGAGGACGCATGTACTAACCGTGATTTGCACACTTCACCTCTGAAACACCCGTTCTCCGCCCCAACCTGTGTTTATTGGCAAGTGTTTAGCATGGCATTTTAAGTGCGACTACATTTTTGGCATGTGGTAACGGTTGCTGTGATAAACTTGCTACATGCTAAACCCCATGCTGTTCTCAAAAAAGGTCCGACCGTGAAATAAAGAGAGATTTTTTTTTTAGAAGAAATGTAAATAGAAAAGAAATGTTGGAATGCTTGTTGTGCGGGAATTTTCCTCCGAATAACAAACAACTCCTTTTTATTCTAATTATTCTGTTATGCTAATTGATAATGCCCAAAAGCCATATAACACCGATACTAGCATTCCTTCACTGGTTACCAATACAAAGCAGGATAATATACAAAACAATAATAACTACATTCAAAGCCTTAAATGACTTGGCACCGAAGACATTATGTAATCTAATAGGCAAAGAACCACATAAGCCCACTCTTAGAAAAGGACAATCAAACAAACTAAAGATTCAAAAAGAATTCATAAAAACCCACAAATTAACAAATAACAGAGCCTTTTCCCATATAGCTCCAACCATCTGGAACTCGTTACCAGAGGACTTACGATCACTATCAGAGATAATGGAATTCAGAAAAAAATTGAAAATGTATCTATTTAATAAACACTATAATACCTTGGAAAACCCTCCACTCAACCTAGATAAAGGCTAAATATGAATCTACCCATATCAAGCTAATACACCCTACTATAAAGGATAACATTCAAAACTTACATAAATAACACTCCACTCCTATGCCTTGATACTCCTACTTGTATATAGTTACAACTGGTATGTTCTGCCTAATGCGGTACAGACAGTACTTCTGTTTAAATTGTTACACACTCTGTTATAGCTGAAATATCCTGATTAGTTGTTGAATCACTGAATTATGCAAGTTAAGATGTTCTATGTAATAAGTTATAATGTTCAATGTTCTATGTAAACAAACTCTGCTTTGTTAACTGTTGTTAATTGTACACCGCAACTGATCGCTGGAAGATGCGGTATATAAATAAGTGTTAAATAAATAAAAAATAAATAAATATGCTAAGCACTTAGAAGGACATAAAAATGCTTAGCTGGCAAACAAAGCTCAAAACCGTATGTCTTTAGAAGTCAACAAAGAAATGAACGAAGAAGAACTGCAGAAGTTGTCGTCGGCCACAGAAGTTGACATCAGCCACTGTGAGCTTACAGTATTTTAATGCCCGCTGGCAGCTATTGCAGGGCGCTGCAACTTGTCTGGACTGGTGGCTGAGACAGAATGCCCAGACCGCGGCCGATCTTCCAGTTCCGTTTTACCACTTCCTGAAGCCTTTACTCTCTTCACCCATCGTCCAACGGTGCTCCTATCTACCGCAGAACTTCCATATACAGCACACAACTGTTTGTGAATGTTTCTCACACTTTCTTTCTCCTCCACCAAGAATTCAATTACAGCTAGTTGTTTGTACCGTGTGTCACTCACAGACGCCATTTGAAGGATCACTACCGCCTCGCCATTTGTCGGACGACTGTAAAATTACACACGTGTCCTTTGAGGTTCCAAGTTACTACCCTTTCAATTTCACACCTCTATCTTCATTTTGGACTGAGAAAAAACATGTGGGGCATTACTTTCTGAGGAACCCTCGTACATGAAACTATTTACAGGCATATATAATGCAATATGGTTTAATTAGCCTTGTTTGATTTACATGGAATGGAGTGGTGCAGGATAAAGATGGAGAGAAGGGAGTTGTGCTCGACATGGAAGAGTCTAGGTGGGGTCGACATGGGGTTGCTGATCAATAAGGACCTGTGAAGTCTGATCATTAGTGAGCTGAAGATTGTAGAAATGTTGAATAAAAAGGTAGGTTTTTAACTCCCTTCTAAAAGATTTCAGGTCTCTAATCTCCCTTAGGTTAACTGGGAGATTGTTCCATAGCAAATCTGCAGAGTAAGAAAATGCCGTGTTTCTAGTTTTTTGCTTTGTTCTACGAATGGATTCGGGAACTAGCAACATGTTGAGATTCGTTCTTCTTCTCAACCTGCTTTCAGAGGAGGTTTGAATTAGAGTTGAGAGATGAGAAGGGGCTATTTTATTTATGAGCTTGAAAGTAGTTGCAATTGTTTTATATTTAATTCTACTGGCAACAGGGAGCTAGTGGAGGGCATATAGGATGGGTGAGATATGGTCAGATTATTTTGCTTTGAAGATAATCCTTGCAGCGACATTTTGTGCCATTTGATGAATGTGAAGGTTTTTCTTGGAGGTGCCCTGCAGAATGCCGTTGCAGTAATCTAAATGTGGCGTTATTAGCACTTGTGCAACAATTCTGAAGTCATTTATATCAATCAGCAGTCTGAGCTGCTGAATTGTTCTTAGCTTGAAAAAAATGGTTCTGATAGTTTGTTTTATATGAGGGGTTAGACTAAGTGTACGGCCAAGTATGACCCCTAGATATTTTACCTACGATTTAACTGGTAGGGAGATATTCCTAAGGTTAATAACTGAGGGGGGAGTGAAGTTGGGATTTCTAGATGTAAACAGTACTTCAGTCTCTTTGACGTTTTTCATGTTCATAGATCGGAGCCACCTTTCTGCTTCTGAGAGACAGAGTGCAATGTTGTCATAGTTAGGGTTGGATACGTCGAATGGTGAAAACAACATAATGTTGTCTGCATAAATGTGGTAGTTAATATTATGGCACTTAAATATGGAGCAGATAGGTTGAAGATACAGGTTAAAAAGTATGGCAGAGAGTGCGGACCCTTGTGGAATACCCTGTTCTTGTGGGAATGGCAGTGAGGAGGCCTGATCTACTTGTACAAATTGGCTCTGGTTATTGAAGTAGGATTTAAACCACTCAAGTGTCTTATCCTTAATGCCTAGTTGAGTAAGTCTAGAGATGAGCATAGCATGGTTAACATTGTCAAAGGCCGATGATAAATCTAAGAATATGAGTATAAATGCTTGCTTAGTATTATCGATGCCCTTGATAATAGTGTCAAGTAGTGCAAGTAGGAGGGTTTCCACGCCATGGAATGGGCGGAACCCATATTGGTGCTCATCTAGAGGTGTACTGTAGATGAGTCTATAAAGTCCTGCAATTGGATTTGCACAACTTTCTCAATAATCTTAGAAAGGAAAGGAATGCTGGCAATAGTGCGATATGAGGTAGGGTCACTATTGTCCAGGGATTTATTCTTTAGTAATGGGCGGAATGCTGTCTGTTTAAGGTCATTTAGTATGAGGCCTTGAAGTAGTGATTGATTCACTATGTTCAGTATATGAGGGGCTAGTTCTGATTTAGCTCCTTTGATCCATGATACTGGACAAGGATCTAATAGTGAGGTTGTAGTATTGAGATCTGAGATTGTCTGAATCAATTGTTTCTTTGAGATAGGATGGAAAGAGCTCCATTCATTAAGTTTGTCAGCTAGGGGAGTTAACAGGACTGGTATGAAGTGGTTATTCTGCTTGTGTTTTTTAGCAAAATGGGTTGCTAGAGTTTGAGGGCTGATGGGGATCTTGTGAGGGCTATTAGAGGGAGCTTTGGTCAGAGATTTAATAATTTCAAATAACTCCCTAGGACGGTTTATGGCCTTTGATAAGCCATTGTACTGGTGGTGTTTTTTGGCATTGTTGATGACGTCCTTGTAGGATTTAAGGGATGAAAAGTAATGTAACCTAAGTTCTGTCGTTTTCTTCCTTCGCCATCTAGATTCTAGTTTCCTGAGTTCCTTTTTTAGAGTAGTTAACTCAGCAGTAAACCATCTCTCATTTATTTTATGTTTGGACCACTTCCGTGAGGGCAATGGTTCTGATGCTGACCTTAGAGTTAAATTCCAGCTTGTTACTATTTCTCTAAGAACTTTTGAGTTGGAATCTATCTTAGTAAAGACTGATTCTAAAAAAATTTCTTTATCAAATGCGCGAAATCTGTGGCCTTTGTGTGTTATATCAGAATGGACTGTGATAGGATGAGGATAGTGAAGGGAGAACCGAATCATGACGTGATCAGACCACGGCACTTGAGTTATGGTGGGAGGGTTATGTTGTAGTAGTTCAGTATAGTGTACTGGAAGGAATAATAAGTCAAGGATGTTGCCCTTGATGTGCATAGGCTGATTAATTGTTTGCTGTCTTTCCAAGGAGAAACCTAAGACATGTTGACTTGTAATAGTAATTGCTTATACCATTAATGCTGTGGTACAAGCAATTACAGTACTATTGTCAACGACAGTGAGTGACTCAGAAGTAAACACCCCAGTATGGGTACCCAGGCATAAAATATCCCCTTGCTCCATGATAACCCACTGATAATATCACAGTTAGGTCAAGCTCCATAGAGATCTCCAGGGACCCTGGGCCTAGGTAGTGTATGTTCACCTATAACAGCCCTCTTCGGGGGAGTCACGTGACACATGAGCGGGTGAAGACGTCTCTTCACTTGCTCCGGGGCCGCCTCGACCTAATCGGGTGAAAATCGCTGAGTAAATCCCCCAAAATAAGGTACGAGTGGTGGGAGATCGTACTTATCACACCCTAGCAGCAGATTGCAGCTGAAGTTTATGCAATGCCGCCCCCAGCGCGAAAAGAGAAGGAAAAGGAGAAAGTGTCACGGCCTGGTGCCCACATGGCCGCAACATCGCAGCCCTCCTCGCCGGGTAAGGAGAGCGTGGAATCCGCCAAGGAGGACCTGGCGAGGGAAGTGGTTAGACAATTGGACCCCAAATTCGATCAGATTCTATCTAAGTTGGAAGTTATGGGGGCCACTATGAATGCCATGGGCCAACGGATTGAGGAGCTGGAGAATAGAGTGGCGGAGCTCGAGGACGATGATGGCAGGCAGGAGAGAGAGCGTGCAGGCACACGTGCCACAATCGAGGCCCTGCAGAGCAAGCTTGATGATTTAGAAAAACGTTCCCGGAGGAACAATATCAGACATGTGGGCATTCCGGAGGAGACCACGGACCAACAATTACTACCGCTTATTGAGCAATGGCTCACGAAATCTCTGGGACTGGCCTCTTTAATCGGTGAGCTCAAAGTAGAGCATGCTCATCGCATCGGCGGGAAGATGGAGAACAGGCAGAGGCCCCGAGTAGTAATTGCACGGATCCTTAACTTCGCTCATAAAGAAACGCTATTAAGAGCTTACTGACAACAAAGCCAGCTGCTTTGGAACAACAGCAAGATACTGCTTTTCCAGGACTATTCTGCTGCAGTGACGGTGAAGAGAAAGGAGTTCTCACCCATTTGTTCAGCTTTATTTCAGAATAAGATCAGGTTCACTTTAGCCTTCCCGGCTACTCTGCGTGTGCACAATTTGGGGAAGAGTTTTGTTTTTGACTCTGCGGGAGCGGCCAAAGTCTTTCTGGCAGGCCTGAATCAGGACACGCAAGACCGGACCGGTGGATCAGAGGGGAGCCCCGCCTCTTAAGACTGTGAACGGATAGAACCGAGGTTTGCTGCAAACATTTGGTCAACGTGCGGTGGTGAACTCTGGCGTGGAGGGACTCTTCTCCTCGCTCGGTTATGAGTGAAGAGGTTGGAAATGGACTGCCTTTACTTTTCAGAGGAAGTGGTTAGCAGTGTGCTGTGTTGTTATGTTTCTGACTGCATGTTTCTCTTCTGTGTGAATGTAGTTGTAAGCCTAGAGATAACCTATCACGGGGGGGGGGGGGGAATGTGGGAATATGTGCGGGAATGTCAAGTCCCTCCTGACGAGGGGGACCAAATCTAGGCCGGATACGTAGGGGTTCCCGTGTGGGGCCCCTGGGAGGAGGGGAGGGGGGACTACTTGAACATTGCTGTTAGTAGAGGGGTCGGGGTGGCCCCGCTGTGCACAAGGGTGATTACTTATCAGCTATGCTGGCTGATGATGGGAGGGCAGATTTTTACTGGGGGAGGGGAGGGGGGAGAGGGAGGGGAGGGGGGAAGAGGGGTGGGGTGGGTTGGGGAGGGGAAAGAATATAGGGGGGCAGTGGGGGGTGGGGGTGAGGGGGAGTGGGCTTTCTGGTTTAAGCTGGGGGGGTACAGGATCTGGGTCCCGCAGAGTATCGAGAGGGTGAGGAGCTCAACTGGTAAAGTGGCGGTGCGTTTAGCTACTTTCCTGAGATCATTGGGCTGGGGGGTGAGGCTGGACACCCCCGGGCTGGGCAATGGAGAAGCAACATGTGCTCTTAACAAATTGAAGGGGTACAATGAGAGATAGCTTGCGGTTTACCACTTGGAATGTGGGGGGCATAATTTCACCCATTAAGCGAACTAAGATATTGCAGGCCTTGAGAAATACTAAGACCCAAATCGATTTTCTCCAAGAGACACACCTCAATGCGGCGGAACATGCTAAGCTTAAACAACAATGGGTGGGGCAGGTAATTGCAGCTTCTGCAGGTGGTAGGAGGAAAGGTGTGGCCGTTTTGTTTAGTAAAGAGCTCCGCATGGAAGTGCTGGGAGACAAGGCAGACCCCCTGGGGCGTTACGTGTTTGTGCATGTATGGTTGAACGGCGAAGAATTTTACTTAGGGAACATATATGCTCCGAATGTTTATGACCATTGATTCTTCCGACAGATCAGTCAGATAGTGGGGAGGGCCCCTCAGGTTCCAGTTATCGTGGCGGGAGACTTTAACTGCCCCCATAATCCGGAGCTTGACAGGTCTAGCACGAATATGAGGGGAGGCTGGAGCACGAAGGGAGTGAGTTACCTATGTCAGACAGAGGGACTGGTGGATACATGGCGAACCCTACATGGAGGGGAGAAGGATTTCACACATCTGTCTAGGGTACACCACACTTGGTCTTGGCTCGACTACATCTTGGTAGCGGAGAGAGATTTCAGCAGAGTGATCAGTTCTGAAATTGAGCAGATTCTGATCTCAGACCACGCCATGGTACACATGGACTGGAGAGGGAGAGAGAGAGGAGACTCTCGCTGGACCTTCCCTAGACAGATGTGGCAGAATGTGGAGTTTCAGAAATATTTGGAACAAAAATGGGATGAATATTTGCAGTATAATGAGTCAAGTGTGTGGTCTGCAACGTTGTGTTGGGAGGCGGGGAAGGCTGTTATGCGAGGATATATCATAGCCTATGTGGCTAAGGAAAGGCGCCAGATAAATGAGCAAATCTTAGTATTAACACAGGATATGCAACGGTTGAAGCAGTTGGCTGTGGGGGGACGTTGGAGGCAACATGTACAGGGGTACTTGGAAGCACAGCGTAAGCTTAATGCAATCCTTCAAGAGCAGGCGGTGTATAATATGCAATATTACCGTCACCAGTTTTTCCGCTATGGGAACAAAACTGGCAGCTTATTAGCGCAGCTGGTGAAGGAGGGGAGAGGGTCCAAGGTGGTGACATCCGTGCGAGACTCCGAGGGGGTTAAGCAGTCAGATGCCAGAGGAATAGCTAGGGTCTTCCGGCAGTTTTAACAGACACTATATACAGCGGAATTAGGCAATCGAGAAAAGGAGAAGAGGTTTTTGGATGACGTAGCCCTCCCGCGTCTTTCGGACGCTGAATTGGAGGATCTTAACAAACAGATTGTAGAAAGGGAAATCCAACGGGTGATTCGGACGGGGAAATCTCACAAGGCCCCGGGACTCGACGGTTACGGAGTAGAATTTTATAAGATGCTAGAACTGAGATTGGTTCCGTCCTTGGCGGCCGTCTATAATAAAGTGGTGACTGAGGGCAGCTTCCACAGAGATATGCGGACGGCTTCAATTACAGTGATTCCCAAAGCGGGCAAGGACGCAGAGGACCCTGCTTCATACTGGCCGATTTCACTGATTAATTTTGATATGAAACTGTTGGCTGCGATCCTGGCGACCCAGTTGCAAGTGATTCTCCCCAGGTTGATAAGCCCCTGTCAAACAGGTTTCGTCAAAGGGAGAGAGGCCTTTTACAATATCAGTAAAGTTCTTCTGGGGGCGGAGATGTGTGTCCAGAGAGGTGAGCCACTATTGTTGGTTAGTCTAGATGCCGAGAAGGCTTTTGATCGAGTTTCGTGGGAGTATATGTTCGAGGTGCTGAACTGCTTTGGTATTGCAGGAGCCTTTTTGAGTTGGATACAAGCATTTTATCGAGCACCCTTGGCTTTTGTCAACACGGGGGGGTGCCTGCTCAGAGACCTTTGAATTGCAGAGAGGGACGCGGCAGGGCTGCCCACTGTCACCCCTGTTGTTCCTTTTGCAAATGGAGCCCTTGTTGAGAATGCTAGAACGGGCAGGAGGGGTGCAGGGGATTCAATGGTCGGATGGTGGGGTGAAGGTGAGTGCCTTTGTGGATGATCTCCTATTGTGCCTGACGAACCCACGGAGCTCTTTACAATCTGCTTTAGCGGTGATTGAACTGTTTGAGGAGTTCTCTGTATTAAAAATAAATAAGACTAAGTCGATGGGGTTGGACATCGGTGGGAACTTGAGAGAAGGTTGGGATGAGCCCTTCCCATTAGTGTGGGCGGAACGCGAGATTCGCTATTTAGGTATACAGATTCCTGGTGAGCTCAGAAATTTGTACTCGGCGAATGTAGAACCTATGCTAAGTAAAACCATAGATAGGCAAATCCCTCCACCTCCGCAGTCTATCTCGTTGAAAGGGAGGATAGCCTTGTTTAAAATGGTTGAGATGCCGAGATGGATTTATTTATTGAGGAATGCCCCGATATGGCTGCGGAGAAATGATTTAAAACTCTTGGATAAACACTTGTCGCGATTTCTATGGAGGGGGAAGAAGGCGCGAATTGCCTTCCCAACTCTGCTGCGGCCGCTGAAGGCAGGAGGAGCGGGCTTGGTAGCCCTGCGTGAGTATAATTTGGTTAGTCTGCTGAGACCTTTAAGGGACTTAGTGGCCGGGACTGCGCACATAGTTCCGATAGAATTGATTGAGCTGTTATCATCACCATGTCATAGAATGTATTGGTTGCATAAGCCCAGCAGAGAGCTGCCTGCAGGGTGGAGAGGGTCCGGATACCTAGGGACGCTTCGCCAAGCACGGAGATTCTTGTGTCAGTGGAAGGGAATCGATTGGAGATGTTCTGTCTCCCACTGCGGGGGAACAGTGACTTTCCGCCGGGACAGCAGGGGTTGGCGGCCAAGATGTGGGGGCAGCATGGTCTCGAGTATGTAGGACACCTGCAGATGGAGAGTTCGCTGGGATTGGACTCGTTTCAATTACTGCGGTGACGGTATCAACTCCCAGTACATGATTTCTACTTTTATCTGCAGGCTCGGCACTTTGTGCAAAGTCTGTGGCGTCGGAGGGCAGGGGATCAATTTGGAGCCTCGCACAGCCTGCTGAAACTTTTTGAGGCCCTTAAGGGGAAAATTACAGTGGGTACCCTAAGGAGAGAACTAAGTGGAGGGGAGGACTGGAGTGGGCTAATTGAGCTGGAGAAACGATGGAGCGCAGACTTGCTTCCAGAGGGTACGGTTGAACGTTTGAGGAATGCGTTCCGCCGTATCCCAACCATCTCGGAATCAGCGCAGTTACAGGAAGTGCAATATAAGTTCTTGTGGTGAGGCTATATGCATGATGTCTGGGCGGCCCGGGCGGGACTAGCCTCGACTGATGTGTGCCAGACATGTAAGGGGGGGAGGGGTACGTTGGCACACAAATTCTGGTGGTGTTCGGCCATACAATCCTTTTGGGCTTCAGTTACGGCGAAGCTAGGTGACTGGATCGGGCAACAGTTGAAGCCTACGCCTGAGTGGTGTCTCTTTGGGTCATATGAGGGTTCAGCCTGGGTAGCCGGGGGTAAACGTCGACTATGCAAGAAGGGCTTTCTAACAGCAAAGCAAGCGATTCTGGGGCACTGGGTAGCGTCCACAGCGCCGACCACCTTAGAGTGGGAGCGCCGCATGCAGCTGTTGCTTCAAATGGAGAGTTGTACGGCGCGCCTGCTGGGAGCGCGGTGCCTGGACGATTTCGTGAAAGTATGGGCCCCGCTGCTGAATGATACGCGGGATGAGTTGGGGGCAGCGGTAGAGTCTGGAGGGGAAGAGGGGGAGTGAAGGGCGTGAGGGGAGGGTCACAGCTCCTATATCCCAGGTAATCATGGTACGGGTGGGTGGGGTGGGCTGTGGGGGACAGGGGGGCTAGGGATGGGGGGTGAGGGGGTGGGACCTTTAGGACCTTTAGAGCCTTTTCTTTGCTTCATCTCTCGTTGATTTACCTGTCGGTACTATATATGGATGTTGTGATACTATTGTTGTTGCACTAAATCACTATCAGTTGTCAGCGGGGGGAGAGGGTGAGCATTGTGGGGGCACTGGGGGTAATCTGCTTTAGTATAGTTGTTTTAAGCAGATATTCTGTGCTTTGTGATTTGTACCGCTTACCATGTGGAATTGTTACTGTTGTTTTTTTTTTTTTGCTATATATGAATATGAATAAAAATGATTTTCCATAACAGCCCTCTTCTCCTTCAAGTTGAACTCTCTGGTTCTCAGAAACTGCCAGGACTTGATGTATAAGCCTGAGGTGTTCCCTGTAGAGCTAATATAGACATCGGTTTCCAGAAGATAGCAGGCAGAAGAAGAGCCAGAGCAGTCTTTCAAACCAGGAACTAAACCAACCATCAAGAAGAAAAGCGGTACATAAGAACATAACAGACCAAGGGTCCATCAAACCCAGTATCCTGTTTCCAACAGTGGTCAGTCCAGGTCACAGGTACCTGTCAGGTTCCCAAAAAGGTATACAGATTCCATGCTGCTTGTCCGTGCTTGGGAGGTAAACAGTGGATTTATCTGGTCCTCTTTAATAATGGTTTATGGACTTTTCCTCCAGAAACTTGTCCAAACCTCTTTTAAATCCAACTACACTAACAGTTTTTACTACATCCTCTGGTAATGAATTCCAGAGTTGAATTACACATTGAGTAAAAAAATATTTCCTCTGATTAGTCTTAAATGTTCTGCATGGTAACTTCATTGCGTGTCCCCTAGTCTTTCTACTTTTTGAAGGGATAAACAACCAAGCTACATTTAACTGTTCTATTCCATTCATTTTATAGACCTCTATTATATCTCCCCTCAGTTGTGGTATGGTGACCGGAATTGCACACAATATTCAAGTTGTTGTCACATCTTGGAGCGATGCAGAGGCATTATAATATCCTTCATTTTATTCTTGATTCCTTTCTTTATGATTACTAGCATTCTTTTTGCTTTCTTGGCTGCTGAGGCACACTGGGCAGAGGGTTTCAACATATTATCCATGGTGATGCCTAAATCCTTTTCCTGGGTGGTGGTTCCTAATGCGGAACCTTGCATCATATAACTGTAGTTTGGGTTGCTCTTCCCTAAGTGCATAACTTTGCACTTGTCCACATTAAATGTCATCTGCCATTTGGACGCCCAGTCTTCCAGTTTCTTAAGGTCCTCTTGCAATTTTTTGCAATCCTCTTGTGTTTTAACAACTTTGAATAATTTGGTGGAGAGGAAGGTGTAGGTCACTGCAGGCAGAACAGGTTTATAACCAGAAGACTAACAGAAACCAGAAGCCATGGATCAGTAGAAGTAGAAATGCACCTAGGAACTTACATATGATGTCTATCTGAGCATGAGGTGGAACGGGAGTTCTTGGGTATAAAAAGACGTAAGGAGCCAATCGAAGAATGCATTCCTTAAGAACCAGTTAAACCAGGCTGCATTCCCTTGTTTGGTTACTTTTCTCTATACCTTTTCCTGTTCTGTTAGATCCTTTTTAAGATATGGCAGCCAGAATTGCACACAGTATTCAAAGTGCAGTCGCACCATGGGAGATACAAAGGCATTATAATATCCTTGGTTTTATTCTCTATTCCTTTCCTTTTTATTTCTAACATTCTATTTGCTTTCTTGATTGCCGCTGCACACTGGGCAGGGGGTTTCAAAATATTATCCATGGTGACAACTAGATCCTGTATCTGAGTGGTGATTCCTAATGTGGAACCTTGCAACGTGTAACTGTAGTTTGGGTTGTTCTTCTCTAAGTGCATAATGTTGCACTTGTCCACATTAGATTTCATCTGCCATTTGAATTCCTAGTGTCCCAGTATATCAAGGTCGTCTTGAAATTCTTCACAATCCTTTTGTGTTTTAACAACTTTAAATAATTCTGTCTCATCTGCAAATTTGATACTCATTCATTATTCCATTCCATGTCATTTATTTAATGTTAGGAGTGGAGGAGTGGCCTAGTGGTTGGGGCAAGGTACTTCAGGCCAGAAGGTCAGGGGTTCAAATCCCACTAGAGGACAGCAACGTTGGGCCAGAAGGACTGGGGTTTCTAGTCTCACAGGTGCTCCTTGTGGTATTGGGCAAGCCACTTAACCCTCCATAGCCCATGTTCTCTGTAAAATAGTTATCTCCAAGTTATATTGCCCTGTTCAATGTAATTTCAGTTTGTTCAATGTAAACCACACTGATGCAGAATAGCACGGTATGTAAGAGAATGTAAATAAATAAATAAGCAGTGGGCCCAGCACAGATGCCTGGGGTATTCCACTATTTATCTTTCTCCATTGAGAAAATTGATCATTTAGCACTACTATCTATTTTCTATCTTTTAACCAGTTTCTCATCCACAGTAGTACACTGCCTCCTATCCCATGACTTTTTAATTTCTCCAGGAGTCTCTCATGAGGGACCTTGTCAAGTGCTTTCTGAAAATCCAGATACTCAACTGTATATCAGCCAGCTCAGCTTTATCTACCGGTTTATTCATACCAAGGCACACTCTAATCTGCCTGTCTAGCCCACTGTGCAGCCGATCAGAATCCGGTCTCCCATGGCCAGGGTCTGGCTGCAGGGAACTTAACTGACCCCCCTACCTTTTTGATCGGGCCCAGCAGCATGATCCCCCGACATCCATGGGAACTTATTCCACCATCTATGTTCATGGCCCCGGACATATAGGGCCAACCTCAGAATTGGCCCTCTATGTCCAAAGTCATGGCTCGCCCTCGCTCTGCCCTCGCTCCACCTCAGAAATGCCCCCTCCTGCCCCCATCTAGGCCTTCCTGTACAAACATGATGTTCGTACTGGGCGGCATTAACCGGGGTCAGCAAGGGAGCAAATAGCGGGGATGGACGTCTAAATAGGATGTCCATCCCCGCTATTGACTGAATGACCCCCACTGTCAATAAAAGATAATAGATTAGTGAGACAAGGTTTTCCTTGTCTAAATCTATGTTGACTTTCTCCCATTAAACCATGTCATGTTCAGCAATTTTATTCTTTATAATGGTTTCTACCATTTTGCTCAATACTGATGTCAGGCTCACCAGTCTGACGTTTCCCTAGAACCTTTTTAAAAACTGGCATTATGTTATCCACTCTCCAATCTTCAGGTTCTACAGATGATTTTAATGATAGTTCACAGATTTCTAATAGTAGGTCTGCAATCTGATATTTCTTTTTTTTTTTTTTTGGCATGCTGGGATGTATACCATCCAGTTCAGGTGATTTGCTACTCTTTAGTTCATCAAATAGCTATATTGCATCTGCCTGGTTTATTGAGATTCGTTTCAATTCCTCCAATACAACACCATTAAATACCATTGCAGGCATGGGTAACGTCCCTCCATCATCTTCACTAAAGACCGAAGCAAAGAATTCATTCACTCTCTCTGATTTGGCCTTGTCCTCCTTTAACACCCTTTTTACCCCTTTCATCTAATGGTGAAAAGTTTGTATTATATGTTTTGGCTTCCATGGCAAACTTCTTTTCAAATTCTCTGCTTTCTTGCCTTATCAGTGCCTTACATCTAACTTGCCAGTACTTATGTTATTTCCTGTTTTTGTCATTTGGCTCCTTTTTTGTTTCCTGAAAGATGCTTTTTAGGCTACAACAGCCTCTCTCTGACCTCATCTAAAACCATGCTGGCAGTCGTATTGCCTTCCTTCCACCCTGAATTTGCCCTCAAATTTAACTCACAAGTTGATGTTACCAATGTTCTCTTGGCTTCCAGAAGAGATTCTATTCCGAGGTCCTATGCTTTCAAGTGGAAGAAGATTGCCGTTTTGTGTGAGGGGAAGGTCTTAGATCACTTCTCTTGTACCATACAAAAATTGCTTAAGTACCTTCTACATCTTTCTGAGTCTGGTTTGGAAACCAACTGTGTAAGTGTTCACCTTTGTGCAATTGGTGTTTGTCACCATCCTGTAGATGGTAAATGCATCTCTCTACAGCCTTTAGTTGTTTGTTTTATGCAGAACTTAATTATTGTAAATCCTCCCCTAAGCTTCTCACAGTGTCGGGATTTCAATGTGACACTTACTCAGCTGATGGAAGCTCCTTTTGAACTGCAGAATGTCTGTACCCAGAGGTTTTTGACCTAGAAGGTCTTGTTTTTGGTGGCCATAACTTCAGCGCACAGAGTTAGTGAATTCCAGGCTCTACTAGCTGACCCCCACCCTTCATGGTTTTTCAGCAATAGGGTGGCTTTGCTGAAGCATCCTAAATGCCTTCCTAAGGTAGTGTCAGACTTCCACCTCAGTCAATCGTCCTTTTTTCCCCAAGCCACATTCTCACAAGGGGGAAAGTGTGCTGCATGCGTTCGACTTGTAAGAGAGCCATGACCTTCTACTTGGAGTGGACTAAAGCCCATAGATTGGTATATTTTTGTTTCATTTGACCCAAATGGGTCGGGGGCTATTGTAACCAAATGCATCCATATGTGAGGACTGACTCCTGCTGTCTCTTGAGAACATCTGTTACAGGTGAGTAATTATGCTTTATCGGCTGTCATTGTTGTTTCTGTATTTAATTTTTAGGCATCATAATATCAGTATTAGAAGCTTTTGAATAAATATGCAGTTTTGGAGAAGCTATTCTGTGGTGCAAAGAAAGTCTGCTTTCATGCTACTAAACACACTGTGAAGACTATTGCATGTAGAAAGGCATACAGATGATGAATGCTGCCAGTGATGTACATTTATGTACCTTGGATTGCTGTGCCTAAATAACACTGTTTAAGAATCCAGCATAGTTCAAAAATACCAGGTGCTTGCCCTCATACATAACCAGCAGCATAAAAGCCATTGAAATCATATAGTATTTTTAGTGGAAATGTTAATGAAGAGTGAACTTAACTTGCATAATTTGATATTTGATTTTAATTTTTTTGCTCACCAGTTTCTTCCAATTTACAAAGTTATGCAGACACAAGGGACCCACTTAACAGAAATGAGCTTTTATAAACTTAGCTACATATGTGCACAAAAAGTGCACACTTAGGATATGTGCACCTACATTAATGTGATCTGCCTTTTTGCATTCCCAGGGCTTTAGAAAACAAAGGGAGGGAAATAGTAACATGTTCATCTGATTGTTTTAATAGGAAAAATAATTTGGGATAGTGGGAGAGTTGGGATATCAAGTAGGGCTCTATCTTACACCAATTGTATTTCAAGATTGAGCATGACATCTTTATTAGATCATAGCAAATAAACTAGTTGATTGATCATCTTTGTCCAGAAATGCTATCTAGTCCCTTTGTTTTATTTTCCTAACTGTAACTGTAAAAATATTATGCATGCCTGTTTGTTGAGACAGGTTGATTTGTTTCCAAACTGAAGTAGAACTATTACCCCTTTGATTTTTTTTTTTGCCATTAGGTTTGATATGTCACCTTACTGCAGATTTGGAGTCTTTCTATATCCTGATAATTTATATTCATTCCCACAGGCAGCAGTGATGGTTCTTGGGATAAAGAAAAACATCAGTCTACCCCCACCCAAGGATCACAGGCCTCCATTAACCATCCCAGCTTGTCTGGACAGCATAACCTGCCAGTTAGTCATCCTCTCAACCCTCTTCAACAGAACCATCTTCTGCCAAATGGTATGGGTTACTATCCTTTAGTATTAGTTATTCTCATAAGCATGTCTGTTTTCTTGTGTTTTCTTAAATAGGCTGTACTCATCACTTCTCAGCCTTTGGCTAAAATCAAATATAAGGTCAGCCATGAAATGACAGCCCCATGTTGACTTTTTGGCTGAGACTGAGAACTTGAACAATATGATGGGGGAGGTTAATGCCTTGCAGCCCCAACCCCACTAGGGGACATCCTAATGTTACAACTATGTCCAAAGCAGGAGGATTAATCCTTCTGTTAAAAATACATATGGAATGTGTATCTAAATCTGCAAGATTTCCTTGAGGGAACAGAAATAAAAATATAAATGATAAATGGCAACTAGAGAATTAAATTGATACTTGGAGTAACATATAGAAAACAAGTGCTTGCCACTGCTTTATTGGAGAATTCAATACCAATTATAAAAAAATTCACTCTAATACTTTTTTTAAACTTTTTGTTTCTTTTTTTCTTTTTTTCAACCTTAATGCTTCAAACTCTTCTCCACCGGTCTCAGATAAACGATAGTTTTCTTTTACACCTTACTAATGGGTATGATGATTAACCCAATATGGTGTTCGTTTACATCAATGACCAGGATTATTTTCTTAAACAAAGTTTCCTTCTGCTTTCAAAATATTTTTACGTTTTCTTATCAACTGAAAATTCATTTAAAACCAGAACACAACACCATTCTACTTATCTGAGGCAGAACGGTGCTTGTTCAAGTGCCCCTCTGACATGCGATGAACGATCAGACACCCCTTCAAGTGCCCCTCTGACATGCGATGAACGATCAGACACCCCAGGGGTGTCTGATCGTTCATCGCATGTCAGAGGGGCACTTGAACAAGCACCGTTCTGCCTCAGATAAGTAGAATGGTGTTGTGTTCTGGTTTTAAATGAATTTTCAGTTGATAAGAAAACGTAAAAATATTTTGAAAGCAGAAGGAAACTTTGTTTAAGAAAATAATCCTGGTCATTGATGTAAACGAACACCATATTGGGTTAATCATCATACCCATTAGTAAGGTGTAAAAGAAAACTATCGTTTATCTGAGACCGGTGGAGAAGAGTTTGAAGCATTAAGGTTGAAAAAAAGAAAAAAAGAAACAAAAAGTTTAAAAAAAGTATTAGAGTGAATTTTTTTATAATTGGTATTGAATAAGTAGTTCACTCTTTTATTGGATCTGACCTTAGTATTTGTTTAGTACAAAATTATTGGAGAATTCGACTAACCTGATTAATGTATTCTTGCTACATTGACTTTAGACTGCAAGCTTGATGACTGTTGGTGTTATTTTTTCTCCAGGAAAAAAGCAGGAAGTCAATCCTCACATATGGGTGATGGCACCAATGGAGTTTATTTATTTATTTATTTATTTAACAATTTTTATATACCGTCTTTCTACAAGTCAAGACGGTTTACATAGAACATTTTTGGCAGTATATTTCAACTGTTTACATGCAACAAGATAACGATGGATACATATGGTAACGAGAAGAACTAATTACAAAGATCAAAGATCAACTATTTACATATGAGTTTACAATGAGCCATATGGTTGTATAATAGAATTTGAGTGTTGCAGAAGGAGTAGGGAGGAAGGTGTAAAGGGTTATGAGCTAAGGTGAAAGGGAGAAATGTTCAAGGAAAAGATGGGTTTTTAACTTCTTTCGGAACTCAGAGTGGTTTGAACAGTTCCGAAGTTCGTGAGGAAGGGCATTCCATAAGGATGGAGCATAAAGGGAGAAGGCCCTGTTACTTGTAGATTGTTTGCAGTGTCTCTTATTTATAGGGATGGTCAGTAAGTTTTTGGTAATAGAGCGGCGTGTTCTTGTGTTATTGGAGGAGAGAAGGAGAGGGGAGAGGCATGGAGCTGACTCATTGGAAATAATTTTATGTGTAAGAGTGAGGACCTTGAATTTAACTCTGTATTGGATGGGGAGCCAGTGGAGATCATAGAGGACAGGTGTGATGTGGGAACGTCTAGGGTTGTTAGTTATAAGCCGCGCTATCATGTTCTGGGCTAGTTGGAGCGGTTGAATAGTGTTCTTGGGAAGACCATGATAGATATGGTTACAGTAATTTATTTATTTTATTTATTTATTTATTTCAACTTCTTATATACCGCACTCTTTGACATCAGCGCGGTTTACAGATAACATAAAGAAACCAGAACAACAGGCTGTTTGGTATTACATATAACAGGAGTATCAACTTGGATAACATGGGAGAACTATTTACATGGAGTATATAATCTATTAACTAGATAACATGCTCGAACTATTTACATAAAATTAGCAGGAATGCTTGGAACAAGGAGAGAGACTGTGGATTGTATTAGGGTGGGCTATTATGTTACGCTTCATGTGGATTGTATTAGGGTGGGGCTATTATGTTACGCTTCATGTGGGGTAGTATTTGATGAAAAGGTGCAGTTTAAGGGCCTTTCTGAACTGGGTTAGGTCGGTTATGGCGCGGAGATCAGGTGTGAGAGAATTCCAGCATTTTGGTGCGCTAAACATGAAAGCTCTGTTTGACGTTGATAGGCTGCACGTTGTAATCAAGAGAAGGGATTGTGAGGGACTGGCAGACAGTACGAAAGGAGTTTGGGCTTAAGAGGGGTTTGAGGTTCCGGAAGGTACGGAACTTTGCGTATATTATATTAGTGGTTCTCTTTATTTGGTCAGTGAAGGAAAGGTTCTGATCCAGGATAATACCAAGATATTTCACTTGGTTTTTTATAGTAAGTGTGAGATCACTGATAGTAAGAGTGGGAGGTGGGGTGTATGCAGGATTGGAAAATACCTGGAGAACCTCAGTTCTGGATTGATTGATTAAGAGGTTATGCTGGGAGAGCCAAGTTTTTAGGCTAGTTAGGCATTCACTCAGTTTAGAAAGTTAGGGTTAGAAAGGTTAAAAGGGGTGAAGCACATCATGTCGTCTGCATAAAGCTGATACTGAATGCCATAGTTTTGGAAGATCTTGCAGACAGGTTGGAGGAAGATATTAAATAGAAGAGCAGAAAGACTGGATCCTTGGGGGACACCTTGTTTTAGGATAAATGGGAGGGAGGTATCATTTCCAATACGAACCTGTTGGGTTCTGTTATCTAGGTAGGAACGGAACCAGTTCAGGGTTGTGCCTCTGAGTCCTATTTCATGGAGTCTGTTTAGGAGTTGATGGTGAGGGAGGGAGTCGAAAGCAGCTGATAAGTCAAGGAATATGAGAAGACATCATTGAGAAGGGTTCTGGGTGTGGAGGTATAAGGAATCGAGAAGGGAGGTAAGAAGGGTTTCGACTCCATGGTTCTTTTTGAAACCATGTTGGAATAAGTCGAGGGGGGAGTGATCATCAATATAGTTCTGAAGTGGAGTTTGGACCAGCTTTTCAGTTATTTTAGCCAGGAATGGGATACTAGAGATGGGTCTGTAAGAAGTAGGAGAAGTTGGGTCGAGTTTTGTTCCTTTTAAGATAGGGTGGATAGTGGCACTCTTAAGAGGTGGTGGTACAGAGCCAGTCTGGAGCGATTTTTGAACAATATACAGAATGTATGGGCTGAGAGAACTTCTGGTAGATTTGATCCAGGGGACAGGGCAAGGGTCAAGGGCAGAGGTTGAAGCATTTAAATCCTTTATGACATTAGATACATTTTCTAATGTAAGGGGGTCAAAATCGCTCCAAGAGTTTGAGGAGGTAGGCTCATGTGGTTGGGTGCTGTAGTCAGCAAAAGGTTGGGAATTGTAGTCAGCAGAAGGTTGGGGGTTATTAGTAGATAGGGGAGGGAGGAATTTGGAAATCAGGTGGTTGGCTAAGGCTTGTGCAGTTATTTTTGGAGGTTGGTCCTGATGTAAGGGCTCGTTAATTAAGGATTTGGTAATAGAGAACAGCTCTCTAGGTTTGTTAAGTGATCGTTGAATAATATTTTCATTATATTCTTTTTTATGGTTGAGGGTTTCAGAGCAGTAAGTTTGGAGTTTAGCTGTATAGGCAATGAGTGCATTAGGGTCTTGAGAGCATCTCCATTTACGTTCAAGACGTCTAAGCTCTCTCTTGAGACTTCTCAGATTTGTAGATAACCAGGGGGCACTTCTATGGTGTTTTTGAGGAAGTTGGTTCTGTGGGAGTAGAGAAGCTGCAGATAGAATCTTATTCCATTTAGAAATGTGGGACTCTTGGTTCAAGGTCTTATCATATAGTAGGTCAAGAGATGGGATTGTTTGCTCTAGAAAGGTGGCCGCATTGAATTGTTTAAATCTACGGGTATGTTGAGCCTGGAGGGGAAGCTGATTTCTGTGAGTGGAGTAAGGGAAGGAGAAGAGGATGAGAGCATGATCAGACCAGGGTACAGGTTGAATGGTGTGTGTAACCTGATCAGTGTTTAAAGAGTGTTGTGGGATAAATATAAGGTCAAGGGTGTTTCCTTTGGAATGCGTAGGGTGTTCCAGTATTTGGGAGAAAGGGAGGGCATTCATTGCTTGAAGGAAGGTAGAGGATTGTATTGGAGATGTGGAGTATAAGTTAAAATCACCTAGAATTATGAGAGGGCGTGAGGCAGGTTGGGGGGAGCAGGCTGTGTCTAGGATCGTGGAGAGATCAGATGAATCAGTCTGAGGTGCTCGATATAAGAGATGCAGGGATAGCGTAGAGTTGGAGACTGTAATAGAGTCCATGCCTATGGTAGAGGTAGATTCAATAGTAGAGAGTTGAAGATTAGATTTAGATATAATGGCTACACTTCCTCCTCTGCCATGTGCTCTGTTGCATATATTGATTGAGTATGCTTTGGGGCATAATTGGTTTATTAGGACCATGTCGGTGTCTTGGAACCAGGTTTCAGTAAGGCAAAATATATCAAGGTCATAATCGGAAATAAGGTCAGCAAGTAGGGGGATTTTAATTCTAGCTGAGCGAACATTGAGTAGGGTGCATTTGAGAGGGGGATGGGGTAGGTCAGAAAGAGAGTTAGATGTAAGGTTGGGATTTATAGTGATAGGTTTGAGTTTACAAGTACGGTACTGGGGGTTATGATGGGTATAAGGAAAATGTGGTGGGATGTATAGGTGTCTGGGAGAGTGGATTATTGGAATGGGGGTGTTGTGAGTCAGAGTTAGCGTGTATGGGAAGCTAAGTAAGGAAGTACATAATATGGAGAGGATAACCCATAAGGTGAATGGGCAGGAGTAAGGCGGAGCCATTCTGGGAGATGTTGGGAGTAGGTAGCACTATAGGATTTGATAATGTGTGAGTGAGGATAGAATACAGGGACAGTGTTATAGCTAGAAATAGCGTCTGTTGAGAAGGATTGAATAAGCAACAGTAAATATTACAGTGATTTGGGTACTCTTGTGAAATAACAGCAGTGTAGTCACAGGAATTAGATATGTTTGAATAAGCAACAGTAAATTACCGTGATTTGGGTACTTTTGTAAGTAATAGCAGTGCAAGTAACAAGAAATTAGATATGTTTGTAGCACAAGTTGTAACCTTATAGCTTGAGCTGTGAAAAATCTTAACATGCAGAAATCTACAGCTTGTTTTGGAACAAGCAACAATGTATATTAGGCAACAATGTATATTAAACGGATGTAATGTAACAAGGTTGCTTACGTTTAGAGTTGGAGGGAGATCATAGCAAGGAATTAGTTCATGTTGCTGCTGTAGGCTTGTGTGGCTTTAGTTGCTGGAGCTTGAAGGGCAGCTGGATTGCGAGTGGGGTAGAGAAGTTGGGAATTTAGCAAGCTGTAACATGTAACTTAGTCCACATTGGTTGGGGTGTAGACGAGGAGTAGGAGATTCATCAACAGAACACTAGGGCTGTACTGAGGTCCACGCCAAAGGGCCCTCTGGCGAGGCCCTCAGGCGTGGGCCCTCAGGCGCGGGTGCGCCGGTCGGCGTTGCCTTCAAGTTCTTCCCGCCGGCTGCCCCGATTGGCCAGCTGCTCATGGGGGGTGGTGCGATGCTCGCGCAGAGCATTTCCCCAGTTTTCAAAGAAAGCCTTTAGGAATGCCAACACGCATGCGTGGTCCCCTTCCCACCCAAAGGGGCCATCTTACTCAGTCTCCCTTTTTCCACAGAGCCCTTTGGATGTGCATCTTGTCCCCAGAAAATGTTTTCTCTGTTTCAAACTGTTTTTTGCTATCCGGCCTTTGCCGGTCCTCTTCCCGCCTCTCGAGCACCTCTGCTTCAGCCTTGGTCTCGGGGTTTTGCCTTTTTGCCTTTTTTGTGTTTTATCGTGCTTTGCACCCTTTTTAACCACTGGCCACGTTGAGGGTCTTCAATCTCACAGGGGTCCTTTTTCCTTCATTGGCCTCCAGTTTTCAGAAATGAGATAGATGTTCAAAAAACATGTCACTCACGGACACTCATGACTGTTGTCTGAGGTATCTAGGAACTGACCATGACCCGGAGTTATGCTCCCTCTGTAAGGAGGTGTTCTCCAAGGCCATCCAGAGTCATAAGCAAAAGCTGGATGATCTCCTCTGTAAGGCAGCCCCAGTATCCCGGATAGCCTCCTGCTCTTCAGCCCCGCAAACTCTGGAGTCTCCCAAGCCTTCTCCCCAGGTCCGGCAGCACTCTAACCAGGGGTCGCTTTAACATGAGTGGAAGAAGAAGGCCACTAGGACTCTGTCGAGGGCACCAAACAAGCATGAGAGACAATGCTTCTGGTCTGTCAGCCCCCCTTGGCAAACTCTAGAGTCTGAGAGGGAGTGGCCCAGTAAGGTACCTTATACCAATATGGAGGCCTCTGTCGAAGGCATCTGGTCTCCCAAAGGTCTCCCCGATGAGGACCCCCTCTCCTCCTCCCGGTGAGTCATCATGGCGTCTGTGTCACAGGGCCCCACTCCCCAGTGGGAGGCCCGAATGCTGGCCTTGGGGTGCAGTGTGTCTGAGTTCCTTGCTGCCTAGCAGGCGCTGGTGCCCAACCTCGCTGGCACGTGCCTCAAGACCGCAGGGACCTCAAGGATTCCTCGGGCCGCTGTAGTGACCCCCGAGAGCCAGAAGCCTTGTGAGGATTCTTGGCGCAGGTCTCAATCCCGGTTCTCGGGTGTGAGATCCTCTCTGGTGAGCACCTCTGGCTCTGGGCAGGTTTTGGCCTCAGAAACCCAGCGCGGGTCACTGACCCATCTCGAGCCACCCGACCTCGAGTCCTCCATGGACTACTCAGAGTAAGAGTCCAACAGGGAGACCTCCCCGGAGACTGGGTCCCAGTGAGACCTCTCCTCGGACACTTCTCCACTGACCCATAGATGGCAGTCATCTCCCAAGGATACCTCCTTTCTGGAGTTCATCTGGGACATGGCACGGGCCCTAGTACTCGCCACCAAATTGGAGGAGGAGTCCCACGTGGAGGAGCTCAATATTCTGCAATAAGAGGCCCCTCCAAAAGAAGCTCTCTTGGTGCCGGTTCCTCCCATTATGAACCGACAACTTCTCAACATGTGGGAAACCCCAGCCTCAGTCCCTATCATCAGCAAGTGCCTGGATGCTATGTATAGCGTTCATGGAGCCCGGGGTTTCGAAAAACTTAGCTTCCCCACACCTTAATGGTGGTTGAGTCAGTCATGCAGAAGCTAAAGAGCCCAAAGACTCATTCTTCGGTCCTGCCGGGCAGAGAGTCTCGTACCCTCGACACCCTCGGATGCAAGGCTTATTAGGGCTCCATGTTGTCATGCCGTATCCAGGTTTACCAATTATACATTGGGATGTTCCTCCGTGACCTCACTAGAGAGCTTCGGAACTTTGTGGTCGGCCTTGATAGATACCATCTCTGGCTTTTCAGGCCCTCTCAAGGTCCATTGGAGAATGCTCGAAGTACCTCTCACAAGCAGCGTATGACAGCTTCAAGCCTTCTGCCCAGGTGGCGGCAGCTAGCATCTGAGCCCACCGGCAGGCTTGGCTCCGGTCCTCAGACCTGGAGCAGTGGGTCCAGGAGAAGCTGCTGGACGTCCCTTGCATTGGGGAGCAACTATTCGGCAAGCCCATGGAGGATAAGGCAACGGAGATTGAAACGGAGTATGTAACTCATACTCACCTCTCCCAGAAAACTTCCTCCCCCCCCCCTAGGAAGAAACTGCAGAGCATACAGGGCAGTCAGAGCAAGACCATGGCCCACGGTCCTCATAAGCCGAAGGGTCCCAAGATCCAACCCCGGTGCCGGCTCAGCCATCCTTGGGGTTTTGACACCATCGGCATAACCTCTCATCTGCTGACAGGGCAGCTGTCCATCGGGGAGCTTCTGGTCCACTTCTCCCACAGGTGGGAGTCTATCTTCACCGATGCCTGGGTCCTCCAGGTCATTTGGGAGGGCTATCTCCTCCATTTGGACCAGGTCCCTCCCCTGAACTTCCCCAGGAAGTCAAGTCGTCTTCCCCAGCACCATACCCTCCTGAGTCAGGAGCTCACAGGCCTCCTCAAAGATGAAATGGTAGAAGCAGTCCCACTGCACTTCCGAGGACAGGGGTTTTACTCTCAATACTTCCTCGTCCCAAAGCAGACAGCCCATCCTCAAGCTGTGGAACCTAAACAAGTTCCTGGTGTGGGAGAAGTTCAGGATGCTCTCCCTTGGAACATTACTGCCCTACCTCCAGAAGGGCGATTGGCTATGCTCCTTGGACTTAAGGATGCTTACGCTCACATCCTCACCAATCCCAAACACAGAAAGTACCTTCATTTCATGGTTCAGGGAAACCATTACCAGTACAGGGTGCTTTCCTTTGGCCTCATGTCCACCCCGTGGGTCTTCATGAAGTGCCTGACTGTGGTTGCAGCCCACCTATGGCTGCAGGGCACCTTTGTCTATCCATATCTAGACGACTGGCTTGTAACAGGGGGCACGGCCTCTGTAGCCCGGCAGGCCACGGACCGCACCATTTTCCTCCTGGAGCATCTGGGGTTTGTGATCAATTACCCAAAATCCCACCTTACACGTTCAGCTTCTGGAGTTCATTGGGACTCACTTGGACACATTGTGGGCCATGGCTTTCCTTCCTCAGGACAGGGCGGACCGCCTCGTGTCCCTGGCATCCAAAGTGCAGTGCCAACAGTGCCATCTTGGCCTGGACAATGCTTCGCCTTTATGGTCCATGTTGTGCCCAATGCCCGCCTCAACATGCGGGTGTTGCAGTGGTCCTCCGAGCGCAGTGGACGCAGTTGACCTGTCGCCTCCGAGACCCCATCTCAGTCTCTTCCCGCACGGTGGAGTCTCTCACTTGGTGGCAGAAGTCTTGGAAACCGCTTTGACGTATGTCCTTCCAAGCTCCGGCACATCAGGTGGCCTTGATGACGGATGCCTCCCTGGCGGTCTGGGGAGCCCACTGTGAGTGGTGGTACACTCAAGGGACCTGGTCCCTCAAGGAGTCCCAGTAGCAGATCAACCTGCTGGAGTTCTGGGCCATCCACCTTGTACTCAAGGCTTTCAGGCACCGCCTGCAGCACCAATCAGTTTCTGGTCCAAATGGACAACTAGGTCACGATGTTCTAAGTGAACAAACAAGGAGGTACTGGCTATTACAGCCTCTGTTTGGAGCCAACAGCCCTATGCTCTTTGCTGAGGGCCAGGGCATGACTGTCCGGGCCACTTACCTCCCAGGCCATGACAATGCATTGGCGGACCAGCTCAGCAGAGTCCTCCGGCCACACGAGTGGTGCCTGTGTCTCTGGATGGCACAGCGGCCCTTCCAACATTGGGGAACTCCAGACCTGGACCTCTTCACCAGTCCTGCAAATTTGCTGCTCCCCCGGTTCAGCAGTCCCCTTCCACACCTGGGCAGGGTGGCCCCGGATGCCTTCCTCATCTCATGATAAACGGTCCTGCTGTATGCATTTTCTCCCATACCCCTCATTGCCCGGACCCTTCTCAAGGTCCAGCGGGACAGGGCCGCGATGATTTTCATAGTCCCAAGGTGGCCCAGGCAGCCTTGGTTTCCCCTGCTGCTCCGTCTCTCAACGGAGCCCCCGGTCCCTCTCAGGTTCTCACCGGAGCTGCTGACATAGGAGGAGGGGCTTATTCAACACCCCAATCTGAGGTCCCTTTTCCTCACAGCTTAACGGCTGAGTGGGTCGCTCTAGCCTCCTACCATCTTCCCGTGGAGATTGAGGACATTCTTTTGGACTCACGGAAGGACTCGACCAGACGGGCTTACACCTTCAAGCAGTGTCAGTTCTCGGTGTGGTGCTCGGAGCTCTGAGCGAACCCATTCTCATTTCTTACCAATTTGGTCTTGCAGTACTAGCTCCACTTCTCGCACTCAGGGCTGAAATCTAACTCGGTCAAGGTTCATCTGAGTGCAATCTCAGCAGACCACCACCCTAATTAGGGCAAGCCTCTTTCAGGGCAAATGCTTGTCTCTTGTTTCATGCAAGGCCTGCTCCTTTCCAGGCCTCTTACCCGCCCTCCTCTGGTAGAATGCGACCTCAATGTTGTCCTCCCACAGCTGACCAAGCCGCCCTTCAAGCCCATGGCTACCTGCCTGCTGCAGCATCTGTCGTGGAAAGTGGCCTTCCTGGTGGCTCTCAACTCTGCCCAGAGAGTCAGCAAATCCAAACGCTGATGGCTGAGGCACCGTACACAGGGTTTTATAGATCAGGGTGGTCCTGCGGACTCACCCCAAATTCCTTCCTAAGGTTGTCTCTGATTTTCATCTCAATCAAGAGAGAGTGCTGCCCACTTTCTTCCCGAAGCCCCATGCCAACCGGGCATCAGCGGTTATCCACACCTTGGATTGTAAGAGGGCTCTCTCTTTCTACATTTATTTATTTTATTTATTTAACAGTTCCTTATATACCGCTACCTTCCACAGATCAGGTGCGGTTTACAGTGAACAAGGAATGAACAGATTAACAGGTCTGTTTTACATGAAACATTAATTAACTAGGTACAATTTTGCTAAATACATTAAACATGATTGGACTAAATATGGTAAATAATTTGTTAAATAACAATTGAACTATTTACATATTTTGAACTATTTACATATATCTATTTACAGGATTTACAAATAGTTATTTAATCGACTTTAATTGTAGTTAGATAGAGTAATTGGAGTTGGTGTACCCTGAGGTCGCTATTAACCATTTCCTGTTAGTGGTAAGGTATTTTCTAGTTTGCCGAAATGGGAGATGAATAAATATGTTTTTAATTTCTTGCGGAGTTCCTTTGCATCATTTAGTGCTCTTATTTCTTCGGGGAGGGAGTTCCATAGGGTGGGAGCTGCATGAGAAAATGCTTTTTTATTAGTTGTTTTTTTGGTAGTTGTGAAATCTTTCGGTGAACTCGGGACCATTGCAGTGAACTCGGGACCATTGCAGTGAACTCGGGACCATTGCAGATCAGGGCAGCTCTTAGACTCCTTCGATCCCAGCTGTCTTTGGTTGGCGATCACCAAGCATACCTTGTTCATCTGGGTGGCGGACTGCATCGCTTTTGCCCAGGCCCAGGCTGGGTTTCCCCTGGACCGCTGAGTCACGTCTCACAATGTCCAAGCGATGGCAACATCAGTCATCAGCCAGTGCTTGGTACCACTGCCAAACATCTGTCGGGCCGCCACCTTGTCCTCCACTCACACCTTCATGGTGCATTACTGCCTGGACAGGGAGTCCCTTTGGAACGCTGCCTTTGGCCAGGCTGTATACCGTAATCTGTTTGGGGTTTAAGCAACTCCTGTCCTCCGATCTTTCTTGTTCCATCTGCCGGGAGCGTGGCCATTTATGGACCCGGGGTCCTCAGACTGCCTTCGGCTTTCACTGGCGATTGCTCACGGCACTGCCATGCTTTTTCCTACAGGTCCTCAGTAGCCTGTAGCTAGGGAGTCCCATATATGAGAGCTGACTTCCTGCTTGTTCCTGGAGAAAGCGTAGTTACTTACCTGTAACAGGTGTTCTCCAGGGACAGCAGGAATCAGTCCTCACAACCCTCCCTCCTCCCCTTGGAGTTGCTGTATAGTTTTGCCATCTTCTTGAAGGGGCTATAGCTATGGTACCTGACTAAGATGGCACATTTGGGCGGGAAGAGGACCACGCATTCATAGTGGCATTCACAAAGGCTTTTTTGAAAGCTAGGGAAATGCTCCACGCGGGCTCCGTTGGTGCCGACGTCACCCATATGTGAGGACTGATTCCTGCTGACCCTGGAGAACACCTATTATATGTGAGTACCTACGCTTCTTTTAACTACTATCAGATACAGAAATGAGGTACCTACAATGCTTCATTGAGTAATGTAGTTTTTTTGAATTGTATTTTTTTCTAGGACTGGAACTTCCATTTATGATGATGCCCCACCCACTTATTCCGGTCAGCCTACCTCCTGCATCTGTTACCATGGCAATGAGCCAGATGAACCACCTGACTACCATTGCAAATATGGCAGCAGCAGCACACGTACAAAGTCCCCCATCCCGTATGGAAACATCTGTTATTAAGGTGAAATCTTTGTATGATATAAATGGTCATGGATTTTGTCTGGTTTTATTTGAACATAGTAATCAGGGGATGTTAAATTTTGAACTCACGTTTCTTAGCTAACATGATTTCTACTTTATTACAGAAATACTGTATTAATCTTATCTAGCTAGGCCAGTCCAGACAAATGGAAGAGTGGCCTAGTGGTTAGGGCAGCAACCTGGGACCAGCAAAACTGCTGTTCAGATCCCACTGGTACTCCTTGTGGCCTTTGGCAAGTCACTTAACCCCCATTGCTTCATGTACAAACTTAGATTGGAAGCCCCCCAGGAACAGGGAAATACATATTGTACCTGATTGTAACTCATTTTGATCTACTACTAGAAAGGCGTGAGGTAAATACTGATAATAAAAATTTAAAAAAAATGGTTTTGCTCCCTAGCCAGCAAGTAGAAGCAGAGAAGAGCAACTTTAGGTGGTGATGTCACTTGTATAATCACTGATGCAGCATGGGAATAAACCAGTATTGTCTGCCTCCAACAGATGGCAGGTGTGTGGATGGTGTAGCAGTGCAGATAATCCTGTCTCCCCTAACCCAGATCAAGGTCTTGTGGCTTGTGCATTTGAGATCTTCGCCAGTGTTTGCTCAGAGCTTGGGTATGTCCATTGTCTTCTCAAGCCAACAGTTGTCCAGTTTTCAACACTTTTACCTACGGCTTCAAGTACTGGTGGGCCACAGAGCAGACAGAAGGACTCCATGAGGTGTCTGAATGGGGTTGATAAATCTGGTCTCAGGTCCCCCTTCCCTCTCACTTTCCTGTTTCTATATGTTGTGTTTCTTTTCTGTCCTGTTTCTTTACTGGCTTTCTGGCCTTGCTGCTTGATTAAAGCAGCTTCAGTTGCCAGAAAAAAAAAAGCCTTCAGGTAGCTGGGCTTCACAGGTTTCTGTGAGCGCTTGGGAGGACCTTCTCGGGTTTTTCTGCATGGCCTTTTAGGTGCAGGGATTCACGTACCAACTTGGGGAGTCCCCTTTTCGCCACATTTTTTCTTTTGACCATATTTGAGCTTTGCCACAATACCAGATGCACAGAGGTGTGCTGCTTGTGGCATCTTTTGAGTGACCTCCATGACTGGCTTTTTTTCTCCTGAGTGTGATGGAGAAGTCTTGGGGCATATTTCTTAGGCAATGTCAGGGGGCCCATGGGCTAATGTTGATGCTGATTTTTGCTGCATCTCCCATGATTTTCCTACTAGCAGGCTCGGAGACCATCTTTGGATGGTCATATGATCCTTGCTGGAGGGTGATGCTGTGCTTAAGAAGACTCATGATAAGAAGGTGGAAATTCTCCTTAAGCCTGCCTTCATGGCTTCAGTCTTGGGTATTTAGGCAGCACTTTGTGCTGATGTAGTGGCTTGAGTACTCTTAAGCTGGATCCATAAATTGCTAGACAGCCCAGAGGTAAGAAGGTTGGAGTCTGGAATATTGTTTGTGGCAAATTTCCTGAACAACTCAATCAGAATCTCCTCTAAATCCATAATAGTGGCTGTTGTGACTGAAGATGGCTCTGGCTCTGTAATTGATCCGTCAATGCTGCATCTAAGCTGCAGCTGAGTAAGCTCCCCTTTAAGGGCAGGCTGCTGTTTGGGAAGGGCCTAGAGGAGCTGGTGAAATAACTTGGAGAAGTTTGTTTATGGAGGCTCCTGGAAGTTAGGTCCAGAGGTTCCTCATCTAGGGCTTAGCAGGGAATGTGGAGACTATTAGGGCTCGAAATAATTTGGGTATGACTTTTTCCTTCTAAGGGTCTAAAACCAAAAAGGGTCAGTTCTTTCAGGGATGCCTGCCATCTCTGGACTCAGCAGATGCTCCCTTGTCAGTCGGTGAACTCTCCCAGTGAAATCCAGTGGGGTCCGTTCTGAGGCTCAGGTAGTTGGGGAAGTCTGGCTGTTTTACTCAGAATGGACCCATAGCACATCAGACTAATGGGGCCTTGAGGTCCTCAAAAAAGAGTATGTGCTGGAATTTGTGGAGCCTCTTCAGACTGCCTTTGTGGAGTGTCCTTGCTTCTTAGCCAAGAGAGTGACAGTTAAGGAAATGCATCACTGCCTACTGGAGTTTCAGGCTATTGTGCCTGTGCCCCCCTCCCCCCCCCCCCAAGAACAGAAGAGATATTCCATCTACTTTGCCCAAAAAAGGCTGGTCCTTCCGATCTATTCTAGACCTGAAAGCTGTCCATGCCAAGTTAAGAGTGCCCCACTTCTAGTACTACTGCTACTACTAGTACTATCAGTCATTTATATAGTGCTACAAGGCATATGCAGCGCTGTACAGATACATATAAAAGACGGTCTCTGCTCATCAGAGCTTACAATCTAATCAAGACAAACAATACAATAGTTGAGAATAAGGGTACAAATAAGGAAAGGTAAGAAAAATAAGGGATTAGGATCCAAAAGCAGCCACAAAGAGGTGAGCATTTAGCATGAATTTGAAAAGGGGGAAAGATGAAGCCTGATATATATACTTGTGTAGTTTGTTCGAGGCATAAGGAGCAGCAAGGTGAACGGATCAAATTCTAGAGTTGACAGTGGAAGAAAAAGGTCGTAGAGAGAAGCAGGCCAGTGTTCCTTTGTTCTTAGTGGAAGAACAGAATGCACGAGAAGGGGTGTAGGGAGAGAGGAAAGGGGCAATAGAATAAATGCATTTATAGGTCAGAAGGAGAAGTTTGAATTGGAAACTGAAGGAGAGCCAATGAAGTGACTTGAGAAGAGAGATTAAATGAGTAGATCGGGGCTGGCGGAAGATTAGCCGTGCAGCAGAGTTCTGAACAGATTGAAGGGCGAGAGAGGTGACACAGAGTGAGATCAGCAAGGCGGAGGTTGCTATAGTTGAGACAAGAGTTGGCTAAAGAGTAGATACGTGTTTTAGTAGTGTGTTCAGAAAGGAAGGGGCACATTTTCTTAATGTTATAGAGAAAGAAACGACAGGTTTTAGCTATCTGTTGGATATGTGTGGAGAAGGAGAGAGAGGAGGCAAAGATGACCCCAAGGTTGTGGGCTGAAGAAACAGGAAGAAGAATGTTATCTACGGAGACAAAGAAAGGAGGGAGGAGAGTTTAGGGGGAAAATAAGAAATTCGGGTTTGGCCATGTTCAATTTCAAATGGTGGGGAGATATCCAGGCAGCAATTTCAGATAGGCAGACAGTGATGTGGACCCTGGAGTGTCAGAGAATATCAAGTGTAGATAGATTGATCTGAGAGTCCTCAGCATAAAATTGATACTGAAAGCCATGGGAGAAGATCAGAGCACCAACGGACTGGGTATAGAGAGAGAAAAGGAGAGAGTCCAGAACAGACTCTTGGGGTACACCAACTGAGAGTGGGATAGCAGTAGAGTAGGAACCACCAAGAACAAACACTGAATGAGTGATGGTAGAGTTAAGAATAGAACTAGGACAAGACAGAGCCCTTAAAACCAAGTGAGAACAATGTGTCAAGGAGAAGGTGGTGATCAACAATCAAAAGCAGCAGAAAGGTCAAGAAGAATGTGGACTGACTAAAGGCCTTTGGATTTAGCCAGGAACAAGTTGCTAGAGATTTTAGCAAGAGCTGTCTCAGTAGAGTGTAAGGGACAAAGGTCAGAGCGAAATGGATCTAGAAGTACTTGAGAGGAGAGAAATTCAAGGCAGCAGCAGAGAAGTTTGGAAATGAAAGGAAGAAGGGAGATGGGATGATAATTAGAAGGACAAGTATGGTCAAGTGAAAGTTTGTTGAGCAGAGATGTGACCACAGCATGCTTGAAGGCTGCAGGGACAGTTGCAATGGGGAGAGATAGGTTGAGAATATGTGAGATGGAAGAGATGACAGAGGAGAAGATGGAGTTAAGGAGATGAGTGGGGATAGGATCAGAAGAACAGATAGTAAGTTTAGAGGAGGAAAGAAAATGAAAGGTTTCCTCTTCAGAGATCTTAGAAAAGGATGAAAGAGTAACAGAGATTTAGGAGAACAGTTGGTACTGAAGACGAGGAAGAGGGGATGAAGTTGATCTAGTGGGGAATTGGAGTGTAATCTTGTAGACTTTGTCATAAAAATAGTCGGCTAGGGTTTGGGCAGAAAGAGAAAGAGGGGTCGGAGGTGGAGGAGCCTTTAGGAGAAAGTTGAGAAGAGTCGGCAGGGTCAGAGGCAAGAGAGTTAGTGAGATGGACATAACAGTTTTCCTTGGTGAGTGCTATGGATGACTGGAAGGAGGCAAGTATGAATTTGAAGTGAAGAAAGTCAGAAAGGGAGTGGGATTTGAGCCAAATGCGCTCAGCTGAGTGGTCACAGAAGCATAGATGGCAAGTAATTGAAGACAGCCATGAGGTATAGTGTGCCTCATAGGACATAGCATGGGCGGAACAAGAGTATTCGGAGCAAAGGAGAGATCAGTATTACAGGAAACTATAGCCTCATCATTCGATTAAAAGAAAGTGGAAGGACTTCCGGTGACGTCACTCACCCGAATGGCGGCGTAGCGCGGGAGCTCCGCCACCAGCAAGCTTTTTAATGCTGAAATAGTCCCTACGGGCACCGAAGGGGCAGATAGGAGAGTGTGAGAGACCAGAGGGGCGCCAACTTACCCCACCGGAGGTCAGCGAATGTGGTGAGGAGAAGCGGGGAGTCGAGCGACGGCCTGGAGCGGCAGCCCAGCCACCCGTGGGCTACTTAGCCAGAGGCGGTGGGAAGAAGGCAACGGGAGCGTGGCGCTTGTCGGGCTGAAAGTTGACTGAGAGAGGGCTGAAGGGAAGCGCCTATAAGCGGCAGGAGCCAGCCCAGCAACGGTAAAACTGAAGCGCCGTTGCATGAAGAGGCGCGCTGCTGCACGCTATGGTCAGAAGAGGCGCGGTCCGAGAAAGGCCTAACACGTGGCCGGTGCAGCGCAGAGACAGACCTGCCGGCGGCCCGCTCATATATTAAAAAGTGGGAAGAGCGGAAACAGCGGGAGAGTTGGCAGCAGCGGCGCGGAGGGAAAGCAGTGATCCGCGGTGAGTCTCCAAAGCCCCATTACTGCCAAAGGCTGGGATAGAGGCTGAGTGAGCCAGGGTGTGGGGCCTACTCACTGCAAAGGCCGAAGAGAGGAGGGAGGGCGGAGAGCCCGGAGCGCAGGCCGAGAGGGCGGCTGAGGGAAGCGTGCGCTGGCCTACAATGGAGAAAGCTAGTAAAAAAGAGAGCCTGATGAAAAAGAAATTGGCCGAGTTCCGCTCCCCGTATGCAGTGTCCAAAGGCGGGAAGGATGGGGAGAAATCAGGCAAACCGGTGACAGAAGCCCCGCATAGTCCGGGGGGGAGTGATGGTGGAGAAGAGTGTCTGACTGCTGCGGAACAGATTAAACAATGGCTCCTCGAGTTGAAGGAAGAACTGAAGGTGGAGATGTGTGGGGTGAAAAATGAGATCAAGGAGGCCGTGCAGACCATGCGCCAAGACATACTAGAGCTGGGAGAACGAGTTGAAGAGGCGGAAGCCAAGCTGGAAAGTCAAGGGGAGACTCTGACGCAGGTCCAGAAAAGCTGGGAAGAGCTACAGTCGGCGCAGGAGGTACTTAGAGCCAAAACAGAAGATATGCCTGAGATCCTTTAAGAGCAAGGAACTGCTGCTGGGAGCCAACCGCAAATTAAAAAGCTTCCACTGGGAGGGCCATAAAGTGGAGTTGTATCAAGACCTGTCCCAGGGAACGCTGCAGCGAAGGAGAGAGATCAGAGAAGTCACAGCTTATCTCAGGCGAGTAGAACTGAGATACAAGTGGCTTTTTCCATTTGGATTACTTATCACGGTGAAAGGGCGATCGCGGACAGTGAGATCCAGTGCGGAGGCTTGGAAGGCTTTGTGGGAGCTTGGAGCAGAGCATCTACCGGAGATGGCTGACAGCACCTCTGCTTCACCGAGAAAGGAATCCAGGCCCGGAAGGCCGGAGAGTATGAAATGGCAGAGGGCGAGCGGTCGGAGATTGGCCAGGATGGCTAAGGGAGGCTACCAGAATCTGGAGTCAGAGCAAGAGACTGGATGAGTGGTGGCAACTCATTAAAGGACTGGTTTCTCTGAATATGTTTTGTTAGTGGGGTTGGGGGAGGGGGCGGGCTATGTAGCAGGCTAGGAGGGGGCAGGGGGGGAGAGGTTGGAGTAGAGCAGGGAGGGAGGAGGTATAACGAGGGGAGGGGAGATGAGGGGGTAAGAGTTGTAGGGGGTAGTGGGGGGAGTTGGGTTGGGTTGGGGAGAGGAGGGGTTAAGGGGCTGCTGGGGAAGAACAGGTGGGGAGGTGGAGGGGGTCACTGAAATGGAAGTCAAATCTCTGCAGAGGAGAGTTATGATAGAGGGAGGGGGGAGGGGGGAAGAGGGAGGGGGAAGGGGAGGGCGGAAGGGTTTGCGGGTGGGAGGGGGGGGAATGGGAGAAGGAGGGGTGTTGAAAATTCTAACGTTGAATGTTAAAGGATTAAACTCACCAACAAAAAGACAGAAACTGTACAAAGAATTAGCAAGGCATAAAGCAGATGTAGTAATGCTGCAGGAGACACATCTACAGAAAAAGCATGAGGCATTGGTGCGGCCCAGGGGGTACAAGCGTAGCGTGTTTGCTTCTAATCTCAGAGAGAAAAAGAAAGGAGGGGTGGCGGTATTCATTAGTGGGGAAGCCCCAACAGAGGTCCAGATGATATCCCGGGACAAGGGGGGAAGGTATCTCTTGATGAGGGTAAAGCTGGGGGAGGAGTGGTTTTGTGTAGTAAATGTGTATGCTCCAACGGGTGCCCAAACTGAGTTCTGGAAAGAACTGGGTGAGCAGGTGGTGGCAATGGGGGATGGAGTGCTGATTTGTGGTGGGGATTTCAATTTGGCCTGGGAGGTTGGGAGAGACACGACAGGGCAGAGGGAAGGGAGAGGAAAGGATCGGAAGTGTTATCATAGATTTGTGCAGGAGAATGACCTGATTGATGCGTGGCGGATGTTAAACCCGGGACGGAGGCAATTTTCCTTCTACTCGGCAGCCCATGGCACCTACTCCCGCTTAGATGCTATATGGGTGGGGAAGGAACTAGCAGGGAGGATTAAGGGGGGATATATAGAACCAATCACATGGTCCGACCATGCTCCAGTGGTGGTACGAGTGCGGGTGGCAGGGGAGGATAAGGGACGACAATTTTGGAAATTGAATGAGGGTCTGTTGGAGGATGTCAGGGTGGTGAAAGAGATTGAAAGCTTAATTCCGGTGTATTTTGAGCAGAATGGCGTAAAAGAAGGAGTAGTCTGGGATACCTTTAAGGCTGTCGTAAGGGGGGTGTTCATTAAGTGGGGTGCACGCATAAAGCGGGAGAGGGCAGAGTGTGAGGAGCAGCTGCGGCGGCAACTGCGGGAGATGGAAGAGAGGGATGGGCAGGGGGGAGGTGGACAGTTTCGGGGTGCGGTCTTGGAACTACGGGCCAAAGTGAATGCACTTGAGGCGGAGAAGATACAGTTCCGTCTGCAGCTGCTGAAACAGCGGTTCTTTGAAGGGGGTAACAAAGCTGGGAAATTCCTTGCGCGACAGCTGAAAAAGCGGAGGGAGTGGAATAGGATCTCACAGATTAAGAGTAGGGGGGTGGTGGTGCGGGAGGATAAGCGTATTAGAGAAAAATTTGTGTCCTTCTATAGTAACTTGTATGTGGCACGTGAGGCGGGGTCAGAGGAGGATATTTGAGAGTACGTAAGGGAAGCAGGGCTCCCGAACTTGACGGGAGACGAGCAGGAAGGGCTGGATAGGGAAATACATGCCGAGGAGGTCTTGCAGGCCATTAAGGCTTTGAAGACCGGTAAAGCCCCAGGGCTCGATGGCTTGACGGCAAGGTTTTATAAACAATTTGGGAATCTTTTGCTGGAACCGATGACCAGGGTTTTTAATGGGCCGCGAAAGGGGGAGACCTTGGCAGACACAATGGGTTGGGCAGGTATTACTCTTATTCACAAGGAAGGAAAGGACCCTCAAGATTGTGCGTCATATCGGCCAATCTCGTTTATTTATTTTTATTTATTTAACAGTATTTTTAAACCGCCTTATCTTATTAATCAAGGTGGTATCACAGCAAACAATCGGGTAAAGTGAGTGTGTTAATCATGCAGTGAGGGTGAAATTTAGTTGAGTGTGTGTTGTATCGTGTGCTGGATTGGGGTGAGCTATGTACAAGGTGTGGTGTATTGTGTGTTAGAGTGGTTTGAGCTATGTACAGTGTGGGCTATATACAGTGGTGCTGCAAAACATTTTCAATACAGGCGGTATCATGTGCTGTTATACATTCTTTTAGGTTATGTGATGTGTCCATAGTGTTCTATGAACAGCATGGTTTTTAGCTGTTTTCTAAAGTCTTTGAGGTCTGTAGTTGCCCTCAAGTCGTCCGGTAGTTTGTTCCATATTGTTGGAGCAGCCATGGAGAGTGCTCTGTCTGTTGTGTCCTTGCGTGTGTGTTTGAATTCACTTGGGGTGCTGACTCGGTTGTGTGTTTGTTTTCTTCTAGGACGAGTGCTGGTGTCTGGTTGGATGAGGGTGTGTAGGCTGTTGGCTGATGTGTGCTGATTTATCTTAAATAGGTTTATGATAGTTTTGTATCTGATGCGTGCACCGATTGGGAGCCAGTGTAAGTCCTTTAAGGTAGGTGTGATGTGGTCCTGTCTTGCAGTACCGGATATTATTCGTGCTGCAGTGTTTTGTGCTAGCTGGAGTGGTTTGAGGGCTTGTTTCGGTATTCCAAGGTATATCGGATTGCAGAAGTCCAGTATTGGGGTTATCAGTGCTTGACAGACGGTACGAAAGTGTTCTGGAGCAAGGAGTGGTTTCAATCTCCTGGTGATTCGCATCTTGTAGTAGACTTTTTGTATTGTTTTGTCTATGTGTGGCTTGAGGTTTAGTTTATTGTCCAGAGTAACACCGAGGTATCTCACTTCTGATCTTATTGGTATAGTAGTGTTTTGTATCTTGATATTTGGCGGGTGTATGAAGCTTTGGTTCCGAGTGATGATTAAAGCTTCGGTCTTGTTGTAGTTTATTGCGAGGTTGTTGTTTTGACACCAGCTCGTCATTTGGGTAAGGCAGTCTGTTATCTTGGAGAAGTCCGGGTTGTCGATTGATATCGGGGTGTATATCATGATGTCGTCTGCATATATTGTGTATTGAATGTTGTTCTCTTTCATGATGTTGCATATCGGTTGGATGTAGATGTTAAATAGGAGTGCTCGTTGTTGAATGTTGATGCGAATTTACTGGCAAAAGTGCTCGCGACTAGACTTAATAGGCTGTTAGGGAAATTGGTGCATGAAGACCAAGCTGGGTTTGTGCCAGGCCGGCAAGTGGCAGATAACATACGGAAAGTGTTAAATGTGATTTGGTCGGCACAAAAGAAGGGGAAGGAGGCTCTGTTGGTATCATTGGATGCCGAGAAGGCCTTCGATCAAGTGTCCTGGAAATTTCTGTATTCGGTATTGGAAATCCTGGGGTTCGGGCCCGGTTTCGTGCAGTGGATAAGGGCTTTATATACTAGGCCGAGAGCATGTGTCCGAGTAAATGGGGGCTATTCTGAGTTTTTTCCGTTGGAACGAGGGACTCGACAGGGGTGTCCGCTATCCCCTTTATTGTTTGCGCTCTCCCTCGAGCCATTAGCGGCGAGGTTGAGGGGTAGTCTTGAGATCGCGGGGGTTAGGGTGGGCCGCCAGGAATATAAAGTGTCCCTCTTTGCGGATGACATACTCTTGACCATCACGCAACCTAGAGACTCACTGAAGGCAGTGATGAGTGAGATTCAAGAATATGGCAAGAGGGCGGGCTTTCGGATTAATTGGGGGAAATCAGAGATCTTAAGTATAGTGGGGGAGGAGGTTGGGCAGCGGGAGTGGCAACAGAGTTTTCCATTTAAATGGGCAAAGACGTCGATTCGTTATCTAGGGGTACAGCTGGGGAGGACTTTGGAGGACTTGTACGCCTTAAATTATAAGAAATTGGTGGGGCAGGTGGAGGAGCGCCTACAGGGCTGGAGCAGGGGGTATTACTCGTGGTTTGGGCGAGTGGCGTCGGTGAAGATGATGCTTCTTCCCCAGTTCTTGTTCCTTTTTCAAGTTTTACCTATACAGATACCCCGGAGAGTGCTGAGGAGGATACAACAACAGGTGGAGCGATTTATCTGGGGGGGGAAGAAGCCAAGGGTGGCGGCAAGAACGATGCAAGTGTCGGTAGGGGAGGGGGGGATGGGGGTCCCAAATTTCAGTCTGTATTATGCGGCAGCGCAGTTGCGAGCAGTTTATGCGTGGCTGCAGGAGCCACATAAGCAGTGGGTAAAGATGGAGGTGGACGAGTATAGGCCGGGAGAATTAGAATGTATAGTATGGGAGGGGAGGGGAGGGGGGAGAAGGGAAGGAATCCCCTAGTGGGGCACACACTGCAGGTGTGGCAACAGTATAGGAAGCGGTTGGTGGGGGATAAGAGGTGGTCGTCTACCATGTCTCTACAGGCCTGTTGTGCGGAGGGCACGGGCCCGAGTGCAACAGTACTTCGCAGGTGGGCGGAGCTAGGCTTGACCCAGGTGTCCCAGATAGTGGTAGGGACGCAGTGTAGAGGCTTTGAGGGAGTGCGAGATCTCTATCGACTGGGTGAGTCGGAAAGGTTTGCGTATACGCAGATGTGCTCGGTGGTGCGCCAAAAGGGGAGGGAGCAGGGAGGAAGGGGGGGAGGGGAGTGGTTTGAAGGAGCATGTTTAGGTTCCATGGGGCAGCAGGGGATGCTCTCTAGGATTTATAGAGGACTGATTGCAAGGGGGGAAGGTAAGTTGAAGTATATGGAAGCGTGGGAAAATGATTTAGGGGTAAAGTGGGGGGTGGAAGAGTGGGAGGCCGTGGTAATGGGCATAGCTAGATTCTCCATAGCCACGTCACTGCGAGAGAGAATGGCTTTAAGGTGTTGTGTCGCTGGTATCTCACACCGGAGAGATTGTGTAAGGCGGGGGTGCTGCAGACGGATGAATGCTGGCGAAGGTGTGGGGAAAGAGGCTCCTGGATGCATATGTGGTGGACGTGTTCAGTTGTTAGAGAGTATTGGAGCAAAATAAGGGAGAACATTAATAAAATTGTGGGTGCGAATATTGAGCTTGGACCTGAGATGTGTCTCCTGCATAGATCAGATGGAAGGTGGGAGGGGGACTGGAGAATCATTTGGTATTGTGTAACAGCGGCACGGTGCGAAATTGCATGGTATTGGAATAGGCCGATTTTGCCCTCCATAGCTAGTTTTGCACGTAGATTGTCGCATCTTTATGCCATGTATAAACTGACGGGGGAGAGGATGGGAAGAGGGGAGCAAGTTGGGAAGCGGTGGGCGGGGGTTTGGAAGTGGTTGCGGGAAGAGGGGTGGAAGGAAGGGGGAGACGTAGGGGTAGGAGTAGGGAGGGAGGGAGGGTTGTAATATTGGGGGTCTAGGTAGAGGGAGGGGGATTCCGTTGAATGGATTAAGGGATATCAGGGGAATGTAGGAAAGTACGACTTGTTAATGCTAATTAATGCCAGTTATATGTTGGTTATATTGGCTGTACACTGTAATGCATTTCCATTCTAGTTTATAAGGTAAAACATGAGCATAAAGGCAAGGGAGGGGAGGTCGGGCGGAGTGGTTCACCTATGCTAGCTATGTATATCTGGTATTGTGTACAGGATGTTAGTTATTTCTTGTATAGTCTGTGAAAGGACGGGTGTACTGTAGCTGTTGTTCAGATGGAAATGTAAGTGGCACAGATGACAATAAAAATTAAAAAAAAAAAAAAAAAGAAAGTGGAAGAGAGAGGTGATGAGGCAATAGTGGAGAGAGTCAATGAGGCAATAGCATGAAGATTACTAAATAGGTAGGAGACTGGGCAAGACAGAGGTAGGGAGTGATGAAAAGTGACACTTAGTAGGTGATGGTCAGATAAGGGAAGAAATGAGGTACAGAAATTAGAGGGTAAACAATGTCAAGGTAGTGACCATGCTGATGAGTGGGGGCAGAAGAGCAAAGCTGGAGGTTGAATGAGGAGATAGGGGAAAGGAGCTTAGAAGCATAGCAGTCAGAAGGGTTATCAACATGAATAATAAAGTCACTAAGAATAAGGGGGGGGGGAGAAGAATCCATAAATAGGGAAAGCCATAAGTCAGCGTCAATGAGAAAGGTAGAGGTGGATTTGTTAGGGGGTCTATAAATAGCAGCTATTCGGAGAGGTAAGGGATTAAAAAGGTGGATGGAATGTACTTCAAAGGAGGAAAATGAGTGAGATTGAGGTAGAAGGAGGGTTGAAATTGCCAGAAAGGAGAAAGCAGAAACCCAACACCACCACCATGGCCAGTAGATCAAGGAGTATAGGAGAATTGGTAACTGCCTTAATAGGGCAGCGATCAAAGCAGTTTCATAAGGGAGGAGCCAGGTCTCAGTACGAGCTAGAAGGTAGAAAGCATTAGAAATGAAGAGGTTGTGAGTAAAGGGGAGTATTAGATATGGAATGAGCATTCCATAAGGCACATGAGAAAGGGACAGAGGAGGGGGGAAGGAGAGGAATATGACTGAGATTGGAATGGTTGAATGAAGAACTGTCATGGGAGTGAGAGAAAAGTCTAGGGGGGCCAGGGTTGGGATTAATGTCTTTGGATGATAGAGAAGGAACAGAAGAGTGTGAGACAGAGGAGATGGCACAGTGGAAACGAGGATGAGGTTCTTTCAGAAAGAAAGGAAAGGGAAGAATGAGTGGAAAAAGGTGACGTTCAAGAGCTGAAGAAATGGGGAAGGTAGAGAGAAGGTGAAAAGGGGTGGGGTTTAAAGATGTTATGAGAAAAGGTGATTAGGGAGTGTCAATAATAGGAAGACAAAATGATGTGGAGCCATAAGAAGAGAGAGAGAGGAAAGCAGAAGACAGAGGAAATCATTGAGGGATTGGTGGGAGAAAGATCAAGGGATAGGGAGCATCTGGGAGAAGAGATGGTAAAAATCCACCTTTAAGAAGTGGCTATCTAGGAGGGTAAGGATCTATCAAAGAGAAAGGAGATGGATGAAAGCAATTTAGTAAATGTGTAAAATTACAATTAAGTAACAAATTGAAAATTAGTTAAAATTGGAATACCAAGATGGTTAGTCTCTACTTCAGTCTAGATGACTCTTTGGGATAGGAGTCCTAGAGTTAGCAAAGTTACCAATTCCATGAAGACCCACAGGTCAGTCATTGTGTTGGTCTGGCAAGGGGAGTTTCTAATCTCCTTAGGCCTTTCTAAAGCTTATTTCTATATTCCTATCCAGGAGCATCCTCAGCAGTTCCTCTGCTGTTGCATCCTGAGTAACCATTTTTAGTTTCGTACTCTGCTTTTGGTCTGGCCAAGGTACCTCACACCTTCTTGAAGGTCATGATGGTGGTGGTGGCAGCTTTCCTAAGCAAGCAAGGAATATGGGTTCACTTGTAATTGGACAGCTGTTTGATTTGATCCGACTACATGGAGGAATCTGGGACGGACATGACCCAGGTGATCTGGTGGTTGGAGATGCTGGGGTGGCTGATAAACTACCCTAAGAACATCCTAGTTCCCTCCCAGGACTTGAAGTATCTGGCTGCTTGCTTCAACACTCTCTAGGCAGAGTGTGTCTCACCCTGTAAAGGTTGGTCAAGCTCAGGTGTTTTTTCTCTCAGGCAACCCTCAGGGCCTGGGACTACCTGCAGCAACTGGTATCCTGGAACCTTGGTCTACCGTGCACATATGCCCCCTTCAGGGAAACCACCTGATTCACTGGTGTCCCTGCTCCCTGTTTTTTGATTACACGTTCCTCTTCACTGGAATTTCAAAGGAACTCACCATCTGATGGACGGGATGTCTCTGGAAGTGCCAGATTGGGTGATGGTCATCACAGATGCCAGCCTGCTGAAGTGAAGAGCACATTGTCTGGGCCAGTTTGTTCAAGCGCACCAATCCTCTCAGGAAGCCTCCTGGTCAGTCACAGACTAGAGGCCAAGGCAGTCTGCCTGGCTCTGGAGATATTTTGATCCAACCCTGAAAGGCAAAGCACTCTGTATTCTCAGACAGTACCATGTCGCTGGCATACATCAACTAGTAAAGCAGCACTTGCAGTGCCATGGTAGCCACAAAAATGCCAGAATGCCTTCAATGGGCAGAGGCCAATCTGATGGCTCTGTTGGTGGCCCCCATAATGGATAGCAATGATGTGCAGGCTGATATTTTTTTATCAGAACACTATGGATCCCAGCAAGTGAGAGCTAAACCCTTGCAGGTTCAACCTCATTGTGTGGTGGTAGAGTTTGCAGTATTCAACATGATGGCCACCCAGGGTAATGACAAGGTAAAGAACTTTTTCAGCTATAGTAAGGATCCATGGGCGATGGTCTTAGATGCCCTTCTTTAGGAGTGGCCTCAGAAAAAAAGAAACAGAAACATATTTCTATGATAGCAGATAAATACCATATGGCCTATCTGGTCTGTCCTTACATACCATCTACTAAGCTGTACAGTCACTTTTTTTTCTCCTTTAGAGATGATCTGTGTTTGTCCCATGCTTTTTTTAATTCAGATATAGTCTTTGTCTCTATACCTCCACTGGGAGATTATTCCACGCATCTACCACTCTTTTCTTAAAGAAATATTTATACAAATTACTCCTGAGTCTATCTCCTTTCACCTTCATCTTATGCTCCGTGGTTACACAGCTTTCTTTCAATTGAAAGAGGCTCTCTTCCTGTTCATTTATGCCATGGAGGTATTTCAATGTCTCTATCATATGCCCCTTCTCCTTTCTTTCTTCCAAAGCATACATATTGAGATCTTTAAGTCTGTCCCCATATGTCTTACGATGAAGCCCCTGACCATTTTGGTAGCCATCCTCTGCACCAACTCCATCCTGTTAGTTTTAAATAAACCAAATAAATAAAAATAATTTCCATGCTGTTCAAAGCGGTTTACATGTAATGTAATACATTAACAGGGCAAGAAGTGCACACTGTTTTACAATAAGCGGAACATACAAATTAATTTTAACATTTGAGTAAACTATGTACATTGAATTATTAACTAAAGATCAAATTCACATTCTAGAAGGTATGGATCCTTTGCTGGATCCTGTTGCCCTCCTGATCATGTGATGAAACAGATGGGGTCCCAGTATCAAGCAGGATGTGGAATCTTGTGCTCGTGGGGGGACGTGGAGTCTGCGGCAGGGCAGCGAGGTGGTTTTGATTTTGGTGCTGGCAACTTGATTCTTGCATTTAGCAAAAAGGGAATTTTAAATCTCCCGCTGGAGGAGTGTGTTAAGCAGAGGGGAGGAGCTTACCTCACATATTCTGCTGGGTCCCTTTGTCCTTCATGTGATGAAGCAGATGGGGTCCCAGTATTGGTGCAACATCTGCAATCCTGTGCTCATGTGGGAACATGGAGTCCTGAGGCTGCAGGGGATGTGGAGTCTGTGGCAGGACAGCGAGGTGGTTTTGATCTTGATGCCAGAGACATAATTCTTGTGGGCGTGCCTTGGCAGGAATGACATTTTAAATCTCCTGCCAGTGGAGTGTGTTGAGCAGAGGGGAGGAGCTTACCTCACACACACTGCTGGGTCCCATTGTCCTCCCGATCGTGTAATGAAGCAGATCGGTCCCAGTATCAGTACAGCATGTGGAATCCTGTACTCGTGGGGGGATGAAGTCCTGAGGCTGCTGGGAATGTGAAGTCTGCAGCGGGGCAGCAAGGTGATTTCGATCTTGGTTCCAGCAACTTGATTCTTGCGGGCGCGCCTTAGTAGGAAGAGAATTTGAAATCTTCTGCCAGTGAAGTGTGTTGAGCAGAGGGGAGGCGCTTACCTCACACACTCTGCTAGGTCCCGTTGTCCTCCCGATCGTGTGATGCAGCAGATGGGGGTCCCTGTTTTTATCCTTTTAAAGGTGCAGTCTCCAGAAATGTACATAATATTCTAAATTAGATCTCACCAAAGACTTAAACAGAGGTACTATCATGCCCCAGAAGGGGCTTCTGTATGTCTTTCCCCCATAGCCCTTGGTGAGTCATTTTCTGTGCAGAATTCAAACTCTCCTAGGATTGATTCACTGGACAACAAATTCGATCAAATGTTTTGCTTCCTGAAAAGTTTTTAGTGATTATGATACACAGCTTTAAGCTGAACACAAATAAAATTTCAGATTGACTGTATCACGTAGGAATTTCGAGAAACATTAAATTAAATTTTGACTTGATTTAGCATGTTTAATTGCTCAATGATACTGACATTGCACTAATTCACTTAAGCTAAAAATGTTTTGCTTCTGATTTTCATTTATACTCTGCATCTGATGCTTCTCATTCAGTGTCCAACAATAGTTGGCCAGCATGATGGGTTCCAGTTGCCTGATGCTGCTTTTCCATCCTTGCAGTATCCTGGTGAAACCTTTCAACCTTTCGCCATGTTCATCGCTGACTGTACCAAGGGAAGAAGTCCAAGTGTGAATGCAGAAAAATGAATCTTCAGCAACATGTTGCACTTCATGGTTTTGTATACTTGAAGTATGTTCTCAACCAGCTGGACATAGGTCGATGCCCTGTAATTGCCAAGAAAAGTTTCAAGAACATCTCTGAATGCTTTCCATATGATTTTCTCAGGCCCCACTAGCATATCTTTGAACCACGTCATTGATGATGTGTCTGACTCGTTCACCAACAAAAATGTCTTCCTTAATCTTGACATCAGTTATTCTGTCTCAAATATCAAAATCCTTCACCGTCCTTGTTCATTGCTTTCACAAAGCTTTTCATTGGACCGAGTTTTATATGAAGAAGAGGCAGAAATAGCTTACTTGTATCGACAAGTGGTTTATGTGCCACATTTTTCTGTCCTGGAACCAAATGCTTATGGAACAACTAGCTCTTTTAATGTAATGAGATTCTCAAGCACGAGAGTCCCATTCACAAATGAAACAGCAGTATTTTGTATACGCAAGCTGCATTCTCAGTAGCAGGACCACTACGTTTAGATCACCACAGATATTCCAGTTGTAGTTGTACTGTATGTGTTTCACCAACAGTTCCATGTTTTTGTAGGTTTCATTCATGTGTGTTGCATAGGCAATAGGTATTGAAGGGTAGATATTGCCAAAGTGTAACAAGACAGCTTTTAGGCTTTAGAGTGATGAAACTATAAAAAGGCACTATTGCTGTGGGTCTTGTTCACAGCCCAAAACCGTGAACAACCATTAATGTCAGTACAGAAACAAAGGTTCTCAACCTGCGCAAGGAAATTTTTCATATCATCGTGGCGGGTATGAAAGACAGAAATTTTCATACCTGGCCCCAGCAAACCCTATCCTTTCAATCTTGAAACAAGTAGTTCAACTTTTGTTTATGACAAAAGTTCCTCACTAGGTCATTCAATTCTGACTGTGTTATCAGATGAGGCACATCGGACATAAACGGTTCCATGTCATTTTTCATGTCTGGCCCATGCATTACGGCATCTTCGTCTGCCTCATCTAGGCTCCATTGTTTGGTGGCTTTGGTACTGGCATATTGCTGTTATGTGGCACTGGTATTATGGCTGAAGGCAGACTGGAGTATTCATGGATTTCTTATATCTCCAGGAACAAGCAGGAATGAGTCTTCACATATGGGTACGTCGGTACCGACGGAGTCTGCGCGGGAACGCTTCCCAGCGTCCAATCAAAGAGCTTTTGGAAGCATCCCACCACGCCTGCGTGCTGCCTTCCCGCCTTTCCCAACTGCCTCTCCTCAGTTTTCGTTTTCCGCGGAGCCGGCAGGACGTCGTCCTGTCACCGCAGAAAATTCTTGTTTTATTTCTTTAGTTTTCTTGTGGTCGTGGCTGTCTTCCTGATGCCACCGGTACCGCCGGTGTTTTCTTTGCTTTTCTTGTAAAATCTTCCTTTTTCACGGGATATTTTTTCTTCATTGTGTCCCGCGGTTTCTTAGGCCTTCAGGCCTCTTCTTTTCCTTCATGGAACCGCCAGCCACTTTCTCCAAGAAATGTTCAGACTGTGGCGGTACAACTTTCTTTTTAGACCCTCGAAGTCGGTGTCTAACCTGCTTGGGTCCTGACAACAGTTTGGTGAGAAGAGGTTTTCAACATCGAGGTTCCCTCGATACACGGTTTCCCTCCAACTTCGGGGCACCGTCCCCTTCTTCTTCCACACAGGATCAGGTAACCAACAAACAGTCTGTTAAGACTAGCCAGCCCTCGAGTGGTAGGTCTCATGCACAACAAGTAGACGGCTCCGGCCTTGCCCTCGAGGGCCCACTGGCTTCAAAACCCCGGCGGGAGTCTTCGGTCTCCAAAGCCTTTCAGGGGTTTCAGGTTGTTCCTGGGGTTCACCCCTCACAGAATATACCTGAGCCGTATCCGGTGGTGGCAGCCGCTTCGAGCAGTACCGATACCCCGGCATCGGCACTGGTGTTGGATGAGACACTCCTCACCATGGATGGTCATCTGGCGTCCTCGGTGCCTTCGGGACCGGTGGATACACTCCAGACTGACTTTCCATTATCGGTACCAGCACCGATACTACCACCGACGTCGGTACCCTCCAGACATGCATCGATAGCCTCGCTTCTTTCGATGCCGAGTCTCGAATCGATCTCCAGTCTGGAGGACTGCGTACCGACTCGCCTTGGTACCGGCTCTCGGTGGTACCGAAGGCTCGGTTCCGATGATTCGGATCCGCAACTCTCGGTTCCCTCGAGGCCGATTGAGCTGCCCTCGATGCCGAGTTTGGAATCGATCTCTAGTCTGGGCAACTGGGTACCAATACGCTTTGGTACCGACACTGATCGATACCGGTGGCTCGGTACCGAGGATAGCGCCCGGAGGTTTTCGGTTACCTTGGTACCGATTGAACGGTCACTGATGACTGCTCCAATGTCTCTGTCGGGCTCGACTCCGACATCGGTACCGGTATTGGCATCGGTACCGGTATCCACAGTAGCATCGTGGTCAACTCCTGCCATGCTTTTTTCAACAGGATCGCTCCCTTCTATACCAAGCTTGGAGTCGATACCTGGCATGGACAATGTGGTAATGACGGTCGCTGCTTCTGACAGCCAGTACCGGCGACCATCCTTTAAGCATTCCACACTGCACTCTGCAGGATCTTCTATTCCTATATATCTGGATAGCTCTGTCGGTGCTCAGGCTAGTTCTTCAGATCTAACCTGTCCAAGGGAGAGTCCTGTTGGGGTTCCCTCTTTTCAGAGTTTCCTCCTGGATATAGCAAGATCTCTTGCCATTCCTATCCCAGGACATGATCCTGTACAAGGCTCTGTTTCTACCAAAGCAAAGGAGAACATAATGCTTCCTTTGCATCATTCCTTGCAGGATCTCCTTCTAGGAATGTGGGAAACACCTTTAAGGGTACCCCCACCTTCCAGAGCAACTGATCTCTTATATCAGGTGTCCCCCTCTCCAGGGTTTCAAAAGACTCAACTTCCTCATCATTCCATAGTAGTGGAATCAGCAATGTGGCGATTAAAGAGTAAGAAAAAGCACTCTTCTTATCCGCCAGGTCGTGAGTCTAAGACACTAGATGCCTTTGGACGTCAAACCTTCCAGACATCTATGCTTTCTGCAAGAATTCTCTCATATATTTTCTATATGAGTCTATCTCTTGAGGAGGTCACAAAGCAATTACATCTTTTGACTCCTTCCCTTCCAGAGTCCAAGAGTGCAGACTATTCTTCAGTGCTCAAGCATCTCCAGAATATCTCTTGGTTTCTTACTCGTGCTTCCCTAGACTCTTTTGAGTCTGTTAGCAGGACTTCTGCTATAACTATAGGGGCACGACGTAGAGCTTGGCTCCAAGCTTCAGACTTGGACAAATGGGCACAGCACAGACTGGGACATACTCCTTGCACTGGAGACAATCTTTTCAACAAGGAGTCTTTACGTCAGGTTACTCAGTTGTCCACTGACTTACCTGTTCCTAGGGGCTGTTCTGCACCTTCTTCTGTCCCAGTAGGTAGGAAATGTCCTGCCAACCTTTCTTCCCATAGGAGAAGAAGGTTTTATGCATCATCTGTCCATCATACAGATGTTCCCAAACAGGGAAGCATCGTCCTGGTCTGCAGAGTTCAACCTCTCGCCAGGCTCAGCAAACCCAGCAACCACAGGGTTTCTGATCAATCCATCAGATGCTTGTGACTCTTGCGATTAGAATCTGCAGTTGCTTCTTCTCAATAGAGGCAATCCACTGCTGTCATTCTAAATCCTAAACATGGATCTCTTCCCGAAAGACATCCATTCTTTCTATGTTCTATGAGCTGTCAGGATGTTCATGCTTCTAGGTCACAGGGTTCTCCTCTTCTTCCTGCTAGGGAAAGAGGTCTATCCACTATCAAACGATAGTTTCCTGTGCCAGCATGTCTTTTTTCCTTTCTATAACCTTACTACTTTGTAAGTTTTCTTCAGCTCCATTCTCTTTACCCTCTTACCAGGTTTTTCCTCTGTAAGAGCAGTATTGCTTCACTAGAGGGCTTTTTCTTCAGCCTCTCTAGTTTTCTTACTTTTCCAATGCGGAGTTCTCTTCTCTGAGTTGACTCCTCTTTTTCAATCTTGCTTTGAAGCAGTTCATCAGACACGTCCTGAGTTTTCTACTCTTGCTTTGTCTGTTCTTTCTGTTTTTAAACAGTACCATTCTTTCTGCTGTCTGGCAAACAGCTGCCAATGCAGGAGCCTTAATGTTTGGACCACTGGTTCTTGTCCACCAGCAACCAGATTTGTCCTCCACTAACATTCTGTCTGGTCTTAGTAGTGGCTCCAAGTCAGTGCTGTCATCTGTCTTGGAAATTTTTTCACTACAAGCTTGTTGGATTGTCTTCTCTTTCTGCCATTTCCATTCCCCTGGGTTTGGCAGCATAGTTGACATAGGTACTGGCTCTCCTGCAGCCAGTTCTATCTCCTCATTCTCCTGCATCATGCTCTCTGCAATTCTACAGAGAAGCTCTCCACTATGGGCCCTTGCTAGAGAGCATGGGGTTTTTTTTCTCCAACAGCTATACTAGCTGGTTGAAAAAGGCTTTTTCAGTCATGTCTCCCATGACTAGAAAAGTTCTCCTTTTTAGTATAAAGGACATAGGCCTCCTCTTACGTGAAAGCTTAAGGAGTTGCTAATTCCCTGCTTTGGTCCATAGTATTTCCAATCGGGAATATGTTTTATCCTTCAGCTCGTCCTCATGGTAAGAACGCATGATACCTTTTTGCCCTTAAGCAGGTCAGCATGGTATCTCATTCCTATGCGTCTTCTGTTCACTTACCATGCTAGAGTTCTAGAATACTCGGGACTTGCTGGCTGCAGACTGATATCATCCTCTGCTTGTCACGTAACCATCCTGGTTATTCTACTACCTAGCATCCCTGTAGCCATAACCAGTGGGAATTGATTCTCTATATATCTTCTCAAGTAGGTTCCACCTTCTTGTTATTAGATGAATCTTTCCTCTCCACATTTTCTTATGTGAATACCTTTTTGTAGGCATATCTCTGTCTGCTTCATTGCAGACTTCCATATAGAGGCCTATATATTCATACCTATAGCACACATCTTACAGATGTCTATGTCTATCATTTGTGTGTATTTTATGCCCTTCATATCTCACTATAGATATATTCTCATATATCTATATGTTACATATATATATATATATATATATATGTATCTGTCGAGATATTTTACTATCGGTAGATATGTATTCTGCTTTATCTACCTGACTGTCGAGGCTCATATAGCTATATGATTCTGACAGATGGGCTTTACTCATACTTATGCTATCCAGCATGTTTTGGGGTCCTACACTCGCAACCACTTATGGTGGTAGTTAACACCTACCATAACCTTAAGGTTAGGTACCCCTGAAGCTCTCCATGTTCCAATATCTCTCCCAGCTGACTTCAGTTAGGAGAGACATTGCAGATCTTCAGCTCATCACAGGCTCTAACGCCTCCGGCGTTTGTCCTTTCTTTTGGGATACAAAGGGTTCCCATACCCTTTCTCCCCACAAGGACTGGGCCTGTTTGTCCAAATCGGTTAGCCTTTCTCTTTTTGTTCCTAAGAGTGAGCCACTCTGCCGCCAAAAGAGTTCGGCTTTTATCATAAAGCCTTCCGCTGAAGGCCCACCGTTTTTGTACTACCCCAGTTTTTCCTACTGGGGTTACCTGTTACCTTTCAGGATTCTGACCTCCATTGCTTTTCCTACAGGTTTACTACCTCCACTTACAGTGAGGTCCTTCTCGAGGTTCCTCTACTGGGTTCCCCAGTAGATCCCATGAACCTCCATACTTCTCTGAAGTCCTGTTAGTGGAGGTCCATATTGCAATATTTTTTCTTTGCAATATCATTGATGACAATTATCATCCACACATGGACTCCTTGTCTGCATTCCTATGCTAGGTTAACTGTTCCACAGCACCTTTCTTTCTTCAACTCCTACCCTCCATCCTCAGGGTGCCTGGTGTTGTGGGGGATAGCATGTTCCAACCTATGACATGCTGGGACTCCAGGCATCTCAGCTTGGGAGTCCCCATATGTGAAGACTCATTCCTGCTTGTTCCTGGAGATAGCACAGTTACTTACCTATAACAGGTGATCTCTGGGAACAGCAGGAATAAGTCTTCACAACCCACCCACCTCCCCAGGAGTTGTATCTCTATCTATCTTTCCTTTCCTCTCTCTCTCTCTTTGTCTCGGCTTTAAAACTTAACTGAGGAGAGGCAGTTGGGAAAGGCGGGAAGGCAGCACGCAGGCATGGTGGGATGCTTCCAAAAGCTCTTTGATTGGACGCTGGGAAGCGTTCCCGCGCAGACTCCGTTGGTACCGACGTACCCATATGTGAAGACTTATTCCTGCTGTTCCCAGAGATCACCTGTTACAGGTAAGTAACTGTGCTTTTTAGCAGAGAAGCTGGTTACATTGATCAGACAGAAGTAACAGTCCGTCACATGATCCTTCTGTTCTCGCCATTTCATCGGATCGGCAAACAGCATTGACGCTGAGTACCTCTGAGCCAAACTCTGAGATGGACAGCACATGTTGCACAGAAAATGTGAGGAGCCCAGGATTTGTCTTGATCGCCAACTTTACAACCTAAGTAGAGATCATATGCTTTCTTAATAAGTGCAGTCATGCTGCGTCTTTAAGTGTATACTCGCCACAAATTTAACAGAATGTATCACGGCTGTTATAACATTGATGAGATATTTCTTCTGTAAAGAACTGTCGTTTAGACAATAAGCTTTACACAAACTGATATTAATGGTGTGCATAGCATTTGTGTATGGAAGCTGTTTTTATAGCCAGTACTGCCAGCATCTATCCTGACTAAGCATGCCCATGCATTCCTGAATAGTAGCATTTCCATTACACATTGTGAGCCTGCAGTAAGTGCATGCCTAGGCATACCTGCACTAAACAAAATAACTTACTTTCTAGGCAACATATAAGTAGACTTATAATAAGCGAGGAAATCACAAAAATAGGTGACTGCAAAAAAATGGTGCGTGATAGGAAAATTTCAAGGTGATTTTCGTGATCAGCAACCCAAAATTCATAGATACACCCAATCTTTATTGTTTAGTGTTTATTCTAGTGGTGCTAGACTGGCTACACAGGCCATGCTATGCGGATGTTTTGAGGTTGTTGACAGGAACCCTTCAATTGCTTCCTCAGGAGAGGGGACTTCTATGGCAGAGTTATCTGGTCATGGAGAATCCTATTCCCTTCCCGCTTATGAATGGGCCCTTGAAAGGCATAAGCTAGCTAAAAAGGATACTCTAGAACAGTAATCAATACCCTTCTTAGGGTCTGGAGGGCCTCTACATCTTTGTCATATACTATATAAGGGTCTGGCAGGACATTAAGAGGTGATAATCCTCCCAGGCCCTGGATGCCATGAAGCCAGACATAGTTGCTATTTTGTACTCCTTGCATTTAGGCTTGGACCAGGGTTCAGGTGGTAGCCTTTGCATGTTACTGGAGGTGTGTTCAGTGGCACATTGCTGTAGTGGCACACTCTTACATGTCCTGCTTTCTTAAAGGGTTGTGAAACAGCTTTGTTCACCCATGTGTCCGATTGTACCACAGTGGAATCTTCCTATGGTGCTGAAGTTACTGAAAGATCAACCCTTAAATCCTCTTTGGAATGCCTCTCTCAAGGACTTGACCCTGGTGGTGATATTCCTGGTGGCTGTTGTGCCTACCCAGTGAAGGTTCGCTCTGCAGACCTTGTCGTGTAGGAAGTCTCGTCTGGTCATCTCGACCATCTTTCTTTCTGAGAACCATGCAATTCTTTCTCCCAAAGATAGCATAGTATATGATGGCAGATAAAGACCAGTATGGTCCATCTAGTCTTCCCAGCAAAGTGGTAAGAGTAGGTGTCCCTGCTGCTCTGTGCAGGTCACCTCTCCCTATGCCTTTGTTTAGGGGTGTACCCACTGCTCCGTTTAGGTCACCCCTATTTGTTGAGATTTAAGAGTTATGTTTATTTTTATTTTATCCTGTTGCTATAAAGGTATACACTGTGTCTGTTCCAAGCCACTTTGAATTCCGTCACTGTATTTGCCCCCATCACTTCCATCGGGAGGGCATTCCAAGCATCCACCACTCTTTCAGTGAAAAAGTATTTCCTTACATTGCCTTTGCAGCTTCATGTTATGCCCTCTAGTTTTACAGGTTCCCTGTCTTTGGAAGAGGTTTGTTTGTTCGTTAATACTCTTTAAGTATTTAAAGGTCTGAATCATATGACCCTCTCCCTCCTCTCCTCCAGAGTGTGCATATTTAGGTCTTCAAGTCTCTTCTCATACATCTTCTAATGCAGGTTCCAAATCATTTTGGTTGCCTTCCTCTGAACTGTTTCCAGTCTTTTTTTTATATCCTTTGCGAGAAATGGTCTCCAAAACTGAACACAATATTCTAAGTGAGGCCTCACCAGTGACTTGTACAGTGGCATTTGTATCTCTTCTTTTCTGCTGGTACTTTCTCTATCTATGGAACCCAGCATCCTTTTGCTTTTGCCACTGCCTTGTCACACTGTTTCGCTACCTTGAGATCCTCAGAAGCAGTCACTCCAAGATCCTTCTCCTGGTCCATGCACACCAAACTTTCATCCCCTATCGCATACAATTCCCTTGGGTTTCTGCTTCCCAAGTGTATGACACTGCACTTCTTCAAATTAAATCTTAACTGCTAAACATTAGACCATTCTTCCAGCTTTTGTAGGTCTTTCCTCATGTCTTCCACTCCCTCCGGGGAGTCCACTCTTGCAAATTTTTGAGTCACCTGCAAAAAGACAGATTTTTCCATTCAGTCCTTCAGCAATATCACTCACAAATACATTGAACAGTACCGGTCGCAAGACCAAAGCCTGAGGCACACTGCTAATCACCTTCCTGTCATCTGAGTGAGTTCCGTTTACCATCACCTTCTGTTGTCTGTCAGTCAACCAATTTCTGATCCGGTTTACCACCTTGGGACCAATCCCCAAGCTGTTGTTTATTGATAAGCCTCCTATGAGGAAGAGTATCAAAGGCTTTGCTGAAATCTAGGTAGATCACATCCATTGCATACCCTTGATCTAGTTCTTTGGTCATCCAGTCAATCAGATTTGTTTGGCAAGATCATCCTTTGGTAAAACCATGTTGCCTCGGATCATGCAACCTGTTGGTTTCGAGAAAGTCCACTATTTGCTCTTTCAGAAGCACCTCCATTACTTTTCCTACCACTGAGGTAAAGCTTACCAGCTTGTAGTTTGTCACTTTGTCCCTATTACCACTTTTGTAAAGAGGTACCACATCAGCCCTTCTCCAGTCCTGTGGAACTTCTCCTGTCTCCATGGATTTTTTAAAAACATCCTTTAATGGCCCTGCAAGAAAGATGCCATCTTCCTTTCATCTTAAACAGAGTATGATCCTGCCCCCTCTTCATTAGCAAAGAAGCTTCAGACAGACCTTTTGCTGCATCTGTTGGACATGAGGAAGTCATTAATGAAGTATCTGGGGATGACAAATTCCTTCCCTCAGTTGCACTATCTCTTTGTCACATTCAGTGGTCCAAGGAAAGGACAAGCAGCAGTTAAGTCTTCAGTTGTCCACTGGCTTAAGGAGGTTATTAGTTCAGCTTACCTTCTATGTGGGAAACCTGTGTTGGATGTAATCAGAGCTTGCTCCACTAGTGCACAAGCCGCCTTCTAAGAAGAGTCTGCTTTGATGTCTCTGGAGGATATCTGTAAGGTATCAGCTTGGTCTTCTCTGTGAAGCACTATAGATTGCATGTGGGAGCTGGAGTGTACGGGTGCATTTAGCAGAGCAGTCTAGAGCATTGTCTCCCTCCTACTCTGGGTCCTGACTGGGGAATGACCTATTCATCTGGATTGATCTAGCAAGATAAGGAAGGCAACATTTTCCATACCTGCTAATTTCCTTTCCTTGAATACTGCTAGACCAGTCCAAAACCCACCCTAGACTATTTCTACAGGTTTAGGAGCCCTCCTGCCTTTAATCTGCACTTCCAGTATCCATGCCTGATACAGATTCAAGTACAGTAAGAGCCAAAATTAGTACAACTTGTTATTGTTGATTAGTATTTTCTGAGTTTTCAGTTTTGCTTTCTGCTTGGGAAATGTCATATTGGATTCTTTCAGTGCTTGCATCAGTGTATATATGCAAGTGATGACTTTGCTGAAAATTGCTCTGGTTGCATCCATGTTCTGGCTGGGGAACATGGCCTACTTTTCTGGACTGATTTATCAGGATTCAAGGAAAGGTAATGAGTAGGTATGGAAAATTCCTCGCTAATGCTTTTTTACATAAGGACATAAGAAAATATTTCCTAAACTGGGTCAGACCAATGGTCCATCAAGCCCAGTATCCGGTTTCTAATAGTGGTCAATCCAGGTCCCAGGTACCTGGCAATACCAAAAGGTAGACTGATCCCATACTGCTTATTCAAGGGATAAGCAGTAGATTTCTCCCAATCGACTTTAAAATGGTTTATATTTGCTAATGTTCTAGGATGGACCTGTTTACCTATTGCTGATTTCTATTAATGTAAAAATAAATATTTTTGCTTGTCTATACATATGAGAAAATGTAGTTTTATCAGAAAAAAGCATGCTAATACAAACTGTGCACTATTTAACCCCTTCCAGTTTCAACATAGACTGCCATTGGCTGCATTAAGTTGAGCTTAGATCTTTATATGGGTATCTTCACTGGAGAGGATCCTAATGATCCAGATCTTGTGTATTATATGAATCAAGTTCTTAGCGTTATCATTAGCTTAAAAGATCTGTTGTTGATTTCTCAGATTCATCAGCCCCACACTCCCACCTTCAAGCTCTGTTGCTCATTTTGAGATGAAATAAGAGTATCTCCAGGAACAAGCAGGAATGTAGTCTTCACATATGGGTATCGTCGGTACTGACGGACCCTGCACGGGAACGCTCCCCAGTGTCCAATTAGGAAACCTTTGGGAGCACCCCACAGCATCTGCGTGCTGCCTTCCCGCCTTTCCCAACTCTCTATCCCCAGTTCTTCATTTTCCGCAGAGCCGGCAGGTCGCACTTCCTGTCACCGCAGAAAATATCCCATTTATTCTTCTTTTTTGTGGTCGCGTCTGCCTTCCTTCGATGCTACACCGGTACCACTGGTTCTTTCTTTCTTTTCTTTAAAAAAAAAAAAAAACCTTTTCCTGGAGTCTTCCAGCTTTTTTCTCCTCTGGTGCCACGCGCCATTTTGGGCACTAGGCCCAACTTTCCTCTACATGTAAAAACCCGCTTCGGGTTTTAAAAAGTGTTCCAAGTGTGGCAGTACCATCTCCGTCACCGACACCCATGAGTGGTGCCTCAAATGTTTAGATCCTGACCACTCTATCTCCGAGTGTGTTGCCTGTGGGATGATGTCGAAGAGGGGTCGGCAAAACCGAGCTGCTAAACTTAGCACCCTTTCTCCCTCCGATGCAGCATCTGTGGCATCAACATCTTCCAGGGCTTCGTCTTCCTCCCATGGATCTCAGGTAACTAAACATAAGTCTAGCCGGTCCTCAAAGGATAGATCTCCTTCTGAGTTTTGAGATGCCTCTAGCGTTGCCCTTGAGGGACTCACACCGGCAAAATTGCCCCGGTGGGAGGCTTTGGCTTCCAAAGCATCATCGGGGCTCTAGGATGTTCTCGAGGCCCCAACCTCGGCAGAACTACTGGTGCCATGCTCTGGGGTACCGGCCGCTTTGTCCAGTACCGATACCCAGGCATCGGCGGCATCGATAGACCAGAGATTCTTGGCTATTGATCGCAGTCTGGCGGCTCTTCTCTCGCATTCGATGCCCCCGAAACCGCTTCAGACAACTCAACTGGTACCGGTACCGGCACCTACATCGGTACCGGGGCCAATTGCATCGACGTCGGCAGGTGGACTACCGGTACCGACGCATGCTGTGCCCTCCGGTACTGACAAGTCGATACCGGATCCTGTCGATACCGACTTCGATCGGTACAGGTATCGTGCACTGCACGATTACCCGGACAGGAGATACTTTAAATCCTCCGACGAGTCTGAAGACTCTGACAGCTCTGTCGATACCAGAGTATTTCTTCCTGAGGATTTTTCCTCTCCTAAACGTAGGATGTCTCCTCCAGAGGATATATCCTTCCAGGATTTTATCCAGGATGTGGCTCGAGGTCTTTCCATCACAGTGGCTTCTGAAACAGAGCCTAGGGTGAAGGAATTGGAGATTTTACAGTATCCTAAAGCTCCCAAAGAGGCAGCTACTTTGCCTATTCATGAGATCTTGCATGATATCATGCTAAGGATGTGGGAAACACCTCTCACCACTTCTCCTCATTCTCGTAGGCTTGATACCATGTATCAAGTTCCTCCCTGTCCTGGATTTCAAAAAACTCAGCTGCCCCACCATTCCATGGTGGTGGAATCAGCTATGAGAAGGATCAAGAGTGCAAAAAGACATGCATCTAATCCTCCAGGATGTGAATGTAGAACTCTTGATGCCTTAGGGCGTCGAACCTTCCAGGCCTCTATGCTTTCTGCCAGGATTAGTTCCTACTTTTTATATATGGGAATGTTCCTTAAGGAAGTTACAGGAGATCTAGAGCTTATGAGACCTCTCTTTCCTGATGATAAGAGACAAGATTATCTTGCACTTATCAAACATGCTCAGGATGTTTCCAAATTCGTAAATCGTGCAGCTTTTGATTGTTTTGAGTGCATAAGCAGAACGTCTGCTGTTGCCATAGGCGCACGTAGGATTGCCTGGCTCCAGGCATCTGACTGGGAACTTTGGGTACAGGACAAACTGGGGAATATTCCTTGCACAGGAGAGAATTTCTTTGGCAAAAATTGGCAAGAGAAAGCTAATGAGCTAGATGCTGATAATCTCACCTTGGACAGATTATCAAAATCTACAGCTGATCCTACAAGGAAAAAGTCCTACAAAAAAAACATTCTTCACTAGAAAGAAGAAGTTCTACCCCTCCTATACCCAGCAAGGGCATCGTTCAGGTCAGTCTGCTGAAAAGGGTCAGCAGCAACCTAAACAAAGAAAAACAAAGGCTGCTAAGCCTCAACCGGCTCAGCAGACTCAGCCTCCACAGGGGCTTTGACTCCCATCTAGAGAACTTTGTCTTCCTGGCCCTGAACGGGCCAGAGCCTTCCACCATTCCAGGAAGGTTATGTTATTTTGCCCCCAGATGGGGGCAGATAACAGCAGAAACTTGGACTCTGTCTTCTATTGTAAAAGAGGGGTACAAGCTTCACTTCCTCAGCATGCCCCCTCCTACAATGGTAAGACAGTTCAATTCTCAGACCTCTCTCAACTCCCAGTTAGATCACGACGTCAGTCTGCTTCTTGCCCAAAGGGCAATAGAAGAAATACCTATTCATCAAAAGGGTGCAGGGTTCTATTCCCCCTTTTTCGTTATTCCAAAGAAAACAGGAGGGCACAGAACCATTTTGGACCTCAGAGAATTGAACAAATTCCTGTTCAAAGAGAAATTCAAAAGGATTTCTCTGGGGACTCTACTGCCATACCTTGAGAGTCAGGACTGGCTTTGTTCTCCAGATCTCAAGGATGCGTACACTCATGTTCTCATCCATCCAACTCACCAAAGGTTTCTTCACTTTCTATTTCAAGGGAAGCACTGCCAATACAGGGTTCTTCCTTTTGGCCTGGCCTCGGCACCAAGGGTGTTCACAAAATGCATGGCTGTGGTGGCAGCATTTCTCCGCACCCTAAAAATATTCGTCTTTCCTTACTTGGACGATTGGCTCATTCGAGCCCCATCAGAGCCAGAGGCCAGGATTTCTCTATCTCGCACAATGCGTATCCTTCAATATTTGGAACTTGTCATAAACTTCCCAAAATCCAACCTAGCTCCCACTCAGTCTCTAGAGCCCTGCTGGATACCAGACAGACAAGGGCCTATGTTCCACAGTCCCGCTGTCTTCGGATTGTGCAGATAGCTTCCCAAGCAATGCTAAAGTCTCACCTCACTGCTCGGGAAATGTTACAATTGCTAGGCCACATGGCATCCACCGTGCATGTGGGCCCTTATGCCCGCCTCCATATGAGGGCAGCCCAGTGGACTCTATCCACTCAGTGGACTCAGGCGTCAGGTTGCCTGTCAGACAAAATAGCAACCTCAGATCGTCTTATTTTGTCTCTCCAATGGTGGCAGTCATCCCAGAATCTGTTGGTGGGGTCCCCTTTTCAGCAACCCCCACCTCAAGTAACTCTAACAGATGCCTCACAGGTGGGTTGGGGAGCCCATTTGCAAGGCCTCTCTACCCAGGGTACCTGGACTCCACAGGAGACCAATCTCCACATCAGTCTCCTAGAGCTCAGAGCAATCTTTCTTGCTCTTCGAGTGTTTCACACCCAGCTCAGCTACAAAACTGTCCTAGTTCAAACGGACAACCAGGTAGCCATGTTCTATGTGAACAAGCAGGGCGGAACAGCCTCTCTGTCGCTCTGCATTGAAGCTTTGCGACTTTGGGCCCTCGCCAGAGAGCATCAGATTCATCTCCTTGCAGTGTATCTTCCAAGTATTCAAAACTCTTGGGCAGACAGACTCAGTCGAGTTCTGCTTCCACACGAATGGTCTCTCCATGCAGACCAGGTGGCCAAAATTTTCCAATTTTGGGGAACCCCATACATAGACCTCTTTGCAAGTCCGCTGAATACCAAACTTCCCCGGTTCTGTTCCAGAATTCCGACTCAGGGTTGTCAGACCAGGGATGCCTTCCTCCTCCATTTGGGTCGGTACTTTCTGTATGCCTTCCCACCCATTCCCCTAATTCCCAGAACCCTATTCAAGCTTCAGAGAGACAGAGGCCATATGATTCTCATAGCCCAACATTGGCCACGACAAGTGTGGTACTCTCTGCTCTTACATCTCTCTCAAGCTCCATCTCTGGAGCTAGGATCTGCTCGAGATCTCCTTTCCCAGGAGGACGGGATGCTGTGGCATCCCAATCCCCAGTCTCTACATCTCAGGGCCTGGTTACTGAAAGCCTAGAACTTCATGGTCTTAGCCTTTCTCAGCAAGAAAATGATATCCTTTATGCTTCCAGGAAACCATCCACAAGACGCTTTTATGCTTTCAAGTGGAAAAGGTTTACCATATGGTGTTCGCAGAAGGGTCTCAACCCTCTTGCAATACCTCTGGAATCATTACTGGAATATCTCCGTCATTTGTCTAATGCAGGGCTTAAGACCAATTCAGTGAGAGTTCACTTGAGTGCTATTGCAGCTTCTCTCAAACCCTTAAATGGACAACCTATGTCCTCTCATCCTATCATAGCGAGATTTATGAGAGGCCTTCTTCTAACTAAGCCTCCCATTAAGCCACCACCGTTGGCATGGGATTTAAATCTGGTTCTTGGCCAGCTCATGAAGCCGCCTTTTGAACCATTAGCTACTACCTCTTTAAAATTCCTTTCCTGGAAGGTTATTTTTCTTATTGCAATCACATCAGCACGTCGCATTAGTGAGTTGCAAACATTGGTGGCTGATCCTCCTTATACAAGGTTCCATCATGATAAGGTAGTCCTTAGGATTCATCCTCACTTTATGCCAAAGGTGGTTTCACCTTTTCATTTATAAAAAGCAGTTTACCTTCCTGTTTTTTCCTAAGGCCTCATGCCTCTAATGCAGAAAGGAATCTTCATACTTTGGACTGTAAAAGAGCTTTGGCTTTTTACTTGCAAAGGACGCAGCGACATAGAAAGTCCTCCTGTAGCAGCAGAGCGCAGACAAACCAATGATACCAGGAGTCTGTTCAGAAGGTCCAAATCATTTATTTGTGCACAAGTCTCAAGCAGAATCAAATTCAAAATGGCTGAGCAAAGTTCTCTGGCAATACAACAACTTTTATAGACTTTAGCTTCATTCTAGGTATAGAAAAACATTTCATTGGTCCCGGTAACCTCCCGTACCCCTTCTATTGGTCCCGGTACTGATATGATTATCCAATTATATTCTTTCAGTGGGCTCAGCACCTGCTTACCCCCCTTCTAGTCCCAGTTACAATGGTCAGTTCACTAACTTGTTACTTTCCTACTTTCAAGGCTACTGGGCTAGTTGCTATGTGCAGGGAAGCAGGGCTCTATAACTTCTCTGTCAGCAGTTTTAAACATGAATTTCTGTATTTTTCCATTCGTTCTGCTTGTCTAAGCTAATTTAATACTTTTACTGAGTTCTTAGTTCTATAGCAGCATATTGGGGGATGTGCAATTCCTATGGGCCTCTTCACAAGCTTCATTTACAGGTCAAGCTAGTTAGGCTTGCTTATGTCAGACACTGTGGATCACAGGCCTACACCTGCCACATTCCCCCCTTTGATTAATCTCACCCTATTAGTTAATAAGGTGTGAGAATTAAATCACTTCAAAGTAATTATACTACAGTTAGAGAAGTCCTGCTATATCCAGGAGGACGAGGTTGGTATAGAGCCATTATCTTAGTTGCGGTCTTCCGCTCTACTGTACTATCAATAGCACTGTGTATGGAACGCATACAGCATGGGATTATACATGGCAATAGGAAAATAACAACAACAATCAGTAATACTAGTATGAGAAAAGTCTTCAGTCCTCCTAGCCATGAGAAAAGGTTAGCAAACCAGTTAGGTAATCTTAGTGGGTGCCAAGTCTGAACTGGCACATAAGCATGTTTGCGCATATCTTCAGCAATTTCTTCAACTACTTGACCTTTGTCATCTATTTTCAAACAGCAATTGGTTAGATTCAGTTCACCACATACTCCTCCTTCAGCTGCTAGACGATTCTGGTATATGGCAGTGCGCATTTGGGTGCTTTGTCTAGCTAAAAGTGTGAGAGCGTGACTAGTTTCATTAGTTATTATTTCAACTACTGCTTGTAAGTGAATAATACGATTAATCATATAGATTGGTGTTCGATAACCATACATACCATCATCATTCCAAGTGGCAGGCCCATAATACTCAATAATTCTTTCTGGTGGCCAATCATCACCCTTCCACTTCTCCCATTTACCTACTTGAAGGGGTGATCTTTTCTGTCGCAATGCTCTTTTGTGTCTGTGAGTAGTGTACACTGGGTATCCTAATTGTTCTCCATGTTCTGTGGGTAGGAGAAAGAAAGAAGGTCTGATGGTCCCTAAGACACATGCTCCTCCCCAATGTGATGGGAGTAGAGCATACGCTCGGTTTCCACAGATCCAATACAGACCAGGTGGGGCTTGCCATGTATGAATTTTGGCAAGGTTAGTCCATAAACTAGCAAGTTCAGGAAATCTGGCTAATGGGTTAGGAGGTTCAGGTTCTTTACTTCCTGATCACCATGATGTCTTTTTGGTAGTGGCATTATAAAACTTCTGGCTAAGACAGACCAGCTGTCCTACCTGTTGGGTGAACTGGGGTCCAGTTCTGGCATAGCAAAGACGTCCAACAATTGAGTGCGCTAACACCCATTCGCTAGTAGTCTTGTGTAATTCAGTCTGATTGTAAGTCAGAGAATAATTCAATTCTTGGGCCTCCCATGGCCATTGGTCACCCATCTGGGTTCCACCACAGAAATAACAATCTGAGATCTTTAGACTGGATACTACTGCTCCAGCTAATTCTAGAAACAAATTCTGGGATGGATGTGGAATTTCAAACTTATTTACATGCATAGCTTCATAGAAAGTGTTATGAATGTGATATTTAGATGACTTGTAGGCCTGGGTATTCAATCTTATATACACAATGGTTCCTGGATCTACTGCTCCACCTGCAATACGTAAACCAAACTTGTATCCTTGTTTCCATGCATTAGGATTACGAATCCGTAATTGCAAAGGGTTACAAGCACCTTTCTTACATTTGTCATCTGTTTTTGACTTAGTCAAAGTGGCAACTCGATTATCTCTCTGTACATCTGTAATACCAGCATTCCATGTAGCATAAAAAACACACTCCCAGTTTGGGCAATAGTAATCTGCAGCTGGGGCAGTACTATATGACTCTTTCTTACCAGTACACTTTCTCCATCCCGTGGCACCTTCTGGGCACATATACTTATGATCATTGCGATAGGTTTTTTCCCAGGTACCACATCTGGAACGACTATCTCTGTTTATAACATCACATGCATCAAAATATAAAACTGCAGGTATACTAGCATCTTTAAGTGGTCGTGTAGCATTAATTATAGGTCCGTCTGCATCCTTCCATCGTATTTCCAACGTATAATATGATGGATTCTGATGCGGGTTATAGCATACTCTGGAGTTACCTTTAATGCAAACATTTAGTTCAGTGGTGTTATAAATACACCGAGTCACTTTACCAGTGCATTTATAGTGAGAATGATAAATCAAAGTCTGAGTTACTTTCAGTCCCGTTCGAGTAGAAGTAATGCAAGCAGTGCATGGAGGTAAAGCATGAGTCAATTCAAAACCTCCAAAACAGGCAACCAGGGCCAAGCAAAAATAGAGATACATGTTGATTGGAGTTCTTCTGAATCCTCAGCTTGCAAATCTTGACCACGACGATCTTTTCTTCGTCCCGTGCGCTAATAAAGCAATTTCAACGGGTGCTGAGTGTTGATTGAAGATCCTCAAGTTGTTCATCACACAGTAACCAACTTAGCAATTTCAGTTGGCTTTTGAAGTGTGGTTAATCAATGTATCAAAGTAGTGTGCAAAATCACATGCAGATTGGGTTCGTTGAAATAAAACTGTTGCTGCATGGAAAACAGCAATCCTCTTCGAAAGACTTGGCTACTGCAAGGCACTGTGACAAAGTGTCTACGCTGCTGGTTGCCGTCTCAGAGTAACTCGTAAAGGTGCATCGTGATGCTGCTCCGCGGTCCACTGCTCAGGTTCTGGAGCTGCTGCGGGCTTGACTCTGTTGTGGTGGATCCAGGCGTCGATCTCCGCTACCTTTACTGCAGTTGGGGTAGACAGGATGACGATGTATGGTCCCTTCCAATGGGGTTCCAGCGGTGTCTTCTTCCAATCTTTGATCCACACCGAGGTACCAGGCTGGTAGGGATGCAGGGGTTCAGTCAAGTTGATAGGCAACTGGTCTTGGATCCACGCATGGAGAGTCTGCAGAACAAAACTAAGAGCTAGGAGTTCTTGCCTGGTTATTTCTGAACCAATCTGGGCTAGACTTCCTTTAATTCCTTGCACTATTGGTGGGGGTTTACCATATAGAACTTCAAAAGGGGAAAAACCTGTTGACTTCACAGGAGCTGAGCGTATTCTGAGTAAAGCTATTGGGAGCACTTGGGGCCACTTCAAGTGTGTCTCCTGGCAAAGCTTAGACATTTGGGCTTTTAAGGTACGATTCATTCGCTCAACTTTCCATGAACTCTGGGGTCTGTATGCAGTGTGGAGTTTCCATTGTATCTGTAGGGCTTTCGCTAACTGTTGAGTAACCTGGGAAACAAATGAGGGTCCATTGGCTGACCCTATTACTGCTGGAATTCCAAATCTAGGAACAATCTCTCTCAATAAAACTTTGGTGACTTCTCTAGCTTTTTCGGTTCTGGTTGGGAAGGCTTCTACCCACCCAGAGAAAGTACAAACTAGTACTAATAGGTAGTGGTATCCACTGGCTTTTGGCATTTCAGTAAAATCAATCTGCAGGTGGTGCATGGGGGTTACACCTCCTGACTGAACTCGAGGTGGTGGTGTGGGACCTTGCTTGGCATTGTTTTTGGCACAAATTTGACACTGGCGTGCTACTGAGGCTGATAGGGCTGGTAACATGGCAATGTAGAAATGTGGTCTAAGTGCTTTTTCCATAGCGGTCTTCCCATAATGTGTGGCTTCATGGAAAGCTTTAACAAAGGCTGGTCCTAACAATTCAGGAATTACTATTTGTCCTGGGGGTTGACTGCCCTCTGCTGGTGGCAGTTCAATCCACCCATCTTTCAATACTCCATCTTCTCTGTCACAGTAATAGTTTAATTCTTTGGTGGTATATCGTGGTGTCCATGAGTTCAAGGGTACTGGAAACAATGCTGCCTGCATCGGCGTGGCTTGTGGCGAAATTTGTCCTGTCATAGCTGCTTGCCGTGCTGAGGCATCTGCAAATCTGTTCCCTCGGGCAACTTCTCCTTTTCCTGCTTGATGTCCTCTGCAATGCATGACAGCTACACGAGTTGGGGCCCATACTGCATCAAGTAGCATCAGTATCTCGGGGCCATACTTAACTGATTTTCCTCCGGATGTGATGAGTCCTCTTTCTTTGTAGAGAGCTCCATGGGCATGTAGGGTGGTGAAGGCATACTTAGAGTCTGTATATACATTCAACACAAGTTTTTCTCCTAGTAGTAGTGCTCGGGTGAGTGCTATCAATTCAGCTTTCTGGGCTGATGTGCCTGAGGCTAGGGCTGATGATTCAACAACTTCATGTTGAGTGACTACTGCATATCCGGCACAGCGTCGTCCATTGATGATGAGACTGCTTCCATCAACATAATAGATTTGGTCAGGATTGTCTATGGGCACATCTGTCAGATCAGGTCGGCTTGAGAATACAGTGTCCATGACTTCTATACAGTCATGCTCTGGAAGTTCTTCACTAATGGGTATCAATGTGGCTGGATTCAAGGCATGGCTCACTTCCAGTTGTATCTGTGGGTTTTCACATAGCATGCTCTGATATTTCAACATTCGGGAATTGGTGAGCCAATGATTTGCTTTCTGTTCCATAAGGGCAAGGACTGCATGTGGCACAGTGACTCGTATATTCTGTCCTAGTGTGAGCTTGTCTGCTTCACTCACCAACAATGCTGTAGCTACAACTGCTCTCAGGCAGGGTGGCCATCCTTTGGCCACAGTGTCCAACTGTTTCGATAGGTATGCTACAGGTCGTTCCCAATTTCCCAATTTCTGAGTCAACATGCCTAAGGCATTTCCTTGTGCTTCATGTACAAACAAGTGGACAGGTTTGTGAACATCTGGTAGTCCAAGGGCTGGTGATGACATCAATTCTTCCTTCAACGTCTTGAAGGCTGTATCCTGCTCAGGTCCCCACTCCAGTGGCGACTTTTCTTCTCCTTTTGTGGCTTCATACAGTGGCTTAGCAATTTGGGCAAAGTTGGGAATCCAGATTCGGCAATATCCTGCTGCTCCCAGAAAGGCTCTGACTTGCTTTCTGGTTGTTGGGGTTGGAATTCTGCATACTGCTTCTTTTCTTTCTCTGCCTAATTTTCGACTTCCTTGGGTTATACGAAAGCCCAAGTATTTCACTTCTTTTTGACATAATTGTGCTTTTGCTCTGGAAACTTTATATCCAGCTTCATCTAGTAACTGCAAGAGGTCTTTGGTGGCTTGTATACATTCACTTTCTGATACAGCAGCTATCAGCAGATCGTCCACGTATTGGAGAAGCACTCTCTTCCCCTGGGCCACTGGATAGCTGGAAAGGTCTTGATTCAGTGCAGCACTAAAGATGGTAGGCGAATTTTTGAATCCTTGGGGTAATCGTGTCCAGGTAAGTTGGCCCCCTCTTCCAGAGATGGGGTCCTGCCATTCAAATGCAAATAATATCTGACTCACAGGGGCTAATCTTATGCAAAAGAATGCATCTTTCAAATCTAGAACAGTAAAGTGGGTGGCTTCAGCAGGAATTAGTCCTAAAAGAGTGTAAGGATTGGGTACAACTGGATGTATAGTTTCAACTGCTTCATTCACTCTTCTTAGATCTTGCACTGGGCGGTAGTCATCTGTTCCAGGCTTTTTCACTGGCAGGAGTGGGTTGTTCCATGGGGATTGACATACTTTCAGTAGGCCATGTTCCAGTAATCTTTGCAAGTGGCGGTGGATGCCTTCAATTGCAGCTCTAGGGAGAGGGTATTGTTTGACATGTACTGGTGTAGCACTAGGCTTGAGAATCACAATTACTGGAGCTATATGTTTGGCTAGGCCTGGAGGACTGCCTTCTGCCCATACTCCAGATGGGGCATCAATACTTTTCAAGGTTTGTTCAAAATAGGTGTCTTGGACAGAATCATCACTGTAATATCTCCATTCTTCTTCTCGGGGAACTGTGAGCAGCATTATTCCTGCTGGTTTGGCTTGTGAATTAACTGTCATTTGCATTTCTCCTCTTTCAGTGAAGGATATTTGGGCCTGTAGCTTAGCTAACATATCTCGTCCCAGTAGTGGCACTGGACATTCTGGCATGTAAAGGAATTGATGAGTTATTTGCTGTCCTCCTAGACTGCATATGCGATTCTGAAGAAAAGGTTTTGTAGCTTTGGCGCCAGTTGCTCCTACAATGGTGACTGCTTTTGTAGAAAATGGGGCTATCTTTTTGTCTACTACTGAATGTTCTGCTCCAGTATCAACCATAAAGTTCATAACTTGGTCTCCTATTTGTATTCCGACCATAGGCTCCTGGAGACCCAAAGCAAATTCGGAGCCCGGTCTGTCCTAATCCACGTCATCTTCATCATAGGCTGTTGCCGCCAATGCTTGCACGGCGTCTCCTCTTTCACGCTGATATTGCTCTCGATTGGCTCCTCCGCGATGTCGGGGACGGCCTCGTTTTTCTCCTTTCCATTGGTTGTTTTCGTCATCTTCGTGGGCGTCTTCGAGTTGCGGGCATGCATCTCTCCAATGTCCTTCCTCTCTGCAATAGGCGCATTGGTTCACGCCTAGCTGCTGGGGCCGGCTTCCACCTCGGCCCCGCCCCCTTCCTCTGCTCCTTCGACTAGGGACACCTCCCCTTTTCTGTTCAACTATGGCCGCAGCCAAAAAATCAGCTTTCTTCTTCATCTTTCGATCACATTCTTTCTGTCTTTCATTATCACGATTCACATACACTTTATGAGCGACTTCCAATAACTGTGTTGCATTCATGCCCGCAAACCCCTCTAATTTCTGTAATTTACGTCTAATGTCTGGTTGAGACTGATTTACAAAAGCAGAATTCACCATGCATAAACTTCCTGGTGCATCGGGATCATAGGGAGTATACATTCTGTATGCTTCAGTTAACCTTTCATAAAACACTGCTGGACTCTCATCTATGCCTTGGTTAACTTCAGTAACTTTGGAAAGATTCATAGCTTTCTGGCCCCCCCTTTTCAGGCCTTGTAACAAGCCTTGACGAAAACGGGCTAGGGCTCTGGATCCTCTTTCAGTATTCGGATCCCATCGGGGGTCTTCATTCGGGAATTGCCTCTGGGCCGCTCCCCGATGGTCTATTCTTTCTTCTCCTCGTTCTGGAGCTACAGGGTTATCTGCCAGCCAGTCTATAGCTGCTTTTCTAATTCGTGTCCGCTCCTCCGTAGTAAATAAGGTGGACAGGAGCTGACGGCAATCTGCCCATGTGGGTTGATGGGTTTCCATAATAGTATTCACTAATTCTGTAAGCTCTTGGGGTTTATTGGTATAGGAGGCATAATGCGTCCTCCAATTTAACAAATCAGTTGTAGAGAAAGGGACATACACATAGCTTGGGGGTCCCGCTAACACCTCATTATCATCATTTCTTATAGGCACTCCCGGGACTTGCCGTAAAGGCATCATCTTAGCAGTAGAGGTCTTTTGGGATCTAAGTGATATTTTCGTACTTCTCCTATCAGGGCTCTTTTTCTTTTCTACAGGCTTATCACAGGTTACTTTCTTTTCTATATGCTTTATCTTGGATTTACTCTTTACTGGCAGGCTAACACTGGCAGTCACTTCTACACTGTCAGTCTCACTCGGGGAATTCTCAATTTCTTCCTTCTCTGTTTCTGAATCTGACTCGCCTTTCTCTGTCTCTGTCTCAGTAGAATCATCTTCTTCAATTAAAGGGAGCTCATCTTCCTGCTCTTCAGGAGGTGGCTCAGGGGTTGGGTCCCGCACCCGCTGTCTCCGGGGCTCTGGGGCAGGACGCCGGACTACTCTTACTGGGCCCGGGGTTCTAGGCTGTCAGGGAATTACTTCTGGGGAATCAGGATCGACCAGGATGGGTTTCTTCCTGGACTTCTCATCTTTCCCTTTCTTACTAGGCTGTTTATTTTCTGTTTTCTGACTATGATCTGTTTTCGCTAACATTATTCTGCACTGTTCTTCATAGCAGCGCTGCGCCCAAGGGGGCGGATCTTCACAAATACTTAACCAAGAATCTATATAGGGGTACTGATCGGGGTGCGCTATCCGCACTCTATGATGAATTAACTGGATAATTCCTACATTTAAGGTTCCCTCTTGGGGCCAGGTAGGGTCTAGATCGGGCCACTCCCTAGTACACAAAATCTGTAAACGGGCTGCAGTCATTTTAATACCATAATCTCCGGAATATCCCTCTTTAAAATGTGCGATCATACATTCTAATGGAGTGTTCCTAGTAGACCCCGCCCCTCCCATTTTGATGTGTGCGCGCAACAACAGACAGAAGGGAAAAGGAGGGCGGACCGTGGGTAAGGGGTCCTCACGGCCCTAGAAACGTATAAGGGAAACAAATAACAAGACAAGACGACAATCGCTTCCCCCTTTTTGCGACCTGAACGCGGTCGCCCAGTCAGGAAATGCGCTACTCAGGGGTCCGCCTTCGCTTGGTCTGTGCTGCCAGACCTCTCATACACACTTCATTCACACAATCATGCTAGCAACGTATCCCAGAATGCATTTATTTCTATCTATTCTGACTAGTCTTGTTCAATTACCAAAATACAAGAAGACGGGAGTTTCGCCCTGCGAATACTCATGCGGGGGTACTTGGTCCGTCTTTGAGAGGTGATCAAGCTCTCTTACCAATTTCCAAGTTCCAAGTTCAAATGGCAGTACTGCTCTTTCTTCTCTGTCTAGACAACAAATCAAAACTATACTCACCGGATCCGGTCCTCAAACTTCCCAAGCAGGCGCATGAGTTGGACCTCGGACTCCTCTCACTCGGGTTCGAGGCGTTGGCTCCAGCCGGGCCCGGCACCCGCCGAGGTCTGACCAACTTCCTCCGATGCAATGGACCGGCGGCGCCAGGAAGCAGCCCCCGTCGGAAGGGCGCGATCCCGGCAGGACCAAGCCTATAGAGGCGGAATGTCGTGGTATATTGCCCTATATACACTCTGATTCCACAACTTCCTGGCCAACGCACCAAGAATATGTAGCAGCAGAGCGCAGACAAAGCAATGATACCAGGAGTCTGTTCAGAAGGTCCAAATCATTTATTTGTGCACAAGTCTCAAGCAGAATCAAATTCAAAATGGCTGAGCAAAGTTCTCTGGCAATACAACAACTTTTATAGACTTTAGCTTCATTCTAGGTATAGAAAAACATTTCATTGGTCCCGGTAACCTCCCGTACCTCCCGTACCCCTTCTATTGGTCCCGGTACTGATATGATTATCCAATTATATTCTTTCAGTGGGCTCAGCACCTGCTTACCCCCCTTCTAGTCCCAGTTACAATGGTCAGTTCACTAACTTGTTACTTTCCTACTTTCAAGGCTACTGGGCTAGTTGCTACGTGCAGGGAAGCAGGGCTCTATAACTTCTCTGTCAGCAGTTTTAAACATGAATTTCTGTATTTTTCCATTCGTTCTGCTTGTCTAAGCTAATTTAATACTTTTACTGAGTTCTTAGTTCTATAGCAGCATATTGGGGGTTGTGCAATTCCTATGGGCCTCTTCACAAGCTTCATTTACAGGTCAAGCTAGTTAGGCTTGCTTATGTCAGACACTGTGGATCACAGGCCTACACCTGCCACACTCCCAACTCTTTGTTGCTTTTGATCCTAGTCATTTAGGGCTTCCAGTCTCCAAAAGGACACTCTCCAACTGGATTGCCCAGTGTATATCTTTTGCCTATCGGAGTAAGAACCTTCCTCTTGAAGGCCATATCACAGCGCACAATGTGAGAGCCATGGCAGCCTCTATGGCTCATCTTCACTCTGTGTCTATCGACGACATCTGTCGAGCAGCTACCTGGGCCTCGGTTCATACCTTCACAGCCCATTACTGCTTGGACAAGGACTCCCGCCGGGATGCCTTGTTTGGTCAGGCTGTTCTTCAACACCTGTTCCATACTTAATTAACTCCTACCCACCATCCCTGGTAGGATGCCAGAGATCCATGGGGGGAAGTGGAGCCCTTTCAAAAGGGCACGCAACTTCTGGGGTTTCTCCCTGGCATCTGTAGCTAGGTAGTCCCATATGTGAAGACTACATTCCTGCTTGTTCCTGGAGATAGCATAGTTACTCACCTGTAACAGGTGATCTCCGGGAACAGCAGGAATTTAGTCTTCACAACCCACCCATCTCCCCTAGGAATTGTATCTCTCTACCTCTCTATTTCTCTTTCCCTCTCTCTCTCTCTTTGTCTCAGCTTTAAACTCAACTGGGGAGAGACAGTTGGGAAAGGCAGGAAGGCAGCACGCAGGTGCTGTTGGGTGCTCCCAAAGGCTTCCTAATTGGACGCTGGGGAGCGTTCCCGCGCAGGCTCCGTCAGTACTGACGATACCCATATGTGAGGACTAAATTCCTGCTGTTCCCGGAGATCACCTGTTACAGGTGAGTAACTATGCTATACCCAGAGTTCAGTAAAGAACAGTATATGTTCACTATGGCTAAATGCTTTGAAGATCAGACAAATGCAAGAGCATTAGAGAAGACTTTCAAAATAAGCTGTCTGAAACAGACGCTGTAGATTTGGTAGTGCTCACAGATGGTGAAAATCTTGTAAATTATATTCCACAAGTGGTATACTTTTATAGATAGTTTTACTTTATGTAGTGAAAGGATGTTTAAAGCTGCCCTTTCAAAAATGAGATGGACATTAGATGTCCTTTCATAATAGAATGTTTAGATAAATGAGCTGGATGAATAAGAGGAGAGCATAGCAACAAGCTGGGACAACAGATTGTGACAGCTATGAATCATATAGAATGCAACAGCCATGACCTGGGGATGCTTTAGACATGAGGTAGTTTTCATCACCTGCTCATGGCTTCAGAATGTTCAGCTGGTTAGCAATTTCATTAGATCAGTAGGCCATAGATTTTCCTTTGTGAAAGGTATAGGAAAATGTGAATTTTGTGTTGAAATATGTACTTTCCATTTATACTAAAAGATATACTTACAGTATTTCAAAATGAATAGGAAGCAAAATCAGAGGCAGTGACATTTTATGTTTCTTTAAAAAAAAACTGCATTAATTTTATTTCCTTCTCTCTCTAGGTATATGTGTGTGTGTGTGCACATGTGTATATATTAAAAAAACACCCATCACAAATAAATTCTATATCAAATCTAGAAAGCAGTCATTAACAAACTAGTATATCTAAATCTACTGTACTATATATCTATTATGTATTATCTTTTTAATAAAACAAAATTATGTATTATTTTTAATTTCATTATAATACTCAAAATGCTTAAATATTCAAAACATTGTTTGAAATACAATAAAAAACATTGACAACTACATACCCAGTACACATACAGTTCATCCATTCATTCCCATTCATCCCCTAATTATTTAAGAGTAGTCCGTCATAATAGTTCAGCCTTCAAAACCTTTTGCCTTCAACCCAAATGGTCTTCACGTGTAGTCACTTTAAGTATTCTCAGTATGTATACACTTGTATAAAACTTTGTTTTCTTGCACAAAAGTCCAATATTCACTTGTGGCTTACAAATCTTTTTTAAGAAGGCTTATCGGTAGTTCCCCAGTTTTCACCACTTCGCAGCATTATCCAAAGACTGACTGCTTTAAAAATTCCAAACAACAAGAATGATAGATGTTCTAACACGAAAACATAGGCACTTCAACCTGGCCATTGGTTTCACCACAGTAAATAGGCTTCATCAGGGAACAAACATCAACTACAAGAACAATACAATTTATACTATATAATAACCTATTTCCAATAAATCATACTGTGTATACATCTTTTTTTATATGAATCACTATAAAACTCAAAGGGACTGATATTGCATTGGGCAGGCACTATGTGCCGCTATGTCATATAGCCCTGCCCACCGACCCTTAACACCGGATATTAGTGCTGCGGTGATGGCATTGAATAGCTGGCATCGCTACACATGCCCCAGAGTCGCTGAGGCTAACCGGGTAGCAGCAGTATTACACCGCTACCTGGTTAGCATCCGTGGCTAAAACTAGGCGAGTCAAAAGTTGGCCTAGTTTTAGCCGCAGATCGCTAATTGGGTAGCTGTTCAATATCACCGCTACCTAGTTAGCAGCAGTCCCCACCGCCGCTCTGCCCTGGAATGTTCCCAACACACCCTGATGCTAACCACAGAGGATCGTGGCATGTAGCAGGCTTTGAAGGGTAAATCACAGAGGATCGGGGCATGTAGCATGCTTTGAAGGGAATATTCAACAGCACTAACTGTGTAAGCGTGGTTGAATATCCCAATTTAGGGCATTTACATGGTTTACTGGGCTGAAAACCATGTAAATGCCCGTATCGGGCCCAAACTTACCAAATGTTTAGCTATCCTGCCAGTGCCTTCAGCAGCCATTTCCTCAACAGCAAACACTGCAGGTATCCTACTCAACTCCAACCTTGCTGCACATACAGTATATAGCTAATGGATACACTTTCAAACTAATTTAAAAAAAAAAAAGCACTTCCATTCAATATGCTGATTGAGACATCCTGGGGCCAGTGTTTGCCATCAAAAGATATATTCTTGTTCATGCTGAATGTAACAACCATATAGGATCCCTTCCAATCACAGCAGTTACTATTTTTAAACCTGATATCATTAAGCACATGATTCTCCTGCTTCCAATGCATGACTAATGGAGCAGACTCCACCTACCAACGAAATGCTGAACAATGCTCAATTATCCTAGTTTTTATGGATTCAAGAGATCTAACCTATATACAAGTTTTTTACAAGGGCACAAGATAACATAAATTACCCAAACACTATTATAGTCCGCAGAATGTTTTTTCCTGTGTACATATTGCAAGACAGGATGAGTAAATTTTGTAAGTGCCAACACTAATGGACATACAACCCATTTATCACATTTCTTTTGACCCCACTCTGTCAGCCCCTGTATGCAGTTGTCTTATGGAGCAAGAGTGTACCAGCCAATCAAGCAGGTTGCACCCTCTTGTATATGCAAACCACGGTATTTCCAAAAAAAGAAAAACGTGTACCTGTAACACACTCTAATATTTTAATATAATCTTGCATATTTTGATGTCTCAGATGAAAAAGACAAAACAGACACACTTAGCATTTTTTTATGTGGCAAATTTGTCAAGAGCTCTCAATTTACATATTTTACTCTTTTATAGGGCTCTTCTTACAATCCTATCTGGATAAAACTGTGTCTGTATAATTTGAGGCTTTAATAAATTCTGAGCACAACCGCTTGAGACAAAATTGTCCTGTGGTAAATTATCCTTTAGTTGTTTAGGATGATAGCTATGTCAATTTAACAAACTATTCTGATCAGTTTTCTTATGAAAAATAGATGTACTGAATTGAGATTCCTCCTTCATAACACCACATCTAAAAATGAAATCAATGTGCTCTCCACCTGTTAAATGCAGACTCTGTTCATTAATACACATAATGAAATCCTTTAATAATTCTGCACTCCCTTTCCATATGAAAAAGGTGTTGTCAGTATACCAGACCCACAATACCATGTGGGTCCAGTACCTTGACTGACACTCCACATCTTCCTCAAATGCTTATACAAACAATCGTGCTACCGAAGGGGCTACAGTGGCTCCCATGGCCACCGCACAAATCAGATGAAAAAAAATGAGCTTCAAAAGAGCAATAAGTTCTCATCATTACTTGTATAATAGTCAAAATCTGTTGTAGAAATGCCATCCATATTGTAGACAAATGTAACCCCCCTGAAATAATGAACACACGTGCCCAACGCGGCTGGTTGGGATTACTAGTACAAAGGGATGTTATATCCATAGTCCCCGTTAATCACTCCTCATTTACCTCCAATGTAGACAAGAGATTAATGAACGACATGGAATCCATGGAACACAATGATTCCTATCTTACTTAAATGGCCCATTGGTATACCATAGAGCCACACAGCCTCTTAGATCTGTGGAAGGTTATCTTTTAGAAATTACCATACCAACAGAAATTAGATTAGCTGGCACCACAAAAAGACTTTTAATTTATCGCATCTGCATTATGGACACCAGCTTTCTAGAGCTGCCTTTTTCTCCCCAAGGATCTGTTGTTGTTTGGAAGTCTTCTTATCATTTGTGTTTTTTTTCCAGCACTTTTTTAATAAGCTGTATTCATGGGTCATATCAGAGAGCTCTTACTGATTCTTAAAAAACATCATAGGGATATCTTAAGGTTTGCATGCTATAGCACATGCTATTAATGTGGATGTATAGCTATTACTCAACACAGACAAGAGATGTCATCGTTTTTGGATGATTTTCTATGAATTATGGGAATTTAATATTCCTGATTAATTCTGTAGCCTTTTCAAATTGGTACAGCTGATTTAATTTATTGAATTAATTTGCAGTTGTCACGTGCGCCCTTTTATCTGCTGCTATTTTGATGTAATATTTAATACTGTTGTACACTAGCTTGGGCACTACTAAAATGGAAAGGCAGTTTTTTAAATAAAAATTAAAAATGGTGACAAGGAATATTCTTTCTAGTAATAAACTGGAATTTTAGTCAGTAATTCCACATCAGGAGCTAAAGGTTAAAAAATGAGTCTTCAAATCAAATTATTCATTTGACTACATGTTGTTCTCATCTCTGTAAGGTATTAAAAATGATATTTATATTTTTGGGTATTGAATTGATCCATACTTATCAAACTGTATGCTTATTTCCCCATCTTTTGTTGGTTTTATGGTTTAGGAACGTGTTCCAGACAGTCCTTCTCCGGCTCCTTCTCTTGAGGAGAGTCGAAGACCTGGCAGTCATCCTTCGTCTCATCGAAGCAGCAGTGTGTCCAGCTCTCCTGCACGAACAGAAAGCTCTTCAGACAGAATCCGTAAGTGTCACTCTATATTTGGTCCTTTGACCATAGTTAATGTTTAAGGCTGCCTGGATAGGTGCAAAGTCGCGGGGTACCTTTTAGCTGCAAATCTAGCACTCATTTTCAAAGTGAAAGTATGCAGGGACTTTTGCTTTCAAAATTGCCTATCATAAAGTATCCATACACAGTTATGGCTACTGATTTGTGTCCGTGGCTTTTCTGAGAGAAAAAAATGGATATAATTTTGAAAATTCCTAGTATGCACATATTGCTAAGCTATACTTGAAGTCTGTTCCCCAGAAAGCCTTCCTCACCATAAAAATACAGGCACACTAGACCTACATACATCCTTTTAACTGCATATATTTTACCAGCATATTTTACCAGCAGAAATGTCTTTTGGAATTATTTTCTAGAAGAGCATCAAGTGTTTGTTTTTTTATGACAACACCATGATGCAAAATACATTTCATCTGCATCATGTTCTTGAGTTCAGTAGTAGTAATCTTTCATGGCTGTATTTTTTTCATATGCAGTGTTGTGAGATATAAAGCCACATTAAGAGGGTAATTTTATAATAGGCTGCCCAACTTTGCAGAAAGACTGCATGTAAGTCATACCTGTTTTCAAAGGAAAAGCATGTGCCTACTTTCCCTTTAAAAATCACCTCCTTGGAAAGGACATGTCTTTGAATATGCATACATTTCCTGACTTATTTTATATGTATATGCATATACACACACACACACACATATATATATATATACTGTGGTGGCGAAGCAGGTTTAGAGTGTAAAGGAAAGGGGGAAAAACAGTCCTTTTTCTCCTAGCCCAAGAGAACTGCAGGCACAACAGGGGTTAAAGCTCTAAACAAAGAAAAAAACTCCCTACACAGAAGTGTAGAACTGGAGACACACCCAATCTACAAGGAAACCAAGGGAGGTGACGGGAGAGGTTTGGGGCGGAGTCTAGAGCTATAGGACAGCCCCAAACATTTAAGCAGAGAGAAGCCATAGCAAGAGGAAGTGGAAGTGAGGAGAGTGAAGGGAGGAGCGAGGAAACTGAATGGAGGAGCTCTAGTTCCAGAGAGAAGGAAAGTTCCAGGAAGAGGCCTGAGAGAAGGTCCCAGCCAGAGTCCCGGCAAAACACTCAGCAGAGACCCGGGGAGAGATCCAGGAAGAGGTCTGAAATAAGACTGGAAGAAAGGTCAGTGGCAAGCCCTGGAGAGGAATCTTCTGAAGAGGAGATATTCTCTAGGAGGTGCTGGACTGGCCAGGAGACTCCTGAGAGTACTAGAAGTAAGGAGACTCGAAGGACAGGGCTGAGGGACAAATATCTCACTGGAAGCCTCAAGGGGGAATCCTATTGCAAGCAGTACAGAGACAGCTCGAGCCCAGAACACAGTTCAGCTGGCAGTAAGTCTGCAGCTAAGGTGGAGCCCTGGAGAGCCTGTTCTAAGCAAGGTACTGTTGAGAAGCAGGAGAGAGGAATATCCCTGGAAGGACCAGAAAGCAAGCTAACACCTGTGGCAGGGTCTGAAAGGAGACACGTTGCTGCTAGAAAGGTGGGCCCATTGCAAGCTGTTAAAAAGTTATTGAACAAGAAAGCTTTGTCATGCCCTTCCCCCATAGCCTCAAGTAGGGAAGAGTCTCAGTGGGAGCAGCTGTTGAGAGTGTTGAAGCAGCTGAAGCCTTCCCAGGCAGACACTGTGGATAACACGTTATTGAAGGAACCCGGTGAAGAGAAAATGGAAATAGAAATCAATGGGGTAGAGAATGATTATTCTGATATGGAGCTGGAATGCTCTTTCTGTTCTAGTCAAAAATAAGAAACTGAGGGGTTTTTAAAAGTAATTAGGAAAACCCAGAAGTTTTTAAAGGAAGTACATTCTCTGCTGAAACTCATGCCTTTATTTATGCATTAATGAGAGCTGATCTGATAAGCTCCAAGAAGTTAATGAATGTCTGGGAAAACTAAAGAGTGAAAGGACGTTTGGAAAAGAATGTCAGAAGATTTTAAACAGTGGGTAACCAGGAAGTTAAGGTGCTGCAAAACCCTGTGAGAGAAACAGTTGAGTGTTGTGCTGCATAACTTGGAGACTTGGGACCAGAACCTGTTTGTAAAAGAATGATTTGTGAGACACGTTGTTTAAGTTAAGCCGCAGAAGCAAAGTCAAGGCATGGACTATGTATCAAGGCTTAAGTTCCTTTTGAATGGAGAAGTATCCTGAGTTTCCTAATCGCTTCTCCGGGCCAGTCCAGGGAACATTAGGGTCGTCAATCCTGTCCAGCAGCTGAGGACTGACATACTAGAAGTTTTGCTGACAGCTTAAGCTCCTCCCCCTGAAGCCAGCACTCCAGTCTTTCAGTCCTCAGCAGCTGAACAGGACGACGTGCTGACAGGCTCCTAGTTGTGGAGAAAGATTTGGTTGTTTTTATTTTAAAAGTACAGAAAAGCGGACAGTGAGCAGGCTCTAGCAGGGCTGAAGCTCCTCTATTCCCCTTAGCTGCCTCTTTAATTGCTTCCGGTTCATTAAATTCCGCAGCGGCGCTCTTTTCGGACCAGGTAGGGGCAGCACGAGGAGGCAGAGCCGGCCTTCTCTGGGGGCCTAATATTTAATTTTTTTTGGAGCTCTGATCCTGAGAGCCTCGGGAATTACCCTCCAATCAAAACCGCCGCCTTTTCTCTTTACCCGCTAGCAGGGGGAGAGCGGGAGAAAAACGGCGCTCTTGCACTCAGCTCTCCGGGGCCTATGGGCGGAGCGTGGCTGTTCAGGTGACTCCGGGCGCTTGCGGGAATCCGAGGGCCTCCGCGGGGGAAAGTGGGTACGTTGTTTTAGCGCCGCGGGCTTGGGCAAATCGGGCGGTGTCTCGTGCAGGCCTTAGAGCGCATGGAGATCACAACGGCTGAGGCAGAGCGGCCTTCCCTGCCTTCAGAAAAGGCGGGAACGGCCTCCATTTTAGGAGAATCCTCGGGGTCTGCGGCGGGGCCTCAAAAACACAGCAAATGGAAGTCTAAGTCCGCAAAGGAACCGCCGCGGGCGGTTCAAACGCAGCAGAAGCCTCCTGAAGCTCAGGAAGGCTTCTCTGCTCTTTTTTCCCCCGAGTTCATTTAGCTATGCATAAGGCGTTTTTAATGAAGTCTGCGCAGACTGCAGTGGCTCCGGGTTCCTGGCAGGATATTAAGGAGCAGCCGGAAAGGCCTCATGACGATCCGGGGGAAGGGTCTTCCCAAGGGATGTTCGGTAAGCTTGCTGCAGTGGATCTTATCACTCCCCTGCCTCGGGAGCCGCATTTAGGGGAGGAGGGTGACCTTCTCTCAGACACAGGTCTCGATCCTTGGCTGGGGAAGCTGGAAGAGGGGGAGCTGGCCCCAGGAGAGGATCCTAATGTGTTTTGCGTGTTCCGCAAGGAGGAGCTCGGGGCGCTTATTTCGCAATCTTTGGCGGTGCTGAATATTCCATTGCCCTCCATGTCTCAAGAGCCGCTCGAAGATCCCTTACTGCAAGGTTTCAAAGCGGAGCAATGCTGTTTTCCGGTTCACCGTGTCATTAAGCAAATGATAGAGTCAGAATGGGAATGTCCCGAGGCTACGTTGAGGGGCAGTTGCGCCTTAGGTCGCCTATATCCGATGCCTCAGGAGGAGAAAGAGTTGCTAAAGATGCCTAAGGTAGATGCCTTAGTTTCCGCAATGACTAAGAAGACAATGATTCCGGTTGAGGGCGCGGCAGCGCTTAAGGATCTACAGGATCGTAAGTTGGAAGTGCTTTTGAAGCAGGCGTTTGATTCCAGTGCGCTAGCGCTGCAGGCTTCCATTTGTGGGGCGTATGTGTCTCGAGCTTCGATTTGCTGGCTCCAAGGGGAAGTCGCGGCTGAGCCTGCGGAGACGTCTTCCGCGGAGGGCGCGAAGCTTGAGTTGGCGGCGGCTTACCTGGCGGACGCTTTTTATGATTTGGTGCACATTTCGGCGAAGTCTATGGCTTCCTTGGTGGCGGCTAGACGTTTTCTCTGGTTAAGAAATTGGGCGGCGGACGTGTCCTCTAAATCGCGTCTCAGTAAGCTTCCTTATAAAGGCAAATTACTTTTTGGGGAGGCGTTGGAGAAAATTGTTAAAGATCTTGGTAATTCCAAAGGTGGCCACTTACCCGAGGATCGTCCCAAATCTCCTAGAGGAGGTTCGGCGCTGCGGGGCCAAGGTAGGGATTCTCGTAGATTTCGAGGGGTTCGTTTTCTGCCTTATCCCAGGGCCCGTTTTGGTTCTCGAGGGCAGTCCTTTCGAGGTGCTAGAGGATTCGCTAGGAGCTGCTTCAATTCTCAGCAAGCTGCCGGTAAGAAATCACAATGAAGGTCCGCCGGTCCAGGCCGTGATTCCTGTGGGAGGACGCTTGCGGGAATTTCTCCCGGTCTGGACCGCTATAACTTTGGACGCATGGGTGCTGCAGATAATTCGAGAGGGATATGCCCTGGATTTCGCGTGTCCGTTGGCGACCGCCTTCATGGTTTCTCCTTGTGCGTCCGGCCCGAAGAGGCAGGCCGTAGCCGACACGCTCGCCCGATTGATACAACTGCAGGCAGTCGTTCCGGTGCCTCCAGACCAGTGCGGCTTAGGTCGATACTCGATTTATTTTGTGGTTCCCAAAAAAGAGGGTTCTTTTCGGCCCATCCTCGATCTCAAGCGGGTCAATTGTGCTCTGCGGGTTCCGCACTTTCGAATGGAGACGTTGAGATCGGTTATTCGGGCGGTGCATCCAGGAGAGTTCCTCGCGGCCATAGACCTCACGGAGGCTTATCTACACATTCCCATCCGAGAGGATCATCAGACGTTTTTATGATTTGCGCTGCCCATGGGGCATTTCCAGTTCCAGGCGTTGCCTTTCGGTCTCACGACTGCTCCTCGCACCTTCACGAAGGTGATGGTGGTGGTAGCAGCGGCCCTCCGAAGAGAAGGAGTTCGGGTTCACCCTTATCTGGACGACTGGCTGATCAGAGCCGATTCCCAAGCGGAGGCGGTCGTCGCAATGGCTCGGGTGGTTCAGCTCTGGGAACAACTCGGTTGGGTTATCAACCAGGCGAAGAGTCAGTTGCAGCCAGTGCAACAGCTCTTGTACCTAGGGGCTTTCTTCGACACGGCCACCGGTTCGGTGTTTCTGCCCGAGAGCAGAGTTCAGAAGCTTCTGCGGCAGGTACAGCGGTTCTTGCGGACTTCGGCTCCTTTGGCGTGGACCTATTTACAGCTCTTAGGGTCCATGGCAGCGGCCCTAGACGTGGTTCCGTGGGCCAGGGCGCACATGCGTCCTCTGCAACAAGCCTTGCTGTCCAGATGGTCGCCACAGCTCCATCCTCTTTCGCAAAAGTTGATCTGCCCGGACTCGGTGCGAAGCGACCTGCACTGGTGGCTGGATCCCAGTCATCTGTCGGCGGGGTTGCCCCTGCAGGATCCTCAGTGGGTTCTTCTAACAATGGACGCCAGTCTCTCAGGCTGGGGAGCTCACTGTCAGGCTCAGGTGACGCAGGGCTGCTGGTTGCAAGAGGAGAGCTCCTTCTCGATCAATCTCTTAGAGCTCCGGGCCGTTTGGTTTGCGCTTCTTCATTTCGGGCATCTGCTCGAAGGGGCGGCGGTCTGGGGGTTTTCCGACAATGCGGTGACGGTCTCCTACATCAATCGCCAGGGCGGCACCAAGAGTCGGCAGTTGCTGGCGGAGAGTCAAGAGTTGTTTGCTTGGACGGAGACTCATCTCTTGGCGTTATCAGCTGCGCATGTGGCCGGCAAGGACAATATTCAGGCCGATTATCTCAGTCGCCATGTACTCGATCCTGGGGAGTGGGAGCTGAGTGCGGCCGTATTTCGCGACATCACCATGCGCTGGGGGCGACCGGCAATGGATCTGATGGCTACCTTCCAAAACGCCAAAGCACCTCGTTTTTACAGCCGGCGCAGGGAGCGCATGTCCAAGGGTCTCGATGCGTTGGTTCAGCCTTGGCCTCCCGACTCCCTGTTGTATGTCTTTCCGCCGTGGCCAATGCTGAGTCGGGTCATTCACCGCATAGCAGAGCACAGGGGGACGGTGATTCTCATAGCTCCGGATTGGCCTCGGCGGCCGTGGTATACGGACTTAGTGCGTCTGGTGATAGACTCTCCTTGGCGGCTGCCAGCTCGGAGCAACCTGTTAACTCAGGGTCCTGTGTTGATGCCCCAGGTGGATCGCTTCTTGCTTACGGCATGGCTCCTGAGAGGGCTTGCTTGAGGCGTAAGGGGTATTCAGAAGCGATGGTTTCCACCCTGTTGCGGTCTAAGAAGTCTTCGACTTACCTAGCGTACGTCCGTGTCTGGCGCGTCTTTGAACGATGGTGTGCGCTTCAGGACTTGGCGCCCATGTCTATCTCGGTGCCGCAGCTTCTCTTGTTTCTTCAAGAGGGTTTGGATAAGAACTTGACGGTTGGCACTCTCAAGGTGCAGGTTGCGGCCTTAAGTTGTTTTAGGGGGCTGGTGAGTAGGCGTCGTCTCTCTACTCATGCAGATGTGCAGCGCTTCTTTCGGGCGGCTAAGCTCATCAGGCCTCCTGTGCGGAACGTCGTTCCTTCTTGGGATTTCAATGTCGTGCTGGAGGCCTTGACGCAAGCTCCTTTTGAATCCGCCTCCGGGGTGAATGTGAAGGAGTTTTCCTGGAAGGCGGCCTTCCTAGTTGCGTTGTGTTCGGCTAGGCGAATTTCGGACTTACAGGCGCTATCTTGTCGAGAGCCGTATCTGAAATTTTTCCCGGACAAAGTGCTTTTGCGTCCGGTGCCGTCCTTCTTGCCTAAGGTGGTGTCTTCCTTCCATGTAAATCAGTCAGTGGCTTTGCCCGTTTTCTCGGATCCTTCGGGCTCTCCCATGGACCGGGCTCTTCGGAAATTGGATCTCGGTCGGGTCCTTAGGAAGTATCTCCGAATCACTAGAGATTTTCGCCGGACTGACAGATTGTTTGTGCTGTTTGCGGGTCGGCGTAAGGGTCAGGCGGCTACGAAAGCCTCCATAGCCCGGTGGATAAAACAGGCAATTGTGGCCGCGTACACAGCGGGGGGAAAAGTACCTCCGGAAGGGCTCCGCGCACATTCTACGTGGTCTCAAGCGACCTCTTGGGCAGAGTACACGTTGGTGCCTCCAGTGGATATTTGTAGAGCTGCTACGTGGTCTTCTCTGCATACTTTCACTAAACATTATAGGCTGGATGTTATGGCAAGAGGGGATGCGAAGGTTGGTGCAGCAGCGATAGTAGCTGGGCTCGCGGGTCCCTCCCATGTTTAGGTTCTGCTTTGGTACTGCCCTAACGTTCCCTGGACTGGCCCGTAGAAGCGATTAGGAAGGAGAAATTAGGCCTTACCTGCTAATTGTCTTTCCTGGAGTCTTCTCCGGGCCAGTCCAGGGTCCCACCCGATGTTTTCGGGTCATTGGCTTAGGGGTTCCGCTCGTCGGTTTTGGTCTGGCTGATAGCAAGAGCTTTCCCAGGTCTTCTCTGGCTCTATTCCGCAAACTGGATATTGGAAAAAACAAACAAACAAAAAAAATCATCCAGTACAACGTTCGAAAAGAGTTCTGCGGGTGCAGAGAAAATGATAAATGAAAAAAAAAAAAAAGGAACAAAACAACGAGTGGCACGTGTAGTGGGGAATATAGAAGTGCTCATTTCTGGTTTTTGGTTTGTTTCTGGTTTGTGTTTCGTTATCCTTGTATCTGTCTAGGTTAGCTGCTTTGTTAGTACAAGACTGAAGTGCTGGCTTCAGGGGGAGGAGCTTAAGCTGTCAGCAAAACTTCTAGTATGTCAGTCCTCAGCTGCTGGACAGGATTGACGACCCTAACGTTCCCTGGACTGGCCCGGAGAAGACTCCAGGAAAGACAATTAGCAGGTAAGGCCTAATTTCTCCTTTGTTTTGTAGTACCTGAACTTTTAGCCAAAGAGTTCAATTGGTTATGTAGAGCTTTATTTTCAAATAAAGAAATTTTCCTGTGATCTTCAAATCTCGGCTATAATCTTTGTGACACAGCTACATTGCGAAGAAGCCATAGTACTGGCTTCCAGTTTACTAAGAAGGACGTTCAAGGTACCCCCATTACACCTAGGCATTCGCCTAGCCACCAGCGGGCCTTGACAATACACACACACATACACATATATATATATATATATACACACACACACACACACACACATATATATATATATATATATATATATATATATATATACACACACATATATATATATAACACACACACACACTATATATAATGTGTGTGGGGGTATATGTGTGTGTGGGTATATGTGTGTGTATATATGTGGGTATATGTGTGTGTGTGTGGGTATGTGTGTGTGTATATGTGTGTGTGTGTGTCTGTATATATGTGTATGTATGTATATATATATATATGTGTGTGTGTGTGTGTGTGTATATGTGTATGTGTGTGTGTGTGTGTGTATAAAACAAGCAGGAATGAGTCTTCACATATGGGTATCGTCGGTACTGACGGAGCCCGCGCGGGAACGCTCCCCAGCATCCAATAGGAACGCTTTTGGGAGCATGCATCCACGCATGCGCGCTGCCTTCCCACCTATCTACCTCCCTCTCTTCAGTTCTTCATTTTCCGCGGAGCCGACAGGACGTGAACCCTGTCACCGCAGAAAATTCTACTTTTATTTCTTATTTTTTGTGGTCGCGCCTGCCTTCGTTCGACGCCCACCGGTACCACCGGTGCTTTTTCTTTCTTTTTAAACAAAAAAAACACAGAACTTGTGCTTTTTTATTCAGGGGTTTGCCCCTGCTTACTGCTTGTCGCCATTTTGGCCACTAGGCCTCTTCTTTCAGCATGGAGAAACCAACAACTGGTTTCAAAAAATGTTCGAAGTGTGCTAGCACAATTTCTGTCACAGACACCCATGACTGGTGTCTTAAATGTTTAGGTCAACTCGGTGCCCTGTTTGCATCGGACACAATGTCAGTAGCATCAGTGTCCTGCAGGGCTTCTACTTCTTCCCAGGGATCTCAGGTAACTAAACATAAGTCTAAATCAAGCCGGTCCTCGAGAGGTAGATCTCCCTCTAAGTATCGAGATGCCTCTGGCGTTGCCCTCGAGGATCCTGCACCGGCAAAACAGCCCCGGCGGGAGTCTTCGGGCTCCAAAGCACTATCGGGACTCCAGGATGTTCTCGAGACTTCGGCCTCGATGGATGTTCCTGTTCCATGCTCGGGGGTTGTGGCCACTTCCATCAGTACCGACACCCCGGCATCGGAAATGGTAATGGATAAAAGACTCCTTGCCATTGAACGTAGTCTAGCGAATCTTTTGGCTACTTCGGTACCGCTAAAGTCACTGCAGACCGTTCCACAGGCACCGGTATCGCTCTCGGTACCGGCGCCGGTACCCTCGGTACCTGCTTTGGCAGGCTTACTTCCCCCAATGCTGAGTTTGGAATCACTCTCAAGCATGGGGGATCAGGTACCGACTCGCTTCGGTACCGACCTCGAGCGGTACCGACGACAACTTTTGAAGGCGAACCCGATGACTCAGATGACTCCACCGGTACCAGAGCTGAACTTTTACAAGATTCAACTCTTTCTCCTCAACATAGGATGTCTCCTCCTGAGGACATGTCTTTTCACAATTTTGTGTGTGATATGGCAAGGGCTCTTGCCATTACAGTGGTTCCTGAAAAGGAGCCTAGGGCAGAAGAATTAAGAATTCTACAATACCCATTGGCTCCAAAGGAAGCAGCTATGCTCCCTATACATAGATCTTGCATGATCTAATGTTACGGATGTGGGAAACTCCTTTAACAGTAACCCCACATTCTAAACACCTTGACACTATATATAGAGTGCCACCTTGTCCAGGGTTTCAAAAGACTCAACTACCACACCACTCTATGGTGGTGGAGTCTGCCATGAGACGGATTAAGAGTACAAAGAGACACTCTTCTAATCCACCAGGTCGTGAATTTAGAACACTGGATGCTTTTGGGCGTAGATGTTTTCAGGCCTCCATGCTTTCAGCAAGGATTAGTTCCTATATTTTATACATGGGAATGTTTCTTGAGGAGGTTACAAAAAACTTAGAGCTTTTGAACCCCTTCCTTCAAGATGATAAAAGAGCAGACCATTTATCACTAGTCAAACATGCTCAGAATGTCTCTAAGTTCATGAATCGTGCTACCTTTGACTGTTTTGAATGCATTAGCAGGACTTCTGCTATAGCTATAGGAGCACGACAAATTGCCTGGCTCCAAGCTTCTGACTTGGAGGAATGGGTGCAGGAAAAGCTGGGAAATATTTCTTGCACTGGAGAAAATCTTTTTTGCAAGGATTGGCAATCTAAGGCTAATCAGTTGGACACTGATAATGCCACTTTGAATAGATTGTCAAAGATTTCTGCTAACCCAGCTAAGAAAAAGACCTTTAAGAAGACTTTTCTCTCTAAGGAGAAAAAGTTCTATCCATCTTCCACCCAACAGGCATATGTTCCCCAAAAAGGGCAACAACAGACAAAACAAAGAAAACCCAAACCCCAACCGGCTCAGCAGACTCACCCTCCTCAGGGTTATTGACTTTTGTCCAGAGAACTTTCTCATTCTTCCTGTGTTAGGCCCAGAACCTCTAAACATTCCGGGCTGTATCTGCCACTTTGCCAACAGATGGCAACAAATCACATCAGAGGCCTGGACTTTGTCCATAGTGAGTCTGGGGTACAAGCTTCCCTTCCTCAGCTTACCACCACCCACACTGGTAAAACAGTTCAACTCTCAACCTCTAGGCATAGACCTCTTGCTACAAGAAGTCTCTACTCTTCTAGCTCAAGGAGCTATAGAAGAGGTTCCTTTATGCCAACAAGGTACAAGGTTTTATTCCCCCTATTTTCTCATTCCAAAAAAAACCAGGGGGTTTAAGACCAATCCTAGATCTCAGAGAGCTTCTAGTCCGAGAGAAGTTCAAAATGCTTTCCCTCGGCTCTCTTCTGCCATACCTTCACAGGCAAGATTGGCTATGTTCTCTAGATTTAAAAGACGCCTACATGCATATCCTTATTCATGTAGATCACAGGAAATTCCTTCGGTTCCTGGTCCAGGGAAGACATTTCCAGTACAGAGTCCTTCCCTTTGGGCTGGCCTCGGCTCCAAAGGTCTTCACGAAATGCATGTCAGTAATAGCAGTGTTCATGAGGACCCTGGGGATTTTTATCTTCCCTTACTTGGACGATTGGCTCATCCGAGCACAGTCATCTCAAGAAGCTCATCAGGCCCTGTTACGAGCAAAACAAGTACTCCAGTATTTGGGATTGGTCATAAATCTTCCAAACTCTCAGCTCGCCCCATCTCAGACCCTCGAGTTTATAGGTGCTCGCTTGGACACACAGCTTGCAAGGGCTTTCCTGCCCCAACCGTGCTGTCTGCGAATCATCGAGCTAGCATCTCTAGCAGCGCTGCAGACCTTCCTCACTGCTTGACAGATGCTTCACCTACTAGGTCACATGGCATCGACTGTCCATGTAATACCTTATGCTCGTCTTCACATGAGAGCGGCCCAGTGGACCTTGACTTCCCTGTGGTCCCAGGCCTCAGGAAGCCTTTCAGACAAGATCAGGGTTACCACACGCCTGATTCTGTCTCTCCGTTGGTGGCAATCTCTGGAAAACCTTTTAATAGGCGCTCCTTTCCAGCAGCCACAACCTCAGGCTATCCTCACAACAGATGCCTCCAAGATGGGTTGGGGAGCCCACTTGGACAGTCTATCAACACAAGGCCTTTGGTCTTCACAGGAGGCTCTTCTTCATATAAACCTCCTAGAACTCAGAGCCATCTCCAATGCTATTCGAGTCTTTTGCACCCAGCTCATAAACAAAACAGTTCTGGTGCAAACAGACAATCAAGTAGCCATGTTTTACCTCAACAAACAAGGCGGAACAGGCTCTCTGCATCTATGCAACGAAGCTCTGCAACTATGGGCCTTTGCCAGAGAGCATCAGATTCATCTGCGGGCAGTCTATCTTCCAGGTGTTCAAAACGTTTGGGCAGACAGACTCAGTCGAGTACTCCTGCCACACAAGTGGTCACTCCACTCTTATCATCTTGCTCGAGTTTTTTGTGTCTGGGGAGCACCAGACATAGACCTCTTTGCAAGTCCACAGAATGCCAAACTTCCCCAGTTTTGTTCCAGACTTCCAGCACAGAAATGTCAAGCCAGGGATGCATTCCTGCTTCACTGGGGTCAGGATTACCTATATGTTTTTCCACCAATTCCTCTAATCCCCAAAACCTTATTCAAACTCCAGAGGGACAAGGGACGCATGATACTCATAGCGCCTTCCTGGCCGAGGCAAACATGGTATCCTCTTCTCTTGCAACTCTCTCAAGCCACCCCTCTGGAGTTAGGGAGTGCTCCAGATCTTCTGTCCCAGGACAACGGATCTCTACTGCACCCCAGTCCCCAGTCCCTACATCTCAAGGCCTAGATTTTCAAGATCTAGACCTGTCTCAACAAGTGAAGGACATTCTTCTGGCCTCCAGGAAACCTTCCACAAGACGTTCTTACGCTTTTAAGTGGAAAAGGTTTTCTTCCTGGTGTAATCAGAGAGGACTTAATCCCTCTTTGGTACCAATAGACTCTCTTCTAGAGTATCTCCTTCATTTGTCGGCTTCTGGTCTTCAGACCAATTCTGTTAGAGTCCATCTTAGTACTATTGCTGCATCTCATAAGCTCTTAGATGGACAACCAATTTCCTCTCATCCACTTATTTCTAGATTTATGAGAGGACTTCTTCTAACAAAACCTCCCATTAAAACACCTCCGGTGGCATGGGATCTCAGCCTTGTTCTAAGTGTGCTCATGGAGCCACCTTTTGAGCCTTTGGCTACTTCGGATCTAAAGTTTCTTTCATGGAAAGTTGTTTTCCTGATTGCCATCACTTCTGCTAGACGCATTAGTGAACTTCAGGCTTTAATGGCTGATCCGCCTTATACAAGGTTTCATCATGATAAGGTGGTTCTTAGGACCCATCCTCATTTTCTTCCAAAGGTGGTTTCATCTTTTCATCTAAACCAGTCAGTTTATCTTCCCGTTTTCTTTCCTAGGCCTCATTCCTCCTCTGCGGAAAGGAAACGTCATACTTTGGACTGTAAAAGAGCTCTAGCTTTTTACCTTCAAAGGACCCAGCCTCACAGAAAATCTTCTCAGCTTTTTGTGGCTTTTGACTCTAGCCATTTAGGACTTCCTGTCACTAAAAGAACCCTCTCTAAATGGATTGCAGATTGTATTTCCTATACATATCAAAGTAAAGGAATACCTCTTGAAGGCCATGTCACAGCTCATAATGTCAGAGCCATGGCAGCCTCAACAGCTAACCTTCGTTCTGTGGCTATTGATGAAATCTGCAAAGCAGCAACTTGCGCCTCAGTACATACTTTCACTGCCCATTATTGTCTAGACAAGGACTCCCGCTGGGATGCCTTGTTTGGTCAAGCTGTTCTACAAAACCTTTTCCACTCATAGTTCAACTCCTGCCCTCCATCCATTTGGATGCCTGAGATCCCTGGGAGAAGCATGGCCCATCTACATAGATTTGCTACATGCTGGGTCTTCCCTAGGCATCTTTCAGTTCGGGAGTCCCCATATGTGAAGACTCATTCCTGCTTGTTCCTGGAGATAGCATAGTTACTCACCTGTAACAGGTGATCTCCGGGAACAGCAGGAATACGTCTTCACAACCCACCCGCCTCCCCTAGTAGTTGTCTTTCTCTCTCTCTTTCTCTATTTTTATCTACTTCTCTCCTTCAGTCTCAGCTTTAAACTCAACTGAAGAGAGGGAGGTAGATAGGCGGGAAGGCAGCGTGCATGCGTGGATGCACGCTCCCAAAAGCATTCCTTTTGGACGGTGGGGAGCGTTCCCGCGCGGGCTCCTTCGATACCGACGATACCCATATGTGAAGACTTATTCCTGCTGTTCCCGGAGATCACCTGTTACAGGTGAGTAACTACGCTATATCTTTATCTTTATTCACATCACTTGATAAACTGCCCAGGCCGAAGCGTCAGAGCGGTGTACAAAACAAAATGGTAGGCTACTGAAAACAAAGTCAGAAAATTTAATTTAATTTAATTAACAGATTATTTATATACCGCTCCTTCCATTGATCAGGTGCGGTTTCCATATAACAACAATAAACAGAGTGAACTGTTTTTACATATAACAATTTGCAGCTTGGTTATTACAGTTAACAGATAACAATTAACAATTAGTGAACTATGTACAATTGAACACAATTAAACTATATACATATAGTATATATGTATACATATATGTATACATTATAGTATATATGTATACATATATGTATACATTATATACAATTAAACTATATACATATAGAAAAGAACGCCAGTCGATAATAAGACAGAGAGAGACAGTCAAATCAGGTGGAGGACAGAACAGGCCCAAAGAGGGACGAAAGGATGGGGGGGAGGGGGAAAGGGAGGTGAAGGAGGATGCCTGGGGGGTATCATGGAGGGTGGGGGGCGCGACTGGGGGACGTGGCACCATTGACAGGGGGAGGAAGGTCGAAGGCCTGGCAAAAGAGATGGGTTTTGAGGTGTGCCTTAAAACGAGGATAGGACAGTTCATTACGAAGAGATAGGGGGAGTGAATTCCACAAGGCGGGACCTAAGAAGAAAAAGGTGGAGTGGCGGGTAAGTTCCAAATGGGCCTGGGCAGGGGGAGGAAGAAAGAGAAGATTGCCGTGGGCCGATCGAAGAAGACGTGGGGAGGGCTGAAGATGGATGATGTTGGCCAGGTACTGGGGAGTGTTAGTGTGGAGAGCCCTATGTGTGATGATGAGCAACTTAAAGACAAACCTGAACTTAACCGGAAGCCAATGAAGGGTGAGAAGACAGGGAGACACGTGAGAACGCGCAGGGGAAGAGGTGACGAGACGTGCGGCAGCATTCTGAACTAATTGAAGACGGTGGAGCTGGGAAGAGGGGAGGCCTGCATAGATAGCGTTACAGTAGTCTAAACGGGTAATCACTAAAGACAGGAAAAGAGTGACAACAGACGACAGGGGAAGGAGTGACCGAATGGCCCTGATACGACGCAGATGGAAGAAGGAAGTACGTATAACAGAGGAAATATGTTCACGAAAGGAGAGGGACGAGTCTAAGGTAACGCCCAGATAACGGAGGGTCGGTGCCAGGGGGATGGGGTGAGAAGCCATAACTGGGAGGGGGGAGACCAAAATAAAACCAGATTGCAGAGGATTTGGCGGGATTAGCATGTAGAAAGTTTGACTCAAACCAGGAGGCAACGGAGGAGAGACAGCGATTGATGGGGAGAAGATCAGGGGAAGAGGAGGAGGTGTGGTGGACCAGAATAATGTCGTCAGCGTAGATGTAAACGGAAATGCTGGACTGTTGAATGAGCAAAGCTAAAGGAGCAAGGAAGACGTTGAAAAGTAGGGCGGCGAGCATAGATCCCTGGGGAACACCACAGATCACGGGAGATGGGGGGGGGGGGATGTGGAGGGGCCGGAGTGAACTGAGAAAGTACGGGAGGAAAGAAAGGGGCGAAACCACTGCAAAACGGTGCCCTGCACACCGAAATCAGAGAGGCGGGACAAGAGAGTGCGGTGGTCCACAACATCAAAAGCAGAGGACAGATCCAAAGACACCACAAGAGAAAAATCACCACGGTCGTGTGCACGGTGAAGCTCAGAAAGCAGTGCTGTGAGGATGGTTTCAGTACGATGGCCTGCACGGAAGCCGGATTGACGAGGGTGGAGGGCAAAAGTGGAATCGAGATGAGAGGCCAGTTGGGAAAAGACAAGTTTTTCGAGGACTTTGGATAGGAAAGGGAGATTGGTGAATGGCCGCCAGTTGGCGGGGGAGGTGGGATCGAGGGTGGGCTTCTTCAGGATAGGGCGGACAATAGCATGTTTCCAGCTGGAGGGGAAAAGGCTGGAAGAAAGACTAGAGTTAAAGATGGAGAGAATGTAGGGGATAAGGGCGAGATCTGGGTGGAGCAGCCAAGAGGAGGGCAGGGGATCGAGGGGACAAGTAGTCTGATGGGCGGAGGAAATGGCCTTAATGAGAGCAGATGTGGAGACAGACGAAAAGGAATGCCAGATGTGTGGAAATGTACGAGAGGGGAATGAGGGAATAACAGCGGGGGAGTCAGGGGGAGGGGAGAGGGGAGGGGTGCAGGCAGAGGAAGAGGAACGAAGAGAGAGAACTTTATCTGCAAAAAAGGAAGCAAGGGTGGAAGGGCTGGGAGGGGGATGGGAGGAGCGGGAAGGAAGAGTGGAGGTGGAGGAGAGGGACTTAAGGACGTGAAAAAGACGTCTGGAGGAATTGGATGAGGAAGCAATAAGGCGCGAGTAATAGGAGTGCTTGGCCGAGGTTATCATGGAATGGTAAGAGAGGTGAGCCTGGCGGAAAGCTGAGTGGGAAGCAGTGGTTTGATGCTTCCTCCAGAGGTGCTCCGCTCGGCGAAGGTGAGCCCGATGGAGGAAGAGGCCGGGGTGATACCAGGGATGGTGGGAGGAAGGACAGAGAGACACAGGACGAAGAGGGGATATGGCATCGAGGGCAACTGAAAGAGTGGAGGACCAGGATTCAGCCTGTTGATCAGCAGAGAGAGAGGGGAGGTCAGGGGGGAAGAGGGAGCTAGCTGGGGGGAAGGAGTGTAGGGTGTGAGGGGTAAGACGCCGTCTGAGGGATGGAGCTGGGGGGATAGCAGATGAAGGACCTACTGGCCCAGAGAGGGGAAATGGAAAGGAAAAAAAGAGACAAAGGTGGTCAGACCAAGGGATGAGAAGAGAATGGATGTTGGAAGGGAGATAGGGGGAGGGATCGAGAGTAAGAATAATGTCCAAAGTTCGGCCGGAGGCATGGGTCGGGCAGGCTACGTGTTGAAGAAGGGACAAGTCTGAGAAAAGGGAGGTGAGGGCCTTGTCGCGGGGACGCAATGGAGAGTCCAGATGGGCATTGAGATCACCCAAGATAACTAGATGGGGGGGACAAGAGGACAGAGTCGGATAAAGTGAGCAACAGAGAGTCCCAGAGTCCGGGGCGCAGAGAAGGGGGAACGTAGAGGAGAAGGAAATAAATGGGGGTAGGAGAATCAGAACGAACTAGGAGAGCTTCGGGATAGGCGGGAGGGGGCGACACCAGCGAAAGGGAGAGGGTGGACCTGAAGATTAGTGCCACCCCCCCACCAGAGCGGCGGAGACGGGGAGTATGAAAAGCAGAATAGCCGGGGGGAAGGCATTGGTGAAGGAGGGCGTCCTCCCCCTCACGGAGCCACGACTCATGTGTGTGTGTGTGTGTGTGTATATGTGTGTGTGTGTGTGTATATATATATATATATATGTGTGTGTGTGTATGTATATATATATATGTGTGTGTGTGTGTGTATATATATATGTATTTGACATGCATATGCACATATTTTATGTGCTAACACTTTCCAGACCCTACCCACACAAACGTTTCTGCCCAGTTCAGGTAAACCTATGTGCCTACAAGCTATAAGCATGTACGTTTACCTGCATTTAATCTGGATATTTTAAAAGGAAGCAGTTTCTGTGCAGGACTTCTCTTTTGTGCACCATTACTGCCAGGGATCCATTTTCTAAATTAGTTCTCATATCTTATATGCAAACTAAACCATTTTTCAAAAACATTCTTGTACTGTCTGCCGTTTCATCTGGTAGACAGGAATATTCACAAAGCTTTCTCATCCAACAAACTAGAGTGTTGGAGGGATACATTTTTGCATAAGCATAATATAAGGTGAGTTGACATAGAAACATTGAAAATGAAAATGGTAGCAAATAAGGACCACCGGGCCCATTGACTTTAACCTTTCTTAGTGAAGTACCACAGAGCCTACTTGATCTCAGGATTTGCCCTCACATTTTCACATTGTCAGGAGATAATACATAAATGATAATTTGCAAATATTTTTGCACTAAAGCCAGCTTACTTAAAAGCAGCAGTGCTATTGAGAGTCTTTGAAATACTAGACTGCTGTTTTTTTCCTGATATCTCCAATTTGGGGCATATTTGTAGATCTCTACTTCTTCATAACAAATTTTATGTATTACATTTTTACACTTTTGAATTTAAGTTTTATGATTCATTTTCATGTGCTTTCTTTTTAAAGGCCTCTTTTTCCAAATCCACTATTTCACCCAGATAAGCCAGCCTTGTAATGTTTTAAGTGTATTAACTGCAATGCAAAACTGGGTCACTTTCTGGGGGGCAATAAAAAGCAGCAGCAGTTAAAGAAAAATAAATCCAGACAGCTACTCATACTGTTTAATAAAAGTGCGATATCCAACAATGTATTTTTACAGGGTCATTCTGGGAGGGATAATTTTAAGTTCATCATGATTGTTGACTTTAATTATCTAAATTTTGGATGGGGTATCTAGAGGCCTGGAAGGTAATTGAGGGGGAGTGGAGCAAAAGGCTAAAAACTGTATTGCAATGTTTGGGTAGATCACATTGGTGGAGGGGTGGTTCTATATGTTAGAGGGCATCAAGTCAAACAGTATAAAGGTTTTTCAGGAAACAAAATACACTTTAGAATATCTCTGAATAGAAATTTCATGTAAAAGGGGGAAGGGAATGGCAGTGGGGGTGTACTACTATCTGCCTGGACAGAATGAACAGACAGATGATGAAATGCTAGCGAAAATTAGGAAAACTAGCAAAGTTTACAACAGTAATAATGGGAGATTTCAATTACCCTGGTATTGACTGGGTCAATATCACATCAGGACATGCTAGGGAGATAAAGTTTCTAGATGAAGTAAATGCTTCATGGAGGAGCTGGTTCAGGAATAGACACGTGGGGACGCTATTTTAGACTTAGTCCTCAGTAGAATGCAGGATCTAGTGCAAGAGGTAATTGTTTTGGCACTGCTTGGCAATAGCAGTCATAATAAATGAAGGAAGGATAGCAAGGAAATTTAATAGATGAAGGAAGGATAGCGAGGAAATTGAATACGCTAGCATTTAACTTTCAGAAAGGAGACTATAATAAAATGAGGAACATGGTTAAGAAAAAACTAAAAGGAGCAACTGCAAAAGTTACATCAGGCTTGGGCGTTATTTAAAAATACTATTTTTTTTTATTTATTTTATTTATTTCTTCTATACCGCCCCTTCCAGAGATCAGGGGCGGTTTACATGGAACAAGTAAACAAATTTGTATACTAATGTATACATTACATGGAACAGAGATTTTTAACTTTATACAGATATATTACATGGAACAGAGTTTTATAACTTTATAACTTTATACAGATAACTGTACATTAATTGTCGGAACTATTTACATTTTGTATACATTTATAAATTTTTGTATCGTAGTGTTGTTCAGAATTTTCTACCTTTTTACAGGTATTCAGAATTTTCTACCTTTTTACAGGTAGTGAGGTGGGGAAATGCTGAACTGTTTTGCAATAGTTGTTTACCATAGGGTTATTACAATGGATTTTTTTTTTTTTTAAGCCATGTGTGTGTGTGGAGAAATTTATTTCCTTTTTTTTTTTTTTCGAGAGTGTTTTGGGGTGTCTGTGGTGGGTGTATGAGGTGGGTATATGTGTGTGGGTAGTTGAGTGGAACCCAGGCCAGATATATTCCATACTTTAAAATAGAAGGAAGGATAAACGACAGCCAGCATGGCTTAAATGTAAGATCAGAGAGACTGTTACAGCTAAAAGAGAATCCTCCAGAAAATGGAAAAAAAAAGCCAAATGATGAAAACAGGAAACATAAATACTGGCAAGATAAATGCAAGGCATTGATAGGCAGGCAAAGAGAAAATTTGAAAAAAAAATTAGCTGTGGAAGTAAAAATGCATAATAAAAACTTTTTCAAGTATATTTGTAGCAAAACACCTGTGAGAGAGTCAGTTGGACCATTAGATGATGAAGGGATAAAAGGTGCACTGAGAGAGGACAAGGCCATAGCGGAGAGCCTGAATGAATTTTTTGCTTCCCTGGGACCAAGCAGGAAGTTGGTCCTCACATTTGGGTGACGTCATTGACAGAGCCCTCACGTGGGAACTCTCACCAGCCTTCACAGAAAGCTTTTGGGAGATCCAGCATGCAGCTCGCCTTATCACTCATTCATCCCCTTATCACCACATAACCCCTCTTCTCCTCCATCTACACTGGTTACCTGTCTCATTTCGCTCCCAATATAAACTACTCACCCTGGTTCATAAAGCCCTACACACCAGTACTCCACAATATCTAGCTGATCTTATTCATTTTCACACCCCCAGACACCCCCCCCCCGCTCGTTCCATTTAAACCGTCTCACCCTTCCTCCCCCTTCCGCTGCCCATCTTCAATCCACCCGCTCCTCAGCTTTTTTCTTCATAGGCCCCGCACTTTGGAACTCCCTTCCCACTTCCCTCCGCCTAGAACCCTGCCACGCAGCATTCAAACAACAGCTAAAAACCCACCTCTTTTCCCTAGCCTTTATCCTCTCCACCTCCCCTCCCCCCTTGTAGCTCTACTCTCCTTCCTCTGCTGTTCCTTAACCCACTTTGCTTTTATAAATTGTAAATTTCTTTTCCTTTTTCCGGCCCTGTGCCTTGCTTTTATTGCTTTTACTTATTGTAAACCGCTTTGATTTTACTGAAGGGCGGTTAATCAAGTTTTAATAAACGTAAACATAAACATGATCACCTTCCTGCCTGAAAGGAGCCATCTTACCTCTTTTTTTTTTCTGTGGAGTCGTCCTGACGTTCATATGTATTTCAGAGAAAAGCTAATTGCCTTATCAGTAGTTTTTGCCGTCCTGGTACCTATTTTCTCTTGATTTGCATATTTTTCACCTTCCTGAACCTCCTGGTATCGTCACTGCCTCAGCACTGTGGGGTTTTTTTTGTTTGTTTGTTTCTATTTTGTTTTTTCGGCGTGCAGGTTTTTTCTTGTGCTCTCCTGCTCGGGGCATTAGAATCTTTCGACATGGTGGAACCTATCTTACCTGACGTCCCAGATGTGGCCGGACTATTTCCATCACAAACCACCATAACCGGTGCCTTCAATGTCTCTGGCCCAACCACAAGCCCTCTACATATTCTCTCTGCTTGAAGATGACACGCAAGGGGCTGAATAACCATGAAATGCAGCGGTAATCTCTGTTCAATTCCAAGACATCGGAATCGACACCTTCAAAGGGCATCACCGAGGACTCAGCCACACGTGATGACTGGGCCAATTTGGAGCCACATGGTTGTAGGGCCCTTGAGCGGTGCGAAGAGGAGCATCCCAGGAAGGAACGGACTCCTTCTCAGTCCTCGTTGAAGGGTAATACTGAATCCAGGGTGTAGACCTATGGACATCGCCATCGAAGGCTTCAACGTGACTCCGAGGGTGAAGGCTGGAAGTGGCTTTTGAAGCTGCCCCAGCAGGAGGAGATTCCTCCCGTGGCCTCGGAGAGTCGACATGGGATTCCCAAGGGGTGTTATCTTTCTCTTTATCTATATTGATCACTTCATATACCGCCCTAGGCATCAGGCCATCAGAGCAGTTTATGGAGTTACAAAAAGACTGCATAGAAAAAGGAAAATAAAGCCACTTTCAGATAGGACAGTTAAGATAGGAGAAGACTGGAGTCCCCCGCTGAAGGAGCTGGCATCAGCACTGAAGCATATGGCGGTGCACTCCCTCCTAACAAAGCAATTGTTAACTCTTGAGCACAACCTGGCTGCCTTTATGACACAGCACAAGCCTCAGGAACTGGGAACCTCCGGTTCCTCGGGGTCAGTGACAGCACCATCCACCACGGGTGCCTCACCAGTGGAGGTCCAGCCAGTTCTTGAAAAACATGCTATCTCCACCAGCATAAATACAGAAGTTCCCCCCAGCTAGTCGCAAACATGTCGGAGAAGACAGGCCTTGTTATCTTTGGTTATGACTAGGAGGCCCATCCCACCTCTCTCCAGAGCCCAGCTAGTTTCCAAAGCCCACTGCACGGTTTCTTCCCTCTCCACAAAAAGGCGGTGATCCTTTTCTCCAACACCCAATGGTCTCTCTGGAGTATGTTGAAGAACATAAAGGAGCTTTGAGAAGATTACCATTTTATATAGAGTCCAAAAGTGCAAGAGGGAGGGGTCTCCAATCTCATAAACATTCCCCTATCCCTTTAACCAAAGCTGGTATGTTAATCGAGTATCGGTGCCGGGAGTTAGTAGGTATCTATGTCCTTAGGTATTTAAAGTGGTCTCTGGCCCAACGCAGTGGGAAGGGAGAAGGCCATTTCATTTGTAGGTCCCCTCACACATCTAGTGCCTCCAATTTCATCATATTCAATCTAAAGCCTGCTAACGTTCCATACTGTTCAACTTCCAGAAGCAGCAACCCCACTGGGTTGTTCAAATGAACCGAAAGGTCGTCCACAAAAATGGCAACCTTAAAACATTCCTTCCCATTAGTTACCCCGGCAATGTTCTTATTAAGGCATATCTTCCGTAGAAGGAGGTTCAAAGATGATACAAATAATAGTGGGGGCAGTGGGCATCCCTGTCTTGTTCCCCGTTCCAGCCTAAAGTATTCAGTCAGCCTACCATTCACTACAATCGCTGCCTTCGGGGCATTATACAAGGCTTTAATCTTCTGTATAAAGCCATCACCAAGCCCGTAGCTTCGCAGGGCCATGAACAGATATTGCCAGCTGACCCTGTTGAAAGCCTTTTTAGTGTCAAAACTTATAAGAAGGGATGACCGTCTATGGTAGTGAATCCATTCTAGGGAAGTCAAAATCCGGTGAATGTTCCCTACAGAATACCTCCCCTGCACAAACTCTGCCTAGCAGGGATGATTAAGATCAGGCAGATGTACTGCCAGTCTGTCAGCTAAGATCTTAGCAAACCCCTTAAGATCAAAATTGATCAGAGAAATGGGCAGATAAGAGGCTGCTATCTGAGGATCCTTCCTGGTTTGGGTAAGACAGTGATGTGTGCTATATTTTCATCATACTTTATTTTCCCTGTTGAAAGCTAGCTGTTGTAGACTTCTACCATGTGTGGGATAACTCTTTTTAACACCCAGTCACGGTCTACATCTAAAGCTAGGGTGACCAGCAAAATTGAAGTCAACCAAGGATCAGACTTAGACCACTACAGAAATTCGGTTTAATCCAGGCTGTTACAGGAAAGGGCCAAAGACTGATTCTGACCCTGACCCTTAACCTGCTTAATCTTAGCAGAAGGCAGGTAGTAAGCTCTAGAAATCAGAGGTATCGATTCCACAGGTATTTTCAGCACAGTAGTCAAAAACCTCTTGAAAAGTTCCAAAGGTGAAATAGAAGGGACCTTAGGAAAATTCAAAACCCTTAAGTTTCTGCTTCTGGAGGAATTTTCCAAGGCTTCCACTTTTCGGTGTAAATTTTCTTAATCCTTCATAACAGCAGCAACAGAGTCTATTGAAATTCATTTCAGTAGAAGAAATCTTCATAGGAAGGGACCTCAATAGGGATTCATGCACCTTCACTTTCTGTCCAAAAAAGCAAACTGGCCTGAGATAGACTGGTGTTGCCCCAACAAAGATTGCTGAAGTTTATAAAGGGCTTCTCACAAATTTTCAAATGAAAAAAACTTGAGTTCTCTACTATACAGTCCGATATTCTGGATCAGGATCCTGCATACCTGATGAAACTGGCCCCACCTCAGATGGAAATCCAGTTAGTCTGTCCAGGCTGCAAAGACGCCAACTGGTTCTCCTTAGTCCCCACCTCTCCAACGACTCCAGGAATGATCTCTAACACCTGGGAAATGCTTCCAGGGCAGGGGGGCTGTACTTTAGGTGGGGGAAACATGCTTGCGTCAACCAGCAAGGCACCCTCCATCGCAGCCTCGCTCGACCTTGTCACTGGCTTGGCTGGTGGTATCCGGCACTCTGGACTCAAGGAGACATTGGGCCCAAGGGCAGGTGAGGGATCTCCTTCTACCCTTGCTTCACCCAGCGGGCCGCCCGAAGCTTTCACTCCACCGCTGGGATTCAGGAACAAGTCTATCGGCCCAGTAACCTCTGACAGCTCCTACAGGAGCTTCGCCTTCCTTTTTCAAGATGAATGTGGCATAAAAGCACAAAAAAGGTAATTATCAATGCAAAGGAAGATGCTGCTGTAGGAGACCTTCAGAGAGTGTCTGCCACCTCCATCTTCCTCCATGTCTCTCTTTCTATGGGTGCTACTCACATAAGCAATGATTTTACCCTTGAGGACTGCCTTAGCTGTGCTCCATAGGGTCAACTCATCCATATCTAGCTGACTATTTTCTTGTATGTATTCTTGCCAGGCCCTTTCTCAGGTATACATGGAAAGCTTTATCATTATATAGGGCAGGATTCATTTTCCAAATAAGTTCTCTCGATCTCCCTCCCCACTTATTGCACATGCTCACAATTGAGTGGTACGATATCAGCGGGGTTCCATATCTGTTGAATGCAGCTGAAAAAACAGTCCCTCAGAAATTAAAATAAAATCCAACCTTGCATAAATTTTATGGGCATTCAAGTAAAAAGAGAAATCTAATTTTGTAGGATGAAGACTCCAGAAAGTTCTATCATGAAGAGGTTAACCCCCTTAGCCCTATGATCTTTTGGCAGTACTCAAGAAGGCTTACAATCTGCTCCCAACTTGGACGTTATGTTAGTCACCAGCCACAATTTTGAGATAGTCTGGAAACTCTGACATTTTAGCTATTATATTAGAGAACCAATAAGTGGTCATATACATTTGGAGCATATAGGTTGCACAGTACCACTTTGACTTCCATCAGGTTCCCTGCCATAAGAACATATCTGCCCCCTTCATCAGTGACTATTTGATGGGGTTCAAAGGTAAGTTTCTTATGGATCAGTATTGCCATGCCCCTCTGCTGTCCATTAAAGGAGGAAAAACCCAATTCGCCTAGTCAATCCCTCTTCAGTTTCTGTGTTCCACTGTGTTAAGATGTGGTTCCTGCAGGATTGCTACCCCCATACCATGACATTTGAAGTGGTGCAGCACCTTAGATCTATTAATAGGGGAGTGCAGGCCATCAACATTGTGTGACAACTTTCAAATCATCCCTACCCATCCTGACCAAAGAGTGGATGACAATAATCAGTTATTCTTGGGCTGTGTGCCATCTGGGCTTCCCAGCCAAACCCTCCAGCACCACACCGGACATCCAATGCTATGGAGCATAGGAGCAAGCCCCCCACCCCTCCTCCTATCCCCCCACTCAACATTCATACTTCTCAAAACCATATCCACTTTCATGTTCACAGCCTCCCTGCCTCACACATATTCTCCCCTGACCCAACAGCCCCTTTTCCATCCCCCAATACCTATTCACCTTTATTCCCCCCAGAACAGGCCCACAAAACATGTTTATGCCTCCCAAACTAACATAGAAACATAGAAATATGATGACAGAAAAAGACCACATGGCCTATCTAGTCTGTCCTTCCATATCAACAACTACAACAGTCCCCTTTTTACCTTTAGAGATCCTCTGTGTTTGTCCCATGCTTTTTTGAATTCAGTTACTGTCCTCATCTCTACCACCTCCACTGGAAGACTATTCCACGGATCCACTACTCTTTCCATAAAGAAATATTTCCGCATATCACTCCTGAATCTATCTCCCTTCACCCTCATCCCATGTCCCCTCGTAGCAGAACTTGCTTTCAATTGAAAGAGGCTCTCTCCCTGAACATTTATGCCACAGAGGTATTTAAACATCTCAATCATATCACCTCTATCCCGCTTTTCCTCTAAGGTGTACATATTAAGATCCTTCAGTCTGTCCTCATATGCTTTATAATGAAGACCACTAATCATTTTAGTAGCCACCCTCTGCACTGACTCCATCCTGTTCACATCCTTTTGAAGGTGCGGTCTCCAGAATTGCACACTATACTCCAAATGAGGTCGCACCAAAGACTTATACAGAGGCATTATTACCTCCTTTTTTCTGCTAGCCATTCCTCTCTGTATGCACCCAAGCATCCTTCTAGCTTTTACCGTCACCTTTTCTACCTGTTTAGCTACTTTAAGATCATCAGACACAACCACGCCTAGGTCCTGCTCTTCTTTAGTGGACAAAAGTACTTCACCCCTTATACTATATTGCTCCCTTGGATTGCTGCAGCCCAAATGCATGACCTTACATTTTTTAACATTAAACCCCAGTTGCCAAGTTCTAGACCATTCTTCAAGCTTAGCTAGATTCCTCCTCATGTTATCTACACCTTCCTGGGTGTCTACTCTATTGCAGATTTTGGTGTCATCCACAAAGAGGCAAACCTTACCCGACAGCCCTTCCGCTATATCACTAACAAAGATGTTAAAAAGAATCGGACCAAGGACAGATCCCTGGGGCACACCACTGGTAACATCCTTCTCCTCAGAGTGAGCTCCATTTACTTGTACTCTTTGTCGCCTCCCACCCAACCAATTTCTAACCCAAGCAGTAAGTTTAGGGTCCATCCCTAGGGTGCTCAGTTTGTTTATAAGTCGCCTGTGAGAAACAGTGTCAAAGGCTTTACTGAAATCCAAATACACCACATCTAGGGCTCTCCCTTGGTCCATCTCCCTGGTCACCCAGTCAAAGAAATCAATCAGGTTTGTCTGACAAGACCTGCCTCTGGTGAATCCATGCTGCCTCGGATCCTGTAATCCGCTGGACTCCAGAAACCTCACTATTTTCTCTTTCAGCAGCGTTTCCAATAATTTACTCACCACTGAAGTTAAACTAACCGGCCTGTAGTTTTCAACCACATCCTTACTTCCGCTTTTGTGTAAAGGCACCACATGAGCCTCTCTCCAGTCCCTTGGCACCACACCCGATACCAACGAGGCATTGAAAAGGTCAGTCAGTGGAGCTGCTAGAACGTCCCCAAGTTCCCTCAGTATTCTAGGGTGTAGCCCATCCGGTCCCATCGCTTTGTCTACTTTAAGTTGAGCTACTTTCTCACGAACACAGTCTTCTGAAAATTGTTCAAGATGTCCCTCGCTTCTGTTCCTATTTGTGGGTGTTTTCTGAGGTCTTGCTCCTGGTTCTTCATCTGTGAACACAGAACAAAAATATTTTTTAAGCAATTCCGCTTTATCCTTATCAGCTTCTACATATTCCTCTCCTGCACCTTTGAGTCTGACAATACCACTTTTGCCCTTCCTCTTCTCACTAATATATCTGAAAAATGTCTTATCCCCCCATTTTATTGTACTGGCTATTTCCTCCTCCTTCTGAATCTTTGCCTTCTTGACTACTTTGCTAGCTTCTCTAAGTTTTTTCAAATACAGATGCCTGTCTTCCTCTCTCTGTGATCTGTTGTATTTTATGAAGGCCTCCCTCTTTTTCTTCACTTTTTCAGCTACTTCTTTCGAAAACCATAGCGGTCTCCTTTTCCTTTTACCTTTATTTACCATTTTAACAAAAAGGTTGGTTGCCCTTAAAATATCCTCTTTCAGTTTTGCCCACTGTTTTTCTACATCCCCCAGCTGTTCTCATCCCACTAACGACTCCCTAAGGTATTGTCCCATCTTCGCAAAGTTAGTCTTCCTAAAGTCTAAGATCCTCACCTTTGAATGGATTCTAACAGCCCTAGTCCTAATACTGAACCACACCATCTGGTGATCACTGGATGCAAAATGATCTCCCACTACAACATCAGAAACACTTTCACCATTGGTAAGCACCAAGTCCAGTATGGCCCCTTCACGTGTGGGGTCTGTTACCAATTGCCTGAATAGTTCTCCCTGTAGAGAATCCAGGATCTCCTTACTTCCAGATGATACTGCAGCAGGAATGTGCAAATCAACATCTGGCATATTGAAATCTCCTATCAGTAGCACTTCCCCTTTCCTAGTAATGCTGCGTATGTCTTCAATTAACTCTCTGTCCACCTCTTCCTCTTGTGAGGGAGGTCTGTATATCACACCAATGCAAATAGATTTCTCTTTCCCTCTTTCTAGTTTAACCCACAATGCCTCCTCTCTCCCTTTTAAGCTCTGTAATTCCAAATCTTTAATAGTAGTTTTTACATATAGTGCCACTCCTCCTCCCCTTCTTCCTACCCTGTCCTTTCTGAATAAAGTATAGCCAGGTATAGTTACCTCCCAATCATGGTTTTCTGTAAACCATGTTTCTGTAACTGCCACTAAATCCAAGTCAGCCACTCCCACCAAAGCTTCAACATCAGGGATCTTATTTCCCATGCTACGGGCATTTATACACACTGCTTTCCATATGTTACCCTGTTACCTATTTCTATAAAGGTATTTAATGTATCACCTACCTCGGGGCTTTCACTTACCTGGGGGCTTTCTTCACCCATCCCCAACGAATCTAGTTTAAAGCCCTCTTCAGTAGATTAGCCAGTCTACTACCGAAGACGCATTGACCTTTCTTGGACAGATGGATGCCATCTCTGCTCTGCAACCCTTGGAACAGCATCCCATGGTCTAGGCAACCAAAACGTTCTCGATGACACCATCCACGCAGCCATGCATTCATTTCCAGGATGCAAGTCTCTCTGCCTTGGCCTTTACCCTGAACAGGGAGGATTGAAGAGAACACCACCTGTGCACCTAACTGCTTCACCCTCTGTCCCAGAGCCATGAAGTCACTTTTGATACGTTCCGAGATATACCTGGCAGTATCATTTGTTCCAACATGGATTAGCAACATTGGGTAATAGTCAGTGGGCTTGATGAGTCTCGGCAAACTCTCCGTAACATCTTGGATTTTGACACCAGGCAGACCGCATACCTCTCTGGACATCAAGTCTGGTCGGCAGATTTTATTTTTTTATTTTTTTTTAGCTGTATTTATATCCCGCTTTTCACCGGGTCAAAGCGGTCAATTGGGAGATACATTTAACACGAGGGGATATGACACACATACGCTAATACTTACAGGGAACATGGGCAATGGAGGGTTAAGTGGCTTGCCCAAGACCACAAGGAGTGCCTATAGGACTAGAAATCCCAGTCCCTCCGGCCTGAGATTGCTGTCCCCTGGTGGGACTTGAACCCCCGGCCCGAAGTACCTTGTCCTAACCACTAGGCCACTCCTCCCAGATGGACGCCTCAGTACCCCTCAGAAGAGAGTCTCCAACCACCACTACCCTTCGTTTCCTTCTGGTCACTGATTCTGCAACTTTGGGGTACTTGAGCTCTGGTTCTTCGCTTTCCAGGGATGCTTTCACCATCTCCACTTCCAGGGCTGCATAATGGTTCTTCAATTCAAGGGCTGGAGAAGTTGGATTGGTGATTTTGCACGCCCTGGTGACTTGTGTCCAACCATCGACATTCTGTTGGCACCCATCTTCTCCTGTGCTGGAGAGCTTGGTTGCTGCAAGAAGCATCTCATCAATGTACTTCTCACTGTCTTGAATGCTCCTCAGCCTCGCCACCTCCTCTCTGAGTTCCTCCACTTGTTTCCTCAGAGCTTCAGCATGCAGGCACCCTGCACATGGAACCGGTCCTTCAACTGGCATTAGGACCTCTGTCTGGACCGAGGCAGAGGCTGTAACGGGGGCAACAGCTTTAGCGATTCGATTTTTCCCAGCCATTGTTCTGTTTGTGGAGCTTAGGTATCTGTTAAAGCAAAAGAGAGAGATCTACCAAGTACCAGCCGGTTTCCCAGCTGTCCTTTCAGAGAAAAAGCAGTTAAATCTCTTTAATTATATTCAAAATGTGCTGGTCCAATTCTCTGAGATTTGTTAAATGGGGGGGGGGGGGTGCCCTATAAAGCAAGACTGCTCAAAAGAACAAAAGAATCATTGCCAATTTAAAAAAAAAAAAACACTCTCCTCGCGGTACCTACATCAATCACCCACACCAGCGCCTCCACCTCCAACAGAGCTTTCCACTTCTATGCTCCAACCATCTGGAACTCACTACTACCAGACCTTCGTTCCCTCAAGACACTGGGAGATGTTCACCGAAAGTTAAAGACACTCATCTGCCTTGATTTTTTTGGCTCTGACACTTAGTCACACCTTAAAAGCCCTTAAGACATAGAACTGTGACCATAACGATGACCATAACTCTTAACATGTGGCCTCCAGACTCTTCACCAAGCCCACATGTACATCATCCATACAGTCCTCAGAGCAATCTACAACTCTTTCCCTGCTCTGTCTACTTTGTATATTACTTTGTACAGTTAACTATGTTACCAACGATTGTATATTACTTTGTTCAGTTAGCTTTGTTACCAAAGGTTCCAAGATTTGTGCTCTACTGTTACTCTGTTGCCTTGTTAAATGCACCATAGTTTAATTGACTCACTTTGCTAAGAACTGTTCTCTGGAATGTTCCTAGCAGTTCTATGTAAACCGCCGTGATTAGTGGATATGGCGAAATAAAAGAGTTGTTTAAAATAAATAAATAAGAACACCCTCTCATGCTCCACAGCAAGCAAGGAACAATATGAAGATAACATATTCAAAGGAAAAAAATAATACAGTTCTCCGTGCCCTTTCCTTATGTCTTTATCTTTCTTTATCTTTATTAATATTTGATATACTGCCCTAGGACTCGGGACATCAAAGCAGTTTGCAATTACAAAACAGGAAAGGCTGTTAAAAAGAGAGAAAGGAACATCATTTTTGACACGACAGTTAAGGCAGAAAGGGGCAGAGAGGTTAAGGGATAGCAAACTAGGGAGTGGGGGAAGGTAGGTCATAAGCAAGCTGGAACAGATTGGTTCAAATATATGCTTCAAACCTGAGAAATGAGAGCTCTGAGCATAAGGTGGCAGATAAAGAGTTCCATAAGGCAGGGGACAGAAAAAAGAATGCAGTGTGTTGTGTTTGTTCCGGGTGTGTAAAGACCTAAGAAGGCAGTGGGAAATGAAAATGGGGGAGATCAGTTAGGTATTGTGGGATACCTGTATGGATTGCCTGATGATCTGTAATGAGAATTTTGTAATCATTGTGAAACTTTATTGGTGAGCAAGAATGGGCATGACAGGTTGCAGTAAGAAGAATGTGTAAAGATCCATGCCGCCCTGTTTTGAAGAAGTTGAAGATGACAAAGTTGGTAGTGAGGAAGACCAGCGAGTGCACCATTACAGTAGTCGAGCCTAGAAATCACTAGTGACAGGAGAAGGGTTGTGAGGGAGTGAGTGTCAAGAGAGGAATGAAGGGCATGAATCTGGCGCAGAAAGAAAAAAGACTGCTGGACCAAGAAGCACAAGTGATCATGAAATGTTAGGGAGGAATCCAAAATGACACCAAGATAACGAAGGGACTGAACAAAGGGGACTGGAGAGTGAATCAGGAGAGGGGCTACAAAGGGACAGGGGGTTTTGAAAATGAGCCAAATAGTGGAACATTTAGAGAGGTTAAGATGTAGGCAGTTTGCGGAAAGCCAACCTGAATCAGCAGACAGACAGGAATTTAGAGGGGTCAGGTCTGGGGAATGTGAGTTAGTGTGAAAGAGGAGACAAATGTCATCTGCACAGAGATAAACAGAGATGCCAAACTGTTGTATTAGCAGAGCAAGTGGTGCCAGAAAGATATTGAAAAGGAGGGGTACCAGCACAGATCCTTGAGGAACACCACAGGTGAAAGGGGTTGAGGGAAAGGAGACTGCACCACAAACTACAGAGAACATAAGAACATAAAATATGCCATACTGGGTCAGACACAGGTTCCACTATTTATTTTACTGTGCTCTTTAGAATCAGTGTGGTTTACATGTATACTAACAGGTACTTTTTATTCCCTTGTCCCTGAAGGGCTCACAATCTAAGTGTACTTAAGTTAAGTAGCTTGCCCAAGGCCACAAGGAGTGGCCATGGGACTAGAGACCCCAGTCCCTCTGGCCTGAGGTTGCTTGTCCCCATGTGCGAATTGAACCCTTGGCCCTCTGGCCTGAGGTAACCTGTCCCAACCACTGAGCCACTCCTCCCTCCTATGCTTGTATTAGGTCAAGCAGTGATATCCCGGGTCACTTTTAATAATGGTTTATGGACCTTTCCTTCAGGAACTTGTCCAAACCTTTTTTAAACTCAGCTACACTAACAGCTTTTACTACATCCTCCAGTAACAAATTCCAGAGTTTGATTACACGTTGAGTGAAAAAATATTTTCTCTAGTTTTAAATAGTTTACCCTGTAGCTTCATTGCATTTCCCCTAGTCTTTCTATATTCTGGTTACATAAGCAATCGATCTATGTTTACCCGTTCCACTCCATTCATTAATTTATAGACCTCTATCATATTTCCCCTGTCTCTTTTCCCCTCCACCATTCCGAGACGCCGGCGCATGCTCATTAGTGATCCGAAAGTTCCAGTAAGGTTCAGTCATTAAATAGCAAACTTAGCCAATGAACGCTAGACAGATGTCCACAGCTAGCATGTGTAACCAAGGCCACTGAAACTCCTCAGAACAAACATTTGCAACCTTTTAGAGAATACTGATCCAATCCAGCTCTTTGTTAAGTCCCAATGGTTCGACAGTGGACCAAGTGAAAATCCATCTCTGTTCTAAGATTTGAAGTAGTTGTTCACGATCACCACCCCTCAGATTTTCAGGCACTCTGTCAAGCACTCTCCAAGTCAGATCCTCAAAAGAATGATGGAAATCTAGGCAATTCTGTACAATCGGAGCTGATAATGTGCCAGTCCTAAGTCTGGAAGCATGCTGCGCTGAGATGGATCCGTACAGGGCGAACCGTCCTCCCGATGTATAAAAGGTTGCAAGGGCAAACCAAAACATATACCACATAGGACGTCAAACAAGTGGTGTACCACCGTGCTTTATGAACCAAGCTGGAATTTGGCACCAGCCATTCATTACCCGTTATAGACTATGAGCAATAAGTACAAGAAGAACACATAAAATGACCCACTTCCGAAGATCTTTCTGGTGTACATCTATCCAAAGGGGAAGGAGTAGCACCCACTATATCACAAAGATTAGACCCTCTGGAATGTGCTATCTGCAATCGACCCTGAAAGCACGGGTGTAGTTGTAAAACATGCCAATGTTTAAGAAGAATTTTTCTGACATGAGTGTGGGACATGTAAGGAAGGACTCCCACAATCGCATCCGAATGAGCAACGGAGTTCAGATCACTTGAACACTCCAAACCAGGTGAAGGGAATAACCATTCCCGATGGGTATACTTAGCTCTCAAAAAGGCTTGCTTGATGATTTTCTTAGGATAACCTCGCTGAGCAAGCCGAAGCAACAGATCTTGAGCATGTTTTAAAAAATCCCCAAATTCAGAACAAATCCGTCAAAGCCTAAGAAATTGGCCATAAGGAAGACCTCTCTTCAAAGACGGTGGATGAAAGCTGGTGAAAGTGAGAAGCGTGTTCCGCTGCACCGATTTTCGAAATAATGTTGTATGAAGAACATTTTGGCTTTTGAAAACTAGTACATCAAGGAATTCCAATTGAGATAAATGGTGATGCATGGTAAAAGACAAATTCGATCTCAAAGAATTTAACCAATGCAAAAAAGATTGTAAAGAGGATTCCATGCTTGTCCACAAAAAGAAAATATCATCAAGGAACCGAACTTTCGGATCACTAATGAGCATGCGCCGGCGTCTCGGAGTGGTGGAGGGGCCGTATGGTTGTTTTCTTTTCTGGCAGTTCAATTAAGCATTGAAGCAGGGCATGGAGCGTATATTTGCCCGAAACGCAGTGCTGTGTACTTTTGGATAACTGCTCTTTTTGGAAATTGTTTCCCTTTGGAAGTTACCACTTCTGTTTTGTCTTCTTGGAATTTGAGAAGGACATTGGAATATCTGCTGCTGTGTTCCGTTTCATGTGATATTCAATTCAGGATCAACGGCGGTTCAGATAAGTCAAGTTTTTAAATCAATTTTCTTACATAAGTACATTTATGTTTTGAAGGTGACACCAAGTTGTGGTGTTCTTTTCACCTTTCTCTTTTTGGCTACGTTGTGGGCCTATTTAATTGGACTGTAATAAAACTGAGTAAAATGGAAGTAACGGCTTCGAGAGGTTTTTAACCTCATGGCTGATCTTCCGACAAAAATACTTCCAATATTTATGTTCCCCTGCGCTCGCTCATATTTTTGGATGTTTTTTCACTCTTCTTTAGTTTAGGGATGAGAATCTAAACGGCATATCAAGGCAAGGTGTCCTCATTGTGCGTGTGTGTGCATACCAGTATTTGGATGAGAATGGCCTCCCTCTCTTCCAGCCCATGGTGGACTTTTCTCTTAGAAGAAAAGGAGAGTCCCCTATAATGACATTTTCTTTTTGCCCACCACCACCACATGCTAGACTGTTTCATTCTTCCACCCCACTTTAAAGCTGTTTTACCTTTCCTCTATTTCTCTTTCCCATGCAGCCCTTTCTGTTACAATTTCATGCATATCTTCTCCTTTCATCTCCTCTGCTGGAAGGATGGTCTCTTCCATCCACCTCAGTCCATCTCTGTCTCAGCAGGCCTTCATCAGCAAACTTGGGAGACCTTCTGTCTTCACCAAATAACAGATTACACTTCACCAGCCATCCCATGCCTGCATTTTTAAAACAGGGACAGGTTGCTGTTCTTGAAGTCCATGAGAACAGCAGTGTCAGCCCACACGCTTTGAAAACTATGTGTTCAGTGGCTATGAGTGAGAGGAATTTAAGCCGTTGTTGAGCTCTACCTGCTATATCTGCTCCTGTGCTCATTCAGCTGAGCACATTCAGCTCAAATCCTGCTCCCTTATTGACTTTCTTCACTTCAAATTCATGCTTACCTCAATTCAGTCAGCCTTAGTACTTGATCCATCTGACTAACTCTCTTGCCACTGACCCCTGCTGTTTTTCTCAACTCTTAGCTCTCTCCTCAAGGCACCTCCGCCTCCGACCCTCCTCCTCTTTCTGCCCAAACCTTAGCCAACTTTTTCCATGACAAAATTTACAATTTGAACAACTTCATCCCTCTTCCCACACTTCAATACCAACCTTTCCCCTCAATCTCTGTTACTCTTTCATCTTTTTCCAAGATCTCTGAAGAGGAAACCTCTCATCTTCTTTTTCCTCTAAACTTACTACTTGCTCGTCTGATCCTATCCCCACCTATCACCTTAACTCCATTTCCTCCTCTGTCATCCCTACCGTCTCACATATTCTCAATAGTGGTTAGAACACTGGCTTGGTAACCAAGCAACCAGGGTTCGATTCCCACTAGCACTCCTTGTGGCCTTGGGCAAGTCACTTAACCTTCCATTGCCTCGGAAGAAAGGCCTGGCAATCTACTTCCGGTGACACTGCCAAGAAAACCCAGGAGCTTCTGGGTCGCCAGGAGTCAGGACTGACTCGAAGGCACACATTGCATTTGCCCTCCCACTGCTTCTGTCCCTGCAGCCTTTAAGCATGCTGTGGTCACACCTCTCCTCAAGAAACCTTCACTTGACCCTAGTAGCCCTTCTAATTATCATCTGATCACTCTTCTTCCCTTCATTTCCAAACTTCTTGAGCATGTAGTCCTCCACTGTTGTCTCAAATTTCTTTCCTCTCAAGCCCTTCTGGATCCACTTCAATCTGGCTTTCGTCCCTTACATTCTATTGAGACGGCACTTGCAAAGTCTCCAGCGACTTGTTCCTGGTTGACTACTGCAATGTTGCCCTGGCCGGTCTCCCCCTTTTTCAACTCTAGCGCCTTCAATGTCTCCAAAACACAGCAGCTCGGATTCTTACACACGCCATCTGCTCGGATCACATTACCCTGGGCTTATCCGACTGCACCGGCTGCTACTTAAATACCACATTGATTATAAGTTACTTATTCTTGTTCACGAAGCACTTCACACTGGTATTCCACAAATATCTCTCAGATCTCCTGCAATATCACACCCCGCATCGCTTCCACAGGTCTATTCTCTCTAATCGCCTGGCTCTTCCTTCCCCTTCTCGTGAGCACCTCAAACTCACCCCTCTTTTGTCTTGTCTGTCTTAATTAGATTGTAAGCTCTGAAGAGCAGTGTGTATGCCTTGTAGCGCTATATAAATGATTAATAGTAATAGTAAGTAGGTCAGGGCCTATAATGATAGAGCTACAGTATTGTTCATTTGCTAATCTAAGGTTCGCCTCCACTGAGGACATTTATAAGGCTGTGAGATTTAATTCAGTCTACATTTTAGTGTCTGGAAAATGACTAGACCTTAGAAGGTTATAACAAGGCAAGTTTCCCACTGACTTGACCAAGATAAAAAAGGTATGTCAATTATAACACCCACCCACCCACAAACATTGCCTACACACACAAGCTTATCATACCACGTTATTAAATACCCTTATGTTAAATGTTACCCTTCAATTATACTGTCTAAATGCTGTTAAGTAACTGTACTGTCTAAATGTTTACACATGCCCTAATGTTAAATGTAACCCTCCAATTGTGATGTGACGTGACCACCTTGATTGAAGGATAAGGTGGCATACAAATCTGTCTAAATAAAATTGCCTCCGGTACAAAACTTAGATTGTAAGCCTTCTTGAGCAGAAAAATACCTACTGCACCTGGAGCTCTGATGTGGAAAGGCAAATGATCACATTTTAAACAAAACATACTAATAAATAAATAAACTTGGATTAACTAGACAGAATAAAATTAATTACTAATGTACAGTCATCCCATAAGATAGGATTTGCACTGCTGATCTCGTTGATAATGACAATCATGACTGCGAGTTCAAAATCACAAAGTTGTTATGTGTTTTCTTATGTTTTCTGATAAGACAAAATAGATCTTGAAACATGACCATTTCTTCTTTAGATACTATCCAAAAAAATATAAAAATGAAAAATAGTTTTATACCTCCCTTATAAGGTGTCTTCTTTGTTACAAACTGAGATAATTTTGCAAAATATACTCTGAGTAATGTGTTAAACATTTGAAGGCTCAATGAATCAGAGTTACCTGTATTTGAAGAAGTAGTAGTATGGAAGTAAGGATAGCAGATGTTGAGTGTTTATGTTTCCGTGGCAATACTGTTTTGGAACTCTTGAGTGCTACTATTTAATTCTACTTTATAATATTTCTAATGGTGGTATAATAATACTTTGAAATGGGTGAGTGCTGCTCTCTCTTTTGCCCAAATAGACAGGAAGGTAATACTAATGAAAACACTCATATTGCTTTTATCAGTATTGATATTTTTGTCCCCAGCAGCTGTCCATCAGAATGGACTATCAATGACTCAGATGATGATGGGTTTATCACCAAATATCCTGCCTGGACCTAAAGAAGGAGATATAGCTGGCCATGATGGTGGACATGAGTCAAAAAGAATACACATTGAAAAAGGTAATCATAAATGTTATGCTAATTATTATTTAGAATTCAATGTTGTGCTGTTGAATAAATACTTGATTTGATTTCATTTGTAGCATGTTTGTAGTATATATGTTAAAAAACAAAAAAAAAAACTAGTGATCTAACAAAAAGCTGTGAGGAGGTAAATAGCTAATATTTGTGAAACAATTTAGCTTGGGACAAGCAAATTTCAGTTGAGTTTGAAATGATCAATGAGGTAAATCCTTCAGGTTTAATGCCACTGATCATAAGAAAATCTATAGCAAATCAGCTTAAATCCATAATAAATGTTGACAATCCATCAACAGATTTCTGTAAATTCCCTGTGGATTTTGCATCAGTTGATTCATTTCCTTGAGAGAGAAACAAAACAAATTATTAGTCCTAGGGATTTTTCACAGGTATTGAGAAATGTATTTGTGAAAATAATTTTAAAGAAAGCCATACATCCTGATTAAGAAGTACTTCTGCTTGCCTAGAAAGAGAATTGGATGAATAGTTTTTTATCTTTCAACTTACTGCATTACCCTCCTTAATTCAATTTTCAAACATATGCATTTCAAGCATCTCAGTAAACATAAACAAGGACTCTACTGTACACAATGATTACTGTACATCTTTTCTATGAGATAAAATTTGTGCCAGAAAGTCAGATAAAAGATTTTGTCCTTTCAGAAGTCAACAAATGAGCAGTTGTTCAAATTAAGTACTTTGCTTGGTAGTTTAGGGACTGTTTTTCTCCTGTGGGTCATTTCTAGATTCAAACATGGAATGACAGTGGCAGATAAGGAACACCTAGTCGTCAAGACTGTCCACCTGTGCCCTGCTTACTGTGCTATCACATATTTTCTCTAGTGTAGTTATTTATTTATGTATTTATTTAAACTTTCTTTAATACCTCTTTTCAGGTTGTCAAAGCAGTTCACAGAGAACGTTAGCTTGTTACAGAGAACTTCAGGGGTGGGGTGTGGTTCATACTTTATAACTTTGAAACTTTTACAGTAACTTATATACAATGAATTGGTTAGGTGAGTGGGTTGGGGGAGGGGTGGGGTAGTGGAGAGGGTTAAGCTGAGATGGGGAGAGTAAAGGGTGAAGTGTTTTAGGGCAAGCTTTTAAGTGTCCGTTCCATAGGCTTAATGAAAGAGACATGTCTTTAATTTGTTACAGAAATCAGAGCGATCGTTGATGGCTCTTAAGTGGCTTGGTGGTGCATTCCAAGTTGAAAGGCCATATATTGAGAACGTTCTTTTACAGGTGGATTGAGAGCATTTTGTTTTGCGGGCAGGTATGCTGAGCAGGTTTAAGTTTGGTAGCCTTATTGCTCATGAATTGTAGTTTCTCTGTAGTAGGGTCTGAAGGTACTCAGCCGATTGGTAGTGGATGACTTTGAACATAGTAATTATTGCCTTGAACTTGATCTGGATTGAATTGGAAGCCAGTATAGTATCTTGAGTATGGGTTTTATGTGGTCTTGCCTCGGGGTTCCAGTGATAAGGTGGGCTGCAGTATTTTGTACTAGTTGTAGGGATAGATTGTTTGTTTAGGGAGGCCATGGAGTATTGAGTTGTAATAATCAAAGTGAGGAGTAATTATAGCTTCGCAAAGTGTTCTGAAGGTGTCTGGTGTTAGTAGGGGGCGTAGTTTGTGGAGGGTCTTCATTTTGAAATATGCTGTAGTGATGGTTCTTTTAATATGTGATTGGAAGATTATTCTCTGGTTTAGTATGACCCCCAGACATTTAACTTCAGATTTCACTTTGATTTCTTTGTTGTCAGTCTTGATTGCTGCAGAGGGTTTGTAGTTTGGGTGTATGATCTCTTCCACCCTTTTGCTACCAGTAACGTCACTATGTCTGTCTCATGTATGCTTGAATTGTGCAGCTGCGTTCTCTTCTCCAGCTTTTTTGGAATGCTCTTCCCAGTGGCATCATAGTAATAGCTGGTGCTGAATATTCGAATTTAGCACTGATTGCTGACACGATGCAGATAGTGGTAATATGCAGCCTGCTATACAGATAAATTTAGGACAGCCTTTAAGATGTCAACATTTATCTAGATAACTTATCTGGATAGTGACTGAATATCACCATGATCCTTATAAGTGCTGTCTCTGCCCAAGATCTGTCCCAAGACCACCTTGGCACTATCCAGATATGGCTATGGTAGTGGCACGGTCCTCACAGTGCTTGATGGCATTTAACTTAGCAGATGCTGCTAACCGGTAAGTGTCTTTGAATAGACCATTTTTAAAGATCAAGAACTCCTGGCAAAGGTATATCTCTCTTCACTACCATATTGCACATTCCACAGTTGGGGGGCAATGATAGGAAATGATTACTCTCTTAGACCTCCTACTAGGTTTGTCAGGATACGTGACATATTCAGGAATGCCTCCTGAAAGGACCTCAGTAGACCTGAGGAATAATACATATTCTATTATTCCTGATGGGGCTATATCATGATAGGTTCAAAGGTGAGCAGTAGAATTTTGAATTGCATCCTGGAAGCAAGTGATGTTGTCATAAAGTTGGTGAAACTTTAACAAGTTGAAAAGAATACATTAACATTGTGACACAATGATGTGTTTCCCCCATTTCCAAAATAAGGCATGTCGGGGATTCATAGCAAATGTCAGGGGGTACGGCGTGTGTTGAGGGGAATGTCAGGAAGTGCATGTGTGTATGTCATTAGGAGTGCCAGGCTTGTGAATATACATGTGTTTCACGGGGATTGTCATGAACTGCTTGCATGCGTATCATGGAGAGTGTTGGGGGCTTCATGCATGCATGTGTGTGTGTCATGGGGAGTGGTGTGGGCTGCATGCATATGTATGTGTGTGTGTGTGTTTGTCATGGGAATATCAGGAGCTGTGTGTGTGTGTATTTGTCTCTCTCATAACTCCCCTCGCAGGCTTCCTACAGTCTCTCTCTCTCTCTCATAACCTTCCCCCAGTCAGCTCCTCTTTCTCTCTCATAACCCCTGACACCAGCCCTCCCCCGGACTCTTTCTCTCTCACATGGCACCACCAGATTTCACCCAGTTTCCTGGCAATACTGAGTATGTCTTCTATTAAATCTCCGTCACGTCTTCTCCCTGTGATGGAGGTCTGTATATCACACCAATGCACAATGATTTCTCTTTCCCTCTTTCTAGTTTAACCCACACTGCCTCCTCTCTCCCTTTTAAGCCCTTTATTTCCGTAGCTTTAATATTATTTTTTACATATAGTGCCACTCCTCCACCCCTTCTTCCTACCCTGACCTTTCTGAATAATGTATAGCCTGGTATAGTTATATCCCAGTCACGGTTGAACGTGTAACATGTCTCTGTAACTGCAACTAAATCAAAGTCAGCCTCTTCCATTAAAGCCTCAACATCTGGGATTTTATTTCCCATGCTGCAGGCATTTATAGACACTGCTTTCCAATTGTTGCCCCTTTTATCTATTTCTATAAAGGTATTTAATGTTTCACTTACCTGGGGGCTTTCACTTAACCTGGCACTTTCTTCACCCATCCCCTGCTGTGGTGTCATCTAGAAGTAAGGAGATCCTAGATTCTCTACAGGGAGAACTATTTTGGCAGCTGGTTACAGAACCCACACATGAAGCGGCTATACTGGACTTTGTGCTTACCAATGGGAAATGTTTTTCTGATGTCATACAGGGAGATCATCTCATAAGAACATAGTATGTGCCATACTGGGTCAGACCAAGGTCCAGCAAGCCCGGTTTCCAGCTGTGGCCTGGATTGGCCCTGTTTCCATCTGTAGGTTCCCGAAAAGACACACAGGTTCCACAATGCTTGGCAAGCAGTGGATTACCTGGGTCCTCTTTACTAATGGTTTAATGGTTGGGGCAAGGTACTTCAGGCTGGAAGGTCGGGGGTTCAAATCCCACTAGAGGACAGCAACCTTGGGCCGGAAGGACTGGGGTTTCTAGTCCCACAGGTGCTCCTTGTGGTCTTGGGCAAGCCACTTAACCCTCCATAGCCCATGTTCCCTGTAAAATAGTTATCTCCAAGTTATAATACCCTGTTCAATGTAATTTCAGTTTGTTCAATGTAAATCGTACTGATGCAGAATAGCGCGGTATATAAGAGAATGTAAATAAATAAAAAAATAAATAAAATTTAATGACCTTTCCTCCAGGAACTTGTCCAAACCTTTTTTGAACCTAGCTACACTAGTAGCTTGTACTACATCCTCCGGGAATGAATTCCAGAGTTGAATAGGCGTTGAGTGAAAAAATATGTTCTCTTATTAGTCTTAAACAGGTTACACTGTAGCTTCATTGCATGTCCCCCGTCTTTCTATTTTTGATGGCGTAAACAATTGATATACGTTTACCCGTTCCACTCTATTAATTAATTAATTTATTTATTTATTTTATTTATTTATTTGTACAGCTTTTATATACCGCTGCTTCCATGGATCAGCAGCGGTTTACATTACAACAAAAATCAAACAGATACATGGAACTTTATGGAACTATATTACATTATAACAAGAATTGTATAGAACAATATTACAATATTACAATATAACAAGAACATTATTGAACTATATTACATTAAAACTGTATAACAGGTATAAGAGTGAGCTTAATTTATAGAGCTCTATCATAGCTCCTCTCAGCCGTCTCTCTTCCAGGTTGACGAGCCCCTTTACCATTTTGGTTGCTCTTCTCTGTACCTTTTCTAATTCTGCAATATGCTTTTTAAGATACGGCGATCAGAATTGCAGACAATATTCAAGGTGCCATCGCACCATGGAACGATACAGAGGCATTATGATATCCTTTGTTTTATTCTCCATTCCTTTCCTTATGATTCCTAGTATTCTATTTGCCTTTCTGGCCACCAGTACACATTGGGTGAAGGGTTGTTTTTTGCAATAAATGTACTTGAAAAAGTTTTTATTATCTATTTTTGCTTCCACAGCAACTTTTTTTTTTAGTTCTTTTTTTGCCTGCCTTATCAATGTCTAGCATCTAACTTGCCAGTGCTTATGTTGTTTCCATTTTTTTGGCTCCTTTTTCCATTACCTGAAAGATGCTTTTTTGGCTAAAAAAGCCTCTCTGACCTCGCCTTTAAACTATGCTCGCAGTTTTTTGGCCTTCCTGCCACTTTTCTTAAAATGTGGAATACAGCTGTTCTTGGCTTCCATGATAGTATTTTTAAACAACACCCATGTTTGATGTAAATCTTTAACCTTTACAGCTGCTCCTTTTAGTTTTTTCTAACTATTTTCCTCATTTTATCATAATCTCCCTTTTGGAAGTTGAAAGGTAGTACTGTGGATTTCCTTGCCATCCTTCCTCCATTTATTTAAAAAATGTGATCATGCTATGATCTCTATTGCTAAGTGGCTCCAACACCCTTATCTCTTGCACCAGATCTTGTGTTTCACTAAGGACTAGGTCCAAAATGGCTTCCCCTCTTGTCGGTACATGAACCAGCTGCTCCAAGAAGCAGTCATTTCTAGCATTTCCTGCCGTTACACTGACATAGTTGATACCAGGGTAATTGAATTTTAGCCATCATTAGTACTGTGTTGTAACTTTTGTTAGTTTCACTGATTTCTTTGAGCATTTCATCATCCATTTGTTCGTTTTGGCCAGGCAGTTGGAAGTACACCCCCACTGCCATCGCCTTCCCCTTTTTACATGGAGGTTCAATCCATAGAGACTCTACAGTGTATTTTGTTTCCAGCAATGCTTTAATCCTGTGTGATTCAATGCCCTCTCGTGCAACCCCTCCACCAATTTGAGCTACTCTGTCATTGTGATATAATTTGTACCCAGGTATCACAGTGTCCTACTGGTTGTCCTCCTTTCACCTGGTCTCTGAGATACGAGCCATATCTAACTTCTCATTTAGTGCTATATATTCTAACTTGCCCATTTCCTAACAAATACAAAACTCTTCTTGTGCCATCATCTCATCCATGCATTGAGACTCCGGAACTCTGCCTGCCTTTTGGGTCCTGCGCGTGGAACAGAAAGCATTTCTGAGAATGCTACCCTGGAAGTTCTGGATTTCAACTTCCTACCTAAAAGCCTAAATTTGGTCTCTAGAACCTCCCTACAACAGACTCCTCCCCAGCACTATCTAAAATCTTGCCTAGGTGGTTTGTGAGGTCTACTACCTTCACACCAGGCAGGTATGTTACCTGGCGATCCTCACATCCACCAGTCACACAGCTATCTACATGCCTAATGATTGTACCACGAACTATAACGGCCATTCTAACCCTTCCGTAATGGGCACATGGCCCTGGAGAAACTTCCTCTTTACAAGAGGGTTTTATATCACCTGGAGGACAGGTCCTAGCTACAGAATCACTTCCTGCCACACCAGGGTGATGCTCTCCTGTCATGTGGCCTCCCTCCTTGATTGCAACAGGGAGGCTGCTTGATTGGAGGTGGGACCTCTGTACTATGTCCTTGTAAGCCTCGTCTATATACTTCTGTCTTCCTTATGTCCTCCAAGTTTGTTACTCTAGCCTGCAGAGGTCAGACTCATTCCCTGAGAGCAAAGAGCTCCTTGCACCTAATACACATGTAAGACCCCTCGCCAACTGGGAGAAAATCATACATGTGACGCTCATTGCAAGAGACTGGAATGCCCCCATCTTGCTACTGTCTGCATCTCAGTTTTAAGGTTTTGTTTATGTATTTAAGTTGTTTACTTACTTAGGTTTGTTGGTGATACGTATACTAACACAACTATACCTAATATGTTAATGGACTTTGTTCACCTCAAGATTAATTAATCTTGCCCTTAAGTAATGTATTCCTGATGAGGATAACCAGCTGCATCTGAAAATGAATATGAGCACCTCCTTCCCTTTAATAGGTTTAAGAGGCTATAAAGCTAAAACTATCCCTGGGGTGGTTGGGAAGGAAGGAAAGCTTAATGAAAGCTGGCTTGCTACACAGTGCCCTGACTTGTGCTTCTAAGGTAAAGTTTTAACAATTTCCTGAGTGATTCACACAGCCCTTGGTTTGATAGAGGGGGGCCTTTCAAATTGCCCCTCTCATCTGCCACTTGTCTTTAATACCTATTTAATACAACTTCACAGATCCTTTTCCTCCTAACTGGAAAGCCTGCTTGTAAAGGTCACTAGAAACAAGTTTATTTCTTTGTACTCAGAGATAATTTATTCTACTTGTTTGCTAAGCTACAATTTGATTTAAATAAAAAAGCTCTCTAGAAACAAATTTATTGCAGACACTATTTACTCTATTTTACTTTCAATGCAAACTATACTCTGATTTCATTTAAATGAAAAGGTCTCTGGTGGTACTAAGACCTGACTGACTCGGCAAAAACACTGAATTCTAAAATACACCGATTTATCAGCTTTAACCCAAAGAATTACCTTTTTCTCCCAAGATTTAGGATATATATTCTAGAAGGTAAATACTTACATGTGCAGATCTATTTTCAGCTGTAGCAGTCCTTTTTGGGTAGTCCTTCACGTCCAGTGATCACCAGATGGTGTGTTCAGTATTAGGATTAGGATTAGGGCTGATAAAAATCCATTCAAAAGCGAGCATCTTCGACTTTAGGAAAACTAACTTTGCCAAGATGGGACAATACCTCAAGAAGGAGTTAGGGGGATTGGAACAGCTGGGAGATGTAGAAAAGCAATGGGCAAAACTGAAAGGTGATATTTTTAGGGCAACAAACCTTTTTGTTTAGAAAGGTAAATAAATGGAACAGGAAAAAGAGGCCACTATGGTTCTCAAAGAAGTAGCTGGAAAGGTGATAAAAAAGAGGGTGGCCTTCATAAAATACAAGAGATCAGAGAGAGGAAGACAAGCATCTATTTTTGGAAAAACTTAGAGAAGCTAGCAAAGTAATCAAGAAAGCAAAGATACAAAAAGAAGAAATAGAGTCAGTGCAATAAAATTGGGGGATAAGACATTTTTCAGGTATGTTAGTGAGAGAAGGAAGTGCAAAAGTGGTATTGTCAGACTCGAGTGAAGAGGAGGAATATGTAGAAGCTAATGAGGATAAAGCGGACTTGCTTAACAAATATTTCTGTTGTGTGTTTAGAGATGAAGGGCCAGGAGCAGGACCTCAGAAAACACCCACAGATAGGAACAGAAGTAACGGGGATCTTGAATGATTTCACTGGTCAACATTGAAATCGTTACTGACTTTAAAAGTCCCTAATCTGTAGTATCTTGGTGAGCTGAACACGAATATAACATTAAAAAAAATTTTATTGGCTCTCGTTTTGAAGATATTGCATGTAGTTCATTTTTGACGTTTCACCGTGTAAATTTATCCAGTGGGACATCAACAACATCCCAAATAAGCCTTGAATGATATAATATTGCTTCACATTGCATAATACCAGCATGCACATATCATCTAGAGTTGATTGCATTATTTTCTGATGCAATGCAATACTACTGCCAGACGGCTGCTGAAGCCATCTGACGTCAGCAGTGTACCATACGCAGTCAGAAAGGTTGAGCATTTAAAATATTTCAGACTGTGTGTGAGACAGTTTAAGCTACTGTTACATGTAACTTTTATTAATCATATAATTTTAGCCATTTAGGTCCAATACAGAACAGTAATGCCGCGAAAGTGCGTTAATACTGTTGACAATTTCTGCTACATTTGTGGGGAAGTGACATTTGCCAACCAGAAGAAAAGTATCACTTCTCAACTGAAGAAGGCATATCTTCTTTACTTTGGATGCAAGATTGCTGACCAAGACAAGCCTTGGGCCCCGCATATATGCTGCACTACATGTACAATACAGCTTTCACTGTGGTTGAATTGCAAAAGACCGTCAATGCCGTTTACAGTCCCCATGGTGTGGAGAGAGCCAAGCAACCACATAAATGATTGTTACTTCTGCTTGGTCCCTCCTCTTTCCAGCGGAATAACGAAGCAAAAGAAGTTGAGCATAGTCTACCCAAACATTCTTTCTGCATTGAGACCAGTTCCATATGATGAGGGACTTCCTATTCCAGAACCTCCATCAGAATATTCTCTTGATTCATCTGATGAGGACAAGGGTGAGCCGACCTGTTCTTCTCCTGGTCCGTCAGCATGCAGTGACCCAGATATTCACTGGGATGCATATCAACTCCGCACAGAATAAAACAGGAAGAACTAAATGACCTGATTCATGATTTGGACTTATCCAACAACACGGCAGAATTGCTAGGTTCAAGACTCCAACAATGGAATCTTCTAGAAGAAGATGTCAACATTACTTCATATCGAAAGTGCCACCAGCAGTTGGAGCCTTTCTTCAGAAAGGAAAGTAATTTGGTATTCTGTTCTGATATTGAAAGCCTCATGAATGCCTTAAAAATCACTCCTGACCCACAAGACTGGAGACTATTTATAGACTCTTCGAAACTGAGTCTGAAGGCTGTGCTTTTGAACAATGGAAACCGTCTTCCATCTATTCCAGTAACGCATGACGTCCACATGAAAGAGACATACGATAACTTAAAGCATCTACTGACTTCCATTAACTATAACAAGTACAGCTGGCACCTCTGTGGTGACTTGAAAGTAGTTGCCCTTTTAATGGGACTGCAGCAGGGATATATAAAATACATGTGTTTCTTATGTGAGTGGGATAGCCGAGCAAGGGATTGGCACTACTTGCGGAAGGAATGGAATCGCAGTCAAAATGTAACAGTTGGAGAGAAGAATATCCAGCACCCAGCTCTGGTTGAGGCTCACAAAATCCTGCTACCACCCGTTCACATCAAACTAGGTTTGATGAAAAACGTCGTGAAAGCCATGGACCGCACTTTGCCAGCTTTCCAATACCTGCATGAAAAATTCCCTTGACTCAGCAAAGCAAAGATTAAAGAGGGAGTTTTTGTGGGTCCTCAGATTCGAGAGCTCTTCAAAGATGACTGGTTCAACAACTTGCTGCAGGGTGATGCAAAACAGGCATGGAATGCTTTTCGCCTAGTGTCAACAAACTTTCTCGGGAATGTTAGGGCAGAAAACTACAAGGAACTAGTAGAAGACATGCTGATGCAGTATCATAAACTTGGCTGCAATATGTCTCTAAAGATCCATTTCCTTGATTTTTATTTTATTATTATTTTTTATTACATTCTCTTATATACTGCGCTATTCTGCATCAGTGCGGTTTACATTGAACAAACTGAAATTACATTGAACAGGGCATTATAACTTGGAGATAACTATTTTACAGGGAACATGGGCTATTCCATCTCGATTTCTTTCCTGACAACTGTGGTTAGTGATGAACAGGGAAAATGTTTTCACCAGGATATCGCAATGATGGAGCAAAGATACCAGGGAAAATGGTCCACTACAATGTTGGCTGGCTACTGCTGGACACGCCCCAGAGAAGCTCCCGAACAGCTGTACAAGAGACAGGCGAAAAAATCTAAGAAGTATGTAAACGGGGGCGCTGGGTGAGAATGTCCACAGTCTTGGCAAAGGCAAATATTAATATGACTTGCAAAGGATTGTGGGAAATGTAGTCCATTCATACCAGACTCAGCCGTTCACAATAAATTAGTTGTGCTTGCTCGAATGTAAAGCAAAGAAGATATTTTATTTATGGGGTTATTTCTCCCAACACAGATATACTTGGTAGCACATAAAAAAGGAATACTTGCTTTCAGTATTATACTTAGAAAAACAAATAAGGAAAAACAACAGCTGAACTTGTTAAGCAATCAAATCAAAGCATAAAGACCTTGATAGAAACAGAAAGGTTTTTTCTGTAGGCTTCTGCTAATATCTTCTTAGCAGTGCTTCAAAGAACAAACAAAACCCACAAAGTAGGAAAAAAACCTGTTCTTTTTCAGGGATAACCTCTTGTATCTTCACACACACTCAGAAGTGTCCCTTCAGAGCTCACAGGCAATTAGGCAAGGCTCAATTGCTAACAATTACCAGCTGAAAACCTCTTGGCTGGTTTACTTTCTATTACATGGCTCAAATCCTACTCAGAAGCTTTTCTGAGTAGATTAAAGAACAAGTTTATATTTCTTTGTGATGGTTGTTGTATTTTGTAACAGCATATTACCACAGAAGTTTAGACAGAGAGCAATCCATGTATTCAAAGTCCCCATTTATAACATCTTCCCCTTCTTCAACTATCATGGGTTCAATATCATGGATTGGCACAGAGGAATTTCTCAATGGAACACTCTCAGGACAATACTTGTTTCCCTGCTGTCTTCCCAGTGAAGAGCTAGGGCATAGATCAGTGTTCATACCTGAGCTTCCATTGCTGTTAGAGTTCCTCTCTAAATATCCTGGCCAGTATGTAGTCCAGTTCTTATGTCCAGCCTTCCAATCAAGATCCCTGGACACTGGATCTCTCTTCACATACCTTCTTGCACTGGTCTTAGGGTCCCTTCCAAGTGCAGCCGTCTCCCTCACAGGTGCCGTCCGGGGATTCCTGGCTCTGCAACCCCACTCCTCTGGCTTTCCCCAGTCCAATGGTGTATGCTTGCCTCTGGAATGCCTCCCAGTATACGTACTGCTATGGACTCCTTTAGACCTCCCAAATGCTTTTCTCTTCTTTCTTCCAAAGTGTTTCTTGCTCTCTCTGTCCGTCAGTTCTGGCTTCTGCTGATGATGATGGTCAGGATGATCAAGGTGCTTCTGATCAAGATGCTTCTGATCAAGATGTCTCTGATGATTCTCTGTAGAATAAGCTTTTCTTTTATCCTGCCTAGATGAATGCTCCACCCTAGCACAGCGCAGCTGTGCTGAATCAAGCCCTGCCCTTGGAGATGAGTGCTTGGGCATTACCTCATAGCCCTCCTGATTGAACACACGTTTCCCCACTTCAGCTCTTCTAATGGCTGTTGGAAACCTGGTGCATTCTGGGAATGGTAGTCTTTTATGGAAACATTCTGTTTTATTATTTCTTCCAGAAAAGACAGGGTGCTTGTTCAGAGTCACTTCACCTCTATTATAGCTCCTTCCTGAACTATGATAAGCTTCCTTATCACAAGTAGTCTATGACTTGTTTTTTTACAGGTATTAACTGAAGGCCTATTATATTTACTATTGACATGCATTTCGTGATGTAAACATTAATTCTTGTAGATTACAAAAAAACTAGAGCCAACTTTGCAATTTCACTGTCATATTCGTGTTCAGCATATAAAAATTGATAAGAAATTACTATTTTTATTTCAGTAACATGACTTTTGTAAAAATTTGTTGACCAGTGTTTTCAGACTACCGTTTTCATGAGAAACTAGCTAAACTAAAAGTAGACAAAGCAGTGGGACTGGATGGGGTACATCCAAGAATATTGAAGGAACTTGGGGTTGTTCTAGCAGCTCAACTAACTGACCTTTTCAGTACTACTTTAGAGTTGGGAGTGGTCCCAGAAGACTGCAGAAAGACATATGTGCTCCCTTTACACAAAAGCGGAAGCAAGGACGAAGTTAAAAACTAAAGGCCATTATTGGAAACACTGTTAAAATAGAAAATAGTGAGGTTTCTGGACTCCAATGGATTGCAGGATCTGAGGCAGCAAGTCTTGTCAGACAAATCTGATTGATTTCTTTGACTGGGTGACCAGGGAATTGGACCAAGGGAGAGCTCTAGATGTGGTGAACTTAGATTTCAATAACGCGAAAGGGCTGTCGGGTAAGGTTTGCCTCTTTGCAGATGATACTAAAATCTGCAATAGACGCCCAGGAAGGAGCAAATAACATGAGGGATCTAGCTGAGCTTAGAATGCTCAAGAACTTGGCAGCTGAGATTTAATGCTAAAAAATGCAGAGGAGCAGGACCTGGGTGTGATTGTTTCTTATGATCTTAAAGTGGATAGACAAGTAGAAAAGGTGACAGCAAAAGCCAGAAGGTTGTTTGGTGCATAGGGAGAGGACTGGCCAGCAGAAAAAAGGAGGTGGTAGTGCCTCTGTATAAATCTCTGGTAACCACATGGTAGATGCGTGTAATAGTCTCCCAGTAGAGGTAGTAGAGATGAAGACAGTATCTGAATCCAAAAAAGCATGGGACAAACACAGAAGATCTCTAAAGGAAAAAAGGGGACTATTGTAGTTGATATGTAAGGACAGACTAGATAGGCCATGTAGTCTTTTTCTGCTGTTATGTTTCTATTATAAAATTCCAAGAAAAACAATTTTAAAAATGTTTCATGGGCATGGACAACATTTAAAATACTATGTTGGATATATTCCATGCACTAAAAAAGGTTGAAGGAAGACCAAATGAATGCCATGGTTAAATGATGAGGTGATTTAGACTATCAAAGCAAACAATATTTTTCAAAAGGAGAAGGGGAAAAGGTTGAACATGGTTCACAGAATTCTTTCTAATCTCTCTGCATGTGTGTTTGTGTCTTTGATGCCTCTGTATGTGTTTCTCTGACCTGGAGGAGAGAAATGAGTGATGCCAAAACATTCAGTTGGTTGAGAATGAATAATGAAATGAAACAAAGTGTGATAATGTATTTAACTATTAGAAGTAATTGCCAACAGACTTCAAAGAATGGGTTTTACAGTTTAACCAGAACATTCTGCTGTCAGAAAAAAAAGCAATTCTAAATGCTGATACACTTAGCAATCATGATGTCACTGTACATAGCAGCTATTAAGAAAACTGTGCAGTTAAGTCACTAGGTGTCAGCCTGATGGGGACTGTGTGCAGCTTCAAGTTGATATTTGCTGGCTGCCATATACTCTTAAGCTATGCCCTCCTTCTGTTCTAGTTCATCTCTAATCTGCTCTGTGTGGATGCTCCTCATGGATATTCCTTATCAGTAAAACTGTATCTTCCCTGATTCTTCTCAGCCTGGCCTCTAGCTCTTTCAGCTCTTTTACCTGTTTCATGAAGAAATCTATCAACTGATCTCTCTCTTAGTAATGCTATCCATAGATGAATTTCATTGTCTGAATGTGTGCCACAATCCAAGACAATTTGATTAGAATCTGGGTAGAAGCATCCTGTGGATAATAACCATCTTCAGCAGGAATCCCATAAGTTGAGCCACATGAAGAGAGAGCAGTGATGATTGGCTCGTGGCATAACATCTTGCAGTCATTCTGGATGTTAACATTATTTAGCTATTGGAATGGAGTGGGCCACACAGATCAGAGTCCCACAGTCTTTGGGCAGGACAACACAAACATAAAAATTAATGCCACCTGTGGTCTTCTGTATTGTAGCCACAAAAAGGCCCACAGATTCTGGCTCATGCTCTAATTTATTTAGCTGTATTTATATCCCGCTTTTCACTGGGTCAAAGCGGTCAATTGGGGGATACATTTAACACGAGGGGATATGAGACACATACGCTAATACTTACAGGGAACATGGGCAATGGAGGGTTAAGTGGCTTGCCCAAGACCACAAGGAGTGCCTATAGGACTAGAAATCCCAGTCCCTCCGGCATGAGATTGCTGTCCCCAGGTGGAACTTGAACCCCTGGCCCTCTGGCCTGAAGTACCTTGTCCTAACCACTAGACCACTCCTCCCTAATAGCCGGGTTGAGTAGCAGCAGCAGTAGCATGGTCAGCAGTTGGCACATCTGTCACCTTTCCACTGGCTGCCAGTCTGGACCTACTGATCTGTAGCGTGAAGGAGCAGCCTAATGGTTAGAGCACTGGCTTGGGAACCAAGACAGCAGATTTTGATTGCTACTAGTACTCCTTGTAGTCTTGGGCAAGTTACTTCACCCTCCATTGCCTCAGAAAAAAGTCCAAGTTATCAATGTCCCTGTTCAATGTACATTGCCAACTTTAAGTTACAATGTAAACCGCTTTTACTGAAATGATAAATGCAGTATAAAAACCCTGTTAAATAAATAAATAATCTAATGTTCTCTTAGGCTTCTGCGGCTAGTATCATCTTTGCAGTTTTCTGGGTCATACCGTGTGTTGTGACGTTTCAGCGAGTATGCAGTGGCTTTCTTCAGGGTGAAGTGGTTGTGCAGTGAATTTACATACAGTGCTTCTCAAAATCGGATTGGTGGATTTGAAGCAGGAAATTTGAATTTTGGCAGCAAAGTTCATTGAAGAAAAGACATTTATTTATTTATTTTTTATTTAACACTCATTTTTATACCGCATCTTCCATAGATCAGTTGCGGTGTACAAACAACAACATTTAACAAAGCTAAGTTTGTTTTACATAGAACATCTTAATTTTACATAGAACATCTTAACATATCAAAAGTAAACAAGGTGAGTTTTTGAACTGGGACCGTAAAAAACAGTTAACTAACAAAGTGGAGTATCTATATACGTAAGACAGTACATAACTGATACAACTATATACATGCGTAGGAATTAGGGCATAAGAGATAGGATCGTCAATTCGTTAGAGCTGAGTGTTGTCCGTTTAGGTGGGACATGAAATTTGGATTTGTTTTTGATGGGAAAGTTCATTGGAAAAGACGGGAGTTTTTAAATTTGAATTTTGGAGAGAGGGTTCATTAAGAAAAGGGAAGAAAAGTACATGTAGGAATCCTGGAGGGAGGGAATTTGGATTTTAGCAGATTCTAAGATTGTCACAAACGTCCTGCTAAAATCCAAATTCCCTCCCACCAGGATTCTTACTTGCACTTTTCCCACCTTTTCTCCAAGAACATTCCCTCCAAAGTTCAAATTTCAAAACGCCCACCTTTTCTTCAACAAACTTTCCTGCCAAAATTCAAATTTCCTGCTTCAAACCCACCAATCCAATTTTGAGAGCCACTGTATATAAGAACAGACATTCACTACATATCCACTTCACCCTGAAGAAAGCCACAGCATGATGGTTGAAAAGTTGGTTCCACTTACCAAGCCATGTGGCATGACCCAAAAAATTGCAAAGATCACTACTAATCTAACAGCAGCAATAATGGCTCATCAGGACACTTCTCTTTCCCTGCACATGGGCTGGAATGCTGTGCTTAAAACACTCTATGTAAAGCACATTAGTGCTATAATCCAGCCTACATGCAGGGGAAGAGGAAGTGTTCTGAGGACATGCTCCTGCAGCTGTGAGATTAGTAGACTGAGAGCCACTGTTGCTGGAGAAGGGATGCATAGGTCCAACAGATCTAAAAGAGTAAGAAGAGAAAGATGGGCAGTATATAAGGTTTGTGAGTGTATTATGAGGGTGGTGGGCTCTGTGGGAGGAGATCAGAGGGGTCGTGGAGTGTATGTTTATGACTGAGTTTGGATAAGAAGGTGCAGAGGTGAACTGGAGTAAAGAGATAGAGGAAGGAACAAGGGGAGTGAGGTGATTCAAAAGAAAATGAGAGGACTGAATGAGGAAACCGAAGCAGGGTAGAAGGATGTATGTATATAATTGAAGGTATTAGCATTGAGAACAAGGATGTGAGTGGGTCTGCCATTCCTTTCCTAGATCCCTCTTACTACTTGTCCTTATTCCCTCATTTCCATTCCCTCTGCCAATTTTCCTTGATATCCCTTTTTCATATCTCTCCTTCTTGATCCTTTCTTTTTTCGATCTTCTTCCCTCTCTGCCATCTATTCTTTATGCCCTTCTGTCTTCCCAGTACTCTTCTTTCTTTTTAGATGTGCCTTTGTTCCATCACGTGCACTTTTAAGAGCTTTGCAATTGAATGTTTTCAATGACCGTTCCTAAATTTCAGAACTCGTTACCGTTAGAGTAACGGGCAGCTACTGAGTTGGTGGTGTTTCAAAGTAAACTAAAAATGTATTTGTTTTGACAGGCCTTTTCTAATTTGTGTGCTGCTTAGTTATGTGGGCTTCCCATGAAACAGACAGGTAGAAATTAAATGAGCACTGTTTAGATATGTGGGTTTTATATAAAATGGACAGTTAGAAATTAAGTATGCTTTAGCAGAGTGATAGTTGCAGTGGCAAGTTGTTATGTGGATTGATGGATTGTATTGTAATGTTTGTTTGTTTTAATGAAATTGTATATGCTTACTTGTAATCCGCCTAGTGGATAGTGTGTAATATAAATCCTTTTAAATAAAAATCCCCCCTCTCGGATGGGTGGAGGTTGGCACTAAAACAAAGAGATGGAGGGAAGGGGAGGGATGGGTGCTGAAGATGGAGGAAAGATGGCAGAACAGGGACAAAGGTAGGGTGGTTTGGCCCTCCCAACCAAAAAGGCATTCAGCTGCTCCTATATTGAGGTTTTCTTTCACTGTGTTTGTCATATAATGCTCTTGTTTTGGATATAGAAATCAATCATGTTGTAAAGATGTAGAACGCAATGTTGATTTGGCCATCAAGGTCAGAAAAGGAATGTCCAAGATGGGACATTCCAGTTTGCAGCCTATTTTACACAAGGCTCACTGAACGCAGAACCTTGCATAAAATACACATAAGGCTGTTTATTTAATTAATTAATTAATTTATTTAACTGTATTTATATCCCGTTTTTCACCGGGTCAAAGCGGTTTAACAACAAAGGGGGGGCAGTAATCAGTTCTTAGGGTGGGGGGGGCTGTCACCGGGGAGGCCAACATTAATGATCTGAACAGACAGTAAGGACTTAGACAATGGACATAAGGTCTCTTAGTAGGTAGACCTGTGGGTATGTTATAAGGTCTGGAGGGGTAGTCAGTGATGGATGTTTGTTTCTGGTCCGAGGTATTCCTGGAACAGGGTGGTTTTTAGTTGTTTCCTGAACATTGAAGGATCTCCGTTGTTTCTGATTTGACTTGGTAGGGAGTTCCAGAGGGATGGTGCATATACTTCGAAGGCTGTGATAAAAATATGTTATGGTGTCATGTACTGTAGGAATATCCATTTTATTAAAAAAAAAATTAGGTATGATTTGTGGCTTTCTAGTCAGGTATAAATGCCGATGGGAAAATTTTCTGAAATATGGATGTATTGCCATTATGAAATATGTAATACATGTATATTTTGAAGGACTGCCCAAACCATGGCCGCAACAAGCCTCCTTCAAAACTGTACGTGCCATGGTCATATATGTAGTAATGTGCAGCCATAGGCTCATCTTAAATCTATCTTAGTTATGAGATTTTTCATCACAGCACTATGCATTCTCATGCAGTTATTAAATAGTGCTTCACCAAGCTAGAAAGGCAAATTAAGCACAAGATTAATTTATTATCCCATACAGGGCTGGTGCTAGAATGTCTGGTGCCCTTCCCATGCAACCTTTAATTCAATGTTTCTCAAGGAACAAGCAGGAAGTCAGTCCTCACATATCGGTGATGTCAGCGCCGATGGAGCCCACGCGAAGTAATTCCCCAGCTTTCACAGAAAGCCTTTGGGAATGCTACCATGCATGCGTTGTCCCCTTTCCGCCCAAGGGTGCCATCTTGCTCAGTCTCCTTTTTTCCATGGAGCCCAACGGATGCTTGTCCTGTTTCCCCAGGAAAATCCTCTAAAATTATCCTTAAAAGTTGGGTTTTTTTCCCAGTTTGCATACCAGTTCCTCTTCCTGCCTTGAGCCGGTGCTGTCCCCGACTCTTCCCTTCGCCCAGGGGTCATCAACCCCGGCCACGTGTCTCCCACCATATCCCAGTGTGGGTTCAAAAAGTGTGACTGCTGTGGTCAAACCATATTTGTTACAGACACCCACAACTGCTGCTTGCATTGCCTCGGCCCAGACCACGACAGTACCACCTGTGACCTATGCCAGGCCATGACTCTGTGAACCAAGAAGAAAAGGTTGGAGTTGCAAGAAAGACTGTTCCTGTGGTCTGACTCAGCCCCGGCTTCCCTGATGCTGAGCCACATGCCGAGCACATCCCAAGAGAGCCGGGCGTCTTCAGAGTCCCACGGTGGCAGCTCGTCCATAAAGACGTCAGACCCTGGGAAGAAAAAGAAAAAAGATCATTGAAGCCAGTCGAGGTTCCACCTGTGCAACCCGGTAAAGTCCCGTGGTGGGACTTGGACAACTCCAAGCAACGCCCCCTAAGGTCTCTAAAGGAGGAGTCCTCAGCCAGTGGTGACCATGCGAAGCTCCCCAAGGCCGTGGTCCTCATCGAAGACACACTCGCAAGAGTGCCAGTGTCAGGCCCAAGACCCTTGGTGCCCATGCCAAAAGCTGCGGAGCTTTCTGGCATCGAGTCCAGAATGGTGGCCCTGGAGCAGAATATCTCTGCAATCCTGGCCCTGCAGCAGGCAATTTATTTATTTATTTAAACGGATTTATATACAGCTTTATCCTGAAATCAAAGCGGTTTACACTTCAAACAAATCAAAAAGTGCGTGTGTGAGGGCATGCAGTTAGAATTGACAGTGTAAAAGATGATTGCGGGGTGAGCTATATACAATGAGATCTATGTACAGGTGAGCTGTATACAATGAGATCTATGTACAGGAAATTTATACATATTGCAGGGAGGTAGAGGTGGGAGGCAGCGTGGATCGGAGGCGAGGTAGGGCGAAGAGAGGGCCGTCGGTCAGGTCAGGTGATGTCCTTATAGTGTTCTGTGAAGAGAGCCATTTTGAGCATCTTTCTGAAGTCCTTGAGGTCTGTAGTTGATCTCAGGTTGTTGGGGAGTGAGTTCCAGAGTGCTGGCACGGCCAGGGATAATGCTCTTCTTGAGGTATCCTGTCTTGTTTTAGTAAATGCTTTGGGTGTGTTGATGTCTGCGGTGTCTCTCTTCCTGGGTCTGGTGCATGTGTCAGGTTTAAGGGGTTTCAGACTGTCTGCTGAGAAGTTCTGTTTGATTTTGAAAATGTTTAGTAGCACCTTATAATGGATGCGGGAGGTGATTCTAAGCCAGTGGAGGTGGTTGAGGATGGGGGTGATGTGATCGTGCCTTGAAGCACCAGTTATTATTCGGGCGGCAGTGTTCTGCGCCATATGTAGTGGCCAGGTTACTTGTTTTGAAAGTCCAAGGTAAATGGGGTTGCAGTAGTCTAAGGGGCTTGTTTACAAAGCCGCGGTAGTGGTTCGCGATCGCGATCGCAGCCGCGGCCCCATTGAAATCAATGGGGCCGCGGCTCCGATTACGATCGCAAACCGCTACCGCGGCTTTGTAAACAAGCCCCTAAGATGGGAGTGATGAGAGCTTGACAGACGGTGCGGAAGTGATCCTGTGAGAGGATTGGCTTGAGGCGTCTTATGGTTCTCATTTTGAGGTATGAGTTCCTGGTAGTTTTGGTGATGTGAGATTGAAGATTCAATTCTTTGTCGAGAGTCACACCGAGATATTTAATTTCTGGTTTTATTGGTATTGTGATGTCGTTTAGCTTGATGACAGGAGGAGGGGTGAAGGCAGAGTTCCCGGTGATGAGTAGCGCTTCTGTCTTGGCACTGATGTCAGGTTTGTCGGCATCATCTGCCCCGACAACCAGGCTCCTGACTACGGGGCAGTCCCCGGGCTTCAAGCCAGGCCCCAAGTGCCAACGGCCTCAGGCAAGCCCTTGGCACCGATTGAGATCCTGGTCCTGATCCTCAGGTGTCCAGTCCTCCCCTGCCAGTTTTCAGGAATCTGACCCGAGACTCACCGAGGGACCCCGGTTCCTCAGGGCCAACCTTGAGGCCCGAGAGTCCCAAGACTTGGAATCCTTACGCCCTCCAGCTCCAATTGGAAGATCGACATCGAGGCTTCTTCCAAGACTTCTTAACATCGAGACGTCCCTTCGGAACTGTCTCCCCCAGAACCCCGGCGCCATTCTCCCCCTGAGGACATGGCCTTCCTTGACTCAGTCCCGACCGAATCAGAGGAGGACTCGTTCACTGAAGAATGGAAATCCTCCAGTACGAGTCCCCACCAAAGGAGACTGTTATGGTGCCGGTCCAACCCATCATCAAGCAACTGCTCCTGCAGATGTGGGAGACCCTGGCCTCGGTGCTGGTGATCAGCCAATGCCCTGATGCCATCTATCACATCAAGAAGGGCCCTGGCTTCCAAAAATCAACTCCTACATAACTCTATGGTTGTGGAGTCCTCGATTCAGAAGCTCAAAGTCAGAAGAACTATTATTCTGTTCCCCCAGGCAGGGAGGCCCGAGCCCTCGACACCCTCTGGCGCAAATGCTTCCAGGGCTCTATGCTGGGCTGTCGGATACAAGCCTATGAACTATACATAGGCATGTATCTCAAGGGCCTCATCCAAGAATTGGCAGGCTTCTCTGCAGGCCTTACTGGGGAACCAAAAGTTCCAGGCCCTAACAGCCGGGATTCGGGATTGCTCAAAGTTCCTGTCCCATGCCGCCTATGACGGTTTTGAGTCGGCAGCCAGGTGGCAGCAGCAGACATCGGTGCCCGATGCCAGGCCTGGTTGCAAACATCTGATCTTGAATGTGTGCAAGAAAAACTGCTAATGTCCCCTGCATCGGGGAAAACATATTTGGCAAACCTATGGCCGACAAGGCAGCCAAAATTGAGGCCGAGGTCGTGACGAGGCAGAGGCTCTCAAGGAAGACCTTGACCCTCCCCCCCAAAAGAAACCATCATGGAAAAGACCACCTTTCCCAGGGAAAAAAGAGTCTTTCCACCAGGGCCATTACCAACCCTACTCAGGGCAGGAACAGCAGGGCCCTCAGCCCAAGAATCAGGGCCATGGGCTGAGAAAGCCAAAGGCTCAGAAGCATTAACCCCCAGCTCCCACACAACCTGGGGGGAGTTTTGACTTCCCAGGCAAGGCTTCCCCCCCCCCCCCCCCAGGGAGACCCTCCCCAGCCCACAAGGGTCTGCCTGGCGCTCTTCGCCCACAGGTGGGCTGGGGTCACCACGGACCAGTGGGTCCTTCAAGTGGTAAAGGATGGCTTTCTCCTCCGGTTCCAGAAAACACCACCAGGGTTCTCCCAGGAAGAGCTGGTGCTGCCTCTCCTTCACCAGACCTTGCTCATCTCAGAACTCGCAGGCCTGCTCAAGGACAGGGCGGTAGAACTTGTATCCATACATCTGTGAGGAAAGGGCTTCTACTCCAGGTATTTCCTTGTCCCCAAAAGAACTGGGGGTCTCGAGCCCATATTGGACCTGTGAAACCTGAACGAGTTTCTGGTGACGGAAAAGTTCAAGATGCCCTCCCTTGGAACACTGCTGCCCTCCCTCTACCAGGGAGATTGGCTGTGCTCCTTAGACGTGAAGAATGCGTATATCAACATCCTGATCAACCCCTCCCACAGACAATACCTAAGGTTTGTAGTGGGGGGAGAATACTATCAGTACAGGGTACTTTTATTCGGCCTGGCGTCCTCACCAAGGGTCTTAACAAAGTGCCTGGCAGTCATTGCCACTTACATGCGCCTGCAAGGGGCCTTCATCTTCCCCTACTTGGACGACTGGCTCATCAGAGGCAGAATGGCCCCTGAGGCCAGCTAGGCCGCAGGGCGAACAATCCGCCTCTTGCAGCACTTGGGGTTCATCATCAAATACCCAAAATCACATCTCTCTCCAGCCAAAAATCTGGAGTTCATAGGGACCCTGTTGGACACACTACAGGTCAAGGCCTTCACCCAAAAGAGAGAGCACATCGCCTTGTACAACTGGCAGGAGAAGTGCAGGCTCAGTCGGTATTAGCTCACCTCTTCCTCCCTCTACTGAGCCACTTGGCCTCAATGGTCCACATCATGCCCCTAGCCCGCTTGCACATTCGGGCAGCACAGTGCCCACAGTGCTCTCAATGTACTCAGGCCAGAGGGCAGGTTGTAGGACAGAGTCAGGATCACCCACCAGCTGGCGGTCTCCCTCAACTGGTGGCAGGCCCTACGCCACCTCCAAGCAGGGCTGCCATTTCAAGCACTTGTGCCACAGAGGGTCCTAACCATGGATGCCTCCCTCCTGAGTTTGGGGACGCACTGTGGAGAACTCCGCACTCAAGGCACCTGGTCTCTTACAGATCAACCTCCTGGAACTCAGAGCCATCTTCCTGGGCCTGTGGGCATTCCGCCATCTGTTATGCAACCAACCTGTGTTGATCCAGATGGACAACCAGGTCGCCATGTTTTATGTAAACAAGCAGGGGAGCACGGGCTCGCACTGCCTTTGTCAGGAGGTGATTGCTCTGCTCTCCTTCGCTGTGCACCATGGCATGCCCCTACGAGCGGTATACCTCCCGGGTCAGAACAGTTGCTTAGCGGACAAGCTCAGCAGAGTCCTGCGGCCGCACAAATGGCGCCTGAACCCCAGGATGGCGCAAAGACTCTTCCACCTCTGAGTCAGACCCATGATAGACCTGTTTATCTCCACGGACAACACGCAGCTACCCAGTTTCTTCTCATGCCAGCCACACCCAGGGAGAGTGGCAGCGGATGCCTTACTGATCCTGTGGTCAGAGGGCCTCCTTTATATCTTTCCACCAACTCCACTAGTGGCCAAGACCCTCTTCCAGACCCAGAGCGAGCAGGCATCAGTGATTCTGATCGCCTCTAGATGTCCCAGCAACTCTGGTTTCCTCTGCTGCTCTCCTTGTCGGTGGCACTCCCAATCCTACTGGGTCAGGAACCGGACCTCCTATCCCATGTGGAGGGCTCTCTCTTACTCCCCCAACCTAGGATCACTATCATTGACAGTGTGGCTGCTGAAAGGGTAGCCCTAGCCCCTTTCAGTCTCCCGGGGAAAGTAAGGAGATCCTGCTGACCTCTCGAAAGCCTTCCACCAGATGGGCATATGCCTTCAAATGGAGAAGATTCTCTGTCTAGTGTGCAGAGAGAGAAGAGAATCCTTTCTCCTGCCACATGCACCTTGTACTGCAGTACTAACTGCATCTCTCGCACACTGACCTGAAGTCAAACTCGGTGAGGGTACATCTGAGCGCCATAGCCACACACCATCACCCTATAGAGGGAAAACCCCTCTCAAACCAGCTCTGGTCTCCAGGTTCCTGCGGGGTCTGTTGCTATCAAAGCCCCCTCTTCACCTCTCTGCGGTGGAATGGGACCTGAATGTGGTGCTCTCCCAACTTACCAAACCGCCGTTGGAGCCCCTAGCCACCTGCCATTTACAATACCTATCCTAGAAAGTGTTTTTTCTGGTGTCCCTCACATCCGCTCGAAGAGTGAGCAAATTCCAGGACTTGGTGGCGGATCCGCCCTATACAAGGTTCTATAAGAAGAGGGTGGTACTCCACACACACCCTAAATTCCTCCCCAAGGAGGTATCCCCCTTCCACCTCAACCAGGATGTTGTTCTGCACATCTTCCCACGGCCTCATGCCGGCAGGGAGGAACTCATACTGCATACACTAGACTGTAAACGAGCCATGTCTTTTTACCTGCAGCGGATGCAGGCCCATCTCGGAGCTCCTCAGCTCTTTGTATCATATGACCCCAGTAGACTGGGGCTCCCGGTAACAAAGCAGACTCTGTCCACTTGAGTGGCAGACTGCATTGCCCTCACTTATGGGTAAGTGGGCCTCTCCCTTGAGCACCGCATCACTGCACATCACATGCGGGCTATGGCTATGTCAGTGGCGAATCTCTGCTCAGTGCCGGTGATGGAAATCTGCAAGGCCATCACATGGTCTTCGATTCATTCGTTTGTAACTCATTACTGCCTGGAGAGCAAGTTTCGTAGGGACAGTGCCTTCGGACAGGCAGTGCTCTGTAATATTTTCGGAGTGTAGGCAACTCCTGCCCTCTGACCCTTCTGTGTTCAGGCTACTGGAGTGAAGTTATCACCGGATGCAAGGGTCTTTCAGAGTCTCTGTAGGGACTCACCTTCTGCAACTTATGGCTACCTGTCGGGTTGCCGGTGGTGCTGTTGGGGTTCAGTCCTCGGCAGCCTGGAACTAGGGAGTTCCATATGTGACGACTAACCTTCCTCCTTGTTCCTGGAGAAAGCGTAGTTACTCACCTGTAACAGGTATTCTCCAGGGACAGCAGGAATCAGTTCTCACAACCCTCCCTCCTCCCCTTAGAGTTGCCTTCCTATATTGTTTAAGTCCTTTTTTGCTATGTCATCTAACTGAGCAAGATGGCACCCTTGGGCAGGAAGGTGACCGCATGCGTGCTAACATCCCCAAAGGCTTTCTGTGAAAGCTGGGGAATTGCCCCGCACAGGTTCCATTGGCGCCGATGTCACCCATATGTGAGGACTGATTCCTGCTATCCCTGGAGAATATCTGTAACAGGTGAGTAGCTACGCTTTTTCTGCCTTATTATTAGCCAGTGACCCATAGCTACACCCACAATGCTCTATTTGATAGTTATTAATGTTTGTTTCACTTTTTGCCATTTTATTTTTCATTTTTCATTTCCTCATTTCTTATTTTTCAGTATTTTGGCACATCTAAAAATGTGGCACCTCTTGCCAAGCTTACCTTGCTTACTGTATTGCGTCGGCCCTGATCCCATACTATATTATTGAGGCAAAATGCAATGAAATGCTGATTTAAAATTAGCAGGTCTGGTACTGTAAATAGTGCTGACATTGGACTGAAAATGAAAATTCAGAAAGACCAGGCAGGCAGGAATGTTTGTTCAACCTTGGGCAAATATATTAAATACACCATGATACAATTTGTCGTTGCTTTAAGTGGCAATTAAATCTGAAGCGCTAAAGTGTCTTATCTGGCATGTTAAACATTCTGGGGATTATTCTGAAGCACGAATAGCAGTGATGGATGGCCCCTGAATAACTTCCCCACCGGTTGTACAGGGAAGTTAGATGGGGGCGGGGAATGGGCAGCACGGGAGCGGGCAGTGGGCAGTCGCCAGCCCCGGATGTACAGGGCCGATTCTAATGTTGGCCCTGTACATCCAGGGCCAGCGAAATGTCCGGGGAAGTTATTCCACCTCCAAGGTAGAATAACTTCATTGGACGTTTCTTTTTTTCTGCTGCCGGGGCACGGATGGGGCAGGCGGGGGCCAGGGTTTATTCCCCACAGCCCAACCCTGGCTCTAGGAGGCCAGATCAGAGGTCAGGCTGCAGGAAATCAACCCTTTTTCTTTCGCTGTCCTGGCCTGCACATGCAAGACTGTTCACGATTCTGATCCTGCGGAGCTAGACGTACCCCATGGGATCAGAATCATGATCCCCTCTGCGTCCGGTTCAGACTGGACGCACAGAGAGGATCTGCATCCGAGACAGATTTGGGCCCTCTATAAGCAACATTATTTCCACCTTAAAATATCAGGGAAATGTATGCTGGCACTTAGGTCATTTTAGAAGGGTTACAAGACATTTGATTTTAGAAAATACTACTTATATATATCCATGGCATGCACAGTTTTGAAGAGGGTGTGTGCATGGTGGATTTGAAAAGTCTGCAGGCATTTCCTAATTTGTGATGGCAGTACATCTATATTTTAAATAATTTCAATTATTGAAATGTGCATTTGCTCAGAATCAGGAGTGAGTGAATGAGCAATAGCCATTACCTCTCTGGTATTTAAAACCACCTCAAACATCCGGAAGTTAGTATTTTGGATATTATCACCTTAAATAGCTCCTCTTGGACTTCCAGTTTTGTGAAATCTGCCATGTTGATGTGGAAGTGATGGCATGTACGTGCATAGATTGCATTATCAACCAACTTCACATGATGTGCCACTGTTTGCACGTTCAAAGCTCAGAGTGACGCCACTCTTCTTTTGACTGTGTATTATTGGAAAATGGCTGTTCCCAATGTATTTGGCTTTTGAAATTGTAAAATGGTTATGAGAATTCATTATTTCCCTACAGAGAGGGTAGTGTGTCAGTATCATGAAAGGCAGTCCACCTGAAGTGGTGAGGTATGGAAACATATAATGTTCAGGAACAAGCAGGAATGCAGTTTTCGCTGTACTGATGGAGCCTGCGCAGGAACGCTTCTCAGTGTCCAAGTGGAAAGCTTTTGGGAGCACTCCACTGTGCCTGGGCATCTGCCTTCCCAACTTCTCCAGTCCTCTCCTCAGTTCTTAGTTTTCCGTGCTCTGCCTTTCTGTCGACACCAGTAACTTCTCTGCTACCGACGCCGATATTTCTTTTCTTTTTCATATTTTTTCTAAATTTTGGTGGTTCTACCACCAGATTCTCTCACTTGGTTTGCAGCTTGTGGTGCTGTGAGGGCTTGCGTGCATCAGTGATGCTGAGAGCTAAACTATTGGTAGTTTAACTACTGGCAGGGTCTCCCAAGATGGACAGGACTCAGCTGAGGTGCCAGACCAAGACAAACCACCCATCTGGGCAGCAGCAGAATGGGACAGTCTTGACGGCGGAGGATCACATTTTTGTGACAACGGCAACAACACCAAACTTAAACTGCGCGGAAGAAAGGTCCAGCAATCTACTTCTGTATCTTGCCATGAAAACCCAATGGATAGTTACAACAAAACAAATTGTGCTATGGTGCTGGAAGATGAGATCTCCAGGTCGGAAGGCACTCAACTAGCTACTGGGGAAGAGCTGAAGACTTTTCAGAGTAAAGCCAGCATTTATGATGTGGTTGGATCAAAGCCCTCGGGAAGTCTGACTTCTGATGTATGAAATGAGAGTCAGAAGCTGTAAAGATGTCTTACACATTGGAACATGGAACGTACGAAGCATGAAACAAGGGAAGTTGGAGGTGGTCAAGAATGAAATGGAACGTGTACAACTTGATCTGTTGGGTGTCAGCAAACTGAAATGGACTGGCATCGGGCACTTTGCATCAGATGATCACATGGTCTACTATGCTGGAAATGAAAGACAAAGAAGAAATGGTGTTGCATTTATAATAAAGAAGAAACTTGCAAGAACTGTAATGAAATACAATGCAGTCAGTGAACGCTTAATCTCTATTCGTCTACGAGGATTGCCTATCAACACAACTATAATTCAAGTATATGCCCCAACAACAGCTGCAGAAGAGAATGAAATTGAAGAGTTCTATGAACAAGTACAAGCTGAAATTGACAGAACATGCAAACAGGATATCCTGATAGTCATGGGTGACTGGAACACAAAAGTTGGCAACAAAGAAGAAGGCAAAGTAGTTGGAAAATATGGACTTGGCAACAGAAATGAAGCTGGAGAAAGACTGATAGAATTCTGCAAGACCAATGATCTATTCATCTCAAACACCTTCTTCCAGCAACACAAGCGGTGACTATACACATGGACTTCACCGAATGGATTATATAAAAATCAAATTGACTACATATGCGGAAGTCAATGATGGAAAAGCTCTGTAACATCAACAAAGACAAAACCTGGAGCTGACTGTGGTACAGATCATCAACTACTAGTATGCAAACTCAAGCTAAAGTTGAAAAAGAGCAAACCACTCATGAATGCAGCAAAATATGACCTTGAAAATATACCACTGGAATTTAAAGACTGCCTGCAAAATTGATTTGCTGCTTTAGATACAAATGACAGAGCTCCGGAAGAGTTATGGAATGACATCAAGAAGGTTGTGTTGGAAGAAAGTGAGAAGTCTCTACAAAAGGTGAAAAAGCAAAAACGGCCAAAATGGATGACGGAAGAAACTCTGAAAATTGCCCAGAAACGCCGAGAAGCTAAAGCCAGAGGAGAAAGAAAGACAATCGCAGAACTCAACAGAGATTTCCAATGTGCAGCAAGACAGGACAAGGAAAAGTACTACAACGACACTTGCAAGGAAATAGAAGCAGAAACTATTAGAGGAAGAACAAGATCGGCTTTCCTAAAGCTACGAGAGTTAAAGAAAAAGTTCCAGCCTCGAATTGGAATGTTACAAGATGCTCAAGGTTCTATGTTGAATGATGCTGAGAAGATCAAGAAAAGGTGGAAGGAATATACAGAGTTTTTATATGATAAAGATCAAGTGGACCAACAGCCGTTTCAACCTGTATCTTATGATCGGGAACCATTGGTGATGAAAGAAGAAGTTGAAGCAGCATTGAAAGCCTTATCAAAGAACAAAGCACCAGGCATTGATAGCATTCCCATAGAAGTATTGCAGCAATCTGATGCAGCTGTTACCGTACTCACAAGGCTCTGCCAAGAAATATGGAAGACAACATCATGGCCAACTGACTGGAAAAGATCTGTGTTTATACCAATACTAAAGAAAGGTGATCCAACTGACTGTGGAAATTATCGCACAATCGCTCTGATCCCACATGCCAGCAAGATTCTACTGAAGATTATTCAAAAGAGACTACAACCATACCTAGAACAAGAACTACCTGAAGTGCAAGCAGGGTTCAGGAAAGGGCGAGGAACGAGAGACATCATTACGGATGTGAGATGGATCCTTGAAAAGACTAAAGAATACCAAAATGATATCTATTTGTGCTTTATCGACTATAGCAAGGCTTTTGACAGTGTAAACCATGAGAAACTCTGGGCCACATTAAGAAGCATGGGTATACCAGAACACCTGATCGTTCTCTTGCGCAATCTGTACATTGATCAAGAAGCAACAGTTCGAACGGAACAAGGAGAAACAGAATGTTTTAAAATAAGCAAAGGTGTAAGACAAGGCTGCATACTTTCCCCCTACCTGTTTAATTTATATGCAGAACAAATCATCAGAGAAGCAGGATTGTATGAAGACAACAGAGGTGTGAAGATTGGTGGAAGACTCATCAACAACCTTCGCTATGCTGATGATACCACATTACTGGCTGAAAGTGAAGATGATCTGAAACATTTGCTTCTCACAATCAAAGAACATAGTCTCAAAATGGGCCTGCACCTTAATGTAAAGAAGACAAAGATCATGACAACTGGCATAATCAACAGGTTCATCGTTGAAGGAGAAGAAATTGAAATTGTGAACAACTTTAACCTACTTGGATCAACTATCAATAAAGAAGCAACAAGCAGTCAAGAAATCAGATGACGCATTGCTCTTGGCAGAATGGCTATGAAAGACCTAGATAAGATTCTCAAGAGCAGAGATGTCTCTCTCCATACAAAGATTCGACTTGTTCAAGCCATGGTATTTTCAATAACATCATATGGATGTAAAAGCTGGACAGTGAAAAAGATAGACCGGAAGAAAATTGATGCCTTTGAATTATGGTGCTGGCGGCGAATACTGTGTATACCATGGACTGCCCAAAGAACAAACCAGTCGGTACTAGAGGAGATCTAACCTAAGCTTTCTTTAGAAGCTCAGATGGCAAGACTTCGACTTTCATACTTTGGACACATCATGCGAAGAAAGAGTTCATTAGAGAAAGACATTATGCTTGGCAAGATAGAAGGTCAACGCAAAAGAGGAAGGCCAGCAATGAGATGGATCGATACAATAACAGCAGCTACGGGTACCAGTCTGTCAACAATGAGCCGCCTGACTGAAGACCGAACACAATTTAGGATAGCTATCCAGAGGGTCGCCATGAGTCGACTCCGACTCGACGGCACTTAACAACAACAACACCACCAGATTAGACCTTAGCCTACTCTTTTCCACCACGATGGAAAAATGCATCAGTGGTTTCAAAAAATGTGCCAAGTGTTCTGGTACACTGACAAACATGACTGGTGTTTAAAATGTTTGGGCCTAGACCATTTATGGACTGATTCTCCTTTGTGCCAACAAATGACAAAACAAGGCCCAAAGAATAGGGCCAGACAGCATGGTTCTCTGTTTGCTCCAGAATTTATTTCAGTTGCTTCAACATCGTTGCGGATGTTGGCCTCCTCTCTTGATTCTCAGATCTCCTCAAAGTCCAAACATAAGTCTAAGCCATCGGCATCGAAGACCAATATCAATGTTAGAGGTAAGTCCCTTTGTCGTCATCAAGATTAACCGACAAGTGCATCCAATGCAGATCAGCCTGCCAAACAGCCCTGCAGGATGATTAGTCCTCCAAAGCACAAAAAGGGCTCCAGGATGCTCCTGAGGCCTTGACCTCTGGAGAACTACTGGCCTCATGTTCTTGGATGGTGGCTCAAAGCCCTGTGCATAATATCACCCAGGCAATGGGCTCCTCCCTCAACCATTGCATTCTGGATATTGAGAGGAGCTTAGCAGCACTCTTTGCAGCCTTGGTCTCAATGGCTCCAGTAGCATCGGCATCTGGTCTAAGGTTGATACTTCCGGGTCCGATGCAGCCCTTGAACCGGTATTGTGGGATCCTCTCCCTCCGATGCCTGCTTTAGAATGTTTGCTGACTTCAACCTTCCTCAACTTGTAAAGGATATCCTACTTGCATCACGCAAGCCATCTACTAGATGTTCCAATGCCTTCAAATGGTGAAGGTTCACCCTCTGGTGTTCTCCAAAGCATATTGGCCCCTTTGCCTGTCCAGTGGAATTTCTTTTACAATATCTCCTCCACTTGTCCTCAGCAGGCCTCAAGACTAACTCAAAGTGCCATTTCAGCCTGCAACAGGCTGGTAGACAGACATTCTATTTCTTCACACCCGTTGGTGCAGTGTTTCATGCAGGGTCGCCCACTGTCCAAGCTGTCTGGGATCTCAATGTGGTCCTAGCGCAACTTCTCAAGCCTCCTTTCAAGCCTTTAGCAACTGCTTCTTTAAAATTTCTCTCTTGGAAGGTAATCTTCCTCATCACCCTGACCTCAGCTTGCCATATCAGTGAACTGCAGGCTTTGGTGTCAGATCCTCCATGGCAGGGAGTTCTCTGTACATATCCACACTTCCTTCTGAAGGTGGTCTCAGCCTTCCATCTTAACCAATCAGTCATGCTACCAGTCGTCTTCCTCAGACCACATGCCTTTAGGGGTGAAGCAGCGCTCAACTCTTTGGATTGCATGCATGCCCTGGCTTTCTACTTCGATAGAACCATGAATCACAGGAAATTCTCTAAATTATTTATTTCCTTTGATCCAAGTCACCTTGGACTTCCAGTGTCAAAGCGCACCCTATCCAACTGGATTGCGAACTGCATCTCTCTTGCTTACGCTCAAGCGGGACTCTCCCTAGAGGGTCACTTCACTTGTCACAGTGTGAGAGCCATGACAACCTCAGTTGCCAACCTTTGTTCTGTCTCCATTGATGAAATCTGTCAAGCAGCTACCTGGTCCTCCATTCATACCTTCGCTGCACACGACTGCCTAGACAAGGACTTCCGTCGGGATGCTGTCTTTGGCCAGGCTGTCCTCCAACACCTTTTTGGGACTTATCTGCAACTCCTAACCTCCATCCTGGACTCTTTCTGGAACCAAACTCCCCTGTCGATGGTCTGCCAACTGCAATCGAGTCCATTGGGGCTACTTGTATCCATACCTTCTCGGCTCTATCCTTTATCCTCAGGGATACCACTGCAACCTGGGAGCTAGTGCATCCCATATGTGAAGACTGCATTCCTGCTTGCTCCTGGAGATAGTATTATTACTCACCTGTAACAGATGATCTCTGGGAACGGCAGGAATCAGTTTTCGCAACCCACCCTCCTCCCCTAGGAGTTGTAGGGTATTTTCTTTTTATCTCTATCTCTCAGCTACAAACTCAACTGAGGAAAGGACTTTGGAAGGTGGGAAGACAGATGCACAGGCTCAGTGGAGTGCTCCCAAAAGCTTTCCAGTTGAACACTGGGGAGCGTTCCTGCACAGGCTCCGTCAGTACCGATGATAACCAAATGTAAAGACTGATTCCTGCTGTTCCCGGAGATCACCTGTTACAGGTGAGTAACAATGCTTTCACTGTTGCTTGATGACATTTCCAGGTAAATGGTTGACACTCTGCTGAAACAGTACAACATACAGCATGTTTTTGTTTTGAAAGCAATATGTATGTCTCTTCTTAATAATTTATATTCCTCTCAGAACACTTCTGAACTGCAGTTTGGGGCCCCATTAAAGCAATGCTACATGTTCTCAGTGCTGACACCATTATATTAAATACCTAAGGCATGCTTAAAGATTCTGTAATGTGTCTCTCTTGTTATTGCTGATCTTCAGTATGTTAACTTAGTTAATGCTGGTAGAGATCTCCCGCTGCAGGTCTTTTTCAGCAGTGCACTAATCCAGTTGCTTGCACATACAGTTTTGTAACACCCACCAACAATAATAGAGAGAAATCACTTTCAAGTGAGATCATTATGAAGTGATCTTCTAAACATTGCAGCATGTAGTCAGCAGTGCATTTGTAACTAAGAACTCACTCTTGTATTCTTGCACAGTTAACTATGAGTCATATCACTATTACAGGCTTGTTGCTTCTAGTCATACCACAAATGGAAAATAAGAGATTAGAAACTTTTGCACAATAAGCTTAAATAGCAGGACATCTTATTATGATAATTTTGTAATATTGTTTATCCCAAATTTCTCATTCTTTGTTAACAATATGAACAAATATAATACTAAGATCTTAACCAAAGGTTTTCCCTCCATGATGTATAATAACTTTTATAAATCACACCAAAAGCCCTGTCATATTTAAAAATATCTATTACACATTAATGAAGTAAAATGTTTATTTTAATGTGCTAGATCTTGTTGAGAATCGGTTACCATATTCTTTGTATTCCTGAAATCAGTGCATGGAGATGAATTTATGCATCTAGGCACTAAATTTGCTATGATCGGTTTTATTTTTATTTTTGGGAATATTTAGCAGAGTATGGTCTAATTATTCATGTCACAAAAAACAATTATGGCATATTTATGCTGATGCTATATTGTACATTTTAATTTCCCATTTTTGTATTTAATATGCTTTCACTAATATTGTGTTAAGTGTCTAATGCTAGATTTTCAGAATATTAGACAGGCACAATTGTTTTAACTACTGTAAAACTGACAGATGAAACTGCAAACTGAATGTACCTTTCATGGGATTTTAAACACTATTTCCCTCCATATGCCATACCAATTATTATTTAGATATTACATTCCTAATGTACTGCTAAGGTTGATTAGAATTCAAGACTCTCAAAAGCATGCACCAAAGGTCTTGGGCTGTGGAAAACATTTTTATAAAATAATCCATTAATGCAGAGGAGTGCAACTAAATTAGTTAGCAATTTGCTGAGCATGAATTAATGAACAGAGCTTCTCCCAGCTCCCAGAGTTGTAATTTTCATAATAACCTCAGACCTTTATTTGGCAGGTTGTTTAGTTTTTTCGTTTGAAGGTTTTCATTAGTCTAATGAGGACTGTGCAAGGGCGAGCAGTCAGCACAATTTACATGGGGAAGCTATCATAATAAATGGGGCAATTTGAATAACATGCAAAGGGTTTATGCAACAAGATAAGAAGAGATTGTAGAGCGGGATTTAGAGGTAACCAATACATTAGGACAACTAATAATTGAAGCAATCCCAATAAAAGGCTTAAGTGAAAGGAATAAAATTAATGATATATACAAAACTGTAATGATATTATACGTGATGCATTAGATTAATAAAATAAAAGTATTCAATATTTTTTAGTGCCTTTAATTCAAGCTTTGTTTGTAACAGGCATTTTAATTAGGGCTGTTCATTGGATCACTTTGCTTAAGTCTTAGACTCTAGTTCAGTTTTCAATGATATTTTACATCTTATTTAATCTTTATGGCCTTGATAGTCCATAGAATTAATTACAGGCAATATATTCTGTGTGGACATACTTTTAAAAAAGTTATTGCTTACAGCTTCACCTTAGAAGCGATTAAACATTCGGAATGAGCGCAAAATATCTGTTTTGATAATTCTTTACAAAGTTACTGCTGTTATAAATCAACAAAATTACCTAGACTAACTATTCTAAAGTTACCATATCTTGAAAGATGTTAGTTTTCCTAATGATTTTCTTTTCTGGTGAAAAATGTATGGCTTTTTTTCCCAATAATTTCCCTTTATTTCTTAGGGATTTTTTTTTCATTTAGTATGCAAAAGAAAAGATTCTATAGTAAATTGTCAAAGTTTGTGTGAAGAGGAATTCAGCTTTTTTATATTGCTCTAGTTTTATTTTGTTGCTTGAGGATGCCCAGAGTTAGCTTATCTGGATTAAAAAAATGGTTTAGACAAGTTCCTGCAAGAAAAGTTCATAAACTGTTAGTAGGGTAGTGGGGAAAGTCATTGCTTATCATTGGAAGTATGCAACATAGGATCTAGCTATTTCTTGGGACCTGAAGGGACCACTGTTGCGAACAGAATGCTGGGCTTGATGGGCCTTTGGTCTGATCCAGTCATGTAGTTCTTATGCTTCTATTTATCCAAGCCAAGTTCTGTTTGTCATAATAAAGGGGGTCTTTTACTAATGAGAACTAAGGTGTTGGACCTAAGGTGCGATTAGCACCAAAATCATTGCTATTACTATTCCACTCTACTCAGAATTGTATTGTCCTCTGTCATATCTTCCCTCAGTTGTCTCTTCTCCAAGTTGAAGAGCCCTAACCTCTTTAGCTTTTCCTGATAGGAGAATCAGTCCATTCTTGTTATCATTTTGGTTTGCCTTCTTTGCACTTTTTCTAATTCTGCTATCTTTTTTGAGATGTGGTAAATGGAATTGCACACAGTATTCAAGGTGTGGTGCACCAAGGAACTAAACAGGCATTATAATATTTTATTCTTTATTCCTTTCTTAATTCCTAATATTCTATTGTTTTTTTGTCCATTGCCACACACTGAGAAGAAGATGTCAACGTGTTGTCCACGATAATGCCTAAGTGGTGACCCCTATGGTGGAACTCAGCATCCTGTAGCCACAATTAGGGTTATTCTTCCCTATGTGCATCACTTTGCACTTGTCCACATTAAATTTCATTTGCCATTTGGATGCCTAATCTTCCAGTCCTCCAAAATCCTCATGTAATTTCTCATAACTTTGAATAATTTTGCCATCTCTTTATTCATTGTTCCCGTTTACAGAGTATTATTTTTATTTATCAAAGCAAAAGGCATCAGAAGAAAGACAAAGGGATCAATGATGATCACCAACACAACATCAACAACTAAACATTACAGCTAGTGTCCGTCTTTGAACCTTCAAATATGGAATCTTGGAATGTGTAAACATATAAACATTTAGGCATAAAGCATAAAAGCACAAGACACAAAACATAAAAGCATAAAGGCACAGAAGCACAAAAACAATCATCAGTCTTTGGCCCTACCCCCCTCCATATTTTTATTTTTCCTTTTTTATCTCCCCCACCCCAAACCTTCCCTTCCCCTCTCCCCCAGTGCCAGGTCACCCCCTCTTCCATCAGCCCCTAGGGTCACACTTCCCAGACAAATCACCCACCCTACCATTAACATTCCACTTATCCCTCCTTTTGTTTCACCCTCATCTAACTCCTCCCACTCTAACCCCTCTAAATCACTCTTGATAAGATCTCCAAATGATCTCAAACTTCCCCAGATTCCCCCTTCGAAGGACTGTCAGCCTACTCAAAGAATAAATACCTTGCAGTCTGTTCAAAATGTCCCCTGGGGTCGGTGACTCCACCTTCCTCCATGTCTTTGCTATGTCACATCGAGCCACCATCAGCCAGCAAATCACCACCTTCTCACCTCAGAAGGCCATCCCTCTGGAGTCCCCAGCAGCAGGTATAGATAGTGTCATCCCCAGGAACCTCTACACCTGTGATATACTTCTGGATGGCCATCCAAAATTGTTGAATGTGAGTACATCCCCACCACACATGCAACATATTCCGCACTCTCCACACTTCCAAAAGCATTTATTGGAGTAATGCCAATAAAACTTATGCAACTTATCTTACATTAAATAACATTGAAACACGATCTTATAACAATTCTCAATAACATTATCTGATGTTAATTGTGATAAGGAAGCTTATCATAGCTCAGGAAGGAGCTATAGAAAGGGTGAAGTGACTCTGAACAAGCAACCTGTCAGTTCTGGTAGAAATAAAAAAAAAACAGAATTTTCCCATAAAAGACTACCAGTCCCAGAATGCACCAGGTTTCCAACAGCCATTAGAGGAGCTGAAGTGGGGAAACGTGTGTTCAATCAGGAGGGCTATAAGGTAATCCCTAAGCACTCATCTCAAAGGGCAGGGCCTGATTCAGCACAGCTGCGCTGTGTTAGGGAGGAGCACTCATCTAAGCAGAATAAAGGTAGAGTTTATTCTACAGAGAATCATCCTCATTATCCTGAGAATCAGCTTGAGCTTGATCAGTTTCATCTGAAGGATCATCAGAAGCAGAAGCCAAACCGGACGGACAGAGAGGGAAAGAAACCCTTTGGAAGAAAGAGGAGAAAAGCCTTTGAGAGGTCTAGAAGAGTCCAGAGCAGTACGTATACTGGGAGGCATTCCAAGGGCCAGCATACACCATTGGACTGGGGAAAGCCAGAGGAATGGTGCTGCAGAGCTAGGAATCTCCAGACGGTACCTGTGAGAGAGACGGCTACACGTGGAAGGGACCCTAAGACCCGTGCCAGAAGGTATGTGAAGAGAGATCCAGTGTCCAGGGATCTGGATTGGAAGGCTGGACATAAGAACTGGACTACATACTGGCCAGGCTATATAGAGAGGAACTCTAACAGCAATGGAAGCTCAGGTATGAACACTGATCTATGCCCTAGCTATAACCTTGAAAGACAGCAGGGAAACAAGTATTCTCCTGAAAGTGCTCCATTGAGAGATTCATCTGTGCCAATCCATGATATTGAACCCATGCTTGTTGAAGAAGAGGGGGTGATAGCAGATGAAGAATCTGTTTACATGGACTGCTCTCTGTCTAAACTCCTTTGGTAATTTTCTGTTATAAAGTACAGCAACCATCACAAAGAAATACAAACTTGTTCTTTAATCTACTCAGGAAAGCTCCTGAAGCAGGATTTGACCCACGCAGTACAAAGCAAGCCAGCTGAGGGGTTTCAGCTGGATAACTGCTAGCAATTGAGCCTTACCTAATTGCTTGTGAGCTAGGAGAGAATCACTTCTGTATCTATGTGGGAAGATATAAGAAGTTAACCTGAAAAGAACAGTTTTTTTCTTTCTTTGTAGCTTTTGGTTTGTTGTTTGATACATGCTAAGAAAATATTAGCTAAAGCCTACAGAAAAGACCAGTTTGTTGCCAACCACGTCTTTATTCTTTTGCTTTGATTGCCTGACAAGTTCAAATGTTGTTTTTCCTGATTTTGTTTTTCCAAGTTTAACACTGAAAGCAAGTAACCTGATTTATGTGCTACCAAGCATATCTGTGTTGGGAGAAATAACCCCATAAATAAATATCTTATTGGCTTTAACACTTGAGCACAACTAAATTATTGTCAGCAGCTGTGTCTGGTGTGAATGAACTGCATTGCCCACAATGCCTTGCAAATCATATAGATATATGCACTTGCCAAGACTGTGAAGATTCTCACCCAGGCAGCCGTCTGACATAATACATTAGTAATATTAGTGCAAACTGTTAACCAATCTTGCAGCTCCAGAGATCTTCCTGTGAGCTGCTCCCATCATTCCATATATTGAAGTTTGGTGCGGAAATTAAAAAGCCATGGGAAAGGAGGCAGTATGCTGTTGTAGATTAGGAACTGGTTGAAAGACAGAAAACAGAATAGTGCTAAATGGCCAATTTTCTCAATGGAGAAAGGTGACTAGTGGAGTACCCCAGGGAGATGTGCTGGGCCCACTGCTTTTTAACATATTCATAAATGACCTGAAATGGGAATAGCAAGTGAGGTGATCAAGTTTGCAGGTGATACCAAATTTTTAAAAGTTGTTAAAACACAAGAGGATTGTTAAAAATTGCAAAAGGACCTTGAAAAATTGGGAGACTGGGAGTCCAAATGGTAGATGACATTTAATGTGGGCAAGTGCAAAGTTATGCACTTAAGAAAGAGCAACCCAAACTATGGTTACACGATGCAAGGTTCCACATTAGGAACTCACAATCCCAGGAAAAGGATTTGGGCATCATTGTGGATAATACTGTACATTGAAACCCTCTGCTCAGTGTGCAGCTGAGGCCATGAAAACAAATAGAATGCTAGGAATCATAAAGGAATGGAGAATAAACCCAAAGATATTATAAAGCATATATATTGTGCCACGGAATCAGAGTTGCACACATCTTGAATATTGTGTGCAATTCTGGTCACCATATCTTAAAAAGGATATAGCAGAATTGGAAAAGGTACAGAGAAGAGCAACAAAAATGATAAAGGGGATGGAAGAATATACCTACAAGGAAAGGCTTAAAAGGTTAGGGCTCTTTAACCTGGAAAAGAGACAGTTGAGGGGAGATATGATAGAGGTCTATAATTTAATGAATGGAGTGGAATGGGTATACATAGATCCATTGTTTAATCCTTCAAAAAGTAGGAAGAATAGGGGACATGCAATGAAAATAAAATGTAACCCATTTAAGACTAATAAGAAAAATACATTTTTTTACTCAAGGCGAAATCAAAATCTGGAATTCGTTACCGGAGGATGTGGTAAAATCTGTTAGTGCAGCTGGGTTTAAAAAGGTTTTGGACAAGTTCCTGGAAAAAAACGTCCAGAAAGGAGGACCAGTGAAATCCACTGCATAACCCAGGATAAGCATTATGGATCTGTGTACCCTTTTGGGAACCTGCCAGGTACTTGTGACCTTGATTGATCACTGTTGGAAACAGGATACTTGGCTTGATGGACCCTTCATCGGACCCGGTATGGCATTTCTTATGACTGTGGAACCCATCAAATCTTTATAAATATGGGTCTTCACTTTCTTATATCCCATTCTCCCCATTAATAATTGTTCAAAGCCCCTTAAATCCATTCACAAAGGCACCTCCACCCAGCTGATTTTGCAGGGAATGGCAAATCTATAGATATGCAAAGAGTCTCTACTACTTAACTTATGATTTCACCTGCAATTGTTCATATGGGAGCATCACTCCACCCCTTCGTATCAGCCAGGTAAATCTCTTCTCTCTCTACCTCTGCAATATGAGTTTCAGCCACATCCAGCAGTTCCCTTATGAGTCTCTAAGGTCCATGACCCATGACGGTTACCGTCTCCCCAACAGCACCTCTTCTGCATTTTCCCACACTTCCAATAGGCACCTAAGAAAGGGGTCTCCCTTCCTAGAGCATTTGCTTCCCCTCCACAACATCCACATTTCAGAGTCTTATCAGGACTGGTTTAAGGGGTGAACCAGTGAGGCACTGGCTCAGGGTGCCCAAGTTTTAAAGACACTGAAAGCCTATCTCCCTGCCTTGCCCCTTTACAGTCATGGGAGCATTTTCCTTCCCTTTCATAGCTGTGTTATGCTGCAGCTGCCAGCATTGCAGTGTTCTGAAAGGCAAACAGAAGCACTTCGTGTTTGTCATGGTGCCAATGACTATAGCATAGCATCACCATGAGAGTGAAGGGAAGTGTTCCCACAGCTGTGACTGGAAAAGGAGAGGAGATGATTGGCTGGGACTAATGCTGGGGGAGGGAGGGACTTGGACAGGCAGAGAACTAATGCTAAGGAGGCTGATGAATAGGGCTGGTACTGGAAGTGGGATGATTCTGGGGCTGAGGTGAGTCTAGAATTGGAAATAGACTGATACTGGGGTGAGTCTAAGTTTGAAAATGGACTGATGCTGGAGTAGGCTAGGACTCGAAGGAGGCTGATGCTTAGGAGAACTGGGACTGGAATGAAGCTGATGCAGGGGGGTTCTGACTGGAACTAGAAAAGGAGTGATGCTGGGTTGTGGGGGACTGAGAGTGGATATGGGCTTGGGGAGCCGATACGGGTGGAACTGGAACTGAATTGATGCTGCAGAAGGTTTGGACTGGTAAGGGACTAAGGGTGGAAGACAGGTTCTGGAAGGGGACTATGCTGTGGCTGGGGGTTCAAAGGGAGCTAATTCTAGCAGATGCTGGAAACAGTGAGGGAAAAAGAGGCAGAGTGAGAAAGGAGAAAAGGACAAAATATGTATTGTAGGAGGAAGGAACAAGATCATATACAAGGGAATGTTGGGGGAGCGTAAGTATAAATGCTGAGATAAGTAGGAAAAAGTAGATGGGTGGGTATGGGTGCAAGGAGTTGTAGGCAAGAGGGCAGGTACTTGTGAAATGGGGGTGTGGGAAAGTAGGGGCTTGGACTTAGATGGAGATTGAAATTAGGTGAGAGATCAGAAGAAGAAAAGACTTTGAGATTGGCTGGGTTTTGGCAGTGTAAGTGGGACTCAGAGAATGGGTAGGGTGGAAGAGTGAGGACTTGGGGATTAGATGGGGAATAATAGGGAATACGAAATTGAATAGAGATTTGTGAGACATTGAAGACTGGGTGATTGGGTGAGAAGTATGAGACAGAGTGCAGAAATATGGGGAAGGAAAGGATTTCAAGAGGGCTTGGGAGGCAGTTAATAAGGTTTGAGGGCTAACTGGAGTAGGTGAGAGACAGAGGAAGGAGATAGGTCTTTGAAGGAAGTGAGAGAGGGTAGAAATGGGAAAGCTGTCAAAGGAAAAAGAAGCCTGGATAAGGGGCAGAGAGGAGATGATTATTAGGGGAGGAGCTTCAGTTTGTTAGGAGATGAGAAGCAAAGGAAGGCAGAAGCGGCTGGTAGGAGAGAAAAATAGAAAGTGGGTGAAAGATGGGAGAATAGCAGATGGAGAAGAAATAAGATAAGTGGGGGGAAATTGGAAATCTGGTTAAATAGGTGAAAGGTGGAAAGAGAGAAACTAAGGGGCTTGTTTACAAAGCCGCGGTAGTGGTTCGCGATCGCGATCGCAGCCGCGGCCCCATTGAAATCAATGGGGCCGCGGCTCCGATTACGATCGCAAACCGCTACCGCGGCTTTGTAAACAAGCCCCTAAGACTAGAGAGGGAAATAGGAAGGAATGAAATCTAACTATAGTTGGGTAAAAAGGCAGATGAGAGAAGTGGATAAAAAAGATGAACCAAAAATATTAATTTTAGGGATGGATGGAGGGAGGGAGGGAAGGGAAGAAGACAGAGGGGAGAAACAGAAAATTGAAATGAGACTTGAAAGGAATTAGGAGAAAACTAACAAGAGGACATGGTAAAGAGAGACTAGGACCAACCAAGTTGGGAACATAAAATAATCAAAAGCATGTCTGTTTTTAGAGAATGAAATGTCAGCTTTGAAAATGTGTATTCTTATAATTCAAGAGAAAATGTATCTGTTTATTTTACTTCAGTGTTCCACGGATCAGACAGGGTCTGTTTTTTTGTTTTCTATTTCATTATTTTTCTTTATTTTTTTTTCTACTTTATAATCTTTATTGTTTATTAGGTGATGGTTTCTCTGTCTTGTATGATTCGTTCGCGCATTTAACTCAGACATTTGGAATATGAAATCTAACCTTTTCAGCACCTGATCCTCATCAGGTCCTTTAGCATCTTTCCATTTATATGCTATCTCCATCCTTACCGCTATAGAAACCATCTTTAACAAGTACCCCAACTTATTATCTGAGGTTCCCCATTCCCCCAAAAGGACTTGCTCGGGACCCATCTCCCCCTTCCATCCCACCATTTTCTGTACTACCAGTTTCATCCACTTCCAAATTCCCTGTATTACAGGACACTCCCACCACACATGAAGGTATGTTCCCACTATTCCATACCCTTTCCAGCAAAAAGGCTCCTTTGTTTTCTCGATATCAGCCAGTCTCTTCGGTGTAATATACATATGATATAGCATTTTATAACAATGCTCTTGAATAGAGGCAGAACAAGTCGCAATCTGTCCTACCTGAAATATATGTTCCCATCTTTCCTCATCCCAATATCCCCCTAAATCCTTTATCCAAGCCCTCTGAAACGCCTCTTGCCCACTTCCCTCACACAGTCCCTTATATATCTGAGAGACAAGCCCTCAAGATTCGCCCTCCTTTAATATAAACTTCTCAAATGGGGAACTTGCTTTACTATTATCCACCCCGTTAGGCATTGCTTCACAAAATGTGTTAATTGTAAATAACCAAACCAATCAGCTTGTCCTAATGAATAGATCTCTTGTAATTGCTCAAAGGTATATAATTTACCTGTCTTAGTGAACAATTGCCCCACCCACCTCAACCCTTGTTTTTCCCATTTTTTATAGATATATGATTGGCCATCTTGAAATCCTACACACTTTTTAATTTTTTGCAGTTGAATGGCCACTTTATTCCCCACCAATTTATCCTTTTCTTGGTGCCATATTTTTAGTGTCACTGCCTTAAAGGGATTATGCTCCTTTTCTCCACTCCCCTTTCTCCCTTTCTAACCTTCCTTCATCTAGAGGCTGTCCATAAGACATCCTTGGCTCCCTGCCTCCTGTTCTACCTTAACCCACCTTCTAGCCTCAGGGCCTATCTTCCAATACACTATTATCCGCAGCTGCGCTGCTTTATAATAACGCATCAGGTCTGGCACTCGCAAACATTCATCTCTCCTATTTCTACTCATCACCCTCTTAGTGAGCCTTGGTGGACGTCTTCGCCATATGAAGGAAAAAGTTCTTTGCTGCAACAATTTTATTTGTACAACTGACACCTCTATAGGCAACGCCAGAAACAAATATAGTACCCTGGGCAGAATGTTCATTTTAACAATAGCAATTCTCCCTAACCATGAGAAACAGTTTTTTCCCCATCTTATCAAATCATTTAATATGCTTGTTATTAGGGAGTCATAGTTTATACTTCTCAATGTCCTCCGATCCCAACTAATCCACACTCCTAAATATTTTATGTTTCTTCGTCCATCTAAATGGGTATGTCGCCTTTAATCGACATTCAAAGTCAGAGTGCATCTGGATTTTTAATATCTCAGATTTCCCCATATTCATTTTATATCCCGAAAGTTTGCTATACCCCTGTATTTCCTCTAATAAATACTGCATTGATTCTAATGGTTTATCCACTGTATAGATGATGATATCAGCAAAAAGAGATATTTTATACTCCTCAATCCCCACCTGTATACCACTAATTTTTTTATGCTCCCTAATCTTTTGTGCCAATGGCTCAATCACCATTGCAAATAGGAGGGGTGATAGAGGGCAGCCCTGGCTGGTTCCCCTGCCCAGATCAAATTCACTTGAATAAGTACCATTAACTCGGATCCGAGCCTTCAGGTGTAAATAAAGCACTCTGATCCAGTCCCTAAAATGATCCCCTATACCCATTTTCTGCAACACTTCAAACATAAAGGGCCATTCAACTCTGTCAAACACTTTTTCCGCGTCTACAGCCATCACCAAGGAGTCCTTTTTCGCATTTCTAGCTTCCCAAATATCATTTATAGACTTCCTAATGTTATCACTTGCCTGCCTACCTTGTATAAAAGCCGGTTGGTCATTGCCTATCAGCTTAGGAAGATAACTCTATAGTCTGGTAGCTAAAATTTTTGCTAAGATCTTCGCATCTAAATTTATTAAAGAGATAGGTCTATACGATTCACTTACACCCTTATCTTTCCCAGGTTTGGGCATCAATGCTATCCCCGCCACCGCCCTCGACTTTGGGAGTTCCCCCCCCCCCCTGGATCACTCCATTAAACACCCTTGTTAATTCACTTCCAATTTCATTGGAAAAGGTCTTGTAAAACCTTGCTGTTAGACCGTCTAGTCCAGGTGCTTTTCCCTCCTTGAGTGCCTTTATTGCTGATCTTACCTCTACATCCTCGATCTCTCTATCTATCCATTGTTGCTCGCAATCATCTAGACTCGTGAGAGCTATGTTCTCTAAATATTGTTTAATTTCTTCCACTTGCCCTTTCTGCTCAGAGGCGCATAATGTCCCGTAACACTTGCAGAAAATCTGTTGTCTATTAACAGTACCATATTCCCAGTTTCCCTTTTCATTTTTTAATCTATTTAACTGATGTTTGATTTGCTTCTGTTTTAGCTGTCTAGCTAAATATCTACCAGGCTTATTTCCTCCTATAAAATAAGCATGTTGCATCCTCTTCATTTGAAAAGCCCATTCACCTAATCTTAAATTCTCAAGATCCCTACGCACTTTTTCTATCTTTTTTAACACTGATTTTCCCCCTTTTACCTGGTGTTCCTTGATCAATGAATCCAATAAATTCCTCATCCGCTCTTCCTCTACTCCCGCTTGTCTTTTCTTTTTTGCAGCTAGTGCAATTAAATGCTCCCAGATTACAGCCTTCATCCCATCCCATACCACATCTCGGGGAACCTCTTTGCCACCATTGTGTTCAAAGTATTCTTTAAGTGTTTTTTTCATGTCGGCAACCCCACTTGGATCCTCTAATAGTGATTCATTTAAACGCCAAAAGCGCAATCCTGATTGCTCCTTATATAAACCAATAGTAATTATAACTGGAGCATGATCAGACCAAGATAAAGTGCCTATTTCAAACCTACCCACCCTATCCAACCAACTATTTTCAATCCATATCATATCAATTCTACTATATGTTTGGTGTGGGTGAGAGTAAAAAGTATATTCTTATTCCTAGCCATGCCTTTGTCTCCAAGCATCCATCATCCCCAAAGTATTCATCATTTTCCCCAACTTTCTCCTCCCTAGTTTTTCTCCCTTCCTTCCCCCTCTCGTGGTATCTATCCTTGGATTCATTACTGTATTAAAATCCCCTCCAATGATTAGCTTACCTATTTGATGTTCTTCTATAATTGGGAACATTCTGTCAAAGAAACTACCCTGGTCATTGTTAGAAGCACAAACACTATAGCATGTTACCTCTTTCCCTTCTACTAACCCGATCCATATAACATACTCCCCTTCATTATCTTTAATAATTTCTCTTGTTTCTACTATCAAATCCTTGGCAAAAAGGATCCCCACTCCTCCTTTCTTAGGGCTACTATAATTGGCTGCCAGAAACCCCTTACCATATTTGTCTTGGCATAAGCCACCTCCTTGTGAAACCTTTAAGTGAGTCTCCTGTATCAGAAGGACATCTGCCTGAGCTCTAATTCCATCTTTCAGCAGCGCCCTCCGCTTTTGCCATGTATTAAGACCATGCATATTGAGTGACAAATTCCTTAAATCACGCCCCATTCATTAAATACCACCTCCTACTCATTTTATACTGTTCCATAGGTTCCCCCACCCCGTCATAATTCCCCCCTTTTATATTGCTGTCCAAAAACTTCCTCCCTCCCCCCTCCCATCTCCCCTCCATGTTCTTCCAACAGGTCCCCAACTCTTTGTCATTCTGCCTGATCAGCCTTTTATTTCGCACACTCCTTCATTTTCATTACATCTCACTCAGGGCGCCCCCCCCCCCCCCCGGTCTCCTCTTACTGGGAGTTTCTCATCATTACTCTCCCCCGTTTGTACTTTTGGCCTCCCATTTCCATAACCTTAAACTCTATCACCAATTTTTTACCTTCCAGGGTTTAGAACCTTATACATCCCATTCTCCTTAATATTACCAAACCCTTCCTCCCCCATCAATACATTTACATATAAATGTCCATCCTTCAACCTCTAGGAGGTTTATTCAATTCAACTCTTGCTGACTTCCTCTCCTTCCTTTCCACAAGTTGCCATCGCTTTCCAAGGGCTCGTTGCTGCATGCTTCCGGTCCCCTCCAACTCCGGGATATGCTCCGGGATATGCCTCTCCCATGGCTTTTGCTAGTTCTTTCAATGTTTCCGCCCTTCTTGTCGCACCATTAATGGTAAAAGCTAGACCCATGGGAAATAGCCGTTTGTACCTGATATTATCCTCTTTCAATCTGGTCGTGAATTCCTTCCAATTCTTTCTTCTCTGAAGAGTTGCAGTTGCAAGGTCCGCATAGATAGCCCTGCCATTTAAACTTCCCCAGGGACCGTATCCATGTTGCTATTTTCTCCTTTATTAAATATTCGTGAAAACAAATGATGATATCCTGAGACTGCTCTATCCGGACTGTACCCAGCGATCTATGTGCTCTATCAAATAAAATTTCAGGCGTTCCTTCCTCAGCGTTCTGCAACACTGCCGCACAAATTTCCTTCGCAGTTTTCATACAGTCCTGGTACTCCTCTATCTCAGGAACTCCTTTTATTCTCAAATTCTGGCAACGGGCTCTGTTTTCTAGATCTTCCATTTTTAATGCCATAGCTTCCTTCGCCGCCTCCAGATTCTGCATTATTTTCTCCAAAGCTTCAGCACATGTGTCCAAGGCTTCAATGCATCCTTCGGCCTCTGCCACCCAACATCCAACTTCAGTTATATCTGTTTGCAGCTGCGAGAACATATCTTCTACCTCTACTTTGAATCCTGCGATTTCAGTTTTGATCTCCGTAAACCACGATTTTAGTTCCTCCTTAGTGATCGAAATTAAGGCTCCCGCAGCAATCGCTTTTTCCATTTTCCTTTGTCCACTCGCTGCCATGCTCTCGGAAGGCCCCTCTATTGCCATTTTGTCTCTTTCCTGATTCTCCATTCGGGCGTTCATATAGGCAAAGTCTCTTAAATCAGCCGTTTTCTTACGCGTGGATGTCATTTCCCAACTGACTCCACTCTCCACTACAGAGGTCAGCTTCCGAGGATAATTTCCCCTTTCAGAAGTGCTTTTTAAAGTCTTACTCCACAAATTTTTCGGCGGAGCCATCCCCTAGCCGACCATGCCAGGCAGATGACGTCACCGGAACCGGTTTCTCTGTCTTGTGTAACAAAGGTGAATGATTTTGTTTGTAAGTAGGCTCTGTGTAGGAATCTGTATCAGTTTGGCTTGCTCTCTTTTCTGAACTACTGTTCTAGAACAGAAGTTTCCAATCTTTTTGGTTATGTGTGGATCCCCTTATTGGCCCCCCAAAAGTCAGGAACTCCGAATTCATTTCCACCACTTTTCTCAGACCCCATCCCCTCAGCACCTCGGCTCCCTATCAGCTCTCTTCCTCTTCCCATCTCCACCAGAGTCTCTTCTTCCCTAAAACCATAACCTACTAATTTCTCTTTCTCTGCCCCCCTCCCCAAACCATTCATCCATTCTCTCTCTTGTCCCCAGCCAATTCACCAAGCTTCTCACTTTCATATTTTCTGTGCTGTGTAGACCCCTGAACTTGTCTCACAGACCCCTTGGGGTTCACAGACCACAGCCCTAATCTAGAATATTTGCAGTGCTGACTTTTCATAAGTAGGGTTGGTGCAATTAAATGTAATTGAACTTGGTACTGGTATGGTATGGTATGCTATGGTAAGCTTCTGAGTGTCCATTTTCATGGTTTTGTACTACACACAATGTCTGGCAGTGGAGGGAGTTTGTGATATTGTCTCTGATGCAGCAAAAGAATTTTAACAGAATCTTTTTTGTATGTTGAGTTGTGAAGTGAAACACCCTACTTCTACTCTGCACCCATTCCATTTGAATGAATAATTATACTTTTTAAGACTAATATTCAAAGGTAATTGTGTGTTCAGCAGTAAATACGTGATTAGTCCATCCATGTATTTTCAAAATGTATACAAATAATATGACCATTTAAATTGCTAAATTTCTGGTATTATCTGTATATTTGTGGGATGTATTAAGGGAGAAGTAAGGGCAGGCCAGAAAATAATCCAGGTGATAGTCTGCCAATATTTGAATAATTTATATACTTATTAAGACTTGCCCTTTGACAGGCCTTAACTAAACAATGCTAGCTTAGTCACCTCATCATCCATATATTCAGCTTTGCTACTTATAGTGGCACGCTGAGTATATTAATTGTTAAATGGCAATACCAGTATTTGACACAATGTCAGTGATAGCAGCAGCTAGAAAATTTACCCCTATCTGCACAGCTGCAAGATTGGCCCTAGTAGGTGGGGTGCAAAAGCAGAAGTTGGCTCAGGGCACCATAGTCCCTTGAGTTTGCTCTACCCTTTATCTACGTCTGTTTATGCCTTCAAAAAAATATAGCGTATTTGTGAGGCAAGACTTCCATTGTCTAAATCTATGTTGACTCTATCCCATTAAACCATGTCTAAAAACATAAGAAATGCCTTACTGGGTCAGACTAAGGTCCATCAAGCCCAGTGTCCTGTTTCCAATAGTGGCCAGTCCAGACCACAAGTACCTGGCAGGTTCCCAAAGAGGCACGAAGGTTCCACATTGCTTGTCCTGGAGCAAGCAATAGATTTCACGGATCATCTTTAATAATGGTTTATGGACCTTTCCTCCAGGAACTTGTCCATACCTTTTTTTTTAAACCCAGCTACACTAACAGCTTTTACTACATCCTACAGTAACAAATTCCAGAGTTTGATTACTCGTTGAGTAAAAAAATATTTTCTCATATTGGTCTTAAATGGGTTGCATTGTAGCTTCGTTGCATGTCCTCTAGTCTTTCTGCTTTTTGATGGCATAAGCAACCGATCTACCTTTACCCGTTCCACTCCATTCATTAATTTATAGACCTCTATCATATCCCCTTCAGCCATCTCTTTTCCAAGTTGAAGAGCCCCCAGCCTTTTAAGCCTCTCCTTATAGAGGTATCCTTCCATCTCTTTACCCTTTTTTGTCGCTCTTCTTTGTACCTTTTCTAATTCAGCTATATCCTTTTTAAGATATGGCAACCAGAATTGCACACAATATTCAGGGTGCGGTCACACCATGGAATGATACAAAAGCATTATAATATCCTTTGTTTTATGCTCCATTCCTTTCCTTATGATTCCTGACATTCAATTTGCTTTCTTGGTCGCCGCTGTATACTGTGAAGAGGGTTTAAGCATATTATCCACGATGACGCCTAAATCCTTATCTCCAGGAACAAGCAGGAATGAGTCCTCACATATGGGGTACGTCGGTACCGACGGAGCCTGTGCGGGAATGCTCCCCAGCTTTCCAGGATGAAAGCTTTTGGGACATCCCACAGCGCATGCGCGCTGCCTTCCCGCCTTTCCTACCAACTCTCCTCAGTTCTTCTTTTCCGCGGAGCCAGCAGGTCGTGTTCCTGTCACCGCTGAAGAAGTTCTTTATTTTAATTTATTTCTTTGGTCGCGTGTCTGCCTTCCCCGACGCCGGACCGGTACCGCCGGTCTTTTTCTTTTCTTTTCTTCTAAAAAAAAAATAATAATTTTTCTCCTCACTTGGTGTATTTTTCTTCTTAGGCCTCCAGGCCCACAAGAAACTTTCCTTCATGGAAAAACCAGCCTCTGGTTTTAAAAAATGCACTAAGTGTAGTGGTACAATTTCTGTTACAGACATCCATGAATGGTGTCTTAAATGTTTGGGGCCTGAGCACTCCGTTCCGGATTGTCAGTCCTGTTTCCTAATGTCTAAACGGGGGTTACAGAACCGAGCAGCCAAGCTCCATGTGCTGTTTCCCACGGATGCACCGGCGGTGGCATCGACATCTTCCAGGTGTCCCTCTCCTGATGGGTCTCAGGTAACCAAACATACTTTTAGCAGGTCCTCGAAGGGCAAATCTCCCTCCAAGTATCGAGATGCCTCCGGGCTTGCCTTTGAGGATCCTGCCCCAGCCAAACAACCCCGGCGGGAAGCTATGGCTTCCAAAGCTCCTCCTGTGGGGTTACAGGTTGACATCGATGGCACGGCCTCGATCGATCACCTGTTAGACTGCTCTGGGGGTACCGGCACAATCTCCCGGTACCGACATCCAGGCAGTCGTGGCGTCCATGGATCACACTGTGCAATCCATGCAGCAGGCCATCCTGGCTTTCATCAAGGCTGCGACGCCGTTGGTACCGCAACAAGCCCTGTTGTCGGTACCGGCGCCGGTACCAGTACCAACCTCGATACCGGTACCGGCTGCATCGACATCGGCTAGGATGCCGCTTCTGGCTCCCTGTCCTGGGCTTTTTCTCGGTACCGACCCGGTACCGGGGACACCCGATGTCGGTACCGATCGATACGCCGATCTTTGGAATCGGGCAGACGATATTTCGATTCTTCTGATGATTCTGAGTCATCGGATGAGTCCCCTGAAGTATCTGTCACCCTTCCTGAGGAGCCTTCTTCTCCAAAAAGGAGAATGTCTCCTCCAGAGGATTTGTCCTTTCAAGACTTCATAATAGAAGTAGCTAAAGGACTCTCTATTTCAGTAACCTCTGAAAAAGAACCTAGAGCAAAAAAATTAGATATTTTGGGATACTCTAAGGTTCCCAGAGAGGCATTCACCTTGCCAATTCATGAAATTCTTCAAGAACATTTGATTGAATTGTGGGAGACTCCTCTCACCCTTTCTCCGGTGGCATGGGATTTAAATTTGGTTCTTAGTCAGCTTATGAAGCCACCTTTTGAACCCTTAGCCACTACCTCCTTGAAATTTCTTTCATGGAAGGTTATTTTCCTTATTGCAGTCACTTCTGCTCGCCGCATCAGTGAACTGCAGGCCTTAGTGGCTAATCCACCTTATTCAAGGTTCCATCATGATAAGGTAGTCCTTAGGACAAATCCTCACTTTATGCCTAAAGTGGTCTCACCTTTTCATCTTAATCAAGAGGTATATTTACCTGTCTTTTTTCCAGCTCCTCATGCATCCAGTGCAGAGAGGAACCTTCATACTCTAGATTGTAAAAGAGCTCTTGCTTTTTACTTGCACAGGACACAGCAACATAGAAAGTCTTCCCAGCTTTTTGTTGCTTTTGATCCTTCTCATTTAGGACTTCCAGTCTCTAAGAGAACACTATCCAATTGGATTGCTCAGTGTATTTCTTTTGCTTACCAGAGTAAGAACCTTTCTCTGGAGGGCCATGTCACAGCTCACAGTGTGAGGGCCATGGCCGTCTCTATGGCTCATCTTCATTCTGTGTCCATCGACCAGATCTGTTGAGCAGCCATCTGGGCCCCGGTTCATACCTTCACAGCCCATTACTGTTTGGACAAGGACTCCCGCCGGGATGCCTTGTTTGGTCAGGCTGTCCTCAGACACCTGTTCCATTCTTAAACAACTCCTGCCCTCCATCCCTTAATGGATGCCTGAGATCCATAGGAAGACGAGGAACCTTTCAGGGTCTCATACCCTTGGGGATCTCCCAGGCATCTTAGCTAGGGAGTCCCCATATGTGAGGACTCATTCCTGCTTGTTCCTGGAGATAGCACAGTTACTTACCTGTAACAGGTGATCTCTGGGAACAGCAGGAATTAGTCCTCACAACCCTCCCACCTCCCCTAGGAGTTGTATCTCTCTTTGTCTTTCCTTTCCTCTCTCTCTCTCTATTGTCTCAGCTTTAAACTAGAACTGAGGAGAGTTGGTAGGAAAGGCGGGAAGGCAGCGCTTATGCGCTGTGGGATGTCCCAAAAGCTTTCATCCTGGAAAGCTGGGGAGCATTCCCGCGCAGGCTCCGTCGGTACCGACGTACCCCATATGTGAGGACTAATTCCTGCTGTTCCCAGAGATCACCTGTTACAGGTAAGTAACTGTGCTTTCCTGGGTGGTGGTGGTTTCTAAGGTGGCACCTTGCATCGTGTAGCCATAGTTTGGGTTGTTCTTTCCTAGGTGTATAACTTTGCACTTGTCCACATTTAAATTTAATCTGCTATTTGGACGTCCAGTTTTCACATTTTTCAAGGTCCTCTTGTAATTTTTCACAATCCTCTTGGGTTTTAACAATGTTGAATAATTTTGTTTCATCTGCAAATTTGATCACTTCACTCAATATTCCTATTTCCAGATCATTTATGAATATATTAAAAAGCAGAGGGTCCAGCACAAATCTCTGGGGTATACCATTATTCACCTTTCTCCATTGAAAAAATTGGCCATTTAAATCTACTCTCTGCTTTCTTTTAGCCTGTTCCTGATCCACAATACTACACTGCCTCCAATCCCATGACTTTTAAATTTTGCCAGGAGTATCTCATGAGGGACCTTGCCAAAGCTTTCTGAAAATCCAGATACACTGCATCAACTGGCTCATCTTTGTCTACCTGTTTATTCACACCTTCAAAAAAATACAACAGATTAGTAAAACAAGACTTTCCTTGGCTAAATCCATGTTGGTTTTCTCCCATTAAGCCATGGCTATCTTCATGTTCAGTAATTTTATTGTTTTAATGGTTTCTACCATTTTGCCTGGTACTTTTGTCAGGCTCACCAGTTTATGGTTTCCTGGCTCACCCCTTTTTAAAAATTGGAGTTACTTTGGCCACTCTCCAGTCCTCAGGTACTACAGATGATTTTAAAGATAATTCACATATTACTAGTAGTAGGCCTGCAATCTCATATTTCAGTTCTTTCAACACCCTTACATATATACCATCCAGTCCAGGTGATTTGCTACTCTTCAGGTTATCAAACAGCAGTAATACATCATCCTGGTTTATCAATATTTCTTTCAATTCTTCCGCTACATCACCTTTCTATACCATTTCAGGCAAGGCTGAAGCAAAGAATTCATTCAGTCTGCGCTATGGTCTTGTCCTCCCTTAGCACCCTTTTTTAGACCTCTATCATCCAATGGTCCAATTGACTCTCTCAAAGGTATTTTGCTATGAATGTACTTGAAAGCATTTTTATTATACGTTTTTGCATCCACAGCAAACTTCTTTTCAAATGATCTCTTTGCCTGTCTTATCAATGCCTTGCATCTAACTTGCCAATGCTTATGTTGTTTCCAGTGTTTGTCATTAGGCTCCTTTTCCCATTTCCAGAAAGATACTTTTTTGACCACAACAGCCTTTCTGACCTTGTCTTTAAACTATGCTGGTAGTTTTTTTGGCCTTCCTTCCACTCTTCTTAAAGCATGGAATACATCTGGTCTGGGCATCCAAGAAAATATTTTTAAAAACACCCATGCTTGATGTAAGTCTTTAAACTTTTAGGGGTATGTTTACTAAACCGTCCTAATGTGCGCCCGGCGCTAGTGTGCAGGATGCCATATAAGGAGTGGGCGTTTCAGTCTTAACCTAGCAAACCGGGATTATCGCGCGCTCATGTGTGCTGCGCGCTAATGTCCGCCGCACACAGCGCACGAGAAACGCACGTGGGAAGCATAAGCAGGCATGCTGATGTGCAAACAGAGGAACAGGGCTGCAGTACAATGGTGAAGACACTGACAGATGGTGCAGGGGTCATGGATTCAATCCCCCACTGTGCCCAATGAATTATGCTGGCTGAGGCACTACCTGTTATGTGAAATATTGCATTATGAGGCATTTTAATTTTATTTTAATTACTGCTGCTAGCAAACGCACCCTCAAAGCGCTGTAACATAAGGTGCTGCATACGGCACCCCATAAGGTACCCCAGAGGGCACATTTGAAAGTGCACTGGCCGCCACGGCACCCTACAATGTTGCGTATGAGGCACGGCAAGGTCATAGCAATGTTTTTGATGGCAGCACTGTGCATTTTAACACATGGAAATGTTAAGTAGGTGCGCTGACATGCAAGGAGAAACAGCAGTGTAGCACAATGGTTAAGACACTGACTGATGGTGCAGGGGTCATGGGTTCAATCCCCCACTGTGTCCAATGAATAAGGCTGGCTGAGGCACTACCTGTTATGGCAATTTAATATTGTTTTAATTAGTGCTGCTAGCAAACACACTCTCAAAGTGCTGTAACATAAGGTGCCGCATCAGCCGCCCTATAAGGCACTCCAGAGGGCATACTATAAAGTGCACTGTCCGCCCAGGCACCCTATAATGTCCCCTATAGGGCACCCTATAAGGCGCTCCATAGGACACCTTATAAGGCACCTTATACAGACTGTAACCATAAGGTGCCTCAGAAGGTGCTTTATAGGGTGCCCTATAAGGCGCCTTATAGGGCGCCCTCTGAGGCACCCTATGGTTACAGTACCCCGAGGGTGTTATGCTGGCAGCACTAATGTACATTAAAAATAGACAATGCTTCAGACAGCCCTATCAAATAACCCCACTGTGGGTTTGAACCCATGACCTCTGGCTCCACAAGCAGTGAAGTAACCAGTGGGCTACAGCTCCATAGCTGCTAGCAAACCCCTGGCTGGGTGCAGAAGGACTGCACGTCACCACACAAACAGTCTGCTGTGGTCACCAGGATAGGGTTAACCCACCCATACCCATGATGCACTGCACATGCAAATCAGCAGTCTACAGATGATCACAAGATGGGGTATGCACCCCCACAGCACCTCGGCCTGGTAGGGGGAACTGACCGTGTGTGGTACTGGCACAGAGTAGCTACACACCGTCACATTTTGCAGGTACTGTACTCACCCTGAGGGTGAGGTGGGGCGCCCAGCACCAGGTCCACAGCAGAAATAGGACATGCTGCAGGACCCCAGCAGTGCTAATGTGTGAGATAGGTCGTGTCTGCGGACACACCTTGGATACATCTATATTTCTCAGTCAAGGTTTAGCCCTTATGGGGCTGAGGGTGGGAAACAGGGTCTCCCACCAACAGATCCACATTCTACCTCCCTGCAATGGTGGCAGTAGAGGGGACTATCAACCCCAGTCCTGCTGGGGAACAGACACCCTACAGGGCAGTCAATGCAGCTCTGTACACATCCATAAAGCAATAGCAGACAGACATTAGGCTTGGATATGCTAAGCTGCACCCCATCACTATCTGACATTCTCCAGCAGCAAGCCTCCAGCCACTACACCCTGCAAGGTGTTCCAGCAAGACACATACTAGCTGCAGACAGTCTGCTAGCTAGTCCATAGTGCATGGTCCTGGAGGAGATGCGTGCACCCAGAACTGGGATGTCAGCATACACACCAAGCAGATACGTCAGTGACTAGGCCCCAAAAGAGAACCCATAAATATCACATGAAAGAAATACTACATACCACTATGGGGGAACCTAGCCATGCCATGGTCACTGCTAAGTCAGGGTGAGAGTGATCTCCCAGCAGAACATGGTGTGGCTACCCTGTCTGTGCAGGTGGTGGCCGGGCACTACAATGTCCCAGCCATTGCCCTATGCCCTGTGCAGATGCATCCTGGCCAGGCCACCCTGTCCGGGCTATACCCATGGTACCTTGTTCCTCATTATGCACATTGGGAGGCCAATACTGGCAACAGTGCTGGCAGTGTGGGCTGTGGAGGGTGTTTGCAGCCACCACACACTGGATAGACAGACACACACTCCCCACACCTATGCCAGCATTGTGCAACTATAGAGTTGTTTGGCAGCCCTGGCACCTGCACCAGTCCTGGGCACAGTGCAGGCATGGCTATGGTGCACAATACTGTAGGAGACACTCCCCAGGGTGGTAAACACTGTCAGACACCAGACCCGAAGCACATTCCACAGACATCGGAAACGTTGCTATGATGCAGCTCACTCAGCAAAATGTGATTAACATAGGAATTGCTATCTGTCAGTAATCATGGCAACCTTTTGATAGATGTGTACCGTATTCCCAGGTTTAGGGTGGCATTGCTAAGGTATGCAAGTGCTAGTATTGGGAGATGCATGCAGGGCCCAATGTCCTGCCTCTCCAAGAGGCATTGGCTAACGGAGCCTGTGGGTGCGGGTGTGTCTGCCCCTGTTGCCTGCTGCTTTACGGCAGAGGTTCCCAACTCCGGTCCTAGTGGGCCAAACACTGTTCAGGTTTTCCTGCTGTCCTTCAAGAATATGCATGAGATACATCTGCATACCATGGGGGTGGCGCATAAAAATGCAGCACAGGCATCTTTATCAGAGGCAGCATGGAACCGGAATGGTGTTTGGCCCTCCAGGACTGCATTTGGGAGACTCTGCTCTAGGTAATGTGCATGTTTATGGTGTCTGTGCTCTGTAGGGTAAAATGTAGGTGTCTTGGGCATGTTTACGTCATCTGCAATAAAGGTGCTGTCTGTATTAGCACGTTGTAGTAGTGGGTAAAATATGGGGACTGGGTTGGCAGGAACCACAGCTGGGACTTGAGCCTGTGACCTTCTGCTCCTGAACTCACTGGCTGTGTGCACTGCACCACCGTGTTGCCACAGAAATGATGAATTCCCTGGGGATTCCATGACTGTACATCAGACAGGGCCTGTCTGTTGCAGTGCACGGCACCCACCTACACAGGGCTAGGCCATGGTCTGCTGTGGGCAGCTGCCACTGTCCCCTCCACTACCAGTGCCCCTCAGCCACCATGCTGACATGCCCTTCTGCTGGTGGTGCGCCATCTCAGGCCATCCAGTGTGTGGGTAGGCGGCTGCCTATGGTGTGGGTTCTGGGGTAGGGGTGCCTGCATAGACGTCCACGCTTCCCCCCCAACACCGCCTGCCAGTGTTCTGTGCCCTTGGAGGTACCTGCTGGGTACTATCCCCTGTGACACTGTGATAAACACATTCGTGCCCATGTTGGGCCCTCATCAGTTGCTGTCTGGCTGCTGTACAGTTTCAGCATTCCTACCTAGGCATCTGCCTAGTCCGCACTGTGCCCAAGCTGCACCACAGCATGTGCCGCCTGCAGCCCTCTGTATCCCATTTCCAAGCATCTGTCCAGTTGGCCATTCCGACATGCCCGCCCTGCTGTTGCCGCACATGTGCACGCCATAGGAAACCTGTCTGATGGTAAGTGAAACCCTGCACAGCGCAATTTCACTGTGGGCTCATTCACCTTGTATGGGGACGGAGCATGGACCCTTCCAAAATTAATATCCTTTTTTGGTGCCTTCATGGGAGTGTTTTTTGATGTTTCCCATTGAGATCACTATTGCCCAGCTTGGTTATTTTATTTTTCCATTTTCTGCTGGTCCTTTTCACTGTTTATTTGCCCTTTTGTTCCGTGCACATGTATCACACTTATCACTTTTTGTAGGTTTCCCTGATTTTGCTATACATTGCTGACAGAAATGGTTTCTCTTCCCTTTAAATCAGCTCTAACGCCAGGGTTTCACTGGCGTTAGTTTTGATCCTCGGATTTCACAGCGTTAGTGTGCAAGGAGCATCTCCCCTCCCACTCTCCACCCATTGACCCCTTCTCTCCGCCCCTGGGGAGCCTTCCTCCGCCCTCCGGGAGCCTTTGCCTGCCTTCATCGCTCGTTTTCGCTGCAGCGCGCATTATCGCGCAATAAGGTACCTGTGCGCCGCAAGATGCAACATTATCGCGCGATAAGGTACCTTATCGCGCGATAACGTCGCAGAGCGCACTTTAAGACGGTTTAGTAAACATACCCCTTAGTTTTTTCTTAACCATTTTTCTCATTTTATCATAGTCTCCCTTTTGAACATTAAAAGGTAGTACTGTGGATTTCCTTGCCATCTTTCTTTCATTTGTTAAATCAAGTGTGGCCATGCTATGATCACTATTGCCAAGTGGCCCCAAAACCCTTATCTCTTGCACCAGATCCTGTGTTCCACTAAGGACTAGGTCCAAAATAGCTTCCCCTCTTGGCGGTTCATGAACCATATGTTCCAAGAAGCAGTCATTTATTTCATCCAGAAACTTTATCTCTCTAGCGTGTCCTGCTGTGACATTGACCCAGTCAATTCCAGAGTAATTGAAAGCACCCATTATTAATATGTTGTAACTTTTGTTAGCTTCCCTGATTTCTTTTAGCCTTTCATTATCCATCATTCTGGCCAGGCGGTCAGTAATACACCCCCACTGCCATCACCTTCCGCTTTTTACATGGAACTTCTACCCCTAGAGATTCTACAGTATATTTTTTTTCCTTCAAAACTTTAATCCTATATTACTCAATGCCCTCTCTAACATAGAGAGCAACTTCTCCACTAATTTGACCTACTCTATCATTGTGTCCCATTGGTTGTCCTCCTTCCACCAAGTCTCTGAGATGCCAATCATATCTAACCTTTCATTTAGTGTTATATATTCTATCTATCCCATCTTAATTTTTAGACTTCTACCATTTGCATACAGGCATTTTAGAGGTTGTATTTTATTCATGTTAATCTGGTTATCTTGGTAGGTGTAATTTGTAATCTTTCAGCTCTGTACTGAAGGACATTTGGGTTACTTTTATCTTTGTTGGAGCCCATCTGTCAGGATTCCCTAACTTCCTTGTTTTGCTAGTATCCTTCAAGGATACATCCTACCGAACCATGCGCTCTTGGGTGGCTGTCAACTTTCCCTTATTATCTAGTTAAAATGCTGTTCTATCTACTTTTTAAAGGTTAATGCCAGCAGCCTGGTTCCATCCCAGTTAAGGTGGAGCCCCTTCCCTTCCCCAGAATGTTGCCCAATTCCTAACAAATCCAAAACCCTCTTCTTTGCACCATCGTCTCATCTATGCATTGAGATTCCGGAGCTTTGCTTGTTTTTTGGGTTCTGCACGTAGAATGGGATGTATTTCAGAGAATGCTACGCTGAAAGTTCCTGATTTCAACTTCCTACCTAAAAGCCTAAATTTGATCTCCAGAAACTCCTTCCCACACTTTCTGTGTTATTGGTGCCAACATGTACCAAGACAGCAGACTCCTCCCTAGCACTATCTTGCCTAGGTGGCCCGTGAGGTCTATTACCTTTGCATCAGGCAGGCATGTTACCAGGCGGTCCTCATACCCACCAACCACCCAGCTATCTACATGCCTAATGATTGAATCACCAACTATAACTGTCCTAACCCTTCCCTCATGGGCATATGGCCCTGGAGAAACCTCGTCACTGTAAGAAGGTTTTACATCTCCTGGCAGACAGGTCCTAGCTGCAAGATCATCTATTTAAAATAAATTCACAGATATCTTGCCTCCTAAGTAGAAGGCCTCTTTACAAAGTTATTTAGAAACAATTTATTTCTTTCAACTCAAAAAATAATTTACCTTATTCTACCTGCTATGCTAAGCTATACTCTGATTTGTTTTAAATTAAAAGCTCTCTGCTGATACTAAATTTAAACTAAAAGGTCTGCTGGAACAAGCAGGACTGTAGTCTTCACATATGGGTGACATCAGGTACCAACGGAGCCTGCGCAGGAAGCTCCCCAGCTACCAATAGGAAAGACTTTGGGAGCCACTCCACTGTGCCTGTGCTAGTGCCTTCCTGCTCTCCCAACTTCCTGTCCTCCATTCTTCTTTTTCTGCAGATCCAAAGGGTCAAAACCTTATTGCGGAGAAAAGAACTTAAAAACGTTTTTCTAAAACTGCTGCCTCTCTGCACCGGTATCACTCGATCCTGGTATTGTTTTTCTTTTCCTTTTTCCTCTCAAATTCCTTTTTTCAAGGATCTCAGACCTGCTTTCCAAGCTGTACTGGCACATAGTCAAAATGTGTCTAAATTTGTGAGTGGCATTTGATCCCTTTGAGTCCACCATCCATTGCCATCAGTGCATTATGGTTAGCTTGGCCCCAGGCGTCAGACCTGGAAGAATGGATCCTGGATAAACTGGGTAATAACCCCTGTACAGAAGAAAACCATTTTGGTAGGAACTAGAGGGAGAAGGCTGGAGAGCCGGAAACGGATGACTCAACCCTTAAACACATCTCCAGAAAAACTGCTGACCATACCAAGAAAGGCAGCAGCCAAAAAACCCTTTTACGCTAAGAAGAGAAGGTTCTACCCCTCCTATTCCTGACTGGCTTATCAGACCCACAGAAAGAACAGGGTCCTAAGCAGGCAAGAAAGCCCAGATTAGCCAAACCACAACCAGCCACCCAAGCACCAGCAGCACCCAGTTTTTGACTCCCACATAGTGAGCACAGCCAGTCTTCTGCACATTCAGGAACCCAATTCCAGGGAGACTTTGCCATTTTGCACATCAATAAAACTATCAACAAATAGTGTTTGTGCCTAGTAACCAAATCCTACCATTTTTTGTCGGAAGTTGTTGCCATGGGAGGTATCCCTCTATTGAAGCATATCTTTTCTTTTAATTAAACTTTAATTGAACTTCATATAAATTTACAAACAATCGTGAAATATTGCACACTTTTCAGTGCTATACCACAATACAATTCGATAAAATGATTGAAATACTCATCAAAAGCGCCGTCTTCTGACTCAGTTGAGCAAACAAAAATCCGCCGTCTTCACGGTTGAATTTGCGTTTCATCACCGATACATTGGCGATCGCAGTTAACTTGGCGAACACAGTACTGCGTTTGGGACCAAATTACTCCATTATGGTCCTGCATCAACGCTTGATATTACTGCAAAAGCACAAAATCTTTACATTGTATTATTGAAAGCGGGGCACTATCTCACGCTCTCCAAATCGCATGTAGTGATTCAGCCCAATGTCCTGACCCATCGAAGTATCCCAAAAAAACTTTATTTAAACACCCAAAAGCCCATCAGCTGTTGACACGTCACAGTAGGCTGGACCAGGCCAACTCCAAATTTAATCCATTCGGTTCCACCGTTGATAGGCAAAAGATCCAAGTCTGTTCAAGCAATTGAATTTCTTCTCTCTATCTCCCCCTCTTGGACTTCCCGGGACATGATCTAAAACTCTCCACTTAAAATCTCCAAAGGTATGTTGGAAATCCAAATAATGTTGTACTATGGGAACAGAAGTAACTTTATTCCTCACTTGCGAAGCATGTTCCTGCAACCGCTGTCACACTTTCCGAGTAGTGCAACCTATATGAAATTTTTGACAGGGGCACAATAATACATATACCCCGAATGATGTTAAACATGTTGTGGACCACTTCAAGACATGATTAAAATCTGTATTGGGAATCAACCAGTCTTTCCCTTCAATGGTCTGCGCACAAAACTCACATTTAGTGCAAGAAAAATGCCCCAAAACCGGGTTTGTGAGACCCGTCTCAGAATTGGTCAAAAATAACGTACTACCTATCAAATTGCCAATATTGGGTCCTCTGGTATATGCAACTCGCAAAGGCTTTTGAAAACAAGGATGTAAGGCTAGAAAATGCCAGTGCTTTTTCAGTGTTCGGTTTTGGGGCATTTTTCTTGCACTAAATGTGAGTTTTGTGTGCAGACCATTGATCAATACAGTGTCCTTCCTGACGGGCCTGCACCAAAGGGTCTTTACAAAGTGCATGGCCATAGTGGCAGCATATCTTTGAAGCAACAAAGTCTTCGCCTTTCCTTACTTAGACAACTGGCTAATAAAGGCAGACTCTCCTAGAGAACTCTGCTCATCTAGTCAACAAACTCTTGCAATATCTGGGATTTGTAATAAATTTCCAAAACTCCCAGCCCGCTCCAACCCAATGATTAGAATTGGAGCAGTACTGGACACTCAGCAATCCAGAGCCTTCCTCTCTATGGAACGCATGAGCAGGTTGGTGGATCTAGCCACCCACATTCGCCAGCAACAGACTGCCATGGCTCGAGACTTTCTGTGCCTCGTGGGCCACTTGGCATCCACAGTACATGTCGTCCCTTACGCGAGACTACACATGCAACTAACACAATGGACCCTCTCAATCCAGTGGACCCAAGCCACAGGAAATCTACGAGATATCATACATTTAACATGTCCCCCAAACATATCAGCCTCCTCGAGCTTCGAGCAGTAGCGAATGCTCTCTGAGTTTTTCAGCACCACCTTCTCAATAGCCAGATACGGATCAGGACAGACAATCAGTTGGCAATGTTTTATATAAACAAACAAGGGGGGTCAGGCTCTCTCCCTCTCTGCAAAGAAGCTTGCCGCCTGTGGAACTTTGCCATTCTCCATCACATACACCACTGTGCAGTTTATATTCCTAGAGAGTCCGATCACTTGGCGGACAGATTGAGTCGGATCTTTCAGCCTCATGATATGCTGGATCCCCAGATAGTGGCAAGTCTTACATACTTGGGGAACCCCAGTGACAGATCTTTGCCACTCCACAGAACTCACAACTTCCACAGTTCTTCTCCAGGAAACCATCCAAATTCAGTCTGGCATTAGATGCCTTCATGATTCATTGGGGTCAGGGACTGTTTTATGCCTCCCCCCCCCCCCCCATATCCCTGATCCCGAAGATCCTCCTCAAACTACAAGCAGATAAGGGATCTATGATCCTCAAAGCCTCTCACCTGCCCCATCAGCCTTGGTTTTCCATCCATCTCCACAGTACCTTTAGTGGCACATTTCATGGGTCTTATCCTCACCAAGCCACCCCTTTGACCATCCCCCAGTAGCGTGGGATCTTGATATGGTATTAGCTCAACTCCTCAAGCCTCCGTTTGAGCCCTTAGCAACCACACACCTGCGATACTTAACTTGGAAAGTTTTATTCCTCATCGTCTTGACCTCAGCCAGGCGCATCAGTGAGCTGCAGGCCTTAGTGGTGCATCCACCGTATACTAGATTTCATCATGACAAAGTTGCCCTTCACATACATCCCCACTTTCTGCCAAAAGTGGTGTCACCTTTCCACATTAATCAGTCTGTAATCCTTCCGGTCTTCTTCCCAAGACCTCACTCATCTCATGCAGAGGCATGACTGCACACACTTGACTGCAAATGGGCTCTAGCCTTCTATCTCCAAAGGGCGCAGGATATTAGAAAGTCCTCAGATCCTACTCGCCTGGGGTCTTCCCATAACAAAATGCACGCTCCTCAGGTGGATGCTGTTCCAAGGGCTGCAAAGCAGAGATGGCATCCATCTGTCTAAGAAGGGTTGACATGTCTTTAGTAGCAGGCTGGCTAACCTACTGAAGAGGACTTTAAACTAGATTTGTTGGGGATGAGTAGTGAAAGCCCCCAGGTAAATGAAACATTAAATACTTTTATGAAAATGGGTAAAAGGGGCAACATATGGAAAGCAGTTTGTATAAATGCCCGTAGCATGGGAAATAAGATCCCAGATATTGAGGCTTTAATGGGGGTGGCTGACTAGGATTTAGTGGCAGTAACAGAAACATGGTTCATGGACAACCATGACTGGGATGTAACTCTACCAGGCTATACTTTATTCAGAAAGGACAGAGTAGGGAGGAGGAATGGCACTGTATGTTAAAAATAATATTAAAGCTATGGAAATGGCTTAAAAGGGAGAGAGAGGGCACTGTGGGTTAAATTAGAAAGAGGGAATGAGAAATCTATTTGCATTGGTATGATATGCAGAAGAGGATGGAGATTTAATAGAAGACATACTCAGCATTGCCAGGAAAGGGGAAGTGCTATTGACAGGGGATTTCAATATGCCAGATGTTGATTAGCACAACCCTGCTGCAGTATCATCTAGAAGTAAGGAGATCCTGGATTCTCTACAGGGAGAACTATTCAGGCAATGAGTAACAGAACCCACACAAGAAGGGGCCATACTGAACTTGGTGCTTACCAATGGTGAAAGTGTTTTTGATGTTATAGTGGGAGATCATCTCACATTCAGTGATCATCAGATGGTGGTGTTCAGTATTAGGACTACTACTGATAAAATCCATTCAAAAGCTAAGGTCTTAGACTTTAGGTAAACTAACTTTGCCAAGATGGGCCAGTATCTCAAGGAGTCATTAGCAGGATGGGAACAGCTGGGGGATGTAGAAAAACAGTGAAAGGGGATATTTTAAGGGCAACCAAACTTTTTGTTAAAAAGGTAAATAAAGGTAAAAGGAAAAGGAGACCACTTTGGTTTTCAAAAAAACTAGCTGAAAAGGTGAAGAATAAGAGGGAGGCCTTCATGAATTACAAGAGATCACAGAGAGAGGAAGACAGACATCTATATTTGGAAAAACTTAGAGAAGCTAGCAAAGTAGTCAGGAAAGCAAAGATTCAAAAAGTGGAGGAAATAGCCAATGCAATAAAATGGGGGGGGATAAGACATTTTTCAGATATGTTAGTGAGAAGAGGAAGGGCAAAAGTGGTATTGTCAGACTCAAGGGTGAAAGGGAGGAATATGTAGAAGCTAATGAGGATAAAGCATAATTGCTTAACAAATATTTCTGTTCTGTGTTCACAGATGAAGAACCAGGAGCAGGATCTCAGAAAACACCTACAAATAGAAACAGAAGTAAGGGGCAATGATTTTCAGAAGACTGTGTTCGTAAGGAACTAGCTAAACCTAAAGTAGACAAAGTGATGGGTTCAGATGGGATATACTCAAGAATAATGAGGGAACTTGGGGACGTTCTAACAACTCCACTGACCGACCTTTTCAATGCCTCTTTGGAGTTGGGAGTGGTGCCAGAGGACTGGAGAGAGGCACATGTGCTCTCTTTACACAAAAGCGGAAGTAAGGATGTGGTTAACAACTACAGGCCGGTTAGTTAAACCTCTGTTGTGAGTAAATTGTTGGAAACACTGCTGAAAGAGAAAATAGTGAGGTTTCTGGAATCCAACAGATTATCGTATCCGAGTCAGCTTGGATTCACCAGAGGCAGGTCTTATCAGACAAGTCTGATTGATTTCTTTGACTGGGTGACCAGGGAGTTGGACCAAGGGTGAGCCCTAGATGTGGTGTATTTAGATTTCAGTAAAGCCTTTGACACTATTCTGCACAGGTGACATATAAACAAACTGAGCACCCTAGGGATGGACCCTAAAGTTACTGCTTGGGTTAGAAATTGGTTGAATGGGAGGCGGCAAAGAGTACAGGTAAATGGCGCTCACTCTGAGGAGAAGGTGTTACCGGTGGTGTGCCCCAGGGATCTATCCTTGGTCCGATTCTTTTTAACATCTTTGTTAGTGATATTACAGAACAGCTGTCGGGTAAGGTTTGCCTCTTTGCGGATGATACCAAAATCTGAAATAGAGTAGACACCCAGGAAAGTGTAGATAACATGAGGAGGAATCTAGCTAAGCTTGAAAAATCATCTAGTATTTGGCAGCTGAGATTTAATGTTAAAAAATGCAAGATTATGTATTTGGGCTATAACAATCCAAGGGAGCATTATAGTATAGGGGGTGAAGTACTTCTGTCCACAAAGGAGAGCGGGACCTAGATGTGATTGTGTCTAATGAGGTTAAAGTAGCTAAACAGGTAGAAAAGGCAATGGCAAAAACGAGAAGAATGTTTGGGTGCATAGGGAGAGGAATGGGCAGCAAAAGAAAGGAGGTGATAGTGCCTCTATATAAGTCTTTGGTGCGAACTCATTTGGAGTATTGTGTGCAATTCTGGAGACCGCACCTTCAAAAGGATATAAATAAGTTGGAGTCAGTGCAGAGGGTTGCTACTAACATGGGTAGTGGTCTGCATTATAAAGCATATGAGGACAGACTTAAGTAGCTTGATATGTATACTTTAGAAGAAAGGCGGGATATAGTTGATATAATTGAGACGTTTAAATATCTCCGTGGCATAAATGCACAAGAGGAGAACCTCTTTCGATTGAAAGCAAGCTCTGCTATGAGGGGACATAGGATGAGGGTGAAAGGGGATAAACTCAGGAGTAATATGCGGAAATATTTCTTTACGGAAAGAGTGGTAGATGTGTGGAATAGTCTTCCAGTGGAGGTGGTAGAGAAGAGGATGGTATCGGAATTAAAAAAGCATGGAACGAACATAGAGGATCTCTTAAGGAAATCTGATATTGGTTGATATTGAAGGGCAGAGTAGATAGGTCATGTGGTTTTTTTTTCTGCCATCATGTTTCTATGTTTCTGTGTTACTTGGAAGCTGGGAAGGGCATAGAAACACAAAATTATTTTTTTTCCGGAGAAGATATTTACTATACAGTCAACTGGGGACTAGCACTTGAAAAGTACAGCCATGAGTGAAGAAGTGTGGGAAACTGTTAAACTTTAGTATCTCAGTTAAGTAAGAAATGTGATCAGTGTGAGGCTGGAACGGAGAGTATGGGTGGCCATTGTTGACAGACACTTTTTAAAATAGATTTTGCGTGTTGGCTGCCAAAATCAGTCCCGATCAGGGTGACAGAGAACACCACCTCAAGATGTGGTGTTAACTGCTTGGAAGCCTGATAACGTGTAGCTCAACAGCTGTGATCATGCCTCCCCCCCCCCCCCCCCGCATTATATTGTCGGTGCGATCCAGGCAGGAGAGTGCCCTTCTGATAGGCCCTAACAAAAATGGCCGCAATCTCGCCATGCTGCCCCCATAGAGTGAGGCTAGAGGATAGTACTGCATGATGATTATCATTTTGTTTTGGCCACATGATGGGGCAGGAGCCTAGAGGAGTGCTCCAAGGGCTGATCCAAGGATTTCTGCTACCCAGAGCAAAAGTCCTGCCTTTGCTGTTCCCCCTTCTGAGCCGCTGCACTGACAATTTTGTCAATGGAGAAGGGAAGGCTCAGCTTTCATGACAGCAGTCCACAGTAGGCCCTGTGTTTTGGCACACATGGTCTGTTGCTTCTGGGTCTGCTGTTTCTGACTCCCCTCTGACACAACTTCCTGTTGAAGGGGATCAGAAGTGGCAGGCCATGTGTGCTGACACATATGCCCCGACAGCCTGGAACGAACTTCCCGCTAGTATTCGTTCCATAGCCAGCCTCACCTCCTTCAGAAAGGCAATAAAACACCACCTTTTTCTAATTTACTATCCTGAAACCTTGCCCGAAAAACATAATTCATTTGCACTCACACCACACATTTACTGCCCTATCACACAACATGAAAATGGCTAGGTACTCATCTCCCTTAGACCTACACATTCCCCCATCTGTCCTATAAATGCCCACGGTTTACTGGAATACTTAACTCTATGTAAATATTTGTACATACCATGTGAATAGTTTCCCTGTTATCCCAGTTTGTTTATGCCTTGTTCTATGTAAGCACATTGTGATATTTAATGCTTTGTTGCTCTGTTCAGTTTTACTGTAAACCGCGCTGATTTCAATAGCGCGGTATATAAAAAATAAAAATAAATAAAATAAAATAAATAAATATGGCTTGTCGTGGGCACTGTGCCATCTACAGAGGTCTGCCGCCCTAGGCAGCTGCCTAGTGGTTGTTCCAGCCCTGAGCTCTCATGCCCCGTTTTGCCATTAGACCACCAGAGCAATTCCAAATATGTGCTTGGGGAGGTCTGGGAAACTATTAACTTCAGGGGGTGCAGCAGTCTCCCAAGGCAGGTCCCGATAGGGATCAGGAGCTGTCTAGGGTGGATTGGTGCTGAAGGGGGCTACCACTTTTTTATTTTGGATGATATCAAGTGCCGCATTTCGCAGCAGAGTCAACACTGTAGGGGGGGCAGTTTGATTGTGGTAGTTGGGGGGGGGGCATGGTAGTGATCAGGGCACGAGCTGCTGACAGTTCTGTGCACCCAAACACTACCATCCCTCCCCCCGCATTTACTGTGGGGACCCGTGGTTCTTGCTTTGGCAGACACTGTGGGACCTGTCCCGTGGAATCTGCCGAAGCAGGTAATATGGGGTTTTCGAAGGAAATCCATACCTTAGTTGTATCTGCAGGACTTGCCCCAGGAACACCCCCTGCCAATACTACTTACGTTTTTTGCTTACTGTACGGTTTTGGCTGCTGATATGGTTTAGTAAACATACCCCAAAGTGTTTGCTGGGTGAAATAGTGTTTGAAGAGATTTTCTATAAAGTTTTTGTTTTGCTATGATAATGTTCTATGAAGTAGTGATCAGTGCTGGTTTGTTCGTTTTTTTGTCCACCCTCTCCCTGTCTCCTACTCATGCCACTCAACATTTTTTTGATGTATATGAGATCAGCAAAAATGAGCTTGACTTTTGGAAACTAGAGAGGCATTTCTGAAGGAGTTACACAGAAGTACACTCAGAGAGTCAGGACATACTACAGTGATCCTGCCACCAGTCTGGCAGTCCCTGTGTTACCTTAGAAGTTCAAAGTCATTTGTAAGAAGAACATCACTTTGGCATGGCGGGAAGTGATCCTGCAGCCAGGACCTTCCCTCCAGGTGATCTAGTATCCCCTCACACTGAGGATGTGTCTTCAAGGACTTATGCCTTAGAAAGAAGGGTTGGGACTGCTGTTGTGATTGACAATTTGGCCATTAGAAAGAAAGATAGCAGAATGGCCTGTAGGCATCTGAGGATTGCTTGGCAAGTTGCCTACTTTTATACAAAGTAGCAGACATCACATATCACCTGATAGGATTTTTAGAGAATGCTGTGGAGAAACTGACTGTTGTGGTAATGTTGGTAAACAAGAGAAGATGGTGCAGGAAGGAGGTTCTGGTAGCCAAATTTAAACTTTTAGGACGGAAATCCATTCTCACATGCCATATATATTTTTTTTTTTTTTTTTGACTCTGAATACAGGTTGAGTTGCGAAGCCTTAGTAGGGTACCAAGAGTGATGAAATTTTTTTTTACCAAAAGTTTAACTTTCTGCTCATCCAAACAAGATTTCTCTCAGTGGTTTATAACTATATATACATACATATAATAAAAACAGAGTAACAGTAAACAGAAAAAGCATTATCCAATGCAGTGCTCAACAAGTTGTTCATGAATAAACCCTAAAAGCTTCTGTAAAAAATAAAATCGTCCACCACTTTGGAAAGCTTTAAATAATCAGCTTCACTCTTCAGATCATGTGGTCATGAATTCTACTATGGTACCACCCAAACAGGCGCTCTAGATCTTGTCGCTGCATGACAGAACACTACTGGACTCATTAATGTTTTGTGCTAGTAGTATTCCAATGAAAAAATTGTACCTTTGTGTGAATATTTTTTCTTGCAAATTTTGCATCTGAGCATAACTAATGTAAAACTGTAATAAATGAACTTCTTTAAGGTTCTTATTACCTGACTGTTATACCTAGGTTTAGTTAAACTAGTTAAACCTTAAAAATAAAACCAAAAGGTAGAAAATTTGGTTTTAAAATTCCAAGTTACTTTGAGCCAGGCAAGAAAATAATGTTCAGGCTGATTTTTTTTCATGTTAAAAATACTAACAGATATTGGGTCTGACATAATACTTTCCAAGTTTGCAGAAGATCACATTCTTCTCAGTTGAAACCATAAGTATTTGAGAGCATGTATGGAAAACAATCTTCGGTTCACTTTCAGATCATTTTTGTCTAATTTTCAAGCACTTTTTGGTTCCTTTCAGAAATTAATTTATGCAAAATGTGATTGATTGATAAACATTTTTAATGCACATAAATCAGCATCATGCACTTTAACTTCAAAGCTTTATGCATGTAAAGTCAATTTAGGGGCATGTTTACTAAGCTGCGCTAAGGGATTGCCCCTTAGTGCCCAGAAGTAGACAAAAATTAACGCAAGGATGGGGTCAGAACCTTGCTGACTGATGGGGCGATTCTGGTATGTCCCGTCCTTATGCAGTCAGCATGGGTTATAAGGCCCTGCCACTCTGAACAGGCAGTTGCCAATACCTTTGGTAAATTCACCTGTGCTAACTGCAGAAAGAATAGTTACTGTGAGCTAATTGCCCACTTTCCACCCTAAACCCTGTCTCCACTCCTAACCATGCTAAGCCGTAATCGTGGAATTTTTAGCATGAAACTGCTAGCACACTTTAGTAAACATGGTATGCATGCATGCATCAAACCTAAAAACTAGAAGAAAACTGCACATCTCTGACAATTGTGATTTAACAAATAAGCTGTGTTATGACCATAACTAACACCCCCCACCCATAGCACAAAGCTCAGTTTCTTCTAACTCAGAATTTTGTTTCAACACTATTATCAATGTAACGGTGAATGCCATGGATTTGAATTTCATCAATGAGCATTACAATGCCGTTCTAATTCGGTATGCATTCTTCTGTTTTAAAATAGTTATATGAACCATTCAGCTTGGTAATGCATTTAATGTTGAGATCTGCATCATACCAGCCTTTCAATCTTTTAGGTGGTAACATAGCAACATGAAGAAGCCTCAAGCAGAGCCTGGTAAATTGCAAAGTAAACATGGCATTTCTTTTGTATTAAACTGTTTTGTATAGGATGTCTGATTCGGCTTTAGGAGGTGAGGTAGTTTAAGGAAAGAGATGCGCAAGGAACAGTGGGGAGCGGCACTGTATAGTTAACTATTTTTTGTGTTGCTGGGAGTTTGTAGGCTAGTAAATTTTACAGGTTTAATTGAAGCCTATAAGAAGAATACAAATACAATGCTTATCTGTACTCACAATTTGCAAAACACAGATTCATGTTATAATTTATTTTATTTATTTAGCAGGTTTTATATACCGCCTTCTCCTTCAATCAAAGCAGTTCACATAACATAATTCAGAGTCTGGCAATATTAATGGAATGTGTAAAATCTAATACATAGAATTATTCTTGCTATATTAAGTAGCTGTAGATGTATGGTACGTAGTTCAGTGCTTCTGTCATTTCCAGCTGTAAATTTTGACATATTCAAAACAAAAATAATGAAGAACTCAGCAAACCATGAACATCAATAAAATGTTTCCTTAATGCCGAAACATAGAGTGAGTCTTTTACTAAAGGGCGCTAGCTGGCAGTGCATATTCTGACACATGCTGAAAGCATCCTGGGACATGCCTTGCTAGCTAGCACAGAGCTATGACAGCAAGGGATGATTCCCGTGCTAACTGTGCAACGTGCGTTAGGGTCATGGGTGGTAGAGTCAAGGGCGGAGAGTGGATGTAGTAAGCTCAGTGCAGTTAGTGCCAGATTTACACTATGCACCAGCTGCATCCCATGTGATTATCTTGGCTTCTCCTAACACTAGCTCAATAGGTGGAGTTAAGTGCACCGATGCTAATGTGGCGCAAGTTGGGGAACTGTACTCCACATTTACTGCTGGGGAAATGCTTTCCACACCCCTGCCAGTTAACATGGTGGTATGGTACCTAATGCTCCATGATTTTGGAGTTATTTATTTATTTACATTCTCTTATATACCGCGCTATTCTGCATCAGTGCGGTTTACATTGAACAAACTGAAATTACATTGAACAGGGCATTATAACTTGGAGATAACTATATTACAGGGAACATGGGCTATGGAGGGTTAAGTGGCTTGCCCAAGACCACAAGGAGCACCTGTGGGACTAGAAACCCCAGTCCTTCCGGCCCAAGGTTGCTGTCCTCTAGTGGGATTTGAACCCCCGACCTTCCGGCCTGCAGTACCTTGCCCCAACCACTAGGCCACTCCTCCACTCCACTCCAAGTTTGTAGCTGAGTGAAAGGATAGAGGGAGAGAGGTGTGTTGTGAAGACTAAATTCCTGCTGTTCCCGGAGATAACCTGTTACAGGTGAGTAACTACGCTATCTCCAGGAACAAGCAGGAATGTAGTCTTCACATATGGGGACTCCCTAGCTGAAAATGCCAGGGAGATAGCCCCAGGAAGGTGCCACCCTAGAAAGGTGGGAATCCTTCCTTCCATTATTGGCATATTAGGTGCAACGCCTTAGTGCCCTTTAGTAAAAGACCCCCATGGTGTTTGAGGATACAGACTAAAACATAAGGCTACAGAAACATTCAGAAAATTAGTCATCTTCCAAAACTGTTGGGCAGTATGGTGGTCATTCTGATCCCCCAGAGGTGGGGTTGTATGTCTGACTTAAATGTACAAACCCCGAACAGGGCCAGGACCATATTCCGCTTCTCCTGCTCCCCGCATGTACAGGGCCGTTTTGCTGGGGGCAGGAGGGGGCGGCACAGGGCCGGAGTAAGGGCAAAGCAGAGGCATGGCCAAGAACCTGGACGTACAGAGGCCATTGTGCTCATTGCTTTCCAGCATTTGTTGACTGGCTGGTAATGAGCACAAATGTTCGAAGCCTAGCCAACAAAGTTCCTGACCTGGAAGCCCTAATAGTGAAAATTGGACTTGGACATTGGGGCCATTGCAGAAACATGGTTTAACGAGTCACGTGAATGGGATATAGCCATAGCTGGCTATAATCTATTTAGAAGAGGTAGAGAGGGTAGAAAAGGAGGAGGAGTAGCCCTATATGTCAGAAGAAATATTAAAGCTGCTGAAATTCAGTGGACAGGGAGAAAAGAAGAAGCACTGTGGAATGTTTTGGAAAGAGGAGATGGTATTGTCATCCATACTGGTGTAGTTTACAGGCCTCCTACTCAAGAAATGGACAGTGAATTCATTATTGATATTGCAAAAATAGCCATGAAGGGGGAAGCGATCATATTGGATGACATTAATCTACCCTATGTGGATTAGAGATTTCCTTCTGCAAATCTGGAAAGAAGCAAAAAAATTATGGATGCCTTCCAAGATACATTACTTAGACAAATGGTGATGGAACCGATCAGGGAAAGCTTGATGCTAGATTTAGCCACCAATGGAGATAGAGGGTCGAATATCCAGGTGGGTGCCCATGTGAGTAGCAGCGATCATCACATGGTATGGTTTGAGATGTGAATCTTTTATGACTCGCTCTTTGAGAAGGGAGTGTGAACAGCTTATGCGTTCTATGGCTTTTCAAGTATTTGTGCCGAGATTATGGAATTTGTTATCTAATGATGATAGATCATTTTCTGACCTTGCTGAATTTTGCAAAAGAGTAAAGACACATTTGTTTGTTCAGGCTTTTAATGTATAGGGTTAATTTTGGAAGTCGTGTGTATGGTTTGGGCATTTGAAAATGGGCCTAGAGACATTCAAAGCACAGAGATGTCACCGGAGCAATTTTATAAATTGGGTCTCTGGACATCTCCAGCATGAGTATGTTCAAGTTAGAACAGAGGTGTGGTGTAAGCATGGCCAAGACATTCCCAAGAACCTGGACGTCCTCATCTGAAGTCAGAAACTTCCTGGACGTTCTAAGGCATGTCAAAGACTTATACCTGAAAAGACATCTGAAAAGTGCTTGTTTTGTAAGGCAGACATCTGCAGAGTGTAGAGAAGGTGGTACATTTACATCCCCTTTATAATTCTGCAACAAACCCTAACAGGGAATGGGGTCTTATGCTTTTTGTTTGGCCACGTTGCTGGAAATCTCCATATTCAACATTGCTTGAGATGAATGTCTCTGCCCCATGGTTTCATAACGGGAAAGTCTATATGGGCGCCGGCAGGGATGTCCATGTCGAGAGCATCTTTGTTTCTAAAATTGGGCTGAGACATAGACATAATTTTTCTGCACATTCTGTCATGGAAGTCACAGATTGCACTTGGATGCCCTTTTTAAAATACCACTTATGATATATTTTATGCATTTTTTATTGTACTGTATTGCTTATTGTATGTTTGGAATTATGGAGACTGGGTGGCATATAACAGTTCAAGATAAATAAATGAATCTTCAACAGAAAATCTCCTGATAAAAAGGACAGCTAAGTATGGTAGCAGCAGGGCAATATCATAAATGCTCTTAAAATCTATAAATCTTATCAATTATGTCATGATTACCAAGCTACAAACTGTATTACAATGATAGGGTAGATCAAATTGGTGTAGAGGTGGCTGTATATATTAAAGAGGGCATTGAGTCAAACAGGATAAAGCTTTTCCTGAAAACTAAATATGCTGTAGAATCTCAATGGATAGAAATTCCATGTAAAAAGAGGAAGGGGATGGCAGTGGTGGTGTAGTACCATCCTCCTGGCCAGAATGAATAGCCAGATGATGAAATGCTAACAGAAATTAGGGAAGCTAGCAAAGTTTATAACATGGTAATAATGGGAGATTTCAATTACCCTGGTATTGACTGGGTCAATGTCACTTCAGGACATGCTAGGGAGTTAAAGTTCCTAGATGAAACAAAGAACTGCTTCATGGAGCAGGTGGTTCAAGAACCGACAAGAGGGGAACCTATTTTAGACCTAGTGCTTAATGACATGCAGGATCTATGTATTTATTTATTTATTTATATTTATTCAACAGGGTTTTTATATCGCTTTATCATTTTAGTCAAAACATTTACATTATGACTTAAACTTGAATGTACATTAAACAGGGACATTGACAACTTGGATTATACATTAACTTTCTTCTGAGGCAATGGAGGGTGGCAACTAAAATGACCAGTGCTCTTTGTCATAATGCATATGGGGACAGGCTTAGATTTCTCCATATGTATACTTTGGCAGAGACATTTAACAGAGACATTTAAAAACCTCTATAGCAGAAAAGTACTGGAGGAGAGTCTCTTTCAATTGAAAGAAAGCTCTGCTATGAGGGGGTCATAAGATGATGATGAAAGGCAATAGAGTGAGGAGGAGTTTGAGGAAATATTTCTTTATGGAAAAAGTGGATGTAGTAAAGATGAGAACTGCATATTAATTCAAGAAAGCATGGGACAAACACAGAGGGTCTCAAAGGGAAAAAAGGAACTGTAAAACTTAGGGGTATGTTTACTAAACCATGGTAAAGGAGCAATCTTTTCCGTGTGTTAACGGCAGCAATAAGGGATTACCATGTGGTAAGTCTGCTGGGCGTGTCAGAGGCGTTCTGACATTAAAGGGTGCTAGTGGACACTTACCATGTGGTAACAGCATATGCTGCGTTAAGGGTTGGTAATGGACACTTGCCATATGGTAACAGGACATTAAGGGATGGTAGTGGGCACTTACCATGTGGTAATGGGACATGCTGCGGGAAGGTGTCTGGCATGCACTTTAACGCAGGAAAGCCCCCAGACAGAAAATGCATCCACATAACTCGAGCCAGACATTGTAATAGCTCTATGTGGATACATAGCCGTGCCATGGTCACGTTTTGGTCATAGTGAGAGTGCCATCTCAGCATGACATACAGTGGCCATCCGGACAATGCACGTGGCAGACGGGCACAATGGCATCTCAGCCAGTGTCCCTACCATTGTAACAGACACATCCAGGCCAATCTGTGCTGTTTCAGGTGATACCCACAATCCTCTGCTTGCCTTATGCACATTTTCCAAACAGGCTGGGAAAAACTCAGACAATGTGAACCAAAGTGCAGGGCAGAAAGCCACAGGACAAGGAGGAGCCATACACACACAGACACACTCATTGGCACACTGAGCAAAAGTGGAGATGGTTGGCATTCCTGCTTGACACTCCTGTCTCATTGTCAGCTCAAGGGTTGATAACGTATGCTCAGTTTGCACTTGCTATATTACTGTGCCTTGCCCTCACCACACGTTGTTACCGCAGTGCTATTAGCCTCCAACCAGCTGTGGATAGTGGAGCCTGTCAGTGCTGCTGGTGGGTGTTTCCACCCTTGCTGGCCATCTCCTTGGGGGTTGCACATGCTGGAGCTGTACTTACACTGTCAGCTAAGCCTTGTCCACAGGAATATGCAATACCGAAACCCCAGCAGGGACCTGAACCTGTGACCCTCAACACATATACAACCAACTGTGTGTGTTTGTTTATGTTTATTAGTTTGATATACCACCATTCATAATAACAATCAAAGCGGTTTACAATAATCAAAAACAATACAGAGTGGGCCAATGGCCGGAAGACAAGAAAGGAATTTACAATAATGACAGGATAGCAGAGGACAGCCAAGCATACTAGACAACAGCAGTAAGAGGAAAAGGAAGAAGACAAAGTTCACACAAAAGGAGAGGGGAGGTCAAAGGCAGAGGAGAATAAATGGGTTTTCAGGTGATTCTTGAAAGTGGTGTAATGCTGTTCAAGTCTGAGTGAGGTGGGTAGTGAGTTCGAGTGCAGGTGCGATAAAGAAGAAAGCAAAGGTGCGGGTTGACTGGAGGTGAGCGCGGGAAGGAGAAGGAAGGTGAAGACGGTTAATGTGGAGTGACCGGAGAGAGTGAGTAGGACTGTGAAATTGGATAAGATCTGCCAGGTACTGTGGAGTGTGGGTGTAAAGAACTTGATGAACCAGGGTGAGGATTTTGAAGCAGATGCGGAAGTCAATAGGGAGCCAGTGCAGGTGAATTAATAGAGGAGTGACATGATCCCGAAGTGCAGAGTGCACAGTGCTGCCTTATGGGGATAACAGCTCCTTTTGCTGACATGCTTCCCTTCAGCTGGCCTTTGGCACATGCTGCAATGCACATGGTGCATATGACCAGGACAAGGCTTCTGTCTGCTGCACGCTGGTGCCACTTCCCACTCCACCACAAACACCCTACCATGCAGACATGCCCATGCACTGTCAGTGGTGGTGGTCGCAGGTGGTGGTCACACACAGTTAGCATGTGCTAACAGCACACTTGCTCCTTTACTGTGGTTTAGTAAACATTCCCCTTAGTAATTGGTATGGAAGGACAGACTGGATAGGCCATATGGTCTTTATCTGCCATCATTTTTCTATGTAAAATTGCTATGAAATATTCAGGGGGGAGTGCATAAAGGAATATAGTGCTTAGCATAAGTTTGTGAACGTTGTGTATGTGTTTTAGCACAATTTATACTCAAAGCATGATTAGATCCTAAACCCTGATAAGAGAAAAGATAACCCCACTGAATAAATAGCCATGATAAAAATAATATATTCTGCAAATTTACAGAATTATGATTGATTATTCAACAAAAGTATTCAGTTGTAGGTATCTTTGTAAGAAAAAGGTCTGTGAACCCTTCATTACAAACTAGTGGCACTCCTTGAGCAGCGATAATATCAGCTAGAAATTACATGTAACTGTTGACCACTCTCGTATTGCCCTTAAGAAATATTGGTCTATTCTTCCATACAGAAATGTTTCAACTCTGTGCCACTCGAGGGCTTTGCTGCATGAACATTTCACTTCAGCTAAGGCCCTACAAAAAAGAGTAATTGATGCATCTTTCTGGACAGGTTTACATGGCTACTCCTAAACATTTGGAGCGCCTTCCAACCACTGCCAGACAAATAGCCTACAAACAGAAAAAGTAAACCTACTTAGGAGTAGTCATCCTGCCAATATTTTAATGCAGAAATTAAAATTTTAGGAGAGTACACATGAAAAAAGCCAACCACCTCATGTACAATAAACCCCCATGCAAAATGTAGAAAAGAGGAGAAGGAAGAAAAGGACCCTAAAAAAAAAATCAGGGAAAGCAAGCTGACCGCATGGCTTTGGCAGTGCTTGCTAACCTAGATTAGTGGAAGGGGGGATGGGGGTTGTGTTGAAGATGTGTTTTGGAGGAGCGTGGATGTGGGTCCGCATGGTGGGGGGGGGGGGTAATTGCATGGTGTGCTGTAGTTTATTGTGGGTATTGGAATGTGTGGGTTGTGATACTGTGGTACTATTGCTATTAATCATTAGTATAGTGCTCCAAGGTGTATGCAGTGCTTTACAAACATATAAAGAAGACAGTCCCTGCTCGTAGAGCTTACAATCTAATCAAGGCAGACATAACAATACAAGAGAAACAAGGGGGGTTCAAATAGTGAAGGAGAACAAAGGATTAGGATCCAAATGTAGCCCCAAAGAGGTAAGCCTTTAGAATGGATTTGAAGAGGGGTAGAGAAGAGATTTGACATAAAGAATAGAAGAAGTTTGCTCCATGCATAAGGAACAGCAAGATGAAAATAACGAAATCTGGAGTTGGCAAAAGAAAAGGGTATAGAGCCAGACATAAACAAAAATCAAATACAAAAGGAAAAACTCAGATATATCCCCAGAAAAAAACAAACGTTACCTGGTGTATGCTCCCTGAAGAAGCCGTCTTGCCAAAACACCTGATGTTGGTGCTCCGGGTTGTCTGCCCTGAATGCTGTTTGGCTGTTGTTACTTCTGCTACTTCTGTGACACTGAGCTATACATACCAAAGCTGAGTTTTTCTGGCTTCTATTACTGCTTTATAGGGCGTTTATATCCTTGATTGAATTAGGTTGCTAATTATTTATATTGTTTTATACACCAGGCAATGCTTGTTTTTCTGGGGAGATATCTGAGTTTTCCAATTTGTATTTGATTTTTGTTTATATCTGGCTCAGTTTCCCCATTATAGAGGTTTTTTTCTGACCGTTTGTCTTTTTGGGCTTAGTCGATTGTTTAGGCATTTGCTTTATGCTATTCATGCGGTTCGACTGGCTCACCCTCTCTGTTGAGTTGTGCACAGGGGGACACTGAGGTCTTTTTTTCCTCTGTAACATTATTGTTTTTTGCCTGTATGTGTGTTGCTTGTGTGTTTTTTCTTGGAGACTCTCATCTGATGATCTTTTTTTTGTGCTTCTTTTTTTTCTGTTTTCTTTTCTTCTTTTTATAAAATTCTGATTTATGAGTGCCTTGTTGGGGTCTATTTTTTATTATTTTTTTACATAATACAGTACCCACACTTGTTCATATATGTAAAGACATAGATGGACAGGAGGATGCGGTTACTGGCACTCATTGGCCACTCTAAGTGCCATGCCTAAGGGTGAGTATTTAGGAATCGGGGATGTATGGGGAGAGTAGAAGGCAGGTGTTTACCCTTCTTTTATACACTGTGCAATAATAGATTTATGTGTGGATATATAACATAGAGACATGATAAGGCCTATCTAGTCTGTTAATCTTGACTGCAGCCTGGCTTTCACAATCTCTAATTAATATATATCAGGCATGTCCAATAGGTAGATCACGGAGGGGTCAGAGGTAGATCGCTAACCCCACTTGACTCCATCTCTCCAGCAGCTCGCCCCGTCGCTAGGAGAGAGCTCATGCCGGCAGGTCATCTGCCGAGGGATTGCCGCTGCTGCTGATCCTTTGCCTGTCTTTTTTCCCTGCCTGCGGGAATCTTGCCTGTGGGTGTATTGGGGGCACTTATTGTTTTTGTGCCAATAGTTTGTGGGTACACTTGGGGGCCACCACCCGCACCCAGCGACAAGACGCCACAGACCTGGAGTCATACCTGGTCTCCTAGCTCTCAGAATCACCCATTCCTGCCCCCGCTCCAACACCCCTTAGAAGTGTGTTATATACCGGGCGATATCCATTCGCCCGGGCTTCACCTGAATACACTTACCATATTAGTTGTGTCATGTGCTGGTCATTGGTCGCTTTATAGTTCGCTTTCATTAAACATTTTCGGGCAGACACAACAAAGTGTCAAGAATTTGGTGATTTTGGCGGGCTTTTCCAATTTTGTTCTAACTTGCCTATGCCTTGCCTTCGAATTGGTTCAAACCACTGTGACTTTTGCTTGCCTCTGCAATTTTATTTTGCCTTGCCTTTGCGTTGATTCTACACTGTGTGCAGAATTTATTAAATCGTGTGTGGTCGTATTTGAACTTGTTTGGCGGTATTTGATTTTATCTGGTTTGCTGGACAGATGTTTGAGTTTTTTTGATGATTGTTTGGAGGTATTTGATTATTTGTGCCAGTATGATGAATTCTTTTTTTTACTTTTAGAACTGCATGTGTGGTTTTGGCATCTCCAGTCCTTGTATTGCACATCATGCAGAGGTCTTCAGTTCCTGTTGATCTATAATACTTTGGGACAGTGACAGTTTTGGACCAGAGTCAGCCAGTGTTTATACTAACTTAGCAGATTTGGCCTTCTTACATCCAGCCACCCCAGTATAATGAAGATGAGTGTTCCAAAGAAGAACAAAACCTACCACTTTCATGATGAATGGGAAATGGACTACTTCATCATGGTGAAAGACAAGTGGTGTTGTCTAATTTGTAAAACCCCCAGTATCTTGCCCAAAAAGAGTAATCTGGAACGTAATTATAAGGCTCTGCATAGCAATAAGTTTGATGCTGATTTTCCATCCAAAAGTGAAATTCGTAAACTGAAGCTCAAAGAACTTAAATCAAAATTGGCTACTCAGCAACAGTTGATGGTGAAGCCAAGGTCACATTCAGTCAATGCAAAGATAGCATCCTTCAAGGTCAGCAACCTGATCGCAAAGACATGCAAACCTTTCACTGAAGGGGTATTTGTAAAAGATTGTTTTCTTGAGGCAGCTGACTATCTTTTTGAAGGATTTAAAAATAAGAAAGAGATCACAGCTGCTATTCAAGATGTACAGTTGTCAAGAAGCACCGTCGTGCGACGAATAGAAAAGATGTGTGGAGACACAACTGAACAATTGTTGGAGGATGTTTCAAATTGTGTTGCTTTCTCACTACAACTGGATGAATCTACAGACATAAGAGACATAGCCTAGTTACTAGTCTTTATCCGGATGGTTTTTGAAGACTTCAGTGTTAAGAACTACTTGGAACGATTTCTTTAAAAGGGAGAACTACCGGTCAGGAAATATTCAGTTCTTTCCATTCTTTTGTGACAAAGTGTAATCTTCCATTGCATAGACTTGTTTCCATCACTACTGATGGAGCAAGAGCAATGACAGGTGAGGTTAACGGTTTCATAGCCCTCTGTAGACAGCATGACAACTTCCCAGATTTCCTTTCTTACTACTGCATCATTCACCAACACGTTTTGGCAAGCAAGAGACTCAATACAAAGACTATTATGGACATCACTTTCAAAATTGTAAATTCAGTTCGTGGAAGATCAATTCAAAGACGGCTTTTTAATCTTACTCTTGATGAAGGGGCAGCGGCAATCATTTTGCACACAGATGTAAGGTGGCTAAGTAGGCACAAATTTCTGCAAAGATTTTGTGATTTGCTGAATGAAATAAGTTTTTTGAAGGAGAAGGGAGATGACCAAGCAGAGTTGGAAGATGAGGAGTGCTTATGTGATCTAGCATTTCTCACTGACTTTACAGGTGAACTAAGTGATATGAACCTTGAACTACAAGGTAAAAACAAATGCATTGGTGAGATGATGAGTACAGTTTCATCCTACAAGAGCAAATTTGAGCTAATGATGACTGACCTTGCAAACAACACTTTTGATCATTTTCCTAATACGCAGGACAATCTGGGACAATATCCAAATTTTGTTTTTCAGAACGAGAAGTATGTGACAGAAATCTGTTCTGTTATCCAGGAATTTTGAAAATAGATTCTGTGACTTCCAAAAAATTGGAACAGTTGTGGAGTACTTGTCATACCCATTCAAAGTAGATGTGGACATTAAAGAAACTAAAGCTGCTTTCAGTAAAAATTACTCATTGAACAAGCTATCTCTTGAAAACAAAATATTAACCCTTAAAAATGACATTTTTCTTAAGACCCTTGCTAAGCAAGAATTGTTTTGGAAGCTAGTGCCTAGAGACAAATTTCCCAACTTTATAAGATGCAGTGAAGCTGTACACTCCTGTTTCAGTTCAACTTATTTGTGTGAATCTGTGTTTTCCCATCTGAAAATGACAAAGAGTACACAACGTTCCAACATGACAGATGAACATCTCCAGGATTCCCTGAGACTGGCCCTCACGCAAAATTCACCCAACTTCAAAAAGCTGTTTGATGAAATGCAGGCTCAGACGTCTCACTTATGTGCAAGAGTGAAATATTAAAGATTGTGCAAGATCAGCCTGGATCAATACTCAACCTAAATTTAACACAAATTACTCAATAAAAGTTAAAGAAAGTTAAGACAGTTAAAGAAAGTTATTACTCAATAAAACTTTAAGAAAAAATGTACTTTCCATTTCCACTTGCAGTTCTTACTGGATTTTTGTCTCTCTGTTTTGTTTTTGCTTAATTTGCTTAACAGCTGATCACATCCAAGTAAATGACAGAAGGTTCATTAAAAATGGGGGAGGGGGAAATCCTCCAACTTTAGTGGATTAAAATTTAATTTGAAATTAATTTGAAACTTAATTTTCATGGTGGTAGATCACCGGCACTTGGCCGGAAAAAGTAGATCCCGACCTTTTCGAAGTTGGACATGCCTGATATATATAATGGCGGATGGGCAGATTGACTCTGCCTGTCCACATAGTGTGGAGTACCTGTGTGCAAGTGGGGTGGGCAAGTTGGGCTGTGGCACCTTGAAAGCACATGAGCCTGGAAGCTAAGTAGGAGAGAGGAAGGGATGGAACAGAGAGAGTGCCAAGGGTGGATAAGAGAGTGAGAGTGCATCACAGTGCTATTTACAGAAGTCTGAGTATCTGGTCTGCTTTTTTTTTAGCATATTCAGTGATTGAAAAATATTCCCTATACAGCTTTTCAACCTGTGAAGTAACATCATGAATCCCCATTGCCTTAGCTGGACTTGTGTATCATTTCTGTATCTGGAACATTGCTTCCCGCTATCTGGTAGCATACGGGGTTCAAGGTTTATAGGAATCTGAGGGTCTGACTATTTATAGTGATAATGGAAGAGGACCTTGGGAGATGACCTCTCTTTGAGTGGATCAAGGAAGTTAGGTCTTGCTGCCCCTGCCGTTTCACTGTTTGCTTCTTTTGTTGAGAAAGTGAAGATGTTGGGTATGCTCTGGTTGTTTTATATGTATTCCCTTGTGAAATGTAATTAAGTAAGATGATTACCAAGTGCATCCTATTTCTATTAATTGCATTTATGAAAGGTGATTGTGGGTGGGTGTCATGCACTGCAGCTTTCTTATTGCACTCCCATTAATGATGTCTGTATGTGAGATACATATGTGGTCATTGGGTTGCTCATAGCTGAATTCTTACAGATTGCCTTTTGTTATGAGTATTTAACTTTTTTTCCTCTATTTTTTCTACTAGATGTAGGCAACCTATACAAGCCTTTACCAGAGTTTAGTGAGTGTATGTTTTCTATTGGTATTAATTAATTTACTTGACTGAAAAAATATGTACTTTTTCTAAATTGCATGTAGACATTTTTGGCTTTATCTTATTTCTCTGTCCTGACCCGCCACATGTTCCAGATATGCTGGTATTATCAGGGAGACATATATGGAAGAAAGAATTATGAGGTTTGTGTATAATGAAATAAAGTTGATAGTTGTTGTGCCATTTAAATTGATGTCTTCCATTTAACTTTATGCCAAGATTTACCATACACTTCTGAAAAGAGCACTCCATCTAGGTAATTATAATGTCTTAAAATGTTGTAAATCACAAAAAAACTGTTGGAACTGGTTATGCAAGACAAAAATATAAGTAAATAGAATTTGTGTCTTAGCTGTTTATTTCTAATCTTAGCAAATATCATTCTGATAGCAATAACATTTCATTCAACTTTTTATTGGACCAACTCTCAAAAGGTATAAGCCATTCATCAGGTCTATAGAAACCAATGGAGCCCGCGCGGGAACGCCCCCCAGCATCCAATAGGAAAGCCTTTGGGAGCACTTCACTGTGCCTGCAAGCCTGCTTCCTAACTCCTCTCCTTTCTTCATTTAAAACCACGGTTTGCACCATCAAACTAGGCCTTTAGACCTCCATAGCCTTATCTTCAATCTCAAAAACAACTTTTTTCAGGCATAGAAAAGCTAACTAAGGGTTTAAAAAATGTACTAAGTGTGCCGGTAACATATCAGTCACTGGTAAACATGACTTGTGTCTAAAATGTTTGGGCCCTGACCATCAACCCATCCTTTGTGCCAAAAAATGACAGAGAGGCCTAAAAAAACAAGCTAGACAGTATGGATCCTTGTTCATCCCTGACTCTATTTCAGTGGTTTCCACTTCATTGAGGGCATCTACTTTCTTTCATGGGTCTCAGGTTTCTTCAAAGTCCAAACATAAAAGTAAGTTAAAGTCTCCTAAGTCATCTGCATCAAAGAGCGATACCAAGACCAGAGCGAAGTCCCAGTATAAGCATTGTGACTCCCCTAGGGGTGCTTCTGATGCAGACTGGTCAGCCAAACAACCCCAGCGAGAGATCCTATCCTGTAGAGCACAGGAGGGGCTCCAGGACACTCCCGAGGAATCAACTTCCAGAAAGTTCCTGGTTCCCATGTTCTGGGATGGTGGCTCAAAGCCCCTTGGGTGATTCTAACCAGACATCAGCCATCTCCCTAGACCAGCACATGCTGGCTCTGAAGAGGAGTTTGGCCGCACTCCTGGCAGCCTCTGTACAGATAGTATCGAAATCTCCAGGCACTGAGCCTATAGCCAAGTGTATTGGCCCCGATGCTGGCACTCAGACATTGTCGGAACACCCAAGGCCAATGCCTTCATTGGAACCATCTGATACTCCTGGTACCCTACAGGCTCAAACTACCATGGTTCCCGATTCTGATACCTCCGAGCATCGGTATCGGCATTGACCATCGAAGTCCATGAAACATCAAGGCTAAACACAACACCGTCAATAATTCGACTTCTTACCAGACTCTGATTCCAGTTCTTTAGAATCTCATGAGGGATCACTCTATTCCCAAGTACTTCAGACATCGCTTCGGACGCTTCGCAGCCTCAAAAACAGCATCAGTCCCCACCAGAAGATATGTCCTTTGAGGACTTCATAAGTGACATGGCAGAAGGGCTTGCCATGGCAGTAGCCTCTAAAAAGGAACTGAGGGCAGAGGAACTGGAGATACTCCAATACCTTCCCATGCCCAAGGAGGCGGCTACATTACCGGTGTATTGGATCCTGCAGGATCTTATGCTGTGCATGTGGGAGGCCACACTTAACGGTTCCACCTGTCAGCAAGAGGCTCGATACCATGTACCGAGTACCAGAGTGCCCAGTCTTCCAAAAACCTTAGCTTACAATCTAAATTCTTCAATCCCCAGAATTATACTTATCTGAGGTCCATAAGGAATGTATTGGGTCCAAATGACTACTATGAATCAAAGCTGCGCCCAGGAACCGCAACACGTACTGTGTTTCAAGCTGTATTACTTCATAGCTCTTTCTCAAGCGCAGCTTTGATTCATAGTAGCCATTTGGACCCAATACATTCCTTATGGACCTCAGATAAGTACAATTCTGGGAATTAAAGAATTTAGAATGTAAGTTGGGTTGGCTTATGCTGAATATTGTGATTCCTTTTCACAAGTTAAGAAGGAGAACATCACGCTAAACCTGTGAAGGAGATTTCATTTGGACTTTGGATTTTTTACCATTGGAAGGTGGTGTAATTGGTTTGAATGGTCGTAGGAATATCCTGATGAGTGGACCCTCATGTGTAAGACTGGTTTACAGTTTTAATGAGAATTTTGATTAAAAAGGAGGACTTACCTTGAGAAGACGTAATCCCTCATGGTGAGTGATCTGACAAAAAAAAAGTGCTAGATATATTTGAGCTAAGTTTGAAAGTTAGGATCACTTTTGCTTTCACTTATTTTGTAGGATATATTGAAAGTTTTGGGGGTTTATATTTAGAGAATAATCATGTCCTGGCAACGTCCCAGGTTTTATACTATTTCCTATTTCCTTTTTAAATTGATCTTGTATTTGATTCTTTTATGTGTCAAATATGTGTGCATATATAGTACAAAGCCATTTCACTGACCACTTTTTTTTTTTAGGAGATATTGGACATTAAGGGGTTGAACTGCAAGGGTGCCAATAATGTTAACGACAATTGTATGCGCTAACACAGTGGCACTTTAGCAAAGGTTAGGCACAATAAAGGCCATCCTAACTTTTGCTTCCAAAACTAACTGGGCAGCAGCCTGGTTAACCATTACCCAGTTAGCTTTCTGCTTCAGCGGCAAACCCTATATGGCCCTAGCATTGAATATCTAGAGTTAGTGTTCAGCCGTGGTGGCTAGCCACTGTAATTGCGCTAGCTGCTGCTGTTGAATATTAGGCCTGTATACCTTTAGAACACCGGAAGGAAGGGGTGTAATAAAGATAACTAGTTTATAATTTATTAACAATAACAAATTGAATGTCAGAACTTATAAGGTTGTATCTTTCCACAAAGTGTTAGCACAGCTACATAAAATGCCATTTTACTTTACACTGGTTGGATTGCTGCAGTTTAGTAATAAACTGTTTTTACTATGAATGGATGTTTAATGTGTTCTGTATTAACATCTAAGTTGATAATGTTAGGTGGCTAAATCATTATCTCCAGGAACAAGCAGGAATGAGTCTTCACATATGGGTATAGTCGGTACCGACGGAGCCTGCACGGGAACGCTCCCCAGTGTCCAAAAGGAAAGCTTTTGGGAGCATCCCACAGCGCCTGCGCACTGCCTTTCCGCCTTTCCTAACCGCCTCTCTCCAGTTCTTCTTTTCCGGTCGTGTTCCTGTCACCGCTGAAGAATTTCTTTATTTTATTTTATTTCTTTGGTCGCGCGTCTGCCTTCTCGACGCTGGACCGGTACCGCCGGTATTTTCTTTCTTTATTCTAAAAAAAAACAAAAAAAAAACCCTACTATTTTTTCTCACTTCAGTGCATTTTCTTCTTTGGCCTTAGGCCTAGGACATTTTTCCTCATGGAAAAGCCCGCCTCTGGGTTTAAAAAATGCACGAAGTGCAGCGGCACTATTTCTGTCACTGACACCCATGAATGGTGTCTAAAATGTTTAGGTCCTGACCACTCCATTGCGGATTGTGAGTCCTGCTCCATGATGTCTAAAAGAGGTCTACAGAATCGAGCAGCTAAGCTCAGTACCCTGTTTCCCTCGGATGCAGCTTCGGTTGCATCGACGTCTTCCAGGGCTTCTTCTTCCTCACATGGATCTCAGGTAACCAAACTTAAATCCAGCCGGTCCTCGAAGGGTAGATCTCCCTCTAAGTATCGAGATGCCTCCGGGTTTGCCCTCGAGGAATCCGCACCGGCAAAATTACCCCGGCGGGAGGCTCCGGCTTCCAAAGCTTTATCTATGGGGTCACAGGTTGACATCGATGGCTCGGCCTCGACCGATCACCTGTTGCCATGTTCTGGGGTACCGGTGGTTCCCACTGGTACCGACATCCAGACATTGGTTGCGTCAATGGATCAGAATATCCTGACCATGCAGTGTGCCATCACGGCATTCATACAAGCTGCGACGCCTTTGGTACCGCAACAAGCTCTGTTGCCGGTACCGACTCCGGCACCGGTACCAATATCGGTTCCGGTGCCGGTACCGATTGCATCGACATCCGCTTCGGTGTCGACTGCAGCGGTACACTGTTCTGTGATGCCCATCAGTACCGAATCGGTACCGATCACTCCCGATGTCGATACCACCCAGTACGCGTATCGGGCTCTGCAAGAACATCCAGACAGGCGATACTTCGATTCTTCTGAAGACTCTGATGAATCATAGGTCTCTATCGAAGTATCGGTGATTCATCCTCAGGAGCCCTCTTCTCCAAAAAGGAGAATGTCTCCTCCAGAAGACTTGTCTTTTCAAGACTTCATTAGGGAAGTGGCCAGGGGCCTTTCCATCTCAGTGGCCCCTGAGACAGAGCCTAGAGCCAAAAAATTAGATATTTTATAATATCCTAAAGCTCCTAAAGAGGCAGCCACTTTACCAATACATGAGATTTTTTATGATCACATGTTGGGCATATGGGAGACTCCTCTCACCACTTCCCCTCATTCTCGCAGGTTGGACACCATGTATCATGTTCCTCCTTGTCCTGGCTTTCATAAGACTCAGCTTCCTCACCACTCCATTGTGGTGGAATCTGCTATGAAGAAGATAAAGAGTACAAAAAGGCACTCTTCTGCTCCTCCAGGAAGAGAATGCAGAACCTTAGATGCCTTTGGCAGGAAAATTTTCCAGGCCAGTATTCTTGTTGCCAGAATCAACTCCTATAGTCTCTATATGGGGATGTTTCTAAAAGAAGTTACAGATCACCTGCAAACTTTATCTCCTTTTATTTCAGAAGATAAAAGGGAAGAGTTCCTCACCTGGCTTAAACATGCCCAGGATATTTCCAAGTTTTCCAACCATGCAGCCTTTGACTCTTTTGAAAGTGCCAGCAGAGCCTTGGCCATTGCCATAGGTGCACGCAGAGTTGCTTGGTTACAAGCTTCTGATTTGGAACCTTGGGTTCAAGATGGACTAGGAAACCTTCCGTGTACAGGTGAAAACTTTTTTGGCAAAGATTGGCAAACAAAGGCCACCCAAATGGATGCTGAAAATTCTGCTTTAGATAGACTTTCAAAGTCTACTTCTGCTCCTTTTAAGAAAAGGTTGTTCAAAAAGGGATTTTTTTCCCCAAAAAGGGAAATATTATTCTGCTTATGGTCAGCAGTCATCTACTGCAGGTTGTTTTGTTACAAAGAGACAGCAACAACCGAAACAGGCCAAGCCTAAGGCTGCTAGGACTGCTACGGCCCAACAGCCTCAGCCTCCTCAGGGCCTTTGACTTACATCTAGAGAGCTTAGCCTTTCGGGCTCTAGAACATCCAGAGCCTCTCACCATTCCAGGAAGGTTGGCTTACTTTGCTCCCAGATGGGAACAAATCACAGCAGAGCAATGGACCCTCTCCATCATAAGGGAGGGGTACAAGCTTCATTTCTTAAACCTTCCTCCTCACACCATGGTGAGACAGTTCAATTCTCAGACATCTCTCCTCGACCTTCTGGATCAGGAGATTACTACCCTTCTTGCCCAAGGGGCAATAGAAGAAGTACCCCTTCTTCAACAGGGCTCAGGGTTCTACTCCCCCTACTTTCTTATCCCAAAGAAAACAGGGGGCTACAGACCCATATTAGATCTCAGAGAATTGAACAAGTTTCTATGCAAGGAGAAATTCAAGATGATTTCTCTCGGCACTCTCCTTCCATACCTTCAGAGTCAGGATTGGCTTTGCTCTCTAGACCTCAAGGATGCATACACCCATGTCCTCATCCATCCAACACAGAAGGTTCCTTCGGTTCCTTTATCAAGGGAAGCACTATCAATACAGAGTGCATCCTTTCGGTCTGGCCTCTGCACCAAGGGTGTTCACAAAATGCATGGCAGTAGTAGCTGCATTTCTACGCACTCTAGGGATATTCGTATTCCCATATCTGGACGACTGGCTCATCCAAGCTCCATCCCAGTCAGAGGCTCAGACTTCTCTAACCTGCACAAGCCCTATCCTTCAGTATCTGGGACTTGTAATAAACTTTCCAAAATCCCATCTCACCCCTACTCAGTTCATAGGGGCATTGCTGGATACCACAACTGCAAGGGCCTATCTCCCCAGGCCCGTTGCTTACACTTGGTGCAGTTAGCCTCACAAATTCGGTTAAAATCCCATTTAACTGCTCGAGAGATGTTACAGCTGTTAGGCCACATGGCATCCACTGTGCATGTGGTTCCTTACGCTCGCCTTCACATGAGGGCAGCTCAGTGGACTCTGTCCACCCAAAGGACCCAGGCATCAGGTTGCCTGTCAGACAAAATAGCAACCTCCAGTCGCCTCTTTTGGTCCCTCCACTGGTGGAAGTCCACTCAAAATCTGTTGCTGGGGTCCCCCTTTCAACAGGTGTTACCCCAAGCAACCCTTACAACAGATGCCTCTCCAAGAGGTTGGGGAGCTCATCTTCAAGATCTCTCCACTCAAGGCATCTGGTCTCTAGAGGAGACATCTCTACATGTCAATCTCTTAGAGCTCAGAGCAATTTCTCTAGCTCTCAGAGTCTTCCACGCCCTGCTCAGCTACAAGACAGTCCTCATCCATACGGACAACCAGGTAGCCATGTTCTACGTGAACAAGCAGGACGGGACTGGCTCTCTGTCACTTTGCAACGAAACTCTGAGATTTTGGGCCTTCGCCAGAGAGCATCAAATTCATCTCATGGCAGTGTATCTTCCAGGGGTTCAAAACTCTTGGGCAGACAGACTCAGTCGAGTTCTGCTTCCACACGAATGGTCTCTCCATGGGGACCAGATAGCCAGGATCTTCCTAATTTGGGGAACCCCGGACATAGACCTCTTTGCAAGTCCATGGAATGCCAGACTTCCCCGGTTCTGTTCCAGGATTCCGTGTCAGGGAGTTCAGGCCAGGGATGCCTTCCTCCTTCATTGGGGGCAAGACTTCCTCTATGCCTTTCCACCCATTCCCCTAATTCCCAAGACACTCTTCAAACTTCAGAGAGACAAGGGGTCTATGATTCTCATAGCACCACATTGGCCACGCCAAGTGTGGTACCCTGTACTTCTGCATCTCTCCCAAGCTACCTCCCTGGACTTGGGATCTGCTCCAGATCTCCTGTCCCAGGAGGAGGGAACATTGTGGCATCCAAATCCCCAGTCTCTTCACCTCAGAGCCTGGTTGCTGAAGGCCTAGACCTTCAAGATTTGCATCTTTCTCAGCAAGTGAAGGACATCCTTCATGCTTCCAGAAAGCCCTCCACTAGACGTTCCTATGCTTTTAAATGGAAAAGGTTTACCATTTGGTGTGCAGAGAAGGGTCTTAATCCTCTTGCAATACCTCTGAATTCTTTACTAGAGTATTTGCTGCATTTATCCCATGCAGGCCTTAAAACGAATTCAGTAAGAGTCCATTTGAGTGCTATTGCAGCATCCCTTAAACCTCTCAATGGACAGCCTATTTCCTCTCATCCTCTTATAGCAAGATTCATGAGAGGCCTTCTTTTGACTAAACCTCCCATCAGACCACCTCCAGTGGCATGGGACTTGAGTCTGGGTCTTGGCCAGCTTATGCAGCCACCTTTTGAACCCTTAGCCACTACCTCCTTGAAATTTCTTTCCTGGAGGTTATTTTTCTCATTGCAGTCACTTCAGCTCGCCGCATCAGTGAGCTGCAAGCCTTGGTGGCTAATCCTCCTTATACAAGGTTCCATCATGACAAGGTAGTCCTCACCTTTTCATCTGAACCATGAGGTTTATTTACCTGTCTTTTTTCCAGGACCTCATGCTTCAAGTGCAGAGAGGAATCTTCATACCCTGGATTGTAAAAGAGCTCTTGCTTTTTACTTACAAAGGACACAGCAACATAGAAAGTCCTCTCAACTCTTTGTTGCTTTTGATCCCTCTCATTTAGGACTTCCAGTCTCTAAGAGAACTCTGTCCAATTGGATTGCTCAGTGTATTTCTTTTGCCTACCAGAGTAAGAACCTTTCCCTGGAGGGCCATGTGACAGCTCACAATGTGACGGCCATGGCAGCCTCTATGGCTCATCTAAATTCTGTGTCCATCGACCAGATCTGTCGAGCGGCCACCTGGGCCTCGGTTCATACCTTCACAGCCCATTACGTCTTGGACAAGGACTCCCGCCGGGATGCCTTGTTTGGTCAGGCTGTTCTCAAACACCTGTTCCATACCTAACCAACTCCTACCCTCCATCCCTGCCTGGATGCCTGAGATTCATGAGTGGAGGTAGAGCCCTTCCCAGGGACTCACAACCTGGGTGATCTCCCAGGCATCTCTAGCTGGGGAGTCCCCATATGTGAAGACTCATTCCTGCTTGTTCCTGGAGATAGCACAGTTACTTACCTGTAACAGGTGATCTCTGGGAACAGCAGGAATAAGTCTTCACAACCCACCCACCTCCCCTAGGAGTTGTATCTCTCTATCTTTCTTTCCTTTCCTCACTCTCTCTTTGTCTCAGCTTTAAAACTCGAACTGGAGAGAGGCGGTTAGGAAAGGCAGGAAGGCAGTGCGCAGGCGCTGTGGGATGCTCCCAAAAGCTTTCCTTTTGGACGCTGGGGAGCGTTCCTGTGCAGGCTCCGTCGGTACCGACGATACCCATACGTGAAGACTTATTCCTGCTGTTCCCAGAGATCACCTGTTACAGGTAAGTAACTGTGCTTTCTCTGACAAACAGGGCAGTGCAACATTTTAAATCCTAGGTAGATATAAAATGAAAATAACGTTAACATTCAGCTGAAAGGGCAAAGAATTCCTTCAAAGTTAGTAGGATTTCTTGGTAGTTCAACTTAACTCTTATGTATTCAGGAAACTTGATATGTTTCATATCTTGCCTTAAAGGAATTATGATGGCACGTTAGGTGAAAGGAATATAGATATCAGTTTCCTTTGATAATGCCAGTATAGTATCAGCTTTTTTTTAATGCTATTTGTAGAGATATTAACTGCTATGAAACTTCACATATAATATCTTTCCTAAACACTATGCGACAAAAGGCACTTGTAACTATATTTACTACTGAAAGATTATGGTTTATAGTTGAACCATGTGAGGCATCGTGTCATTTTCAGAACCCGTTAAATGTGACAGAATCTATTTTTCTGCCAACTTGTGAAGACCAAGCAGAGAACTAATTTGCTGTGGTCAGCTAAGTGTAACCACTGAGCAGGAAAGTGAATTTAATAATGCATTATTGTTCTTCACTGAAGGTGAACTGCTACAATGCCTTTGTTAGAGCAGACTTTGCCTCTGCCTATGTTTACCCATGTGATTCAGGTTAGCTGATTAAAACCCCTAAGATAAACATGCATTTTATTTTAACAATTCAGGAAGCATGAGAATAAAACTAATTGACTGTATGCATTTTTAAATAATAGTACCTGCACTAAAATGACAGTTATTTAAAGGACATATACATACATGTTTACAGAAACATTGTTCTGAAATTGTCCAGAATAACATATCTTAACATCTATGGGGCATGTTTACCAAACCGCATAAGTGCAGGGGGAGTGCATTCCTGCAGATACTGTGGAGGGCTTGCATTTACTGCAGCAACCTGTGATCCATGCATCGACAGCACGGGAATTCCTGTGGTGCCTGCAGATGTAGGGATTGTGGGCTACAGCACGGGAGCCAGGGTAGGATAGATCAAGTAAATGCTCTGCTCCCAATCAACACCACCACAAGACCTCAATCCCCCCCCCCCCCCCCTTATGGCACCTACTCCTTCTAAAGCCTGCCAGTGCTACGGACCTGGTGATCCATGGCAATGACAATAAAAGGCTGGCTAATCTCTTCTTGCAGCACCACTACCCTGGATAGTTCCTAAACTCTTTGAGTAATGGGGGGGGGGGGGGGCAGGGAACCCACCCACCCACCCACCCTTTGAGCTACCTGCTTGGCTAATCAGTTGGCCAAAAACCTCTCTCCACCGACCTGAAACTTGGCCTAGTTGCCCTGGTCCCTACCCTAGATCTATTAAAACCCCGCCAGCCTTACCTTGACCTCCCTGATTGTCCAGCAGCAAGTGGCCAGGAGTAGTTTCTACATACTCCTGCTCCCTCCTATGGTACCTTGAAAATGGCACTATTTTCATAGTGCGGTCTACTAGAAATAGATATTCACAGCAGCGACTGTGATCCAGCACCCAAACATTGACTGCAGGTAACCCCATCTCTTGTGATGGTGTTATCTGCTGCCCCAATTGCAGCAATTGGGGCAGCCATCACGGGATCATTGTTCACGTAGTGGCTGCCTAAGATTGCCGCCACTTTTCCATACCTGTGATCCCACTTCCCTCTGCCTCTACTAAGCAAAATGTAGATGATATAGAAAATTGCCTGCGATATCTACATTTTAACCCCATTAGCTGTCACCACGGCACTAACTTTCCTATGTTAATGCCATGATGACAGCTAATGTATTTTAGTAAACATCCCCCTATGACCTCTGTTTGACAGCAGTCTCTGGGGTTACATAAACGATAAGTTCATAGGTTCTGCGAGGTGAGGGGAAGGCTCTGTCAAAGGCCCTCCATGCAGATAACCTAATCTCCGTCTGGCTGTTTTTTCCTCTCTAGGATAACACAGGTACACTACCAAAAAACTGCCTCCAGTTTTGCAACTGATTCCTATAGATTTTGGGGAGCTGAATCCAGGAAAAATAGCCAAAATGTTCCATCACGTCACGTTTTCTTGCAAAATTAGATTTCTTACCCATATAAGGAATGTTCACATAATTTCTTTTTAGCCGACTGCAGTTTATTTTCTTGGCCCAAAATAGAGGTTGTAATGGTTAACTAACTAGAAACACTCCCTCATGATATTTCAGAGTGTTTTGTATTCATTTTATACATTAACAGGACAATTGGGAGGAGGGGAGCTAAATCCAGTACTCGCGCTGGCGCATGTTCTTTCCTGTTCGCCTCGCCTCGTTCACTCGCTCAAACACGGTGGTTGCGACATGAACGTTCCTGTCAAATTTCAGTTTCTTGCAAGTTCATTATTACCTTTTGTTTGCTCAGTCGTAATCCAGCTTTATTCCGAAGTGGTTCACTACAGTTGTAGTTTGCAGTGCTGTGTATTTGTGATGGCTCACAGAGCCAGAGGTTGCGTCAACTCTCCGGACAGTTTTTGTTTTATTTGTGGGGAATATACCGTGAAAAAGCGGCAGAGGAACATTTCTGCATTTATTAAAAAAGTATATTTTGCCTATTTCGGTTTGAAGTTAGGCGATCAAGACAAACCGTGGGCTCCTCACAAAGTGTGCAAGACATGTGAGGAAGATCTACGCTTATGGATGAAAGGTAAAAAACAAGCATTTCTTTTCGGAATACCTATGATGTGGCGTGAACAAAGAGACCACAGCAGTGACTGCTATTTTTGCTCTTGCATTGTGAAGGGATACAACTTAAAAAATAAGAACGTAATAAGTTACCCCAACCTTCCCTCAGCAATTAGGCCTATGCCTCATAGCAATGAAGTACCTGTGCCTGAACCACCAAAATCTTTGGATCATATTTGTGTGGACGGTTCTGATCATGATGAGACTCATCAGATGGCTTTTCCCGATGAGTCCAGTACTTCCGAGTTTGAAACTGAACCAGATCCGAAACCTGAACTTTTCTCTCAAGCTGAATTGAATGATTTAGTCCGGGATTTAGGACTCCCAAAAGATGCTGCCCAACTGCTAGGTTCTCGGCTTAAACAGAAAAATCTATTGTCACCAGGAACAACTTTTTATTGGTACCGCAACCGCGAGACACAATTTTTGAAGTATTTCAGCAAAGAGGAAGATTTGGTATTTTGCAACGATATATACGGAGTGATGGAAGAGTTTAAACTCAAGTATGATCCTGCTGAATGGCGGCTGTTCATTGATTCGTCAAAAGACAGCATAAAAGGTGTTCTTCTTCATAATGGCAACACATTCGCTTCAGTTCCTATTGCTCACTCTGTTATTCTCCAAGAAAAATACGAGAATTTGGCCCTGATTCTTCAGAAGATTCGTTATGATGAGCATAAGTGGATGATTTGTGGAGACTTTAAAATTCTATCCATGCTATTAGGGCAGCAATCCGATTTCACCAAATATCCCTGCTTCCTTTGCTTGTGGGATAGCCGGGCCCGCGACCTACACTGGGGGAAAAAAGACTGGCCAATTCGGGAGTATTTGAGACCCGGTGAGAAAAATGTTCTTCATGAGAGCTTGGTACATCGTGATAAAATTCTATTACCACCTCTCCACATTAAGTTGGGTCTCATTAAGCAATTCATCAAGTCCCTTCCAAAAGATGGTGAGTGATTTCGGTACCTTTGCTCAAAGTTCCCCCGACTTTCTGAAGCAAAGCTAAAGGAAGGAGTGTTTGTTGGCCCTGATATAAGGAAACTCATTTCAGATGGAGCATTCGCAGAAACGATGTCTGAGAAGGAAAAAGAAGCCTGGGATTCCTTCAAGGATGTTGTTCTCAAATTCTTGGGGAACAGGCGGGATGAGAACTATAAGGATATTGTTGCCAGGATGCTCAATGCCTTCAAAGAACAAGGCTGTAACATGAGCCTGAAAGTCCATTTCTTGCACTCCCATGTGAACTACTTTCCCGAAAACTTGGGGGCGTACAGTGAAGAACAAGGTGAAAGGTTTCACCAGGACATCAAGGACGCAGAGAGAAGGTACCAAGGAAGATGGAACACCACTATGATGGCTGATTTTTGCTGGTTGCTGCTGCGGGAAACCCCAGATGAAATATACGCCAAGCAGTGCACCAAGAGAAGCATTCGGGGGAAGAAGAAACGGGCCCACCAGGAGATTGATTGACCCAAGAATGACTTTAAAATCTAAACTGTGTTGACAAATATCGTGTTTTTACTAAACTTTGAAATAAAAATTTGCTAGTTATTTCCACAGTGTCGGATCTCATTTATTAGAATTTTATTTTCACACCATCGGGTGTTTGTCTTCATGTATTGCAATGGTGCGGTTTGCGTTTTCTATTCTTACATACATACCTGTACAACATTTTTTGCACATTTCTTTGCTTTGCTTTGTGTCTAACCTCGCTCTCATATGCTCAATGTTTGTGCACATGTATGTGGCTGTTTTAAGTGCAGACAATTTTGCTACCATCACAGTGTGTTTTGTTGACATTACTCTATTCTTATGTGCTGCCTTGTTACAATTTTCTTTATTCTTATTTGAATAACTACTAAACAATTAGTATAAAGAATTCATCCAAGAAACTTTTATCTCGATCGCACTCAATCTGAAACGTTCACCTCAAACTGCTAACCCAATGTAGCAAAAAATCTATACGTGATGGAGCAAATTGGTTACCAGATTTGGATTCAGCGCACCAAAAAATGTAAAAATCAATCGAAACATTAGAGGCAGTTTAAAAAAAATTTTTTTTAGTGTACCTGTGTAATTGGGCAAGAAAAAATCCACTACACACTCTGGTAAAGAAGATTAACTCAGATCTAATAATGACCTAATGGGGGTCAAAAGTATTAATGCAATGGTGACAACAAAAATAGATAGCTATACAATTATATTCACCCTGTTTTGAAAGCCCTGTTTGGTCTTTCTACCCAATAGACATTAGTTTAAAACTGTTTCATGGGTTTACAAAATTATGCAAGGTCTGTCTCCATCTTATCTTGCAGTTTTAGTGACAGTGTGCCCCTCTTGGAAACCTACATTCTGCACAACAGAATCAACTAGCCATACCTTTGTCAACAAGACTTAAAATGACCAAGCCACGAGAGTTCTCCTATGTGGGTCCTATTGCTGGGGACCAACTTCCTTTGGAAATAAGATTGAGTGAGACTCTGCTGGCTTTTCATTAATCTTGCAAATCCTGGTTGTATCTGGCTGCGAACACCTTGTAGCACTATACAAATGATTAGTAGTAATAATGTACACTTGCGTATATTTAATTTTAATTAAATGTTGTAGGATGTTTTGAATCCGAAAAATTTTAAATGTGTTTTTGTTGCTGTAAACCATTCTGAAGCCCCTTGGGACAAGTAATCTATAAAACAAATAAATGAATAGGTTGTAAAAACAGCACTTACACATTCAAAATCTTTGCGATGCCGCTCTTTCTTTTTTTAATGTGTTCTTTTGTTAAATAGCTGTTCCTGCTGCAAGATACATGTGCATTTCCCCACATCCTTATATATATTTTACGAACGGCTTCATACACAGCGAGTCTTTTGTACAATACTTGGAAAATTGTGCATGTCCCAACCTGGATGTCCCATTTTCTACCTAGTCGCCCTATGCAAAATCAGGTTGAGTTTTGTAATCGTAAATTTGTATTAGTGAAATCTGAAATGGCAGCTTATTAAGCGTAAATCAGTCTTCTGTGGTTTAATTATTTGTTCTCATAAGGACAGATAAATTGGTTGTTCTATTCATTTACTGAACATGGAGATTCATGAACATCCTCACTGCATGTGGTAAATAAATTCAGATGCATGCTCTGGTTCCACAAGAAGAATACTATGGCATGAATGCAGTCAACACCATAAAGTATAGTTCATGTTCATAAAATATTACGGTGAAATACATTTTGGAATTTTTGAAACTGTCTGATACTTTTCATCAGTTGTATAATTTTGTTACAACCGGGCTGGTGTGATCCAGTGTGCAAAACCATTCATTTGTACAGAGCGCCAATTTTGGAGATGGGGGAAGGGTAGTGTCTCACAATTGAGCAAGCTTGTGAAAGTGGGACAGCCACTGAATTTGGTGCAACATTTAGTGACTGTACTCCCAACTCCCGGGCTGCATGAGGAAATCGTGCTTTACACCGTCTTAGCTTCCTGTGCTGTGTGGGGACCATTCATGGAGATCTTCATAGAACTTGTGCTTTATTTCAGGACTGCCCCAAGTGATACAGGAAGCTGGCACTATATTAAGCACTGTTTCTCCAACGGAATAGGAGGAAGATTGAAAGGGCACGCCAGGTTACACTGAGGGCCATACTGGGTATCGTGGTGGAGATGGGTAGAAGAATAGAGTAGAGCAGGGGCTGCAGAAGGGTTTTTTCTTTGGGGGCAGACAGGAAGGATCTTTGCCATGATCTTGGCTTTTCTTCTGCCCACAGGAGATGGGTTCCCACAGGCAGACTGTTGCCTGCAGGCCATGATCATGGCAAAGACCCTTCCTGTCTGCCTGCGATCCTTGCAGTGATTGTAGCTGGCAGGCAGTAGGCTGCCCGTGGGGATCCTCTCTCCCATAGGCAGAAGAAGAAGATAAGCTGCAGTCGCAGCAAAGACCCTTCCTGTCAGCCTGCGGGGATCCCATCAGCCTTCTGCCTACCATGCCATGACCTTTGGTGGGGCTAGGGTCCGTGTGGCTCATCCCTTTCCAATGCCTATGTAGTAGAGGACTTCTGTGGAGTAGAGGACAAAGAATATCAGAGATATCATCACAGGAAGGTATCATGAGAGATTTCCAGGGTGGAGGGATATGAGCAAGCTGTCCAGGAGTAAATGTTGGGAGAGATTTCTAGGATCAAAGAGGAGAGAGAATCACATTTTGGATGGGTGCAGGAGGGAGATGACAATGGAGAGGAGGGAGAAAAATCAAGGATGCAAAAAGAAGGAAATAGAGAAGGGGCATGGATAAGGCAAAGAGATGGGAGACAAAATGGAGGATGGTTAGGATAGGAGTCTGGTGAAGGACAGGATGAATGATAGAGGGGGAAGGGGAGGACTAAGGGAGAGACCCTTGAATATTGGAAAGGGCGAGGGGAAGAGAACATCTTACTGGATTGGAGGGAGAAAGAGAGGGAAATGATGATTAATTCCTTATATATCATTAATTTCCTTATATACAGGACAACTCTGCCTGCCATGATGCTTTTGTACTTGTCCAAAATGTTTGGTAGCTTCAAAATTTAATAATGAGCTTTTAAATATATTTTGAGTGTGTGTTATTACAGCTTTCCACTGGATTATCTTCTCCCCCCAAACAGACTGATCCAAATCGTCCCCCCAGTATAGTCCAGACTCCTGGGTTGTGTCCCAGTTCCAGCAGATGGAGACTGAGCCTATCAGACATCTGTGATGTCACAGCCTATGGGAGTAGGACCACAAAATCTTAAGTCAGTACACTCAGTGCAGTCTGAGCTGCACTGAAGGGACAATTGGGCATTGGACAATCAGATTTAAAAAAAAAAAAAAGCAATAAAAGTAAACCGAGGATCTTCTTCTTATCGGTTGGATATGCAGGTGCAGGAGCTGCGCGGTTTGTTGTGCAGGTGTTACAGGCGGCCTCGTGGGTACCTCCCTCTCTTGAATACTGCTCTGAAACATCCCAGGAGTCTGGACTGGACTGGAGGGATGATTTGGAAGGTGAAATTAGGCCTTACCTGCTAGTTTTTCTTTCCTAGAGTCCCTCCAGTCCAGAACCCGCCCTCGAAGAGTGTTGTGCAAGACGGCCTGGTGGGTGTTTTAAGGTGAGAACCCAGTGGCCCGAGAGATTTTGGCTCCCTGGTAGGGAGTTGGTTGCTTAGCAGACCATCCTTTGGGAGGATTGTACATAATTTGACATTTTCTGTTCTGCTTTGCCATATGCTTCTGATTTAGGAGGGGGTGTTCATGCTCCTCTATGTTGTGATATTACAGAAGTCTGATAAGCGCAGTCCCCATCTGCTGGAACTAGGACACAATCTAGGAATCTAGACTGGACTGGAGGGGCTCAAGGAAAGAAAATTAGCAGATAAGGCTTATTTTCACCTATTCGCTGCTGGGATTACGAGGAACAATGTCCCAGGTTCACCAACTAAAAATCTGTTAGCTTTATATTAACTCCACACACAAGTCCTTTGTCAGTGATGTTTGGACACTCATAAAGTTGTAATTGAAAAAAAAGAGGAGCCTAGGAAGGCTTCCATTTAGGTCACCACAGTAATTATTTCCACTGGCAGCAAAACAAGTAGCATTGGCCATGATTATTCTGAACATTAAGTGTGCCTGAAGTGTGTGCCCTTAAGTCAGCCAGTAGGTGTCAATATTGAAATGATTGAATCACTTTCAGAGGCTATGAACACTGCCTCTTCGTACTTGACGAGCAGTAACAGTATTTAAGCAACATTTATGATGGTTGCTGATCCATCAGGCTGATCCACTGTTGCTAGAGGATTTGGACCTTTTTTGAAGTTTGAGTGGTGTGAATACATTGCAAATAAATTGTGTATTTTAATCGCAATGTCAACTGCTTTCCTGAAGCCCCAGACTCGGTGTGTGCTTCCACCAGAGTGTAATGAATATGTTGCATTATATCATAGAAATTAGAATATGCTTTATTTTTTGTTTATAAAATGACTTTCAATTAACTGCCTTTTAAAAATAAAGAAAAGGTAACTTTTTGGTGGTTAAACTGGGAAGTGTAATTACCTCCACAGTTAATTAGAACTGTTGAACTGCCCTCTTGGTGTGACAATACGTTCTCCTCTTTAAATGAAAAAGAAAAGGTTAATCAAAGTGACAATCCAACAAATAGCCTGATAAAATATGTAATATAACCCGTCTATCTACTGTTTACTTTCTAGAAATTAGAACAGTGCAGTGTAAAACAGGTGCAGAACATTTGATACCATGCCTACTGCTAGACAAATGACTTGACTCTTTCTAAACACACAATATTTCCTGTGTTACTTCTGAAATGCCAGAAACCACAGATTAACATAGCAGAGAAACCTCAATATGCTTCTGGCCCCTGACCTTGGCAGTGCTGTAGAAATAGTCAGGATGTTTATATGTAGAAACCAAATCTTACTCAGTATGGCTAAATAAACACGGGGGGAGGGGGGGAGAGGGAGTGCGTAATTTTATAAAGCTTTTTCTGCACCTAAAGCCTGAAAAGTGCTTTTATAAACTCGCGTGACCACACATGTCTGTAAAAAGTAAGCCCTTGGAAAGAGTGTGCCTGTTTTCCCATCATCTACATGTAGGCGCTCTTGGGGGTGTAGTTTGAGCAGAAATGGAGTTGTGATAGTTTGGTTTGTGGTTTATTATTTCTTGATATGTCACCTTTTTGTCAACAAGCAAGGCAGTTTACAAATCAAAACAGAATTAGGAAATGGAATGGAACTCCAAAATTAATCAAACAAGAAAGGAAGGAACTAATAGAAAACATAGCAACCTTGGGCCGGAAGGACTGGGGTTTCTAGTCCCACAGGTGCTCCTTGTGGTCTTGGGCAAGCCATTTAACCCTCCATAGCCCATGTTCCCTGTAAAATAGTTATCTCCAATTTATAATGCCCTGTTCAATGTAATTTCAGTTTGTTCAATGTAAACCGCACTGATGCAGAATAGCGCGGTATATAAGAGAATGTAAATAAACATAGAGGACAGAGACCAGTAAGCACATGACTGGCAGATGACAGCCTACCCCCCATCTCTCCCCATGAAACAAACTGTAGGGAACCAAATGCGTCCTCGAATAGCTGAGTTTTGAGAGAGGCATGGAATTTTGGCTGCAAGAGCTCTAAAAGAGATGCAGGGGAAGACAATTTCCTAAGGAGGGAGGCTTAATGAAAAAAACTGCTTGTTAGGTGGCTTCATATTTAATGTGAGTGGGTGAAGAAATATGAAGATGAAGACCATAAATAGAAAGCTAAACTTTTGCGGGGCCATGCAACATAATAAGAGAAGACAGGTATTCCAGAATGCTGATGTGAGGAGCCTTACTCGTAAGTCAATGTTAATATTTTGAACATAATGTTAATATTTTGAACAAAAGAACATAAGATATGCCATACTGAGTCAGACCAAGGTCCATCAAGCCCAGTATCCTGTTTCCAACAGTGGCCAATCTAGGTCATACGTACCTAGCAGTTTCCCCAAAAGACACAGGTTCCACAATGCTTGTACTGGGTCAAGCATTGATATCCTGGGTCCCTTCTTAATAATGGTTTATGGACCTTTCCTCCAGGAACTTGTCGAAACCTTTTTTAAACCCAGCTACACTAACAGCCTTTACTACATCCTCCGGTAACAAGGTAACAATTCCAGAGTTTTATTACACGTTGAGTGAAACAATATTTTCTTTTATTAGTCTTAAATAGTTTACCTTGTAGCTTCATTGCATGTCCCCTAGTCTTTCTATAATTCTGATAACGTGAACAATCGATCTACGTTTACCCGTTCCACTCCGTTCATTAATTTATAGACTTCTATCATATCTCTCCTCAGCCATCTCTTTTCCAGGTTAAAGAGCCCTAACCTTTTTAGCCTTTCTTCATAGGAGTATCCTTCCATCCCCTTTACCATTTTGGTGGCTCTTCTGTGAACCTTTTCTAATATCGCTATATCCTTTTTAAGATACGGCGACCAGAATTGCACACAATATTCAAGGTGCAGTCTCACCATGGAACGATATAGAGGCATTATAATATCTTTTGTTTTATTTTCCATTCCTTTCCTTATGATACCTAGCATTCTATTTGCTCTCTTGGCCGCCGCTGCACAGTGGGCCGAGGGTTTTAACATGTTATCCACAATGATGCCTAAATCTTTTTCCTGGGTGGTGGTTCCTAATGTGGAACCATGCATCGTGCAACCATAGTTTGGGTTGTTCTTCCCTAGGTACATAACTTTGCACTTGTCCACATTAAATTTCATCTGTCATTTTGATGCCCAGTCTTCCAATTTATCAAGATCCTCTTGCAATTTTCCACAATGCTCTTGGGTTTTAACAACTTTAAATAGTTTTGTGTCATCTGCAAATTTGATAACCTCACTCGTTATTCCACTTTCCAGGTCATTTATGAATATGTCAAATGTTGTTGCATGAGAAGCGGGGAGTTACATGGTCATATTTATGAGCCATTGAAAGCATTCTGACCGTAATATTCTGAAGTGTTTGCAGAGGTTTTATTTGGAAAGCTAGGAGGCAAGAATAGATAACATTACAGTAATCAAAGCGTATTGTAACCAAGCTCAAAATGAAAGTGGTAAGTGCATCCTTACCAAGAAAAGGGCTGATAGCACAAATCTCATGAAGCGCATGGATGGAAGAACAGATAACCATACCTATTTGCCTTGAGAAAGAAAGCTTAGAATCAGTGAGCACTCCTAGATGTTTAAATGATGGTTTTAATGCAAGGGGAGAACCAGCAAGAGCTGGAAGAAGACGTACACAATTCTTTACACCTTTTTCAGAGCATTTACACACTGATAGGCTGGTTCTGGACACCTATTTTATAAAGACTCATAGGTGCTTGTTGGACTTGGCATTCCATTATAAAATTATCTTCAAGGGGCCTATATACTATGCCAAGTTAGCTGATAACACGACAGTTAACATAAGCTAACCGTTAATGCATCTTAATAGTTAACGAGTGATATTTTTCATGTTAACAGGTAACGCAGAATGAGACGCACAACGGGTGGGAACAGTGCCTCCTGTTAACATGGCAGTTAGAGTGGCATGGATATTACCATCTATTAATAATTTGTTGTTGTTGTTAAGTGCCGTCGAGTCGGAGTCAACTCATGGCGACCCTCTGGATAGCTATCCTAAATTGTGTTCGGTCTTCAGTCAGGCGGCTCATTGTTGACAGACTGGTACCCGTAGCTGCTGTTATTGTATCGATCCATCTCATTGCTGGTCTTCCTCTTTTGCGTTGACCTTCTATCTTGCCAAGCATAATGTCTTTCTCTAATGATCTCTCTCTTCGCATGATGTATCCAAAGTATGAAAGTCGAAGTCTTGTCATCTGAGCTTCTAAAGAAAGCTTAGGTTTCATCTCCTCTAGTACCGACTGTTTTGTTCTTCGGGCAGTCCATGGTATACACAGTATTCGCCGCCAGCACCATAATTCAAAGGCATCAATTTTCTTCCGGTCTATCTTTTTCACTGTCCAGCTTTCACATCCATATGATGTTATTGAAAATACCATGGCTTGAACAAGTCGAATCTTTGTATGGAGAGAGACATCTCTGCTCTTGAGAATCTTATCTAGGTCTTTCATAGCCATTCTGCCAAGAGCAATGCGTCATCTGATTTCTTGACTGCTTGTTGCTTCTTTATTGATAGTTGATCCAAGTAGGTTAAAGTTGTTCACAATTTCAATTTCTTCTCCTTCAACGATGAACCGGTTGATTATGCCAGTTGTCATGATCTTTGTCTTCTTTACATTAAGGTGCAGGCCCATTTTGAGACTATGTTCTTTGATTGTGAGAAGCAAATGTTTCAGATCATCGTCACTTTCAGCCAGTAATGTGGTATCATCAGCATAGCGAAGGTTGTTGATGAGTCTTCCACCAATCTTCACACCTCTGTTGTCTTCATACAATCCTGCTTCTCTGATGATTTGTTCTGCATATAAATTAAACAAGTAGGGGGAAAGTATGCAGCCTTGTCTTACACCTTTGCTTATTTTAAACCATTCTGTTTCTCCTTGTTCCGTTCGAACTGTTGCTTCTTGATCAATGTACAGATTGCACAAGAGAACGATCAGGTGTTCTGGTATACCCATGCTTCTTAATGTGGCCCAGAGTTTCTCATGGTTTACACAGTGAAAAGCCTTGCTATAGTCGATAAAGCACAAATAGATATCCTTTTGGTATTCTTTAGTCTTTTCAAGGATCCATCTCACATCCGCAATGATGTCTCTCGTTCCTCGCCCTTTCCTGAACCCTGCTTGCACTTCAGGTAGTTCTTGTTCCAGGTATGGTTGTAGTCTCTTTTGAATAATCTTCAGTAGAATCTTGCTGGCATGTGGGATCAGAGCGATTGTGCGATAATTTCCACAGTCAGTTGGATCACCTTTCTTTAGTATTGGTATAAACACAGATCTTTTCCAGTCAGTTGGCCATGATGTTGTCTTCCATATTTCTTGGCAGAGCCTTGTGAGTATGGTAACAGCTGCATCAGATTGCTGCAATACTTCTATGGGAATGCTATCAATGCCTGGTGCTTTGTTCTTTGATAAGGCTTTCAATGCTGCTTCAACTTCTTCTTTCATCACCAATGGTTCCCGATCATAAGGTACAGGTTGAAACGGCTGTTGGTCCACTTGATCTTTATCATATAAAAACTCTGTATATTCCTTCCACCTTTTCTTGATCTTCTCAGCATCATTCAACATAGAACCTTGAGCATCTTGTAACATTCCAATTCGAGGCTGGAACTTTTTCTTTAACTCTCGTAGCTTTAGGAAAGCCAATCTTGTTCTTCCTCTAATAGTTTCTGCTTCTATTTCCTTGCAAGTGTCATTGTAGTACTTTTCCTTGTCCTGTCTTGCTGCACGTTGGAAATCTCTGTTGAGTTCTGTGATTGTCTTTCTTTCTCCTCTGGCTTTAGCTTCTCTGCGTTTCTGGGCAATTTTCAGAGTTTCTTCAGTCATCCATTTTGGCCGTTTTTGCTTTTTCACCTTTTGTAGAGACTTCTCGCTTTCTTCCAACACAACCTTCTTGATGTCATTCCATAACTCTTCCGGAGCTCTGTCATTTGTATCTAAAGCAGCAAATCGATTTTGCAGGCAGTCTTTAAATTCCAGTGGTATATTTTCAAGGTCATATTTTGCTGCATTCATGAGTGGTTTGCTCTTTTTCAACTTTAGCTTGAGTTTGCATACTAGCAGTTGATGATCTGTACCACAGTCAGCTCCAGGTTTTGTCTTTGTTGATGTTACAGAGCTTTTCCATCGTTGACTTCCACATATGTAGTCAATTTGATTTTATATAATCCATTCGGTGAAGTCCATGTGTACAGTCACCGCTTGTGTTGCTGGAAGAAGGTGTTTGAGATGAATAGATCATTGGTCTTGCAGAATTCTATCAGTCTTTCTCCAGCTTCATTTCTGTTGCCAAGTCCATATTTTCCAACTACTTTGCCTCCTTCTTTGTTGCCAACTTTTGCGTTCCAGTCACCCATGACTATCAGGATATCCTGTTTGCATGTTCTGTCAATTTCAGCTTGTACTTGTTCATAGAACTCTTCAATTTCATTCTCTTCTGCAGCTGTTGTTGGGGCATATACTTGAATTATAGTTGTGTTGATAGGCAATCCTCGTAGACGAATAGAGATTAAGCGTTCGCTGACTGCATTGTATTTCATTACAGTTCTTGCAAGTTTCTCCTTTATTATAAATGCAACACCATTTCTTCTTTGTCTTTCATTTCCAGCATAGTAGACCATGTGATCATCTGATGCAAAGTGCCCAATGCCAGTCCATTTCAGTTCGCTGACACCCAACAGATCAAGATGTACACGTTCCATTTCATTCTTGACCACCTCCAACTTCCCTTGGTTCATGCTTCGTACGTTCCATGTTCCAATGTGTAAGACATCTTTACAGCTTCTGACTCTCATTTCATTTCATTTATGACTCTCATTTCACCTATTAATAATAGGTGTAGCTAAATTAATCACATTTCTACAATGCAGTTAGTGTAAGATAAAGAACTTTTCTTTACATTAACTAGATGTTGTGAATGCCCCTAAGAGTTAGTATAGAGATTTTTTTCAATTACCACACATTACATTTGGCAGTTACCATACAGTAACTGCAAAACATTACCACAGTTTAGTAAAGAGGTGCTATATTGTTTCTTTGCAATATTATTTTAAAGTTTTTTTGTAGCTTAAAGTTAATTTGTAGCTTTCTGGAGTGGAGGAGTAGCCTAGTGGCTAAAGCAGTCAGCTAAGAACCAGGAAAAACCCAGTTTACATCTCGCTGTGATCATGAGCAAGTCACTTAACCCTCCTTTGCTATCGGTACAAATTTAGGGGCATGTTAAAGTAACTTGCGCTACCAGGGCAACCAGGGGCGGCTCAAGGCAATCTGCTGCCTGAGGCGAGGGATGAGATGGCGCCCCGCCCCTCCCCGCCCCCCCCCCCCCCCCCCCGTGGGGATTTTTCTCAAATCTCTAGTCAGGGACTGAACCAAATCAAAAAGTCAATTAGATAATGTGGAGCAAATGCAAGATGTTCACAGACCAAGGAACTAAAAGAGAGAGCGAGAACCATAGCAGTTTATAACTCCAAATTATAATTCATTTGTATTTTGTTATGAACTGCGTTATTGGGCTTGCTTTTTCTTTTTGAACATACATTTTGCATTCACAGAACCCCCTTCTCAACAATGGGTGCAGAGCAGAGGTAGGACATTCACCCACAGAACTCAATATGTATAAAAAAAACCTGATTCTGGTCATCTCACCAACAACAAACATTCTCCAGTACCAGGCATATTGGGAACTAATATAAAACCCTACTAAAGTCACTAAGATCTGCAAGACCAAATCTACCATACCATACCAGCATACACTTCCAAAGCTCATACAATAAGGGGCCTACCAAGAAAAAAGCAGCACTATAAACACTGCAATGGGCCCCAAGACATCCATAGACCTATTTGAAAAGCTGAATAAGTCAAATTACTATAGTACAGATCCCTATGTACAAACTCTATGTTAACAGAACACCTGGCCTTGGTCGTACACTCAGAACACAGACCCTCACCAAGTACAGAATAAGTGAGCACAACCTAAAGCAAAAATAAAAATATGTAGACAGAAATTAAAATGAAACCCCAAGAAGCCAGACTCCGCATGCGGTGCCACACCAGATAAAAGATGCAGTTCCCCATACTGTGTGAAATGTAGATTGCACAAAGTCCAATCATTAAATTTAAAATAAAATTATTTTTTCTACCTTTGATGTCTGATGATTTTTGATCATGCTGGTCCCGATCTGAGGCTTCCATTTTCCTCTGTCTTCTCTTAGCTCTTTTTCTATGGTCTATAGTCCATCTGTCATTTCTTGTCTCTCCTTTTGCTTTCTTCATTTCCTTCCATCAGTCTTTTTTCAGTCCCAGTAATTCTCCCTAGTATCAGCCCCCTTTACAGCCTCCCCTCCCAGTACCAACCCCCTTGCCTTCCCAGTACTACCACTGGTGTCGATTCTCTTCCAGTCCCCCTCCTTCCCCATCGTCCAGCCCCTTCTAGTTAAAATACCATCCCAGGTATCAGCGAACTTCCAGTCCCAGTGCCCCCTCCCATGTCAGCTCCCTTCCAGCTCCCCCTCTTCCCTGTCCATCCGCCTTCCAGTGCCATCTCCGGGTGTCAGTTCCCTTCCAGCTCCCCCCCATGTCTGCTCCCTTCCAGCTCCCGCCCCCCATGTCTGCTCTGCTCTGCTCCGCTCACCTCAAAGCCCCCCCCATCTGCTCCCCTCCAGGCCCCCCTCTGTCTGCTCCCCTCCAGACCCCCCTCCATCTGCTCCCTTCCAGGCCCCCCCTGTCTGCTCCCTTCCAGCTCCCCCCATCTGCTCCCTTCCAGCTGCCCCCCCCGTCTGCTCCCCTCCAGGCCCCCTTTGTCTGCTCCCCTCCAGGCCCCCCTTGTCTGCTCTCTTCCAGGCCCCCTTGTGTGCTCCCTTCCAAGTCCCCCTTGTCTGCTCCCTTCACTGTCCCCCACCCCGTCTTCTCCCTTACAGCTTCCCCTCCCCCCCCCCCCGTCTGCTCCCCTCCAGGCCCCCCTTGTCTGCTCCCTTCCAAGCCCCCCCCTTTGTCTGCTCCCTTCCAGGGCCCCCCTCGTCTGTTCCTTCCCTGCTCCCCCTCACCTCACTGATTCATCCATTAAAATCAAAGGAAAGCAGCCCCGGGAACATTTCTCCATTCCCGCGGCTCTGCTTTCAAACTGCTGGGTCGCGTGGAGCCGGCGGGGTGGGAGGGAGCCACGCAACCGAGCAGTTTGAAAGCAGAGCCGCTGGACGGCTCAGCAGTTCTATCGGGCAGTTTCTAGAGAGCGACAAATCAGTGCCACCCCCTAGAAACTGCTACCTGAGGCCACCGCCTCAGTTGGCCTAATGATAGAACTGCCCCTGAGGGCAGCATGGGGCTCTGTACTACCCTTGTAGTGCGTTTCTGGGTGGCAGTTGGGTGGGACAAGGGTTTTCCTGCTGCATTGTAGCTAGTTTGGCCATTTGGAGCCCGTACTACCTACACTTGGCACAATCGGGGGCACAGCTGTATATGCTCCCCTGCAGTTAGTGCATAGACATTGGAAAGGAGTGGGCTACGGTGGCTCTGGCCACACCAAAAATCATGGCATGGCAGGCAGCAGGCTGCCCACGGGGATCCCGCCCCCCACGAGCAGAACAAGAACTCCTTGCTGTCTGTCTGTGGAAGATCGGATGCCCACAGGCAGACAGGAAAGGTCTTTGCTGTAATGATCGTGCCCGAAGGGGATAGGATCCCCGCAGGGAGCCTATTGCCTGCCATCCACGATCATTACAAAAACCCTTCCTGTCTGCCCGCAAGGATCAGACAGAAAAGCCACAATCGCAGTGAACAGGAAGGGTCTCTGCCTGTGGGGCGGGGCTTGGGCAGGGGTAGGGCGGAGTTTGGGGCGGTGCATCCCCCACCCCACCCCCAAAGAAAAAGCCCTTCCACAGCTCCTGAGTTGGTACACAGCCCACTGCTAGTAATGTGGGCCACACGTGGGTTACCGGTGCAGGGCTTATAAAACAAGCCTCTCCCCTAGATTGAAAGCCTCTGGGGACAGGAAAAATACCTACTGTACCTAAATGTAACTGACCTTGAACTTCTAAGAAAGGAGTAAGTTAAATCCAGTTTCCCTTCCTTTTCTGCAACTGAATGGCAGCAATATATGACAGTTAAACTGGGCATTAAACCAGCATATAATATGCCTCATTTATCCATATACACATGCTGTTTATTTCACAGGTATCATCACTGCACCCTAGATTTTCTTTCTGAATATGTTCCATATTAAAAACTCACATTTCACTGTGGCATTCGAATCCTCAAAACCAATGTCATAATTGAAAACCTAGTGACATTTTCTTTTTTTATCAGTGCTTAAATTTTTTTTCATTATAAATTTGACATTGTGTTTTCAGATTCAAAATAATGAGTGATTATTTTCTTATAATTGATAACATACAAGGGTGTATTTCTTTGAAAATGTAGTTAAAAGAATGCAGTGATTTTTTTTTCTTTTTGCTTATGTTTGCCCTACAATAGGACCACGAATCACAACAATCATAAAATGGCACATTGCCACCAGAGTATGCTTTGCAGAGCGATAGCATTGCAGTTTTTTTTATCAGATGTTCATTTTCCTCTGTCAGATGCTGAAATCTTTTATTCCCTAACATATTGCGAAGAAATCCACTTCTACTGATAATGTCTGCATGTAACCAAACTGTGTAAAAAAAAAAGTGAAAATTTCATTTTGTAAAAGAGTTATCGCAGAGTGTGCTGCAGGTCTAGGTTATTGGTCCTCATTTAGCAGGCCGTAGATAAGGTATCTAATTTCCTGACCAAGGGAATTCTTTAATGTGTGATCTCTGAAAAATGCTTAATGCTTACACAAAATAGACAGAGTTATGTTCTCCAGTGGCACACACAGAAAATAAGAGCATTTTTATTACATGGTCATGATCACAAAAAATAAATGTTTCTAACAGTATTTTGTAACATATGAGGAGAAATTTTAGAAGGGCCCATTTTATTCTGACTAGTTATATGGAATAAGTATTTGTAGAAGCCGTAAGATGTCAAGTTTTATGGAAAATTCACTTTTAATATGTTCTATTTGCTCAGGATGAACTGGGATTTAGTCTGTTATAGCTCAGAAAAGATTTAAAGGGTGTTTGCTGGTTCCATATACCAAAATAATATTGCAGCTTGATGTGTTCAGCCAGATTTTGGCTGGATTCATCCAGACCTCTTGTTGCAAGATAGTTGCTGCAAATCAGCTGAATGTCCAGAAATCCATTCCCAAGGTCTGTTGATCATCTAACTTCTCTCTAGAGGTTAGGTCAAGAAGATGCTATGCTGCTGAATGAACTCTGTCCGAGCAGCTATTCTTATTTTCACTAGTGCTGTATAGGAAGGAGGGTAGGGGGGATTTTATTTATTTATTTTTATTTATTCAGACAGATTTGTATGCCACCTTATCCTTCAATCAAAGTGGTCACATTACATCACAATTGGTGGGTTACATTTAACATGTGGGTACTTAACAACATTTAACATGTGGGTACTTAATAACATTTAGACAGTGCAACATGTGGGTACTTAACAACATTTAGACATATAGACAGTACAATTATAGGGGTATTTAATTTCAATTTACATGTAGAAGTTCTCAGTTTTCTTGCATAGGGATGTTTGGGCTTTAGTTTGTCTAATTCAACAGCTTCTGACCATACCAGTGGAATGGGCTGATCATTGTAATACAGTCAAACCTCGGTTTTCATTTGCCCCGGTTTTCATACGCTTCGGTTTTCAACGTCTTTTTTGACTGAGATTTTGTCCCGGTTTTCATACATCGCTTCGGTTTTCAACGTCTTTTGACTGAGATTTTGTCCCGGTTCTCGTATATCGCCTCGGTTTTCGTAAAGTACAGTACTGTAAATACATACACCCTCGCGCTGCACACCATTCTGTATACACTGCCAGAACGCCTGCCCGGTCCCGGCAGCACTGCCCCCTGGACTCACCAATCGCCAGCGTGATGAGAAGTTAAAGCCAGCTGAGCACGTAAATGAAACACATCCTCGAGCCTGGTCAGAGTTAGAGAGGCAAGGATTGCGCAGAGAGGAAGGCCCCGATCTCGTCCACCGCCTGCCCGTTCTCTGGAGCGCCCCATCAGGCTCGGAGGTAGCAGGGAAGAAAAGCTGTCAACGTAAGCAGGAGATGTTGCATGAATGTGGGAGGCAGTTCTTTCTCTTGCATGGTACGTCTGAAGCTATATCATTAAGATTTTCTGCCATTCTGAAGCATTGAGCAGATAATGTAAAGGTATTTTAATGGGCTGAATCCAATGTGATTCCGAAGAGAGCTGGGCACAGCAGCTTGTCAGGGGTGGCTAAGGCCAGATGTTAACATACTACTGTACTGTACAGTACTGAACTTAGCTTGCTTTCAGTGATGTTAAATGTTCATTTGTCCATTTCATTAGTCATTTATATTTATTTCTCATTGTTTTCTGTATGTAAAAATATAGTTATTCTCTATAAAATGTATTTTTGTGAATATTTTTGGGTGTCTGGAACGGATTAATTGGATTTACATTATTTCTTATGGGAAATATTGCTTCAGTTTTCATACGTTTCGGTTTTAGTCAGACTTTTTCGAACGGATTAATCATGAAAACCGAGGTTTGACTGTATTTATTTTGATCAAGTTAAACCTATTGCTTTACTAAAGCCTGTTCGTTTGGGCCTGTCCCTATGAGGGAATATTTATTAGATCCTTTAGTCATTGAGGAGACATCCAGGGGTGTGTGAGGTATCTTGTTTGGTTAAGGCTTGGAACAGTGAATTGGCAGAAAACGAGATATCTGCCTTGAAGGAGGACTTCAATAGTACAGCTCACTTATATAGGTCAATTTAATTAATTAAGCTAAGAGACTATTATTGTATCCTGCTTCAGAAATCTTTGTTCCATACTTTAGAATTATTTTCCTTGATTAAAACTGGTAGATAAAACTTCCTGTCCTGGCGTTGCTCTACCAATAGATTGCGAAAGGGCGTTTGCTTATCTGGCAATAAGGTTACCTTTTTCTTTCCAGCCCAATAAAAATGTATGCAAAGAGGTTGAGAAATGTCTGTCTTTCTCTCTGTGAGCAAAATAACTCTGAAAATTTAACAGAATGGAATGAAACTTGGCATGTGGGAAAAATGGTGAAAAAACACAATTCAAAAATGGGCCAAATCGGAGCAGTGGCTCCAGAGAAATGAGTTCCCCTGCCCACACACACAAAAATAAAAAAACATGGCTCAGTGCATTCCTATGGGAGGAGGAGTTCTGGTTCTGGAATTCCTCTCTTCAGATTCTTTCTTCCTGTTCTCTACTTTCCTAACCCCACAAACTGCCTCACCCCAAAACAACCCCTGCAGGTGCCTCACCACCCTGAAAACTGTCCCCACCCCCACCCCCCAAAAAAAACCTCCTCACAACAGCCCCCACCAACTCACAAACTGCCCCACCCCAAAGAATCTACCCCCTGGAACTTCCCTGCTACCCAGAAAACTGTCCCCACCTCTAAGAAGAATCCCACTGCAACTGCCCTTTCTAAAACTATCCCCCCAACAGCCTCACTCCCTAAAGTCTATCCACCTGCAATTGATCTGCCCCCTGACAAAATGTCTCACCATCAAAAACTACCTCCCTGTAACTTCCCCACCACCCAGCAAGCTGCCCTACCACAAAAAAAAACACCACACAAACTGCCCTGCGTTCCTTCAAACTGTCTCGGCGCCAAGATATTTTGCCCAAAACTGCCCTACCACCCAGAACCCAGCCATCCCCAAACTCTACCTCTCTGCAACACCCCCCCACACACACACAGACTCCTTGGCAGATGTCCCACCAGCAAAATCTACCCCTAAAACGTCTTCCCTCCTTCCACAAAATGTTCACTACCAAAATATTTCCCTCAGACTGCTTCACATCCCATAAACTCCACCACCTAGCAAACTGCCCCTCCCAGAAACTACCCCCTGCAATTGCTCTACCACTCTTCAGATTGTCTTCCCCAAAAAAACCAATCCCACAAACTGCCCCACCAGCAAGATATTCCCCCCCAAACTATCCCACAAACGAAATCTATCCCTGCAACTGCCCATCACTCCACACAATGCTCTCATCCCCAAGTAAAACCGACTCATTTTTGTATCAAGCAGGATCTGTCTTTGTCAGTTGCTGGCCCACAGTACGTAACTGGTCGAAATCCAGCTAGAACGGGGTTTTATTTAGTGTTACATAAAAAAGGTAAAGCTTATTTGTTTAGCATTTTCTGTTTAGGTTTTATGCTATTCTAATTCGAATTCTGGAGTGGAGTAGCCTAGTGGTTAGAACAACTGCCTAGTACCCAGCAGATCAAGGGTTTGATTCCTACTGACACTCCTTGTGACCTTGGGCAAGTCACTTTACCCTCCATTGCCTTGGAAGAAAAGACCTGGCAATCTACTTCAGGTGATACATTGCCAAGAAAATCCAGAGGTAGCTGGGTCGCTATGAGTCAACACTGACTTGACAGCACTAAAAATTAATTCTAAATGTCCTTTTTGATGTTTATCTTTTGAGATTCTAATCTGCTTTAGATAAATATGTTTTTGGATTAGTGGACTAGAAAACTATCAAAACAAATACAAAAAAATGTTTAGTATTTCATATGCTAATACTATTGGTATTGGTATATGGTATTATCTGAATTTATTGAAATAAGGCATTCCAGCATTACTGGGAAGGCTAGACAAATCATCCTTGTGGTTGCCCTTGCCCACCCTCACCTACCTGTGGCGCTTCGCCAATCCTCTTCCTCTTCAAGGCCAGCACGGCAAGTATATTCAAAATGCAATGCTTACAGAGTCAGCCTTAAGAAGGGCTGGCCCTGGAACTACACATTTTGAATGTTCTCATAGTGTCGGCCTTAAGGAAGAGGAAGTATGATCGAGAATTATGGCATAGGCTCCTGCATAGGCCAACTTATCTTGCAGGCCCATAACAGCCATGCTGCTCCACCTGACCAATTTTACTTGCTCTTCTGCCACCCTCCAAATTCTGGCACCCTAGTTCTCCTAGTGGTAGGGCCGGCCCCAGCTGGAGTAATAGTTAATTTATGTTCTGCAGTGGTTTGATTCAGCCAAATGCATATCATAAGAGCAAATATTTCCTAGCTTTTGTGCCAAAAAAGACATTTGTTATGACCACAACTAGCTAGAGCCTGCAGGAGGCGTAACTATCAATTTCTTCAACAATGCCCACAGACACGGTCACTCAGATATGTACTATTTTTTTCTCTTTTCTTTTTTTTTTTTTATTATTTATTTAAGCATTTTAACAATGAATCAAGCTAAACACTTGTACAGAAAATTAAACCTGTCAATCAGTACATTGGTGACAAAATAAAGACAGAGGAATTAACTATAATTGAACGGGATTATCATTAGTCCCCAAAAAAGTGGGGGAGAAAGCATAAGAAAAAAATACAGGGAGCAGGGATCCTTCCCTGTATATACCAACTAAGGAAAAGGTTTAAGAGTACCAAAAGGAGGCAGAGAACCAGCAGAATACAATCGATGGAATTATCACTAAATGGGAGAAGAAGTTACAATGTGGGCACTTATAAAGGAGGACAAATCCTCCGGCTGAAAAAAAACATATTTGTGAAATTGAAAAACAATGATACATTTGCAAGGATATCTAAGTACAAAAGTTGCGCCTAATCGAGTCACCCCAGGCCGCAGTAGTAAGAAAGATTTACGCCTTCTTTGCGTTTCCCTAGATACATCCGGGAAAACCGCAATCTTTTTACCCAGAAACAAATTAGCACGCATTTTAAAGTAAAGCTTGAGTAGCCAGTCTCTATCTGATGGAAGCGCTAAAGATACAAGCATTGTAGAAACAAGCACTTCATCGTCCTTAGGAGTTTGAAGTAAAGCTGAGACATCCAGTAACTCCATATCCAAAGAGCCAGTCACCTTCTCCCCCATTTTCTTCCTGGAAGGCAAGAAATAAGCTTTAGTTATCGGAGGCTTTAACTCGGGTGAAACCTTCAATGTTTCCTGAAGATACCTTTTAAATAATTCAGCTGGAGAAACCATAGGAATCATAGGAAAATTAAGCAAACAAATATTAGTGGATCTGGTAACATTTTCCAAGGTCTCAAGCTTCAAACGCATTCCCAAATTTTCTTTAACTAAGGACTCAGTTACATCTGAAGCCAACAAAAGTTTCTGTTCCAAAGTAACAACTCGCGACTTTGTTTTCACAATTTCCTCTTGCATTTTAGAGCAGGCAACCTCAAGCTTAGATACCCAAGAAACAACCAATACTAGTTGCTGACTCACCACAGTAGATAACTGAGAGATCGCATATTATCCAAGGAGACAACAGGAGGACGTGACAAGGTAAAACCCGGTGGTGACGCAGAATCAGGCGATACCAGCAGAGGAAAGTCTGCCACGTTTTCTTCAATTACTCCCGGAGTAACAATTGCGCCCTCCGAGATTGGCACCGAGCTCTTTGCAGCTATAGTTGCAACTGGCTGCTTTCCAGGCTCCACCTCAGTAAGGCCCCACTCACAAGCCGCTGTACCCACCACTTCGGAAGGGCTAACTTCCAAGATGGCGGCGGAGCTGTTGTGAGCTGGGATGCCTAAACGGAAGGGTAAGCAGAAGGCTCCTCCCGTGGAGCCTTCCTCTGCGAAGCCCTCTCCCTCCGCGAATACAGGACCAATGGACCGCTTTGTCCAGCTAACCAAGCAGCAAGTAGGGGAGATTCGAGTTTTGGAGGTGCCGGTTGAGGGAGATTCAGCGCTTCCCACTCTTGATATCACTCTCTCCCCCGATGGGCGTGTTCCTCCTTTTTTTCTCTTTTCTGAGCCCCTCAAATATTCAGCATAAAGAAAATTAAGATTTTTTTGCCTTTAAATTATCTGTTGAAAGATGTATTATGAAAACAGAGTATAGAAGATATGGGTGATTTTATAAAACTCACACAGCATTGCACATAATGGTCCTATGTATATAAGTACCAATTATAGAAATACTGATACTTACATATGTATATTAACGGCATGCACAGTTTTGAAGAAAAACTGTTCTGAACATGATTTGGGTGGGCCTGAAAATTGTTTTCTTATTATAATCTTGCTAGACCAGTCCAGATAAGTGGGTTATGCTTCCCTGCCAGCTGGTGGAGGCAGACTTGAGGATCTTTCCATGATGCAACCAGAAAGTATATCTGGTGGTGCAGCACTGATAGAAGCCAGCATTTGCCTCCAGCAGGGTAGCCAGGTGAGTAGACTGTTGCAGCAGTGCAGATAGGCCTGACATTCCTGGCCCACACTACGGTGTTTTGGTTCACTGTGACTGAGGTAGGGCCCAGAGTTGCTCAGAGCGCAGTTACGCCCTTGTCGTGTAGAACTGACAGCCACTCAGTTTTCAGAGCGGTTTCCTACAGTTTCTAGCACTGGTGGGCTGAAAAGATGCAGGAAGACCACTAAGGACTCCTGAGGGGGGTTGTTAAGTTGGGCCCATGCCTCCCCTTCCCTCATGTTGTCCCTTATCTGCATGCAAGCTTCTTTCGAAAAATGTCTCCAATTCATTTATGTTGGGCTGTATTTGGCTCCCTGCTTCCTTAAAGGAGATTAAAAAAAGAAGGGTCAGACTTTGTTTCTTCTGCAGCGAGGCCTCCCAGGCCTGTGTGGGAGTTTGGGGCAGGCCAGATTGTTTTCCCTGATCAGCCTTTAAGGTTCTGGGAATCAGTTTTCGCTGTAGTGGTGCCAGCTTTTTCAACGATTCCTTTTTTTTTTTTTTTGCAGTTTTTACAGTTTCCTTTTGATGGTCTTTTTCGCAGTATTTTTCTTTGCATTTTTTTTTCTCTCAGCTGCGTGGATCCTTGTAATTATACCACTTGCCAGTGCTGTGCCTCCTATGGCATGCAGAGGCCCGCTCCATGGTGGGCTTCTTTTATACTCTGTGTGATGAGGATATCAGGAGCGTAAATTTTAAGACATCATTGGGACCCTCTCATTGGAGGCCTGTTGGTTCAGGGACCTCCTCTGCCTCCTCTCCACTTTATCCACTTATGGGCAGACAATCCTCTGAAGAGAGTACAGGGTTCGCACAGACCAAGGAAACTTCTGACTTGTTCCAGCGGACTCCCTCTGTTCCCGTGGGGCCACAGGGGCCCCTGCCTGTTGGCTTTGAGCAGCAGCTGCTGAAACCACTCATGGGCTTACTTTTAGTAATTTTTGGCTGTTTGGAAAACCCCTTCACAAGATTCAGGCCCTTAGGTGGCACTCCCATGGCCACTCAGGAGATTAAGCTCCCCTGCCTTGCCCTTAGACTTGGGCGGTCATCCAGGAACCCAGCCTTTATCCCTACAGGGTTTGGTTTGGATGCTGAAGAAAACTCCTTTGCTTCAGAAAGTGAATCTGAGGGGCACTTCCCCTAGTGGAAGACAAGGATCTTTCTGTGATCCATCTTTTTCACCATCAGACCAAACGGTACTGGAGCTGCTGGTTCAAGGGTACATGGTGGAGTTTACCGAGCCTCTAGAAGACTCCTTTATGGGGTCTCCTTGATACTTCCTGCTCAAATGGGAGGCAGTTGTGAAAAGTCTGTAGTGCCTCCTGTTTTGAAGACTGAATGAATCCCTCCTGGAAAATCCAGAGTGTTGTAGATAGATAATGAAAGTTCTGGAGGAATACTTTATCTTTAAATCTCTCACATTATTAAGGGTATGCAATATAGACGATGGCATGAAGGCAGTGGTGAGGGGCTATTTCATAGCCATGGCATCCTATCAAAAGAGGACTCATAAGGAATGGGAGGAGGATTTAAGGGATAAATTGCATAAACTAGAGGCGGAGCATCAGACAAGGCCATCTCATAGTGGGCAGGCATAGTTAGAGGGGATAAGAAATTAGTTGTCATGACTTCAAGTGAAAGTTGGCTTTTAATTTGGAGAGGTTAAAGCAAAATGCACCTTGAGGGAGGCAGTAAGATAGTAAGCCTTTTGGCCAGGAAATTGAAGGCTCAAATGAAACAGATGACTTTCCATATTTGGGATGAAACTGGGAAATTAATAACTGAGCCAACTGGTATTAAATGGATAATAGGAGAGATCTAGAAAAATAATCTAAGTTACCTATATCATGGTTAGGGAGATGACTGTGTAAAGTTCAATATTTGTTTTTATTTATGGTCTTGCCTATTGCTCACCGGAAATTCATTTATTAAAGGGTTGAAAAAAAGTTTTGATTTTATTTGGAGGAAGCACTCACTGAGTGAGTGAGTCGATGAATTTTATAATGCCAGGAAAAGATGGTAGATTGAGAATACCTAATCTGCACAAATATGGGTTATCTTAGCTTGGAGAGGTATACCAGCTGAAAAGTAGTAGATTCAAATTGAGCAGGACGTTAGGGGTGAAACTCCTTTTGGAGATCTGGAAGGAGAGGAAGGAAAGAGGGCATCCTTCATATATCTAATTCTCAGGGTGTGGGATCGGGTTTGGGGGTGAGTATTGGGGAATAAGATATACAGAATTCCTGAGTTTAAACGAGGGTAGTCAGATGAGCCTTATAGGAGGTGGTTGAACAATGAATAACTAAAGAGGGGAAAATCTGCAATTTTCAAGATTTTACAAAAACAATTTAGAGTACAGTAAAATGATAGTCCCTTTTTTGCAAATAGTACAGTACCTGCAAGATGCAAATACACTGTGGGAGATGATTACTGAGGAGACCTGCTTTGAAGTATTATATGGTACCAGTTACTAGGAGTATGGTATCAATATTATATAGTCTACTTAATCCTAGATTGAGAAAAATATAATATTCTTATCCATTGGTGGAAAAAAGCTTAGGAATAGAATGGGATGAAGAAGGGTGGCAAAGAATTTTTGAAGTGACCACTAAAGTATCAATTTCAGCAGGACTGGTGGAAAATGGGTACAAAATGTATTTATTTATTTAACAGTTTTATATGCCGTTGTTCATGTTATTGAATAAAATGGCAGTGAGATACAGCCCACTATGTTGCAGAAGGTATCTTAAAGTGGGGGACTTTTACCATGTGCAGTGGGACTGTCGAGGTAAGGAAGTTCTGGCTTCAGCTTACAAATCTTGTTAAAGAAATAACAGGATTAGCATGGTGCAGGACCCTATGTTCTTTCTATTAAACATTCTATCAGAGGTAAGGGAACATTATATGGTTCATTTGGGGAGAATGTATGTTGTAGCTGCTAGAATGGAAATAGCCACAGCATGGATACAGGCTCATCTGCCAGGGATTGATAACATGGTGAAAAGATTGAATTATCTTTGTAGAATGTGTGAAATTACAACTTATAATAAATCATACACATAGTATGTTTACAAGAATATGGGCACCTTTCCAGGAGAGGCAAAAAGTCTCCTTAAATTTTTAAGCTAAAATTGATCTTTGTGGAACAAGGCCAGTGGGACTTGGGGATACATAAATTGTCTTTTATGAGCATTATAAAATGCGGAGTGCAGTATTCCTTTGCTCTGTGAAATGCATGGGGCATTATTCAGGAGTCTCAGATGTCTTCCTGGTGGCTGCTGAACAGGCCTCTGACTTCTTGCTCGCCACCTTTTTTTTACCCAATGTCCCTGCCTTCCGGGGTGCATTACTTCTTCATGGCATGTCTGCAACTAGCTCCTAGCTAAGGATGGAGAGAACAGGAAAGGTTAACATGGAAGGACGTATCACAAATTACCATGTGTCCACCCAAATGGGCTGCCCTCGCACACCTCGGTAGCACCTTGCTCGAACCCCTCACATTAAAGTTGCCAACTGGCTCCAGATGCCCCAACAAACTTAATCCAGTCCCGGGTTTACCCCATTTCATGCAGGGATATGTAGTTCTTATTTCTAGACTACAAGTCCCTACATGCAGTGGGGTAAACCCAGGACTAGATCAAGCCTGTCGAGTGCATCTGGAGCCAGTTGGCAGTCCTACCTGGCATAGGTATCCCGAACTTCCATGTCACCACCCATTACGTACCTGCTCTTTTTTGCTCCTCTTTATATATTTTTTTTTTTTTGTATGCAGCTCCCATTTTGTCATCCCTTCAGGGCGGGGGATGGATTCTTCCCAATAGTAAAACCTGTTTCCACATTAACGGCTCACCTCAAGATGGCTGACACCCTGCTGACAGGGAGCATCCAACAACTTGCCAACCATAAGATCACCATCACCAGGCAAATCCCCAGGACCTACCGGGCCATCTAGCAATATAGCCTGCTGGCATCACCAAACCTTCGTTTTAAAGGGGTGGTGTTGAATGCAAATAGGGTTGCCAACGTTTTGAAAAAGAAAAACCCACCACCTGTGGTTAGTCATGCTCCACCCATACCCACCCCATGCCCCGCCCCTTCCCCAACAATAAAAAATAATTGCAAAGAGGGCAGAAGTATATAGGCTTTAGCATCTGCAGGCTATATCAAGGGCGGATGGCACAAGAGGTTGAACTCTTCAACATCTATTCAGCTGCAGTCCCCTTCTCAGGCCCCTCTAACACAAACATGCTCTCCCATATGGCATTAAATCCAAACATATGTTCTGTTTCCACCAAACTCTGGCCCCTTCCCCAACATTCTATACAGAGCAGAGCTAGAACCTTCCCATAAAACTTACCAGAGCAGTACAAATCTCTCTCAATACCAAGCATATTAAGAATTAATCAGGGCCAGCCCCAGAGTTGATTCAAAGTGTTAGCACGCTAAGCCAAAACCTAGGTCACAGTGCATGCCCCCCCCCCCCCCAAAAAGGTGCATCACAATTACTTTTTTATATTTTAGGGCCGATTTACTAAGACTGTTTCACATTTTCCATGTTAGAAAGCTTAATAAATTAGGTTTTTAATGCCAACAAAAGGCAGTGGCCCCACCCCCTCCTCCCACTCCCATTGACCCATTAAGCTTACGTGTGTTTTTGTGTGTGTGTGTGGTGCAGAGGTGGGGGTGCCTGCATGTGCGGCGGACAGGGGTGTGCCCTTTGTGCATTGTACTTACTTCCCATGCATTCTTCTCTTCCCTCTTCCCTCCTCACTCCAACTCCCCCTCCTGCTGTCCCTCCCCCACCCACACTCCCCTTCAACCTCCTCCCTCTTGCACTCACCCCTGTCCTCCAGTCACAGAAGTGCTGAGGCAGTCGGGAGAGCTAGTAACTGCCCAGCCTGCCAAAAATAAGGCTATGAAGTTAGCTGCACAGTCAAATTAATAAACTCAAGGGCATAGGTTACCGCCCCTTTACTTTATTCAGTCATCTGTGTAACAAACTTAGTAACTTTTCTTCTTTGGCAGGCTGTGCAGTCAGCGATCGCAGCTGGGAGAGCCTGTGACTGATCACAGGGATCCCAAGTCCTGCGGGCAGTCACCGTTTCTCCCAACTGCGATTGTGGCCACCTCAATACTTCTGCTCACAGGGGTTGGGATCCCTGTGGCACACCCTGGTAGGAGTAATCAGCAGTCAACAGAAAACCAGTCCTCATTGGCCACTTTTACCATCCTGCTGGCCTCCAGCATGTAAAACTGGCCAGTCCAGCCTAAAACCGGTCAGTTGACAACTCTAGATGCAAATCCTGAATCCGGGACTCACTGGAACCCAGGCTGCTGTTCTTTGTCTGGAGAGCATCCAGAAAAAATTACTCTTTGACCCCGACTGGGGCCACATGGGCATAGCCATCCTTTGCCGCTGACTCCCTGACTCCTCCATCCCCCCCCGTTGAGCCATAGTATGCCCAATGGCAGTTAAGGAAGCCATTGGATCTTTCTCAAGCACATATTACGCTCAGGGCATAGGGAGAATAACATATATACAGAGTTGAGTAGCAGTTTTAATTCCAGACATTCTTCATCGGGCCTCAAGTACAGTATAGTACTCGCATCTCAGTTTTGAAAATGGTCTCTTGAAAATTGTATCTCAGTGCTTCACAGCCCTGCCTTATGAGCATATTGACCACTGCTTTATGATATTTGATTTCTCTAAGCACACCTTTGAAGCTGAAAAAATCTATATATAAAAAGTTATTTCTCTGCCATACTTAGACACAATATGCTTAACCTGTATTTATTTTTTGACACCAAGGCATCTTTGCTTGAGTGCTGTTCATATTTATAATAGTCAGCAGGGTATACTTTTGTGTGATTTCTCCTGCTTACGGCACCTGCCATATTGTGTTTCTTAGCACATCTGGATCTCAGTATGCATTATGCTTCTATTGTGCAAAGTTCTTGAGCCGCATAAATAACTAAATTGTCTAGAGAAATCCTCCATGTGACTTTTTTTTTCTCCTCATACTGCAACAAAGGTATTTTCATTGACTTGGGAGATATTTTGGGCTGTGTCCTACTGAGATTTACTCCAATGCATGACATTGGTACACTTCATTGCATAGATGTTGATGTGAATAAATTATGCTTTTCCTCATTTTATTATCTTTGCAAGGAAGAAATCGTGACAAAAGTATCATACAAGGGTGCCTTTTTTCTAAAGGAAAATACACGGGATAAGCCTTCGATAGTTAGTTATATATGTCACAGCTCGTTTTTATTCCCGCTGCACAAAACAGAGAAAAGCTGTACTTCATTTCCAGTTCTAATGATACAGCCTCTTTCTCGCCTTCTCCAAAACAGAATAATACATTTGAATTTTAACTATCGTATTACACAGATATTATCATTTCTAGCTCCTCTGTTGTGTCATGTAATTTATTTTAATGTATGTAGCTGGCTAAAGTATACCAAGACTTGCGAGGGCGATAGCATTCATTTTTTACCATAAAGTGCATTTGCATTGGTCATGACCTACACAGAGCAGCAAGTGCATCTACTCTTGCCACCTTGCTGGGCAGACTAGATGGACCATACTGGTCTTTATGTGCCATCATATACTGTTACTATATTCCAAATTCAATATGTCCATTTTTTGTTCATTTGTAACTAACGGCTTTACATGATTTGTATTTTTAAAAAAAAATAAGGTGTATGAAACTCACAAAATGTTTATATTTATCCAAATTTTAAACCATGCAAAAGATTAGGATTTTATTATGCACGATCATATGGAAATATGATGAAAACCAGTACAGAAAGAATAGTGCTGGCCCATACAGAGGGATTTAGGCTCAGATTTTTCTGTTTTCTGGGTTAGCAATATCAAGGATGAAGCGATCCTCATCCCTGAGGAAAGGAGTATAATCACTCCATAGTAGTGACTTCTAGGACCATGTTTAATAAGATACGTGCTGGTAGTATGAGATCAGCCCCGAAAATGAACGTGGGAGTGGTGCTCAACCCTCATTTATAAAATGGAGGCATGCCCGGCATATACCCATGATCTCCAGGAACAAGCAGGAATGAGTCTTCACACGTGGGAGACGTCGCCGACGGAGCCCGCACGGGAATGCTCCCCAGCATCCAATCAGAAAGCCTTTGGGAGCATCCCCCGCGCCTGAGCGGTGGCTTCCCGCCCTTCCTACTGCCTCTCCCCAGTTTTTCGTTTTCCGCGGAGCAGGCAGGACGTCCCTCCTGCCACCGCAGAAATTTTTTCCTTTGTTCTTGTTTCTGTAGTCACGGCTTTTTCCCGCCGACGGTGGCACCTCCGTGCCCCTTTCTTTCTTTCTTTTCAATTAATTTTCATTTAAATTTCATTTATTTTTGGTCGCCTGGAGGGACCCTCCCCTCTGGGCGCCGAGGCCTACCGGGCTTACAGCATGGAGCCGCCTTCTCCCCAGCAGTGCCCTCACTGCGGGGACCTAATTTTCCAATTGGACTCCAATGCCTGGTGCCTCTCCTGTTTGGGGCCTGACCCTTCTTTCCCGGATCCCCCGGGCTACAGTGTCGGGAGAAGACCCTCCCTTTTTCGGATATCCCTCGACGACGTCTTCGCGCCCAATGCCCGGTCATCGGGTTGTTCTTCTCTCCAGGATCAGGTATCCACACAACAGTCTGTTAAGACTAGCCGAGTCTTGAGGGGCGAGTCTCATGCGTGGCATGGCGACAGCTCCAGCCGACCCCTCAAGTCCCCCTTGGCTAATATACCCCGGCGGGAGTCCTCGGGCTCCAAAGCATTTACGGGGTTTCGGGATGTTCCTGAGGTTCGCTTCTCACAGAACATTCCCGAGCCATGCCCGAGGGAGGTACCCGCTTTGAGCGGTGCCGATTCCCCGGCATCGGCGTCGGCGTCGAGTGTTCCACTCTTCGCCAGGGATCGTCAGCCGGTGTCCTCGGCGCCTTCGGGGCCGATTGACTCGACCGGGTCTGACCTCCCTACATCCCAGCCATGCTCGGGTGTGGTACCCGCTCCGGGCAGTACTGAGACCCCGGCATCGGCGTCGGTGTCGAGCGTTCCGCTCCTCACCGAGGATCGTCGGCTGCTGTCCTCGGCGCCTCCTGGGCCGATTGACTCGGTCCAGCCGGGCGTTCCTCCATCACTGCCATGCGCGGGGGAGGTACCCGCTACGAGCGGTACCGACCCCTCAACGTCGGCGCCGGTGTCGAGCGTCCTGCTCCTCACCGGGGATTGGCAGCTGCGGTCCTCGGCACCTCCAGGGCCGACTGACTCGCACCGGTATGGCGTCCCTACGGGGGTAGTATCCGCTTCGGGCGGTGCCGACCCGTGGGCGTCGAGTGACCCGCTCCCCACCGGGGATCGCCAGCCGCTGCCCTCGGCACCTCTGGGGCCGATCGGCTCGACACAGCCTGGCCCTGCGTTCCGGCCATGCGCGGAGGCGGTACCCGCTTCGAGCGCGCCGGCGTCGATGGTTCCACCCCTCGCCGGAGATGATCTCCTGGCCTCACTCCCCTCGGAGCTGCTCGCTTCGACCCGAGCTGGGTCGCCGGTACCCCAGCCCTGCGCAAGGGTGGTACCGGTTTTGAGCGGCGCCACTCCGCCGGCGACGGCAGGGGCATTGAGCTCAAGGAACCGCAATCATCCTTCCCCGGGGACCTCGGGGTGTGTCGACCAGCACACGGGCGACCCCCCGGCATCGACGCGGCCGTCGAGGGCCCCGCCCTTTCCTAGAAAAGGGGCCTCGGGGGTCTTCGATCGCCTCGATCCCACCGCAGGGGCCTTGCACTTCCCCCCCCCCCCCCCCCGCAGGGACTCGTCGTCGGGTGACCTGGCTCCCCTCGGGGACAGGCCGTATGCCCCAGCAGTTTTTCCCTCCGGGTAGGGCGGGTTCGAGAGGGGGCCCGGCATCGGGCAGCGCCCGCCAATCGACATCGGCGCCGGCATCAGATGACCCCCTCTCCACTGAGCACTGTCCTCGGGGGCCCTTGATGCTCGTGGCACCGGTCGGCGCGGTTCCAGTCTGTGCGGTTCCGATCCGCGCTCCGGGATCTCCACCACCGGCGCGGTCGCTCCCGCCGGGGTCCTCGAGGGAAGGAGTCGATCTCCTCGCTCGGTTCGATGCCCAGCCTGGAGTCGTTGTCCAGCCTTGAAAGCCTGGCCACGGCATGTCTCGGGATCGGCCCCTGTCCCCTCCCGCAGCGCAGAGCAGAGACCGCTGGCCCCTGCCCTCTGGCGGCTGCGGATTCGTTCCAGTCACGGGGGGAAGCGCCGCCCCCGGGTTCGGGGCTGAGGCCGATTCCTGCGGCGCCGTCGGTGCCATCGACCCCTTCGATGCCTAGCTTGGAATCAATTCCAGGAGCCGACGACGCCATGTTGACTGCCCCGATCCGGGTCGGTTGGTCCCCTCCTCTGCCCAGCGGGCATTGGCCCGAGCGGCCTCTTAGTGCCCTGGCGGCCTCTCCCGCCATAACTGCTCCGGCAGAGCCGCCTTTTCAGGATTTCCTCCTTGACATGGCGGACTTGCTGGCCATCCCTATCCCGGACCCGAGCCCAGGCCCTGCGGAACAGGCAGCCGTGATGCTTCCTCTGCATCCCTCCCTGAAGGATCTCCTGCTGGGGGCTTGGCAGTCGCCTTTGAGGGTTCCGGTGCCGTCGACTGCGATGCAGGCTCTGTACCGGGTGCCTCCGTCCCCGTGGTTTCGGCAGCACCAGCTTCCACATCGGTCCATTGTGGTGGAATCGGCGCTGAGGAAGGCCGGAAGCAAGGAGAAACATGCTTCTCGCCCTCCAGGCCGCGTTTCGAAGACGCTAGATGTTCTAGGACGTCAAGCCTTCCAAACGTCTATGCTGGCGGCTGGAATTATTTCATATATATTTTACATGAGTCTGTCGCTTCGGGAGGTCACCGAGAGGTTATCTCGGTTATCCACCTTCGTATCTGCAACCAAGGCCTTTGAATATTCCCTGCTTCTTTATCACTGCAGGAATATCTCCGGGTTCCTTTCTCGTGCTTCGCTGGACTCCTTCCGGTCGGTCAGCAGAGCCTCTGCTGTTGCCATTAGAGCACGCCGTACAGCATGGTTGCAGGCGTCCGAGTTGTGTAGACGGGCACAGCACAACCTGGGTAATTCTCCCTGCGACGGAGATCACCTCTTCAATAGCGAAGCCTTACGTCAGGTCGCACAGTGCTTCGCTAACCTTCCCAGAGTTAGCAGCCAGCCTAGGGCCCGGCTCCCCCCCGGCGGTGGTAAACGCCTCTCCAAACCCCCCTTCCCTAGGAAGAGGAAATGTCAGCCCTCCGCCCACCCTCCAGGCGCGCCCAAGCAAGGGACCTCTCACCCCGGGTTGATGTCCCCGGGCCCACGCCAGGACTCTCATACTAAGCATTTTTAGGCTCAGGTGGGCGGCTGCCTGCACTTAACCTCCTTACCAGAAGTTTAGAATAGAGCTCTACTCTGGGGCTCGTTCAGTTGGAAAATGGTTCGGGGACTTATCTAGGGGTTCAGGTCTTCTCCGTGGGAAAGGGAGACCACCTTATGCTGTGATAGCTATGGCCCACGGTCACTCTACTTACTCTTCGGTACGTCCCCAAACCCCTCTCAGCCAGTATTCTCTTGCTGATTGCTTCCATACCGGAATTCCCCTTCCAGCCGCTATAGTCCCCCAATACTCACCAGGGACTATACCCTCATGTCCCCCGATTGTGCGGGGGACAAGTTCTGCGTGCAGGTCCTGGGGACACATATAGGGCCTCCAACCCCTGCGGCGTTCTACCGGACTGATGCTATCCTCCGTCGCCCACGCTACCGCGCTCTTAGCTCGCCGATCTGCCCTTGCCCTCCGGAAAAGATCCCTCCCCTGACGGATCTTGAGGCCACCTCTCCAGGTGGACGTTCTGGGGATCAATGGCAGATCTGCCTTACCAGGGTGCTGCTCATGGAGGTAGGCCCCCCGGCGTACCTGCGTTAGTACCGGAGGGGGCGTCCCCATGTCCACCGGCTTAGATATACTAGATATCACCTGCTTGGCAGGCGCCTATTGGGGGATGCCCACAGTACCTGTGTTCTACTGCCTTTTCCCCTCTATGGCCGGTACTCACCCCCCCCCCCCCCGGGGATCCGGCCAGTCCGCCTGCCTATTCCCCGATCGGCCCGCGGACTGGTGGTGCCCTACTGCTGTGAAGTCAACAGCTCCTTTTTACAGTTAGGTCCTCCTCCCGGAGGTCCGGACCCTTGTCTCCCTATCTCTCGCTAGGGCAGACTGTGTACCCCTTCTGCTCCGGGGTACACCTCTACTCTTCTCCGGGATAGGCTCTCTAGTTCATCCTGTCTTCCACTGTTAGTCCTCTGAGTTATGGACTCTACTCCTAAGGGAGTGCTCAGCTTGCCGTGAGCCCCCTGGAAGACCTGCCGTCCTTCTCCTGACCCAGCTGACGCCTGGATCTCATGGCCTTCCGGATTTGGAACTTCCTCCTCGCTGCGGTGAAGTTTCCTTGATGACCTCGCTACTGCGTCTACAGTGCCTTCATCACAGGACTACTTCCGACAACCCGGTGGGTAAGCTGTGCAGGGTTCTAAACCATTAATTCATTAAAACTTAATGGCCGGTGAGCTCTATATGGTACTAGGTCATTTACTCATTAAATGCTTAATGATTCTATTCATGCACCCCTCTGACTACTCCCGTAGCCTGGGGGTTTTTTTTGCTGTACCTTAATGGTACCTGTTCTGCACTCTAAAGTCTTTCCTCCGTAGTCTTTAGATTCGCTGTTCCTCTATTCAACTCCTGCCCTCCATCCCTCAGGGGATGCCGGGGATTCAGGTTGGGCAAATGCCATCCCGTCCTGGGCTGCGCTTATGGGATCTCCCCGGGCATCCTTAGCTAGGGAGTCCCCACATGTGAAGACTCATTCCTGCTTGTTCCTGGAGATAGCACAGTTACTTACCTGTAACAGGTGATCTCCGGAACAGCAGGAATTAGTCTTCACAACCCGCCCACCTCCCCTAGGAGTTGTATCTCTTTTTTCTCTATTCCTTCCTCTCCTCTCCTTCCGGCTCAGCTATGAAACTCAACTGGGGAGAGGCAGTAGGAAGGGCGGGAAGCCACCGCGCAGGCGCGGGGGATGCTCCCAAAGGCTTTCTGATTGGATGCTGGGGAGCATTCCCGTGCGGGCTCCGTCGGCGACGTCTCCCACGTGTGAAGACTAATTCCTGCTGTTCCGGAGATCACCTGTTACAGGTAAGTAACTGTGCTTTACTAGCACACCCATGCTCCTGTGTGGCGCGATCAGAGTGGATGCATGAATCGCTACCCACTGAGGTGGCAGTAAGTGTACCCATGCTAAGTGCCACATTACCGGGGAGAATATACCAAAAATGCCTGGGTTACCTGAGATGTGCACACTTCACTCCAGAACTGCCCAGTCTTCTTTCCTACCCGCGCTGCTTAGGTAGCTTGGGACTTTTAGTATGGCTGCTGTTTTAGCATATGCTGAACCCTGCGCTACCTGGTGATGCACTTTAGTCAACATGCCCTCTGGTGTTAAGATTTAAAGCTGATTTCTGTATTCTGGAGGGAGTCTTGGTGCAAGGTTGCTGGTTGACAATCGTTGCTAACAGATTTGGAGGCGGGGGTGGGGGGGGGGTGAAATTTGAAAAAGGGAAAAAAAACCCGATAAGTTGCTAATGAAGACTAATGTTATCAGATTCTAACTCTGGTTCTCACTGAGCTGGAAGCCAAAAAGGCAAGGAGGAAACTGCCAGGTCAATCAGAATAGAGAGAAACCCCAAATGTTTAAAACAAACCCATTCTTTTCAGACAATATGACACTTGTATGTAAATAGTTGCTCTTGTTGTTGTTTTGTTGTAAATAGTTGCTTCTGTTATCCAAGTTAATTTTCCTGTTATATGTAATAACCAGATAAATGTATCTTGTCTGAATTTTTCTTGTTCCATGTAAACCGCGCTGATAATGAATAGTGCGGTATATAAAAAATGTTAATAAATAAATAAATAAATTCTGAATTTAAATGTTCATTTTCTGTGACCTAGTGCTTTTGCCATCCAAAGTCTGCTCCTGGAAAAGGCTCTTTTATTATCTTTCCCAGCTGCCCTATTACTCTTGTATATGACATGAGGTACCGAAGTAATAGAAGGTAGGAAAGAGAATAAAATGTCTTAGCCGCAGCCCTTGGAGAAATGAAGTACAATGTTTGTGCAAGGTCTATTCACATCTCTAATTTCAAGTAGGATGCCTTGCATCTGTTTGTGCTAAGCATGCTTTTAAAAACACCAAGATGCTATGTGCATAAGGGAACACATTCTAAGAGCCGCTCTGGGGTTACCAATGACATAGAAGTCATTACTGTGATATCCACCTGTTCACGAATTGTGTCTCTTCACACAGTAAGATGAAAAAGAAGACGGCTGTGTTGAAGAAGGCAAGGAAGGGACTCATATAATGACATAGCTAACACGATGAGTGGATAATAAATTAAATAACTATTTCTTAGATCTGTGCATATCATGCATTGCCTACACTAACCAAATTGCACAGGTTCAAACTAGAATTTTATTGCTTACGGTCTGTGATTGGTTTTCACCTCTTCCTCTTCCTTGCTGTCCTTTAAAACACTGTCGATGTTCTGTGTGTTTTAAGACTTCCAAGCTAATTTTGTTCCTTCAGACAAAAATAGACAATGAGCGCGCATAACAAAGTGCTTAATGTGTATTGCTGCCAAACTTAGTCTTTTGGGAAAAAGCAGAAGAAATCATAGTTTAAGAAAATATTACCAATATGCTTAAAATTCTCATAGCTTGCTTTCAAGTTTTTTTTTAAACTGAGCTAAAGTCGAAAACCTGTAATCTCACCTTGGAATAACATAAAATCGTATGGTTTCTTCAACCTAGAAAATAGAGCTATTGTCTATGCATTACAAAATGCCATTTTCTGCTCAACTGAAGTCTGAATAGCTTCTCCTGCAATAACCCTACCTTCAGCATCTGCCTGTTTTTGCAGGACTTCATACAATAATGTGAAAGATAGTATCAAAGTCAAAGTTCAACTCCAAGGCTTGACAATTGTTTAGTAAGCATTGCTCTTGTAAATTATGGACTTGGCTGATATTGTAATATTCTTCCTTGTGCCATTGAGAAGGAAATTATTTTTGCTGATCTGTTCAAAAAGTGGCATGCTTTTTGCAGACACCTGCTGGATCTGCAGTACGCTTCAAGAACTAAACATTCTGCATTTTTTCATCTTGAAAATGTTAATTATTAATTATTCCCATTTTCATAATATAAATCAAATAGACCATGTCTGGTCCATTAAACTGAGAATCATTTTATTTTTCCCACAAGTAATATTGGAATTGCAGAACTCCATCTAGATTGTTCATGTGGTTTATCAGTATAATGCTTCTTAAAGAATGGTGAATCATGACATAATCATATTTTTATATTTTTAACTTTACATATTGCAATGTATAATCTCCTTTTTATATGGATTGTTGTCCCAGGTAGTGGTTAAAGTGTCTACCTTCAGAGGCTGCAGCTCAGTAGCTCTATGCAGTGTCTGAGATAGGTGCTAGACTTGTCCCCCTGTCTCCCCTTTGTCCAGCATTTGCCCCACTGTCTCTCCCTTTTGTCTAGCACTTGCCCCCTGTCTCCCCCCTTTGTCCAGTATGTCCCCCTGTTTCCCCTTTGGCCAGTATTTGCCTCCCTGTCTCTCCCCTTTGTCCAGCACTTGCCCCCTGTCTCCCCCTTTGTCCAGCATTTGTCCCCCATCTCTCCCTGTTGTCTAGCACTTGCCCTCTGTCTCTCCCCTCTGTCCTGTATGTCCCCGTCTCCCCCTTTGTCCAGCATTTGCCCCCCTGTCTCTCCCCTTTGTCTCTCCTTGTCCTCCTCCTGTCCCCACTCCCTCCACCTGCCCCTCTCATCCGGCTGTGGCCGCACTCCAGCTGTTTTTCTTTTAGATTTTGCCGCTTCTAGCTTGCCTCTGACTTCCTGCTGCTTTTTTTCCCTCAAGAATGCTTGCTGCGAGAAAAAAAGTGGCGGGAAGGCAGAGGCAGGCCAGAGGCAGCAAAATCTAAAATAAAAACAGCCGAAGTGCCACTGCTGCCGCACGAAGTAGCCTGATCGCCTGCAAGTGACCAAGCTGATTTGTCTGGCGCCGGCACTCCAGCTCTGTTTTAATTTTAGATTTTGCAGCCTCTGTCCTGCCTCTGCCTTTCCATGTGGGAAATCAGAGGCAGGCCAGAGGCTGCAAAATCTAAAATTAAAACAGCTGGAGTGCCGCCCCTATCAGAGTGCCATCAGCATGTCGCCTGAGGCCGTCACCTCAGGTGGCCTAATGGAAGAACTGCCCCTGCTCTTTACAGACATGAACTTTTATGTGCTGTGCTGTACTGACAGCCTGTGCTAATTCCCACATAATATTTTTAACACATTTCCATAAAATTGTCTCTAAAAATTTATCTGGCCAAGCCACTAAAATTGAGCTCTAATTTTTTTTGAAGTTCTAAGTGCTGTAGTCCGTAATATTGGACCAGGAGCTAGATTACAGATTCAGCCTTTGTCAAGATGCAGGAAAGGGGAGTGAATTTTTCTAGTTGACTCTCCCTATCAGGAGGCGCCAAGGAAGGAATTTGTTTACTTAGGTCACGCCTTTCCAGTAGTTGTTCAAGGTGAGTTACAGTCGGGCATAATAGTTACAGTATTTGTCTGTCCCTAGAGGGCTTACAGTCTAAGGGGCCATGCAGAGCAAGCGACTTCATTGCCTGCTCTATTAGCTGTGTGCACATCTATGTAGTGCGCCAATAGTGCACAACTTCAGCATTAGCATGCAGAAAGGGGTGCATATGCAAATGAGGAACACATAAAACTTCGGTACAAAATGTCAGTGTTAAACTGGGAGAGCAAGCCAAACACATGCACACAGAAGTCTGCCAGGTTTGGCAGGCTGTCCCAGAGAAACAGGGTCATTTGAGGGGAAGTTTGACACTTCACTTCAGATGGCCCAGGCATAGAGGAAAGCCCCCATTGCCATCAAAATGCTTTCAGTGGGGGATGGTGCCCCCGACACTAACTCCCCCCAATAGAAACCAAATCCACGGTGGCCCCAATGTCTCCCTACCCACCCAATAAAAAAAAAAAACCCTGGTGGCCCAGCGGCCCCAATCCATCCCACCCACCCAATTTAAAAAAAAACAAAACCCTTGTGGCCCCAACCCCATCCACCCAATAAAAAAAAAGCCCTGGTGGTCCAGCAGCCCCGATCCCACCCACCCAATTGCAAAAAGGCCTGGTGTCCCTGAAACCCTCCCCCCCCCCATCCCAGTACCTTTAAGCTGGAGCAGGAGCATTGCCCACGTGCTCCCACCCTTGCACCGCCCTCTTGAAAAATGACTGCCACTGGGATGCATTGGGTGCGGTTAGACTGCCATATAAAGTAGAAAATGCCTTATAGGGCAGTCTAACCCCACCTGATGCATCCTAGGATGCACTGTATAGAGCCAGGTACTGTCATTTTTCAAGATAGTGGTGCAGGGGCGGAAGCATGTGGGCAACACTTCTGCTCCAGCTTTAAATGTACTGGAAGGAGGAGTTAGGTGGGGAATTCGGAATCTACCGGGCCTTTTTGTTAATGGCTAGGTGGGATCGAGGCCGCTCAGACACCAGGGAATTTTTTTCCCTACATGCACAAGATGTTTAAGCCCTTAGATCAGACATGGAGATATTGGTGCTTTGGCTGGTTATGTAATCTTTCGACATGTTTCTCTGCATCGGTCTCAGATAATATCAGCATGCCATTTTAATATGTGCAGTTCATTGGCATATGTTTTGAATATGCTTGGCGTTAAAGTAGGAGATCATTTTGCATCCAGTGATCACCAGATGGTGTGGTTCAGTATTAGGACTAGGGCTGTTAGAATCCATTCAAAGGTGAGGGTCTTAGACTTTATGAAGACTAACTTTGCCAAGATGGGCCAATACCTCAGGGAGTCGTTAGTGGGATGGGAACAGCTGGGGGATGTAGAAAAACAGTGGGTAAAACTGAAAGGAGATATTTTAAGGGCAACCAACCTTTTTGTTAAAATGGTAAATAAAGGTAAAAGGAAAAGGAGACCACTATGGCTTTTGAAAGAGGTAGCTGAAAAAGTGAAGAAAAAGAGGGAGGCCTTCATGAAATACAAGAGATCACAGAGAGAGGAAGACAGGCATCTATATTTGGAAAAACTTAGAGAAGCTAGCAAAGTACACAGGAAAGCAAAGATTCAAAAAGAGGAGGAAAGAGCCAATGCAATAAAATGGGGGGGATAAGACATTTTTCAGATATGTTAGTGAGAAGAGGAAGGACAAAAGTGGTATTGTCAGACTCAAGGGTGAAGGGGAGGAATATGTAGAAGCTGATGAGGATAAAGCGGAATTTCTTAACAAATATTTCTGTTCTGTGTTCACAGATGAAGAACCAGGAGCAGGATCTAAGAAAACACTTACAAACAGGAAAAGAAACGAGGGACATCTTGAACACTTTTCAGAAGACTGTGTTCGTGAGAAACTAGCTCAACTTAAAGTAGATAAAGCGATGGGATCGGATGGGATACACCCTAGAATACTGAGGGAACTTGGGGACGTTCTAGCCGCTCCATTGACTGACCTTTTCAATGCCTCATTGGAGTCGGGACTGGAGAGAGGCTCATGTGGTGCCTTTACACAAAAGCAGAAGTAAGGATGTGGTTGAAAACTACAGGCTGGTTAGTTTAACTTTGGTGGTGAGTAAATTGTTGGAAACGCTGCTGAAAGAGAAAATAGTGAGGTTTCTGGAGTCCAGCGGATTACAGGATCCGAGGCAGCATGGATTCACCAGAGGCAGGTCTTGTCAGACAAATCTGATTGATTTCTTTGACTGGGTGACCAGGGAGTTGGACCGAGGGAGAGCTCTAGATGTGGTGTATTTAGATTTCAGTAAAGCCTTTGACACTGTTCCTCACAGGCGACTTATAAACAAACTGAGCACCCTAGGGATGGACCCTAAAGTTACTGCTTGGGTTAGAAATTGGTTGGGTGGGAGGCGACAAAGTGTACAAGTAAATGGAGCTCACTCTGAGGAGAAGGATGTTACCAGTGGTGTGCCCCAGGGATCTGTCCTTGGTCCGATTCTTTTTAACATCTTTGTTAGTGATATAGCGGAAGGACTGTCGGGTAAGGTTTGCCTCTTTTCAGATGATACCAAAATCTGTAATAGAGTAGACACCCAGGAAGGTGTAGATAACATGAGGAGAGATCTAGCTAAGCTTGAAGAATGGTCTAGAATTTGGCAGCTTGGATTTAATGTTAAAAAATGTAAGGTCATGCATTTGGGCTGCAGCAATCCAAGGGAGCAATACAGTATAGGAGGTGAAGTACTTTTGTCCACTAAAGAAGAGCGGGACCTAGGCGTGGTTGTGTCTGTTGATCTTAAAGTAGCTAAACAGGTAGAAAAGGCGCCATCAAAAGCTAGAAGGATGCTTGGGTGCATACGGAGAGGAATGGCTAGCAGAAAAAAGGAGGTGATAATGCCTCTGTATAAGTCTTTGGTGCGAGCTCATTTGGAGTATAGTGTGCAATTCTGGAGACCGCACCTTCAAAAGGATGTGAACAGGATGGAGTCGGTGCGGAGGGTGGCTACTAAAATGATTAGTGGGCTTCATTATAAAGCATATGAGGACAGACTTAAGGATCTTAGTATGTACACCTTAGAGGAAAGGCGGGATAGAAGTGATATGATTGAGATGTTTAAATACCTCCGTGGCATAAATGTTCAGGGAGAGAGCCTCTTTCAATTGAAAGCAAGTTCTGCTACGAGGGGACATGGGATGAGGGTGAAGGGAGATAGATTCAGGAGTGATATGCGGAAATATTTCTTTACGGAAAGAGTAGTGGATCCATGGAATAGTCTCCCAGTGGAGGTGGTAGAGATGAGGACAGTAACTGAATTCAAAAAAGCATGGGACCAACACAGAGGATCTCTAAAGGTAAAAAGTGGACTGTTGTAGTTGTTGATATGGAAGGACAGACTAGATAGGCCATGTGGTCTTTTTCTGTCATCATGTTTCTATGTTTCTATGAAGCTACAAGGGGGTAAATTGAAAGGCAATGTCAGGAAATACTTTTTCACTGAAAGGGTGGTGGATGCTTGGAATGCCCTCCTGATGGAAGTGGTGGGGGCACACACAGTGACGGAATTCAAATGGCATGGGGCATACACAGTGGATCCCCTTAGAGCAACAGGATAAAATCAAAATAAACTGAACCATCTAATTTCTCAACAAATAGGGGTGTCCTACATGGAGCGGTGTGTTCACCCCTAAACAAAGACATCGGGAGGGGTGGCCTGCACAGAGTGGTAGATGCACCCCTAAACAAAGACATGGGGAGGAATGCACCTACTCCTGCCATCTTACTGGGCAGACTAGATGGACCGTGCTGGTCTTTATCTGCCGTCATTTACTATGTTACTTTGTTACATAAAAGCAAGATACAAGAAGATGATACATCACCCACAGAGCTATGAACGTCATCTCATGCCAGCACTTCGAATGAATAAGTCCCGAATTCAGCCAGGCAGGAGAGATTCTCGTCAGGAAAACCCTAGGCAGTGTGCGCGTTCACTCTATAGGCGAGACTTTCTCTCTCTCTCCCTGTCTGAAAAAGCCACCTTCTTTATATTTTGTTGCAACAGCAACCAGTGATTTTCCATCAGCTTGACACTTACATAGAATAGCATCAGTTATCCATTAATCATAATCAAGACACTGGCCAGACGCCTGAGAATGCTCAAGGGAGGGGCATCTCCCATCCCATGGTTCAGGAACTTAGAACTCCATGAATAGATGACCTTCAATGTATTTTGTCTGAGAAAAAGCACAGTTGCTATGGGAAGAAGCTTTTTATTATCTATATCCTTGTATCAGGACTCCATCTCATAAGTTTCACATGATGTAGTTATGCAAGATGTTTCTCACAAAATTGCACAAGCATTTCTTTCCTACAAAACAGGTTTCATTAACCCCTGACTTACTGCTGACGCATAATCTGTAGTCATCTTTAACTCACTTTCCCCATAGATCAATAATCTGATGAGAAGAAAACTATCGAAAGCCAGTTATGAATGTATTAAACTGGTCCATTGAAAAGGTATCACCTTCACCATTTTGGTTGACTTTTGTTTCTACTTTTCCAAGTGAACTAACTTGGTAACCAGAATTATTCTGTTGTGAATGAAAGTTCAAATGTCTGTTTAAAATCTTTTATGAAAGTGTAGGAATGACATGTTGTCACACCAAAAAAATATATGCTCCTTTTACGTAGCCCCTGGGGCCATACCACCAAGGCAATGACAATGGGAAACAATTCCAGAAAAGTGAGGTTTCGTGTTAATTCCGAGGCATGCCAGGCCTCTGGTCAGGCCTCAGCACACAACACCCCATGGCAATAAAGGCCGAAACCTTGACCCCTGGCTGCATCGGAAAACAACTGCAAGTCCGCATTGGAGATCACACCCATTATAGTCGGCCAAAAAAGCATCCCACACGCGCAAGTCTTCCCGCATACCCAGTGAAACCCGAATGTAGCGGTGAGCTTATGTACCCCCACCATTGCCAATAACAAATGCTTGGAAAAAGGGCGCCCCATCATAATAATTCGGCACGCGAAATTGAGATGTTCCATCAATGATTGCATGACGCGCAATGCCACTTTCCGTGCAGAGCTGACCTCAGCTACTAAACTGTGCAATTTATCCACCTTCTCACATGGCAAGCATACCTCTAGTGCTACTGAGTCGATTTCTATCCCTAAAAAAGTTAAGCATGTGACTGGGCCTATTGTCTTTTCCACTGCCAGATGCACCCCAAACTCAGAGGCCATCTTCTAAAAGGTCCTCAACAGTGTTGCACAAGTACCCAACTGGTCAGGTCCAAGGAATAAAAAAAATCATCCAAATAGTGCACTAAGCTGGACAACCCCATCTTATGCTGTATTACCCAGTGCAAAAAACTGCTGAATTCAAAGTATATGCACAAAATTGTGCAACCCATGGGCATGCACTTGTTGAAATAATGCCCGCCCTCAAACTGAAAACCCAATAACTGAAACACAGAAGGGTGCACCAGAAGGGGACAAAAAGCGGACTCAGTGTTCACCTTTGCCATCAGGGCACCTGCTCCGCATTTCCGCACAAGCACTACCATGCTGTCGAAAGACGCATAATGCATGGTACAAAGCTTAGGAGGTATGTGATTGTTCACCAAGTCCCCAGCTGGGCAAGAGAAATTGTGTATGAGTCTGAACTTGCCCGGGTCCTTCTTCGGTACAACACCTAAGAGGGAAAAGACAAAAGGGTGAAAGGGAGGTTCTTCAAAAGGTCCAGCAATCCTGCCAAGTGCACACTTGGCCGTAGTCTTCGCCTTCATTACCCCCACAAAATGTTGAGCTGATGCCACATTCGGATCAGAGGTGTCCCTGAAAGAGAATGGGAAACCCATGCTGCCCACCCATTCCCAATTCCCTGTAGGCCTGCAGCGAGGGCCGCATGGCCTCCACTCTCATAGGAGTTGGAGCCAGGCATAACAACTGTTGCTCACTTGGCGGCGGGGCCCCGCCACACCTTTTTGGTTGCATTTGCTCGCTGGATGACTGCTCCCACAAAGGGAACAGGCGTGCCTAAACTTGCAGTCCGGGAAAAGACAGGATGACTTGTTGAAGCGCCAACAAATGTCCGAAGTTCCTGTACTTTGTTTTGTGGAGCCCACCCCACCAGCTGTGCTCCAAAACGACCAACTCCCCCCCCCCCCCCCAGTCCTTTGAGTTCCACCTTTGGCAGCACCAGTTCTGCTCCCCTCCGGCACATGCTTAGCAGACATCTGCACAAGCCACAGGTTGATATCCTTCATACCCCATGACAACTGGACATTCTCCATCCTATCACAAAATTCCTCATCGTAATTCAGCCAGGCCCAATGTTTTTGAGCCTGGAACACTGTAAGTATGGCATCCCCGTAAGCCAGGATCTCCCTGTTTTGCCCTGGGAAATAATGGCCCCACACACTGGCCAGTCAAAAAAAAGGTCCTCGTCCATTGAGGTTATTCCTAGAAACCTTCCGTACCCTCCCAGCCTTTTCATCTTCCTTCTGCTTCTTATGACTCTCGCTCGACCACTTCCGTCCTCCTAATAACCAAAAAATATCAATGTACTGCCGCCATTTTATCCTATGCTGCAGTGTCCGTAGAACTCCTTCTGACAGCTCCGCGTATGTCACCAAATTAGATGCGTCCCTCCAATGTTCCGTGTGCGATGCCTCCACGGCCGGGGGCAGTGGCAAAGACAAATCAGATGAAGTAGATGATGATGATAAAGTCGACATGCCCGACACCTATGCGAGTGCCTTCGCCTTTTTCTGGCGCCCACCATTACCGGCTTACCTACAGCACCACGCCTCCAGGCAGCAATATGCTCACCTGCTGACGGAGACCCCTGACAAATGTCTTTCAGGGCCTGGACGATCCGGTTCGTGTCTTCCTGGGCTGGGACATCCTGGTCCAACATCCCTGTCCACTGCTGCTGTGCCACCTCCATGCAGGTTTGTACATGCCTGTCTCCTCCGCTGGTCAGCTCCGGAGCTACCTGTGGGCAAGGAGAAGAAGACCCGCCAAACACTGCACCTGAAGAGGGACCCCAGTTCACATAGGATGGTCCCTTTCCACACACGTCCCAGGAATCCGCCCAACCATGTTCCCCCAGCTCCCGAGTCACCAACCCTCACCGGCCGCCACCCACCATCCTACTCACAGGGGCACCCTGGGGTCCTTGGCCCTTGCCTGAATGACGGAGGGGGCACCGCCCCAGGTCTGCCAGTGGAGGTCCACCAGCCACCCTGCCATGGCAACCCAGCATCTCTGGTGTCCCTGGGGTAGTTATCCCCTCACCTGCTTCTCTCCGTCTCCCCACCTAGCCCTCTGCCTCCATCCCCTGAAGAATGTTAATACCCTACCAGCCCCGCCACAGCCTGCCTACAAAGCCCATCCCAGTCTAATTGCGCTTCCACCCTGTTCTGCTCTCCCCCCACCTCCCCACTGGAGGCCCAGGCTGCCACTGTGCCCTTACTGCCCCTAACACCAGCATCACCCCCAGCAGAATCCCTTTCTCCAGTCCTGCCACCCCACCTAGCCACAGCCCCTCACCTGGCACCACGTCCTGCACTGGCCCTCCGAGTCCCTCTGCCCTCCCTTCCTGTTCTCCCCCTCATGGAAATCCCGAGCCTATCTGATCCTCCCCTGCACTAGGATCTCCCATCTCCACCATACCTACTGCTGCTACTGCACCCCCCCTGCCTCTGCCCTTATTCTTTTTCCCAGCTCTTATCAGCCCTCTACTCCCTTGTACCGCCCTCTTCCTCTCCGTGACTTCCTCACCTACCCCATGCTGCCCACTGCCTCACCGAAAACTTCTGCCCGCACCCCTCCAACGAGTGAGCTGCACCTGTTTTCCACCTCTCCCCTCTCTCGGTGCCTCCTGACCCCGCATGCTGCTTCCCCAGCTTTAATGAAATCAATATGTCCTCCAACTCCTGCTGCCTACTCAAGGAAGCCCTTAAGGACCACTAACTGCAGCAAGGAAGGCAAAAAGCAAATACCGTCCGTTCCCCACCCCTGCAGACGAACACTGGCTGGACGGGAGTGCGGAACCTTGCTCTCACCACACCCCCCACCAGCCAGCGCATGCTGTGCTGCCAACGAAATTGCCTTATGCACTAGTGCAGGGCAATTTTCAAATGCCACCATGCATCCCGTTGCCAGGCAACACTCCCCCCCCCCCCCACCGCATTGGGCCCCCTCAGCCAATCGGGCCACAGGAGCCGGGGCACCTGGTTACCAATCAGCCGCTGGGAACCTGGTCCTGCAGCCCGCTTCATAAAACAAATTCTGGGTAAAGCTAAACATAGAGGGGCCGATATTCAGTGAAGCAAACTCTACTTAAGGTTAAATGGATTACTTTTCCATTCGCTCTAAGTGATTTCCAGCTAACTTATTCGTTGACTGCTGAATATGCCTTCCTAAACTTAAATGGATAAGCTATTCATTTGATTTAGAACAGCTATTTAATTGTCCTACTTAAAGGGATCAACTTATCTGATAGTACTGAAGATTGGTATTATCCAGATAACTTTTGGTCACCCCTGGAATGCATTCTGGCCTCCTCTTCCTCGTAAAAACATACATTTTGGCCGATGTCCCCAAATTTTCAGTTTAAATGATTTATTGGTTAACCACATAAATTGTTTTGAATATTTCCTCAATTTTTGTAAACCACCTTCATCAGATTTCAGTCATAGTAAATAGGATACTTTGCATAATAGATACGCTATAAGAATATTTAAATAATATTGGCTGCACAGTTTATTTCAGAATTGTTAACATTGAGACTGGGTACTCTATGACATTAAGAATGAACTACCAAATATGATTTGCATGGACAGGTTTTAGCAGTACTTGGAAAGTGAATGTGTGCCAGTGCAGCTTCAAGAAGGAGGTCTTTTCATAGAAACCTAAAATGTAATTGGGACTGCAAAACTTACGCAGCCTCTCCAATATACCTTCCCTCTATTATAATGCAATGTTTCCTGGCTGGCTTTCCATTCACGTCTTTAAAACTAATCATCCTTTGAACATATCCCATTCTCTTTTGAATATGACTCTTTCCCTTTTTTACCTGTAGTGGTGAGGCTATTTTATGCTTCAGTCACCATTTCAGTGAAGGAGCATTTCCTTGTGGTGTTTCTGAATTTACATCCTTTGAGCTTCATATGATAGTAACATTGTAAATGGTGACAGCCAAAAACCTGCCTGGCCCATCAAGTCTGTGCAGTCTAGATTCTTTTTCTCTGGTTCTGTGCCATTTTGTTTGGATGAGCTATGATGTATTTCACCCTCTGGCTGCTCCTTGGCTGACTATCTCTGACATTAAGTGGCAAGTTGCTCCAGGGTTACCTTGACGTCTTCTGAACCAGCTGGTCTAAAACAATTATGGGGCCATGCAGGATCGCCACTCCAGTAATGGGTTATTTGCTTAATCTACTTACTGGGAAGTCTACCCCTTGTAGATAAGCAAATAGATTTCCATGTTTAAACAAATACCAGTTCCCCCTCCACTGTTTTTTCCTTGCCCTCTCAACCCTGTTTCTATCCTTGCCTTTTATCTGTCTTAAACTTGTCCACATTGTGTTACAGTGCTAATAGGCTAGGCTATTTCAGGTAGTGTCCTCATTCTCTGGAGCTCTCTTCCCATAGGTTTTCACACAGAATCCTCCAATAAGAAATGTAAAAAATAGGTAAAAACATAGCTATTCCACCACATTAGGACTGTCTCTCAGCTTATTTGCACAAAATGTTTGCTGTCTCCCTCCCCTTCCTTATGTGGACTGTTCCTTATTTCATTTTTATTGTTTTCCGGAGAACTACTGTATTGTTCTACTTGCCCCCTTCTTAACATTTAATTGCCTCCTATGCAACCACTTCATGTCCTTACCAATGATGCTGAGAGCTGTACTTTGTTTTTAACAGTGTATTGTATTTTAGGTGAACAAAGGATGTGAACAGGATGGAGTCGGTGCAGAGGGTGGCTACTAAAATGATTAGTGGTCTTCATTATAAAGCATATGAGGACAGACTGAAGGATCTTAATATGTACGCCTTAGAGGAAAGGCGGGATAGAGGTGATATGATTGAGACGTTTAAATACCTCCGTGGCATAAATATTCAGGGAGAGAGCCTCTTTCAATTGAAAGCAAGTTCTGCTACGAGGGGACATGGGATGAGGGTGAAGGGAGATAGATTCAGGAGTGATATGCGGAAATATTACTTTACGGAAATAATAGTGGATCCGTGGAATAGTCTCCCAGTGGAGGTGGTAGAGATGAGGACAGTAACTGAATTCAAAAAAGCATGGGACAAACACAGAGGATCTCTAAAGGTAAAAAGGGGACTGTTGTAGTTGTTATGGAAGGACAGACTAGATAGGCCATGTGGTCTTTTTCTGTCATTATGTTTCTGTGTTTTACCTGGACTGTAAACTAAGATGATCTAAGCTTTTTGTGCTGCCACTAGCGGCACAACCAATGTCCTAAATGAATAAACAAACAATACGTTTTACAAGACAAAGGGGACCTTTTAATAAAGTGCGCACCCAGGCCCACCGTAACAGTTACTGCAGGGGTACGGCAGTAAACGCATGCTGATTTTTGCCCTGTCAGTCACATGTTAGGGTGCTGAATTGTCGGATGAGGATCAGAGAGTGACACGTTGAGCACACTGTATTTAGCGCAGGGGGACATATCGCACACTGTCAAAGTTGCAGTTAATGCGGGTGCATTTATCTCCTTCTCAATAAGTGGAGATGAGGACACCTGCAGTAATGGCATCGTACGTTAGGGTACGCATTCACTGTCCAGAGCATGCTGGTCGCATCTCCAAGAGTTATCACAGAGTTTATGCACTTAAGTTAGTTATTGCATTAGATGCATAAACCTAATGTACTTTAGTAAAACAGTCCCAAATACTTCCCCAACTATTGTAAAACGTCCAGTCCACTTAAACATGTTTGCTGCTTGCACATTATTTATACTGCCGTTGCATTTGATTATCTCTATCATATCCCCCTTTACCTCTCTCTCTCTCTCTTTCTCAATAACTCATACTTTATATTCCTCTCATAATCAGAAACTTTATTTCTACCATAGCAATGGTGTAACATACCACACATATGATGGTACTGCAGCACTAGACTTAAATATTCCTTTGTAAAATCTGACCTTAAATGCCATCGGAGATTCATATTAAAACTGAAAGCTTGCTTTTTATATATTTTTTTTTAAATTTGTGATCAATGGATCTTCTGACAACCTGTATTACCCATTCAAGTGCCAGCTGTGATCCTTACAGAACTCAAAGCACTTACAAGTATTTACACTTTAATGTCTAATCTGCATGCAACCTTTAACTGAAAAGGATTTGATTATTGTTTTTCATTTGTAGCTTTCATCAGCTTTATAAATTGATAATGTCTTTATTTCACAAGGGACTAAAATGGTAAAAAAAAAAAAGTGTGCCTTTCTCTGAGCTTTCAAATCACAGATCTTGCTATTTAAATTAGTACATCTTAGGGCCAATATCAAGATATCAGACACCAGCACTGGCTTTTAAATTAATATATATATTCAGCAATGCTGAATATACATACAGTGCAGTCACTCCACTTCTGCTGTCCATTTAGTTTAGGCTAGCTATCCTCACTGTCTGGATAATTTCATGGCTTGTCCTCCCTCCCTCCCTCCCTCCACTCGTTTCTTATACATATAGTTTTGGTATGTCTGTATTTTGGCCTAGTACTATCTATATAAGGGCTGAAAAAAACTGCAAAGCTACGAGTTCACCAGCCAACAGGGGATGCATAATTTCATTTGAATATTGGCTCCACAGTATCTATAACTATTTTATCATATGTGTAGAAGATCTGTAATTTAAAGACAAATCTTAGTCTTCATATATGTGTTTTATCATTTGTGTTTGGCATCAATTTGCTATTTTCTCTGAACAACCATGTTCAGCTATAATTTAAAAAAAATACTGTTAGTCACAAGCAGTATCACTTTTGAAATAGAAAAATTGTTTGAAATCATTGGCAAAACTTAACAACTTCTGACTGCTGAGCAATCTTCATTTAGACTAGACCAAATGTTTCTCAGCTGCAGATATTTGGTGGCGATCACTGAGAACTAGCAAGATTTATGAGGGCCCAGTCTATTCCATGCAAACACCAAAAATATATGATTTTAGATGCACTAATCAAAATGCATGCTACAAAGCACTTTTTCCAATGAGGTCACTTTTTTTTTGACTATTCACTATTAGCATTTAAAGGATGTTGGTTATAACTTTTGTGGTAAACCCAAATAAGTTATATGACAGGGATGATGTCATGGCCTGCCACCCGCTGCAAATCTGATTCACTGATAAAGGATTTGATCTGCCTAATAAACCGCTGACAGCAGCAAACCTTGTCACTGTCACATTCATTTGAAACTTCCAAGACCATGAGGGAGCAATCACAAGCCCTAAATCCTGCACTTTTTCCTGCAGTGGTAAAAACAGATCCTTAAACTTGGACCCAGCTAGCAGTGGGACTTTCACTTTCTGCATGGACAAACAGGATAATGTCTTTGTGTGGATAAAGTTGCCAATGGCACCATTTCCCAGGTCCTGGAAGCATTTGGAATGATTCTACCACATATGCATGTCAGGTTCCATCTGTCACCACTGCACGTGACCTGTTCAGTCTTCAATTTTCTACAGAGCCCTACAGATAAGCGAGTCTCATGATCTGATAGACTTCTAGTGTTTATTTGCTGCTGCAATATTTTTCTCATTTTTGAGTCTTGAAGACATGTTATGCTGCTGCAGTGTTTTTTTTTCTTCCCATTAGTTCACCTTAGGTTACATTTAGGCTTAAGGCAGCCCAGCTGGGAGACTTCTCAGCATATAGTCATTTGATTTTGCTACAGCTACTTGTCTGGAAGATATGTCCTAAAAACTTGCTAGTGCATTTAGAAGGTGTTCCTGATGCAACAGGACCATGTTGCGATGGACACCCATAACAGGTGCCTAAAGTGCTTTGGGCCCAACCATGAATCCTTCTGTTGTCTTTTGTGTTCACAGATGGTAAAGAGAGGCCTCAGGGTTTGAGAGGAAGAGCATAAAAGGATTTTTGGTGCAGGAAAGTCTGGTCCATCAAATCTCAGCATCAGTTCCCATGGCCACAGGATCCTACACCATCATCAAGAAATCATCCAGCTCATTCAGAGTTAAGTATCAGTAGGGTGTCCAGAGAGCTTTCAGTTCTCAACTTCATCAGCATTGAGGACTCGAGGCATCGAGCGCCAAATGCAGATCGAAGTGCATCTGCATCACAGTTCATCAGAGTGTGATGTCCTCAGCATTGAGGTATTGAAGGAATCTCTATCCTTAAAGCAGCCCCAGTGTGAGGAACTGTCATTCTCCTCTGTGCTGGAGGAGCAATGGCAGTTTCCATGGGATTTGAACCAGTCTGCCGATACACTCCAGCAGATTCTACAGACATCAGCCAGTTCTGCTGTGGCCCCTCCACCTTTATTGATGGGAACTCTTAAGGAGCATCTTCTGAAGAAATTAAAGTACAGAATGGGGGTCATTTGCCCAATGCAAGGCAATTGCTTCAATTGCAAAGAGGCTGGTACATTGAGATATCAGGCTGATTCTCTAGATTCATCATCTGTCCATGGGAGATTTGACATAATCAAGACCACAAAGGGCCTCTACACTAGTAATTACACAGCCGGTAGCCATCACCAATGCATTGTGGGGGAGGATAAAAGGCCATTCTGTGAGGCATTGGACAGTATTGAGAACCAGCAATCTGAATGTAGACGCATACTCCAAGAAAAGGTGGAGATCAGCCCGGTAGAGACTTTGACATCTCTAGAATACTTTTGTGTGCCTGGTTCATTATGCCCCTAGGGCTGTAAGTATAACTCAGAGTACTCAGACAAGAGGTCTCCTGAGTTGCCTTTACAGCCATCATCTCCTCTCAAGAGAAGAAAATCGCTTCCAGAGGAGCTGTCCTTTATTGATTTTCTGTCAGAAATGGCTATGTCCATTGCATTTAAATAAGAGATGAAGGACGAGCCTAGGGCCAAAGCACTGGAAATCCTGAAATTCTTCGCCCCTCCCCCTAAAGAGACTGCCTGTTCACAGAATCCTGAAGGATATACAGATAAAGATGTGGGAGGCTCTCTCTGTAGAGCCTCTGAATAAGAAGGTCAACCTAATGTACAGAGTCCAGAAGGCTCCATGATTTGAGAAGATACAGCTGCTGCACCACTCCCATGGTCATCGACTCTGCTCTCAAAAGGGTCACAAGTTCCAAGACTCACTCTTAGTGGTCTGGGGGAGGGAGACCATGACATGGTTGTCTTTTAGGAGAGAGGTTTTACCGAGCTCTATGGTGACATCCTGCAGAGCATCCTACCAGCTCTTTCTGGACATGCACTTGTGGAACGTCATGCACAGCATGTAGAAGTTTGACACTTTTCCTCCAGAGAAGGCCAAGCAACTCCATTAAGGGAAGGAGTGCAGAAAATACATAGTCTGAGTGACTTATGCTTTTGATACAGCATCAAGAAACTCCTCCAAGAGACTCTTATGGCCTCAGACTTAGTTTGATGTCCAGGGGAAGCCCACTGACATGCGGTGCCATGCTGTGGAGAGACGTTCTTCAGAGATATGCTGCAAGAGGCTTCAACTCTCATCAAGCCAGCATGACCTCTCTAAGCCCACTTCTGAACCTGCCTCCATAGCATCTAGGAGGTATGGTGGAGGGGCATAGGAGGTCCTATTTCTCTCATAGGCATAGATATTCTGCTTCCCATTCAACCCAGAATAAGCAGGGTCCTTGCTGTCACCCTTGTCAGCAGAGGGCCCAGAAGTCTCAGCCTTCTCCCCTGCCAATATCAGGGATGGGGTTTTCATTGGCTTCAAGAGAACATAGCAAATGCTTTGATTATAAACACCTTTTCAGTAGGAGGGATGTTGATGTTCTTTGTGGATCAATGACTCTTTGTAATGTCTAACAGTTGGGTTCTGAAGATTCTCCAGTTCAGGTACAGATTGCGCCTATTCAAACTACTATGTAATTGCCTTTCAAGAGCTTCATTCTTCATTTCTCAGCATCAAAATGTACGCCACAGTAGCTCTTTTCCCTTCTTCAGGCCAATGCAGTCAAACCCGTTCACTAGGGTAAGAAGGGCAGGGATTTTACTCCAGCTATTTCCTGGTCACAAAGAAAATAGGTGATTTTGTCCCATCCTAGATTTGAAGAATCTGAATAAATATCTAGTCTGAGAAAAGTTTGGAATGGTTTTACTCAGCACCCTGATTCCCTATCTTCTAAAGGAAGATTGCTATGTTCTCTGGGATTAAAGGATGTATAATCCCACATTCAGATAAATCGCATTCATGGGAAGTATCTGTGATTTGTCATAGGAAAACACTACTACCAGTAACGCTACTGCAGTTTGGCCTTGCGTCTACTCCTCGCATTTTCACAAAATGTCTTGCATTAGTCGGTGTATCTGTGAAAACTGTGTGTGCATGTATTTCCCTATTTATGTGATTGGTCGGTCAAGAGCAAACTCAGGAAAGAGTTCAAGAATCTGTGTGCACAACCATACAGATCCTAGCGTTATTAAGGTCCTTCATAAATTATCTCAAGTCCAATCTATGCCTGTCTCGCCAACTGGAGTTTATTAGGGTTCTGCTAGACACCACTCAAGCAAAGGCCTTTATACCAAAAGAGAGCCTCACTAGGCTGGTCACTATCATGGAAGAAGTACAGAAGAGTCAGCAGACATCAGAGAGGAACATGTTGAGGTGTTTGGGCCATATGGCTTCAATAGTTCATGTAACATTCTTAGCACATCTCAGGAAATACAAACTCAGTGGTTCTTGAGCATTCAGTAGATGCAGGCCATTCACGGGTTCTGAGACATCATTTCTGTTATGCCTTCACTCCCAGACTACCTGTCCTGATAGATGGTTCATTCCAGTCTTGCCACTGTAGATGATTTTCATACCCAGGGTCTATGATCCTCCCAGGAGAGTCTCTATCAGATGCATTTCCTGGTACTGAAAGAAATTTTAAACTTTCTAAAGGCTTTCAGAGTTTGGTTAATCAATCAAATTGTCTTGATTCAGACATACAACCAAGTAGTCATGTTCTACAGTAGCAAGTAGGGAGGAATAAGAGTGTACCTCCTATGCTGGGAGAATATCACAATGTGGAACTATATCATCTCTCATAGGATGGCCCCCACTGCCACATATTTGACTGGCAAGAACAATGCCCTAGAAGCACTAATTATTAAACAACTGCTATAAAAAAAAATAAAAAAAACCTCAATATGCTCTTCCTTGTTGAATGTACAAAACTATCTTGGTGTTCAACTGCTGCAGGCTATAGCAACATGACTCATATTATACTGTATAAGGCCATCATTATGCCCATTCATACACATAAGTTTATCACTTGGCATCAGAGAATATAGCAAAACCACATAAGAAAGGTCTTTTTTAATAGACAGAGAAACACTTATTTAAGTAAGTAGCAATTTTTTATGCAAATAGTGTACTGTTCCCTCGATGCTGTCAGTGTTTCGCTTGTTGCTTCATCTAGAGGCACTATTGAGACTACTATAAAATATAATAAATAAAATCTCTCATTAATATAGAGCATGCAAATTATTGAAATGTGTGGCCCTATGCATAAAATCCTGTACATACTATTCTCTAAACCATTCTCTAAAGCAGGGGTCACCAACCTGCGGCCCACGGGCCGCATGCAGCCCACGAGGTCCCTTCATGCGGCCCGCGAGGCTCTACCCCGGTTAACATTACGTGCGGCCCGCCAAGGATTCCCGCCATTGTATCCACGCGCTCACAGCTCACCGACAACCACCTGCAAGCGTCCCTTCTCCTGTCAGTGTCATCTGTGAAGCCGGACTTTAAGCGTTTGTCTGCTAGCATGAATCATCAGCCATCTCATTAAATTCAATAAAGGTGATCAGCCATTGTTTTCATAATTTTGCGTTTGTTGTTTTTTTTCGCGGGGGCGGGGAGAAGAGGGGTGCGGCCCGCGAGGCTCCCGGTAGTCGGCTGTGCGGCCCGTGGCCCTCTGGAGGTTGGTGACCCCAGCTCTAAAGCTTAATGAATAAATCAAAATGGATCCTCAAGCAAGCCATAAGATATAGCATTCAATTTTTATGCACCCTCACTTTGGGACTCTCTTCCAACCCAAGTCCGCAGCAACAATGACCTATCTGCATTTCGAAAGCAGATAAAAACCCTTCTCTTCCGGGAGCACGTAGGGTTGATGCAGAACAGCATCCAATGAAGTTCCCCAAGGCAGATTAAGACAGGAGAGAAAGCCAGAACTGTAAATAAATCCAATCTATGAATAAGACTGAAGAGAGAGTCAGAAATGTAACCATGACTGATATATCTCGCGAGAATGTAAATATGTTATACTTCCCCTAGTGATGGTATACTCTTTCCCCCTGTAAATACAAATAATCCTGTTCAATGTATTCCCCCTTGTATTGTAAACCGCTTTGACCCGGTGAAAAGCGGTATATAAGCACGGCTAAATAAATTTAAAATATATATATAGTACATGACCACTGTGGCTTCTGGAGGCTTCGCCTAACTAAATACCCATCAAGGGATTAAGCAATTGGCTATAAAAAAAAATGCCATTGTTTCATGCAATACACTAAACTTCCAGGACAACTCCACAATTCTTACTGTTTCCAAATTTCCAAATGCTCACTGTTTCTTGTCCTGGCACGAGACAATAAGACCTGGAGATGAAGAAGATTAAATTGTCCTCTTTGCTGCTGTATATATAGGAGCTCTCTCTCATGGCAATTCATGCAGGACCATATTCTCAATTCCTCAGCATCCTGCTTTACATGTTTAAAAACCCTCTAGAGTCAATCCCTCACTCGTGACCATTTAAAAATTGACCAATTGGCTTCGAACCTGCTCACACCAGACTATTCAGAAGTCAACCCAGGTGCAGCCAATCCGTATCACAGAAAATTAACCTATCACTTCTCACCATACACTAACACACCTTCCATTCATTTTTTTCATATTCATATCAAAACCAACAAACCGGAATTTCACACAAGTATCTGCCAACCAATTACAAACCATTCAATAAAGGACAGCCTATCACCACACAGTAAGTACTAACTTAACTTCCATTTATGTTTTCTAACTCTCTGCTATTCTTACGATGAAGCAGACTATTCAAAAATCAGCTCCAAAGCCTGCTTGCCACTCATAGACTACTCTTTGAAAGGCAGCCAATCATTATTAAAAAGTGTCTAAATTTATCATCGCACAGTATATATACCTTCCATTCATACTTTGATACCATATGTCAATCTCACTTACACTCAAATGGTTATATAAAACACTTTATTCCAAAAATACTGGCAGACAGAATGAGCTGTGTCCTTCAACCTCACTAATGGACTGAATGGGGGAGGGGGCACTGAGCATCTTTCAGTAGTGGGACATTCCCTCAGTAGTTCTCTTTACCATTCTTCAGAACAAGCAGGTGCCTCAGTTCTGCTCCAAGGTGCGGACTCATGCAAACTAGCCTTGGGCACCTTCCTCCTCAGTTGGTGGGGGGGACTTCTGTAAGCATATCTTCCAATACCTCTCATAGTAAAAACTCAACTGAAACTCAGGGATGACAGAAGCACTATAGTTCTCATTGTACCTTACTGGCCAAGACAGCCCTGGTTTCCTGCTCTTCTGGATCTTTCAGTGAGAGAGCTCATTCAGTTAGGCAGTTCGTAACTCTAATCACACAGGGGGAAACTCTGTTGCATCTGAATATCAAGGCGCTGGTCCTCACAGCTTGGATGTTGAAAGGCTAGCAGGTTGGAGTTGCCAGTGTCATCCTGGCTTCTAGTAGAGATTCCATTAGGAAGTCCTAGTTTCAACTGACACCTTAGAGACCTGAGGTAAGGAGGACAACCAAGAGGACACCGTGATATCTGGGTTCAAACTATGTTGCAATGAATAGGGTAGGTCAGATGGTAGAGGAGTTGCCCTTTATGTTAGAGAGGGCATTGAGTCACACAGGATAAAAGTGTTGCAGGAAACAAAATACTCTGTAGAATCTCTATGGATACAAATTCCATATAAAATGGGGAAGGCAGTGACGGTGCTGTACTAACATCCACCTAGCCAGAATGAACAGATGGATGATGAAATGCTAAAATAAATCAGGGAACTTATGAGTGGAGGAGTAGCCTAGAGGTTAGAACACTGGCTTGGTAACCAAGCAACCAACGATCAATTCCCACTAGCACTCCTTGTGGCCTTGGACAAGTCACTTAACCCTCCATTGCCTCAGAAGAAAGGCCTGGCAATCTACTTACATTCACACTGCCAAGAAAACACTGTAATAATGGGTGATTTCAATTACCCCGGTATCGATTGGGTCAATGTCACAGCAGGACATTCTAGGGAGATAAAGTTTCTAAATGAAATAAATGATTGCTTCTTTGAGCAGCTGGTTCATGAACTGACAAGAGAGGAAGCTATGTTAGACCTAGTCCTTAGGGCAGGGGTTCTCAACCCTGTCCTCGGGACCCACCTAGCCAGTCGGGTTTTCAGGATAAATACAATGAATATGTATGAGAGAGATTTGCATACACTGCCTCCATTATATGTAAATGTCTTCCATGCATGTTCATTGTGGTTATCCTGAAAACCCGACTGGCTAGGTGGGTCCCAAGGACAGGGTTGAGAACCCCTGCCTTAGAGGAATGTAAGATCTGGTGCAAGAAATAATGGTGTTGGGGCCCCTTGGCAATAGTGTTTATAGCATAATCACATTTGATTTAATAAATGGAGGGAGGACAGCCAGGAAATCCACAGTACTACCTTTTAACTTTCAAATGGGAAACTATGTTAAAATGAGGAAAATAGTTAAGAAAAGACTAAAAGGAGCAGCTGCAAAGGTTAAAGATTTGCAGGAGGAAAACTTTGCTTTAATGAAAAGCTGTAGTATGCTTCTAATGAAACAATTCAGTATGCTTCTAAGCAGCAAAGTTGAAGTCATTGAGAATGTTCAATGGAAATGTACTGTGTACTTTATTAATTTTCCTAAGGTGGCATTGACTACTCCTTTGGACGTAAAGAAATATTTTGTGGAGATATTGAAAATTCTAGAGACGGGATGTCAATCTACTTCCAGAGCTTACTATTTGTCATCCGCTAAAAAGTGCTTCAGCAATTGGTAATGAGGATATGCATCACGTTCTTCAGACTCGGTTGATCCTTTGGATGTCCTGGAGTCTTCTAAAGACTTGGAGGTGCAAAGAGCTACTTTAATAGTTAACTTTCTGCTAGAACAAGATCAGGATTGGATTTTACGTTTGTTTTTCTGCCAGAGATTAGAAATATTTATGGGATGTAAAATTAATGTGTTTCCTGATGTTTCAAGAGATACAGAAATCAGAGACAATTTCTCCTGATGAGGCCTGGAGTCCTCCAATTGGGTGTTCAATTTTGGCTAAATTTCCCTTGTGAATATGTCATCAAGTTCAAAAGTGTTAATTGCTGGAGTTCCATAAAAATATATTTAACAGCTTTTTTGGTTTCACAGGAGCCTCCTTGAGTGGTGTCATCCACTCCTATAGTTGCTTCGGATATGGGGTAATTTGGAGTAATTTTCATTGTCTACTTTTTTCTTTCGAATATATATTGCTTTGAATGATGGCCCTCATACTCCTCCTTACTTGTGGGCTGCGTAGCTTTTCGGATTTCCTATCCAATATGCTTGTGTTTTGTTTAATGTGCAAGGAAACTATATGGCATGTCGTATCCTTTTTTCATTTATTTGTGTTTGTAATATGGTGTTTTCTTTGAGATGTCATTTTCTATATAGGAGGATTCTTGGAATTTAATTTAAAATTGCAATAAAGAAAAAATGATTTAAAAAGTGTTGGAACAAAAATAGTGGTTCAGTTAGAGTCAGCTGGATGCTACACCGATTATTCCTCTTTATTCTTTTAAGGGAGCCTGTAGCTAGGGATTTGCATATGTAATGAATTATCCTGCTTGTTCACAGAAAAAAAGAGTTATTCACCTGTAGCAGTGTTTTCTGTGGACAATACGATAAGGCCTCGCAACCCTCCCATCTTCCCTTAGAGTTGTATTCTGCTATCAGCTATTGTATAGACTGAGGAGATCATATGGAATGGCAGAAAGAGGTAGCTAGTGCTTCCCATGCATAGGGAGAGGAATACCAGCAGAAGAAAGGAGGTGATAGTGCCTCTGTATAAGTCTACATCTCTACTGCTTCAACCCAAGCCAAATGTTTCTCTGAACGCCATTTGGCTTGGGTTGAAGCAGTAGAGATGTGGACATTATCAGTCGGCCTATAAACCCCTGAGGAAACGTATCTAGCGTGAAACACAGTGGTGCCAATTCTGGCGTTGGGATACCAAAGAAAAGATAAGCCCGACTTTTATATTATCTTACTGTTTATCTGGAAAATTAATTTGAAAGCACTCATGAAATTAAGTGAACTAAAATTATAAAAATGGGTCATTGATGCAAACAAGGAGCAAGAAGTGGTGTTTCATATAACAATAGCTCCCCAATAGTCTGAGACCCGGTGTCAAGATTCATAATAAGTCAATCACTGAGAATTATCATAAGGGAAATATTTATTGATTGGAGTAATTGGATTTTAATATTTCTATTAGAGACATTACCCATACATGATAAGTTATCCTGCTATCCACAAAGTTCACCAGCTATAGGTGAGTAATTCTGTTTTACTGCCACCCATAAAATAATGGTTTTCTTGTATGGATTTAATCGCAACCAATTTACCCACATGCATTCTTTTACGCCTCCTAAGCAGTGCTCAGCCTTATCATAGGTCTCCTGAAGGGAAGCCTCAAGAGATAAAAGATTTGAAATTCATCTGTGTATAGATATATATACAAAATTTCAAACTCTGTCTCCTGATGATATCTCTTACTGGTCATAGAAAAACTAAGGACAGAGATCAACCTTGTAGTACCCCACACTTTGTAACCCATTGTAATGTTATGAACATTATGCGCATAATTATATAGCTCTGTCGCTTGAAAAAAAACCCTGAAAACCAAATAATTACATTCCCCTCTCGCCCCAAACCCCAACACTCTAAAACAGTCAGTAAGCAAGGCATGGTCACTTGAGGGAGGAATGGCCTAGTGGTTGGGGCAAGTTACCTCAGGTCAGAAGGTTGGGGGTTCAAATCCCCCTAGAGGACAGCAACCTTGGGCCAGAAGGACTGGGGTTTCTAGTCCCACAGGTGCTCTTTGTGGTCTTTGGCAAGCCACTTAACCCTCCATTGCCCATGTTTCCTGTAAGTATTAGTGTATGTGTCTCATATCTCCTCATGTTAAATGTATCCCCCAATTGTGTTGTGACCACTTTGAAGGATAAGGTGGTATACAAAACTGTCTAAATAAATAAATAGATCAAACACATTGGACAGATCCAACAGCAAAAAAGCCCTTCTTCCCTCATACAAACCACCTTCATTTCCTCCAGAAGGGCGGCAGCAAAGCCTCTCGCTGTGTAGTCCTCCCTGAAACCTGTTTGGGTTTGATCCAAAGGATCATGGGATTCCAAATAATCAGTCAAAATTGTGCCATCATAACTGCCTCTACTAGCTTGGTAGTATAAACTTTGTATACTATACTTAACTTTGTATACTATACCTTGCTTCCTTTTTAATGCTAATTTCTCATCCTGTACCTGAGAGACTTCCCTCTATCTACACACACATCTGCCCTTCCATGCACACTCATTAACATCCATCTGTTGATCGTTGTCCTCAGTCATATATGAAGAATATAAATTAAATGAAAATGTGCTTCTTTGAATATAAAATGCTTTTTCTGTAACTGCTTCAGAGACAGCCAAAGAAGGGGCTTATGAGTCTCTGAAAGCTGATGTACAATGGCATCTATATATAAGCAATTTTGTTAGTCCAATAAAAATAGCATAAAAGTATCCAGTTGGGCCTTTCAAAACCATAAAGCTCTCATGACAGTGAAATTGCCTTTGATATCTTAATTCATGTTGTTGTACTGAGAATCTGTAGGTGCTATACAAGTGATTCATTGTTTCTTGCTCTTTCATAATCTCTCCTCCCCCACCCTACTGGCATGGAAACTGCTTAAGAAGTTATGAGAGCCAACTTATTTTAGATATTCTTTTTTTTTTTTTTAAGTATTATGTCTTGTCTCCCTTGACTGGGCTGTAGACACTAAAGAGTAGGAACTATCCTTTAGGAGGATTAGATAAGCTGTGGTAAAATTTCACATTTTACTACAGCTTAATTTACCACAGGCGTCACTAACCTGTGATAACACAGTATCACAGGTTAATGAGCCTGCAATAAATGAATAACACAACTTACAATCGGCCTCAAAAGCTGCATTTCTCTGTTTTCCCAGGACCATTGGGCAAGGGAGCTATTTTTAAGAAGCTAGTAGCTTTTGAAATCTGATGGACTCTGCTTACCCCAGTTGAGACTCATCAACCCCTCCCAGAAGACACCCCTAAACTGCAGTCAGTTTCCCCCATTCCTCTGAATGTGTCACACAGACCCTCTTTTCATACCCAAAGACGACCCCTAGAGGCTGCCCCCTAGTGGTGAAGGATAATGGGGCAGGAGCAGTCCTCAGTTGCTGCTGCCCCTTCTGGTGTTGTGTTAAAAATGGTGCCAGTTGACCCCTACTGGTATTCTTGCAGTACTATCACTATGTCTCAAACTTCAATATAAGGGCAAAAAGCAAAAAAGCCTTGACCCCCCCCCCCCTAGCAGTAGTACTGAGAGACTACCGCTAAAGTTCAGTCAGTACCATTTTGAACCCAGTGCCAGAAGAGACAAGAGTGACTGCAAATTGCTCCTGCCATGTTACCCTAGATCACCAGTGGTTTCTTGTAGGCCCCATGGGGGGGCCTACATGGTCATCTTCAGGGGGAGTTAGGTTGGAAGGGGTCTTTGGGGAAAGATGGGAAAAAGGGTCTGTGGGGTGACTTCAGGGGGGGTAGGGGCTTGACTATGGTCTGGGGAGTCTTCTGGGGGGTTGGTGGGTTTGACTGGGAGAAGGGGAGTCTGCTCATCTTTATGCAGTCGCTGGCCCCTTTAAAATGGTGCCTGGGAGCATCAGGCAGTGGGAAGGAAAAATAATGCCAGCTTTGAGATGTTATTTTTCCAAAATAATACAGTTTGTGAAATTTAAACCAAGCTGCATTATTCATTTTGCATAATAATGAGGTGTGTTGTGTGCTTTGCATCTCATTGTTATGCAGTGTGTATTGCCTTAAAACTGATGTGATATGGTAAAATAAAACACGGTATTGCCATATAACACACCTTAAGGACAAATATTGTGCATTATTCCCTTTACACACATTAGTATCTAACCCCTCTTCCCCCCAAATGGCTCTGTTCAATGCTATGTATTCTGGGAAGTGCTAAATAGATCATCATATACAAATATATAAACACAAATGTGCTGTACAGTATTAGACTTAGGAAATGACTGTGTTTCCAGTGCAGGGCTGCAGGCACATATCATGTGACTTTCAATGATAAAATATTTACTTTATTTGTTGAGGAGACAATGACGCCCACAAAATGCTGTGCTCATAATTAACTGCTGGTTTGGATTCTGTACTATGTTTCTGGTTTAGTTCCTACTCCACAACCTAATCAGGCATGGGGACTGCGAGGGAAGATTGGGGTCATCAAACATTTTATGCTTCCCAGATCCTTTCCTGGCAGTTGGGTGGGGGGGGGGTGCCAGAGAAAATCTTTCAAGATCCTTAGGTTTATAGGAAATCTTCTTCCAAAGTCTGTCAGACGGCTGCCTAGGGTGAGAACTTACACAATCTTGACGATGCATATATTCATATGATTCTTGCAAGGTATTGTGGGTAATGTAGTTCTTTCACTCCCAAACACAGCTGAAGACAATAATTGAGTTGTGATACCAGTGGTAAGGCCAATAAAATACTTCTTTTATTGATGGGGTTTAATTCACCCAGCACAAGTATGCTTGTTAGCAATATAAATGAGGTTACTTGCTTGCAGTGTTTAAATGGATAACAAAGTCACAAAGCAAATCAGAAAACAACCTTCAACTTGTCAGGCAATTAGCTAATGTTTTCTTAGCAAATAATTACCAAATAAAAAGGCACAAAGAAATAAATGAACTTTGCTTGTTAGGTTAACTTCTGCTTATTTTCCACGCAGATCCCAGCAGTGATTCTCCCTTGCTCACACACACAATCAGGTGCAGCTTTAATTACTATCAATTGACCAGCTGGAACCCTTTAGCTGGCTGGCTGCTACTGTGTGAACCCAAATCCTGCTTTAAGAGCTGTTTGCAGTGGAAATAAAGAACAAAGTTAGGTTTCTTTGTGATGGCTGAGGTGTTTGCTCACAGAAAGCTAGCAATAGCATCTAGATAGAGAACAGTCCATGTAATGAATAGTTTCATCTGCTGTATCTCCCCCTTCATCAATCAGCATAGGGTCACTATCATACATTGGCACAGACGAGTCTTTCCATAAGGCACTATCATGAGAATGCTTATTCCCTTGCTGCCATTCACTATTATAGATAGGGTCTGGATCAGTGTTCATATCTGAGCCTCTCCTGCTATCATAATTCCTCTCTGTATATCCTGGCCAGTATGTAATCCAGTTCTGATGTCCAGCCTTCTAATCTTGATCCCTGGACACTGGATCTTCCCTCACATACCTTTTGGCCTTGGTCTGAAAGTCCTTTCCACGTGCAGTCTTCTCTCTTCTAGGTAGCCACTGGTGATTCCTATCTCTGCCCTTCCATTCCTCTGGCTGACTCCAGTCCAATGGACTCTGCTGGCACTTGGAATACCTCCCAGTATGGGTACTGCCTTGGACTCTCCCAGACCTTCCAATGGGCTTTCTTCTCTTCCTTCCAGAGAGTTTCCTTCTCTCTCTATCCGCTTGGCTTGGCTTCTGTTTCTCCAGGTGATGCTGGTGCTTGAGCTTGTAGCTGTTGCTGTCTCCTTTCCTGAAGCTCTTCCTGTAACTGGGCTGGAGCTTGTAGCCGTTGCTGAAGCTCTCCCTGAAGCTGTTATCAGTAGAATAAGCTCTATTCCTATTCTGTTCTAATGTGTGCTCCTCCCTAACACAGCGCAGCTGTGTTGAATCAGGCCCTGCCCTTTGAGATGAGTGCTTAGGGATTACCTCATAGCTCTCTTGATTGCACACACATTTTCTCACTTCAGCCCCTCTCATGGCTGCTGGAAACCTGGTGCATTCTGGGACTGGTAGTCTTTTAGGTGAAAACTCTGTTTTCTTACTTCTACCAGAACTGACAGGTTGCTTGTTCAGAGTCACATCATCTTTTCTATAGCTCCTACCTGAGCTATGATAAGCTTCCTTATCACAAGTCTCAGAATGAAACGCTCAATGCACTAATTTGGAGTTTCTCCTAAAGCATGAATGCTGGGGTACTTGATGCCAATGAATTATTTGGCAAATAGTTCATTTACATCTGAGGCAATTCATTCAAAAAAATCTAAAGTACAAACAGTCCAAAAATTCCACACCCTGTGCAATCTGCATACACTAGAGATTTCTTTTCCAACCACTCCTTAGCAGTCACTATTGAAGACGGTGCTTGTACAGCTTTATGCTGATTCTCTCCCTCTTCAGTTGAAGAACGGAATTATTCTCGTAAAACCACTACAGACGGAGCTTCCTCTAAAATCCTTTCAAAAGCAACCCAGTAGTATTTCTACCTGTCTGGCAGTTCTTAAGCATATTAAGCAACCCTATAGTGGATCCAAGGTATATGAGTCTAACTCCTCTTTTACCCTCTTTATACCTGGTCCTGCTAAAACTCTAGCCTCCCTTTAAGGATCCTTTTAACTCGCTCTTCCATTGAGCTTCCAAACTCTCTTAAGCAGAGAGTCAAGAAGAAAATGAGGAAAGAACCTGAGCAGTAATCATTCTCTCTAACCTCAAGTCCGTGTTAGTAGGGGCCCATAAGTTACTATTAAGGGACATATTTGTGACATCCTTGCACTTAGTTTACAATAAAATCCTTATATTAACTTTGTTGTTCTGCATTTTCTCTTCACATTCTTCAACTGTATTATTCACAGACACCCATTAGTTGGGATAGCAAGGTACTTAGGAAACCGTCGCATTTCAAGGGCCAAGAGAGATGCCTGTTTTGAAGCACAAGTCCAGTGCAAAATACTGATGAGGTAGTGTTCTGAGCATACCACCCTTGTACTGCACCCCGGCCCAATTAGGCATGATGAGAGCTGAATCTGGATCTTCCATGACATAGCACATAACACTATGGCCTGAACTAGGAAGCCAGCTATATTATGCCATTTAAAGTGAGCCAAAAGTAAGTTATTAATTGGACGCTTTATTCAATATGATAAAAGAAAAAAGTGCTGACAGTAAACATAGTAAGCATCTTACAAAAGATATGACACCGATTGCAAAAAGTAGTATTTTCAGTCCTTGAAATGTCTCGAAGTATTGACATTCTGTCTGCTTAATTGTCAGCTTGTCTTTAAGGTTAGAGCATCTGGGCTCTTAGCATTTAACAAACTGACATTGAGCTTTCAGCTGATATTGAATGGGCAATTCTTAAAAGCTGGATTTAATAAAGACATAATTTTTACTTTTTCAAACTGGTACACAAGAAAATGTTTTTTCTTCTGCATACTGAGACGTTACAAAATCTACAATAATCTTCAGATTTCTTGAAATTATAGTTACGTTTGAAAAGTGTTGTAGACTTAGTTGAAAATGATAAAAGTGATTAATATGCTTTATAAAGCTATTAAGGGAATTACGTTTTTATATAATGTGGTCCAAATTTCTGTGTGCGCTTCCTCTATTTATATTTGATATTGAAAATAATTGTTATGATTTGTTCTTTGTCGAGGGGATTAAAATAACTATTTCTTTAGCTATTGATGATTGAGTAATGGCAGACTTAGGGTCCTATTTACTAAAGCATGTTAGGTATTTAACACTGGTTTTAATACACTAACTGTTACATTAACTGTCTTTTGAGGTTCATGTTATGTTAACTGCCATTTTACCACCTAGCACTGAAAGCCACTTGGGGGGAAAGGGAGAGAGTGCCTTGCAGTTTGCGAGGATGTCATTAACGAACATTAACTGCTAATGCAGTAGATAACGCAGAACTGTGAACTGCATCTCCAGAGATGTAATTAACAGCATGCGATAGTGAATCTTATCCTGCATTTGCATCACGGCTGGCTTCCCTCCAAGTACTGAGAATTCCTTGAGTTATTGCAGAGGATTTGTAGCTGCCTTGGCTACAGGGCCAGCTCAAGTATAGCCACTTCCCTAAGTTAACCTTCAGATGTGTGCCCTTCGTCCCCCTCTCCCCATATTGCAGCATTTCTCTTCATTTCCCTATTTCCATACTCCATTGCCTAATATCACCATTTCCTTTCCCTTCCTCACCCGCAGTTGTGCAGCATTTCCAAGTCGCTTTACTGTCCTCCAGGTGTCCAGCATCTCCCCTCCTCCTTCCCAGCGGTGTCCAGCATTTCCCTCTCCTGCCAGTACATCTCCGCCCTCAAGCCTGCATGGATAAGAAAAGCAGTGAGGCGTGATGGTCCTTTGAGCACTGTGCATGTGCTTATGATCTGCCAGTCCTGCTTCCTGAGTCAGAAACTGCCTGTCGGAAGAGCAGGGACAACAAACTTTGGGTGCACAAGGACTGCTGCTCAAAGACCTGCCCCCTTGCTGACGGGATATCTTGTCAGCTTTCCTTGTTCTGGTCTGCTACCCTAGGCATATGCCTAGTCAATCTACCGGATGGACCAGCCCTGCATGGTTAGCCATTGTAGTTAATATGAATTAACTGCAAAACCAATGTATTAACCTATGGGATTTCCCACTTGTTCATTTGCACAAAAATTTGAAAGAAATTCAAATGAATTGGGTAGTAAAATTTTGCTACTGGTTTCAACCCAAAAAAAGCCCAACAATACCTTTTGATACGTAATTGCCTTTTTTGTGAAAACTGATATGCAGAGGTATTCGTTTGCTGGTTTTCATGAAATCTAAGATTTTAATGAGCTCTTTTGCACACTTTTGCATTATAAGAACATAAGACTTTGAATATTGGGCCAGACCAATGTTCCATCAAGCCTGGTATCCTGTTTTCAGTTTGGGGAGGGTGAGTTTCTAGAGAAAAACAAACGGTCTGAGGAATAGTCTTTTTAAGAAGTCCTGAATCATCAATCTTCTATGAAACAAGAGTAATTTCCCAGGGAATCCAAAGAGAAATCCTTTGAGCAGTGGCGTAGCAAGGGCGGGATGGTGGGTGTGGCCTACCCCGGGTGCCAACTGGGAGGGGAGTGCACTCCGCTGGCCCCACAGAGGCAGCGCGGCAAACATATAAAATAGCTGACTTGCCACTCTGCCTCGCACTCCATGGCCCAACTGTGCTTCTCTTCCCGATGAAGTCTCATGAATCAGAAGACTTTGGCCAGGAGAGAAGTGCGGCCAGGCCACAGAGTGTGAGCAGCACAGCATGCCAGCTTTTTTGTATGTTTGCCACGCTGCCTCCATGGGCCTAGCTGAGGGGAGTGCATTATGGTGCAGAGTGCCATGCCATGTGGGAGGCACCGGCTGCAGTGGGGGGTGCCTGTCCCAGGTGCCTAGGGGCCTGGAAATGCCACTGCCTTTGAGTTTTCTGGTTGGGGAGGAGAGGGCCTCTCAAGAGGACTCAATTAAGCTTAATCTTGGGAGGATTCCAACCAAGTCTCATTCCCCTGGTAGGGGCCCAATACAAAATGTTGATCCATAGGACCTTTAATTTTTCAAGTTGAGGTCACTTCTTGTTTCATTTTATTCCTCCTATTATCTGCCTCTTTGGGCACATGCCCATGATGTCAGCGGGTACCGTTCAATGGTACCAGGGGAAAGATAAAATCTTCTGAGGTCACCAAGCACAGCAGGCCTCCTCCCAACCTGAGCCACCATCAGTAATGCCTCTCTCCTAACTCCTTGCAAAACATACATTCTTTTAAAGTCTCCCTGTGTCACTTTCAGATTACATCAGCGGGCACCCTTCAATGGCAAAATGAAAGGATAAAGATCTTCACAGGGTCCACCAAACACAGCAGACCTCCTCCCACAGAGTTTAGAATCTCTTCTCTCTCTGGTAGCTATTTGTTCCGCAAGGAGGATTTTGGAGTTACAGGCTTTTCCTGTAGGGCACCTTATTTGTCTTTCTTCCAAGATAAGGTCGTGCTACGCTCAGTGCCGGACTTTCAGCCGAAGGGGGTCTCAGCCTTTCATGTCAATCACGTGGTGTCGCTTCCAGTATTCTCTAAGCAGCAAAAGGAGAAATCGGAAGGCAGGTTACATCCCCTAGAAGTTCGTTGGGTTCTTCGGAAGTATCTTCGGCGGACGCAGCTGTTTTGGAAGACTGACAGATTGTTTGGGGCTTTCGGGGGGCCACGGAAGGGTGAAGCAGCAGCGAAAGCGTCCATTTCTAGATGGTTAAAGGCGGCTATTGCGTCGGCTTACCTTTCGAAAGGTAGCGTAGTTCCAGAAGGTCTCAGAGCACACTCGACCAGGGCGCAAGCGGCGTTGTGGGCAGAGTACAGTTCGGTTTCAGTTGCAGACATTTGTAGAGCGGCGACTTCATCATTGCATTCATTAGATGTTCAGGCGGCGGAGGACGGTCACTGCCAGGAATGCTTCTCTTCCCATGTTTTTTTTTTTTAATTTTGTTTATTTATTTTTTATACCATGCTCTTTAGAATCAGTGTGGTTTACATGTATACTAACAGGTACTTTTTATTCCCTTGTCCCCAAAGGGCTCACAATTTAAGTGTACCTGAGGCAATGGAGGGCTAAGTGGCTTGCCCAAGGCCACAAGGAGTGGCCATGGGACTAGAGACCCCAGTCCCTCCGGCCTGAGGTTGCTTGTCCCCATGTGGGAATTGAACCCCTGGCCTTCTGGTCTGAGGTAACCTGTCCCAACCACTGAGCTACTCCTCCCTTTTAATTTTTTAATTTAAATAAACGTCCCTATGTAATGAGCAATGCCAAAAAGCTTACTCTTACAAAGGGCAGATTTGCCAAAAACATTTACCAAATGGGGCATGTAATTTCAGATTTCTGTGTGTTTCTTTTATCCGAAGTTCTGTTTGAAAAGTTATTTTAGTGCATAGGCCCCTTTATGAGATAATGAATTTTTAGCTTTCAATATAATCAACATGCTGAAAAGAATGCCAGAATGTGGTCTTGAAAAGAAGTGTCTCTATCATGTCCTATATAGTTTCAGTAATTAAACAGGAATGGCAGCATTGTTTTTAGAGATTTTTTATAAATGTTTCCACTTGCAGGCTGTGTTGAAAATAATAAATAGTCCATTTTTGTTAATGAAGCTTCACTCATGCTGCTGGGATTGTTTAATATTTTACAAGTGTTACTTTGTTTTGCTCTCAACGATCTCAGGCAGTTAAGGATTTATGAATCGTGTTTTTCTCAGCCCATCTGCGGTTTCCTATCTTCCCTGGCCTTGAGAATATGTTTAAATTTATTAAAGCGAAGCAAAGGCTCATTATTTTAAAGGAGAGCCAAAGTGACACAGCGAATTGGTTATTAATGGAAAGGCACTGCCATAGGGCGATAGAAATTTAATGATATCCTACAAGAAAAAAAATGAGGGTGTCACTTTCCAAAAAGTCATGCTAAATGCCAGCCTTTTTAAGGTCCTGCCGCTAATTTTATGCCTGCACGCAGTAATGTTTTGAAAAGCGTTTAGGAAACATGGACCAGTGACTGTACTGATTATCCTTTTCACCTTCTTGCCCGTTCCAAATGGGTTTGTGCAGTGAGCGATTTAATCTCTAAATATAGGGAATGTTTAAAAAAAAATGAAGAGAGAAGCATTACTGTTTTTCACAAGCTAAGGGCATTTTGTAATTCTCCAGAGATGGACTTGCAAATATGCTGTCTCCATATGTTCACAGTAAGCTATCGAACTGGCTTACGACCAAAAAAACAGGGTAGTGGGGAACAAATCCTTTTTCTTTTACATGCCTATGTTTCAGGAATACTTTTAAAGTAATAAGCAGCCTGTGAATCTAAAATGTTATTACTCTGCTTAAAACTGCTCTTTCACATTTCCTGGATAAGATAATGTCACTTTTATGTCGCAGTACGTATAGACTGTGACAGATCCACATTGAGTTCTGTAAATCTTAACCAATGTTTGCATGTGATTTTGTGGCAAAACTATTGAATTTTACCGTAGATTATTAAGCTTCTGGCATTATGCACCAAATTTTTGAAACTTCAGCTACCAGCCGAGTAGCTTTTAATGGTTGATAGGCAAAACTGAACAAGGTCGTCTCTTCGGCCATGATCAGAGCTTACAAGAGGGAAGTGTCCATGTTGCATAGCAGAAGCGCCATGGTGGGGGGTCAGAAATGAGAGGGCAGCAGGAGGTGTAGTGTGGGGAGTATTTGAAAATTGTAGTGAATGGGCAATAGATAGAAAGAGAAAGCTGTGAGGTGGAGGAGGCGAATGAGAGAGGGTATGGAAGGAGAGTGGATGGCTACATAGAAGAGAGAAAAGTATTGCCTGGGAGGGGTGGGTATGGGGGAAATGAAATAATTGTACCTGGAAATACATGTGATGAGTAGGGACAGGAGAACACGACGAGTGTATCTTTTCTCAGTCGACTAAGGTATGGAGGAACTTTTCAAATCCCTGGTGATATCTGTTAGCAAAGAAATATTTACCAGTGGATAGAATAGCCATGAGAGGAATACATTCTCCTCCGCTTCAATTCAGTTGCCCCTTTTGCACTTCAGGAGATGCCACTACAGCATACTGAGCATAATTGTCTGAGAAATGCCTTTCTCATATGAGCTTAAAAGTGGGGATTCACAGTGCACATACGTTTAACCACATTAAAAAAAAAGTGTTCCTTAGTTTTAGGAAGCAAAATGTGCATGAAGCATGGCATTGACAAGTCTCTGTGCATTCTGTTCCCTTCCACCTGCAGAGAAAGATGGTGCCTTTGTACTCCGATAACCAAATGCTTAAAAGCGAAGTGCATAGTTTTCCTTTGATAGTTGCCTTCCAGGTCTTTACCTGCAGAGTTTTTATAAATTTTTATAAAAGGACACCTAAGCTATTAGGGACATGTTTATTAAGCCCTGTATTGGTAACTCACATGTGGGCTGTGTTACCATTGCAAATTGCAGGGGGGATGTACGTCCATCCTCGTGCAGTTAGTGCAGACAAGCAACGTGGTTCCATGGAGACTGGGTTGTGGATGCACCGTTTACCACCCATTGAGGTGGCGTTAGTTGCACCTGCACTACCAGCGTCAAGCATGGTTAGCAGGGCTACTAATGCCCATGGCAGCTGCAATACACTGGGAATGCCCCTGTCCCACCAAATCCCTGCCTGATCAATGCTACCTTGGGTTTTTAATGCTGGGGCCCCGCACTACATTTTAGCATGATGCCGGAATGACACACTAATCCTGCACTACCTTAGTCCTGCGCGTTTGTAAATATGCCCCAACAAAGGTATTATATTTCTTAAAAAGCAGCACCTTATTTTATGTTAAACTTTATTTCCATGCATTTAAACTACTTCATCCAATTTACTACTGAAATTTTTATTACTGGCCACCTGTACTATCCTAATAAGTCATTTTGGATGTGGAAGTTGTAATTTTCTTGGTAATGATATTATAACATAATTCAGTGTTTTAATGCAGTGTGTGATAAAATATATTGGGATTGATGTAGAAAAGAACTTGGATAATGGCCAGACATCTCACCGTTTGTTCAAAAGTTATCCATTTAGGGGGAGGAGGGCCAAGGGTGGGGGTCAAAGCCTATCCAGATAATGGTGATATTCAGCTGCTATCCAGATAAACACCCATTTTGAGGGAAGGAGGGCACACATATAGCAGTTGCAATGTAAATTGATATGCTATCCATTTACGTTTAGGACTGCATATTCAGTTGTCCTACCTAAATGGATAGGGATATAGAATATTGCACCTAGTGAGCAGTTATCTGCTTATGTTTGTGACAGCTATGCCTCTGTTAGCCCTCATTGTTTTTGCATCAGTATTTAACAGACCTTTTAACCAAGACACAAGAATAAAATATGAATACAAGTGGCTGTTCAGTACCAAATTGTTTACTCCTTTTATTTTAGATATCTAACACAGTCTTTGACAGACAGAAATCTTGCTATGAACTAGATATTTTTAAACCAGTTATAAAATAAAATACAATTTTAACTCTGGTATGTAATAATTTTATATTTTAAACTTTAGAATTTGGTTTTAATTGAAGTTTACAAATTAAAACGGTTCACGCCAAGTTGTTAGGTCACATGTCAGGCACCATATACTAAAATGTGGTAGCATAGTCATCAACAGCACTTCATGGTTAGCATGGGTGTTAGAAGCTTGTGCTAACAACGATTGCTGTCCTTAGATTGAGTGCACTTAATGCCACCTTCATGGGTGACATTAAGTACACCCATGTGCCTGTTGCACGTGCTACATCTTTGCACCATGCTAACGACAGGTGAATGGACACATATACTCTCTGACGTTAGTGCCCCCCCTCTCCCCGTGCTGGAAATGTGGCCCTCGCGCATATTACCATTAGTAAATATGCCCAGAACTGTTCTAACGGCGGCAATTAGCACATGATAATGATTAATGCGGTGGCCATACCAACTGCCACAGTTAGAGCTAATGCAGCTTTTAGAGGTCTGACAGACTTGAATAGTGTCCTGTATTTCATAAATAAAATGTCCTGTATTTCGTAAATAAAGTGGACTGGGGAGCGCTTGAAAGGTTACACCTACTATTTCCTTGGATTCCTTGTTGCAACTGCAAGCATCTCATCCTATAACCTTTCTAACAAAGATATAAGCACTTCAGCAACATATATTGTGATTGCTGGATGACAGTTTACTAGAAACTGAGCAATGACAGATTTCTTCATTGTCTGCTTCTTTTTTTTTTTGCCAAAATCTATCCTTTAAGTCATTTTTGTTGGCTTCCCCTTTTAGCAGATCACCTCACAATGAGAGAAGAGACAATTAATGGGAGAGTGATTTATCACTGCCAAAAACTGTCAAGGACTTCTGTTGTAGCTGGAGAAAAAGCAATTTCACATTATGGCATTTCATTCGGAATACATTGTATTTACAGCTCACAGTTTTATTTTCAGAGCCTATTATCAGGTGAAACAGTTGCATGTGAAATGTTGTTTGTGACATAGGTGACCTGTTAGGATTTGATAAGTATTTACACCAGAGCACAAGGGGCTCACACATCTGCTGTTGGCAGAAGCAATGGAAAAAAATAACCTGGAAATGAAGCGGTTGATTTTTCTGGTTCCTACACTCAAGCATCTGTTGCTATAATTAAGTGGCGTTCTATAATTGCAGAGCAGCGGTGAAATAAACATATGCATTCTTGCCAGCTTTAGGATTCTGTGTCCTTACAATAGGAGACACAGGAAAAGTGACTTCAATATCAAAAATTAACTTGCCAAAGTTTTGACAGTGGACTTTTGCACGGCCCATGTACTCGATTTACTCAGGTCTTTTCTAGGTGGGGGGCGCGGGAGTAGCCACAAAAAAGCTTTGTATATCTGAAGATTTGTACGTTCTAAAGTAACTTCTCAAGAAATGTCAAAATAAGATGATTGTGGTTATCACGCGTTTTTTCTTCAAAGCTTCTTTTAATGATTAGTTGCTATAAATTTTGTAGCTAAGCAAGCTGTATTGTGAAAGCGAAGAATAATTTATGGGGTTTCAGAATGAGTTCTAAGATGCTGCTAATAGGTTTGTGCTTGCACACACTTCATGAATGACGAGCTTTGCATTGTTAATGTCCTTTCTCTTTTCTAATTTGAAGTAAAAACATTTAGGGGCTCTTTTACCCAAGGTTTTCACTTACCTACGATTAGTGGCAAAAATAGCACATTAATTACAGCCGTCGTGTGCTACCTGTTGGGGACATGCCCAGCAAGCTCACAAACGAACACCAGAAAGCATGGTGCAATTAACACAGTGCACCTAGCAACAACGCCTGTAGAGGTACCATTATGTGCAGTTGGGCTAATTGCCACTTTGCCGCCAAGCACGTGGCAGTTGCTCTTGTGCTACTGGCAATGTGCTCTCCATACCAGTGGCGTAAATTCCACTCAAGCTGCCGCACAATGTGGGAGGGGGGGGGAGCAGGTAAGAAGGGAGGCCATACAGCAGGATGAAAGCAGATCAGCAGACTTACATTAAAATGTTTGCCACGCAGCCTGCTGCTTGTCTTCTCTATTCCTTTTATATTTTTACGCCTAGCAGCCGTTTCCTCCTCTTCCAGGCCGAAGTGTCATGATAGCACTGTTAAACGTTCTTATATGTAAACCACTTTGAATTTTGGAAAGGTGGTATAGAAATGTATACAAATAAATAAATTATCGCGGGGCTTCTGTCCAGCAGCAGGAGATGACGTCTGCCGAGCCTACAAACCTAAAAGGAAGAGAGAAAACATGCAGGCGGCAGGGTGGCAACCATTTTAATGTAAAGTTTGTCACGGATGGGGGGGAGGGGCACCACAATGACAAAGGGAAGCATTCAGCAGAATTTTGCTTGGGGCATCTAACCCACCGACTTTTCTCCCCAGCACATGTTAGCAGTTGCTAGGTGACATGCATGTGCGTTAGCGTTCTCGGATGCCACGTGTTAACAGGTTAACCACCTTTACTAAAAGGCCTCTTTATGCTTTGAAAGAATGAAACATGGGATTTTTTTTTTTTTAAATCTTTTTATTTCCTGTGAGTCATTCAACACAAAACCCTGCATGTTTTCTTAACAAAAATTAAATCAACCAAACTGGAGCAAGACCATAAAACCATTTTTCATATATTATTTTCACGACTGCTGCATTATAAGTTTTAAGGAAGCAGTGAATTATCAGAATGGATTTGTGCTGCTCTTTGATGATAGAAGATGCTTTTGCCTTTAGTCTTTAGGTTCATAGGGACTGAATATTATTGCAAGGTAGCAGTGTTTGCAGAGGCAGTCATCCTGTGTGCTTTGGCACCATCTTTGGGGTAGCCGGAATCAGCTTTGGCATCATCTGCTGGTCCACCCTTTTGGCTAGGGGAAAGAAAATGGAATTATACCTTCTGCTTGTGTAGGGAAGATGGAATGGATGGATTAGGTATTCTTTGTGCTTTATTCAATGAAGATATTTCCACTGGGCACAGAATAGGGGAGGGAAGTCCATTTTGCTGATAAAGCCTTGTTGATAGAGATTGTTGTGCAAACTGAGCAATTCAAAATTGGGTATTTGTTTTTAATTACTGAAGCTTATAATTCTCAAGCAAAGTGGAGTGTGAGAGTTTTTATTAGCTTTGCTAGTCAGAAAAAAGAAACAAAAGACTTATGCAGAGCTGTATTTTGCAAGTGGATTTTCCAGTAAGTTCGTTTTGAAAAATGAACTACATGAGCTCTGCTTTAAAGTTTTATTCATTTGGACACCTTTCTACTGGCTATTACTACTAATCATTTATATAGCTCTACCAGGCCTACGCAGAGCTGTACATATACATGTAGAAAGACCGTCCCTGCTCGAAGAATTTCATTAGTGTATATGCCTCTGTCAGTTCAGAAATATAGTTTTTAGAAAATGTATAAATGGTAGAAATGAAATATTTGAGCATTTGTGGGTTTTTTTACTAGTTAGCTCAGTAGTTTCATTTTGAGAAGCTAGTGTATTTAAACATGGTTTAACTTTTTCCTTAGTTGATTGAATCTTCTGAAAAAAAACATTATGGGTGTTCCTAGATGCTATTCTTACATACCCCTGCAGTAAAAATAAAATGGAGGTATTGATGCCAAACATTTTTAAGGGAATTTTTATAGAGAGAATGTTGTTCAGCTAAGGTACAGAATTTGGTTCACCTGAAATACTTCATTTTCTTCCATGAAGTATATAAGCTGTTATGTTTGCGCAAAGTTATTTTGTTGGCAGATGGATGTTTTCCATTACTCTCTCAGCCTTTTCTATATTCTAACCAGTACTGCTTTTTGTGTTCTACAGTCACATGAGAAGTAGAATATATGCTTAAATGCAGATGAATAAATATCAATGTTTTTACATATACTCTAATTGGGTCACAGTTGGGAATTCAGTCAATGAAAGAATGGTTTACAGTAACTAAGGATATCAATCAGTATGGTCAAAAAGGGTATAATTACTATTAGGCAACATAATTATTCTTCCTTAAATAATGGTTGTTTTGTTTAGGTAAAATGTGTGCACGAGGAGGAAAATATTCAAAGCTATTTGCATGGGTAAAAAAAATGTTTTAGCATAAAAATGGGCTCTTTGACAATTATCCATCCTCTATACAGGGAAAATTTCCATGCTTTGACCTGTAATATGGTGGTTTTGCCCATATAGTTTTAAGAAGCCCCCCAAGGAAGAGAGAGGGTAAGCCATGTAATAAAATGCGTGAAGATGCATTTTACATAGCACATTGAGATTAGACTTAAGATGTATAAATTGAGACATGCTCAATTCAAGAATTATTTTAAGGCTTTTCTGGATATGGAGCCATTTGTAAAATACATATAGGGATGTGTAGCAGTGTATATAGATTCATTGCCACGTACAGCCAGCAGAGCAATTTTACAAATCTGCAGGTGTGAAAACTGACTGTAGCCAACAGAGCAGCTGCCACGTGGAAGTGACGATTTCAAAATTTCCACGTGGATGTGCTGACACTTCTTAATGTAGCCAGGACATTCTGCAGATCTTTCTGTGTAAGTGCTGCCAATTAAGTACTGAGCCTGTCACTTTGGTTCATTGTGCTTTTAGAAGAGGAAAGAAACAGGGCAAAAAGGAGAAAATGTCCCTTAATCTCTCATGTAAAGGCCTGGCCAAAATGAAGATTTGAAAAATCTAGTCATGCCTCAGGGCAGGTAGCCATATACGTGGTTTACTTTTGTAAAATAGGATATACACATGTAAACCTTCGCTCCTTCTAGACCATGCCCAAACCACATCTCCTTGGAATTTCTACTTGGTTTGGATCACCACATCTAAATAGCAGAGGGTAGGGCCAGCTGCTCAAGCGACAAGAGGCTGGGCGGCCTCGGCTTCCGATGTGGGGAAAGGGGGGACACCACCACATTTTTGTTATCTTCCCGAGGCCTCGGCTGCACCATGGCCCAGGCATCACCCCTATTTCCCCGCGTACACCGCTCCATGCTCTCGCGCAGAGGAACCCTCTTTTCTTTGCTCATGGCAACTGGGACCAGGCACACCTCGCCCTGGTACCTGGCCCCCCACCCCATCACTGAGCCCCGGCACTTCCCCTAGCAGTACCGGGACTCCTGATCCCCCTTTTTGGTGGTACCCTACTGCGCTTATCGGTGAGGTCCTGCCACCAGGAGGGACCGCGGCCTAACTTGCTCCATAGTGAGTAGCAAACCATTGGCCCTTTGCAGTTTGGTGTTAAACAACTTTGTACCAATCTCGTTAAGGTGCATCCCGTCCCCTGCATGCACTGTTGGGCCACCTGCCAGTATACCGACGCCTCCCAAAGCCTGAACAAACCTCCCAACCTCCGAGTTCAGCTTCCTCCTGCTGCTTTCAATGCCCTTATGCTGTCTCGCTCCCCACCAGTTCTGTTGGGGAATGATCGGGACCAGATGACCCCACCCACAGATCGGCACGAATCCACACCAGGTCTGCCTTGATCCGGATGATAAGATCTATTCCCTTTACAGAAATTAGGTCATTACTACCCAAGTGAAGGGCCACGACATCTAGCGGCAGGCCCCGCCGACACTGGCTGACAAGCGCAGGCTGCATCTGGTCCAAACGCATCCCTCCTTGCTCATCCAGTGTATGTGAGCAATGTCCATGTGAAAGCAGAGTTGCTTGCCGAGCCGATTCCCCATGGCCCTCCTTCTCGCATGATATATTTGGAATGCCCTACTATCCAGGAGGAGATCCATCTGGGACCTGGTGTGCAAGGGGAGAAAGTGTTAACAGTACACCCCATGCTGTGATCAGTGGCGAATGTGCAACTTATGATGGTCAGAAGACCATCTCCCTATCTCCTTTATCTGTCCCATCCCCAGACTTAAGTCATGTGCTGTGATCGCTGCACCTATCCTAAAGGAATGCAAGGTCAGACCCATGCGCTCAAAACTCGTCAGTTCCACCACCCACCCGCACAAGCCCAAATTGATACTGTGTCAGACAAGAACTGTCCCAGTGCTGCAATAGCTGACCCCCCGTTGGCAAGCGCACAAGCAGATGCTTAGGCAAGGCTGCCACAGGGCATAGCTCGCACACTGAAGTGGAGTTCAGCCCCACGGTTCTCCCCTTCCAGAGCTGGTCGGTCTTGGATTGTGCCAGGAATAGGTGAACTCTGCCCCCTTCTTTTGCAACATCCTCTACTCGCAAGGCTGTAGGACCTCACTCCTCCAGAAAGCCCCCAAAAAACATCAGCAGTACGGCTAACCAGAGCAATTTTTCTTCGAACCCAACTCTAGTCACTTTAGCCACCCTTTGTAGCATCCCTGTTAGCATGGGCAGGGATACCAGTCTCCAGCTGTCTGACCGTGGTTCCACCTTTCTGGCCCAGCCCTCCAGCACCTTCTATACAATAAATTCCTTTGTTATATCTCTCTGTGGAGTTCGACACCCCACTGCCTTGCAAAAGCCCCCAGACATTCCCATGCTCTCCAATAAGTTTTCCATGTCCCGGCTGATAGTGGTGCCATCAGGATTCTGCCGGCACTCCACATCCAAGGTTTCCACATCTCCTTGGGCATGCGTGTTTGCCTGGGTGCAGCAGCCGGGGCAAGCTGCCAGAAGTGCTGGAGCTGGGAAATGAGACAGAGCACCTGCAATCTCATTGGTCTCCCCTGGCACATAGCTGGCTGTGATATACGTATTCACTTCCAGACTTAGCAGCACCAGCTTCCTAATCTGCCGTATCAATCTACCCGCTCGAGCTGACTGCCTATTGATGGTGTAAACCATCGCTGCATTATCTGATCTGAAAACTAGCCTCCTGTTTGCAAGCAGGGGTTTCCATATAACTAGTGCAACCACTATCAGGAACATTTCGAGGAATACTATGTCTTTGGTGATCCCTAGGCGGTGCCACTCCTCTGACCACCTTTCTTGGCACCACAGTCCCCCGAAATAAATCGCGAAACTGATTTCCCTCAGTCACGTCCGTGAACAGCTCAAGGTCCTTATTACTACTGGGGGTCTTCTTCCATATGTTCCGCCATTATAACCTACTAAGAAATGCTGCCATACCGCTAGGTCCTCCCTCATGGCTGTGTTGATCCTAATGAAGTTGTGCCACTTGCGAACTCCTCTTGTGGCAACTGCCAACCATCTGATGAACACCCCATCCATAGGCATCACCCTACAGGCGAAATTCAGATGACCTATCAGTGACTCTACAGCCTGTAGCGTGACCTTCTTTGATCGGGCCATAGCATGCAGTGCCGCCTTTAAGGCCTCAACCTTGCCGGCCGTCATTCTCAATCTTCAGGAAGGACGGCCATTGGGCCGGCCCTTCAGTCTTCTTCTCTACGAGGGGAAGGCCCAGCTCCGTTGCTTTGCGCTGGAAGCTCGCTAGGTTGTGTTGGCAGCCAAGCCCATCCTTTGCCAGCATGAGGAAATCTTCCAGGTAGTGGATCACCTTCCCTTGGCCAATTTATCGTTCCACTATCCATTGGATGGCAGAGCTAAATTCTTTGAAGTAGGCACAGGATACAGCACACCCCATCAGTAAGCATTTGTTGATATAATAATGGCCCCCAAAGCGGAAACCAAGCAAATGGAAACTGTTGGGGTGGATTGGTAGTAGCCTTAACGCAACTTTCACATCAGTTTTCACAAACTATGCCCCCTTTCCCAGTCCACTGAGCAGTTCAAGGGCCTGATCTACTGAGACATATTTAATCGAGCAGACCGCCTGGTCCAAATGGTTGTTTATGGATTTCTCATCTGGGTAAGAGAGATGGTGTATCAGACAGAACTCACCACATTCCTTCTTCGGTACCAGGCCCAGCGGGAAAATTATCAGATTACTGTCGGGTCTGTTCTTAAATGGGCCAGCCACTCTGCCCAGTGCCAACTCCTTTTGGATCTTGTCATGTACAATTCCCTCCCTCTCAAAAGCTAATTTGGAGTTGCCTGCCACCAGTGGGTCCATTTAGTGAATCCGAAAACCTGCCACAAAACCATTCACCAACCATAATGCTTTATCCCTGGCTTACCCACCCCACCCCAAATTTTGCCACAGGGCCTCAGTTTTAATGGGTGTGGCAGCCCGCCCCAACATGCTGGATCTAACGGCTTTGTGGGGATTCTCCAGGCTTCCTGGGGCAATGGAACTGTGGGGGTGTCCTTCCCCACATTCTGCACAAGCATGCCTGTATGTGCAAGCCGTGTTGAATCTACAGCTTCCTCTGTTATACAGCCGACATATTCCTCGGCAAATGCCAAAGGAGTTTGGGGTGGCACCCCTGCCCTCCCCCAACAAGGTTTGGCCATCCCACTGAAAAAGCGGCAGCAGCCTACCCGCACCCCTGCCCAACCTCCATGTCAGTATTACTCCACTCATCCTGGCCTTGTGTCAACAGCCATATCCACAGGTCGATGTCCTTTCTGTCCCAGCTAAGCCCCCATTTCCCTCCATGTTCCTGCAGGACTGCTCGTCATATTCCAGCCAAGCGATGCCGCCGTAGACCCTGTAGACCTTGCAACTACTGTCTTGATATTTGAGGAGACTCTGGCTCTGGTCTAGGTTTCTCTTCCCGATTACACTAGCCAGCACCTGAAATGCCGCACACCAATTTGCGATCGTCCTGGGAATGCTATCCACCTTCTCAGAGTCCAGCTTGCATTTGTTGTGGAAAGTTGAACAGTCAATGTGTGCATCGTCCTGCCTAATGAGTAACGAGAAGATGTCTATGTACCCACCCTTCCAAATTGTTTTCTTTTGGGCTGGCAGCATGCAGCTGTCCAGCACACTTGTGAGGCACAAATACTCCGCAGACTTAAAGTCCGATACCAGCTCCTCTTCGCCCTCCTGTGACTCTGTCGGCTTGGGGCCATCTTCAACAGGAGGTGATGAGCTCACTGGAGCAGCACCTGGCGCCATGTCTGCCACACCCAGGGGACTACCTGTGACGGGAGGTGGCATGCACACTGGAGCAGTGCCAGTATGTGAAGCACCTCCCGCAGCTGCCCCACTCTGTGCCATATCCTGTCCTGTGCTGCTGGCCACTACCAGCTGCACCAGGGTCTGAAGCAGCCCGAGAATTCCCTGCTGCTGGCCATCCTTCATCAAGTCCCCCGGTTCTCCTGTCAGTAAACCCTGTTCCCTTTGGTCCCCTTGCCTGCCATTGCCCATGCCTTTCTCACCACCCCATTCCCCACCCCCTCCACCTGACATTCAATCCCCCACTCACACACACTAGCTGACCCCCTCCCCCACCCAATCCCCCCCCCCCCCCGACCCCTGTTAACACTTTCTCCTCTTGCACACCAAATCATAGATGAAGCTCCTGGATAGTAGAATCAACACAAAAAAGAGTGCCCACTCTTGCAGTGGATGCCAGTGGAACACAAGGAGCAAGAGACGTGTAATGGTCACAGTAAGCTTTAAAACCCCAACGAGTTTCGGCAATGCCTTCCTCAGGGGGCATGCAGCTTGCAAATATAAAATAAAATAAAACATATTAAAATAAAATAAATAACATAACCTTTTATACAATTAAAATGATATGTACACATTCAAAACAAAAACATCAATAGTGAATTTAAGCATAATGGTTACAATATGCTAGTTTAGAAGTAGATGTTAAAAAATATAATAACAAATAAGAGATGAACCAAAATACAAAACACAGGGCAACAGAGAACTAACATCATATTAAAAATATCAGAAACGAGAAAGTAGAGTATTAAATTGTATAAATAAATACTCACAAGAACACCTTGTGATGTATATCACGTGTAAGGTAGTGTGCAAAGTGCTACTCTTGCTATAAGATCAAATAATGAAACAAAGTTATGAGATCAATAATATAATCTAAAATAGTGAATACATTTATATAGTGCTCTGACTACTTTATAACAGTGGTAATGAATACCTCCTTATAAAATTGTATTTTAATATATGCCATGTTAACGACACATTTGAGGCAAAATGTTAAAAGTAGGACATTCCTACATATATCATGCGAGTAGGAGGCCCGTGGGGAGCCGGCTCAGCAAGCAACTTTACTTTCACTCAGACATCACTCATATACACTGGATGAGCAAGAGGGAGATGCGGTGGGACCAGATACAGCCCGTGCTTGTCAGCCAGTGTTGGCAGGGCCTGCCACCATATGTTGTGGTCCTTCACCTGGGTGGTAACGACCTAGTTTCCATAAAGGGCATAGATCTTATCATCCGGATCAAGGTGGATCTGGCAAAAATTCGCACCAATCTGTGGGCGGGGTCATCTGGTCCCAATCCTTCCTCGATAGAAGTGGTGGGGAGTGAGGCAGCACAAGGGCATTGAAAGGAGCAGGAGGAAGCTGAACTCGGAGGTTGGGAGTTTTGTGCAGGCTTCCGGGTGTGTGGTTGTGTGGCATGAGGATATACTGGCAGGTGGCCCGACAGTGTATGCAGGGGATAGGGTGCGCCTTCATGAGATTGGTATTGAGTTGTTTAATGCCAACCTGCGAAGGGCCATTGGTTCAGTACTCACTATTGGGTGAGTCGAGCTGCAGTCCCTCCTGGTGTCAGGACTTTACCGATAATCACAGGGGGTACCACCAAAACGTGGTACAGCTAGGGGAGGTACCGGTACCGCTAGGGGAGTGCCGGGCCTCAGTGATGGGGGGGCAGGCACTAAGGCGAAGGATGCCTGGTCCCGGTTGCCATCATGAGCAGAGAACACGGGCCCGCCCCCTCGTGTGAGAACACGGGATCTCCCTCCCCCACGTGAGAACACGTGGCCTTCCCCCTGTGTGAACACGGGGTCTGTGTGGCGGGGGAAAACGAGTTAGGCCTGGGCCATGGTGCGGGCCTAGGCCTCGGGCAGATAAGAAAAAGGCAGTGGTGCCCCTCCCCTTTCTCCATGTTGGTTGGGGGGCGGGGTGAGAGGTCATCGATTGCATGTATTGTAAATTGTTGAATATTGTAAGCATTTAATTTATGGCTATTTCTTTATGATTGGCTGTATTTAGCAATTGATGTTAGTTAAAATAGCTGCAAGCTGTGGCCTTTTAACCTACTAATAAAGTGTGTTCTATGAGAACGGAGTGGCCTGGTGAAGTCTGGGAAGGGGGGATGGAATGTCGGGGTAGCAGGCGGGGGGGCTCAGAGGCCTTCCCGGCATGCTCTGGGTTAAGCATTTACAGGTATATTTCAGTCTCCACATGTAAATGCCACTATACTTCTAAATAATCCCCATTCTGTTGTATAATGAATACTACATGTGCTGTTTTCAATGGAAAAACTACCCACAGAGAAGCGGATACAAATCTCCATGGATAATTTTTTGGGGGAAATAATCTGCCCTGCATGGTTTTTAGGAATGTGAACAAGGCAAATATTTTTGGTTTACTTTGCGGTTTTCTATGATTTTTTTAGCTCACGCCTTTTTTCAGAAGTTCAGGAGCAGTATGTCCCAAGAGGGCTTACAATTTAAGTTTGTACCTCGGGCAATGATTAAAATTTTTTTCAGTTTTTTTACACATTCATTTTAATAAAAATGTTTCAAAGTGCATTAAATGTTTTTAGGCATATTAATCTATTTAATGTGCATTGATTCAATATAGCATGCATTATATTTCTTTTAAGGCATACTAACAAACCAAATGTTCTTTAATGAATGAATATCTCTAATAACTTTACTTTTGTTGTTTGTGCAAACCCCTTGAGTACAAAGTAACCACAGGATTTGTACTGATTTGGGCAGTTTGATGATTCCCCCCACATTTTTAAGAGTTTAAATTAAGGGGGCCTATTTATTCAAGGTGTTCTCCCATTTTTAAAAAAATGTTTAGTAAATTAAGGTAGCCTCAGACCTGAATGAATGCAATATTATTTGCTATTCTAGTTCTCTATATATTACTTGAACCCACCATACTCCTAGAGGATCTCTTGTCAATATATATTCGAAGATAAAATATTCTTTCTGAGCTTTTTTTTTTTAACAAAACTTTAGACACATGAAAGCCTTCAAATATGTAGAAATTTGCTCAGCAGATTCCTGTCTTAAGAGAGTATAGTTGAAGCTGTAGAAGTCATTTTAATTGAGATTTTTACAACCATGCAATAACACTGTTTTGATCACTGTAGTGTGGGCCATATTCCAATTGTGGTCATGAAGCCAATGACTAATCCATTGAGTCACCCAGTTGGTGTCATATTTTGCTTAATGGTCCATAATGCCATGAATTATTGTAGCTTTCTACTAATTCTGTTTATAAGAAACTTATTTGATACATTGCAAGTATAAAATTAGTCTGCTGAAATATTAAACTATAACATTTGGTTGTGTTATTGAATTTACTTTTTAAAATTTCACTAACTGTCCAGAGTCCTAAATCATATGTTGCATTAGCTAACAACTAATATTCCAACTTTGGTTGGTGAATGTTTGCAGGGCACTTACAGATGCTAGAATAATCTCTAATGTTTTTGCTCAATCTGCTCTGGAGCTGGATGAAATAAATAGTTTAAACTAATTAATGTAACACCAGCTGTTACAAGTGCTTGGCAGACGTCTGTGAGTTTTGATGGGCAGAGAGCGGCTGTTGTACTTGACTTTATTTTAGTACAATGTTGATCACAGTATAAGCTGGAATACATGATGTGCCAAAACAGGAAATCAGAAGATGAATTCAATGTAAAGTAGTCTAAGTATTTTCTCTGTCTATATATATATATGTGTGTGTATGTACATACACACAAATGCACATGCAGTCTGAACTTAATAGTTCTAAACAGAGACCTTTATATCAGCAAATGTTAGCACATTTTTAGAAAACATAATCATAGCAGAAATTTTAAAAAAAAAGTTATGGGGCTTATTTAATAAGCTGTGTTAAGGATTTGCAGGTACTACATAGTAAAGGAAATTGGATTTGGATTTAGCTCAGGCCTTTCTTGTTCAAGGCATGTTACATTCAGGCACAGTAGGTATTTTTCCTGTCCCTAGAGGGCTTACAATCTAAGGGACTGATACAGAAAGACTTACACACCCTTTGCACACAGATAACGCAACTTATACGCACAAATTCCAATACGCCACATGCAGAAAAAAGATCAACGGACGTGTAAGCAACAAAGCACAAGTAACGTGCACAGTATTATATGCAAATGAACTGTGCATATTAAAATAGTATGCTAATATGTCTGCGTCCGATGTAGAGAAACATGTAGAGGATTATATAACCAGCTGGACCTCTACGCCTGATCTGAGGTGGCTGAAACATCTTATCTGTGCCCCGACAGTATTTTGATGGCATCAAGAGCTTTCCCCGATGCCTGCATCATCTGAGGTGAAGTGTCAAACTTCCCCTTAGATGATCCAAGCATTGGGGAAAACCCCCATTGCCATCAAAATACTGTCAGTGGGCCGGTGCCCCCGAAAGAAACAAAATCCCTGATGGCCCAGCAGCACCGATCCCCTCACTCACCCAATTAAAAAAAAAAAGAACCTGGTGGCCCTGCGGCCCTGATTTTCCCCCCCCCCCCTCACATACACAATAAAAAATAACCCTGGTGGATCACCGACCCCCACCCCCCTCCTGGTACCTTTATGATGGAGTAGGAGTGTTGCCCATCATTCCCGCCCCTTTACTGCCATCCTGAAAAATTGCAGTACCTGGTCCCATGAAGGGCCAAACTTCCACATAAGGTATAAAATGCCTTATATGGCAGTCTGACCTTGCCTGGTGCATCGCTCGGGGCTAGGTGCAACCATTTTTCAAGATGGTGGTGCAGGGATGGGAGCACTTGTGCAATGGTCCCACTCCATCATAAAGGTACCGGGACGGGTGTGTTGGGGGATCAGGACCACTGGGCCACCAGGGATTTGGTTTCTTTCAGGGGCACTGGCCCCCTGACAGTATTTTGATGGCATCAGGGGCTTTCCCTGATGTCTGGATCATCTGAAAGGAAGTGTCAAACTTCCCCTCAGATGACCCTGTTTCTCTGGGAGAGCATGCCAAACTTGCACCAACTTCTATGCATATGTGTTTGGCATGCTCTCCCAGTTTAACCCAGACATTTGCATTGCAATTTAATGCATGGCTAATTTGCATGTGCACCCCTTTCTGCATGCCAGCACTAAAGTCACATGCTATTGGCATGCTACATAGAGGCATACATAGCTGATAGCGTGTGACTTCAGTGCCAGCTTTCTGCATCGGCCTCTAAGTTTATACCTGAGATAATGGCGGCTTAAATGACTTGCCCTAGATCCCAAGGGATAGTAGTATACAAACATGGCTTCTCTGGTTCTTGTGTTAACTGTTGGGGTCATTTGCAGCAATTTCCTGTGCAGTTAACTTGGAGAAAAAAAAACAGTTCTATGCATGACAAATGCATGATGCAGCTACATATCTTGAAGTGGTGTTAACTGCTTTATATAACCTGCCACTTTAACAGTTTATACATGGTAATAAATTTATTCCCCACCTTGTCTAGCTCCCTTACTATGTTAGTTGTTTAATAAGGAAATTGCCACATGCTGTTAACTTAAATTCCCCTTCCAAGCTCGATTATGTCAGCAACGACATTCTCTAAATTTTGCTCTTTCAAGACTCTTACTGACACAGAAATGTGATGGGCAGATGCATGCACTGTCCTAATTCACTCATCTCTTACCCCTAGACGGTGCAATGGACAAAACGAAAGTCATGCACAAAAGGAGTATAAGGTGCAGCACAAGCCACTAAGATGTGCTTTTTCTTTTCTGAAATTCTTTGCTCGCCTTTGCTGTGCTTCCACTGTCTTCCTACTTTTCCCGTTCGCACTGCCAAACAGCCCCATATGCTTGGCTTTTGTTCTCGACTGTATCAAGGAGATGAAGCCATTAGGAAAAGAACTGAGAATGCTCACTTTAGCATGTATGCACTGGTCCCCTGAGGACAAGCAGGATATGAAGTTGTCAGTGATCCAGTGTGGTGAAAAAGAATAACACACTCTCAAGGTTTACAGAGCTTTCCAGCATGGTCTTACACACATGTGCATGATTTCCAGTGCTGGTATTGTTGTAAGGGATCACCTCTGTTCTTCTTTCTCCATGGTGCTTGTCGGACATGCCGAAGCTAAGGTCAACTCTGCTTACTTATTATTCAAATCTAGCTCGCATCTTTTCCTTGGTAGCTCAAAGTAAGCTGTGGTAGGTATTTTCTTGTTCCCAAAGGGCTTACAATCTATGGAACTCATTTACTAACCTGTTAACATTTTAGCACTTGCATTAATGCATGAATGTGCATTAGCAAGTTATGTGCATAGAAAGTATGTGTGAAGGCTAAGTAGACACTTATTTTATAAAAACAAATCTCCAGGAACAAGCAGGAATGAGTCTTCACATATGGGTATCATCGGTACCGACAGAACCTGCGCGGGAACGCTCCCCAGCGTCCAGAAAGAAAGCTTTTGGGAGCATCCCACAGCGCCTGCGTGCTGCCTTCCCGCCTTTCCTAACCGCCTCTCTCCAGTTCTTCTTTTCCGCGGAGCCAGCAGGTCGTGTTCCTGTCACCGCTGAAGAAGTTCTTTATTTTTCTTTATTTCTTTGGTTGCGCGTCTGCCTTCTTCGACGTCGGACCGGTACCGCCGGTCTTTTCTTCTTTCTTCTTTAAAAAAAAAAAAAAACCTACCGTTTCCCACTTCTGTGCAATTTTTTCCTTTTGGGCCTTAGGCCTAAAAGAATTTTCCTCATGGAAAAGCCCGCTTCCGGGTTTAAAAAGTGCACGAAGTGCAGCGGTATTCTTTCTATCACCGACACCCATGACTGGTGTCTAAAATGTTTGGGTCCTGACCACTCCATCACCGATTGTGAGTCCTGTTCCATGATGTCTAAAAGAGGTCGACAGAATCGAGCGACAAAGCTCAGTACCCTGTTTCCCTCTGATGCAGCTTCGGTGGCATCGACATCTTCCAGGGCTGCTTCTTCCTCCCATGGATCTCAGGTAACCAAACATAAGTCCAGCCGGTCCTCGAAGGGTAGATCTCCCTCTAAGTATCGAGATGCCTCCGGGCTTGCTCTCGAGGATCCTGCACCGGCAAAATTACCCCGGTGGGAAGCTCCAGCTTCCAAAGCTTCATCTATGGGGTCACAGGTTGACATCGATGGCGTGGCCTCGACCGATCACCTGTTGCCACGTTCTGGGGTACCGGTGGTTTCCACTGGTACCGACATCCAGACATTGGTTGCGTCGATGGATCAGAATATTCTGACCATGCAGCGTGCCATCACGGCATTCATACAAGCTGCGACGCCTCCGGTACCGCAACAAACTCCATTGTCGGTACCAGTTCCGGCACCGATATCGGTTCCGGTGCCGGTACCAATTGCATCGACATCGGCTTCGGTGTCGACTGCAGCGGTACCCTGTCCTGTGATGCCCATCGGTACCGAATCAGTACCGATCACTCCCGATGTCGATACCACTCAGTATGCGTATCGGGCTCTGCAAGAGCATCCAGACAGGTGATACTTCGATTCCTCAGGAGCCCTCTTCTCCAAAAAGAAGAATGTCTCCTCCAGAAGACTTGTCTTTTCAAGACTTCATTAGGGATGTGGCCAAGGGCCTCTCTATTTCAGTGGCCCCTGAACCAGAGCCTAGAGCCAAGAAATTAGATATTTTACAATATCCTAAGGCTCCTAAAGAGGCAGCTACTTTACCAATTCATGAGATCCTTTATGATCACATGTTGGGCATATGGGAGACGCCTCTTACTACTTCCCCTCATTCTCGCAGGTTGGACACCATGTACCGTGTTCCTCCTTGTCCTGGCTTTCATAAGACTCAGCTTCCTCACCACTCTATTGTGGTGGAGTCTGCTATGAAAAAGATAAAGAGTGCAAAAAGACACTCATCTAATCCTCCAGGAAGAGAATGCAGAACCTTGGATGCTTTTGGCAGGAGACTTTTCCAGGCCAATATGCTTACTGCCAGAATCAACTCCTATAGTCTCTATATGGGGATGTTTCTAAAGGAAGTTACAGATCATCTGCTAACTTTATCTCCTTTTATCTCAGAAGATAAAAGGGAGGAGTTTCTCACCCGGCTTAAACATGCCCAGGATATTTCCAAATTTTCTAACCGTACAACCTTTGACTCTTTTGAGTGTGCCAGCAAAGCCTCGGCTATTGCCATAGGTGCACGCAGACTTGCTTGGTTACAAGCTTCTGATTTGGAACCCTGGGTCCAGGATGGATTAGGAAATCTTCCTTGTACAGGTGAAAACCTTTTTGGCAACGATTGGCAAGCAAAGGCCACTCAGATGGATGCTGAAAATTCTGCTTTAGATAGACTTTCAAAGTCTACTTCTGTCCTGCTAGAAAAAGGTTATTCAAAAAGGCTTTCTTTCTCAAAAAAGGGAAATATTAGCCTGGTTATGGTCACCAGGCATCTTCTGCAGGTTGTTTTGCTGCAAAGCATCAGCAACAACCTAAACAAGCCAAGCCTAAGGCTGCAAGGACTGCTACGGCCCAACAGCCTCAGCCTCCTCAGGGCCTTTGACTTACAACTGGAGAGCCTTTCTGGCTCTAGAAGAACCATAGCCTCTCACCATTCCAGGAAGGTTAGCTCATTTTGCTCCCAGATGGGAACAAATCACAGCAGAGCAATGGACTCTCTCCATCATAAGGGAGGGGTACAACCTTCATTTCTTAAACCTTCCTCCTCACACCATGGTGAGACAGTTCAATTCTCCAACATCTCTCCTCGACCTTCTGGGTCAGGTGATTGCTACCCTTCTTGCCCAAAGGGCAATAGAAGAAGTACCCCTTCTTCAACAGGGTTCAGGGTTCTACTCCCCCTATTTTCTTATCCCAAAGAAAACAGGGGGCTACAGACCCATATTAGATCTCAGAAAATTGAACAAGTTTCTATGCAAGGAGAAATTCAAGATGATTTCTCTCGGTGCTCTCCTTCCATACCTTCAGAGTCAGGATTGGCTTTTTTCTCTAGATCTCAAGGATGCGTACACTCATGTCCTCATCCATCCAACACACAGAAGGTTCCTTCGGTTCCTTTATCAGGGAAAGCACTACCAATACAGAGTGCTTCCTTTCGGTCTGGCCTCTGCTCCAAGAGTGTTCACAAAATGCATGGCAGTAGTAGCTGCATTTCAACGCACTCTAGGAATATTGTATTCCCATATCTGGATGACTGTCTCGTCCGAGCTCCATCCCAGTCAGAGGCCCAGGCTTCCTTAGCCTGCACAAGGCGTGTTCTTCAGTATCTGGGACTTGTAATAAACATCCCAAAGTCACAACTCACCCCTACTCAGTCATTGGAGTTCATAGGGGCCTTGCTGGATACCATAACTGCAAGGGCCTATCTTCCCCAGGCCCGTTGCCTACGCTTGGTGCAGTTAGACTCTCAAATTCAGTTAAAGTACCATTTAACTGCTCGAGAGATGTTACAACTGTTAGGCCACATGGCATCCACCGTGCATGTGGTTCCTTACGCTCGCCTTCACATGAGGGCAGCTCAGTGGACTCTGTCCACCCAATGGACCCAGGCATCAGGTTGCCTGTCAGACAAAATAGCAACCTCCAGTCGCCTCTTTTGGTCCCTCCAGTGGTGGAAGTCCGCTCAAAATCTGTTGCTGGGGTCCCCCTTTCAACAGTTACTACCCCAAGCAACCCTTACAACAGATGCCTCCCCAAAGGGTTGGGGAGCTCATCTACAAGATCTCTCCACCCAGGGCATCTGGTCTCCACAGGAGACATCTCTACATATCAACCTCTTAGAGCTCAGAGCAATTCTTCTAGCTCTCAGAGTCTTCCACACCTTGCTCAGCTAGAAGACAGTCCTCATCCATACGGACAACCAAGTAGCCATGTTTTACGTGAACAAGCAGGGTGGGACTGGCTCTCTGTCGCTTTGCAACGAAGCTTTGAGATTGTGGGCCTTTGCCAGAGAGCATCAAATTCATCTCATGGCAGTGTATCTTCCAGGGGTTCAAAACTCTTGGGCAGACAGACTCAGTTGAGTTCTGCTTCCACACGAATGGTCCCTCCATGGGGACCAGATAGCCAGGATCTTTCGAATTAGGGGAACCCCGGACATAGACCTCTTTGCAAGTCCGTGGAATGCCAAACTTCCCCGGTTCTGTTCCAGGATTCCGTGTCAGGGAGTTCAGGCCAGGGATGCCTTCCTCCTCCACTGGGGGCAAGACTTCCTCTATGCCTTTCCACCCATTCCCCTAATTTACAAGACACTGTTCAAGCTTCAGAGAGACAAGGGGTCTATGATCCTCATAGCTCCACGTTGGCCACGCCAAGTGTGGTACCCTCTACTTCTTCATCTCTCTCAAGCTCCCTCCCTGGACTTGGGATCTGCTCCAGACCTCCTGTCCCAGGAGGAGGGAACATTGTGGCACCCAAATCCCCAGTCTCTTCATCTCAGAGCCTGGTTGCTGAAGGCCTAGACCTTCAAGATTTGCATCTTTCTCAGCAGGTGAAGGATATCCTTCATGCTTCCAGAAAGCCTTCCACTAGACGTCCCTATGCTTTTAAATGGAAAAGGTTTAACATATGGTGTGCAAAGAAGGGTCTTAACCATCTTGCAATACCTCTGAATTCTTTACTAGAGTATTTGCTGCATTTATCCATACAGGCCTTAAAACGAATTCAGTAAGAGTCCATTTGAGTGCTATTGCAGCATCCCTTAAGCCTCTCAATGGACATCCTATTTCCTCTCATCCTCTTATTGCAAGATTCATGAGAGGCCTTCTTTTAACTAAACCTCCCATTAGACCACCTCCAGTGGCATGGGATTTGAATTTGGTTCTTGGTCAGCTTATGAAGCCACCCTTTGAACCCTTAGCCACTACCTCCTTGAAATTCCTTTCCTGGAAGGTTATTTTTCTCATTGCAGTCACCTCAGCTCGCCGTATCAGTGAGCTGCAAGCCTTGGTGGCTAATCCTCCTTATACAAGGTTCCATCATGACAAGGTAGTCCTCAGGACTAATCCACACTTTATGACTAAAGTGGTCTCACCTTTTCATCTGAACCAGGAGGTGTCTTCACCTGTCTTTTTTCCAGGACCTCATGCATCAAGTGCAGAGAGGAATCTTCATACCCTGGATTGTAAGAGAGCACTGGCTTTTTACTTACAAAGGACACAGCAACATAGAAAGTCCTCTCAACTATTTGTTGCTTTTGATCCCTCTCATTTAGGACTTCCAGTCTCTAAGAGAACTCTGTCCAATTGGATTGCTCAGTGTATTTCCTTCGCCTACCAGAGTAAGAACCTTTCTAGGGAGGGCCATGTCACAGCTCATAATGTAAGGGCCATGGCAGCCTCTATGGCTCATCTAAACTCTGTGTCCATCGACCAAATCTGTCGAGCGGCCACCTGGGCCTCAGTTCATACCTTTACAGCCCATTACTGCTTGGACAAGGACTCCCGCCGGGATGCCTTGTTTGGTCAGGCTGTTCTCAAACAACCTGTTCCATACCTAATCAACTCCTACCCCCCATCCCTGGTTGGATGCCCGAGATCCATGGGGGGAGGTAGAGCCCTTCTCAGGGACTCACAACCTGGAGATCTCCCTGGCATCTCTAGCTGGGGAGTCCCCATATGTGAAGACTCATTCCTGCTTGTTCCTGGAGATAGCACAGTTACTTACCTGTAACAGGTGATCTCTGGGAACAGCAGGAATAAGTCTTCACAACCCAACCCACCTCCCCTAGGAGTTGTATCTCTCTATCTTTCCTTTCCTCTCTCTCTTATCTCTTTCTTTGTCTCAGCTTAAAACTCGAACTGGAGAGAGACGGTTTAGGAAAGGCGGTAAGGCAGCGCGCAGGCGCTGTGGGATGCTCCCAAAAGCTTTCTTTCTGGACGCTGGGGAGCGTTCCCGCGCAGGATCGGTCGGTACCGACGATACCCATATGTGAAGACTTATTCCTGCTGTTCCCAGAGATCACCTGTTACAGGTAAGTAACTGTGCTATCCCCCCGCTCTCCTCTAACATCTGCATTAGGAGGGGAGCGGCCAAAAAACAAAACAAATTAACAGCTTTCAGTTCTCTGCAAGACTGGTTTTGTTCCTTTAATCACATTTATTTTTATTTTAAATTTTTATATTTATTAAGTTTCAAATCACAGCAAGAAAACTCTACAGAAGAGAGCCAAAGTTAACAAGTGCCGCGCAACACGCCAAGAAATACTAAACAACTGAACAGCTCATTATGTCCACAATCGGAGATAAAATAAAGGAAAAGGATAAAGGAAAACAGAACAATAAGCAACAGGCACCCCCTAGCCCAATCCTTCATGAGAGTAAAGATCCCAGCTCCATGTGAGAAGATTGATCGACTATGGTCTTAGAAACAATAAATACAGTTAAGTTGTGCAAGGATCAAAAAAACTGTATCTAGGCCCTGAAAAACAACTAAACATTTACACAGGACAACGTAATTTAAAATTAGCCCCAAGCTGAA